>OU343162.1:146454523-148954523 GCA_910595825.1 Philhelius pedissequus | reverse complement strand
GTGATATGTCAAAATATAAACGTCAAAAACCAAGTAGCAAAAAAATCACCCGTTACTTATAGGTAGAAAATTTTGTTAAAAATATTAGGTTTTTTCTGAGCTCGTGCCACTTGAGCCGGGGTGCTCTTTGGTCGGAGGCCCGTGGCATTTTGCCAGGCTTGCCACCCTATAGTTACGCCGCTGGTTCTGGGGTAGGAGATTAAGAAGAACATTCTAAGCACTTTTGTCCAAGCATTTTTTTATAGTAAAAATGTTTTAATAACATCAGAGCAATTAGCCCTCCATTTTGTCGTTGTGGGGGCTTCAGCAAAACAAAAACTGTACCGTTTGCTACCTAATATACAGTTTTTAAAGTTCTATTAATTAATTATACAATAAAAGTGGAAGAACACTATTTTATCCATATTTTTCCCCGTAAGACAGGTGAGCACATGCCATCGAAAAAGGTTTTTATTGAGGCCATTGCGACTAATTCTTTTCAAATGTTTTATGTTTGCCTCTCTCTATTTACAAGGTCAAATAGAGATCATACTCTTAATTGTGTCCACAAAAAGCTTTTTACTGTTCTACATTGCCTGCAGTTTATGGAGGCGTATAGGTAGTACTTATTTTATGTGACAAAAGGTTTTCTTTTTTCCTAAAATATATTTTCAGCTTTTACTATTTAATAATTTTTGCTTATTCTCAACTTTCAAAAATGTTCCTAAAAATCCACCCTTGAACTTTGTAAGAACACATTACTGGAGCGGGTTTAGGAACAGTGTCAGAATATTTCCCACATGCGATCATCTATTTACAATTTTTTTGGAATTATTTGAATTAGTATGTGAGAAAAGAATTATGTCCCAAATATATGCCCAAAAGTAGACACGAAAAAAAAATTTAGACAAATTTGAAATTGAGTAAATGAGTGCTTCTATCAAATTTAATTTTAAAAAGATAACCTCCGAAAAAGAGTTTCTGTTTTTTTTCCGGAGAGAATATCCATCAATTCGATTGTAAGACCAAAAACCCCACAATACCTATACATTTCTCAGAAAATGTTCTTTCATTTTAACTCAATTTTAAAAACAAAACAAAAAATATCTTAGATTACCCTTCCTCAATGACATGCGGACTTAATTTTACTTTTCTTTAGAATTCAGTTTTCTTTTCCTTTGGAAAAAAAAAAACAGAACAAAATAAAGAAAACATGTCTTTATCCTTTCGAATGCCGGCTAACATTTATTTTTCCAAGAGTTCCATGGGAAAAATAATTTATCTCGCTCGATATCCTTTGGAAAGGTTATTTTGTATTTTTATAAGCCCCCATGCCTGTGATGTTAAACAATAAAAAAAATCATCACTTTTCTTCCAGCAAGTGGGAGAATCATCATATCAAATGAGAGAAAGATACCTATAAAATCAAATGAGTTGTTTGCTCCCATGGCGAAACGAAAAAGAAAATATATGTATGAAAAGAGTTGTGCATAATTCAAAGTTCGAAAACACCCATCACACACCACCACCAAAAAAATATTGCATCATCACCAAAATTTAATGAGTTTTTCTACCCCTGGCTCAGCTTACATTCGGCATAAACTCAGCACTCCTATGCAGACACATTACACTAGACTATGTAATGAAGATGAGTCCTGGCAATTCCAGAGAAATCCCCATTCAACTGAAACGATACCCGTGCCAAGAGCATCAAGATGCATCACAGATGGAATTTACCCAAGGAGCTGATAACACATCTCTGGAATGTCACTATTGCTACCAAAGAACACAAACTGGACGATGTTTTGCTTCCCTACACACACACACACACACACATAATCCACATACAGATCCTATACAGTAAATTCCAAAAGGATATAAAAAAAAGCGCACCGATTGCACAACGGCATAAAAACCATCATACCCTCTATAATGGTGCACAAGGGGGTGTGGGAAGTGAGAGTTGGGGCCCAAGCTTTCACTTTCACATTCGGAAATAGTATAAGGAATCCTTCTGCGTTCATTCGGCCAACCACCCCCTAAATAGTTCCGTTTTCGTTTTCATTTGTTCCACATGGAGTGGCATTCATTTTGTATTGTTTTCGATAAGTTCAGCTGTTGTTGGGTTTTGGGTGGTTGCCTAGTCGTCTATTGGATTATTGTATTTGACTGCAGGGAGAGTCTGAAGTCTGATAGTCTCAGATCGGTGCAATTTCATTTTACGTGCTGGAAACATCAAGCACTTTGCGATTGTCTGCTTTCAGCTTATCACGCGGGTACTCAGCGTCAGCAGCCATATACAGATTTAGTGCCATAATGTTTATGACATGGGGTGGTTTCGATGGTGCATAAACAATTCACGTTGTAAAAAAAAAAAAAAAAATTTCCCAGTAAACTGGTAGACAACTTTTAGTGTGCAAAGTCAAGTGACGCTTGACGTACATTTGTACTATTATAGGTATACATCTCTCCAGGCAAAATAATAAACCGGAATTTAAGGATGGATTTAAGTTTTATAGTAGAGACTTATTGGATCGTGATTTTAAAGTATGTCCTTGCAAGAAGGTCGTTTGGAAGAGTTTAGATCTACGGTGGATAGAGTCAAAGACTATGAAGGGAGATTAAAATTGAAATTTTTTTACTTGCGATTATAGGTACTATATAAGGCAAGTTATGCATTTGTCGAAAAAAAAAGTTTTGGGATAACAATCAAACATGACATTACGACGATAGCGAAGACGAAAAAAGATGGTCTAAAAATTCTGTCCGTCTGTATGTCTGTCAGTCTGTCAGTCTGTCAGTCTGTCAGTCTGTCAGTCTGTCAGTCTGTCAGTCAGTCAGTCTGTCAGTCTGACAGTCTGACAGTCTGTCAGTCTGTCAGCCTGTCAGTCTGTCAGTCTGTCAGTCTGTCAGTCTGTCAGTCTGTCAGTCTGTCAATCTGTCAGTCTGTCAGTCTGTCAGTCTGTCAGTCTATCAGTCTGTCAGTCTGTCAGTCTGTCAGTCTGTCAGTCTGTCAGTCTGTCAGTCTGTCAGTCTGTCAGTCTGTCAGTCTGTCAGTCTGTCAGTCTGTCAGTCTGTCAGTCTGTCAGTCTGTCAGTCTGTCAGTCTGTCAGTCTGTCAGTCTGTCAGTCTGTCAGTCTGTCAGTCTGTCAGTCTGTCAGTCTGTCAGTCTGTCAGTCTGTCAGTCTGTCAGTCTGTCAGTATGTCAGTCTGTCAGTCTGTCTGTATGTATGTATAGACACATACAGCCCAAACGGGTGGGCCGAATTGCTTCAAACTTGGTATATAAAGTTTTTTAGGTATTGTACAGAGGGGAAATTGAAATTTTTTTTTAGCTCAAAAAATAACGGTACCTGCCATATAACAGTTACGTTCAAACCTATTTTTCTCGGAAACGGCTCTAACGATTTTGATAAAAAAAATCAGTGCGGCTTTTTAGCTACGAGTGATCATGTGGTAGAAAAAAATGTCTAAAAAGGGTACATTCCATAGGACCGTTTGTTTTTGCTTTCGACTATCTCATAAACGGCTCAACCGATACTTTCGAAATTTCACACATTTATAGGTTTAGGTTGCCCAAATTATACCTCGTACCAATATTTTTTTTTTATTTTTAAAATCATTAAAAAAAAATTACAAAATTTATATTTGGAAAACTGCTCATTAAATTTTTTTCAAAAATTATATTTATGTGTATTTATTGAATACCTATGAGTTGGCGTTTTTGAATTTTTTTTTGAAAAATGTTTTCAAAATGTTTTTTAAAAAAAAAAACGTTTTTCTCAAAAACCCCTCCACAGATTTTAATTTTTTTTTCTCATAAATTCAAATTTATCTAACAAATAAAATAGCGTACTTTTTTTGAGCTTAAATTAGTTTAAGTATTTATTTCAGAATTTTGAATTATTTTTTCTTTGATTATCTTATTTGATTATTTTATTATAATATTTAAGACTGTCATGACAATTTTTTTAGGAAAAAATTAAAGATATTTTGTATATATAAAAAATTAAGTAAAAAACTGCTTTAAATATATATTTAGATTTTTAACAGAAATCTTTTGCATTCGATGTGATCGAACATAAGAGCAACTTCGTGCGATCTAGTCGTGCATTTTATTTTTTTTTTCCAGAATTGACTATTAGTGAAATGCAGAAATGCTAACAACTGAAATATTTATAGTTACTTTCGCTTCAGTTGACTTGTCACCAAAACACAGAGGCGACCGCAGGGGGGGTTATGAAATAGGGATGTTCATAGAAAAAATACATGTTTTTTTCATTATTAGTCGTCGACTTTAAGTCAGCATTTGATCTTATAAACCGAAATGCACTCTTTTACAAACTCTCGCAACTGGGTATATCCACAAAGCTCATTCATGTTTTGAAGTCGATGTACACAGATTCGGAAGCAGCTGTCTGGGACGGTTCGAAATACTCTTAATGGTTTGAAACAGACACTGGTGTGAAGCAAGGATGTCTTTTAAGCTCTCTTCTGTTCTCACTATTTATCAACGATGTAGTAACGCACCTACCAGGAGGAATAAGAATTGCTGAATAGATAGCTAATGCGCTTCTATACGCTGATTACATGCGTTTTGCTATGCATTGCAAGAATAGGGAGTTTATGAGCACTATGTGATAGAAAAGTTCCATAGATTTTTTTTGAAAAAGCTGTTTAACCTTCCACTGAATACACCAAACTATGCGTTCTATTTAGAAACGGGTCTTACTAAGCTTTACACATCCACCTTTAAGTCTCAGGCAGACTACATCGTTAAGGTAATATCCCTTCCGAACGATCGTTTACCAAAAAAAAAATGGCACTTTACGAAATGAGGAACAAAGACTGGTGGGCGCTTAAGTGGGAAAGCTTAGGACTAGCTTGTGGATAAGTAGTGACGTTAGATCCGAACAACTTACGAAATCTAAAGGAGCAGCTTTATCGCATCAATCAAGAACTCGAAACATCAGTCAAAATTGCGTTAATGGGAGAGGCACGTAACTCAGAAAGCAGAATAATATATTCACAACTCGAGCTTGACTTAATGGAAGGAAACTATTTCAACGATTCAGTGAGTTACAAGGAGATATTATTAATATTTAAAGCCAGATGCGAACTCCTAGCTCTCAATGGGTATCCGTACAACGGAAGTTTTTATCAATTTTGCACTTTATGCAATTTGAAAGCGAAAGAAGACTGTTTCATATCATAAGTATATGTCCAATTTTTGTTCCTCCACGTCCAACATATTTTGGGAAGAAAACGATGACAATGAAAGAAACAATCTCAGCGCTGAACGAAACTGACTGGAAACCGCTTTTTGAAAGACATTTATAAATACAGGATGTTATTAATAACTGAATTCGAATAAAAACATTTAATATTAGTTTATTATATAAATATATAAAAAATAAAATAAAAATATATGAACCGTAAACTGACCAACCGAGCTGACGGCAATGCCATAAATTAAATTCATTCGTTCATATTTTTTTCGATGTAATACATCAGAACGATACATCGATGTTTAACGATGCATCAGTTAAAAACATCGATGTTTCCGATGCATCGAAAAAAAACAACATAATATGTGAAATTTTCTTTTTTTCTTGTTGCCACATAATCCCAACCACAAAGACTAATAGACAAAAAAGTAACAGCCTTGTAAACTCTTTAAGCCCTATTAATAAAAACCGCTTAGTCCGTCTTTAGTCCATGGACTTACAAACCTATGGAATAAGAGTTAGACCATGGACTAAAATTTCCTATTAATAAAAAATCGAACAAAATCTACTACAATAAGTATCAACTCTATTTATTTTTTTCATAATACGCCCCTGTAAATTTTGTTCTTAAATGTCAATTCTTAGTCCTTCACTAGACCACCGTCATAGATGGTCTAGCGTTGGACTAAGTTGGTAAACGTCAAATAGCAGAAATTATGTTTTATTAATAGCATTTCGCACTTAGTCCACGGAATAAGTCATAAACCTTCGTTAGTCGTTGCTTTACTATACGTGTGAGGTTACGCCAGATGTGCGAATCCAAAGTGGCTTCGTCGTCTTGTCGTGTTCATGTTATTTCTTTTGTTTTGTAACTAACAAATAGTGCTCAATTCAATAAAGTCAAAAGTGCCAAAGAGTGCAAATAATGAGATACTTTCATTCGATACATCGAAACATAAAAACATCGATACATTTTTTTTTTAAACGTTTGCGCGCACTAAAGGGGTTTTGACTACCCTTAATATGAACAAGCACAGTGCGAGCGTTAGGAAATTAAGAAAGGATGCAAGAGGAGATACCGATGTACATTAGTTTGAATTTCTGAATTTCAAAATGGGAGGGGAAAATAGAGCCGGTTAAAGTATTCCACATTCGCGTTGTACGGCTAAAGAAAGAATCTCTGTACTTGACAGTACGTCCGAAGTTGGGCTCAAGCGTAAACTGATGAGCATTCCTAGAAGCGCGAGTATTACGGTTGAAAAATTTAAGGGGAGGAATGCAACTGGCTATTTCGCTGGAACAGTGTTTATAAAAATAGCGATAAAATAATGACAGACACGTAACATTTCGACGGTGTTCTAGAGATGTAAATGTCTCTACTATATTTCTATCGCCTATCATTCTTAGAGCTCTATTCTGAATTCTATCTTAAAGAATCAAATGAGTTTTGGGAGCTCCTGCCCAAATATGCGAGTTATAATCCAGCATTGGACGAATGAAGGCCTTATAGATTACAGCCAGATCAGACGGGGAGAAGAATTTCTTGCACCTCCGAAGAAAGCCCAGACACTGCAGAATTTTTGGCGACATCGAATATGTGATCATTCCACAAGAGGTGCGGTCTGTGATGCTGATCGGTTTCTTCAATGCAAGCGCCGCTCATGGATAAAGGCATTGAGGGGTGGGTTCTGCTTTAACGACAGAAGACAGCACTGAGTTTTTGAAGCATACAATTCTACGCGGATTTTTATTCCCCATTGGACAATGCTGTCGAGATCAGAATTTAATGAGCTTATCATACGCTGCCGTTGCAGTTGCACATCCGAAGAACAAGGAGGTGTACCTGAAAACGAATATGAAAAACTGAGAGTACTATCGTTAGTAAAACAATTAAGTGGATTAGAAGTTCCAGATAAGAGATCATTAGTAAAAATGAGAAAGAGGGTCGGAGACAGTACGGAGCCCTGGGGCACACCAGCATTCATTTTGTGAATATCAGACTTGAAACCGTCCAATACAACTTGTATTGAACGAAAGGTAATTTCTAATCCAACGAAGAAGAGATTCATCGATACCAAATGCACGCATTTTCGATAAAAGAGCTTGATACCAAACTCTATCAAATGCTTTTGAAATATCAAGCGTAATAATCTTACTTTTTCCAAAACGATGTAAAGATTTGTGCCACTGCTCGGTGAGATATACCATCAGATCACCAGTGGGCCTATTGCTACGAAAGCCATACTGCGTGTCATTAAGGAGCTTTCCATGACCTTGGAAAGAAGGGCCGTAAGTGCAATTAGACGGTAATTAGCGGGTGAAGAAGATTCGCCTTTTTTAGGGACAGGCTGGACAAATGCTGTTTTCCATCCGCTCGGAAAGAGACCAGTAGAGTAGGACAGATGGAAAAGCTTACGCAGTGGTTTTGCCAGCGTTGAAGAACACCTCTTCAGAACGATGTGAGGGATACTATACGGGCCAGCGGATTTGTGAATATCAAGGTCTTTGAGGAGCACCATAGCAACTGCACGAGTGCGAAAGAAGATTCGTCCCATAAAATCGTTTACGCTCTCAAGGTTTAACATCAAAGGCAAAATTTTGGTATGCAGTTTTTTAGAGTTTATTAATATACATGTCAATGTAAAATTTAAAATAAAAAAATTAATTTTGATTAGAAAAAAAAGTTTCCAAAATTTTGATATGCAGAATTATTTTTGCTACCTAGATTTTCTCAGATATAAAATTTGACAGAAATCTAATGTACCGTTACCGAGAACGCAAAAAACTAAAAAATCCGTTACATAAAAGGTACCGTTAATAGACTTTTTCCGTAAATTTGGTTCTGATCAAATGATAGGTAGTACCAACAAAAAAAAATGGATTATTAAATTAGATAAGAGTGGGGTTCGAACCCACACGTATACGGTTGCAGTCAAGCACTTATCCACTACGCTAGTGCCACAAGCTATGTATGATGTATCTACTAACAAAAGATGATGTATCTACTTAAAAACGTAATAAAGCCTTCAATTCAAAAAATGTGCCTTTTCTAATCATTTAAACTACATCTAACATGGTTTCATTTTTGAATTAAAGTGGTTGATTTTTCTTGACTAATTTTGACTTTGCTGCCAAAAAGCTTTATGCTTCAGGCCAATTTGGTCATGGCATGGTACACAAATCATAATATCTGCATCAAGCCAGTCGCCAACAATTTCAATTTAAATTTGATGGAAAGCATTAAATCAAATTCTGTCAACAATTTTCTAATTCTTCCATAGAATTTTTACTTGCTGCTGAATACCAACATGCAGTATAGGTACAAGCTGCTGTCAACCTTGAAACGCACCCAGAATTCAGACGGAAAGAGGTGGACAGATTCGAAACTCACAATCGCTTCGCGAAATCGTTTAAACAAAAGATGAAAAAAAAGTTCAAACAAAAATAAATAAATAAAAAAAAACCTAGAACAAATGACTGCTCACCTCATATCGATCGCAAGCTGACTAACTACCAGCGAAAGACCGACGAAATTAATCAACTTCAAGCCCGCAAAAGTCATGCTGCGGCACCTCAGCCAACCTATGCAACAACCTTTCTATATTCCCAGCCAAATCACACCGCATACATCATATAGGCTCTTGCCACAAAAAATTTTTTTTTTGTAAGTTTTTTTTAACTCTCAGTTGCTTTAGATAGAATCGACTACAAGGCGTTGAAATTCTGGTCAAGAACTAACTTCTTAAAAGTTCAAAATGTTTCAAAGACCTCAATAGCGATAGCAAGGTAGCACCACCAATCAGCATCACAGAGCGGCTATGGCTGCCGCAGCAACTGAACTTATAGTGATTAAAGCGCTTCCATATGGGAATTGTATATATACGGCTCAAATGTTGCCCGCTTATGGCATGCGTTAATGTTGTTGTGGAATTGTGGAAGGTAAAGGTGTCCAATTGTGTAAAATGAAAACAAACAAACAAACAACAAAGTGCTAACAACTAAACTCTACCGCATTGAAAAAAAAAAATTAACAAATCAAAAAATTATCCTACAGAAAGGTATTTTTCTGGTTTGAGAACTAGACTAGACTTCTTTATATAGACCTAAAATCTTAAACGGTCTGTTCGTTGCGTCGTCGACAGTCGACGATAATAGTTGTTTGTTGATTTGCGGCTGAGTCCCAAATTTATTACATTTTCTGGTTGGAATTCCGCATATGGCTTGGCTTTGAAGTTCGATTTTGATATCGATGGTCGATAAGATTCAAATCAGTTTTTAGCCTTTCTGTTTCCAACGCCAGACCCAATAAATATTTGTAATCGCTAATCGCATACTCATGTCATAGAGGGTGTCCATAATTTTAAGAGGCATGACTTACTACGAGTTCGGAAAACTTCGACAGTAAAATACCATGGATAGATATTTTAGCAGAAATTGACAAGTTTTCGCAGATTTTTACTGTATTTACGACGATGTTCGAATTTGGAGTCACTCCGCCGACGTATTTTGACATCTTACTGTGTCTCACTTTCACTTCATGCAATAATGGCGAGAAAGTCCGGTAGTGTCAAATGCAAAGATGACAGAAAGCTAGATTACTAATGACGAATTTGTTATTTTCAAAATTAGATTTGAATAAGAGTATTCAAAATTTTGGGATTATGTCACGGAGATATATTGAAGTTTTCGTTCAGCATGGATGTTTTCATTTTTTTTGTTTGAAGCTTTCCTTGTGTTCTTGGGCTGAGTTCTGAAGAGTTTATACTTTTTAAATATAAGTCTTTGCTACATAATCCCAAGCCAATATTCCGTACATTATCCTGGACTGTACCAAGACATAGTTGAAAATATTTTCAGAAGCCTGACACCGCAAATGGGAAAGTGCGAATAACGCTTTTTTGAGGTCTACTCATAGTTTTATTTGTTTAATTCCACAAAAAAATTGCTGTCAATAACAATTATGTTTGAACTAACTCGACGCGTTTTTTGCGCGTATTAGGAGAAGCATCACTCTTTAAGTGATTTCTCTTTTCTTCTTAAAATGTGGACTTCGTGTGTGCTTCACACACGCCCAAGGGAAATTCTATAAAATGTTCGAATGCTCTCAGTAACTCGTTGGTGTATAATGTGAACAGAAGTGGACCTAGTTTCGAACCTTGTGGTACTCCATAATACATTCTCTTTTAAGTACTTGTGAAAGTAGGTAGTGGAAGTAGTAGTAGTCATCGCAGCAATATTTTAACTTCACCTGGAGCTTAGGGCAACAAAATATTCCCTAAATGCTACATCTATCCCGGTTCGTGGCATTGACCATTAGCTGAACCTACGTTTTAATGTCAATGGACTGAGCTTCGAACGTTTAGTACAATTGATCTGCAAGTATTTCTAGGTCGTCCAAGGCGCTCCTTACA
Organism: Philhelius pedissequus; assembly: GCA_910595825.1. Classification (NCBI taxonomy): domain Eukaryota; kingdom Metazoa; phylum Arthropoda; class Insecta; order Diptera; family Syrphidae; genus Philhelius; species Philhelius pedissequus. The sequence goes on along the minus strand of OU343162.1, from coordinate 148,943,905 downwards.
CAATGAAGATTCCACACGAAGGACTGCATCGATATATTTTCTCGTTTAGATTCCTCAGAATATGGTCGATCTTGTACAGGGTCCGCCAAATAACTTCTTTTTTTTTGAAAATGGGTGCAAAACATCGAGTGTAGCTTCGGCTGTGTGGCACGTAGCGCCTTTTCAATTTTTGTGAACAAAAATTCGTTCAACATGGCCCGATAACGATCGCCATTGACTGTAACGGCCACTCCTTGCTCATTTTCGAATTATGCCTCTGGACCAAAATCCGCACCAAAGAGTTTCTCGTCTTGGGTGTATCGGCTTTTCAATGTATGCGTGCGGGTTTTCTGTGCCCCAAATGCGACAATTTTGCTTGTTTACATACCCGCCAAGATAAAAATGAGCTTCATCTGAAAAGATGATTTTTTTTGGCAAAATCGGCATCTTCTCTAAGTCGATGGCAGGCCCACTTAGCGAGCGTTGTTCAAGCGTATACGCAACCATATTCGTTCAGCGGAAGGATAAAACTAATTATCTGTCAAATCACACATGAGCTGAGTGTTACCATTCACGAAATATGCACTAGTTGAAAAAAAAAACGTTAGATGGCGGACCCGTTATAATAGATAGCATTTCCAAATTTCACAGGCATTACTACGACCGATTTTAAATTAGATTTGACAACACAAAAGACGGTTTCGCAATCAATTAATACGATACTACAAAGGTAGTTGAATTTTGTGACCTTTTCAATAGTTTCATGCCTTAGAATAATATGCTTTTGTGAGGCGTAACCGTTTTGAAGTAATTTTTGTTCTTTTGTCATTGATCCTTAAGCCAGTCAAAGTTCCACGTGTATTGCAGCAATGTACACATTTGGTCCAAGTTACCCAGGAGCAGTAAAGGTAGTTGCAGAAAAAGCAGTAATACCTAATAATAGTAGTAGAAGTAATACCGAAAAAATAAAATAATACATAGAGTTCGATAAGTTTTTCTGAAGAACCAGAGCGTAGGGAGTCTAGGGACATAAACTTCCGAAAACTTTTCTTTGTGTGTATGCTGTTAGTCGAAGCTATGAGAAAATCTACAAAATTCTGGCAAATGATTTCTCACTTCTTCGAAAGTGAGAAGTATTTACCTAAGCAAAAAAAAAAAAATAAAATGCACGACTGGATCGCACGTACTTGCTCATATGTTCGATAGCATTGTATGCTAAAGATTCTTAATATAAATGGCTACAGTAGAATCTCATAAAGATGAACACATATAAAACAGGCCTCGTTCATCTTATCGAATTGTTCATCTTTTTAAACTTCAACATTTAGTTAGAGAAGAACATACAGCCACATAATTATAAAAAAGTTAAAAGGCGAACCAAAGTACCGTTACTAAATCTTAAAATGTACCATTCAACAAGACATGACGAATTACGAAGATATGAGGGAATAGAAAATAAAATAAAATTGTAAAATTTTAACCAGTTCATATTTTGTAAAAAAAAACGTTCATCTCTCCGAACTGTTCATCTAATTGAACCGTATATGTTTTGGAGATTCTACAGTAAATATTTATATTTTTAGAGTCGTTTTTTACTTAATTTTCTATATAAAAATTTTGATGACAATTTTAAATATTTAATAATAGGTACAAACTTAAAACCCAAATTTCAGAAAAAATCGTCCACCCTTTTTCGAAATATTGAATTTTCAAAAAAATTTTTCAAACATCCAAAAATCAATTTTTCAAAATTATTTAGAATTTGATTTATTTAAGAATTTTGATCGAAATCCGTTTAGCCGTTTATGAGAAAGTAGAAAATCAAAAAAATAAAAAGGTTGTATTGGAGGTACCTTTAATAAGAAAAAATGTTAAAAATATTTTGGCCAAAATATAGACCATATCTAAATTAGTACCAACACATAATTTTTTATTATCAAAATCGTTTGAGCCGTTTTCGGGATAATTAAGATGGTAGACACATTTGGATGGAAAGTACCGTTATTTTTTTTTATTTAAAACAAAGATTCAAAAATCTATTTAAGATAATCACCAAAAACTCCTAAGTATCATTGAAAACAATCGGTTCAGCCGTTCAGGCTTTAGATCATTCTACAGACAGACAGACGGAATTGCGGGACCCACTTTTTTGGTGTTCTCCATCATCGTAATGTCAAGTCTGGTCAAAATGTCGAGTTCGTTTTTTTATGGCACTTGTATCCCAAGTAAAAATATTAGGTGAAACAAGCTGTAGTCGGCGTTAAAATCCAACGGACCCATCATTTCGTTTTTCCGGTCGTCGATTACTGCTAATTTCAAATTCAAAACATTTTACCCTATTGTACGATGTCCTCAATTATATTGAACCATGCCTTTTGATCTGGTTGGTGTTCGTTGAACAACTAATTGTTCAAAAATTACGGATAGTGTTTGAGTTCGTGTTGCATGTTGATCATCCATGTGCTACAGTGTTGCCAGACTCTTCCAGAGAAATTCCTCTTTAGAAGTACATATTCCAATTTCCCCTTTTCTGCCTGCGACATTCTCAACAAATTCCCCTCGATAATTACAATAATAAAAATGTACGAACAAATCAATTCTTTACAAATTTTTATTTTGTTTATAAACAAACAAAAATAAAATAAATGTATATAATTTCAGATGATCTTAAGCTGGAATTACACAGTGAGCGCAATCGGTCAAAGCGTTGACTCTCTGACGTAAAAATGATGTTACAATCTATCCTAAATGTGGCAGGTCTTGTAATTGTCAATGAAAAATGTTGTCAATGTGTCGAGAAAAACATTGACACCTGTGTTTACATACATTTGTCGATCAGGGCATCGACTTTGTGGTGACTGGGAGAGCATAAATGTTGTTGTGACATAAGAGAGTCAACGTAATGACCGATTACGTTGACCGTGTAATTCTAGCTTTACGTATTTTTCATGGCTGTTCGCTTCCGACCCAGATTTGTTAAGCATTGACAATAATTGTTTTGGATGATGAAATTTGTTTGACATTTGTATAATATGTTTTGTTATTTAAGAATACTTCATTAGTTCTATCTTACTGGCTGTCATTGTCGAATTACATGTTCGGCAATACGGCTTTAATGGATTGTCATTCACCGAATCAAGCCTACCTACTACTGGTTCTGTTGCTTAACTTGAAGAACGTAAGTTTAGCCCTAGTTTAAAGGTTGTACATTTGTTTATCCAATGATATTCGTTGAAGTTGAACGAAGTTGGTCGCGGACTTTGTGGTTGACCGTTTCGTTTAGATTTTGTATTGCTGGCAAAAGTAATGTCAAAATGTCAAGGAGCCTAAATTTTTGCAAATGGCGCCAAATGTCAATGTCCTTTGTCATTTATTTTGTACATAGTTAAAAAGATTTGCTTAGCTTAAAGCAGTCAATGGAGCGATACTTATCAGAAAATATCGATATAACTACATATTTAGCGATTTTTAGTCTGATGTTTTAACAGAATATACATTTTGAATTCAAACTGTATTCGCTACAAAAAAGGTTTTTAGCATTATGTCAAAATTTTGATTTGATTTCAAGTTAAGAAAAAACAAAGATTTAACGTTTCCCTCATTCCCTCTTAATTACACCACCTAATTTAAAGCGCACTTCGCGCTTATCTCATCTTCCATGACCCTTAAATGATTTTTACAGAAAAAAAAAAATAGTTCCTTATAATCCTGTTGCTAATGACACATACCTTTTATTAACAATTGAACCCTCAGATATCCCCAGATCCCAAGTTCTCGCGTATAATGTCAAGTATAGATATATACCTTCCTTAGGCCTTAAAATACTCATTTTTTCGCCCCATTGGTATATATTTACTAATTCAGTTTAATTAAATCCTATCCCACTCTGTGTTTTTTTTTAAATTATAAAGTTAAAGAGAACATTTGCGAGACAATTAGCTGTCATAATGATATGCTACCTACAACCGAAACTTTTCAAATTGAAGGCATTAAATTTCTATTCTCCTTGAAAGTCAAAAGAAATTTTAAACCTTTTGATTCAAACTGAATTGAGTGAATTCTTATTTATATTTTATACTAAATCATGCATATTGAATATAGATATATAATTGCTTGCTTGGACACTTCAAAGGTACCTTCAAGATTTTTAAATCTTAGACTTTCGTTACCCCTTTGAAAGTAAAACAAATTAAACAAAAAAAAATGAATAGGAATTGCAAATCTCAAGCTTCCCATCATTGATCCTTTACAAATCTACTCAAGAAAACACCTATAGAATATACTAACATCATTAATCTGCAAAATACTTTGATCACAAGTAATGAATAAAGGCTATCCATGTCTAGACTGCTGGCTAACTAGATATAAGCAATTTTGCTGAACAAATCATAGGAACATTTTCCTTTGACGCGCTTAAGGAAATTTTACCGTTTTTATTTAAGCTCTCACTAAAAGTCTATAGGTATTTTCAAAGCTTAAATGAAAATTCTTTTTTTATGCACTGCAACTAAACTCCGGTGCAAGCAATACTGTCTTTCCTTATTTAAAATATTTATATTATTAGACTAGCTGTTCGTGAATCTCATTTTAGTCGTTTGTAGTTTGTTTCGTTGAAAAGTTATTCATCCAACAGAACATTTCACCGAATATCTGTGAATTGAAACCAGAAAACAATTTCAATAAGTAGAGCTGTGTTTCATTCGGAATCTATCTATAATACCATAAGTATTTCCAAAGAAAACGCATTCGCGGTAGCTTGGTTTTTAGTTTTGTAAAATTGGTACTTCTGCTCCTGCACAGTTGTCAAAAGCTATGTAAGAGTTTTGTGCAAAGTAAAATTAATAAAAATATAAAAATTATGACCAGCAATTAGCTTTTATTCATATACAATAGAAAGTAGACAAACTTACTAATATGTATAAATTTATAATTATTTCAAAATCATTTCCTGTTTGTCTTTTCCAATTTTGAATTCGAACATTAATTGTTCTATTGCAACAATAGAAATGAAATGATGTGTGGATGGGTTTTGTTCGTAGAGTAATAGTCAAAGTCCCCTTTTATACAAGGCAATCTTTAAATTACTTTAAAATTTTCCTGTATCTTTCACACGAGGAAACAAAGTTTCTGCAGATTTTTTGATTCTTTATCTGAACGCTACACGTAGTATAAGTTGTTTAATGCGTGTACATTTTATCTTTATATTTCATGCTTTTACTTATTTACTGAGAAGATAAGATAGATATATATAGACGTTTACACCCAAATTAATAAACATGGACTAGGGAAGGTTTACGACTTATTCCGTTGACTAAGTGGGAAATACAATTAATAAATAACAATTTCTGCTATTTGACTTTTACCAACTTAGTCCTTCCCTAGACCATGGAAGACGGTGGTCTAGAGATGGACTAAGAATTGCAATTAAAAAAAAAATATATACAGGGACAAAGAATAAAAAGAGATAGAGTTGGTACTTATTGTAGTAGATTTTGATCGATTTTTTATTAATAGGAAATTTTAGTCCATGGTCTAACTCTTATTCTATGGTTTTGTAAGTCCATGGACTAAAGGTGGACTTAGCGTTTTTTATTAATAGGGCTGTTAATCTTTAAGTCGATTTATATATTTATTGTCCGAGTATGTTTTGCTTTCAATTTGATAATCACTCAGCAGACTTCACTTAGCGGTAGCGGAGTGAGTAAGGAACAAAGTTAACATCTTGTCATTTGTATGAACATGCCTAGAAAAATGAATAAATTGGAGCACGCAGTCCATATAGTGAACCCATATTTTTGAAGGTAAACTGGCCAACACATAGTTGGAATAGAATTTTTACTACACAAATAAATTGAACAAATCAGAAACGAAAAACAAATTTACATCTCAAAACTATATTATATTGTTGTTAGTACCGGGATGGGAGTTCCAGAAAATAATTAAGCAAAAAGTGCAAAAAATTTCGGTTAAGCTTTTGAATAGAAAAAGTAAGAAACTTTTCAGAAGAACATCTTACCTACCTATATATTTATTAAAAAATGGAGTTATCCGAGAATTTAGAAATATAAACTAACCATCTAAAAGAACACAATCAAAAAAATCGATTTTAAATTTCAAATTTAAATTAATATTGTATATGTTTGTATGTATTAAATCTAAAAAAACATTTTTCTGAAAATATAAATATACATTTGCAATATTAATTATAATTTATAATTACTCCATGAACACATCCATCCAATAGTTAATTCAATGTTTATTTGGAATGACCCGAAACTGGAAAGTAGTGTTCTTGGAATTGGAACACCCTCGCCTTTAAAATTTCCTATGATTATTATCGTTGATTCAATATCATTATAACAATAAATAAACGATTTTGTTCAAACTTGGTGGTTAGGCGTGTTAGATGATTGTCCAAAATAGATTTTTTAATTGTTGTTTTAGCCCCAAAAATAACGGTATTTGCATACAAATTTTTCTACCATCTTAATTATCTCGAAAACGGCTCTAACGATTTTGCTAAAAATTGGTGTGTGTACCTACTTGAGTATTGTCTACATGTTGGCCCAAACTTTAAAAATATTTTGTTATTAACGGTACCTGCCATACAACCATTTTATTGATTTTCGACTTTCTCATAAACGACTCAACGGATTTCGATCAAAATTTGTATACAGGATCTCCCTCGAATTCTAAATAATACTGCATTTTAAAATTTTCGAAAAATAGTTTTTTTGGATTTTTGAAAAAATATATATATTTTTTTTGAAAATTCAATATTTCGAAAAAAGGTGTGCGATTTTTTCTGAAATTTTGTTTTTAAATTTATATTTTTAAATATTTATTAACAAAAAGGCAACATTTTAATTATTTACAAAATGGCTTTAACGATTTCGATAAACGAAAATTACATAAAATATTACTGACGGAATGTGTCATAGAATAATTTTGTTGTTGTGTATTTTCGACTTTCTTATTAACGACTAAACAGATTTCGATGAAAATTTTGAAACATCAGGTTGTTAAAATTCTTAATAATATACATACTTAAATAAAATCTTAAAATCAATGCATACTTCGTAATAATAGTAAGAAATTGAATTTTTTTCTCCGAAAAAAATGTGTTCTTAGAGCTTCTTTCCACGTTGCATTTTATTTAATTTTTTTAATTAAAGATACAATTTTCTTATTTGACTTTCTGAAAAAGTAAAACAAAATCATTTGTTGATTTTTTGTATTTAATTTTTTACAACTTGAGCAACTTGAAAAATAAAAATCAGGCAGCTGCGGATCCATTTTGTTTTTGAAATCCTGTTTGGCAAAAGAGTTGTTTTTCAGCTTCTAGATTTCTTCGGTTTAGGATGCTTAAAATGAATATCACCGATCTGGAGAGCTAATTTTTTCGGAACTTAAGTCGCATATTCTCCATTTTCTTTAGAGATTTTACGTATCTCGACAAATTCGATGAGCTAAGGGCAAGCGTTTATTCAATTAACTGTTGATATTCAAGATCTCATGTAGTTGACTTACGCTTCCCGTACTCTGACTGATATTTCGATGCCTCATTCATTGATAGCTTTATTTCTAAAACAAAAAAATATACCACAACCTAAAAACCAATTCATGCAACTCACCAAATTGAATTTCATTACAATTACGGTGAAATATTGTCAAAATGTTTTGCAAAGTTCCTACTGCGTTTGGTCCATCATCTCAATCGCCCTCCTGCAAATCTATCCATAAATCGATTAATGGTCGTCCGGCAAAGTCGTCAATAGACTAAGAGTGTGACTGGACAACTCGCAGGAACATCCAGACTTTCTGCACAAAATTTTGAATACTAAAACGTGATATTATCGAAGCCAGCAGACCACGTAAAATTAACAAAAGAAAATATCATAAAGAACAATTTCTGACCTAACGTCAAAATCTCTGTAGTTTTCAAAAATCTGTTTTAACATAAATGTTTGACCTTAAAAATAAGTGAAAGCTGGAAACTTTGCTGAACTTTACCGAGTGCTAACTGAGTGAGTATTTTGTACATCAATATCATCCTATTTGGGCCAACAGGAATTTAATCGGCAGTGCTCTCCTGCAGAAAAATTCACCACGTTGCGTTGATGTCTGCGAAATGTCAAGTTCTTGTGTCAAGCACAGAATTGACTGATTCGGTTCAATATGGCTGCCATGAACTGTCAAAAAACTACGCGTTCCAATTAATTGCTAAGTGTCATATTTTCTAATTTTTAGATTTAAAGGAAAATGTCTTAATACTTTTTTCCATACCAGTATACAGACATCACGATTTAAAAAATGTCGAAAATATAGGCTTTTTTCCAAGCTTTTAAATAGTGATTCATATTAAATGTGATTCAAGTTAAATACATACAAAAAAAAAGAGTTTTTCTGCCCTCCATCTTAAATGACATATTTAAAATTTTATAATTTCCCCAGAGGTTATATCCTTTTAACCTAGACTGTTTTTTTCGCGCTTGAGTGTAATAGATATTTTTTTTAAAGATATTGTAGAATAAACGAGTATCCCACTGGAAGAAAAAATTAATTGAAGTGACCTACAAATATATTTATGTATTTATTTTGTTTTTTCATTTCAAAACAAAAAAATACCTTTGAACAAATTTTTATAGGTATTCTCCCGCAGGAATTTTTTTTGGATATATACCGAATAGCCTTTCCTCTTTATTCACTGAGAAATTTACCCGAAAACGAGTATACAAACGATATGATATTCAAAAAGGTTATCCTCATTGGAATATATTTTGTCTGTCTGTCTGCCATTTGGGAAGTATTAAAAAACAGCCTACTTAATAACATTTTCTTTTTTTAAGATTACAAAATTTCTACAAAAAAAAAAACTCTAGAGACCCTTTTTCTTTAATTCTCCACGGAGACTTGTATTGACCTCACAATCCAAAAGAATATCCTTTCAAACGTTAACCGTGTCTTTTCATGATTCTCATTCAACGCACACAACCAGTCTACGAGGCAACAAATTATAATGGCTGTTGGCTTTTTAGTATATCGCATCTCACAGACAAACACAAATACACAATTTAATATAACCATGTGACCTTGAAGCCTACCTCAACCCCCCAGTCGTTAACAGATAGGTCATTACTTTTTCCAGACGCACAAAAATATATTCATTTTTTGTTCTCCAGTTAACAAGGATATGGGGCTTACCCATCTGCTCTGTGATAAGCTTGCAAAAGTACTGATTCACAGGCAGAAAGTTCCAAACCTTAAGTCGACAGTCGGCAGTAGTCGAAAGCCGACAACACCCTTCGAAAGGTTGTCGTCCTTTTTTCAACTTTTACTTACTCTTGAACCCTCTCCGTGTCCCGATATTGTAATTCATATTTATTTGCCCAGATTGTGTGTGTGCCTAGGTATACGCGTCGTGCGTCGTCGTCGGGATGTTTTCATGCCTCATGTATGTAGGTAGGTATATCACTGCCGTCGTCTTCTAGACGAAAACGGCTCCTTTGTTCAGTTTCAGTTATCCAAAATTGTGTACATGCACAATACTCGTAGACAAAATTTATTTTCAAAACCAAAAACCCACTTGGGTAATAAGGAAAACCATTATGGGGAGAACTGTTCAAGGACACAAGTTTATTTACTCCAGAAAGGACAACGCCAGTCTGGAATCTTTTTTTTTTTTTTAAGGGAATATACATGCTCGTACAACGTATTCATCGTATACATCGTAGGAGTTGGAGAAGCAGACACATCCAGTTTTTGTAGTCGCACATTCTCATGCTTCTGCGTGTGAAAGGAACTTTTACCAATACGACGTAGGCGTTGTTTTCTTGAAAATTCCAAACTTCCATTTGGCCATGAACTTGATCTAAGGATTTCGGTGCTGCCTTGCTTATACCCACACGAGAAAAAAATTGTGAAGAAATCAATATTATTTGCAGTTTTTTTTTGTGTAGTTGTTGTTGTTGTTTGAATGTATTGTATCGTCGATGTTATTGTCGTTCGTCCTGATAATAACTTAATGTACATACATAGTCGACACTCGTAAAAGAACAATCTCATACTCCATACAAGGACAACCAATAGAAAAGATTTGCAAGCTGCTTCAAAAATTACTGGACTTTTTTTTGTCTGCGAGGAGGAAAGTATTTTCAAGGTCATACGGGTAAAAGTTCATTTATCCCAGTGTTTTGAAGGATATAACATTGGAATGGGCAAGGAATCAAAATATAAAGACCAGCAATTATTTGATGCGTATATTTTGAAAAGGTAATTGGAAGGGGATGTTGTCTGTATACTAGGTGCGCATTTATGCAATTCGTCAATATAATAGCGTTGACTGAAGATGGATTACTTGTATGGTCTAGTGTCTAGACAATAGACACTGATAGAACTAGATTCAAATGTTGACTAAACCTATCAGTTTTGTTTTTAATAATGCTTTTTAACTGATGAAGCCTTTTATCTCGAGCAGAGCCAAAAGCATCAAGCCGAGAGGAAACTCGTGCGATTTGAGATGTAAAGATCTTATGAGATTGAGAGAGGTAAGTTTCCAATGTTATAAAACCATGCCAATTGGGAAAAACCGGAAAAAGTTCAAACACGCTAGAAAGACCCCCAATAGTCATACTCAACGAACCAAATGTTTACATGGGCACAAATAAAGGAAACAAATACTTCAGTGTCCCAAAGTATTAGATATTCCAATACTTTGCGAACTTTGCAATTTGAGAAAGAGGGAAGATGCAACTTGCCCAATATTGAAAGAACTTTAGGTTATGGTTTTTTCTAAGGATACCTTAGAAGAAGGTGAGGCAATAAGCATTTTAAACGGCGAACAAATTTGGGATTGGGACGTGTTATATAGATACACAGTAGCTGCACTTCGATACAGAAAGAGAATTTTAGAAGGAGATTTCTAATTGTTTTGCATTTTTTTTTAAATTAATTTTTGTTTGTAAATAAAATCAATTAAATTATTAATAATAAAATTCTCAACCTGGGGCCTATGTCATAAAACTATTATTGTTGTAAAGGGTTATTCATTTTGCGGTTTCAAAAGTATAGGGCTGGAATTCGACATCTGTCAAACCAAGTTAAACCATTTTTTTTTCAGTTAAAAGTCTGATATTTACGAAATTGGATCGCTTAGCTATCGTACAACGCATACAAATTGTTAAAACTTACTACAAAAATAGTGATACTACCACAGCCATCCATCGTGTTTTAAGGAGATTATGGTTTACATAATCGTCCAACTACGCAAGCAATTGGCAAAATTGTGAAGAAATTTGAAGAGACTGAATTGGTTACAGATACTGTAAAGCCTGTTCGTCATCGTTTCGCTCGTACCACTGAAAATATCGCTGCTGTAAATGAAAGTTTTGCCGAAGACCCGAATGTGTCGATTCCTTGTCGTTCTCAAGAATAAGGACTGTCTTATGGCACATTATGGCGTATTTTGCATTTGGATCTACACCTACATACATATAAAGTCCAGCTCACACAACAACTGAAGCCAGCTGACCATTCATAACGTCGTAGATACGACGAATGGGTGCTTGGACAACAGGCTGTGGACGTCGATTTTTCGAACAAAATTTTCTTCAGCGACGAAGCACATTTCTCACACTGAGTATGTTAATAAACAAAATTGTCGTATTTGGGATCTGAGAATCCTCAAGTTATTGAAGAGAGGCCATTACATCCACAAGAAGTCACTGTTTGGGGCGCTCTTTGGTCCGGAGGTGTGATTGGACCTTACATCTTCGAAAACGACGATGGAACGACTGTCACCGTCAATTCGGAGCGTTATGGTCATATGATAACCGACTTTTTTTTTGCCTGCTATTGAAGAATACGACTTGGAGAATATGTGGTTTCAACAAAACGGTGCCACATGCCACACAACTCGAGCGAATATGGCTTTATTGCAAGAGACATTTCCTAGCCGCGTAATTTCTCGTCGTGGCGATATCAACTGGCCACCAAGATCATGCGATTTGACACCGCTGGACTTTTTTTTTGTGGGGCTACGCAAAAGACCGTGCTTATGCAGATAAACCTTTATCTCTTGAGCACTTGAAAACCAACATTCGTTAAGTTATGGCTGAGATACCGCCCAATATGTGTCAAAAAGTGGTCGAAAATTACCTCAAAATAATCGATGATTGCAAAAATTCGCGTGGTGGTCATTTAAAGGATGTAGTGTTTCACACATAATATCAACGTTCAAACTTTATAATAAAATAGAAATATCATGAGAAAAAATATTTTATGTGTTTTATTTACGTTTACTTTTGAAACCGCAAAATGGATAACCCATTACAAACTAGTAACTACAAGCGCAAATAAAGTATGGAGTTGTAATATTGTGTTCCATAAACATTTTTCCTCACTTGTAGCGCGGCAGATTCAAATAATTATAAGTGTAGCGATTATACTGCTACAAGTACACATATGTGACAACTACAAGTTACAAATTATTTACGTAGAACTTCAAATCTGCAGCTTTTCTTTATAGTTAAGCGATATAAGCATTTAACATTCTTCCTCTTTCTTTATTTCTTAAATACTTTGGTGCAAAATTTTAGTCGATTTTGTAATCTGTTAAATCATTTTTAGTATGATACTAGGCTAAAAAGAAGATTTTGCTAATTTTTAAAGTTAAATCACAAAATGGCAACTTTATTTTTTTAGTATCGTACTAAATCCATATGCCACTTTGACATTTACAAACGTCAAAAAGTTATGTTCGCTTATTTTGTTTGCACTATTTTAGGCGTGTTTAGTTGTAGTTCATTAAAAAAATAGATTTATTATGGTGATAGTTAAAAAGTGTTTAAAATTAGGAAAATATTAGTAAAGCGCTTTAGTATTAGCAAGCTGTTATGTAGTATCATGCTAAGCCCTTAACATCAGGCTGTTTAAAATGTTGCGCCTTTGATTTTACTTGAACTGAAATAAAAATAAAATTGTTATTCTTGAAATAAGTCATTTAAAACTAACTAACTATGTTTTGGTCAATTCCAGTTACATCCTTGTGGTAAGCTCACAAAAAAATCAAATTTGCTAGCAGCATATTTTTCTGCTAATTCTACCATTCCACAAAGCACTTGAGAACATTATAAGTTTTTTGGGACGTAACTTCTTTCGTACTCATACAGTTTCCAGAAGTCTTAAAGATCTCGTCATACACAAATCCGCTATTCTTCAACTCTGGACAAAACACTGCGAAAGCTTTTTCGTCTGCCCTCCTCTGTACTGGTCTCTTTCGGAGTGAATGAAAAACAGCATATCCGGTTGCAATTACGTTCCTGCTTTCCTAGGTCACGAAAACGCTGTTTAATTAACAGCTTAAGCAATATTTTGAAGAACGAAAGTCACTTAATGGCTGACTGTATGGTTTTGGTAGCAATAGGTTCATGGTGTGATGATCTTACCTAACAGTGGCACAAATCTTTACATCGTTTTGAAGAAAATCAGATTATTGCGCTTGATATTTCAAAAGCATTTGATAGAGTTTGGCATCAAGCTGTGTTATCGAACATTCTTACATTTGGTGTCGATGTATCTCTTCTTCGATGAATTAGAAATAACCGTTCGCACCGCTCAACACAAGTAGTATTTTCAGTGAATTTCACAAAATACAAGTTGGTGTGCCCCAGGGTTCCGTTCTGTCTCCAAGTCGTTTCCTCATTTTTATTAAAAATCTCTTATCTGGAGCTTCTAATCCCCAAAATTGTTTTGCTGACGTTAGTACTCTCAGCTTTTCGTATTCGTTATCAGATTCGCCTACTTGTTCTTCGGATGTGCAACTGCAAAGGCAGTGTATTATAAGCTCATTAAATTCAGTTCTCGACAGCATTGTCCAATGGGGAATAAAAAACCGCGTAGAATTTAATGCTTCAAAAACTCAGTGCTGTCTTCTGTCGTTAAAGCAGAACCCACCCCCATGCCGCTATCCATGAGCGGTACTTGCATTGAAGAAACCGATCAGCTTTCAATACTGGGTATGTGCATCACAGACCGCACCTCTTGTGGAATGATCACATAACCGACGTTGCCAAAAACGCTGCCAAGTGCTTGGGCTTTCTTCGAAGATGAAACAAATTCTTCCCCCGTCTGATCTGGTTGTAATCTATAAGGCCTTCATTCGACCAAAGCTGGAGTATAACTCATATATTTGGGCAGGAACTCCAAAAGCTCATTTGAATCTTTTGGATAGAATTCAAAATGGAGCTCTAAGAATGCGATTGGCGATAGAACTAAAGTGGAAACATTTATATGTCTAGAACACCGTCGAAATGTTATGTGCCCTCATTATTTTATCGCTATTTTTATAAGCAATGTTCCAGCGAAATAGCCAGTTGCATTCCTTCCCTTAAACTATTCACCCGTAATACTCGCGCATCTATGAATGCTTATCAGTTTACCCTTGAGCCCAACTTCAGACCTACTGTCACGTACAAAGATTCTTTCTTTTGCCGTACAACGCGAATGTGGAATAACTTATCCGGCTCTTTTTTTCGCTCCCATTTGGACAGAAATTCGAAACCAATGTGCATCGGTAACTCCTCTTACGTTCTTCACTATTTACCTAAAGCTTGCACTGTGTTTGATCATCTTAACGGTAGCCAAAGCCCCTTTAGTGCGCGCTACTTGTACCGTTAATAACAAAATATGTAAATACAATTTTTAACCAAAATGTACACGATATAAATAGTAGTGAACATTTTTTTGTATCAAAATCGTTAAAGAGGTTTTCGGTTCGATTCGATTTAAGATTTTAGAAAAAAACTGATGGCAGGTACCGTTAACTTTGTGCCTAAAAATCGATCAATTTTAGACAATCACCTAAGACGCTTAAATACCATAAGTTTAAAAATATCGCTTCAGCCGTTTACGCTGTATAGCGTTGTACAGACAGACGAACAGACAGACAGATAGACAGACAGAGAGATGGAACTGCGGGATCCACTTTTTTGGTGTTGTCTACCATCGTAAAGTCAAGTTTGATTCAAATCTCGAGTTCGTTTTATTATCAAATGCAAAACTTGCCCTTTAGAATAGTACATATGTATATCGCAAGTAAAAATCCTGTACACCGACAAAGATCAAAGTCACGTTTAAGTTCACCCTCTATTTGCATTTCTATCTAGTCTATGTATATTTTTTGTATGGGATGGTATTTTGAAGGTCAGAAAACATTTTTTGGTCGATAAAACAATACTATTCTTCGCGCCCGTCGAGCTATCCGCAATATGAGCAAATAATTTCGTAGAGCTTTGTATTTCTACAATTATTGATTTACACACAACAGTTCGTTAAGCTTATTTATAACCAATTAAAATTATTAGAGTACTATTAAATAAATACCTAAGGAGTGTCAAAATAGTTGTATCCATATTTTTACTTCTATATCGTTTGTCTTATTGACTCTCTAGGGTCTCACGTTGGGCGCCACTTTATAAATCAGCAAAAAATAACACGTATTAATACTTAAAATTATTTGAGTGCTAGTAAATAAATACCTAAAGAGTGTCAAAACATTTGTATCGATCTTTTTACTTTCATATCGTTTGTTTTATTGATTCTCTAGGGTCTCACGTTGGGCGCCACTTTAAAGATCACCAAATAATAACACGTATTAATACTTGAGAGTCAGTAGTTTTGATTTAAAAAAAACTCCTGTTAACCCTAAAAAATATATAAACTATCTAAAAAATCAACTGTATGTGCCTACCTGCTTGATGTTTTGCAAAAAAAAAAAATATCTAAACAAAAAATATACATTTTCTAAAGGAAATCATTTTGTTCTTAACATCGTGTATCGTTGTGTAATGTGTGCTATGCACAGGTTAAGACTTTTAAGCGGAATGAAGCCAAGAACCTATTAAGGACAAATCGCACACACAGTGGCCAACAACTAAACTGCTGAATGCCATCATAATTATATTGCCGTAAATATATCGTCGAGCGTTAGAGTATTAGACAAAATAGTTGTGCACAACCACCCAAATGTCACTTGCGTATGTCAAATGAATGTTTGTTGTTGGCAGCAATTCATAAAAAATAAAAAAAAATAAAAAAATAAAATAAATCAGCTGCAACATTGTGTATTGCATTGAAACGCATGTGTGAAAGGGATAGTTGTTAGCTTAAACGAACCAACTTAAATTTGTATGTGTTTGTTGTTGTTGTGGTTGTTTTTTTGTTGTAATAATGTGCATGGACTAATTGATGTCAAGGCGCACTGCTTAATTTATACTCTCGCACAAATGCCACATTTAAATTGCATGAAGCGGCAACGACTGTCACTGTGATCGTTGTACCAACGCACAGTGCAGTAAAATCAGCGCTAGATAAACGTGAACGCACTTATAAAATGTGAGACCGTCGTCGTCGCTTGTCGTCGTCATGACAGTGTGTTTTAGCGGTGGCGGCAGAGGCAGCAACAAGCAGATTGGTGGTCGCCTTCTTCTTCCTCTTCGGCAGTGCAGTGGTTATAGTTGTCGGTCTTCATGGCCTAGCATAGGTTTTGCATTGAACGAATATCAGTGTCAAAGTGGCTGTAGCTATATATACTTACTATATGTCAGTGTATCTGCGGCAGAACTTTTACTTACGCTCTGGCTGCCGTGGTGGTGCAGTGCGGCCGGCAACAGCAATATGCATTGAAGAGATTTGCATCTGTGACCCTGGCTAACAACATCACCATCACTACCACCACAACACAAAAACCGAACCACGAACTCCTTCAGGGAACTTGCGTGACACCACCTCGAAACTAGGCCTAGCAGTCGTCGTTATTATGCATAACTCGGCCTAGTTGCTAGAGTTGGACATGGACATTGGACATTGGACAACTCCCTTTTTCTCGAGCAAGGCGCGAATAATAATAATAGAAACAACAAAAAAAATATTGAAATAAAATATTCGGCAATGCAGTCCGCCCGGATCAGGCCAGGCATCAGGGTGGGTAATTAGAGTGCAACAACTACTTCAGTGTAAGCTTCTCAAGGACGAGTGCTAGCGGTGGTGGTAATTGTTGGGCCTATAACAGTCTTACACACTCTATTCACAGTGATATTGAGGCTAGATAAAATGGTAAGAAAAACACATTTACATTTTGCATATGTAGAAATAAATTTGGAATGCTTATTTTGTCTAAAGATTTAGAGTTCTAATGAACAGCCTTCACATTACGCCCCGTAGGCTTTTTTCTACAATTCTAAGGTAGGCTTATTTGACGATGCAGCTGTATAGGCTTACTACTAGAAAAATAAAAGATTTAGGATGCCTTGGAAAGATACTTTGCAAATTAAATGCTATATAATGATAAATAGAATATATTCCATGGCCATAAAGATAAACAAATTTCCATAAATATATGATTGAAAAGTCAATGGTTTTATTAAAGAACTGTCAAACTACATTTATTTTTTGTCATGACAACTTTTATTGCAAGAAAATTAGATTGAAAAATAATGTGACTATGCTGACGAATAACAACTCATTCGCTAAGAAAAGATTCTTTTACATTATGTGTGGTTTCTTAATTAAATAAAGTCTGACATGTCATTGCTGCCGTCTAGTTTGCCCAAATGATTGTAGTTCAGTCCAAATTTTGTATTTTTGCATTCATTTATTTCTTTATATCATACTTGCATTATAAGATACATTATCTTATAAATATAAAGAACAATCCAAATTATGTTTGTGCGCGAACTCCTATTTTTCGGCTCGATCGATTTGAATGAAATTTTGAGGAGATTTTAGGATATGTTGTAGGTTGGCTGTCCGATGTATATAACCGGCCGGCGTTATGACCAAAAATGTCAATCACATGGTCGTCAATGATTTAGCAGAATAAATAATGTGCTTTGTATACCTACACGCATTTAATTTCGGTTTCTCTTTGTTACCGGGTGTATGCACACAACTACATCAATGATTCGCATTAAATGGATTTTGATATTCTTTTTCTGGAATTTCCTCGATTTTTCCGGACCTCTCTGGAACTGTCAAGACTATTCAATACTGGTGAGTCGTCGATTCCCATAAAGGTCGTTAATCCCCAAAAAGGTCTTCTCCAAAAATGTCGCTTAGTAATACCAAAGTTAAGAATCTGTGAACGCGTGATAAAGAAACGAGTCTATGAAACATTCTACAAAGTTCAAGAATATTTTCTACATTGTGAATGTGCTGCAACAATTTTCCCTCACGATGACCATTAATAAAAATCAGACGGCTGCCGGTCGTTAGAAGATTTCTGTGGCGGAATTAACTGAGAGTTTCCGTGTTCCGGGCATGGTTATTGGACAACTGTATGTCAGTTGTTCGCATGTCGCCAAGACATTAAGAGAATTTTTCTCAGATCCTTCCAGTTATTCCCCGGCCAACTGTAGCTGACGAACTTAATACATGCTTAAAATCATCAAATTTGTGGCAGAATGTGAAGATCATATGATTGACATGCGAGTGTTGTTTTTGCAACAAGACCGGACTGCAGATGGTTTTTCGAGGCAACTGTTGAACATTGGTAAATGCAAAATCGTAACCGGTATTACCCACAAATTTCTAACAGCTGTGAAAAACGTCATCGATTGTACAATTGTCAGGGGAAAGTACAAAAGAGAGGATATTTTGATTCCACTTATCCCGATGATTCCAACAGATATGACATTCGAGCTTAAACTGTTGCAAATACCCGTGCATCTGTTTTTCTTAATCACTATAAACAAATATCATTGCCAGTCGTTGGAAGATTGCGGAATTAACTTGGAGTTTAAATGTTTCGCGCATGGGCAACTGTATGCCACATATTCGCAAGTCGGCAATCCATCTTCTTTGTTTATTTAAGCAAGAAAGAATAAAACGAAAAACGTAGTTTACCAAAAAGTTTTGTATTGAGTGCTTACTTAATTTCTGTTCAATGCAAATAAATGATATTGAATTTATTTGAATATCGAGAGTTTAACTTAATTAGCAAACGAAATAAAAACCTTAAAATCCGGTCTCCATTAGCGATGAATCTAGAGCAAACTTTTTAGCATACTTTCAATATCAAAAGCATGTGAAGGATAGTATGCTTTCATCGCTTGCTTTATCGCAACGAGAATTCTCATTCTGTTATGACGTTTCCAAATATAATTTGTTTTTGTTGTTTCTACTAACATCAGTTGCATTCGACATTCTTCAGTAATTAAAAAAGTATGCTATGAAATGCCCACCGAAGAAAATTTATCTGTCCTTCTGCTATCTGCTATTGCGTTTGCTTTTAAATTTATTGCTAATGAACACCGCGTGTAAGAAACATAATCGCTTATGAAGAGTTACAATCCAATACATTTTAGAAAGATGGAAAAGCGAAACAACGTTCGCTGGGTTCCTCTATTTATCTTATAAACTATAATACAATTTTTTAAGGTAGTTTCCAATCAACCTAATATTTCGAAGCAGGTTGTTTCATAAGCGAGTGGGATTTATAATGAACTGGCGTTGAGATGTTAAGCATATAAAGCGTAATTGTAAAAGTTGATGCGACCTAATCGATGAAGATATTTGCAATGTATTAAAGAGATGTGCAGGCTGCTGTGTCGGATGGTATGATGTTATCAAATGTTATATATTGAATTTGAGTAATATGATATTCCAATCGTATCTTTTCAAATCGTAGAATGTATCTAGAAATATTATTGTATATAACGTTTAGCCTTCTTCTGCTTCTGCTGTGGCAATTGCATAAAATCTCACAACCAGAAATATAAGTATTGGTATAACCAATGTTTTAGCAAGAATTTTTCTGGTTTTTAGCGGAATAAACTTTGTGTGTCCCATAAATTGGGGAGCATTCCAGATAATTTCCCTACAAACGTATTGATGTGTTGATCCCAGGATTCCTATAAAATATCATTTCCAGATTTTTTGCAGTCTCAACATATTCAATTACAGCACCATTAAGAAAAATTTGTGAAAAATATGAGAGATCTAAATATTATTTTGGAAATAAAGATGCATTTCGACTTGCTTGAATTCAGAAAGAGAACATTTATTTGTCCAAAGGTACAAATCTTTTAAGTCCTCATTTAGAGTTCTCTTAATCATCTGCACACATTTGGATTGTGGAGCCGGAAATGATTTAAAGAAGTTAATTAATTTAAAGGGAAAACAGCAGCAGACCAAGAATCGATCCCTGTGGAACACCTCTAGATGTAGAAGGAAAGCTAGAGCATTTCCGCTGATTGATATAGCTTGTTTTCTTCTCCTTAAATATGAACTAATTAGTCATCCAAAGTGTCGAATGCCTTTGAAAAATCCAGCAAAATAAGCAAAGATATGTTCCATCATCTAAGGCATTTCAATTTCGTACATCCTCTATATCATTTATCAAAGCTGTAGAGCAACTATAGTTTTGCCTAAAACCAGATTATATAGTAAGCAATATGTTGTTTCTCCGGAGGTAATTTATTGATCTGACTTTGAACGATTTTTTCGAATAACTTAGATAGAAAAGAGAGTTTTGAAATGGGTCTGAAATGATTAGCACCTTATGAAATCGGTACAATGTTTGTTTTTCCACTGATCAGGAAAAAATACCAGTTTTCAATATTGTGTTAAGGATGTGGCAATATATATGGTAAAATTGATTTAAGAAACTTTGGGTGTATACCATCTATTCCAATACGGTATAGCATTTGGTTTCATGGGAAAGAATATCTTTACACTCAATTTTAGTGAAGTTAAATAAATTATCCGAGATAGTTTGATAATCAGACTTATAACTACATTTGAAGTAGAGAAGTTGCAGGAAGTGTAGGAAATGGTAATTCTTTTGGAATTCTTCAACTTCATACAGTTTCCAATTATGATAATCTTGATTAAGTAACTGCTTGATATTCCGAATCAAACCATGATCGTTGGTCATTTTTCGTAGCCTTGTACATATAATATCAACGTTAAAATGTGATATTACTTGTAAGTTTATATAAACGGTAGTTCGTCACTAGGTGATGCTATGAAATACACACTGTTCCACTCGATATCTCGAATATCTTATTCTAAGGAAGACTGAAAATCTCTACCAGTATATTTTTCTTTTTTCGTTCAGAGCAGAGGTCAGAATAGAGTTTGAGTGCATAGAGTATGTTGTGAACTTGTTCCGAACAGAGCAAGCTCCGAACACTGATTTGTTTTTTAAACACTCGTGAGCCACACAAACCAGATTAAATTTTCATTTTAATAGTAAAAAGCATTATAACACAAAGTTACCCTCATTTTGTACACAGATACAAACTAGATACAGAAAATCCAACAAGTGACGGCGACCAACTTATTTCGCCATTTTAATTGTATCTGATTATTTTTTCTTCACATTTTCCTAATCGACGCACATGACATTTCGTACGGTCAGCAATTTACTCATAATGATCAGACGTTTATATTCAAACACATCGAGCGCGCTCTGCACATATTCAGAACGAAAAAAGAAACACAGAGCTCTAAACGCTCTGAGTGAAAAACAAACACAAACAAATTTTTTGAAAACTCAGACTCTGCTCTGAAATAAAAAAGAAAACTGCCTATTGATAGGAAATATCTGAACTTTGAAATTCAAAATCAAATATTATGTAAATGATGTTTTTTTATTTTGAGATACTTGGTGCTGAAAGTTGATCTTTAATAATTTTCTTATTAATGTCACTTACACAACGAAAAAAACATCGGAAAAATTTGTTGAAAATGAGGTGTTTACTCGGAACAGATCGAACGTTTTTATTCCGTCGAATAAAAATCTTTTAACTGTTAAAGTCACCAGTCGCCACGTATAATTATCTAAGAAGAATTATCAGATATTTCATCATCAATTGAAAAAAATGTTGACAAGAAGATGGTTTTGTTTAATCCTACATATATACAGTTCCGATAGGTAACTTATCTACTTAGTCAACCTAAGCATTCATTATAATGATTGCTAAGCCAGTTTTCAGAAATCTACATTAGACTTACTTCCACAAAATAAATTTCTGAACACATTTATATTTGGGAACAAGCTTTTTGCATTTATATGGAATATTCAAAGTCCGCTTGTTTGATTAGTTCAAAAGCCAACAATTCAACGTAGAACATTATATTACACTCATTTAATTAATTGTCTTTTTTTGTTAAGTAGAGAAAAGAAATAAAAAAGTATGAAATAATAAAATAAAAACTAATACAAAACTTTGAAATGAAAAAAATAAATTAAAATAAAAAAGGAAAAATAATAAAAGTTTGATAAAAAGTTTGAGAAGCACTATATTATATAGCTGACGTGGATGTTGGTATGGCAACTCCGTTTAAATCCTAAATGTTGTTTACCATCTTAAGTGAATCCTCATCTAATTGACGTTTGATATAAACAAGTCCACGAATCGTATATATTGATGCCAATTGCTTTGAGTTTGAGTACTTCTTGTGATATTAAGGTTATTCATTCAACGAGATATTTTTTCTCTTTGCAGAGTGATATAACTTTCCCGTATAGATGGTTGCATGAGCCTTACTTCTACTCTTTCTATGGCGCCAGATATAGCTTTCATTGAAACTCATCATTGAAAACTTTGACTATCAGTTCTGAGGAACTTAAACAAATAAAACTGATGTCGTTTTGTACCAAAATGAAGTTAATCAGACATATAATTTTTTGTCAAAAAAATATTTTATTTGCTCTACATTTTCTTGTAAAATCAATTTTGATTTTTCATTGAATGATCATTGAAAACGCTTTCCATCATTGAAAAATCAAAAGTGAAAGTGGTAGAGCAAATAAAATATTTTTTTGACAAAAAAATTATATGTCTGATTACCTTCATTTTGGTACCAAGACGACATAGGTTTTATTTGTTTAAGTACCTATATCGTCGTAAGACAAATTTATTTGTTTTGCAGAATATTTTTCCCATACAAACTTTGACAGTTCATTTCTGTGGAGATAAAATTATCCGGGTTTTCGGTCGTTGCATATATAACCTCATTATTTGATTAGTAATTTCGATCTACTTAATTAATTTTTAGACAATAAGTAATTGTTATTGTTACCATCCCTATAGGTAGCTACATATACGAACACGACAGGCTAAACGCCAGTAGTTCTGCCATAGTTAACACCATCTGTTTGTCATAAATAGTAAAGGGTTATCCATTTTCCGGTTTCAAAAGTATAGGGCTGGAATTCGACATCTGTCAAACTAAGTTGTTAAACCATTTTTTTTCTGTTGAAAATCTGACATTTACGAAAATGGATCGCTTAACTATCGCACAACGAATACAAATTGTTAAAACTTACTACAAAAATGGTGATTCTGCCACAGCCACATATCGTGCTTTAAGAATAGATTATGGTTTACATAATCGTCCAACTACGCAAGCAATTGGCAAAATTGTAAAGAAATTTGAAGAGACTGGTTACAGATATTGTAAGGACTGTGTATCATCGTTTCGCTCTACCACTGAAAATATCGCTGCTGTAAGTGAAAGTGTTACCGAAGACCCAAAAGTGACGATTCCTTGTCGTTCTTAGGAATTAGTACTGTCTTACGGCACATTATGGCGTATTTTACATTTGGATCTACACCTACATCCATATAAAGTCCAGCTTACACAATAACTGAAGCCAGCTGACGTTCGTAGATACGTCGAATGGGTGCTTGAACAACAGGCGGTGGACGGCGATTTTTCGAACAACATTTTCTTCAGCGACGAAGCACATTTTTCACTCGGTGGACATGTTAATAAACAAAATTGTCGTATTTAGGGTTCTGAGATTCCTCAAGTAATTGAAGAGAGGCCTTTACATCCACAAAAACTCACTGTTTGGGGCGCTCTTTGGCCCGGAGGTATGATGGAAAGTTACTTCTTCGAAAACGACGATGGAACGACTGTCACCGTCAATTCGGAGCGTTATGGTCATCTGATAACCGACTTTTTTTTTGTCTGCAATTGAAGAATACGACTTGGAGAATATGTGGTTTCAACAAAACGGTGCCACATGCCACACAACTCGAGCGAATATGGGTTTATTGCAAGAGACATTTCCTGGCCGCGTAATTTCTCGTCGTGGCGATATCAAGTGGCCACCAAGATCATGCGATTTGACACCGCTGGACTTTTTTTTGTGGGGTTACGCGAAAGACCGTGTTTATGCAGATAAATCTTTAACTCTTGAGCACTTGAAAACCAACATGCGTCAAGTTATGGCTGAGATACCGTCCAATATGTGTCAAAAAGTGGTCGAAAATTAACTCAAAAGAATCGATGCTTGCAACAATTCGCGTGGTGGTCATTTAAATGATGTAGTGTTTCACACATAATGTCAACGTTTAAACTTTATAATAAAAAATAAATATCATGAAAAAAAATATTTTATATATGTTTTAATTACGTTTACTTTTGAAACCGCAATATGGATAACTTATTATAACAAAATGTTTGACCATTTACAATTGCCAGATCACCCCGATTACAGATCCGTAAAATAAGAGGGTATGAATTTATAATTGTTGGTCATAAGCTTCCAAAATACTATGGTATGACAAATAAATTGGTATAACATGACAGACATGTTGAGATCGATTACAAAATCCGATGACAACCATGCATAGGGAGTCAGACTTAATGTCGACACATTTCTATAATATTTTAATTGTCGAAATTGAGTTCAATTGCTTACACAGGGTCATTTTATACCAATTATTTGTCATACAATAGGATTTTGGCAGCCTATGACCAACGATTATAAGCTGACATAAACATATTTAATGACAGTTTTTGTAATCGTGGTGATTGACATTTTTTATTTGTGTAAATAGAACATTACAAGCTCTATTAATAAAAACCGCTTAGTCCACCTTTAGTCCATGGACTTACAAAACTATGGAATTAGAGTTAGACCATGGACTAAAATTTCCTATTAATAAAAAATCGAACGAAATCTAATACAATAAGTATCAACTCTACCTCTTTTTATTCTATGTCCCTGTAATTTTTTTTCTTAAATGTCAATTCTTAGTCCATCACTAGACCACCGCCTTCGATGGTCTAGCGAAGGACTAAGTTGATAAACGTCAAATAGCAGAAATTGTGTTTTATTAATAGTATTCTGAATTTAGTCCACGGAGTAAGTCCTAAACCTTCCCTAGTCCATGCTTATTAATTTGGGTGTAAGTACCTTGTTCATGAGACACGACAATAGAATTGTGAATAGTCATACATTTTGACATTTCAGTGAGTCGCATATGGAACTTTCTTGGTCGCTGACAGCTGTGTATTGTTTTACATTTTTAAAGGATACGTAATAATGTATTTTCACCGGTAGTGGAAAAATAGCAATATTTCTATCAAAATTGAACTTTGTGTGCCACATAATTATATTGGATTACAAACAATTGGTATAAAATACTCGTAACACAAATATTGACATTTCGCCATGTGGTGTAAATGTGACATAACTTGAGTTAATATTAATTTCGACTAAGCTTTTTTTTTCAAGTTTCTCGAATGCGTCCCTATGTTATCGATTCTGAGTTTAGGTTTGACAGTTCCAAGAATATATATGATATTGACGTAGAAAATATTTAAGATCAAATTTTTATGATTCAAACGAATTTAATGAAAAAGTGTCTATTTAGATTTATAGACGGAAACATTTATTCATTTTTCTTTCTCGGAAACTTAAGCCAAGAATGTCAGTCACATTTTCTGACGCTTGAAACTCCCTTTTCTTATAAAAACTTAGCAGTAAATACACGATGTGACATAATTATTGAATCTATCGGAAAGTGTCACATATTTTGGGACAAGATGTCACTGTGGAGTACATGTGTGTTTAAAAAGTGACAGGAAAATTCAAACTGACAGCGTATAAAGAATGACATTTACCAATACTCATAATCCGGCATGAATGAATAATCATAGTAGGTCTAATCCACACTCTGCCAATTGGCAGAAATTAGCACCAATTTCTGCCAGTTCATGTTCCAGACTTACAAATTTGGTAGTTTTGTACAGAAGAGAGCGCTCTTGAGAGAGTAAAATGTTTTCGCTTACTGATAATTTCTTGCCAATTTCTGCCCAATAAATTTTTGTAGGCAGCAATTTGTGGGCAGAAAATCTACAGTTCAGATTGACATTTGTTATAAGATAAGAAAAAAAACATCTCGTGGTTGTTGTCAAAAAAGATTGGTTGAACAAATAAATTAATTTAGAAGCACTAAAATACAAAATTATTGGCTTAAAGAGGGAAAAATGTGAATTTTAAGCAAACAAAAATATGAAAAAAAAAAACAACTGTGTTGACGTTTAAAAATTGGCAGAAAATTGTGCTCAAGCTGTTCCAGACTTTTTCGAATTATATTTTTTATTGAGAGAATTTCATCCCCACTCTTCAAAATTTTATAAGCTGCCAATTTCTGCCCAAAAAAAGTCTGGATCAGACCTAGTATTTTGGTTGTGTAACATTTGAAATAATTGAATTGAAACCGAAAAGTCTTATGACTTTCCTAGAGTTTTCATGGAGAATTTCAAAAATTGCCCATGAGTGTGCGATTATGAGCTGTGTTTACTTTCTTTTTCATCATTATCAAGAAAAACTATACCAATGTGAAGAGTAGCAACCATCGTTTTTCGTATTTTCAATTAACAAAATGACAGAAAATCGTTTAACCAAAACCCAGACTTCGAACTGTTTTTTTTTTCGTTTAAAAAATGAAAATGAACAATCTGCCATGCACATATCTATAGACCATTTCATAATTCGCGCATTAATCAAGCAATTTCCCATCGAATCAGTTTTAATCATTTATTCTGTGTCATTCATAATCAGTCATATCGATTTTGTCAAAATAATGACATATCCTTCAAACCAACACTCACAACCCCACCGCACCGAATCAAATAAAAAAACATATTGACTGTCTGGCCCAAACTGTAGGTAGGTAGGTAGGTTAGGTATAAATATCCCCAACACTCCCACTTTCTATGAAAACCCATAATAAACCTATACAACACAACAACTATTGCGATAAAAAAAAAGGATTCCATGGAAACAGACATCGCACAACTAAATGTATATTAACGGTGGCGCCCAACTGCCATAGTGGAATGAGTGTAATGTTTCCTGGCAAAAAAAAGAACAGCAATTTCACCAACAACACATACTTTGCTGGCTGTCTATAGCGCGCCAGGTCAATAAATTTTCGGCTACAGAGTAAATTTTCAAGGTTGAAAGGATATTGCCTTGTCACACGCACGCAGAACCGTCCTCCCTCAGCCTAGGATAATCGGGGAATGATTTAAATGTAAATTTTCGTAGGTAGGACTAACAGCAATCTTAATATTTCCATACGTTAGTGCTGCCAACGACTCAAATAACTGAAGTGGGAGGAAGCTTCTAATCTTTAATATAGGACCAGGGTTGAGGGAGCTGCTTTAAACTTCTGCGTATATCCTTTTCGGTTTGTGTGCGTGCAAAGTCCCGCGACAGACGCAGACAACATCAAATCGATTGTGGGAACTGCGTTTGTGTATGTGTTTCGAATAATGAAACAGTTGGATTCGTGGGTTCAAAGGAAATCCTTGTTTTGCGCCTTAGCAGGCTGTATAGTTGAGTGTATGTGTGCACAATATAACTGACCTTGAACTTGAATTCAGGGGTAAAAAACTTTTAGGAGGAAATTGTTCCATTCCACATGACGACACCGACATCGTTGTTGTTGTTATACAAGAACATCGCATGTCCTCGGGTGTAGCTAGACTTTCCACAAGAAAAACTAATATGTATATGTAAGTAGTAGGTATACCTACATTATATTTAGGCAGTCGTTACTTTTTTTTTTACTTGCTGTCATGGGGCGGCTCAGGAAGCAGCAGCGGCGAGTGGGTGTTGAAATTTAATAGGAATCTACAGAACAATCCAAACAAGGATCAATAAAACAAAAACCCAAACACATTTTAAGGGTAGGGCATCTCCGACACCGGCACCCGGCACCGGCACCGGCACCTATGTAGGTACCTAGGTAGAGTAGGAAAGTTTAAACAATTTTTGTGTGTGAGCATATTTTCTCAAAGCGTGAAGCATTTAGCACAGAGAGCGTGTGGCAAGTGTGAATGTGCTTGCATTTTCATAAAGAAAAAAAAAGTAATAATGAGAATTTAATAGTAGGTACGAGTAGTGTAGAACTATTTGTGTGCCTTAGAATACCCCCACTCTGATATAGCGGCAGCTGAGCTGATGGTTGCTCGTAAACGTTGCCAACTTTTTCGTTGCACTTTCAATTAGAAATGCAAATGTGCGCGAGTACAAACAGCCATGAACTCAATTTTTCCGACGACAAACAACTATATTACCGACGACCGACGACCGACGACAACGATGATATTAGAAATTAAAATCATGTTACATACACGATGAGTATATTGCGCGATGCAGGAGATAATATTGTCTTTTTTTTATAATAAACGATTGACATTGTAGGGATTGACGAACCCGCGTATAGTTTTTTTTTGTTTTATTGATTCATAATAATTCTAAGGTTGCAATAATAACAATTTGCAAGGAAATAGTTTGATGAGATGTTAAGTCATATGTGGTAGGTGAAGCACCTAGCGAAGTACATTGCAGCTAGGCTATTTATTGATTTGTTTGGATTTTTTTTTATCGTTTTGGCATTGGCGTTAAATAGGCCAAAAACAAGTTCGTTTTAATCATTATAGCATTATGTTAATTGGAGCGCGAGTAGCGTTGTCTGTGTACATAAATTGAGGAAGAGTATTTATTTAAAATATTTTACAATTTTAACCTTGGTCAAGAATTGAGCGAGCTATTTTTGCTAGCCTGACAATACAAAAAATTACTGACACTGTGGGTCAACGGCCAAGAAATTGTTTACGAACGATCGAGTACGTCAGTGATCACTGCGGACTCGCCACCCTAATACAACAACTTACGAACGAGCTTATGGAGTTGGAGGAGTATGTGCGTGTGTATACTTACAATTACAGTAAGGTGCGCTGGCCACGCTTCTCCAACGCCTTATTGAGCGAATTACGTTCAAATGGTATATCCCTACCAAATGACAGGAACCTGACAAATACTGAAATCGACAGATACTTGGAACAAATGGACGAAACAATTCAACGAACAATGGACGGAACAATACCGAAATACAAAGAACGTAACGCAACCGACATGTACCGTAACGCGACCATTGACGCACTTAACAGACAAAAAAGTGGACTACTGTCAAGACTAAAACGCTTGCACAGACGGTTTACTGACACACGTGATCTGGAGATTAGGACACTGAAGTCGTCGATCAAAAACATCAACCAATTGATCAAAGAAAATTATAGGTTGTCCATTGATTTGTTTTGGGACAAGAGAATTCGGGCCGTTAACATCAAAAGATCAAAACGACCTTCCGTGTCTTAAGCTCCAGAGGACGACAGAGAACAGAGACGCTGTGGGGGCTGCATTCCAGCAAGTGTACAAGGTGAATGCTAGCTAGCATTCGCCTGAATGCTAGCTTGGAGAACAGAGCTCTGCTTCATCACACCTGGCTGCGAAATGATATAACCGAATGGCGATTTGAGAAACTTGGTCTTACCGGGTTTAATGATGAAGATTTGGCAATTGCCATAATCGCCAAGCGAAATGGTACCAGTTCCCTGTTAATTTCGAAGATCGATCTCCAATTCACCTTCGATTTATTAAAGAAAAAGAAGTCAGGAGGAGTCGATGGTATATCCAACGTTGTACTACGACATTTGCCTCAGGAAGCTGTTGACATTTATACCACACTGTTTAACAACGCGCTGAATAATGCATATTATCCAGTGCGGTGGAAGACATCTGTGGTGCACCCTCTCCCAAAAAAGGGAAAGGACAACTCCAATCCGGCGAATCTCCGGTCGATAAGTCTTCTTCCAAGTAATAGCAAGGTATTTGGGTATTTGAAAATATTATTAAGAGGGCTCTGTTCAAGTGGGCGA
Source organism: Philhelius pedissequus (assembly GCA_910595825.1). Taxonomy (NCBI): domain Eukaryota; kingdom Metazoa; phylum Arthropoda; class Insecta; order Diptera; family Syrphidae; genus Philhelius; species Philhelius pedissequus. The sequence continues at coordinate 148,913,893 of OU343162.1, read as the reverse complement.
AGAACAACAATATCATACCGGATGCTCAGTTCGGTTTTAAGGCCGGACATGACACAATTCATGCCGCGTCTAAACTGGTTTCTGATATCCAATGGAACAAAACTAAAAAGCAGTGTACGGGTGCCTGTCTGGTTGATTTGGAGAAGACCTGCGACACCGTATGGTTAGAAGGTCTCTATCTAAAGCTAACCAGACTAGGTATAAGTAAACCTCTATTGTATATGCTTTATGACATGCTAAATGGTAGAACGCTTGTTGTCAAGAGTGGCAATGTAACTTCTACCGCAATTTTTAACATTAAGAATGGTCTTCAGCAGGGAGCGGTTAACTCGCCGATTCTCTTCAGCATTTACACCAGCGATCTGATAGGTTGTCTAACTCAGGCAAGTGCGTATGCCGACGATCTAATTGCGTACAGTACAGCTAATACAGTTGAGGTCATCAAAAATCTTTTGCAGAGTGCCTTCGACACGATTCAGCGATATTGTGATGACTGGGAGTTGAAAATCAACTTCCAGTAATCAAAAACTATTCTGTTTAGGACTCCGTTGTCTAGCGCCTCAAGGGATACGAGAAAGAACTGGCGCAAGCTGGTGATCGTAGGGCCACATGGCCCATCCACTGGACAGTAAGAGCGTAGTAAATTACCTTGCATCTGGTTGGATCAGTACCTGTATTTAGACAGACATATAGGTGCTGCTCTAACCAGGGCTAGGAGAGCGTTTGCCCTGACAAAACGACTCTTTTATAGCCGCCGTCTTGATAGCAGGGTAAAGTTGATGTGCTACATGACCCTCATCAGGCCGATGATTGCCTATGGATGCCGGGTGTGGTTCAACGTTGCCCCATCTCAAATGGAAAAGATTCGGGTGTTTGAGAAGCAGTGTCTTAGACGTTGCCTTGGATTACACAGAACACCAGAGTCAGAGTACACACGGTATTATTCCAACCAGGTTCTTTAAAACGGAGCCAACATAAACAGAATAGATAATTTTTTGTTTAAGCTGATTCGGGGTCACATTGCAAGAACAATGTCCTCAGCCAACAGCTTAATTTTTGGGGCTTATTATCCCAATAACGAATACTTTGAGAGTGCGCGGTTCAGTGGCTACATCCCTCCCGAGGCATTCCTCTATTTAGACAGTCGAGGGCAGATACAGGATGGAATGGCGGTTCCGCTAATCACCACATCAGCCGAAAAACTGTAGATAGGCGACTCCTGTATGTCGAGACGTCATCGCCCAAGGTGGAGAGGAGCGCCTTCGGTTCAGTAGGACTGTGTCCGATCGTAACCGAAGGGATTGGGTGAAGCAGGAGAACCAGTTCTGGTGGCTTTCTAACCAACATATAAATGATATATAAAGTCGAATAAGATTTTGTCTTGGCCGACTTACATAGATTTAAGGTAATTAGTAAAAGGAACAGTCAGGGTGGTGCCAAAAAAATTAAATAATATGTCTGTGTGCGGATCTGTGTAGTAGTACGTGCGTATATATATATATATATTATTTATGTATATTTATGGGCATATGGCTGTATGTGTGTCTGTATGCCGATACAAAACAAAACAAAACAAAAAATAAAACAACAAAAATGAAGCTGTGGCTGTTCTAGTTTTGAAGTAAATTTAAGTAGTTCTAGGTATTCTTAGGTATCTTAAGTAGTTTAAGTTAATTTTAATTAGTATAAAGTTAGTTATATCTAGTTTTAGTTATTTTTAGTCTAGCTTAAGGTAGTTTCTAAGCAAAAATTTTAAAAAATGATATGATACCAAGTTTTTCAAAAAGTTTTCTAGGTGAAATAAAAAGTAAAATATTTAGAATTAAATTAAATAGTTTTTTTAGGTCGAAAGACATTAGTTTTAATAGATGATATAGTTTAGTTTAGAGCGCCCGTAAAGGTCCAGTAAATTAGTTGTAAGTTATTGATAATTAAGCTAGTTTTCTGAACTTTTGTCTAGCTTTCAGATATTTATGAGATAATAATAAATAAAAATGAATTTGAAAAAAAAGTATTTATTTGGGATATTTTACAATTTTAACAACCTTGGTCAAGATTTTGGCGAGCTATTTTTGCTACCCGACAATTTAAAGGATACAGGTTAGATAGTTTGAACATCAGCACCCTTTGCACTTCAATTGCTACTTAAAAGGAGTCTGTAATCACGTGACAAAAAGAAGATATTATGTACTACAATTCAGATAGCAGGTGTGACGGAAAGAAACTACGAAATTTAGTACAACTTTCGTTAAAAGATTGCAGTATCAGAAAGTGAATTCATTGTAGATAATCGGCTAATAAACAAAAAATGACTTTAAACAAAAAAAATATCGTTTGGTTGTGATCCGAATTTTATCCATTTTTTAACACATAAACCTACCGATGAAACTAAAAGCCCTATAATGGAGGAGAAACCTGCGAAGGTTATTTGTCAAACGATTACATTATTTGTAAATGGAATTTTCAATGCTACCAAGTACAAGGATATTTTGGAAAATGAGCTTCTCCCATCATCAATACCTCGACAAACTATTGATGTAGACTATATTTTCCAATAGGCTGACGCTTCCCCAACTAACATACTCTCCAGAGCTAAGCTCCCGAAACCTGAAAAACAATCTCGTAATCCTCTTTTAGGTAACATTACTATCCTTAGAGTTATTTTCTTGTTACCAAACTTAAATTATTTTCATAACGTGTTTTTATAAGAACTAAGCTCTCTTCAATTTTCAAATAATTTAAGTTTTATACTTAAAACAAAATTTTCCTCCTTTAACAAGATTCCAAGAATTTAGAGTCGTATAAGAATCTTGTTATGAAATTTAAACGCCTGTATATCTTCAATCCCATAACCCATAACAACTCTATAACGATATACAACATTTTATTACAGGATTCTAATAGGAGTTGCAGTTTTCCAATTGGCACATGGAATCACAAGCTTCCTGGTCACATGCCAATACAGGGATGTAGTTCAGATTATTAAATCGATGTGAATACTTTTTAATTTTCCGAAGTGTTTATTGTTCCAAAAGTTTTTTCAAATATTTGAAAATGCAAGTGCTTCACGACCAAAAATTAAAAATAATAAAATAATGTATCGCCATATTATAAGATAATGAATAATTGATTTACAAAATAAATACTATCACAAATACATATGAAGCTAATTAGTTTTTAGCCATATGAAATATACCCGCAGACTATAAAGGAATTTGCTTTTTTCAAAAAAAAAAAAAAAAAAACTTTAATGAGAAAGATATGATTTTGTTAAGGTTTATTCTCTTCTCTCTTCCCTTTTTCTCTTTTCTCTATTAGGAACACCCATTGCAAGAAACGCTTTCTTGCAACAAGGTTTAGCCGAGCTTAATAGAGTCATATATGAGTAAGATGCCTTTTTTCATTATTCTACATCTGTCATCCCATAAGAAGAATACAAGTCAGTTAGGGAGTATTAAGAGGCTCTCATAACTAGGCCATTTAACGCTTTTAGCAGTGTTATAATAATCTAAAAGAATTCTTCAAGATTACTTTTGGCTCCCTTAAATTAGTTTCATTGTTTCATTTACTAAACTACAGTTTAAGACAATTTTGGTTAAATGAATACAGACTGATTTTACTTACAAATTGTTGGTTTTATATTTTTATAAGATTAATAACTTGTCTTACTACACAAAAAGCTTCAAATATTTTGGAATGATAAACTTAAAAAAATAGAATCAACGTCCGAAAATTCAACTAAGACTAGATTTAACTTAGACTCAGTTTTAAAATGACTATGAATACGACCCATTAAGTTATTGCATAATGTTATGAGAGCAAAAATGTTACTTGGGATCTTGCCATACACCAAGATCTACAATTGCGTGGTTTTCTGCTGAAGCAATTCCTTCACTGGAATGGCCTTTCAGCAGCCCTGACCTTTCACCAATTGAAACTGTCTGGCATAATATAAAGCAAAAACTGTGAAAACAACCATGCCGCACTCTTTATGACTTAAAAGCTAAAATCATAAATATTTGTGAATCTTTTGGTACTGAAGAATGTCAAAAATTAGTTGACACAATGCCACGGCGCATAGAAGCAGTTTCAAGGCCAAAGGCGACATGAAATAAAAATTAAGACCCATAGACCAACTATTTTGCACTTAAAAAAAATGTATCAATCGCTTTTTAATTTGTGAAACTGCTCTATATCGTTATTAATTTGAAGTCATTTTGTTTTTGTTACTTATTCCAAAATATATGCAGATTTTTGTTTTTTATTTTATCATAGGTAGTCCAACTACTTTGCGCGTGGGCTCGTAGATTTTTCAGTAGATTCTAGGCTTTCAACCTAAGACGATATATTATTCAATTTTTTTTATGTGTAAAGATTTAAGCTCTCTGGAGGGTTAAATTGAAGCGAAGTGTTACGGAAGTAACGCGCGCCCTTTTGATTAAAATGGTTGGGGAATTTGATAAGGGATTTTTTAAAAAGGTTCGTGAATTTGGGAACTACTTTTATACCTTTTTACATCCCTTAACAAATTCACCAACCATTTTCAAAAATGTACGAAATAAATACACGATCCATTTATGTAAAACCGAACAGGATTAGGCAATTTGTAATTTATGCCTACGATTTTGAGAGATGCTTTAAAAAAATCGCAGTAATCATTTCTTCCTCTTTGTGTTCACCGAACTAAACTACATTTAAGTAGAGTAACGAAAGCGGATAGGTATATTATTTCTCTCACTTGTTCAAAGTAAACTTTTGTTAAAAATCGCATTCGTGTAAAAACATTCTTGGAACCGAAAGTGGTACAAAAGACATTTAGCGAAGACTGTAGAAATGTACTTGTACAAATGAAAATTTCAGGACTTTTCTGGTTGAACTTTGACGTTTCCGAGTTGCCAACTGCATGCTTGTCGTTGTTAAAAAAATGGATGTACATACAAATTATTGAGTTGTAAGAATTGTTTTTCGTTATTGAATATGGTATATATAAAAAACAAAATTGGTACACAACTTGTGTTAAACGGGTGTTGTTTGGTAACAAGTAGACGTGTGACAGCTGTCACTTGATTTATGCTCAGTTTGGCTTGCGATTTCATAATGAATAGGCTTACTCCTGAACAAAGTTTGCAAATCGTGCAAATTTATTACCAAAACGAGATGGCCAGCGATCCTGATTTTCACAAGAAAATTTTGTTCAGCGATAAAGCTCACTTTTGGTTAAGTGGGTACGTTAGTAAGTAAAATTGTCGTATTTGGAGTGCTCATAATCCACAAGCCATTGTTGAGACGCTGTTACATCCTCAAAAAGTCACTTGAGTGCTCTATGGGCAGATGGAATCATTGGTCTATATTTCTTCAAAAATGAAGCCGGCATTAATGATACAGTCAATCGGGAACGCATAGAGCCATGATTATTAACTTTTTCGTACCTGAACTTTTGTATTCGAACACCACATCTAAAATTGATTAATACATTTACAGTTCAGGAAAGAAAACACTGTACCAATAATTTTAACTTACATTATTAACGTAAATGATTGTTCTTTCCTTAAAATAAATTTCTACAAGTCAGGAAAAATAAAAAAAATAAAACAAATAAAACGATTTTCTTTATTAAGAGCTTATGACAGATACAGGGTGGCACACGAATCATGCTACAAAAATAAAACGTAATAACTTTTTTTCGGTGTGAGTAATCGGCCTATTTTTTTTTTATTTTATAGGCTCCTATTTAGATTTATCAAAATGAATGCTTGGGATACTGAAAAAAGGATTTGGATAGTGCAGCGATACCATTCTTTGCAGTCCGTCATTTCCGTCCAAAGGGTATTTAGGCTGGAGTTTGGCGTAACTCCCCCGAGTAAATGGACCATTATGAGGCTGGTGAACATGTTTGCGGAATCTGGAAGCATCGAACGAAGACCGTATCATCGAGATCCCAATGTTCGGGTTCAGGTTACAATCGTGGCTGTTGCATCGGCAAAACAGATAAATCCAAGTGTTTCGACTCGAAAATTATCGGACCAAATTGGAGTTAGCAGACGGTCATTACAACGTATACTTCATGATGACTTAAACTTGTTTCCGTCGGAATTTGCCTGTATGCCTGGAATTTTGCGAAAAATGATTGTAATGACCGAAGAAGACAACACATTGATAAATTGTTTGTTCATGTCTGAATCTAATCCAGAAATGCTCCATGAGACGGAACTGCACCCAGAACGAGTCACTGTGTGGTGCGCAGTTTCATCAAGGTATATTGTCGGGCCATAGTTCTTTGAAGAAAACAGTGTAACACAAACTGTCAATGGGGACCGTTATTTAAAGATTTCGAAGGAATTTTTTTATCAAGAACTTCGCCGAAGACGTATCCCTTTCAGCAGGATTTGGTTTCAACGAGATGGAGCAAGTGCACACGTAGCCACACAAGTTATGGCGAAGTTCCAACGAAAAATCCCAAACAAATTGATATCCAGAAACTGCACTTTCCGCCGGCCCCAAGGTCACCTGATCTAACTGCACCAGATTTGTTGTTATGGGGTTATGTCAAGCAGGAAGTGTACAAAACGAAACCCAAGAATTTGACTGAATTGAAGCAGTCCATTAAGGCAATAATTCAGGCGATCCCAATTTCAACCCTTCAGGCCGCAATGAACAAATTTCTGATTAGGTGCCGCATATGTTTGAATGAGCGTGGAGGTCATTTGCGGTCTATCATCTTTAAAAACCATTAGTTATTTAAAATAAAATTTAATTTTTAATCCAATAAAACAAATTTAATGAAATACATCGATTAAAATAAAAGTTATTTAAATTTCTTATTGTAGCACGATTTTTGCGCCACCCGGTATAAATAAATATTATGTAAGTATATGAATTTGGATGTTCATATATGAAAATTTACTTACTAGTATCTTGACAGAAAATAAATTATCCAAAACATCTGAGGTAATATTATATGTATGTGTGAATATTTATCTTAGAAACCACATACAAAATAATTCAAATCATTGGACACTCATAATTCAAAAATTCATGATTTTATAAATTATTCATACAGTCTCGCACATTAATAAAGAACAACTTGAGTAATATAATATACAATAAGATACATGGTGTCAGTTAAAAATATTTTGCTATTGGGACACTGTGATGTCGCTGTGGCCTTTGAAAGCTGTTGAATTATTATTTGTCTTATTCTTTTTAGCCTGAATTTATCCTCATCATAAGTACATTAAGAAATGTGAAGTACAAAATGTAATACTGCTCAAAATGTATGTTTGATTAGATTTGGTTGTGACAAGTTAATAAATATAATATCTAAATAATTCTATTACGAAAATATTTTCACCATTATATCTAATCGTCTCTTAAATGCGTATTCTGGGAAAAGTTTTGTTTATTCTTCCTACAACACCAAATTGTCGTAAAGATCATTTTTTGAGAGGCTGGTCACTTTAAATTGGCAGCACTGTTTTCTCTGTCAGCCGATTTGACAGCTCTCAGTTGTTTACAGGTTAGTTTGATTTGGCAATTTACGGTGGGCAGCACCAGTTGAAAATTGTTGTTGAATTTATTTTGAATAAGAAAAAACCACTTGCGAGTAACTCATAGTATATCGTCCATCAGAGCGATTAAGTGGAGAAACAAAGGATTGTGTTCGCAACGACTTTACTCTATTTATATTCATCGTGAAAGATGGCGGGCTATATGAGAGATTTGAGCTATGCAACTGTACAGTAGTGCTTCAAATGATTTATTTCGTGTTGTCAGTGCGTCCGCTTTATAATAAAGATGCCATAAGATTATGTATCTTAAAATACCGTTACGAATGTGACATTTTCCACTTTTCAGATACTATCTATCATTTCTCTCTCTAAATTACATTACAACATACTACATTCACATTCATTAATACAACAGAGAGATCCATTGAAAGAGAGAAACAACAACGTAGAAACACATGTTCAAGTATAGTAACCACACGCAACTATGCTTGATTTCGCTGATCAATGCGTATTCGATGTTCTCATCAGAATCAATGCCTTTGACATTTCATTTCTAATTTCGACACTTGAGCAATATCAATTGAATTTCGTGGAAACCGGTTAATTTGCTTACATTTCAGCATTATCCAATACTAACATTTTTGTCTTATCCCATTATTAACTTCTGACAGCCAACAAACTGTCAGATTTTAAACTGTCAGTGTAATTTTCTTCCGCAATCTTAGGAATTTTGTCATTCTAATCGTCTATTTGAGAAATTTGGGTCAAAAATTATGATTCTTCTAAGACACTTGCAAAATATTACTCCCGTCATAATTAACCACAAATATTTTATTTTCTTTGCAATATATCTTGCTCCAAATTGTTGTTTTGATCTTCAATGAGTGTTTTCATGAATTGCATGATTTGCGATTTGCTGTAAAGGCCAGCTGGTACCAACAGATCTGTTGATCTAGCGACCAGTTTAAAACGCCAAATCAGTAAATCACATGACTTTCAAATTAGAGTCTCAGAAAAACCATAGTTCTCCCAATTGTGTGAGCTCAGTTCTGATAGAACCAACAATGCTAAAAATCTCGTTTCTTGCGACATCTGCAATCTGCAACTGTTAGTCTCTGCACCCACACATAACACAGCGGTCGACGAGGAAACGAATACGAATGGGTTGAACACAACAAACAGAAAATTCGATTAATAAGTAGTTTCTACTAATAATTTCACGTCTCACAGGGGTGTATCGCTTCATTTCTCGCTGTTAACTAATTTTTTATCTGTCTACAAGACAATTGTCAAAAGTCAAAGTACAATGAAATTTGAACATTTGAACAATTTTCAAAAATGATGGTTACATTAAAATAGGGTTTAGTCATGACTATGTGTTCAGAACAGATTGAAATGTACTGGTTTCTTTAGCAAACCAATATTTTGATAGCTTACGTTTGGGGAGCGGGTCAAAGTTCTGTTTTTCAAATGAAAATTCTGCTTTGTAAAATTCTACTTTTTTTCAATTTTTCTGCTTTTCAAAATTCTGCTTCTCAAAATTCTACTTATTTTTTTTTTACATTTAATTCACTTCTTAATTGTGATATATGTATGTAGAAAATATAGGGCACGTTTTGAATTTGGAAAAAAAATCGAACTCGAGATTTTAATAAAATTTGACATTACGATGATAGAGAACAATAAATAAGTGGATCCCGCAATTCGGTCTGTCTATCTGTGTGTGGAAGGTGATTGTCTAAAATAGATTTTTTGATCGTTGCCAAAATTAGCCAAAAATAACGGTACTTGCCATGCAAATATTTTTACCATTTTTATTATCACGAAAACGGCTCTAACGATTTTGATAAAAAAAGTGTGCGTACTACTTTAGGTATGGTCAATATTTTGGGTAAACATTTTTTTACATATTTTGTTATTAACGGTACCTGCCATACCAGCATTTTTTTGATATTCGACATTCTCAGAAACGGCTTAACGATTTTCGATCAAAATTTTTATACTGGAGATTTTTGAATTCTAAATAATACTGCATTTCGAAATTTTCAAAAACATTTTTTTGAATTTTTGGAAAAAAAATATTTATTTTTTTTTTTGAAAATTCAATACGATTTTCTCTACAATTTTGGTTTTAAATTATATCATTAAATATTTAAAATAGTCATACCAATTATTTTCTTGAAAAAAATTAAGAAGTTTTTTATATAGAAAATTAAGTAAAAAACAACTTGACTTAAGTATGAAAAAAAAATTACCAGAAAAAACTCTTAGAGCCGATTTTTCAATCTCCAGATAAACATGTAGTTAGTTGCCAGATGAATAAACTTACTTATCTTTTAAACAACCGGATAACAACATCGAATTTTTCAATCAAGAAAAAACAATCTACAGAATAATTTAATTTGAAACGTCAATTTTATTTCGAGTACCGAACTTTTCATAGAAATTAATTTTTGTTTAACGTTTCAAAATGTGTTTGACATCGAAAATAGCTATTTATTTTATTACTCTTAATAACTCGTTATTCAGTTCTGAGCAGATAACTTTATTCCATAGATAATAAATTTATCCCTAGATTAAGTTGTATCTCACTTTTGAAAAACTTGCACTTTTGTACTAACTGACTGCTTAACTGCCTATTGAAAAATTGGCCTTTAAAGAAGTAAGGTGATATACTCTGTTTATCAAAACAATAAAGAAAACAAAGATTTGGAAAGCGCGCGCTTTTTAACATTTTCCAAACCTTAGTTTTCTTTATTATTTGCCAAGATTTGATGAGCAGAATTTTATAAATCAGAATTTTGAAAGCGGAATTTTGTTGAAAGAATTTTGAACCCGGCAGAATTTTGACCCCAAGCCTGACGTTTGTCCTAACTTGTCGGACATTAAATGGCACTATCCTTTCCTTTTCTATTCTGTTCTGTCATATTTTTCCACTATAAACAGTGCTATAAGGACATGAAAGTGTTTCCAAACATGGCAACAGTGTGACAGAAAATGAGAATTTATGCGGGACCGTAGTGTTAAAAGGGCCTTCGACTGCCGGAAATTAGTTGTTGTTTCAGCAGCTCTCCAGGGAATATTTAACAACTGTTATAACTATTATAATTTGGCATTTTTCTAGACTCGTTTTCTAACACATCTGTACTGATAGAGGAATTCATTTCTTCGAAATTTTAAGATTGTATTCTATTCCAGTGCACGAGATTTATTTTCAAACATAAAAAATATCGTTATTACAACATTTTTAGAAAACCTCCCAAAATAACTACTCACATTTTCTACTTACAAGCAAATGTATACTAAAATGAATTTCTTCCTTACGAAACTCCCCCACAATTCTTACAACAACATGATGCCAATGAAAAACGATTAGATAATTGTTACCTTTTCCTTCAACAAAACTGATATGACGAAAAAAGAATAAAAAACATGCTGTCCTTACCTGAAATGAAAAGAAAAGATAGGATATTAATAGATTAGAAATAAAAAAAAAGAAATGAAAAAATTTAAATAAAATATAATTATTCAGGATAACAACAAGTGAATAAACAATTCAGGAAACTGTCAGCAACGACAAACAAAATAGTAAAAACAAAAGGAATCAACTTCTATTATACTCCTGGAACATATATCCTACTTGAACATGCACAAGCAGGTAATCCTAAAAAAAGGGGGAGATTGAAATGATTCCTTATTCCAGACACGATCCTCGTCACATAAGCGAAGCCCACAATAAATTTATAGAAATATTCATGATGCCTCTGCCAACACAAGGTTAGTTAGTACATTCAAGTCGGGAATGCTAGCGGATGACGAACACGACGCACGCAAGGCGACACGACGGTTCGCGGGCCCCAAGTCCACAAGATAAGATTCTTCTTCACACCCGCCCAGTCCGGGAGTATAGATTGTCCAAATATATTTCTCTAGCGGAAGGGGTCATGGTCAAATGACCGCCGCGCCAAGAAATCAATGCTTTTTGATCTGTCTCCATCTATATTATGTATTTACGTTAAATGACTCAAATAGTGTCGCCTAATGGGTCTGGCCTGGTCTATTCTTTTGTTGTTATGGCTCCTGTATACCAATTAGAGTAATGTCAGTTGAATGTATCCTTTGCTATCAATCAAAGTGCTGGTGCTACCGATCATGATTCTGATGATCATCATTGCGCATCGAATAGAGCAATGTTTCGTATATCAAACAGGATAGAAGTTTGGACTTAATGAGCTATTCGTATGGACGAAGGTGCTCTTTGATTTGTCACCCAGTCTGAGCCTCAACTTTTGACTTGACTCATGCCGAAGGTTTTTTTTTAAATTCTGGTTTGTTGGTCAGAAGTAACATGTTTAGGAAAACCATTAAATTACAAAGAAGGCAAAACAGAACGGAAGTGTGACGTTTAGAATTGATTTTTATGACAAAATTGATTTTTTTTAGTTCGGTCAGTGTCAATTGATGGCCGAACCCTTATCTAGATCTATTAGTATTGATTTTTATTATTTTCGGGATCATTGGCCCTTTGAAGCAGCTTGGAGTGCTTCATAACTTATTGAAATCAGTAAAATGGATTACGTGACTTTGTTAGGGCAAGTGTAACATTGCACTCGCACTTGAATAACAATAACTTAAGTTTTTCATATGTTCTCTTATGTGACTAAATGACATTTAAAAGGAGAGTATGGAAGACTTAGGGGCATCTTATACTCAGGTATTTACACATATTTACTGTAACAATGATCCTTAGTTTTGGAAGTCCATGCTTTCCCAATAAGGTTTTGGCTTTTTTTTTAGATAAATATCATAATTTTTTATAATTAGTGTTTATTTAAAAAACTGAAAAAAAAAACTGAATAAAAAATAAATTGCTTATACAATTTTATTTATAATGTAAGGCCGTATGTGAATTGCGTTAAAATGTTTGGTTAAATTTTCTACCTTGGTTAAATTTTGAAGTTTGGTTTGTGGTGGGATCAAATATAGCATTTTGCTGTGTGAATTGCGTTAAAAGGGATTTATTCAAACACTATTTTGGCTTAAATTCCTTCAAGATTTAAGAAATTTCCCTAAAAACATTTTTTTTTGTAATTAATTAATTTCTTTCGCAAAATCCGACTTAGAAGATATTAAGTTAATAATTTGGCACGAAAAATGTAACGAAATGTCAGTTTTAATTATATGTTTCGATTTTACATCGTTAATTTAATATTTTGAAACAACAATTCCAAAGTTTTTCAAAACAATTCCCATTATGGTTAGTTTGTTGATTCAGTATATAAACACTAGTTTTTATAGGTGACAAGAATTTGACAAGCTGACAAATCAATTTAGCCTGCTCTAGAGCTGCCTTAAAATGTTTTAGCCCATTTTATTCACCACGCTATTGTCAAATTTTAACCAAGTTACAAAATTTAACCAACGCAATTCACACACGGCCTAAATTTACCTACGAATCAACTAATACTTAAAGAGAAATCATTTGTAAGCACAACGTGTGGTAATATCTACAAGTACATTTTTTTGGATAAAGTGGATAAAAGGACATTCTAAATGTAAGCTTAAGACAGATAAAACAAATTACCCTGCTAAGCGATATTAGTATTAAAAATAATTACGTAATCGTGTTTAATCGCAAGTTTATATTTTCTTCCCTTAAATCTGGTTGGCTATGATTTCTTGGAAAACGAATTTCCGTATCACGACTGCCAATTGCCCGGATTTGCTACCTTCATCTGTGTAACTAATACAATTATTGATTTTTTACTTGCGATTATAGGTACTATAATACAAGTTATGTATTCGTAAAAAAAAATTTTTCTAACAATCAAACATGACATTACGATCATAGAGAACACCAAAAATGTGAGTCCTGCAATTCCGTCTGTCTGACTGTCTGTCTGTCTGTAGAACGATGTACAGCCTAAACGGCTAAACCGATTTTGTTCAAACTTGGTGCTTAGGCATTTTAGGTGTTGTTTTTGTTGTTGTTTTAGCCCCAAAAATAACGGTACTTGCCACACAAATTTTTCTACCATCTTATTATCTCAAAAACGGCTCTAACGATTTTTATACAAATTGGTGTGTGTACTAACTTGAGTATGGTCTACATTTGGACCGTAAACATTTTAAAAATATTTTGTTATTAACGGTACCTGCCATGAAACCGTTTTATTGATTTTCGGCTTTTTCATAAACGGCTCCACGGATTTCGATCAAAATTTGTAATACATGATCTCCTTCAAATTCTAAATAATACTGCATTTAAAAATTTTCGAAAAATAATTTTTGAAAATTCAATATTTTGAAAACGGGTGGGCGATTTTTCCTGAAATTTTGTTTTTAAATTTATATTATTGAACATTTAAAACGTGCATACCAATTTTTTCTTAAAAAAAACTTAAGTATTTTTATATATAAGAAATTAAGTGAAAAACAACTTTAAAAATACTTTTAGCCGTTTCCATTAAGAATCATTTGCATATAATGTGATCGAATATAAGAGCAAGTACGTGCGATTCAGTCGTGCATTTTAAATATTTTGGAAAAGGAATCTCTTTTTGTCATCACGACCGTAACAGTGGGGGGGGGGGAGGGTTTTCTTTGAGATTCCTTTCAATCGATATATCGCACGGTACGAAAAACCAACTATTATCCTTAAAGCTGATTTGCGGATAAACTAAGCATCCTAGTAGGATGAAAATTGACACTTTTTTTCTCTTTAAGTTTTTGTTTTCAAAAAGCACGGCGCGTAAGTGGAGGGGCATGTTAACCCCTGCAACGCCCCTGCCTGACTCAATTTTAGGATTGTGGGTGGGATCCAGTTTGGGTGTATGCAAAATTTTTGGAATTAAACATTTGTTTGGACTTTGAAACACACTCAATCATTTTTCATTTCGTAAAATATTTTTCGCAAGCTCTAAAAAATTAAAAAAAAACTGTTAAAAAGAGTTATTTTTTCCTAAACTTTTAAAATAATGTCGTTTTAATAATTCGTAGTCTATCAATTATTGATAATCCATAAAAAGGCAAAATTACTCTTGCTTAAATACTTTTGGAATCGACGAGAAATTTTATTGGTTCTGTGAAAAAAATTCGTCTAGATAATAGAAGTACTTATGCAAGTCAATTGGCAGACTTGTTTGCTCCAGATGGAGGTCTGGGACATATTTAATAAAAAGTTTCTTTTTGTACTTCAAATTTTCTTCAGAGATATAATTATTACAAAAAAAAAAATTAATCAAAAAAATAAAGTTGGTAAAACATTTTATAATATTATTAAAAAAAAAAAGTTTTTTTTTTTTAATAATATTTTAAGAAAAACTAAAAATCTTTAAATTATTTAATAAGTAAATAAAATATCTATAAATATTTTTATTTATATTAATATATTAATATTTTATAAATATTACGAATTAATGCTTTTCCAAAATTTCCGGGCAATGGACAATCATTCTTTACGTGGGAAACTATTCTGAAAAATTCCAAATAAATTTGCGGGCCATCGTTATTTGGGCAATTGTTTTCTGGGAAAAGATTACGATCCCCTTACATCAGTACATTCATTGTGTTCCGCAGGGTTCCGTACTATGTACACTACTTTTCTTAATATTTGTACAGCTGATTGTTCAAGCTTACAAAAGTGAGATGTTGGGTTGGTATTCGTGTAGGTTCTATAAGTTGATAAGATTCAAGCAAGCAATTCTTTTTCACAAAAATAAGAAAGTAATTTTTATAATTGACTCTGCCAAACATATTAAGGTGCCTGGGATCAACAAATAAATATCAATTAAGTTCCATTTTAATGTATTTTAATTTACTTTATGTTTTTATATTCTTCTTTGTGTCAATCGTGTAGACAGGTTATCAAGTTGCTTCCATAAAGTGTCATGACTCTTCCTGTACTTGAGAACATTAACAGTTGCTAGATTTTATAAAGATCTCAATATACACAAATCATCTGGTCCAGTAATATATCCCATGTTGTTTTGAAGCTGTGTTCTTCTACGCTGGTAAAACCACTGCGTATAAGCCTTTCCATCTGTCCTACTCTACTGGTCTCTTTCCGAGTGGAATGAAAACAGCATATGCCCAGCATGTCCCCAAAACAGTCGAATCTTCTTCACCCTCTAACTACCGTCCAATTGCACTTCCGTCCCTTCTTCCCAATATCATGGAAACGCTGATTAATTATCAGCTTAAGAAATATCTTGAAGAACAAAAGCTCCTTAATGACCGGCAATATGGCTTTTATATAGGTCCACTGGTGATATGATGGTAAGTTTCACCGAACAGTGGCACAAATCTTTACATAGTTTTCGAAAATGTAAGATTATTGCTCTTGATATTTTACAAGCATTTGATAGAGTTTGGCATCAAGCTCTCTTATCGAAAATGCGTGCATTTGGTATCGATGAATCTCTTCTTCGTTGGAAATTACCCACCGGACTGCTCAATACAAGTCGTGTTAGGCAGTTGCAAGAAGTATGTGTGATATTCATAAAATAAATGGTGGTGTGCCCCAGGGCTCCGTTTTGTCTCCAACTTTTCTTTAATGATCAAAATGATAATGCTTCAAAATCTCAATGCTGTCTCCTGTCGACAAAGCGGGACCCTCCCCCCAACGGCGTTATCCACGAGTGGCGATTGCATGGAGGAAACCGAGCAACTTTCATAATCAAAACATTTAAAGTGAATGTGCTTCGGATCTTCTGTATAACCTCATTCCATTGTCCTTATCGCTCGCACTGCGTTAAAACATTTAAAGGGTAGTCATAACCCCTTTAGTGGGTTCAAAATTAAGAAAGTCTAAATTAGTATTGCTATCGGCCAGATGAAAATCTCTCGGTCTGATCTTGATCGTGTTCAAAAAAACTGCTTACGAAGCACCGAAGACGCCACCGAGACGAAACTTTAAAATAATAAACCGAGACCAATACCGATACTGAGACGACAATATAATTTTACGATTAAATGAGTACTTGATCCAGTATTAATATTATGTTGTAAATGGACAAACCATTTCATTAAAATTGCTAAATTTAGTCCCTACACCATTTTGAAATTAGACTTTGTAATGGTTAATGATTTTAACATACCTTCTATTTTGATTTTTAATCTAACTATCAACCAATGTTTCAATTATCCTTTTTGTAGTTGCAGATAATAAGATATTAACGGGTGATTTTTTTGCTACTTGGTTTTTGACGTTTATATTTTTGACAGATCACACATGACAAATTCCACGAATATTTGACATTTCGATTCAGTATTGTTTGCCATTTCATCATGAATAGACTTACGCCTGAACAACGTTTGTAAATTATTGAAATTTATTATCAAAATTCGTGCTCTGTGAAAAATGTGTTTCGCAAGCTACGTCCGTTTTATGGTCGTCATAATCGACCCACCGAGCAGGCTATTCAGCTCATTGTGACCAAATTTCGCACCAGTTTCACTTTATTGGACATTAATGCACCAAATCGTATCCGTAGAGTGCGTACCGAAGAGAATATTGTTGCTGCATCCGCCAGTGTTGCTGAAGATCGCGATATGTCCATTCGGCGCCGATCGCAGCAATTGGGTTTGTGTTATTCGACCACCTGGAAGATTTTACGCAAAGATCTTGGTTTAAAGCCATACAAAACACAGCTGGTGCAAGAATTGAAGCCAGGCGACCTACCACAACGTAGAATTTTCGGTGAACGGGCCTTAGAAAAGTTGGATGAGGATCCGTTTTTTTATCGCAAAATTGTCTTCAGCGACGAGGCGCATTTTTGGTTAAATGGATACGTGAATAAGCACAATTGCCGTATTTGGAGTGAAGAGCAGCCAGAGGCAATTCAGCAGCTACCAATGCATCCCGAAAAATGCACTGTTTGGTGCGGTTTATGGTCAGGCGGCATCATTGGGCCGTACTTCTTCAAGGACGATGAAAGCCGCAGGGTTACGGTCAATGGAGAAAGGTACCGTTCGATGATAACACATTTTTTTTGCCGAAAATGCAAGAATTGAACTCGGTC
Organism: Philhelius pedissequus; assembly: GCA_910595825.1. NCBI lineage: Eukaryota > Metazoa > Arthropoda > Insecta > Diptera > Syrphidae > Philhelius > Philhelius pedissequus. The sequence continues at coordinate 148,896,363 of OU343162.1, read as the reverse complement.
GACATGTGGTTCCAACAGGACGGTGCCACATGCCACACTGCACGCGAAACCATGCATCAATTGAGAGGCGAATTTGGTGAGCAGTTGATCTCACGTTTTGGCGCAGTCAATTGGCCACCAAGATCATGTGATTTGACCCCGTTAGACTATTTTTTGTGGGGCTATGTTAAGTCTATTGTCTATGGGGACAAGCCAAACACGATTGCTGCCTTGGAAGCCAACATTAAACGCGTCATTAGTGAGATTCCGGCCGAAATGTGTGAAAAAGTTTGCCAAAATTGGACCTTCAGAATGGACCACCTGAAGCGTAGCCGCGGGCAACATTTAAGTGAAATTATTTTTAAAAAATAATTGGCAGAAATTGATTTATCGATCCAAATAAAAATTTTATTCACTTTTTACAAGTTTCTGTGTTTTTTTAAATTTTCAAAAACCAAGCTCTTAAAAAATCACCGTTTATAAGGTACCTATCCCAAGGATAAGGAAGGTTAGAAGTAAACATCTGTACCAAAAACTACACAAAAAAACACTTGTAATTCATATTGTCAAAGTACCTTCAAGATCCTTAATTACGATGTTGAAAAAAAAACTCAGGTATGTCGCCACTTAATATATAGATACCTACGCATATCTTATCCCATGGAAGAGAAACTGTTCCCATGTGTTTTTGAATTGTATGCAGACCTTCTTTATAAGTTTCCGACCACTTATGATGCAATCATCGATTGTCGTGGAGATAGTGGTTGTGACAAGTGAAACTACTCGTAAACAAGGAAGAGTTCATTTTAGAAAACCATAACGATGCACAATGTCGCTCGATAATGAAAAATACCGCATAACCAGAAATTACTTGTAAGTGACAAACAAAATCATTGAAGATGTGGTTAACCATTCAAAGTAGTCCTGCTGTTTAAGTAGCAATGGTGTATTCAATACCTGACTAGAGAACTTGAAATTAAGGATACCAACCATCAAAGGAAAGTATCCTTTGAAATAAACATCAGTACTTTTACATCAGTTTTTTTTTTTTGAAACCAACAAAATATGTCTATTTATGTCAATTGAATAATTAAGAAAATCTTATACAAAGAAATAAAATGTTACTTATACAAAACAGAGCAAACAATTTTAAGTGGAATATATTCTTTTCATGGCAATTGATTAGTGCTTTGCGCTAATGTTTGTAGCGGTCACATTTTTTTTAAATATTTAAATGAAATATATGAATTAAAAAAAAAACGTTTTGTTTCTTTGAATCATTAAAAAATCGTAAAATTTAGGTAGGTAATTGTGAAAACCAATAATGCACGTGTTAAATATATTTTTTTTTATTTTTTTTACATTTTTGTCCAAGAGAAAATAGATTTTGAAAAATAGTAGCCGTTTCTTTTTTTTTATTTATGTACTCCATGAAAAATTATAGAAAACTATAAAAAATGGGCAAATTTGGTATTGTGGTATAAATGTAATATTTGATAAGCCAGCCAGCGGAAAGCCCTGTATGCTAGCGATGTAGTCTTAAGATTATTAATTTGTACATTTATGTAATAAAAATAATAAAAATAATAATATTTGATAAGCCTTCCAAAGTATAACAGCCAGCTGAGTCAATTCAACTTTTTTTCAAAGTCTTTTTTAATTTTTTTAAAGCAAAGGATCATATATACTACTCATAGTAGCCGCTTTAAAAAAATGGTGTCGCACCATAATTTAAAAAAAATGCATTTTTCCCCCCAATTCCGTCTGTACTGTCTGTCCACGAGTCTACAGCCTAAGCGGTTGAATGGATTTGCTTCAAAGTTAGTATATATTGTTTGTTCGGTAATATGCCTACACGTTTTTTCATTTTTTTTTAAGACGACAAATAACAGTATCTCCCATACATTTTTTTCTGGGCAAATATAAAAAACTTATTTTTCTCGAAAACGACTCCAACGATTTTTATAAAAAAAATCAGTTAATTAATGAAGCAAAAACAAACATTTCAGTAAATTTCGTATTGGAAAAAAATTTTTACTTTTGGTACCTTTAGTAGTACCATTTTTTTGGTTTTCGATTTTCTGGAAAACGGTTTGATTTTTTTGAAATTTTTTGCGCATAAGCTCCTGAAATGTTTAAACATTATTGTAAGCCAAAATTTTGCAAAAATTTTTTTTTTTGGAAATTAAGAAAAAAACTTTTTTGTTGTAAACTCAAAATTTCGAAAACGACTTAATGGATTTTTGCGAAACGTCGTATTTGGTAGTTTTTTGATATTACCTTGAGCATTTAAAAAAACTATATTTCTAAGATAAAAAACAGCGGTACCTCCCATACAAATGTTAAAAAAAAAACCGTACAAAAAAATTTATTTCTCGAAAACGGCTCCAAGAATTTTTATAAAAAAATGTATGTGTTCTTAAATTAGTACAGTCCATTTTTAAGTATAAAAATATTTTTTTTGCGTACTTATTGACGGTACTTCCCACAGAACCACTTTTCATATTTTCGACTTTCTCAACATTGGATGAGCCGAATAAAATATTTTTTTTTGTATAAATGGCGCCTTAAATTGTTAATAAAACTGCATGCAAGAACTTTCAAAGAAAATATTTTTCGATTTTTAAAAAATAAATAATTTTTTTTTTGAAAAATCGATTTTTCAAAAACCAATCACTGAATTTTGTTTTAAATTTTAATTTTATATTTATATTAATAATATCTTCAAAATGGCGTTTCAAGTTTTTTTTCTAAAAATGTTTTCAAAATTTTATACATAAAAAAATAATTTATTAAAAAACCGCTCCAACGATTTTTGAAATTTTTTTGTGATATATTCCTATTTGTCCAAGAATTCAAAGTGCATCTTTGTTTTCCCTCAAACTATAACGACTAAGCAATATAAAAACATTTAATTATGTGTATTATCCATTTATTTCTACTTTATTATTATTTTCTTTTTACGAATTTTTGCGTGTCACTGAATACTAAACACAATTTAGGCCCTCATGCATTTATTTATACATAATGTGTCTTTAAAAATCACAAGCACCTAAATTTTTAAGTTATATGCATATAGATATACCTACCCACCTACATTCGTCATTTTCATTATTATATGTACATGATTACATACTTAAGTTCCGTCTATAGATGTATGTAGATACATTTTACATTATTAAAATCCATAACTTAGATCTAAATATATTTTTGTCGGTAGGTGCCTATGTAACTATTCCTTGAATCATCCATTCGCAAATTCATTATATGTACTAAGAATCAAGGTAATCTAACCTACATAGGGTTTAAACCTGCATAGGATAACTACACCTAACTAACTATTAAAGTTGTTAACTACAAGAGCAAGTTCGTACGATCCAGTCGTGCATTTTATTTTATTTGTTGGCATTTTTTATATACATTTTAACAAGTTAAAAGTTCTTGCACCCACTGTTTATTTAATTTAATTTTTATGAAAGAGGTCTATTTTGCATTTTTTAACAACAAATTTCTTTTCACATGTACACAAATAAGGTTCTGTTCCCAAAAATTTCACTGCAATATCAGCGGCGCGCGGTTAGGGAGAGAATTCTTTGCAAAAGAATTTCGCCGCCCATCCTCTCCTAAAGTCATCCAGCACCTAAATAGTTGGGCTTTTCCAGCAACTATCCTTGCGTTTTCTCTCACTAATTTTGAAATGTGAACAACAAAAATACCCAGTGTATTTCGTTTATTTTTCTGTACCATTTTTGGCGCTATCATTTTCTACATCCCAGCTATTGACGTATGGTGGAATATAGGTATAACTAGTATGTAAAATTTAAATAGAAAATGTAACTAAGGGATCTGTAAATGATGGGAAGTAAAAAAATTAACTGGTTCTTACAAAATAAGATGACTATGTTGTTGTTGTTCAAACCACAAAATTAGAAAAATACGCAATTGTATTTAAGGCAGAGTTATTTAATTTTCTACGTCACAGCATACATAATGTATATATCATATTAAATTTTTCTACATCCTAGACTATTGACTTACCAAGTAGCAAAAAAATCACCCGTTAGTATTTTGCTATTTAAACGAGTGCCGAAACTGTCCGAATGCAATGCCAAAATTTTGAACAAAATTATATTCTTCATGTCATGCATTTACACTTGAAGTCAAATATTAAGCAATGAAAATATTTACAAATTTCTTCTTATATTTTGTAATCCGGATTATCCGCAGTTGTACTTTAAAATATTGGTTTATGAAGAAAATATTGAAAGATTTTAGATCATTTACACTATGGAGTCACATAAATCGTAACAAATTGGAAGAAATTATGACTAAGAGTACATGTTATTGTCCAGTAATGGAAAATGTCAATAATATTTCTGCCATTTGTCATAGAATAAGGTTATGGCAATTTGCATTACCAGCAATTGATATAAAATGGCAGAATAATTGCCAACTTACCATTTATTATTATTTGTTTAATTTAAGAATTTAGTTCGTCAATATTTTTAACATATAAGAAGTTTTAAATAAGCACCAATTTTTTAAAAATTTAGATGTAAAAAAAATAGTATTTCGCTATTTTAAACATTTCACTATGTTAGTATTTGCTTATGAAAAAAATTTCAATACTTCAACAAAAAAAATTCTAAGCTAATTTTGTTTAGAGTAGAAATCATTTTGTTGGGAAATTACAAGGCTCAACTAAAATATTTGGATTTTACGGATATCTTATACGGCCTGCATTTAATTGAATTCGCTAAAACACACCTCAGCGGTTAAATAGTTACGCATTGAATGTTTTTAAGGCTCTACTCAACGAGGATTAAATTCATATTCATTAAGCTTTTACAAGAGTTTGGTATTGTAACTTTACACATTCCCTATAGTCCGTTTATTAATAAGAGTGTTAATTATTATGTATGGAATTCTAAAGAAAAATAACGATGGTTCTAATTTAAATAATCCGAATTCATCAGAGGCAAGTTAAGTACTATCGAAAAACACAGGTATAATTCTTGAAACTGTAGGTTTTTTTTCCAAAAATCCCATTTCCGAATATGAAAACTTCCCTTTGCCCCACAAACAATTTTTTTTTTATTTCAAAAGAAAAATCGAGACTCTTAAAGTGTCAATCTTATGAATGAAAATAAGTATTTTTAAGTCAAAATCTAGAGCACATCACCAAATATTGAAATAAAACGAAAAGGCATTTTTCTTATGATACACCAGCACTATGACAAGGTTTTTTTTATAAAGAATTCCAACTGAAAAGTAATAGGAAACTTATGTTTGCAATAGATGCGAGTGTCTGCAAATTTTGTATGAAAATGCCACAACTTGCAGTCATTATAATAAGTCAATGGTTTTAATATTTACATGAGATTAAAATTTAAAATTTTTACTGCGCCTATCTCGCAAAATGAGTTTTCCTGAGTTCTGACGACACGATTGATTTTCAAGTGAAAACATATTTCTTGCGGAAGAAACCAAACTATTAATTTCCAAAGTTTTTATTTTGGAATTCGGAATCGACTTCAAAATTATTGAAAATTTAACTTTAGTTCTGTAAAGAAAAATTGTGTGGGTATGTATTTATACAAAAAAGATGTAGAGGTATGCAGAGAAGATTCTTCACATTAAATTCTCCCAACTAATTTCTACATCTATGCTTCTAAATCTCTCTTCCAGTTTTAATGGTGAGAAAAAATTGCCTCACTTACTGCCCAAAGAGGTGTACGATTCAGAGATGTCAAAATAAGTAATATAGGAGTGAGTTCAATGTGAAAACAGTGCTTTGATGGAGTTTGACAGTTTATAACTCCACAGATGAAAGACGGCATATGTATGTTTTGACGTGCGTAAATCATTTTGTATCAAAAAACAACTCAGAATTTTCCCCGAGTTAACAGAGTAATTACTTCAATCTTATGTCGTTTTCGATTGGCAATCCGGAAAAAGCTCTCCGATCTGGGGTTCTAATCGACCAATGAAACAGTAGATTCTCTATTATGAAGTTTAATGTGATTGTATGCGTAAAGCGGGAAATTTAAAACGCACATTTTTTGATTATTTTATTTTGTAAACATGCGGGCGGAACACTGAATTCAAGTTTGACATCGATTGGATTTTAGTATGTGCATGGCTTCTGGTTTTGATTTTGACTTCAAAACCAGAATACCATTTCTCTTCTTTCCAGGAGAAGATCACTCTTATTTGATACCAATCGAACACTTTCAGAAGCATTGGGAAAGTGATCGATTTTCTTAAGGTATTTCCTAATTTTAAGTTTTGACAATTAAAATCTTGACAGATGGCGACGAACTATATTTTGAAGTCAGATGTGTTTTGTTAATTTTTGACATTATTCTTTTCGGGCAGTTTTTTTTTTTTATTAGACTGACGGATAAAAAATGTTTCTCAAGTGAAATATAAGATATCATAAAATTTCAATTTTTTGACAGCAGAATCAAAGTCTACTATATTTTAATCAGAAAACAATGGCGCAAAATTTTAAAGAGTGCTCGTTTAGAGAATTAACTCAACTCTAGTTAAAGCAGTCGTTTAGTTGCCAGCCCTTGTTTAACTTTGTCTTAATTTTAATCACACTATTTTAATTTAAGTAGATATTTGGAGCTACGGTAATCAAACTTATGTTGAACACGCCTTATTTTGACAGATAGAGTAATGGAACAGAACTAAAATTAAACATAAGCAAGAACACAAAAAATATATTCATAAATTTATAGAAGCTCAGGTAAGAAATTTCATAAAAAGATTTTCAAATATAATTCGTTTCAGATAAAGAAACAAATTGTTTAACAAGAGGAATTGGTTTTTTTACCAATTGGCTTTAACGTTCATTTTTCAATATTTTTAGTTTGAGGGTCAATGGTGATAGTTCTATGTTTATGCAAGACGATGTTCTCCTTTTTTTTTTGAATTTTTAACATTTTTTTTTTTTGCTTAAACACCTTAGAGATAAAAGTTGAGAACTAAATATTACCAAATTTTATATAGCTTTTTTTTTAATCTCAGGTGTTTTCAGAATTAATGTTAATTTATATGCAAACCCAGAACTCTTTAATGGCAGAATAGACGCATTCAATCATTAATGCAAGCTTGCAACGGAATTGAGATTTTTCGGTCAAGGGACTCCGCGTTTGTGGAAATTTATAGTGTTCCATGTTTGCAAGTTTACGTTAGGGGCAAAACCAAAAAGACCCAACTAGAGAGGTATATACTACCGACTATGGTGGCGCGGTCATGAATTGCAAAATATAAAATGCGCCATCAAAATGCGTAGGCTGTTTACCATAAACGTGTTGCATATTAATTCTTCATCAAGCACTGTTTTATACCTGCGCCATATCATAAACATTAGATGCAGTATAACACGTCTCCCGTTGTAATCAAAATAGTTTTTTTACAATTTAAACAAAAAAAAAATTGAATTAATTTGAAAGGTGTTTTGTGTCTTAAAAAATAAAAGGGCCAAGCAGATTAACTAATAAATGGTTGATTGAAAATTAAATGGTGCGATTATTAGGAAATCAACATATACAGTAGTCGCCACTTCATTGCGTCTTACTGATTGATTTTTCCGCATTAGTTAAATAGACTCAAATACTTGGCGATTTAATTCGAAGTCTTTGACGGTTAATTGATGTCAGATCCGAAATGAGGAAATATATCAAATTACAGAACAAGTGTTTCTTTTTTCTTTTAAGATGTGGATGGCATTCTCGTTCAATAACTTATTTTTTGAACGCGTACTCAAGGAAGGGGTTATGACTGACCTTTAAATGTTGAAAGAAGAGAGCGAGCGATTAGGAAAATCGGAGAGGAATTAACAGGAGATACCGATGCACATTAGTTTTCAATGTTTGAATATCATAATATCAGGGAAAAATAGGACCGGGTAAAGCTTTCCACATTCGTAAAGTTCGGCTAAAGAAGGAATCTCTATACTTTAGATTACGTCCGAAGTTAACTGGCTATTTCACTACCTAAAAAAATACCGATAGAACAATGAAAGGCATGAAACATTGCGATGGTGTTCGAGAGGTGCAATTATTTTCGTTATTGTTCTATCACCTGTCATTTTTAAATCCCATTTTTTGTCTATAAATGAGATTTAAGTGAGTTGTGGGAGCACCTTCCGATATATGACAGTTGTACTCAAGCTTTGTATGAATGTAGTCTTTATAGATTATAGCCAAATAAGAAATGGAGAAATATTTCTTGCATCGTCCTAGAAAACAATAGACATTTTGCAGCTCTTTTGGTGGCATCGAATATGTGGTAATTCGACAAAAGGTCGGTCGGTGATGATTGATGAACGTACCGGAAACTGAAAGTTGTTCGGTTGCCTCAATGTAAGTGCGGCATGAGGGTTGGGTTCTGCTTAAACGACAGGAGATAACAGATAACACTTAGTTTTTGAACCATTAAAGGCTACTCAGTCGATAATACTGTCGACATCAGAATTTAATGAGCAACCGAACAACAACGATGTGCATCTGAAAATGAATATGAAAAGCTGAAAGTACTATCGTCAGCAAAACAGCTCATTGACGAAAAGTCAGAGAAAAAACGGATCCCTGGGCACACCACCATCTATTTTATGAATATCAGACTTGAAACCGCACAATGGGACTTGTATTGATCGGTCCGGAAGGTAATTTCCAACGAAGAAGAGATTCATCGATACCAAATGCATGCATTTTCGATAAGAGAGCTTAATGCCAAATTCTATCAAATGCTTGTGAAATATTAAGAGCAATAATCTTACTTTTTCTGAACGATGTAACAATTTGTGCCACTGTTCGGTGAGGAAGATATACTGCCCGTCATTAAGGAACTTTTGTTCTTCAAGTTATTTCTTAAGCTGATAATTAATCAGTGATTCTATTACCTTGGAAAGAAGGGACGTAAGTGAAATTGGACGGTCGTTAGAGGGTGAAAAAGATTCGTATTTTTTAGGGACAAGCTAAAAAAATGGTGATTTTTATGGACTAGGAAAGAGATCAGTAGAGTAGGACATATGAAAAAGGTTATACGCAGTGGTTTTAACAGTGTAGAAGAACACCTCTTCAGAACGATGGGAGGGATACTATCTGGACTAGAAAATTTGTGTTTGTCGAGACCTTTAAGAACTCTAGCAGCTGTATTAGTACGAAAGTAGATATTTTCCATGAAACTGTTAATATTCTCAAGTGCAGTAGAAGTCTTTAAACTTTGTGGAAGCGCAAAGTTAGCAGCAAAGTGTGCTGCTAGAAAATTTGCTTTTTTTTGTGAGCTTATTGCAGGACTGTAATAGGAAACGAGCGTTGGATCGAAACGAGGAGCTGGAATTTCGAACGTTTTTTACAAATGACCAAAAATTGTTACTACCCTTGGAACATTGTAATATTTTTTACCTTAATTTTTGAAGGTCTTTCTAGCTTGTTTGAACTTATTCCGGTTTTTTCTCAGCTGTGTTGGCTTTATATCATCGGAGACGCACCTCTCTTAACCTGAAAGCCTCTTAACAGCTCAAATCGAACCGCGAGTTTTCTTTTGGTTTGTTGCTTTTGGTTGTGTTCGGTATAAAAGCTGTCGTCCCTTTAAGAATCATGTTTGTAATCATACCAGCGCTGGAGTCAACGACACTATCGATGCATTAACAGATGCCGTCATTACAGCGGTATTGCGGTCCTGGTTAAGTGTTTAGCATGTTGCCTTGATTACAAATGCAAAAGGTAGCGAAACAACCCAACCTGGAGACATTAAATGTCTCAACCAAGATTGAAGATTGATAAATCATTCGCATACCATGTGGCATTTCACAACTCTGAACTGAATAAGCTTATACATCGAGGAAATCATATTTTATAATATAATTAAGGTCATTAGGTAAAAGTACAGTTCATTTTCTTCTAGAAGAATTTTTTTTTGTGCAAGTTCATGGTTTTCTTATGAATCTGGAATGAGAAGGAAATACAGTAGGCGTAGGCTATAGGAGGGTGTTTTTTTTTACAGAGGCGGAGCATTTTAAATTAACAGTCGATTTGACAGTTATCATTTGTTTGGTGATTAGTTTGTTTTGACATTTAACCAACGCTTGCAGGCTAAATTTGTGGAAATCTGTGCTTACGAATATTTAATGGAATTCAGTGATGAAGCACACACACTTTTGATTAAATGGCTATGTCAATATAGAGAATTTGCGTTTTTCGAACAGTGGAAGTCCACAAGCTTTTGTCGAAATATCATTATATCCAGGTAAAATGTCACTATAATGGTTTCCTTTATCAACGGGTTATGGAACGGGTTCAAAAATGTTGAAGGTAAGAATGTTATCAATCAAAGGTTAACGCAGTCTTGTTGCTTTTTCGTGCTTCAATACTAAAAGGTATTATAATGTAGTTGAAAGATAGATGGCGCTTGATGCCCCACCTGGCTACATCTTTCATGGGATTTGAAAATCTTTCTTTTTTTCTGAAACCCGAAACAATTGACTACATTCAGAAGCCAGGGCCTATGTTCTGTAACTTTCGAATCGATAAAAGTAGTCGAGAAACATTACCAACATTACTTTTGTCAATGTATCACCTTCCATTCGAAAATCCCAGTCAAACAAATTTAAATTTAAGGTATCGCCTCAACTTACCAGAAACCCATTTTTTCAGAGGCGTTAAGTGAGGACACGGTATCGCCTTAGTTACAGAACATGGGCCCAGCATTCGAAGTTTATATCTGAACTTTAGTCTAATTTACTGGATCTTCAGACTACGAAATGATGTAGCTACCCAAAAGTCATGGCGGCCAAATGTCCCAATCATATTTCGACATTAATGTCATAAAATTATTATTCAAATGAAGCCAATTTCATGGATATTAAAAAAAAGATCATATACAAAAAAACACCCTTTAAATACATATAACACTCAAACGAATCTTTCTACACAAATAATGTGTTTTGTCATTTAAGTTCCTTATGTACTATATAACAGTTGTCAGTATTTTGTTTGTCATTATTTTTGTTTTCCATCAAAACACCATCAGCGTGCCGCTGACTCGTCTGAACATGAACACAATCATAATTAAAATACATAATTTAATTTTATGTCTTCCTTTTCCGCAAGTCACCAAAAACAAGAACAAAAAAATCACTTTCCATCCCTTTTTATATTTTTCGTCAAATTGACGACATCATACAGCAGACTACCACAATAAGGAGTGAAAGATCATTAAAACGAGACTAAACACGGAATGACAATTAGTATATTTTTTGAAAAAGAAAAAAATGGAAAAATGAATATCCTTTTTGGTTTTATTACTTGTATGTGTCCGTGCATGTTTGTACATAATATTTTCGACTGATTTCGTGATTTTCTTTAAAGGAGACTTTTATATTTAAATTTCTTCCTTTCGGAGAACGGGGGGTTCTTAAATCAGACCGAAAATTAAAATTGTGTCATCGCCATGAAACTATTCTTATTTTTGTAGTGTTATGTAATGTGTGTATATAAATTTTAAATCCGTATTCATATCCATACTCGGTTTTATTTAGATATTTTTTTAAATTAGTACAATTTTGTGTGAGGGGATATGTACAAGGGTAGCCAGTTCAAAACTTTATTATTTTGTTCTCAAAATTGGATACTATATTGCCATTAACATACATATGTCCTTATAGTTATGACGCCGAAGATATTTTATGAAAATTAAACATAAGTTAAGTAAACATTTAACGATGTATGTGTGTATGTAAATTATGTAGTTATAAAAGGATTTTCTAGAGACGTGTAGATTTTGACACTTCATGACGGCCATCTTGTTTTCTATCTTTATTTTCTTGTTTATTTGTTCAGGCACTAAAAAAAGACAACAGGATGACTGTTGTTGAGTATTCACTGTCAAACAATATGACAGATTGATAACGTAACGTAATAATTTGTAGGCAAACAGTGAATAAAATGTGGACTGTAAACATGGCAATTTATTAACGCTTGTGGAAATAGGGTCATGGAACGAAATGTCCTATATGATGCTGATCCACACGAGAGCAACCAAAGATATATGCCTGCTCAGAAAATCACTCTATGGATGGGATTTCCATTCGTATTTCTTCGAAAACAATGATTATTTATTTGAGTCAAATGGGAATATGTATATATGGTAGAGGTCAATGCCGTGTGGCTTCAATAGGATATGCAATGCAATAATGGACATTCTGCACGAGCAGTTTGATGACATTAATTCACGATAAAGACCCGTAAGAACGTTGTATCACGATCATTGTGCAAGATCATTCTACTTTCAGGGTTAATTCCGAGTTATCTCCTGAAAACAAAAATGTTCACACAATGTATCTATATATATGCTAAGTTAATTCAAGCTCTGGATAAACTGAACGGTCTTCACATTAGCCTCACTCAAGCTATTTATATTGACGTAAGTAGAATCCGTCTTGTTTATAGATACAAAGTAATTCTGGAAATTTGTGGTGAAAATTTTTGTAGTTGTAGATTAGAAAAAATTACCTGGATACAAGAAAGTGGTGAAGATAAGCCCACATGCAAGAAAGCAATTTAAATTGTATCAAAATTAAGGTATTTCCTTTGATTTTTATCAATTCAAAATTTTAAGATTTCACAAAAAATAACTGTGAAGTAAAATCCAATTATTAAATCACTCAAGAGAGATAAATAACATGATTTACTTAAATAAAAACTATATTACGAGCAAAATAACTTGATCACGAACAAACTGTCAACTGTCAAAACAAACATCTGTCAATGCGAAGATCAGCTCTTAAACATCAACCTACAAAAAGCCATCTGTTGGTGAATAGAAATAGTGTGATGAAACCAGTGCTGTCTTATAGAACTAAAAGTATTAGATTGTACAATATTGGCAATTACACTGGAAGTATTGATATCTCTACTGAGAGACCAAAAAGAGGAGATTTTCAAGAATAGAAAAAGTTATTAAAACACACTGATGAAAGAGTGGGTATTCTCTTAGAGAGGGTTGAACATCTCGAGAAAATTGTCGAAACCCAAGGAATAATTCTGGAAAAACAAGAAGTTACACATGCTAATTAGGAAAAACGCTTCACTCAGCTTGATATACAAATGAGGCGAAATAATAGTTATTATAATTTTTAGAATAGATGAAGTTGATGAACTGCTAGCAAGGATAGTTAATATTCTAATCAATTGCAATGAACAATTTCAACTAGCAACAACCGATTTCGATAGCTGCTCCCGTTTAGGAAAGAAGTGTGAGGGGAAAATCAGACCAATACTGTTAACTTTTACAGACTACATGTAAAGGCAAAAAGTACTTTTATCTATAAAAACTAATATTGATTTCAGCATTTCAGAGGACCTACCGAAAACACTGGTGGAAGCTAGGAAGCCACTTATCCCAAAGTAACTAGAGTCAAAGAAACAAGGAAAAAAGGCTTACTTTAAACTAGAATAACTGATTGTTGATGGAAAAGTTTGGATGGAAAAGACAGATATTGAACTGGAAAACCCAAGAAAACGAATTCGTTCAACAAATGAGTTAACATTACAATAAACAAATAAAACTAAAACAACTACCATTGGGTCAACTAACTTCAGCCCACGAAAACAAGCGTGTAATCCAATTAGAATTTTTTTAATACCACAAAATACTAACGATAAAACAAATAAAAATCGCATCACGCAAAATACAGACAAGGCAGGTTGTAGTACAACAAGCAACTCCCAATAGCAAACAAACTTACAACATCACCCACAACAACATCATCAAAAACGCCAACAACAATATCAACTCAACCAACAGCAACAACAACACCAACAACTTCAACAACATCAACAACACCAACAACAAAAACAACAACATCAAGAAAAACAACAACAACACCAACAACAACACCAACAACAACACCAACAACAACATTAACAACAACAGCAAAACCAAAAGCAAATGAACAACAACAGCAACATCAACATGAACATCATCATCAACAGCAACAGCAACGGTCTCAACAACAAAATTTTTTATCCAGGATTTTTTAAATACTTGGTAGAATTTGAATTAGTTTTTCTATTCGAAACTTTTTTATTAGAAGAATGCGATAAGAACTTTGAGAAATATTTCCCATTTTATTCCTGTTTTTGAATACCAGCAACAAAATCAGCAATTAGAGGGCGTGCAAGTAGCGGTACCCTCATTGCAATCAAAAATAATATTCTCTCGCAATGCGAAATAAACATTCAGAATAATATTGGGTACATAAAAGTTAAAGTGTCGAACAAAACCTTAACTACCATTCCAATAATTTGGGTCCCAATTTCGCTCGTTCCACTGACAGAATTGTGGACGAAAAACTTTTTCGTGTGTGTTTCTATCAGGAAAACTTGATGGCAGACTAAAAGTGAGGCTTGTCAACTGACATAATAAATAAGATAAAGAAAATATTCATTTTCATATTGTTTCAACTATTCCTGATGCGTTTTCCTGATCGCTATAACTGACCCCTTAGTGAATATATCGGCAGAAATATCTGTTGGGAAAACAAGAAATGGCAAGGAAGGATAAAAAATTAGGACCAATCAAAGGAAAAAAAATGTTTGGAATGTCAGATATTTCTGAAAGATGATTACCATAAAACTGTTCAAGTGCATCTGTTGGGCATTTTCAGAATTCATGTTTTATCGATTGTATTTCTACCTCTCAAAATTGGGTCGATATATATAATTTTCTACATTCCAGATTTTGACGTCTACAGATTGTCACAATGGAGTCGTGTCGATACCGAATCCGATAGAACCCCACTCTTCTCTAAGTTAAATTTAAGTTTGCCCTTCAAATGTGTGTGTGCTGACCAATCGAACTTGACTTTAATTTCCCTCTGAGCAATAATAATGACAGATCAATGGGTTTTTGAAAATAACCAAATATTACATGAAAACTATAATAATCAAGTAGCTGTCTTTTTTATAAGAATTTTACCCACGCTTCACCAACATTTTGATGAGAATCGTGGCAAACAACATGGTGTTTTTCGGTTCTCGAAAAATGCTAAAGGATTGCCAATTGTGTTAAAATATGTTTAAATTTCTCTTCTGGAGTGGCGCGTTATTCGGAGACTGTAGGTGGTTGTTGTCTCAGATTTTAACTCCAGGGATGGCGGCTGAACTAATGCGGAGAAATTTCCGTGTCTTATTTATCGATGTCCCTTATAATTCACATTAATTTTTTTATACTTTGTCAATTTTATCGGTATACTAGTTTTACTCAATTACATGTTGTTAGTTCTATGCCTAAACAGCATGTTTAGGTGAGTAAAACAGCAACACATTCTATGACATTTATTTTTAGAATTGTTTTTTAATGGAAAAATAAGAAGACATAGACTACGGCAGGGATCGAACCTGTGACCATGAGGTTGACAGGCGAATACACAACTATCGCGCCACGGCCACGGCATATTTGATGTAAATCGAGTCGTCCGATGCGACTACAACGGATTCCAGTTCCCATTTCTACTGGTGTTTTTATTTTTAGCTGCATGTGATGTTTCGATGGTTGTCTATGGCTTACCAGTTGAGAATGTCAAACTCTGTTGACATTTCTGTTCAGAATGGTTTGACAATTCGTTTAACGCTTCCAAATTATGGAAATTTACTTTGAAAAAAAAAAAAAATAAATAAATAAATCTGTTAACGAAATTGCTTCGTCAATAGGCAAAATTACCATATATGGAACGAAGATAATCCTCAAGCTATTAACGAATCACCATAACATCCATTAAAATGGACAGTTTGGTGCCATTTACACGCTGGCGGCATCATCGGTCATTACTTCTTTCGAAATTAGGAAGGAGCTACCGTTACGGAGAATGGCGAGCGCTATGGAACTATGCTCACTGATTTTTTTAATTCCAAAAATGAATCAGCGAAAGATCCGCACGAAACTTGGTTCCAAAAAACGGCGCAACTTGCCATACATCGATTAAGCAACCATACATTTATTGCAAAATCAAATGACAGCTTTATTTGCAGAAGTGGTTCTGTTAACTGGACCCCTCATTTGTATGACTCAAAGCCTCTGTACTAATTTGGATATGGTTAAGTTAAGTGATTGGTTTATGCCGACAAACCAGCAACTCTTTTGAAGTATTGGAAGTCAATATTCAAGCCACCATTGACGCCATACGGCCAGATTAATTGGGAAAAGGAGTCAAAAATTGGAATAATCGAATGAACTATGTAACTCGCAGCAGCTATGGACTATGCCAGAAGTCATATAGAAAAAAATAAATGTCATGAAATTATCTACCACATATAAATAATTAAAAATGCATTCGAATAATATTTCCGTCTTTTATTATTATATAAAGTTCTCAAGATCTAAAATTAAATTTGACTATTTTGTAATTTCAATTTCAGAAATAACAAATTGCATATCAAACGGAAATCCTCTTTGACAATTTACTCGATACAGTCTAGAGCCCTAATCTATTCAGCCCTTTCAAAGCACTTTTTCCTGATTCTATAGGTTGACTTCAGGGCTCCACGAACAAACCCCATAAGGTAGTTAGTTTTATTGGATAACAAGATTTTTAAAATGAATTTCTAAAACTAATTAGATACCTAATTTATTTCCTAAAAGTCATACTAATAATCAAAATAAATAATGAATAATGGAAGAAAAAATATTAAACTTAAAAAAATTACAATCTATTTTCCGGAACACACACGCAGCATTAAAGATGAAAATCCAAATAAAAGAGGGTGTGTTTGTGTTACCAATTTCCACAAGACTGATCTCTCAAGACAATCGACCTAAATTTGTCTGCATCTCGCGTTTACAGCGATAGATAAAATCGCGCGGCAAAATTGGCATCAGGTAAAACAATGACATTGCGCATATATTTAGTATTGTTTGTTGTTGTCATCATAACCAACTATAAAGCAACACAAAATATACATAGTTCACGATTGACGTGTTCTCTCTATCCCTTACTAACTACACATCAATGAAACCAAACGCTTCAGCTTCTTTCCACTGAATCTGGCAGCAATCAATCCGAGCGAATAAAACAATAACCTCATAGAACAACAACAACAATGAGCGAGGGAAATCGAAACACGAAACAAAACGAAACCCAACCGCACACAACAGATATAAAAAACAAGATAAATACATAAATGTTGACACTGGCTGCCAGTCGTGTGTCAAAAGCAGGTACCACATGATATTCTCAATGATAACGAACCATGCAATCTGGCATCAATTAAATTGTGTGATGAATATTGTTGTGAATTTACTTCCAGTTTTCCAGTTAATTGTCGATTTATTGACAAATTGGCAGTTCCATTTTTACTTGCGATTATATTTATGTACTATAAGGCAAGTTATGCATTCGTCGAAAAAAAAAGTTTTGAGATAACAATCAAACATGACATTACGATGATAGCGAAGACGTTTTTTTTGCTTTCGACTATCTCATAAACGGATCAACCGATTCTTTTGAAATTTCACACATATATAGGTTTAGGTTTTTAAATAATATTTTTTTGTATTTTTAAAATCATGTTTAAGAAAAAAATTTAAAAAATTTATATTTCTAAAACTGCTGATTAAATTTTTTTATTTATTGAATACCTATCAATTGGCGTTTTTGAATTTTTTTTGAAAAATGTTTTCAAAAAGTTTAAAAAAAAACTTATTTTCTCAAAAACGGCTCCACAGATTTTTAAAATTTTTTTCTCATAAATTCAAATTTATCCAACAAATAAAATTACGTACTTATTTTTGAGCTCAAATTAGTTTAAGAATTTTTTTCAGAATTTTGAATTAATTATAACCGATTAAATATTTTGTTTATATTATAATATTTAAGACTGTCATACAATCGGGCATTTTATATACTTGCGATTATAGGTACTATAAGGCAAGTTATGGATTCGTGCAAAAAAAATTCTAAAATCAAACATGACATAACGATCATAGAGAACACAAAAAAGGGGATCACCCAATGCCGTCTGACTGTCTGTCCTCGAGTCTACAGCCTAAACGGTTGGGTAGATTTGCTTCAAACTTGGTGATATTGTTTTTTCGGTAATATGCCCCCACATTTTTTTCATCTTTTTTTGAAGACGACAAATAACAGTAACTCCCAGACATTTTTTTGCCAAAAACAAAAATCTTATTTTTCTCAAAAACGGCACCAAACGATTTTTATAAAAAAAAAAATAAGTGCCTTACTAAAGGGAAGACGAACATTTTGGTAATTTTTTTTTTTTGGAAATTAAAAAAAAAATTTTTTTTTTTGAAAACTTAAAATTTCGAAAACGACAAATGGATTTTGTCGAAACTTCGTATTTGGTTTTCTTGACATTATCTTGAAAAGTTAAAAAAAACTATACTCCTGAAATAAAACACAACGGTACCTCGCATACAAATGTTAAAAAAAAAACCATTAGGGAAAAATGTATTCTTCGAAAAAGGCTCCAAGAATTTTTATAAAAAAATGCGTGAGTCCTTAAATTAGTACAGTCCACTTCCAAGTATAAAAACATTTTTTTTGTACGTATTAACAGTACTTCCCATAGAACCACGTTTCATATTTTCGACTTTCTCAACATGGGATGAACCGATTAAAATAATTTTTTTATGCAAATGCTCACTTAAATTGTTAAGAAAACTGCATACCAAATTGTTAAAAAAAAACAGTTTCTCGCTTTTTAAAAAAAATTAATAATTTTTTTTTGTAAAATCGATTTTTCAAAAACCAGTTACTTATTTTTTTTTTGAAATTTAAATTTTATATGAATATTATTAATATCTTCATTTTTTTCTAAAAATGTTTTCAAAATTTTATACATAAAAAAATAATTTATTAAAAAACCGCTCCAACGATTTTTGAACTTTTTTTTATGTATTCTTATTTATCCATGAATTCAAATTGCATCTTTGTTTTCCCTCAAACTATAACGACTGTGCAATATAAAAACATTCAATTATGTGTATTATATTACCCATTAATTTCTACCTTTATTATTATTCCTTTTTTACGAATTTTTGCGTACGTCACTGAATACTAAATAAAATGTAGGCCCTCATAGGATAATTACACCTAACTAACTAAACCTCAATGGTTAGCTACATTAAAGTTGTTGGCTATAAGAGCAATAGTTCGTATGATCGTATGATATAGTGCATTTTGATTTTATTTAAAAGGAAAAATTAACAATGATAAAAAATATCGAAAGTACAGATGAATGAATGAATATTACTATGGGGTTGTTGAACTGCGACCTTGAGATTTATTGTGCCCCCGCCTAGACCTGGGTGAGGATAGGTCATTTTACAGCTCTTCCTCCAAATTTATTTCCGTCATGAATTTGATTATTTGAAGTATTTTTTAGAGATGGTAAGTCACTCTCTTCCACCTGGTATCGTCCAAGGAGTTTTTTCCTTTGATGAACAAGTGCATCACAATTGCCCAGAATATGGTCCGGCGTTTCCTCTTTAATATCACAAAACCTGCATGTGGCACTACTTACTAAGCCAAGGATGTTAAGATGTCTTTTTAATTTGTCCTGTAAGGAGACCCGTTATTTTTCTGAGGTTGTTTCTGCTTAAGGTTATACAGTCTGTAAAACATTGTTGGTTATAATTTCCAAGTAGTAGTTTGGACTGTCTCAGTTGGAGAATTTTTTCCAATTGTTGGATCTTATGGCCTCATCTTTTTTTTTTATTTTATTTCTAATCACATTTTCTCCTATTCCGCAGTATGGTACAGGCCCCACTAAGGGAGTCGACGCACCTATTTTTGCTAAGGAGTTTGCCTCATTTAACCTGCCTTCACATTCCCATACCAGTTTAGAACTGATAGAGTAGGAGCTAAAAGCTTTGAGTGCGGCTTGGCTATCTGAAATGATGGCAATATTTTGTTTATTGTAATTTCTTTCGAGGTTACGATCTGCACATTTTCCTATAGCTTGTACTTCACCTTGGAAAATACTAGTAGACTGTCCCATCGGTATGGAAAGTTTGGTTCTTGGACCAAATATTCCTGCACCAGTCCCTTCCGATGTTCTCGATCCATCAGTGTACCACTTGATGGTGTTTGCTTTCAGAGTGTAGTTAACAGTTTCCCCTACCCACTCTTTCTTGCTACTTAACTTCGTTTGAAAGTTTTTCTCGAAGTTATATTTTTTTAATCATACCATCTCTTGGAATGTCAATAAGGTCTGTTACTTTACAGATACACATCCGTTGGATTGTTTTGAGCTTTTGATGCAAATTTTTAATTGAACAGGGAAATATTTTCATTTATGTTCATGCTTCGACAAGTACGAGTAGATTCTTCCTGTTGATTATAACAGTTCAAAGCTTCAAAATGTAAAATCACTTTCATGTGGTCACATTCGTCTATCTCTCAACGAATGCTAGAATGCAGTGGAAATTTTTGTCAGAAAGGACATCACTAGAACTTAATCTTGATACATATCTGGTAGGTAATAAAAGTATCCTTTTTTTTTTCTAACCGACTTGGCTACCTGAATTTAATTCTGTCTGAAGGAAATACAAAGCCGAGAGTTTCTAATTTTGTTTGACACCGACAATTCTGCGTGTGCCTTTTGATTATCATGTGTTCGTATAGTGAGTGGTCTGGTAGGTAAGTTCAAATCGATATTGTTAAAGAATACAGCCGCACAAGAACCTCGAACTATATTTTCACAGTCCAACCACAATTTGTGGTTAAAATGTTTTTTTTTTTTTGTTTTGTTAGTTTTATTGCCCTTCTGCATCATAAAATTGATTCTTCAGCTTGATTGTGGAAATCAGATTATTTAATTATTAAATTTGTATTTGTATGTGTCGCGTCGTCGGTGGTTGTGTTTTTGTATTATTTTTCACTCCCAGTTGTAATGAAATTTGCAGAATTTAGTCTAACAAGTTTATGGCGAAAAAGAATTATCTTAATTTAAATGGTAATCAATTTGAAGGTCGAATTGAAGGTAATTTTAGTTTAGGTTAATAATCAATTGGAGAATAAGTAATTCAGTTGAAATGTTAAGAAAATACTTAAAAAAAATAGCTATTAAGCTGATTTCGGTAAATAAATAAGTTCATACTTCCATATAGCCACATTATTCTTACTTACGATATAAACATGTAGACATTTTTTTAACCAAAGAATACAATTGTAGTTAACTTTTATCTTTATTATTCGTTAATCTGTTAAAGCACTTCAGCAGCTGATATTACGATGTATGCATGTGTGGTTATGTTCTGTTAACTGTTCGTGTTTAAATATGGAATTGTTTTCAATTTTATAGTTATTTATTTACTAATTGTAATCTATTTTAGTATCAACTTTAATATTTGCAATTGTTTTCTGCTTAATGCAACGTTTTTGAAAACTTGAATCTGTTTCCATTCAGCTCTTTTTAGTGATCACTGAAGCACCCTTTCTCCTTGTTAAAAATTGTCGCATTAATATGAAGTATATACTTCTTGTTTCAATATTTCTTAGTAAATAATTTGATTTAGTTGTGGATACCAATTATTGTGCAATTAAATGAAATAAAAGTATAGGTACCAATATTTTGAGGATTTTACTAGAATTAGGTATGTTTTAACCATTCTGTCTTAGATACAAAAAGTACGATAAAACGACTTTTTGTACAATGTGTTATATATGGGGTTTTTAGATGGATGATCCACTAATATTTCTGTAAATATTATTTCCCCACATGCGGAAAGTAATATATATGAGTAAAAGTTAACAGGAAAACATTTTTTATCTAAATATAAAAGAAAAAAAAACTATCGAAAACTATCGATGATTATCTATGTTTTTTGTGCAAACTATCGATAGCAGTGGATATCGATAGTTCTCCACCACTAGGCAACGTGACCATCGACTTTAACATTACACAAATTAATACAACAAAAAAAATTTCTCTTCGAATACACAAAATGAGTATGCCTTCTATATTTATCTATGCGAATCCAACAACAAACCTAGAAAATTTAATAAAAAAAAACAAAGCAACAAAAAACAGAATTTCACAGAATTCATGTACCTACAGAATGAGAATCCACAACACGTACCAGCAAAAAATATCCTCAGCGAATACACACAATGCAGATACATATATTTCTGCACTCATCTATGAAATCCACAAAACGAACAAACATTCGGATTTTAAAAAAATCTATATTTCGAAAACTGGTCGACGCGATGTGATCGAACATCCAGTCGTGCATTTTATTTATTAAATATTTCGTTATTTAATTAATAAACTTCAACTATTTTTTTTTTGTTTAATTTCAGGGACTAGTTGAAAAACCTAGCTTCTGTTCCTCCTGAAATTCGAAAACTTCAACAATATTTTTGAAGAAATAATGGCTGATCATTTTTCGGTGGTAACTGACAGTTGTGCGATTTTTTGCTCAATATTTTTATAATAAGGACGACCGACACTTCCACCAACGCAACGTATACATAAGATATTTTGACATTTTAAAAACCGTTAGAACGGTTTAAAGAAATAAACAAATTTTGTATGCAAAATATGTTGAAATACAGATTGCCAATAAAAAAATATTTATGCGCATAAAAGTTTAAATCCAAAAAAATTCAGGAATTCGTTTTTAAATAAAATGCACGACTGGATCGCACGAACTTGCTCATATGTTCGATCACATCGTATGCAAAAGATTTCTATTAAAAATCTAAATATATTTTTAAAGTTGTTTTTTCCTTAATTTTTTTATATATAAAATATTTTTGTAATTTTTTTCTAAAAAAAATTGGTATGACTATCTTAAATATTTAATACATATAAATTTAAAAACAAAAGATTAAATGGACTTAATATAAGAAAAAATAATTCAAAATTCTGAAATAAATACTTAAACTAATTTGAGCTCAAAAAAAGTATGCCATTTTATTTCTTGGATAAATTTGAATTTTCGAGAAAAAATTGTTTAAAAATCTGTAGAGCGGTTTTTGAGAAAAAATGTTTTTTTTTTTAACTTTTTGAAAATATTTTTCCAAAAAATAATATAAAACCCCAATTCATAGGTATTCAGAAAATACATATAACTATAATTTTTGAAAAACAAAATTTAATTAGCAGTTTTCGAAATATAATTTTTATAATGCTGTTAAAAGTAGTAGGTTATCCATTTGGCGGTTTCAAAAGTAAACGTAAATAAAACACATAAAATATTTTTGTTCATCATATTTATTTTTTATTATAAAGTTTGAACGTTGACATTATGTGTGAAATACTAAATCATTTAAATGACCAAGCAAGCATCGATTCTTTTGAGGTAATTTTCGACCACTTTTTGACACATATTGGACGGTATCTCAGCCATAACTTGACGAATGTAATTTTCAAGTGCTCAAGAGTTAAGGGTTTATCTGCATAAACACGGTCTTTCGCGTAGCCCCACAAAAAAAAATCCAGTGGTGTCAAATCGCATGATCTTGGTGGCCAGTTGATATCGCCACGACGAGAAATTACGCGGCCGGGAAATTTCTCTTGCAATAAAGCCATATTCGCTGGAGTTGTGTGGCATGTGGCACCGTTTTGTTGAAATCATATATTCTCCAAGTCATATTCTTCAATAGCATAACGCTCCGAATTGACGGTGACAGTCGTTCCATCGTCGTTTTCGAAGAAGTATGGTCCAATCACACCTCCGGCCCAAAGAGGGCCCCAAACAGTGACTTTTTGTGGATGTAATGACCTCTCTTCAATTACTTGAGGATTCTCAGAACCCCAAATACGACAATTTTGTTTATTAACATACCCACCGAGTGAGAAATGTGCTTCGTCGCTGAAGAAAATTTTGTTCGAAAAATCGACGTCCACAGCCTGTTGTTCAAGCACCCATTCGTCGTATCTACGACGTTGTGAATGGTCAGCTGGCTTCAGTTGTTGTTTGAGCTGGACTTTATATGGATGTAGGTGTAGATCCAAATGCAAAATACGCCATAATGTGCCGTAAGACAGTCCTAATTCTTGAGAATGACAAGGAATCGACACAGTCCGGTCTTCGGCAACACTTTCACTTACAGCAGCGATATTTTCAGTGCTACGAGCGAAACGATGATGCACAGTCCTTACAATATCTGCAACCAATCCAGTCTCTTCAAATTTCTTCACAATTTTGCCAATTGCTTGCGTAGTTGGACGATTATGTAAACCATAATCTCCTGTTAAAGCACGATATGTGGCTGTGGCAGAATCACCATTTTTGTAGTAGGTTTTAACAATTTGTATGCGTTGTGCGATAGTTAAGCGCTCCATTTTCATAAATGTCAGACTTATAACTGACAAAAAAAATTGGTTTACAACTTAGTTTGACAGATGTCGAATTCCATCCATATACTTTTGAAACCGCCAAATGGACAAAGGGTTGTTACCAAATTTGGTACATTTTTTATTTACATATTATTGATATTTGACATTTTTTGGCGACCAAAGATTGCTCATGAGAAAGAAACGTCAAAATTTGCGACCATTCGCAATTCGCAATTTGCAGCTCATACTCGTATGAAAGGAGCTTAATAGTTATATTGATGCATTTACACAAGACGACTTAAGTCGTTTTGCTTGTCCACTCTGAAAATGTGTGAAAAAGCCGGCACACAACTAAAAAACTAATATAAAAGTTTGAAAAATTCAAATGTCCTTTTGCCTTTTAAGGATATTTGTTTTGAAAATACCTACAAAAAATTATAATATGAGCAGCTACATCAACTAAGAAATTATTACAAACGTCATTATAAAACACGCTCATATATACAGAACGAGTATGTAGAAAACTTTTTCCGTCTCACATGCAATAAATTAGCGACACCATGCAAAAAATCAAAATTTTTCATTTTCTTCACACCATCACCGAGATTCAGCTATTTCGGCGAGTGAAGTGAGATGACTCGCCAGTCACTGCTGACATCTCAGGCGAGTAATCTGACATTTCATTTCACTCACTCGCTCACTGTTACTAGCTGAATCGATTTTTAATCAAACGTGACTCATCTCACTCACTCACTCACAGCGGTTTCGAATTAGCTGAATCTCGGTGCATATTCTGTAGGTAGGTACGTATACAGACAAAGGTATAACAGAAATCGATGCAGGAACGAGTCGCACACACACTTAAATTTGTCGCTGTAAAGTTTCGTCCCATGTGTGAAAAGTACGTGATAATTTTCGGAGAATAAGGGGACCCAATCCTCACGAAATGAACCTTTAAAACCTTAAGCTTCCCCAATGCCACTTAAAGCTAAAAAATAAATATCGTTTTGTAGATCGTTGTTTCATTCATAGATTTGTTCGGATTTCCAATGATACCTTTAGAAGATTTCCATCTGCAGAATGAAAAGAAAACGACTTCTTTACATTCTAGAATCAGAGAAGTTTCGAGGACCTATTGAACACTCTTTTTTACCTATTTTACTTTCCCCATCTATTTATCTATATTTATTCCCATGCTAAGCGCCTTAATATGTTTCAAAATCGAAACTGAAACTACCATACCAACATACATACATACGAGTATCTACTATATTAACAACATACATCTCCTGCCAAACCACAATTTTCCTTTGCCACAATTCGCTTATCTCCTTAATCAGAACTCTGATTGCGGTTTCTTGTTCCGTCAGATAAGCGCAAGCTAACACCACAGAGCTTTAAGATGGTGGTTTTCGTGCACACGAATTTCCATTTCCGTAAGTGTTTTTCCAGTTCTCCATCCGGTTGTGTGTGATTTGCTGCTGCTGCAGGACACCCATGGGGCTATCCGAAATCAGAAATCACGCAAATTCAATTGCAAATTTTGACTTTAAGTGTTTGAGAGACACATAGCAACGATAGAAGTTAGGATTATATTCAAATTCACTTGGCATGGAATGCGGTTCGCAACTTGCCATACGGCACGCAATGGCACGCCAAACGACAACGACGACACGCGTCCTACTCCTACTCTACCTCGTTGTCCATCACCATGCTGCTGCTCCATCTCCATCTGCATTTCAAGGGGAAAACAAGAGAAGAAGTAAATGTTCAATGAGCCAGCAAATATAATATTCATGTCATGCCAAAGGAACAACTTTTGCTTTTCATTTAAGTCAAGCAAGTTCCGTTCTATAGCTGATTTGTACCTTCGAGCAAGAAAAAATGTAAACGGTCTTATTGGTCTTTTGCGCGGATTCAATGCAATGACAGGCAATAAACGCATGCATTTCATACATATACTATATAGTTAGGTACACTCAAGACGCCAACGACACACGCATTTTATTTTCGCGCCGCTAAGCCGTCGTCGTCGTCGTTGTCACGGTATGTTGCAGCAAAGTAATGATCAGTGCAAGCTTATACTCGTATATAGCTGCAGGTTAAACGGGTAGAACCTGGCTTTTTGGCCAATCACTCTCTAATGGTTCTTACGAGTGTAATACGTGTAGGCATTGACGACCACACTAGCGCTGCAAAAATTAACGACACAACGCATAAAATATCGATGGACTGGGTTGCCATTTATTATTATTTGCGTGAAACTCAAATTACTAATCGAGCGTTCTTAACTTTATCAAGAATATAACTCTATTGAGTATTGTTCGTGTTTTACAAACCATACACGATTAACTTGGTCATCAATTAAGTCGGTTAATGTCAAATCAACACGTGTGTGGACATGTCATTTGGTAATTTTGACAATTATGAAAATAATGATAAGATTTTTCTTTAGTATAGGCATGTCATTTGGCTAATCTGTCAAACGAAACCCATTTAAAGTCGACGAACGATTTACAAGCGGGTCAATGTGCAGTTGAACCTCATTTCAATGCTGATTTAAATTAAAGATGTGATTAGTTTCAATTTATCTGCTGTTAACTCTGGATGTCTGATCTGTCGAATTTAAGCTTTAATAAATATCAATAATAACAAATTATTAATATGAGGGTGTAACTGTTTAAAAAAAAAATAATATTTTTTTGACAGATAAATCAAGTCTTTCAATTTGAGTTTTTGTATTGTGTGGACAACCATCAATTTAGTTGATAGCTGATTTGACAACCAACTGTTCCGAACTATTCGAAACAGAAAGTACAACTTTTTATGTTTAAAAGGAAAATATCTCTTCCGAAAAGGCATGAGTAGAGTTAAATGACTCTTTTTGGAACGTTTAAGAACAAAGTTTACTGCTCTTGCTTTTACGTGAGAACAAATTAGAACAGGTTTGTGAGAACTGTCAAAATAAATTGCTGCCGTTTGATTCAAACAGATTCAATATTATCTTATATCAAATTCTAGGCAACTATTTCAAGTCAAGTAAAAGCCTTCGAAATCTTGCTAAAGACGCAAGATTTGTTTTGACAGCATACCATTGTGTTCAGAAAAAAATGAATGTTGGGTTGTTTAGAATTCGTCAATAATGTTGTGGAAATCCTTTCAAAGCAAACATTCGAATTATTTCTGAACAAAATAGTTTTTGTGCTGTCAAAATAAACCTTGCATTTTTATCAAGATTTAATGGACTTTCGCGACAATACCTGACATTTCTTTTTCGTAAGATTTAAACTATTCATTTTCAAACAAACAAAAAAAATTGATTTTTTCAAATTCCTTTTAACAGAAGAGAAAAACATTTGGAAGAAATCGATTTCGAAAGGTTGTAAGGAATTCGACATGTTATGTTGTTTTACTTCTTCTATAATAGTTTTGCTTTGTTTTGACTTCGTTGTAATTAGCCGTGTTCTTTTGGGTAGCAAACTAGCTACTCGTTAGTATGTGCAATTTATTAATGATGATCTCATGTACGAGTAGATGAGCCTAGTAGTTACGCTCCTAGGAAACACCAGATGGCGCCTGATAAATTTGAAAGAGTTTGTTTTCATATTTTTTAATAAATAATTTTTTTTTCGAGAAGAAAGAATTCGAGAAAATTTTCCGCATTTTAAAACCAACAACAAATCAATAATGAATGATTCCATCCGTCAAGAACAGATAGACCAACTGGCAAAGTGTCAATTTGAAGTAGAACGTAGAACGTAGAACGTAGAAGAACAATCGATTTTAGACTTTCTTCTTTCCCACTTTCTTTTACATAAACCTCTTTCTATAATTTTAATAGTTGATTAAGTTTTGTTTAGTAAAGGAGTTTTTAAAAGACGAAATTTCTGTATTTATTAATTATAAATAAAAGTTTATAATTGACAACCGCCGTAATAGTAATGACTCTCTCTCTTTCTCTCTCTCTTGTCAATTGATTTGAAATTCATCATGGTAAGGTGACTTCTGTTCTACCATTATATGTTTCACATTTTCAGGTTGATTCAAAGGTTAGATATGATTTGACAGCCATTTGTAGATATTAAACGTGTTTCGTGCTTTCGATAGGTAATGGAAACAGAACAATATCGATCCGAAATTATTTTTTCTTTATTTTTGGATGAAAACACGTGCGAAGAAATTAAAGCGTGGGTAATTTCTGTCTTTAGTGGGCCTTGTAAGACATTTTCATTTTATAACTCTCAGAGCAGAAAGACTCATCGTCCCAGAAAAAAAGGTGCAGTTAAAGTTGGAAACCCAGTATATTCAGCAGTGATGAGTAAGCATAATGAAAAAACAAGTGAAAACACCTGTCAATTTTAAACTTCTTCATCGATAACATTATAATTGTTACGGTAGTTGAAGACTTGATACGTTTATTGATAATATTGCAGGCAGCCCTCCAAACACAATACGCATATTACAATATGCTCTTCCTAGTTTCCATTTTTGTTCAAGTTCGCGAATGTTTCACAGCTCGGATACGATTGTGTTAGAGATGAGATGGGAATATACATAGGACAAACTGCTAGTTGTATTATCGGTTATTGCTAATTTCAAATAACAGTTTTAAATACAAATTTCTGAAATAACAGTTTTATTTTTTTAACTACTTTTTTCTACTCAAATATTCCATAATTCGGTCAAAAAAAATAAAAATTTTAAATTTTGAATGCATTTTTATTTATTTTCAATCTTCAATCTCTTACTGAAATACTGACCCATCACTATTTGAAGGTGGATGTGTCAAGAACGAGAGTGGATATTTCAAATTTCAGAGACCTTTGTGATATATATGACAACCGAATTTTAACAACATGTGAAAGAGAATACCTTTGTTAATCTTGTTATATGTGTACTGTGCCTGTCGTACCCTATTCTTTGGCAATGGAATTTGGAGATTTATGCAGAGCAGCTGCAGTGTTATCTTGCCAGTTTCTATACGAAAAACATGAAAATTTCATCAGTGAGCGCAGAAAGTTTTTGGCGGCCAGCTTTTATTCGTAAGAAAACTGTACTCTAACAGCGCGAATTACATCTTTGTTATCGATAGTTTGTATGAACATTTCACTTTCTTCTGTAATGGTGTCGCTAATTCACGAAAAAGTTGTTTCTGGGGTCTGCGAAGTACTTTTTAGTACTTCTTAGTAGATGTTGAATGGAACGTATTCATTTTACCAGATGTAAGAAATAACTTAAAAAGAAATGCCAATTTCGTTGGAATATGTGTAAAACAACAACAATTTACATATATGCTAATTCACTTTACTTTAGTTAAAATACTTGGTAGTACGTAGTGAAGCTCAAAGAAACGCACCTGTTAACATAAACACAGCTGAGAAAGTTTATGTTCCATGCACTTTTGTCTGTGGGAAAATAGAGTGGAAACTTTTCCAAATATTGCCTTAAGGTCTTCGAATTGCGCACTGCATAATAAGAACGATATTTCTCGTTTATAACTTCGTGATGACGTCATTTTTCGATTTGCATTAGCAAGAAATACTACTAGAATTTACTGACATTTCCAAATTTAAAGGCTCTTCTAATTGGTCACTGAATGACAGTCTTGTTCCAAAAACAAGGGTTCACATAATGTAGATAATTATCGAAGAGTTCTTCTTCAGATAAGTTTACCATACGTTTTTCCAAAATACATAATCAAGTGACATAACAAAACTTTTGAATTATAATTCATGCATGTTGGCATCTCTGTTGGCTGCAATTGCAACGATCATCGTCATAACGCACAAATAAATAAAAAAAAAAACAAACAAAAAAACATTGAATTCTGCTGCGGGTTCATGTGCGTGTACGCGACAAAATTGCATTCTATTAACAAATCTATATACGAGAGAGGGTGAGGAAGTCATGAAGGTGGAAGCGCGGTGGTGTTTAGTGGAGGCTGATCGACAACTACAACAACGACGACCGACCGACGGAGTGTGCTCGTGCAAATGGAATAGATCTAATAAAGAGACATGATAACCCTGACCTAAACGCGGATAGCGATTTTGAAATATTTTATTTTTGCTTTGCTGTAAATGCTGCTGCTTGTTGAGAATATGAAATAATTTTATAAAAATAAAAATGAGAACAATTTAAACAGATCTCGTTGGAATTGTATAAAATTTTATATGAAGTTGTCCATAGACGTGAAGCGACGCTCAAACGCAAAATTGTGTTTATAGAATTTTCACACATGTTGACACAAATTTGACAAAAAAATTTCTGACGAAGAATTGAAAAGTGTTCATAAACACGCAATGTCGAGGTCATAATTAATAGCGGGAAGTAAAGAAAAGCCAAATTCAAAAATGTTCGATATTCTAACTTAAAGTCACGTCAAGTGAAAATGAGATACGAAATTTGATTGGAATTTTGAAAAGCTCAAACGAAATGTGGAAAATATTTATAAGTCGAAGAAAAATCAAAATAAAAAGGAATACAACAAATATAAAATTGTCTAAGTCTAGATTTCCAGGTTTCAACGTTTGAGACATTAAAGCTTAATTTCCCTATTTCTGTTGCCCAAAATCGACCGAAATAAAGTGCACGACTGTTTCGCACGTACATGCTTATGATCGATCACATCTTAAGTACAAGATTTTTAGCAGACACAGCTCTTTTTAGATGATTTTTTATATGCAAATTTTCGTAAATTTTTTCTAAAAAATGTTTAGTATTCCAATTTAATGTGTTTAATCATAAAGGTTTTTTTCAAAAAAAATCGCCCACCAATGAAATTTGTAGGAAAAAAAAATATTTTATTTTCAAAAATAAAAAAAAAATATTTTTCGTACATTTTCGTATGCAGTATTTCTTAGAAATCGAAGGACCTCCTATATAATTTTTTTTTATAGGAATCCGTTGAGCCGCTAAGTCCAAAATCTAAAAGAAAATAGTTGTATGGCAGATACCGTTAATAACAAAATATGTGAACAAAAATTGTGTTAACCAAAATGTAGACTACTTGTTTAAGCAAATGTCTACCAACGTAACAATAGTGCACATATTTTGTTTTATCAAAATCGTTAGAGCTGTTTTTAAGACAAAAAATAACAAGTTATCATAGAATAAGGGTTATTGAAACACAATATACATATTGAAGGTAATATCTTCTTCAGAGTTTCTATTTTCTTTCAAGTTAACGCATCTGTTAAAATTAAAAACAAACTAGTTTTCAGTGACCCTGTCACTTTAATTAAAATTAATTTGACAAACATATCAAACATTATTTTTCTATTGCGACAGTGCTTGTTTGTGTTTAATAAAAGTGTGCGGGTTTATTTTTTGAGAGTAATTTGATTAAAAAGTAAAATTTAATTTGACAAGGTCACTGGAATTTTTTTTCTCGTTTAGATATCTAGCAACCGATTTTTATAAGCGCGTGCAAAAAATATGGTTGTGATGATTTTGATAATTTCATTATCTTTCGATATAGAACGGATTTGGATGAAAATTTCAGAATTTCTTTTTCTGAGCAAGACAAAAATTTCAACAAATATTTTTAGATAGAACCGCCTACTTCCACACTCACATTTCTTATTATTTAATTGATTCGAATACAACTGAAACGATTTTTTTATAATTTATGTGCAACGATAAGAAATAAGAATTTGGCTTTAGCAAAGATCGCCTATTGCCACGCCCACTTTTATCATGACTTGGTTTAGTAAAATCGCTAATATGGCTAATTTTATAATTTCTTAGTGTCTTAAGAAATGGAGCTATCATATAACAGATATAATTTTGTATACAGATAATATTTTACATTTCAAGTTTATCTAGTAGGTATTATTCAGTGTTGCTAAGAAATATTGATTTTAGGTTCTGATTAAATCCAAAGAAAAACCTTTCGAAAATGTATTTTGGTATGGAGTATTATTTATAATTCGAAGGACATCATATATACAAATGTTGATCGAAATTCGTCGAGCCGTTTATGAGAAAATCAAAAAAATGGTTGTGATGGCATAGGTACGGCTCATAACACAATACCTATGTAAAAACAATTTAACCAAAATGTAGGCTACACTTATATTAGGGCACAGATATCTTTGTATCCAAATCGTTAGAGCCGTTTTCGAGATAATTAATATGATGGAAAGAATTTTTATTTGAGACAATCGACTAAAAGGCTAAAATACCAAGTTTGAAGAAAATCTCTTCACACCTATATGCTATAGATCGTTGTGACAGATGGAATAGCAGGAGCCAATTTGTTGGTATTCTCTATCATTGTAATGTCAAGTTTGATCGAAATCTCTAAGTAAAAAAAACATTTCTACTGCAGTCGAAAGGATTTGGGACTTTTATGTTTTACTTTATTTCTGTGAACAAATTATTTCCTGAAATTTTATGTGCATTGATGTTCCCGGGAACAAACAAGATCAAGAAACAACATAAATTCGTGTCCAAACAGCATAGGAAACGTCAATCAATATATGTGTATCCACTTTTCGTTTCTGCAATGAAGACGAGATGTAAATATAAACGCAGAAAACATTTACATATTTCCACACATGAAATATTGATCACCTCATACATTTTCTTGCATTTATTTGCTTACAATTAATATAAAGGCACGTTTGCATTTACATAAGCGACACAAAAAAACCCTTGGAAGTGAGTTTCCAGTTTCCATTGAGAGCAATTGAAATCAAATGTCATAATTGTCATAAGTGACACATTACGGCTGCAATAAAAATATAATTAATGATTCTTGTAATTCTAATGTCAATTTCACAATCTTAACTAACTAACAGCCTTCAAACGTTCTCCTCTCATCTAACGAAAAAGCAAAAAAAAAACCCCAAGACAATGTGATGTGACTCTAACCAAAAAAATATTAAAATTACGCCCCATATTTCATATCGAAACCAAATAAAAATGCCCCCAAAGCACACCTGCTCGCTGTTTCCCCAATAATTCTGCCATCTCACATTGCGTAACCGTTTATCATTATTTCCCACGAATTGCTGATGAATGCATTTGTCAGATTTGTAAGAAAATATGGCATATGGCTGAATGTGTTTAACTGTCAATGCATACATCGCCATCGTGTCGTCGCGTCCATATCGCCGCGCCGTCATCTCGGTATAAGTTGAACGATGTAATTATATTATCTCATTGGATTCAGTACATACATTTATTCACAATTGAGAAGAGTATATTACATAGACTCAATTTAAAAGTCCCACCATCCAACGCAATTACGAACCTCATTCTTGATTGTATATTCATGAAATCATTAGAAGCATCATCTTAACCTCTCTCGAAGAGGCTACCATCAAACGTCATCTCCTTTCATAACCTCACAAAAAAATTGTAATAATAATGAGTTAACGCTGCTTTTGCCGCTCCGCACCTTGGCGTGTCGGTCGTACCACACTATGCATCATCTGGTCATTATACTCGTATGCATTGCATTGCAGACCAAATTTATCCACTTTGCTGCTAAAAGACTGCACAAGATCCGAGTTGGATTTTGTGGTTAAAGCCTCATCATGACATGCCAAATCAGCCGCGGTGGGAAAAGGTATATCCATCGACATCGGCATCGACATCAAGTACGCGCGATCAATAGCCTCGAAATTGAGCACGGCCCATTGTGATTTCTTCGACGCGTCGCGTCGGTCGGTCGGTCGGTCGTCCGTTGTCGATTGCTGATCGAACATTCAGAGAATCGCGGTGGAATATCGGATGTGGAAGCACGCAGACATTTAAAATGCCTCACCGTCTCGCCTCACCCGTGTTTCGGCCCCCTTGCCAACAACAAAAGCTGAGGTTTGAAAATTAAACAGCGATTAGCGCTAGCATACACCTGTAACGAAGCCCTCTCATTCCGACCGTCTACGTCTCCTCTCCACCATCTGCAATCGATCACAGCGCTGTGCTGTGTGTTGGCTTTGGTGGTTGTGTCACTTAAATGTGTGTTCACCTTTAAATGAATTTCCACAATAATACCGGAACGTGACGGGGTAATTTAGGTCAAATACACCTTAAATTGGTCTTAAGCGACTTTAAACGCCCCGCGCAATGCACCTTTCCGCCATTTTGTAGGCGCTGTGCTGTTCGGTTTTCGGTTTTGCCGTTCGAATAGTTAGATATCGATACTTTCGATTCCAACTTTTCATTATGCTCACCTATCAATCGATTAGGCGGTCTTTATGAGAGTTATGGTGGAGTGTGTTTCTTCCTTTTTTTAACGCGCGCACTTCGCGCTGTGCTGATCAATTCGCCCGATCATATGTGGTTGGTGTGCATATCGTGTATGCGAGTGTATGTTTGCATATGTACTGAAACTTACTTCTGATATGTAGGTAGATGCATTGTCTTAACATGCCGATGGCGTTAATTAAGAGATTATAATTACTGAATTTAAGCTCATGTTGCGCGCGTTTTTGATAAGCGCAAGAGGTGTGTTACGGTCCAGTTGAGTATTTTGTTTGAGCTTATCGCTGCAATCTGCGCATGGCAGTTAGCTGTTTCGGAGTTACAGACAATAACAAGTGTAACAAAGCACGTTTTTGGTGGGATTTTTTTTTTTTTTTTAATTTAGTATTATTTCGGGCGTTAGTTTTTTTTAGTGATTTCCGATTGGGTATGGATTTAAATGTAACAAGAGGTCACCAAAGGTTAGGTGTTGTAAAATTGCAAATATAAGGACCATATAGGCTTTGCTTATGCTGGGACACAAATTGTTGAAAGTAAGGTTTTTGCATAAATTAAAATTATTTCATTGGGTAGTGCTGTTGATTCGTGGTTGGAAAATGTTAAATGTTTTTCAAAACATCGAAGCAAGGTTTCTATTGCAATCTTCTTTGACAATGACCTGAATCTTAAAGGAATTGTAGACAGGTATAACCTTAATGGGATGTTGTTGTTATGTTAATTTATATGTTAAAAGGATATAGCTTAGATTTAAATACCCTATGGTTTAGATTATTGTTAATTGAGGCTTAATTAGCTTATATATTACAATTTCTATCAAAGATGAAGGAAATG
This sequence comes from Philhelius pedissequus, assembly GCA_910595825.1. Lineage (NCBI taxonomy): Eukaryota > Metazoa > Arthropoda > Insecta > Diptera > Syrphidae > Philhelius > Philhelius pedissequus. The sequence goes on along the minus strand of OU343162.1, from coordinate 148,861,015 downwards.
CATAAGATTGCCCAAGAAATCCTCCTTATGATATAGCTGTTATATGAAGACATTATATAAGTGAAAATCTTACCTAGAAAAATAAAATTTCTTCAAGAATATTGAAAGGACACATTTTGCCAATTTCAATTCGAATTTTTCCCATTTTAATTGCCAATTTCATCGGAGGCTCAGAGACGAAGAGAAAACAGTAAAATGTTTCCAGTGCTGTCATATACTGAAGAAAAATAAAATGTACGACTGGATCGTACGACCTTGCTCTTTTGTTCGATCACATATCGTAGGCAAAAGATTCTTATCCAAGAATTAATTTTTCGAACATTTTGGTATACAGTATTATTGAGAATTCAAAGGACCTCCTACATTATATTTTTTATCGAAATCCGATGAGCAGTTTATGAGAAAGTCTAAAATAAAAAAAAAATGGTTGCATGGCAGGTACCGTTAATTACAAAATATGTATGTTAGAAAAAATTTTAACCAAAATGTGGACTGTACCTATAGTAGTGTACATATTTTTTGTTATCAAAATCGTTAGAGCCGTTTTCGAGATAATTAAGATGGTAGAAAAAATTGTATGGCAGGTACCATTAATTTTGGGCTAAAAATACTAAGTTTGAGGAAAATCGCTTCAGGCGTTTAGGCTGTAGATCTTTGTACAGACAGACCGTTTTTTTTGGTGCTCTATCATCGTAATCTCAAGTTTGATTAAAATCTCGAGTTCGATTTTTTTTCGAATGCAAAACTTGCCCATATTGCAAGTAAAAAGGTTAAAAATCTTTGGAGCGGTTTTTTAACTATTTATTCACATCGATACCTATAGTATACAATTTTTGAAACATTTTTTGAAAACAATTTTGGATTGTCAATTTAAAGTAATTATAGCTATTAATATACATATGCGTATTTTAATTTTAAAGCAAAAATCGATTTTTTTTAAATCGAAACAAATATTTTTTTGAAAATTTAAATATGTAATAGTATTAAAAATTTTAAGGAGCATCTGCATACAAAAAATAATTTTATTCAGTGGATCCAATAGTGAGGAAATCGATAGTACAAAAATGGTCCAATGTGAAGTATCTAAAATTTTAAAACTGGACTAAATTAATTTCAGAGCCCAGACATTTTCTTATCAAAATTCTAGAAGCCGTTTTTGAAAAAAACATTTCTTAGTAGCTGTTTTCTCACATTTGTATAGGAGGTCGCGGTGTTTTTTGTTTTATGAATAGTTTTTTTTTAAGTATTCAAAATGTCAAAATACCAATAAATACAAAGTGTCGAAAAAACTGGTCGAGTCGTTTTCGAAATACATATTCAGTTTTCAAAAAAAAAATGTTTTTGGTTTTAATTTCGAAAAAAAAAATTATTTAAAAAAATCACCTACAATTTTTCCAAAAAAAATTACCAAAAAGTACCATTTCCCTTCATTAAATGGTCTTTTTATAAAAAATCAAAAAAATGGGATTTTCCCAAGGAAAGCATTTCCAAAGGATTGCATTCTCAGTTTGGACAAGACGGTACACTTCCAGAGGAAATGAAGCACGAATATAAGGATTTATAGCCGCTGGGCTGTCTGTGATTATTGCCGAGTTTAAGCATTTTGACTCTTGAGGCCTTATCGGGCTTCAAGATACCAGATGTTTGATGTGAAAGTCAAGTAGTAGGAGGTATAAGACCAGCTTTAGAGAGCAATGTCATTGATATTCCTGCCAAACTCTTCCGTGTGTACAAGTCACAAGGGCGAATGCACACTGCTCCTTCAAAGTTGGTATGGAACACGCCAAAGCATTTGATGTCAAAAAATAATTTAGACCGGACGATGAATGTGACTTTTTCAACACATGTCTCTTTCTTTAGGTAAAGGATGGAATTGAGGTCTTTACCGTAAGGAACAAGGTTTCTGCACATTAAACCTTGATTAATCCTGTCCTAGAAGCGTGCCTAATAAAAAATTCCTTGCTCAGTTCGAAAAAAAATGTTTCGAAAATTTTTAGAAGATTTAACGTAAGCTATACCAGTTTTACAGCAGAATGGCACTGAAGAATTCGAACTCATCTGCTTTTTAGATCGAATAGATACCATAATGATCCGGTTCTTAAAATCATCAAGTCTTATCCAAAAGGACAACGCAGCAGAGGAACGCCTCGCCTAATCTAGCGAGCGCATGTGCGGAACTATGTGGAAAACGCTTGTTGGTTAATTCCAAGTTTAAGTCTGAACCTAAATGATTTTATTAAATTCACTAAAACTGTAAGCCACAAATGGAGATTTTATTAACACATCAAAAGTCCTGCAAATATATTTTTTTTTAATTTCAGGGGTTGTTGCCAAGTATGAAGGGTAAGAATAAAAGCAGCGAGAGGGTTAAAATGGGTTCTAATAGATTACATGCGCCACGTGTCGTGGTGGAAATGACACAGTTAAAACCTTACCACCTACTGTTCTAAAAGTAAAGCTGGATTACAGACCGGACCTTTAAGTAAGAAGCAGAACCGAGAAGTTGAAACTGTAGCAATATTAACTGATGCATTGACTCGACCGATACCAGAAACTTCAAAATAAAAGGATTTAAATGCAGATGTTCCGGAATGTGCACCTATAAACACCTCTCAGATGGAAATTAATTTCAATTCGTTATCAGATGTACTTCTACTCCCTACATTAAAACTTATACCAAAACCTAAAACCATTTTCCTTTCGCGATTTCATGTTTCAACCACTGGTGGTGAGATAGAAAACTACATAAAGGCCATTTCTAAACTCGAAAATCTAAATGGAAGAAGGTGTACCAAGTTTAAATTTAAGATTCAAAGAGAAATCGCTTCATTTAAAGTGCAAGTCCCTCCTAATCTTTTTGATTTAGTAGTAAATCCTAGAAAGTGGCCTGAAAACACTGTTTTTCGTGAGTTTGAAATCCGTCAACGTGCCGCGCGAAACACTGTTGAACCTGAACAACTCCGAATCGGCGAAAGTAATTCAAAAAACTAAGTACTCTTAAAACCGTTTCATTGTACTACCATAACACCATTGGTATAAAATCAAAGCTTAAAGATACTTACATTAAATCTGTTAAAATATTTTTTTTTTTTAATTTAACTATATGCCTGTAAGACCTAAGGTTTTTTAAATGCAACCTGAATTGCACGGCAGTAGTTTTTGGCACAGTGGATTTGAGAACCAGGTATTGACTGTCTCATTTTAACCCATGGGCGGCATCCAATTAAAATTGGAGGTATAGAAGAGAATGCGCCTAGTGTGGGGATCGAACCCAAACGTCCTAGTTATCCACTGCGCCATTGCCACCCATATTAATATTGACTATGATGTTTTAATTCTAACTGAAACATGGCTTAATGATACTGAAATTTTGTGAAGTGACTTTACCGTATTTCGCAATGATAGAAATGTCCAAATGAGCACAAAATCGGTTGGTGGTGGTGTTCTTATTGCCTTAAAATCATCTTTCCATTCTAAAGAATTAATAGCACTGTATGCTGAAATTGAATTTATTGTATAGAATCTGTCATCTGTGGCAAACGTTTTCGTTTTGTTGTTCCTATGTCCCATCTAAATCTACAACTGAAACTTATAAAAAGCACGCTGAATCAATTTCACATGCTATCAAACAATCTCCGAAAGTAAGCTGGATTCCTGACCCTAATGCCGGATCGTTTTGTGTACCTGTTCTACCTGAATCTTTAAGTGCCGATACTTATTCGTTTCTTGATGAATGCTGTGCTAATGGTATTGTCCAAATAAATAATTTAACAAACAGAAATAACAGAACTTTGGATTTAATTTTTACTGACTCACCTGATCTAACATCATTGGAAAAAGCTGATAAATTCCTGTTTGCTGAGTCTGAACATCATTCCCCAATAGATATTATATACTCTGTTGACCACTTTAAAACGCCTCAAAAAGCTTTATACTACGTTTCCACCGACCGCTAAGCCGAGATTTAAGTAAATTTGGCTAAATCTCCTACAAATCTTGAAGATTTACCATACAAATTTTAATCTCCTCAGATGAAGTTTTAAAATAAATCTCACTTAAATCTTCATTGGGTCAATAGATGTACAAATTGAACTAACCTATTCCAATATCGAAATGAACACATTCATCGGGAAAGCGAATTTTTCGCTTCAGTTGACACAGATGAAGCTGCCTGTCTCACTTCTACATCATAAGAGAAAATGAAACAATATTTGCATTTTGAATAGTGTTGTCAAAATTAATCTACTTTTGGAGCGATGGAAACACTATTTGAGATTAGTAAATATAAATCTAGATTAATGTTCGGTGGAAACGAAGTATTAAGCTCTTATGACATTGACTTTAAAAAGGTTAAAGGCGGATTTACATGGATCTGCATCTGCAGACTTGAAGAAAAGTAGAGCGGGCCAATAATATAATACAAACATAGAACTAAGACAGGGTATACACTTTTAACTTACTCTAACTCTGCTATAACTTTCTTGACACATCTCACAATCACATGTTCTTTGCGTTCAGGTATGTAGTTTTGAGAAGAAAATTTTCGCTATTTTCGTTGTTTTTAAGCAAACTGAGGTGAAATGGTAAAAAAAACTTTAAAATTCGTTATCTGAACGGAACAAATTATGGTGCAGATGAAAATGCTATAATGAAGATAAACATGTTCATCTTCACTATAATCTGCAATCTTCAGGTTCGTACTTCCTATAATCTTCATACATGAAGATGATCTCCATTTTGGTTTTCGCTCTCTATCGCACAAGTATGAATTTTTTTATTTTGTTTCCTCTTTTTTTGCAGATTTCAATGCAGATGAAGATGAAGATGCATGTAGAGCCTCCTTAATGAGTCGATGTTTCTTGGAACTTTTTCAAACGTATGACTGGGATACTATGTTTTTGAATTCAGATGTCAATAGTTGCTCTTCTGCCTTTTATTTTCATCTTAAAAACTATTTGTCTGTTTGTGCTCCGTTGAAGCTGTTATTGAGCTTGATTTAGAAGTGTGGGTTCGAGTCCCACTCCAGCCAGTACTCGTTTGTATTTATTCAGTTTTATTTGTATGACACCCTATCTAATGCCTTACAAGAGACCAGTAAAAATAATAAAAAAAGACTCATCGATCACAAGTTGAAACTCAGTGCTTCAGTATCTAAGTAAGAAAGATTGGTGAATTTTTTGGCATGACAGATATTTTTCTTGTAGCACAGTGAGAACTATCGAGAGCCTATAACATACCCTATCCGATGTCGGTTTTTTACCCTGTTAAAATGTTGTATTCTGTGTTTCTGAAGAGAATTGTACCTGATATGTAATGGGTACCTCCTTACCAGTGTGACCAATGAAAAATTTCAAATCATGCTAAAATATTGGTTTTAGGAGGATTTATGTCTACAAAAACTGCACAAAAAATGCTATTTTTTTTTCTAGGAAAAGAAAACTGCTAAAATCCTACCAGCTCTGGAAATCTTGTAATTAGAATGCATAGAAATGTAAATTATATGTCTGGACCAATCGAACTTGCATTAGGGTGACGTTTAAAATACCTACTGTATTACATAAAGTTTAAATTTTTCGGAACTTACCGCGTTAAATGTTAGAAATATTTTCAATTTTTGAGACTGGCGATTGATGGATGTGTTTTAGTTATTGTTTTTTAGCTCTCGCTCTCAAACAGTATTGGTACGTAGATGTTGTTGCACTTCGATTGCTTGTAGGTGGTGTACTCGTTCTAGGTTGTTGTTGCGTTGAGTCGATATATTCTTGTACACTTGCAAAGCTTACCATATCGGCTACAGGTTTTTTGATTGGCTTTACTTTTGTTTTACTTATGAGAGGATCCCACGTTGGCGATAATTTAAAGCTAGAATCTCTATTGAAATTTGTATGTTTCTTAATTTCAATTGCTTCTCTGACAATTCTTGGTACATAAAATCTTTCATTTGCGATTGATCTGGCTTGATCAAAACGGATAAAATGATCTTCGTTGTAGGCCAAATGTTCACATATTGCCGATTTTGTGACAGCGTTGTTTTGGATAGCTAATAGACTATATTAGAAGGAATAATGAAGGCATCACAAAATTTAGACAAATTATATCGGATAAAAAGTGCACTATTTAACATATTAATGTTCATTCGATTCCTTCGTTGATCCTTTACAAGAATCATTAAACTAAACACTCTTTCAACTTCAGCATTTGTGATAGGCAAAACTAAAAACGAATTTACAAAGTTAGACAAATTTTTGTAAGGTTTTTATTGGTGAACCTATTTACCTCGCACCAAAATTCAACAGTATTTTCAATATTCTCCCATTTATTAAGATTTATTTTGTTACATTGCGATTCAATTTTGGAAATAAGTTCAGAATTAATGTTGTTATCTTTAACAAAAATCTTTTAATGGTTCCTTATGAATCCCCAAACATTTTTTTAACAGAAAAGAAGTTTACTTGCTCCAAAATTAGTAGATTTTGTGCAGTTCACGATTGAAACTATGTGTAATTAATGAGCGATACGCATTTATGGTTGATTGAGTTTTTATTTTTTAAAGTAATATTTTGTTTAAGGTTTGAGAAATATGAAAACCTGCTAGATTTCCTGCTAAAATCAAATTGCCTGCTAAAAAAAACTACATGCAGGATTGGAACTAAATGCTGAAAGCAAACTTTTCCTGCTAAATTTAGCAGGAAAAATGCTAAATTGGCCATAATTTTCTTATGAATGTTTGTTCTGAATTTGCCATTACTCGTAAACGCCCTATTTGCAATGAATTAGACGATTTGACACGAGTTTCTGTTTCATTTTTTCAGCTAACTAACAATTAGAAATAATTTCAGTGTCATCCAATCGCCTCCCCTTTTTAACAGATTTTTAATATTTGATTAATTACTCATGGACCTACGAAAAATAACCTTTTGACACATTTCCGTTGTTTAAATAACACTTGAAACTGCTCAGATGTTATTCTGAAAATAAACTAATAAATCTTCGAGTCCTTAATTTTCCCCTAATTGCCATCAAATCAAATAATTATACGCGTGTGTAACCAACCAACGAACTACGATGATGACCACAGCGCCGAAGTTTCAAATTTCCTAGTCTTGTTTTTTTTTTTGTTTTCTTTTTTAAATCAATGCGTTGGTGGGCGTTGACCTAAGATCCTTAACAATTACCGCCTGCTTGCACGTTCATGGTTCACACATGTGTGCATGTAAACATTATCACGATATGAGACATCAACGTCACTAAGTATTGAACAGAATGTATATACGACTGACTTTGTATATAGGTTGTCAACCACAAACTATGAGGCTATGTTGTAAGTGAAAACCTACGAGTTAAAAAAAAAAAAATTGACTTCCCGTCTCTGATATTATTTGGAACATGAAAACAAAATCAAGTGTATGTGATGTGTTGCCGCATTCAATTGAAATGAAGAAATTCGAAACCAACGTTTTTACTCATCGAATTTCGAACTGTCAGCCAAGAACATGCCATGCCGTTGCCATTAACTGGTGCCATGATCATCAAAACAATGCCCTGCTGCTGCGTCAAAATACAAAAATACACTTTACATACTACGAATTATTAAAGGGTCAGCAACCGGTCAGGTTATGGTATGGTGATCGAACAGACATTAATGCTTGCTCTGATATAATTATTTATTGTTGTTGTATAATTTGGAATCCCGTAATGTGACCAATCTAACCTGAAGCACCCTATAACAATTAGGTCTTGAGTAATCAAATATTCGTAATGTAGGTTGTGTGCATAAGGTTGTGTCAATTGATCTAATTTATAAACACACTTACACACGTCGTCTTCATATTGTCCAGTCCATATAAGTTTGTTCACTTAATTTACGTTCAGACTAGACTAATACTAGAAACATACTTCCAAACATTAGCACTATTTGAAGCCGCATTTAAAGGACATTTATGCTATTACTTCAAAATTCTGTAAATTAAAAAAAAATTTCCGCTCCTGAGTCACGCGCTATATCGCGACTGTAGTCATTACATATTTATGGTAATTATTTAATTACGTATTAAAAGACACGTTAACTATAATTATTGATATAATTAACTAAATTACTGACTTTTCAGTCATATTCAATAGAATTCGCTAAAACATCTTTCAACGGTTAAATAAAACATTTTACCGTTGAGTAAATTTATTTTTAGAAGATAATTCCTTTTGAAATTTATTTTCGGATCCATTTTAATTAATTGTATCGAATAAAGTACTAAGCACAGAAATCTGTTACGTAACATTGTGTTTGAATTATTTATAAGCTTTAGGGCCTGTTCCACAATATAAAAGTAAAGTCACAGTAAAGCTACTAGGAAGCTAATCAGCAGATAAAATTCACATTAATGTTTCACAATAACTGAGTAGGTCTAACTAGAAGTTAATCTGTTAAGTAACTTATAGGGTGGACGAAGTACCCAATAAAGCAGACAACTGACAGTTAACAGAATCAAATGTGGGTGGCAATGGCGCAGTGGATAAAGTGCTTGATTGCTAACTTAGACGTGTGGGTTCGATCATCACGCTAGGCGCATTCTTTTCTATACCTCCAATTGTAATTGGATGCCGCCCATAGGTTAAAAATGAGACAGTCAATACCTGGTTCCCAAATCCACTGTGCCAAACTAGTGCCGTGCAATTCAGGTTGCATTTAAAAGACCTTAGGTCTTACAGGCATATAGTTAAATTTAAAAAAAAGTACTGAAGAGCACCGATACTAGAAATTTTCTGTTTTTATTTAAATGTATGTCCTTTTTGAGACATTAGATGATGAATTCAATAAGCTCTTTTTCTACGTTATGGAGCCACCAAGAAATCCCGTATTCAGATTGAAAACAAACTGCATAGAAGTCGATTTTAGATCGCATTTTCGTTTGAAATCAAAAAAGCTGTGAGCTATGTATTATCTATAATACAATATTTTATATTATTTTAAAAATCCAAGTTTGAAATTTAAAGTACAACACCAGACACAATAAACGGTTTTACGTTTTTTTTTCTAAGCTTCCATTTTGTTTTCATTTTTCTAATTGGAAAATTGGAATAACTAACAAGTAGTTACCCAACACATAAATTTATGAGAAGGGTGGATGTGAAACGCACAATTCGCTAACAGGAGGATTTAACTGGGAAGTAATTTAAGTGGTGGGTAACTACTCAGAACTTTACTTTAACATTGTGAGACAGACCCTTAGAATCCAAAAATTAAAGGGGAAAAGATATTATCTGTGAAGCAATAATTTTAGTAATTTTTTCTACAATTGCATTATTTAATGTAGTGTCAAAGTGACATTTTGATACATTTAATAATAAATGTAGTCATTATTCAAACTTTAAACACGTTTAGCTTAAAATGCCTCTATTCTACGGTCATTCGCTTTATGAATAACATTTCCGTACTTGGAGCCATCGTAACTTTGCACAGTGACCTATAAAATGCTTTTATGAATGAGGCTATTTGTTTGTAAAATAAAATGATTTGTAACATTTTTTAAATGCGCAATTTTAATTAAACTATTTAAAAGTAATTTGTTGAAAAATTATAGCAAAATTGCATCAGGTATTTAAAGGATATAAGAGATACATAATTCAATAATAATGCAATTAAAAAAAAAAAAACTTCAAACGCCTATTTTGAGTTAAACCTAAAATGCAGTATTACTACAATTTATTTATAATGGAACGGAATTTAATCAAAATCGTAAGAAGCGTTTTAGAGAAAATTTGAAAAACATGAAATCACTGTATGCAGTGGCGAACGCAGGGGGGATTTTGGGGGTTTGCCCAAAAAATGTGGCAAAGTTGAAGAAGTAAAAATAAGAAGGTCTGCTGAGGTATTTGCCCAAGAATTGCCAGATGATGTAAAAGTATGCGTAGATAATTTTCTAGTCAAATTGAAGATACAAAAGTATTTCGTTTATTGTCTTGATATACATATGTATGTCAATGTTAAATTAACTATGTTTGCAAGAATTGTCTGAGTATACCAAATGAAGAAATCGGCCAAAGAACTTCATCAAATAGATATTTTACAAAAATGAGATCTTTTATTCGCCGTCAATAGTTTTGTTTTGAATTTTAAGCCCTAAGTCATTTATTGATTGTACTTTTAAGGTGAGAAATAAATGTATGTACAAATTTTCACTTTATCAATTTTTTATATTTTTGCATCTATGAATTCGATTCAATCGCAATGACTTGGTTGCTGCATTTCTTTTGCATTTTCTCTTGTTTATTTGCTTCTGAATTTCAGTCCAGTGAACTGTTCGTTTATTGATTAACGTAGAAACAGCAAGTAATAATATTTCAAATCTTAATCAGTTTTTGTGGAGTAGAGTGGCTTTCATTATGTACCACAGTTTTCGTATTCGAACAACAAAATAACAGATATAGGAAAAAATAAATAAAATGTGCAATTTTTGCAAAGCCAAAATACTGGCTAAGGAATTTAATACCATAAGTTGTGCTAAAGTTTAAGTATGCATTTCTTCTATAGCCGAGCCGCCTGAACCTTTAAAAAGTATGCTCAATGGAGATCATCCACAATCTAGGAAATTCCTGCATAATTTGATATAATACACTTTTTCAAATGACATCTTTCAGTGCAAGAGGATCTTAGGGAAAGGGATTTTTCTCATAAGAGTAGCCTCAAAAAATAATCAGTATTTACTTCTTCGTGAAAACAATAAAACAGCTAATATTGTTTTTCCAGAAACTTTGAAATATGCATGTTCGAACGTCTATTTTTTTTAACTGTTTCAGTGAAAAAACATACAAATCTTTATTTGGTTACGGAAAGCATATTAAATTATGTATGTATATAAATTTCTTGTCAGGTAATAATATAGTAGAAATTGCGGTCAGTCTCACAGAGCACTTGATATGCTTTTTGTTATATATTAAAAGATTGCGAAACAACGCGAGCACGGGTCGGTTAGTACATAATACAAAAATTGTTCGTTATAGAGTTAATATATTTTTTGAACCCCCTCCAACCCTGAAATTTTTTTCTGCGTTCGCTCCTGACTGATTGCCATGTAATCGTTGATAAAGTAAAACTGGATCGTAAGAACTTGCTCTTGTAGCTAAAAGGATGATATACATAATAAAATATGTTTAGATTGCTTAATTGTTGATAGTTTTGGGGGGGAAGATGCCATTTGAATTCTTGGACAGATATGAATATTAAAAAAAAAATCGCATCAAAAAATTTACAAGCTCTAAAGGGGGTTTGTTAAGTGGGTGGTGGCCGTGGCACGATAGTTGTGTGTTCGCCTGTCAACCTCATGGTCACATGTTCGATCCCTGTCGTAGTCTATGTCCTCTTATTTTTCCATTAAAAAAACAATTCTAAAATAAATGTCATACAAGTTGCTGGCTTACTCATTACATGCTGTTTAGGCATAGATCTAACAACATGTGATTGAGTAACACTAGTATACCGATAAATATGACAGTGAATGAAAAAATAATGCGAAATTTAAGGGACTTAGATAAATAAGACACGGAAATTTCTCCGTATTAGTTCAGTCGCCATCCCTGGAGATGAAATCTGAGACAACAACCACCTCCAGTTTCAGAACATCGCGCCGCACATCTTTCCTATCCTTCTTTCTCTTCCTAACCTAAAGCCCGCGCTGTGTTGAAACATTTAAAGGGTAGTATAATCCCTTGAGCGCGTGGAGATTAAAAAAAAAACCAGAACGACGGAACAACATGCAGGGCAAACGTTCCAAAAAGTCATCACAACTTGATGCTGTCCACAGGTAGGGGCTTAATTACCACTACTATGGAGCCTAGTACTGGATGAATTATTAGATTACTGCTCAATCAGCAACACGACTGAAGGAAGCTTTCTATAATACCTATGAACATAGAACCTTTTAAAATCCGTATATGTGATCTCATTATAATGGAGTGTTAGTTTAGTGAAATATTTGAGAGATTACGCTTTATTCCAAAAACATTATAAAACAAGCTCAAGGGAAGTTCCAAGAAACTCTTTGTGATATAATTCAAAGAGTAGACTAGAAGTAATCGACATCAAGAAGGAGGTAGATCCTCTAGGAATTACATTAGATACTAAACTTCTATCCTTCTATGGAACAAACATGTCAAGGTAACTTTCGGGAAAGCCACTAAAGCACTAATGATATACAAGAGGCTTGCAATTGAATCATGGGTAGGGTATGTAAACCAAACATTCTTAGATGGATGTATGCCATGATGATTACCTATATTGGGCGGTTGTATGTCACAAGAGAACCGAATTAATAACGGAAAACACTAGACAAAATACAAAGGCTTGCAAGCTTATGCATCACAGGAACAGAAATGAAAATGGGATTAACGTGGGTTCCTGCTAGTTAATGCTTATATCCCACGGTGGGCCTACCCGTACTGTCGAGTTCAAGAAGAGCATAGACCGTGCGTCTCCCCAGAGCATACAAATCACGACCTGATGCAAATTAAATGGAAGGTTGAGGCCTATTAATTTCCCCTTGATATGGAGCGAGGCCTATCTAACAACTCTACCATATCCAAGGTTCATAGATGTTAATCAGAGACCTTGGAATTTTTAATGTTCCCGCATTTGGGGAACCACAGCCACCACGATTCTCCTACTACGGGGCCTACCTCTAAGACAGGCCAGCATTAAGATATCTAGTGCCTACTAACACCATAAACGAACATGACCCGGATGCTCCTGGCTCCCGTGGTACCACGGTGGAGCTTCGCAACAGTAAAAATCATTTATGGATGAGTTCCTTAAAACTCGAGGTCCGACAACCTCCGCCATGTGCACCCAACCACCTACCGAGGTAGTGGTTGATGGCTGAGAATACATATCTAACCTATACATCATAAGCCAGACTGCTGTAACACCCTGAAAGCAACAGCAAAATGACCAAAAACTACAACAAATATACACGAAGACTACTACAACTATGGCACTGGTTAATTCGCTGGTCACTGCCATCACTGTGGCCGTTCTGATCGATGCACCTATTCTGGTTCGTGATCGAGACATCCCAGCAAACATACCAGGCACCCGTAGAGTGAACACCCCGCTGGCTGGCAGTGCGTGAGTCAAGATGTGACCCAAAGACGAGTACAATAATGCCTCATTTCGTTGGGTACCTGGGCATGTAGAAATCCAGGGCAACGAAGAGTCAAATTCCCTACCAAAAATAGGAGGAACGTCACCTTTAATGGTACCAGAGCCCTATTGCGGAATGGTAGAAACTCTGATCAAAAAAAAGATCAGATCCGAAAAGCAGACCAAATGATCAAACATTGCGAATTAACTAAAAAAAACGGAACTACGACCAAAAACGGTGTTTATCCTGTATTAGCCTAAGTAGACACAAAATAAAAGTAATAACAGGTCTCCTCACTGGCCCCAGTAAGCCTAATAAGCACCTCAATACCCTTGGGTTGCAGATCAACGTTCTCTGTAAGTTCTGAAAGGTGTACGACCGGACACCAGACTATATACAAGGAAACCAGAGATACAAATGCTTAGGACACCACCTAATAGAGGAAAAGGAACTATCCTCTATTAAAATACCCCAAGCACTAAAATTCCTTAAAGGAAAAAAATTGGTGGACGTATTGTAAAATGAGACAGTTCTGTAGGGTGGCACAATAACAATACCCCAAATTTATTCATTCATTAAATGGGTTTTGGCTAGCTATCTAGACTAGAAGTTATTAAAATGGAAATTGGTTTTCAAGCTCTGAGAATACCACTATAAGTTCAGTGCCTTCCTCCTACTCCCTTGAATCACGTCGATCACAACAGTTACATACAATTAATAGCACAACGCCCATCATATCATTAAAACTTCTTTATGATATTTGTTCTGATCACTACATAATATTATTTTTTTCTTTATTTGTATGGAATTAAGTGCGGGCAAAGAAGTTCTGCGATCTTTTCTTTTGTTTTTTCCCCTTTTTTGAGTACGAAAAACGGAAATCAGGCTCTAATTTCAAGCTATCATGCATATTGCAGGTGAGGTCATTTTTATAAGTCGGAAACTTCAAACAAATTAACGAACGAAAAGCCGAGGCTTTGTAACTTTGTATCTTTGTCAACGATTCAATTTAGTCAATAGGTATTTTCTGAGAAATTGGAATGCGTCATTATTTGGACGATCGAATTAAAAAAAAAAACACAATCACAAATGTTGATAGCTCATGAAATGTAATACATGATAAGTGTATGTCAATGTTTAGGCCTTTGTGATGTGTTAGCTGAATATTTTTGTGAATCCATATTATGCTATTGTAAGAGAAGTTTGCCCCAAGCCTGCAGAAGTAATTTCTGGGAATGAATTTCAACTAAGTCACAAAAGTCAAACATTTATTTCCAAGTTAATGCCATCAGACTCTCCACAAGAAAATTTGACTACATAACACCTTGACCACAGAGGTGATTTAGTTTTAGTGGAGACCCAGTTTTATGTAATTGATGAGTGGTTGGTGTAAGTCTTTAAAATTGCCTTCTTTTAAAAAAATGGAATTAAGCATGACAAAGTCATCAGGTCCTGACTAAAACAGACTTCTCTTTAAATGTTGAAGGTAATTCCTTTGTTTTTTTTTTTTTTTTTGATCAATTTAAAGCCTCGAATAGTCACAGGAATCGACTTTTGACGTTCTCGATTCTGAAAATGGTAACACCTATGTTGGTAATGGGATCAAACTTGAAAGTCGTATTCAAATGGTTTAAGCCTTCAGAAGATTTTAAAAAGTCATTTAGAAATATTTCTTCTTTTCAGTATCAGTTTCGGCTACCCCAGACTGGAAAACTATTGATATGCAGTTGAAAAAATGTAGAGTCGTGTGCCGAAGGGAAGTTGGTATATATCATATATGGCAATTTTAATATCGCTAGCATTTAAAATACAAAAGAAGACCTAAGTGGCAGCCTTGGTGAACCACGAAAATAGCTAAGAAAATAGGACCTAGACAATGGCTTCAAAACCGAGGACGGTTAGTTTGAAAATTTGTAAGTTTGTGGGAGATTTTGTGATTAGGGCTGGCAACGAGACCGAGCCTAGTCTCCAGACCTAGAGGCGACTATTTTAAAGGCACCTGAGACACGAAACCGTATTTTTGATAGCGAAATTCAACAAGAGTCTCGGTGGTCTCGGCTGTTTCGGTGGTATGGTTTCGGTATTCGCTAGAAGAAATATTTTTGTATTTAATTATTTTTTATATTAACAATTTTTTTTGCGAAATATTCTATTTTGTGCCCCCTCCGGAAAAAGGTGACTTTAAGACTTTTAGGTGAGAATTGAAAAAACAAAATATAGTTGTTGCCCAACTATCTAGCCATGAACTATCACCATGCATTAAAGGATAGCTCCCACTTAAATGTATTAAAAAACATCTACAAAATTCAGATTTTACCTCAGAAAATTCGAAATTACCAAAAAACTGCTGAGATTGTATCATTTCAATCTTACATCTTTTTAATACCGAAAAACAGGAGAGAAAACAAGACTAAGGGTGAGACCAAGACCGATACCGAGGCGAGACTGCACATTAAAATTTCCAATATATAACGGCGAGACCAATATCGACACGGGACTTGGTTTAGGGCTCGTCTCCGTCTCGGTCTCGTCAACGAGACGGGACTCCTTTAAAAGTACCGAAGACGAGACCGAGACGAGACCGTATTTTTGTTACCGAAATTCGACGAGAGTCTCGCTGGTCTCGGTGGTTTGGTTTCGGTTTTCGCTATAAGAAAATTTTGTTCTAATTTCATTATTGTTTAGTATATAATCATGTTCAATTTTTATAATATTCACAAGTTTTTTTTTGCGAAATATTATATTGTCAAAACGTCAAAATATAGTTCGTTGCCTAGCTGTCAAGCCATGAGATGTCAAAATCCAATGAAGGATGGCTCCGATTAAAATGGATTAAAAAACTGTACAAAATTCAAATTTTATCTTGGAAATACGGCTCTTCAAAGGTGTCTGATAACGTTATTTCACAGCCTATTTTTTACTTATCACACACCTTTGAAAACTAAATTCGCACAAAATGTAAGCCATTCGGAACGCTTTCATATGCAACTAATAAAATTCAACTTAAAATCATAGTTTTTGATTTACACAAGTAAAACTTACTCGTTTCAAGTGAAGTCTATGGCCTTAGCTTCATGGACCTACGTACTGCAGAACAAAATTTCTAGTTTATGATTTGTTTAGTATAAGCAACGTACAAGGATATATCATTATTAGATTCATTCATAATTCACAAGCACAATAAAGTTGGAAAAGACATGCAGATGCCAAGTTTGACCGAATTCTTGAGAATCATATTGTACGTTGATTTTCACCAGGTTTCTCAAAAGTCTATGGGTTTTTACAGCTAAATGTGAAAATTTGTACCAATTCGTACGATTTTTCACGCTACCAAACACTAAAATCGGAGCAATTGTTCAATGGATTTTAACAGCTAATGGCTTGACAGGTGAGCAGCGAACTATATTTTGACGTTTTGATAATATTTTTTTGCTAAATGTCATACAAGAGGCTTAAAATCAACTTTTGCCTGAGGAAAAAAATTTCGAATTTTTTGAGGTAAAATTTTAATTTTGTAGAGGATTTTTAATCCATCTAATTCTTAGCGATGCTTCAATGGATTTTGACAGTTCATGACTTGACAGGTAGGCAACTTACTATATCTTGACATTTCGATAATATTTTTTTTCCAAATGTCACCCAAAAGGTTTAAAATCACATTTTTAGGAAGCAATAAATTAAATCGAAAAATGTCGATTTTTTTGAGGTAAAATTTGAATTTTGTAGAGGTTTTTTTAATTAATTTAAATCATCCTTACATGGTTTTTGACAAAACCGGTTAATTTATTTTTAAAAAAATCGAGCGTTGTATGTAGGTACCCTTTTTTTTAAATATTTTATTTGTTTTTGCTATGAAATATATTAACTTACACAATTCTTCTAAAATGTTATTTCCACTTAACTCAAAAGGCAAAACAGACTCACGAGTTTGTTATATTTGCAATCCGAACAATGCATCTTATCTTTATCTTACATCTTTGTACTACCAAAAAAACACGAAAGAAACCAAGACTAATGATGATACCAAGACCGAGACCGAGACGAGACCGCACATTAACATTTTCTCGAGAAAAAGGGAAGACCAAGGCCGAGACGAGACTTGGTTAGGCGAGACCTGGACCGAAACCGAGACGAGAATGAAATTAGTCGATTTTGACGAGACCGAGACGAGATTAACAAAAGTCTCGCCTGGTCTCGTCTCGTTGCCAGCCCTAACTTGGTTAGGCGAGACCGAGACGAGAGTGAAATTTTTCGATTTTGACAAGACCGAGGCGAGACAAACAGAAAAGTCTTGCCTGTTCTCGTCTCGTTGCCAGCCCTAATTTTGTTATCTACAGGACGTACTCAAATCGATTTCTCTATAAGCTGTGACGGTAAATAACACAAATTCAACAAGATAAAGTAGTTGTTGGATGTAGATATATTTAATAGTTCCATGTTGTCATAAGAGACTTGCAGTGAAAACTTAAGAGAGATATAAGTTGTAGGAAAATTTCTAAGAAACAAATTTTACTGGATGAGAATTTATCATTAAATTGGATTGAAAAAATTGGCGATATACTAATAATCCTTTTAACCGATTTCATTGAACATTTAGTTCTTTTATTTAAAACTAAATTTTATCTGAAAATTCAAAATTAAAAACAAGATTGTGTTTTCTTTTAGAAAAAATTTATAATCTAGTCTTAAATTTGTACACAAAACTTAAAAAATAAATTAGCAGAATGCCAAAATTTTGAGGAAATGGATATTTTTTTATAATAGACAACAATAAACTGTCTGTCGCAAAAGACATAAGGCGTTTTTCTTTATTGTTTTAGTTCAGAGCAGAGTCTGAGTTGTCAAAAAATTTGTTTGTGTTTCTTTTTCACTCAGAGCACTCAGGGCTCCGAATATGTCTTTCTTTTTTCATTCTAAGCCTGTTGAGACCTCACTCGACTGGCTCGAAATTAATCGTCTGAGCATTCTGAGTAAATTGCTGATCACACGAAATGACATGTCTGTCAAGAAGGAAAATATGAAGAAAAAAATAACCAGATACTAATAAAATGGCGGTTGTTTGTGGTTTTCTTGTATCTATTGTGTATCTGTGTAGAAAATAAGGGTAATTTTGTGTTGTATTACTTTTTATGGTTCAAATAAAAATTTAATCTGGTTTGTGTGATTCAAGTGTGTTTAGAAAACAAATCAGAGTGTTCAGAGCTCGCTCTGTTCGGAACAAGTTCAGATTATGCTCTATGCGATATAAGAGTCTAAGGGCCAAGGGCCAACCAGTAGCCACTCAACTAGAGTTGACGGTTATCTACGATAAATGCTATCGAAATGTTCAAAGAATCATAAAAATGCAAAGGAAAGTTATTGCAAATTTAAAGCTGCTCATTCAAAGCTTGTGCAAAAGTAAAATGAAACATTAAAATGTAAGTAGTTCAAAATTAAATTCTGATACTTTATTCCAATCCACTTTGCACCACATTGTTTTACTCGATTTATTTCTCGTGAATAATAAATTGGAAAACCTTCCATTT
Organism: Philhelius pedissequus; assembly: GCA_910595825.1. Taxonomy (NCBI): domain Eukaryota; kingdom Metazoa; phylum Arthropoda; class Insecta; order Diptera; family Syrphidae; genus Philhelius; species Philhelius pedissequus. The sequence continues at coordinate 148,842,357 of OU343162.1, read as the reverse complement.
TTCAATCAAATATCAAGTAGTTTTTTCTCGCCAAAATTTAATTTTTGCTATGCTAAGAAAATTCAAAATTCAATTTCCGGGAAAACCATAGTTGTGTTACTTCATTAATAAAGGTGACGGGGGATAAAGAAATGCAATTGTTAAAGATCAAGTAACTTTTCTAGTCTTACTGATTTTTCAAAAGCATTTGACACAATCAACCACAATCTTTTGCTATATACAGTGAAAGCACTACTTGCGGAGAGCTCCAATAAGCGGACAATTCCCTTTAAGCGGACACATTTTCGGGAACAAACTTCTTTTTTGAATTTCTCATACAAATTACTTTTCTATAAACGGACGTGGACACTTTTTCATGATAATTTTATATAGAAAACCTCCCATATGCGGAGACATAATTTTATTGAGGAATTATTTTTTATTAACAAATCAAACAACCAAAAAAACGAAAGGACCACTCACTATATTGTATCTTCTATTATTGATACGTAAGAAATCCATAGAAAATCTCCGATAACTGGACGCGAGGCTCTAATAACCGGGCAGAGCGATGTTCTGTTGAAAACTTACACTTGGACTTCCCGGGTAACTATGTTGGTTTAATATTGAAAGTGTTTGGTTCCCTTTTCTGGTGGTGTTCCATTGTTGCACATGTCATTTCCTTGCCTTTTGCTATTTATGTTTACAGTCAATTGCTTTCTTATTCTTTCCATTAAGCGGACAGTTCTCATAACCGGACAAAAACTGGGTGACCATGAGTGTCCGCTTATAAGAGCTTTCACTGTAAACTGAGAACTATACCTATTTGGTTTTTCTTCATCTGCATGAAAGATTATATTCTCATATCTGTGTGGAAGATCTAAAGCTGTTTTTCTAAATAACAAGACTTCGAATTAATTGCATCCATCAATGATCTCCATCTTTGCTCAAATAATTCATCAAATCATTTATATGCTGATAACTACTAGCTATACTGTAGTTCCAAATTAGTATTGAAACGAAGACCTTGAAAATGTTAACCACCTACCGACCAGAAAAAGAACTCAAAATAAATCCTACAAAATCTATATTTATTATCTATAAAGCCGAAGCTGATCAAAGAAATTTCTCTCCAATTATTCTTGTAGATAATCAGAATAACCACCTATGTATATCTTGAAAGAGTTAAAAATCTGGGTGTGTATTTTAGAAGAACTCTAAGATGGGATGAACATATTGAACAAATTATCGCCAGAATATATGGAGCGCTTAGGAATCCTTGCCTCTTGCAACATTTTACACCTCCTGGTTTTAAATTATTGCTTGTAAAATCACTAATTTTATTGTTCCTATAAAAAATTATGGTTACGAAATTGTTTGTCATCATAGTGATGAAACTAAGCATAAATTAGTGATTGCTTATAACAACATTGTGTTACTACGTTTATACCGAATGTTAATCTCTTTAAGATTGATGTTCCCTAAGGCAGGCATTTGGGCCCCCTATTACTTATTTTATTATTTATTTAGAGAGAAATGTTTAAGATATTCTCAAAAAACTATTACTACTTATCTAAATATAGATATCTACATTCCTACTTAAAATTTATTAACTAACCTTTAAGTTCCGGCGGTCGTCCATTTCTGCTTCCAATCGTCAGACTATCCAAATCGTTTAAACTATTCGTATTTGGCGATAGTAATTTCTCCGCCAAAAGTGGATTCGCAGCAATCGAAAATCGATTACTATTATTGCTACCCGGCCCATTAAAATTCCGTTGATTTTGATGTTGCTGATGCTGAGCGGAAATGTTAGACGATGAACACGCTGTCACTGATGCAGCCAACGCTAGAAGAGCTGTTTCTGCCGCTGTCACAGCTATACTATTCGCTAAAGCAACACTTTGCTGTTGCATGAAATTATTACTAATATTAGATTGCATTGAATTATCACCGGGCATAAAATTCGTTGACCCATTATTGCTGATGCTTTGTTGTTGTTGTTGAACTGCTGTCAAACTATTATTATTTTCCTCCTGCTTTAAACAAAAAAAAAATACAGCATGAATATTCTTGCGTAACGAAAATTTAATGACAAAAGTCAAACCTTCACTTCCACTGTCGCCAAGTCTGAGAGTAAGCTTTCGATTTCAAAATTACTCTCAGACAATTGTCGAAATAATTCCTCTGAAGAATCATTACACAAGGGATCTAACGAATTTAATTCACAGCTTCCGTCATTTAAATCAGTATTTTGATTTGAATTTCCATTTCCGGTTGAAGCATCCTATAAAACAGAAAAAAAAACATAGAATTATAACATTCGAATGAAGAATATTATTTACACAAACCTGGAGACAAGTGGCAATATCTAAGCCTCCAACCATTCGACCATCATTATCGGGACACCATAATAATGCGTCATCGATAAATGGCATCGCCGATAAGGCAGAGCCACTCCGAATGCCTGTGGCCAATGCCAGCGTATTGGTTTGTGTCCCTGGTTGCAAAGACAACTCTCCACTCCCACTTCCGACAGTGGTATTTATTGTTGGTAACGTGATGATGCTTTGTTTTATGATTTTTTTCTCTCAATATTAATATTTTTTTTTTTTTGTTGTTTCTCAGTCTTTTCTTCTAAAAGTTGATAAATTCAGTTGCTTTGTAGACAAAGGCACTTCCGTTTTGTGTTATTATGGTTTCTGAACACGATAAACGTTTTTCATAGGCACTTTTCGAACTCTCCAAGAAAAGCTTTTATATTGTTGTTAATTTTGTGTTACGGCAAGTAGAAGTAATATAAAAAAGCTTCTGCTTCACTTGTTTACTTTGTATTTGAATTTTGAATTACCGTTAAACTGGTTAGATTTTTTTTGTATTTTTGTGTTGTTGTTTAAGATTCACTAGTAAATATTCTTAGATTAAAAATTTTTATATAAAAAGGACGTATGTGTTTCGAATAGGTACAAAATGGTGACATCTTTTTAGCCAGAATTAAACTATCTGGCTGATAGAGATAAATAGTCTTTCTAAGAGTGAATTTGGCGTAAAGTTTTAAATGAAAATCAGACACATTAAATTTCATTGAACACATAGGTAAAGTTGTTTGATGTTTTGCTTTGATTAAATTGTATATTTTTTGATGTTATATTATTTTTTTTTTGCTTTCTTCCTTAAGTCTGAAAATAAAAAAAAACTTTATATTAATGAAAAACGTTATGAAGGTGTAATTTTTTAAATATTTTCTATTGTTAGATTAATTCAAGAACTAATTAGAAATCTACTTCAAAAACCAATGTAGTATAATTAATTTGTGATAAATTCAAACATTACATCGCGTGTATTTTTTTATCGAAAAAGGGAAAGTCAAATGTGAAAATGAGTCCCAGAAATTTGCAAAGCCAATCACTTTTAGCAATATCCATTCGTCTCAACGCCTTTTAGTTCTGGACACTCAACAATAAAGGACTTGTCATATGGGAGCGACCATAACGACCGACGAATCTACCAAATTGTAGAAATATAATTTGTATTAATGTTCAGGCAAATTTACTTTTTATTTGTCAAAATAACACCCCTACTATGATTGTCAATTTGCAAATTGATGGTTGATAAATCTGAAATTTAATATTAAATTAAATCATTGATAAGAATTTTAGTAATTGAGAATGATGCAGACCATTGTGGATTACAAGAAAAACCAAAAAATACCCATAAATAGTTGTGCAGTTTTAAAATAAGCCGAGGTTTTAAAGCCAAATTTCAGTGTTTATCAATAATCAAATTGATAATCGACAATCGCAGTAGGACCCTAAGATACATTTGGAAAGGCAATATCAATCGTCGCGAGCAGCATTTGATTATACGCGTTCCACATACAATCCACACTTAAGCTAATAATTTGTTCGCGCGCGAACAAAATCAAAATCAGATAATCAACTAAATAATCGTAACGATTAAAATTAAAGTCATGTGAACGAAATGCCAAAATGGACGAATATTCTTTAATTCGTTGGTAGCTTACGTCTGCTACGTAGTCAATGTAGTTAAATGTAATTAATAGGCGTTTTTCTTTTCTCGTTCAGACCAGGGAACTGAACGGAGTTCGAACACACATATTATGCAAACAGGGCAAGCTCTGAACACTGATATGTTTTTAAAACACACTTGAACCACACAAATCAGAATACATTTTCATTTTAACCATAAAAAGCAATATAACAAGAAAACCAACCCTTTTTTAAACACAGATACACACCAGATACAGAAAATCAACAAGCTCTGAACTAAAAAAGAAAAACGCCTAGAGTAGTACAAATTAAAACAAATTGTAGTAGACCTAGTTTCAAATGTCAAATCGTCTGAAATGTCATTTCATTTTGAAGTTTGAACTCATATTCATTTATCATTTCTTTCGCATTTGGCGACTAGTGAACAAGTTAAAGTTTTTGTCATAATAAAAGGAATAAAAATGTGAGATTATCACGAGAGACAAATTGCCATTAATTCATGTCATTTAACTGGCAAAATAATGGTAAAACAAATCAATAATGATAAGCATTTACACGGGTAAAATAATGACTGTTTGATTGATAGTTGCAATCTGCCATTAAAGAATGAGCAAGTTCATTCTTCCTCGCGGTAAGCCATAATTTTCAAAATGTCATTATTGTGGATTTACATGACTCCATTATTTTTCGATAATAATATAGGATTAATAGTGGCTATAATGTATTGCCGCTCTATATTATTAAGAGTGTTCAGTGAAGAAGAAGTTAGAACAGAATAGAACAGAACAGATTCGTGAGACACTTCAGAACAAGATAGAACAACTTAGAACAGTCAGTCATCTGACAGAGATTATAAAAAAAATGATTGTTGTTTACCTACAATTCAACTTCGTTTATTTTTACAGAAACATTTTTAAAAATAATCTGAAATGGAGTTGAATTTATTTAAACAAATATTTTTCAGGAAATTGAGATGATTCCGACACGGATAATGATTTATAAACTAAAGCTAACACCGTAATTTTTTTAACTACAACAATTGGTTTTGACAGTTCTCACAAATCTGTTCTAACCTGTTCTACCTAAAAAGCAAGTGCAGAAAATCCTCTTCTAAAGTGTTCCAAACTGTTCCAAACAGACTCATTGAACACCAAACTTGAACAGTTTAGAGCAGAAAATTTCTCACTGAACAGCAAAATCCTGTACTTTTCTGTTCTAAAGTGCTCTAATCTGTTTCGAACAGCCTCATTGAACACACTAATTCATACATGAACATTTATACACTTAACATTTAAATGAATGAGATTGCATACGCACTGTAAACTTTAACTGAGTATGTGATTTTGTACTTATGGCAAAAGGTTGGTTATGAAAATTAACTTTTTAAAGGTTATACATTTAAATGGAATTCATTTTTAAACGAGATTTACCATAGCACGAGTTTTTTACACTATTTTATGAAACAGGATAATATAGAGTGGTAATGTATGTGGATGAGGAGGTGTCCTTTTTGCTTGATGCGCAAAAAAAATGTGGAATGTTGAGAACTATTTCCTCCTCTGTCGCTTGCTTCCTTGTGGTTAAATGGAACTGTCATGTACAGTGGTTGATAAACGGGTAAGTCCGTTTCTCGGTTACGGGCGGCTAATGTGCGGATCCATAGGGATTCTATGTTAAGGTACAGCATCTTTCAATTCCATTGGACGATGTGTGTTGATGTGCTCGTATGAGTTATATGCCATTCCCGGGACTGGCATTTATATAGCGGTTAGTTTAAAGTTGTAGATAATGACTGATATGTGCAGTCGTTGTGCATCCTGAGGATGATTCCGTTACGATACAGAGTCGTCCATACCTGGATGATGTGTGGTCAAGAAGTGATGATTGTGTGAAGCAGGACTGTTACGGATTGACTTCTGCTTCAATAGTTATTTGGACGTAATGTACATCTTATATTTGTTTCATGATTTCAGCACAGATCACCCTTAATTTGTTACTTATGATATTTTTACTACTTTTACTGCTTTCGCAATATTAAATTATATAAAACACAGTTACTTTTTTTTAACTAGCGTGACGAGGGAGTAAAACCCTGTCCGTTTTTGAAGGAAGCCAGAAGCCAACCCCTAATGTGAATAAAATGTCTGAAATTATGGCAATTTGTCACTCGTGTAACTCCGGCATAACAATGTGAATTCATACTTTAATTTTTTTAAATAAAACTGATATATTTTTTAAATTCAAGCTCCTAACAGAATTTAATTTCGAATTCAGTTCGAAAAAGCTTTTTTATGAAAAATGATTGCATACATTTAGGTGAAGACACAATCACTTTTGCTGAATTCATTCATTTTGCATGACAGCAGCAACTACCGGTAGCTGTCAACTAGACGGACCAGCATTTCTGTTTTTCGACATTTCTTAACAAAAATTTGTTTCTCTGCGAAAGCGCAATCGTTTTTATACAATTTACAGATAAGTTATGTGAACAAACTATGAGTGATAAACCGTCGTCTTCTAAAGGGCTGAAAGATGATTCAGACGAGGCACTGCCACCTGAATTAGATATAAGCAGCCGAGAATTCAATCCATTCCAGGCGCTCTATGCAAATACTAAAGTCAAGCTGACCAAGAGGAAACCCAAGATTATTTACCAGAACTTTGCTTCTTTAGAATTAGAATACACCAAGAAAGGCATATATGGATTGTGTGTAAAGTCAAAAGATGACAAGGGGGACCCGAACGAGGAGAATCTTACAGGGGACGTCCAACCTTCTACTAGCGGCGGCAGGCGTTTCTTGCCGCATCAAAGTGAGTCATAAATATTTGTTGCAATTTTAGCGGCAAACTAATAGAATTTCTTTGCCCTTTCAGTGGCAATTCAATCGAGTGGACCCAGAATGAGGAATACGAGAAGTCTTATAAAACTTATCGACAACATGGAGGGCCCAATGTCTGTTTTACGGGATTGCATGCAAAACGACTATCAAGTAAAAATATGCACACGATCTGAGCACGGAGTTCGAGGCACAATTACAGGCTTTATACTTAGTTTCGATAAACATTGGAATATCTTGCTTAGAGATGTTCATGAAACGTGGAAGAGACGAAAGTACAAGTATGACGAGAACAAGTTCTGTGGTGAGATGCGAATTTTCAGACTTTGGTGAGAGTAACTCAATCATTTAAAATGGTTTTTTGTATTTTCTTTCAGGAACACCTTCGGATTGCAGTGAACGACTGAGGAATTTAGGAATTACATTGCCTGTGCCCAAAGTGAAAAGTTTAAATAGAAAAAATGTGGAATTGAGCAGAAGTATATCGAATCTAATGATTCGGGGAGAACAGATTGTTCTTGTTATTGTTGTGAAAGAGGATGAGAAGGAAGTTGTGGCGAAATGTTGAACATTTTTATGTTAAGTGTTTAGGAAGTAAAACTTGTCAATTTTGTTATTTTTTCAAGATCTGTTGTTTTCATTTGTTTTTCTACAACTTTAGCTAGAACTTTCATAATACAAGTAATCACCGGTTTCTCTAATTATAACAGTAATAATCGTTATAATGTCTGATTCTGTCGCTTAAGTTCATACGCGAATTAAGCGCATATAGTATTGATTTGAAATTCAAAATTTGTTAAGAATATTCACTCGTATATATTTATTTAAACGAGTATTTCTGCATAATAATGGATTTAAAAATTTGGACTTGTGGGGTTTTCCTAGCTTAAATATTGTTACAAATCGCGAAAAAATCTATCACAGAATCCATCGTAATGGAATACTCATACAAATTGCCAATACGAATGGATTCTGCATTAAATTTCTTTGGGATTCGTTAAACTTTCCGTTTACAATGGAACTCGTGATAGGAATGATTGAATATTAAGGGTGCTTTCATAAATGCATGGTTGCTTTGTTTACATGCGATCAGTTGCGATCACATTAACGTCAGAAAAACTATTTGCGCATGCATTTTAATATGGATTTATGAATACTTTCTTTGATTTACTTCATTTTCCTGTGGACAAAAAACAATTTTGATGTGTATTTTTAATTTTGTGTTCAACTTTGATTTTTCTAGCAGAAATTTGGACAGATGTGAACAATAAGGGAAGGTGTACTACCGTTTACACCATACTGTCTCTTTCTTTAAGAAACAAATCGGAATGCATGTGAAATTTTATATTTGCGCATTTGCGCTGCAAATATTTGTGTTTTCCATTTATGAAACTCTGACATTCATTTGCATTTATAAATGCTATGTATTCGTCGGACTTTCGCAACCATGCATTTATGAAAGCACCATAAATTTAAGAAGAAAACTGGGTGCCCTAAGTATGACCAACATAGCAGAACCCTAGATAAACCAACATCGATCAATATGATCGAAAAAGTCGCTCCAAATTGGATTCTCTACTTGCAGAGGAATGGAAAACAATTTGGATATCACTAAGAAAACACCCAATTGCGATGAATGTTAATATTGTTGGAATAGCAATAAACAACAACAATTTATTGAAATTTGCTTCTGTAATGCAAGTGATTTGGAAGAATTCGACCGAAGCACATCTTCTAAGGTTTCTATTTGAGTATTCATTCAATTTCCATTTTAAAAACTACAAATTTTATATAAAACGCCAATCGACAAGAAAACATAAATGCTTCGGATGTTATGATACTTACACTAGCCGTACACTTGTTGAACAGTTCGTTGAGCAACGATCTCCAATTGGATTAAATTCGTTGGTTGAATGGAATTGAGGACATGTTGCATTAGAGACGAATGTGTTGAACTTGATATTTGTGCGTTGGTAGCCTAGTGGAGAACCGGCATTAGAATTAATTCATTAGTTTGATTCGCCACTGAAAAAAAAAATCAGCTAACCCAGGGCTTAAAAAATAGAGGCGAAACATTTTAAACAGCCTGATGTTAAGGGTTAAGCATGATACAACTTTACAATTTGGTAATACTAAAGCACTTTACTAATATTTTCTTAATTTTAAACACTTTTTAACAGGTCCATACTAAATCTTTTTTCTTAATAAACTACAACTAAACACGCCTAAAATAGTGCAAAAAAGTAAGCGAACATAACTTTTTGACGTTTGTAAATGTCAAAGTGGCATATGGATTTAGTACGATACTAAAAAAATAAAGTTGCCATTTTCTGATTTTAATTTTAGTAAAATGTTACGAAAATAATACAATAATAAAATTAGCAAAATCCTCTTTTTAGCCTAGTATCACACTAAAAATGATTTAACATATTACTAAATCGAGTAAAATTTTGCGCCAGGAGAATTTATTCATCGAGTAAGTTCATTTCTTTTGTAAACAGCTTTAAAGGACTTTTCACATAAGAGCGACCAACGACCGACGAATAAACGCATAATTTCCATTTGCCAACCTAAATTGTTCACAAATTCTAAGCAAAATTGTAGAAATATTATTTATATTATTGTTTATACAGAAAAATTTACTTTTTAATTGCGAAAATAAGTTAAATTTGGGAAAACAATATTGGTCGTCGGGCATTATATCTGATTGCTACGAACAGTCAAACTCTATTCGCGTTCCACATACCATCCACCCATCGACGAATAAATTTTTCGCGGGCGTCTTACCTCGAAATCAGATTTTCTACTTCTATTCGTGATGAATAGAATTAAAGCCATGTGAATGAAATGTCAAAATGGACTAATATTCGTCAATTCGTTGGTCGCTCTCATGTGTACGAACAGTCAAAATCTATTCGCGTACAACATACCATCCATTCTTCGACGAATAAATTGTTCGCGCTCGTCTAACCTCAAAATCAGATTTTCAACTTGTATTATTGACACATAAAATTAAAGTCATGTGAAAGAAATGTCAAAATTAGCGAATATTCGTTAATGCGTTAGTCGTTAGTCGCGCTCATGTGCACATTACTTAAGACTAACTTTCATTCCTTGTATTTTCAACAAGATACATTTCCTCAGCAAAATAAAATCATCAATTGGCATCAAAATTGTTCAAAACAACTAAAATAAAAAAAATATATTGGGGGTTATCGGGAATAAAAATTTCCATTCACTTCATTTCACTTCAGTTATTCGAATGATACTGAATTGGTATCGGGATTGAACTTTCCCAATGAATTTTTGTAAAAAAAAAAATTACAAAAAATTGTAATTTTATACAATTTTATGTTCGAGGGAAATTTATTCCGAGGGAGATTCACGTTCGCAGGTAAAATTTCGAGGGAATTAAATATTCCATGGGAAACGAAATTGCCTGGGAGATTCCCGATAGGGCCATTATATAAACTGACGGATCTCTTTATAGCAAATATGTGCACTCGTATTGGACGAATATAATTTTTTGGCTAGTAAAAGCGTTTCATTCCAAGTTGAGTAATATAATATGTAGTAATTAATATACAGAATTCCGTTGAATAAAAAATAAGACCTAATTCCGCTAATAGTATTCTTACTTTGTAGTGTTTTTTTTAAATTGTTATAAAAAGGAGTTGGAAATACTAAAAAGTAACAAGGGTGAAATGGGATTGTTTACATTCTTTTTACTTGCGATTATAGGTACTATAAGGCAAGTTATGCATTCGTAAAAAAAATCTAACAATCAAACATGACATTACGATCATAGAGATGCCTAAAAAAGTGATCGCCAAAAAATGTCTGTCTGTCTGTCAGTCTGACCGTCTGTATGTATAACGAGCTACAGCTTAAACGGCTTAAGCGTTTACCTTTAAATTTGGTATGTGCGGTTATTTTGGCATTCTTCAGAGGGGAAATCGAAATTTTATTTTTAGGCCTAAAAATAACGGTATCTGCCATACGACTTTGATAAAAAAATTTTGCGAATTTTTTTGTTGGTAATAGCTATTATTTGATATGGACCAAGTTTACAGGAAAAGTCTATTAACGGTACCTTTCATATAAAGGGTTTTTAATGTTTGGCTTTCTCGGTAACGGTAAATTGGATTTCTGTCAAATTTTATATGTGAGAAGACCTAAGTAGCTAAATTAATTTTGCATATCAAAATTTTGAATAACTTTTTTTTTTAAATTAAAATAATTTATTAATTTTTTTTGTTTGAAAAATCAATATTTTTAAAACTAATCAAAAAAAAATAATATTAAATTTTATATTCACATGAACATTAATTGCATACCAAAATTTCAATGCTAATAATAGGTACAATTGTTTGACCGGCTCCTATTCACTTTGTCTCAGGGCAAATTATAATTATATATTAACAAAAACACTTATTCTACCTTTATTCCATGAGTTTACAAGACCATGACATAAGACTTAAGCGATATATTAAAATTTCTTATTATTAAAAACAGAATGTTCGTGGAATAGTGAAATAAGAAATGATTTAAGAAAATCTACTACAATAATGTCGAATTCGAAACAACAATTTTAAATCAATTTCAGATCAATTTTTTTTGTGTTTGTTATAAGGAACTTGCGAAAAATAGTGTGTGTAAAGTCTATGAAATCTTGCTAATAATGAAAGATCTGTTTCGACAGATTTTGCTTAGAATTAAATAAATTGTGTTCAGAAAAAATTCGAATGTTTTGTTGTTTGGAATTCGAGATAAGTAAACATTTTAACCAAACACCTAATTACAATCCCCAGTATCTGATTGAAGGCATTACAAGCAAATCCACAGGATCATCTTCAGATTTGAGTGTCCGCATATTGTCTTTGGAAAACATATATTTCTTCCTGCAATCCTCCAGAAAAAGCACTTGCAGTGCTAGTTTTATACATTTTTCTGTTTCTTCTTCGTCTTTTTTTTTGGTAATGGCTGGTCCAATAACTGAACACGGTTTAATAATATTATAATATTAAATACATTGACTATCCATTATTATTTTTATTCAAACTTGATTTCACTAATTTTCACTTACATTTTTTTAGAACAAATTTGACATATCTGGGTTTTTACTCCTTAACTTATGTTGAATTTTAGATAACCAAACATTCGATTTTTTCTGAACACAATCGAATTATTTCTAAACGTTATTAGCAAGATTTCATAGACGCACGCTATTTTTTGCAAGTTCCTTACAACAAATAAAAAAATCGATCCGAAATCGATTTGAAATGGTTATTTGGAATTCGACATTAGTAAACGTCACTTAGAAGAAATTCTGTTTTTTTTTAAATAACATTTCGCACATTTCACATGTCGCACGGAATAAGCAGTAAGCTTTCCCTTTTTCAAGTTTAATAATTTGGGTGTATGAGTTTAGTATGTAGAAGCCCTATTAATGAAACCTTTCTAATGTATGACCTTACTAAACGCTAGCATAGAGGTTAATCCACGAGTTTAAATTTACGAATATCCATCAAGAAAATCTACTACAATAAGTATGAATTCCATCTTTTATGGTTCTGTAAATTGTGTTCCAAATTTCATCTTTTATTCCTTCATTAAACCACCTTCTTGGGGTTAGGAAGGAATAAGTTTGTAAATTTCAAATAGCAGACATTATATTTTATTAATTAAATATTGCACTTAATCAACGTATTAAAGATAAATCATCACTAAATCGTGTTTTTTTAATATGAGTGTATGAAATATGTTCACAACAACAAATAAAGTAATGTCAAATTACTAACAACCACATTTCAAATCGATTTTAGATCGATTTTTACTTTACTCGAGATTTTAATCAAACTTGACATTACGATGATAGGGAACACCATACAAGAGGGTCCCTCAATTCCGTCTGCCTGTCTGTCTGTCTGGACGCTGTACAGCCTAAGCGGCTGAAGCGATTTTCTTCAAACTTGTAATTTGAGCGTTTAGGTAGTTGTTTAAAATAGATGTTTGAATCGTTTTTTTTTTAGGGCCCAAACTAGCGGCAACGGTTTTCTACCATCTCAATTATCTCGAAAACGGATCTATAGGCTTTGATAAAAAAAAGTGTGTGCACTATTTCGGTATACTCTACATTTTGGTCAAAAGTTTTTTTTCCCAAATATTTTGTTATTAACGGTACCTGCCATACAACCATTTTTCTGATCTTGAATTTTCTCATAAACGGCTAGACGGATTTCGATCAAAATTTTTACATAGGAGGTCCTTCAGATTATAAATAATACTGCATACCGAAATTTTCGAAAAATATTTTTTTTTGAATTTTGAAAAAAGAAATATTCAATTTCGAAAACGTGTGGATGATTTTTTTGAAATTTTGTTTTTGAGCTTATATATTACGAAATTTTTTTATATAGAAAATTAGGTAATAAACGACTTTAAAAATATATTTAGCCGTTTCTATTAAAAATCTTTTGCATACAATGTGATCGAACATACGAGCAAGTACGTGCGATCCAGACGTGCATTTTATTTTGTTTGTTGTAATGAACTTGCAAGAAGTCGATGAAGTATTTCTAAAAATGCCCGATTTCTTTTGACAGCACAACATCGATTTTGTTTTCAAAAAATCGAATGTTTGGTTTTTTTGAAATTCGACAAAAGTCATTCCTTCTCAGTATAATCTCCCGCATTGGTGATGTTGATTCCAGTGAAGGGACTTATCCGAATGCGTCTTATTTTGTTGTCTGAAGCGAAATAAATCCATATCGAATGGCTTACAAAGTTGCCCTTAATTATCTACCGTATGCACAGTCATCCACTGTGTCCCACTTTACCCTACCTTGCTACCTAACAACTTAACTGTCCCTAATAATCCAAAGAGCGCCACACTTCACAAATCGCAACGTGTAATTAAGAAATTAATATGTGTGACTGACTCTCAGTGCATACCTTTGGACTTCCACGAAAAAAGCGAAAGTGCATTCATGGGTGTACTGTGTACAATGTACACTATACATTATAGTGAATTCACATTGTATATCTAGTCTATACCAAGTAACTATGTACATATGTATATATGTTGAACAAACAATTCACTGTTTTAACATGTGAGTAGAAGTAAGATTATGCTTGTTATAATTATTAAAATAATTGCACCTATATAGCTAGTTCCTATCACTTACCAAAGCGAGAGTGTAATCGGTGATCACCTTCTCTGATACCAACTTAGCTTTAGATCGACTACGTACCCGTACCGGTACCATCCACATCACAATGGCAAACATAATGTTGCATTACTTCCTCGCATTTTGCCTCGCACATCCAGGTGCAATAACCGCAAGCTCAGCGCATTTTTAATAGATATGAACGTAACATCATAGTGCCCGTCATCTCTCACTTTCAGTCGCATTCGCATGCCAATGCCAGGCAAGACAATGGTATTTGTTGTTGGGGATCCAATTCAACAGTCAACACCCGCGATTCGGGTTGTATCTGCACAAAAATAACATGGAATGGATGATAGTAATACACACGGCAGATTCGAATTAAATAATTGCAATTTTGCATCATAATTTGAAAATTATATTTATTTATATTGTTGTGAACTGTTGGTGCACGAAACGGGATACATAATAATTTCGGATTGTTATATGTACAAATGTATTTAGACATATACAACCCTATTAATAAAAAAAATGCTTATTCCACCTCTAATCCATGACTTTACTAAACCATAGAATAGAAATTATATGCGCATTAAAAATTTCAATTAATAAAACATTGAAAATCTACAAACAAAATATACTACAATAAGAAGTATCAACTCTATATTTTTTTATTCTATTGACCTTTTTATTTAGCAATCCGGAATCCCTCTCCAAATAAATTCTAGTACGCAGATCGCGCTAAAATTTCGCTGGCACTTTTCTCTCCAAGCATAAACTAAAAACCTGGCTAAAATTTGACATGGGAGAGTTGTGGATAGTTTGAAATTTGACACGAGAGTTCTGTGAAGAATATGTCAAAAAACAGCTGTATATTTAAATTTCAAAAGTTTTGGTCATAAGACCAAATAGAGGCATATCCCATAAAACCAGTTTGGATCTTAATTTTATTAATTAACCAAGAGTTTCAACATAACAAATGTGTTAAAATGAACTAAAAACGAAAAACGCCTTATATGTATGAATGTGTGAGTGCTTCTGGTTTAAATTCTGAATTCAAATCCCGAAGCAAAATTCTCTTCTTTTCAGAATCAGAACTGTCATTTTTTATTTTTTCCCTTGTGAAAACTTTCAGAAGAGTCCAGAAGGTTTCCGAATTGCCAAATAAAAACCACATATGTCTCTCTAATTTGTTTTTCTTATGGCGTTTTTAGTTGGCAATCTGGAATTGTTCTCCGATCCGGGATCCCAACTGAACACTTTTGTGTGATTCTGACGATTCTGAATTTTAATGAGGTGGTATGTGTGAAAATAATTGTGTACGTGAGAATACTCAAATTTAAAAAAAATGACAACAGTCGAGTTTGACGTTCAATTATATTAATGTGTGAGTGCTTCTGGTTCTGATTTCAAATCCAGAAGCAAAATTCTCTTCTTTTCAGAATTAGAACTGTCATTTTTTCCCAAGTGAACGGTTTTAGAAGAGTCCGGAAGGCTTCCGGATTGCCAAATAAAAAGGACATTAATGTCAATTCTTATTTCCCTCACTAAACTACACCGTCGTCGATGGGATTTATGAATGAATAAATTTGTAAATGTCAAATTGCAGAAATTCTGTTTTATTAATGACATTTTGCACTTTGTTTACGTGTTAAAGGTAAACCATTACCGTGTTTTTTAATATGGGCATATACGTATAACAGTTTTGGGAATTTGAAGATGTCATAAGGTGCGCCGGTACCATCCTTATCGCTGACATTGTGTTGTCTACGAACAAAGTAAAATATATTATTGTATGTTATACAACTACCTCTAAGAGTTCTTCGAAATATTATAAAGTTATACTGTCATTATATACCAGCGTCCTTATAACAGACTTCAAGTTGCCTCATCGTTTTTCTATGAGTGTGCTATCCCGTGTCTTTAGAGATCAGTCATCAGTGGCGCATAAAAGTACATATTAACTTACCATCCTAAGCTTACCCAATCATAACTGAATTATTTTTAAGATACAAATTTATAACAGTTATTTACAGTGTTATTCTACATCGAAAGTGTAAAATATTCACCGCTCATCACGCTGGCGCTGTTGGGGGATGCTAAAACAATATATTGTGGTTTCCAATAGAGAAATACATAAATCAATTCTTTTTTATAACCCATCTGTCAAAACGGATTTTGACAGTTAAATCCTTCCACTCGCAAACAAAATGTTTGTTGATTCTTAATCAATTTTCCACATCAGAGTAATTTTCAGTAGATACACTTAGATTTATTAACAACAGTACAATGATCGTAATGTGACAAGCGTTTTTTTTTTCAAGGAAACAATTTTACCAGATTGACAGACACAAATATTCACCAATAATAAAAAAAATGTGCGACTGGATCGCACGTATCCAGCTTTATACTTAAATTTTTTGTATATACAAAATTTCTTTTTTTTCTAAAAAAATATTTTGGTATGACAATAGTTATTTTAAGTATTTAAAACATCCACTCGTTTTTCAAATATTGAATTTTTTTTAATCCAAAAAAATTATTTTTCCAAAAATATTTGTATCCTATATAAAAATTTTGATCAAAATCAGTCCAACTGCTTATGAAAAAGTCGAAAATCAAAAAAATGGTACCGTTAATAAGAAAATATTTAAACAAAAATTGGAACCAAAATGTAGATTATTTCTAAAGCAGTACCTACACACATATTTCTTTTGTCAAAATCGTTAAAGCCATTTTTGAGAAATTAGGATGGGAAGAAAAAATTCCAGTTGGGTACCGTTATTTTTGGGCCTATAAGAATATTTAAAATCTAATTGAGACAATTACTTAAGCACCAAGTTTAAAGAAAATTGCTTCATCCGTTTAGTTGGGGTGTTATTGAACAATAATGGGTTTCGATGCAACTATTTTATTCCAAATTCTTTAAAGAAACTCAAATACAAAGTTTAATTTTTAGGAATAAATGGACAAAAAACCCATTCTTTCTGTCGTAAAATAGGTATATGGCAATTTATAACAAACAAATAATACAAAATGGTAGAAATATTGGAATTTCGCAAATGAAAAATATAAAATATTACATTCCAATAATTCAGACTTCTTAAAAAAATATATATGATTTGACTTTACTGACGAAGTATGGTCTCATTTCGAAATCCAGAAGTATTTCGCTTCTTTTTATCAGAGCCATACAACTGTCATTTTAAATGCATCATAATTTTAAAAACCGTGTGTTATGTACACGCGCTAGAAGTAAAACTTGTTTTTATTTTTCGGGTCCAACCACTTAACTTGAAACTCAGAACCGTTTAAAAAGAGCAGAAGTTTATTTGGAAAATAAGCCAGAAATATGCCAGATAGGTGTGAAAAAAGAGCCTGAAAGCAAAATGGAAATTAAGCCAGTAAGTTTTCAAAGGTAAACAATAAATTTTAAATGTCCCCGCACGAAAGACTGGGAGCATGTTGACCCCTGCTTAGCCCAATATAGGATTTGGGGTGGATATAAGTTTAAGTATATGCAAATTTTTTTGAAACTTTTTAAATCCAAAAAAAAAAAATGTCCATGTACCCAAACTTGTACAAACCCCAAATCTTATATTGGGTCAAGCAGGGGGGTACGCGCCGAGCTTTTGTACGCCGTGAACCTAATTGCAAAGAACACTACACAGAAGCCCGAATTTTTTTCCTCGCTTTTTTTCCAATTTTTTTTTCTGGTTTTTTTTCTAATTTAGGAAATGAAAAAAACGCCGGAATTTTCTTTTGGAAAAAAGTCCAGAATTTTGGGAATGATTATCAGAAAACTTTGGCTTTTTTCCTAGGAAAAAAGGCCAGAATTTTGTATGAAGTTTTTTGGCGTTTTTTCAAAACAAAAAAAAATTGGTGTAATTTCCCACAAAGACCCTATCTTCAAATTCTACAAACGTCAACGTGCGTCGTTCAAGCTTTGATCCGTTTAGTTCACCGATTTCAACTAACTGATTTAATTTTGCCGATTTACCTCTGTAAATTCTACGAAATCGTGAAGTATCTTAAGAAAAAAATTAACAACAATGCCCAAGAAAAAAAAACCATTCCACAATTGAATAGGATTTTTTTTTTTTATAATCTACGCGCGCTCAAGGGAGTATGAATACCCTTTAAATGTTTCAACACAGCGCGGGCGTGGGGGTGAGGTTAAGGAAGAGAAAGAATGATAGGAAAGATGTGTGGCGCGATATTCGGAGACTGTAGGTGGTTGTTGTCTCAGATTTTATCTCCAGGGATGGCGGCTGAACTAATGCGGAGAAATTTCCGTGTCTTATTTATAGATGTCCCTTATAATTCGCATTAATTTTTTAATTCTTTTTGTCATATTTTATCGGTATACTTGTTTTACTCAATCACATGTTGTTAGTTCTATGCCTAAACAGCATGTAATGAGTAAACCAGCAATTCATTGTATGACATTTATTTTTAGAATTGGTTTATGGAAAAATAAGAAGACATAGACTACGGCAGGAATCGAACCTGTGACCATGAGGTTGACAGGCGAACACACAACTATCGCGCCACGGCCACCCCCCTATGATGAACATTACCACGACGACATTTTAAGGGGAGCGTAACTTTTTCCCGGAAAACAATTGCCCGAATAACGATTGCTCGCAATTTTTTTTAGATTAATATACCGCCTTCAAAAATATTAATTCATGATTGCCCGGAAATTTTGGAAAAGTACTATTTTGTACTTATGGCAAAATTTTTATTTATTTATTAAATATTTTTGGGTTGTTCTTGATATATTAAAAAAAAAAACTTTTTTTACCAACTTTTTTTGGATTGTTTTTTACATAATTTAATAAAAGAAAAAATGGCGATTTCGAAAAATGATTGGAGAACACTTATGTAGTTTGGTTGAGTCCACAAAAATCTTAAAATCCAGAACAAACTTTGCATACGCCAAAACTCGACCTCACCACAAATCCTACATTTGGCCAAGCAGGGGGGTTGCAGGGTGCAGCATTCTCCCCTTACGCACCGTGATGACAAAAATAAATTCCTTTTCAAAAATTTAACATCAATAACTCATTTCTGGGTACTGTTAAAAATCAAAAATAGTATTAGTTTCAAAGATTAAGGTAATAAATGCGGACAATCGTTACCCGGAAAATCGTTATTCGGGGAATTGTTTTCCGGGAAATCATAGCCAACCCAATTTAAGAAAATAATATTTAAGCTTACTGATTTTCAATGTCTTAATCTATTAATCTAACGTAAATGATAATAAAAAAATAATTGTACTCGTTACACCCACGTCTCATTTTCTTATCGTATCCATTCTGTTCAAGAATAAAAAATTCTTCCAAATGCATGAGAATGTTATTTTCTAGATTTGTCAGCAGACTCCTTTTTTTGTTTTGTGATTTTTATATTATGAAAATGTATTTGTTAATTTTAAGTATTTGTAGATTGTGAGTAAGTTATAAAAAAAAGTGAAAAGTGTTTTTTAGAACTAAGTGTTTATATATTTAAATACAAAGATTGTAAAAAAAGATGTTCGTTGGTGTTTTTTTTGTTTTTTTGTGGAAATAAAAATGGTTTTTAATTCTGGTGGTTGCTCTTCGTTGAATTTAATTTAAAAAAAAATTACTTTCATGTGCTTTTTTAATAAAAAAATATGTGTTTAAATGTTTTTCTGGTTAATCTCTGTGGTTCTTTTGCAGAGTAAAATATTTATTGGGGGTAATCATTGTTCTATAGAGATCTAACCCAAAATCACAGATAAGCAACTCACACGCCTTCCTTTCCCTATACCAACTCTGTCTTTAACCAAGGGAATGAATCCATCATTGTGATCTGAGTGAGTTGTGTGGTTCGACGTTGAAATCGGTTACAGTATTTCCTGAGACAAAATTTCTGTCGTTACCGTGAGTCACAAATAAAGATGGTAAACGACGAAATCTTTTTGAAATTTTTCTCATAAAGTTTTCAAAAACATACGTTAAACAAGTGTATAAATCGATTTTAATTAATAAAACAAAAATCTAAGAATACATATATTTGCAATTGTACATCCTTTTTAACCCACCAAACTTTAAATTAATAGTTTATTTCAATTACAACAGGAAATGACAAAAACTGCAACTTTGTTAACTTTTAAACTTCAGAAAATACTTTATATTTTCTTACTTTGTAAAGACCAGTCCATATTTCATATCAGTTTTCTATTTGATCATACATCCAACATATGTGTACGGGTATGTTTCCTGTTCCGAAAATTGTTTACATATTTTGTAACTTGTTAAGTAATTACCACACTCTCAAAGCAGTGGCACTGGCACGCTTTTGAAATTCCTAAAAAGAAGTCTAATTATATTTCTTGAAAAATGCGAATACAGTGGAAAGTAAAGATAGGTACAAAATAAAAGTGAAAATCTTTCCTTTTTTTTGCAACTGCAACAGATGCACCATGTTTCTGAATTATAGTAGCTACTACTAATGGTTGTTTAGCGGGAATAATAACACCACCGTGCGTTGCTAACATATTTTGTCGTTGTGACTGTGTCGTCATCAATACTGTAGTTGTTGCATTCGTGAAAATTTGTCTATGGTTTTCCGTAGCAGCAACGGCGACTGTAAGTCTTTTTTTTGGTCAATGGTATGCACGAGCACCAGAATGAGCAACCAACGCTGAAGCTCAACTTCGGCAAGGTGGTAGGAAGCGTGCATACTCATAGTAGAAACAGTATGCATGCCCATGCCATTGACCGACCGATGAGGGGATGTATCTATCTATTAACTGGCTTTGTTGAGAAAATTGCACATGGTTGGTGTGTAGTTGGAAGGCAAGAAATTGAAAATGAAAACTATTGGTATTTATTTCCTACATCGGGCCTAAAAGAACTACTGTCAACTTTGACGTATTTTCTGACATTTCTGAATATTCATGCCGATTATGGAATATGGCAACGTTTTACTCCAGGCAACCGGGACTTTGGTAGGGTATTTTCACATTTTTTTATTAATGATATTTGCGTTCCGCGAATAAATTCACAGCTTCCGTAGTCCTAATTATGGACAGAATCTGCCGCTGGATTTGGTAATTAGCGCTCAAGAGCCAACTGATGTTCTTTTTGGAAGTGCAAGCATAACTCGATGGGAAATGGATATCACGAGCTATACTGACAAAGTAACAAGCCAGAAAGAAGTGCAAAACTTCGGTTTAGAGATGACTAGACGCAGAATTCCGTGGGCCGCGGAGGATGGAAGTTTTTAGGCTGGGGCCTTTCATGATTCACTAACCCTTTAAAAGCTATGACAAAAATCGAAACAATTTACGCCATCTTGTTTCTTTAATAAATTTTAATATATGCACAAAAAAATTGTTAAAAAAAAGAGAGAATCTTTCTTTAGTTGTGGATGAATGTGGATTGCTTGTTCCAGTAAATTTTTCCCACAACAAGTTTCACCAGGATATTCTTTCTTCCTCAATCTGTTTTCAACTTTTCCATTCTGTTGTGGCTCCAAAAAACTCCTATAGAGTTCAGCAGATACCTGGTTTCCATTAACCAGAGACGCTCTAAAAGTATTTTGGAAAAACAGCCAAAACAGGTTGACGTTTTTTTAAATGGACGTTCCACAAAATCACATTAGTCCTGCGACAGGCGGCCCACGTGCCCGGAGTGTGTGCGATAGTCGATCCACACTAGGAAAAATCCATATTGATTTTACCTATGACCAACAATGTGATAATTATCACTAACGTAAAATTAGAATGGCTCAATGTCCAGCATAAAGTGTGCGGCACACTAAAGAAAAAGCTATTTTGGGAGGTGTTTTCCTTCCCCCTTTTATCTGCGCGGAGATCTACGGGTTAATTTTGATTAAATTTTCGTGGAATCCAACGAATCCTATCTCGCCATTTTAGTTTGGAAATAGCAAGGATCCCATCCCTCAAAACGTTTCCTCCAACTTATTTTGTCTGGGCGGGCTTGGGCTAAGGACTTGTTCGTGATATAAATAATTTTTCGTTCTTTGTTTTACACCAGTGGATTTGAGGGTTGAGGTCTAAGAACGTCCATTGAGCCACTATTGGTAAGCATATCACCAACACGTATATAGAAAAAGATCTCATGTGTGCATTTCGGTTCAACATAGGCGCGAGATAGGAGTGAGATAGGAGTGAGATGGCAGCATTTAGTATGTAGATCGTCATCAGCCTAAACGCATGGAGCGATTTTTTTCAAACTTGGTGGGGATTGTATCAAATAGATTTGCGAATCATTTTTTTTTAACCAGAAAAATAACGGTACTTGCCATTAAATTTTTTCTTACATCTTATTTATCTCGAAAACTGCTCTCGCGATTTTGATAAGAAAAACCGTGACATCTTTAGGAATAGTCTACATTTGGGTGCACATTTTTACATACCCATTTTGTTATTATCTGTATACTTGCGAGTCTACCTTTTTTTTCATTTTCGAGTTTCTCATAAACGACTAAACAGAATTCGAACAAAATTTTTATATAGGAGGTCCATCAAATTATAAATAATTCTGCATATCAAAATTGTTTTTTTTTTTTTTTGTGAAAATTTAATATTTCAAAAGTGGGTGGACGATTTTTTTTTAAATTCAGTTTTTTAAATACATAAAATTGTCATATAAACAATTTTTTAGAAAAAAAAAATACGAAATTTCGTATTTGTATCTAAAGTAAAAAACTCGTGTGCTTAAGATGTAATAGAACATAAGAGCAAAAGTAGATACATGCGATCCAGACGTGCATTTTATCTGAATTTAAGTCCGCGGAGTTTACGCCATTTTATAGTTAATAATATACAATTTATTCTAAATTCGCGATAAATTAATTTGCAACATGCTTTAAATGGGTCTAATTCATTCCCTCGCAAAGCACCATTTTCAGGGTAGTACAAATCCTCTTAGTCCGCGGACGATATATGGTAAAAAAAATAATTTAAATCGGTTAAATATTTGTGTTTTCGAAAATAAAATAAAATGCACTCTTATGTTTGATCACAATGTGAATGTGAAGGTAGGATTTTAAATAGAAACAGATGAAAGTCTAATTTAAAATCGTTTTTACCTAATTTTTGATATTCCAAATTTATTTAAAAAATACTAAAAACGTATGGTATGTCAAATTTAACTATTAAATCATATGAATTCAAAAAAAAACCTATGCAATATTATTAAGGATTCGAATAACCTTCTCTATAAAGGATTTGATCTAAATCCTTTCAGACGTGTTAATTAGAAAGTCGAAAATAGAAAATGAATTTCAGCTGCACAGAAATTTTCGGTCCACAAATCAAACAAAAAACTTTTCGTGATGTAAACCTAGTAGTTATACAAATCCTCAACGAAAAGACTACAAAAAAAGAATGGAATTTGGTAGTAAAAAATTGTAAGATAATACGCGTGTTCACATTAAAAAGATAGAGTAGAGAAAGAGGATAATCCATTTAAATCGGAGCCATCCCTCAATCGATTTTGACAGTTCACGGCTTGATAGGTAGGCAACAAGCTATATTTTGATGTTTCAATAATATTTTTTTCCAATTGTTACCTAAAAGTCTTAAAGTCAACTTCTTCCGGAGGGGTTAACAAAATAGAATATTTAGCACAAAAAAAACGTGTGAATATTGGGGGTTATCGTGAATTAAAATTTCCCTGAAAATTTTTCTTCAATTCAAAACTTGGGAACGTGAATGATGCACAAAAGTTTCCCTCGGAATTTATTGGTATCGGGAATAAATTTTCCCAGAGAATTTTGCTGTTTTTTCATATGATTTTTTGTTCGATGGAAATTTATTCCGTGGAAGATTTACGATCGCAAAAAAAAATTCCAGGGAATAAAATATTCCGTGGGAAATGAAATTACCTGGCAGATTCCTGATCAAGACTAATATAAGAATTGAACATGATTACTAAAAAAGAATTAAATAAAAAAATATTGCTTCTAGGGAAACCTGAAACTCTCGCCGAATTTCGGTACCAAAAATACTGTCTCGTCTCGGTTTCATCTCGGTATCGCCTCGAGTGCTTTTACAGTGGTCTCGTCGCAGATACCGAGACCGAAACTAGACTCGGCCTCTTTGTCAGCTCTATTTATTAGGAAATTTTCTGAAATCGGGTCGCTAATTTCGAATGTTATTATTTTCACCCAATTTCCCTAGGGCTTACAAAAATAAAAGTCTTATTAACACATTCTGTATCACAAACATACATTTGTCAAAAGGTTATATTACATTGTCTGCGTCATTCTATTTGTTAAATGGAAATCGGTATAATTATATAATATATAATAAATATAAGGCGGTTTTTTTCAAAGCTAGAAATAAATTGAACGACAAAATATTAATACAAAAAAATTTCCTAAAGGAAAACCGCTTGCAATTACCTTTTTTTATCGATAGTTTGTATGGTAAAGTATTTTTTTTATGGCGTTACTAATTATACCATTTTTTGCATGAATTATTCTTTGGCTATTTTAAAAAATTTAATTGCATGAGTAATAAAATTTAATAATAAAAATAGTGCACTGGATAAATCTATTTTTTTTTTTTTTTTTTAAGTTTTGTTGTAAACCCATAATCGTTGGCAACCATTATCATATCCCTCTAATGTATAGCCGATTGGACATAATTTTGCATTCAAAACAAAGTACCAATACCAACCAGCACTGTTGCGTCGTTTGTTGTTCGTTATGGAAAGTCATCACTCGAAGTTGCCGATGATTGTGTATGAGTCACTCGGTCGTATACGCAACATTCTAGCGATATTGGCACAATGCCATCTGCGCCAGTGAATAAATTCTAATGAATTTTTCTTATTTAAAGTTTGTGGCGATTGCATTGTTTCTTTGTTGTTGCGTTGACCAACAATACAAACAAAAAAAAAAACAAAAAAATCATCACATACACATTGTCCGAACCTATAGGCCTTTGTCATAGATGTGGTGCATACAAAATGTATTTATTTGAGACTTTTGTGCAAAAAGCTGAAAATCTCCTTGGAGCCCCAATCACCTCACTAAAGATACTATAGTGATGGCATATGGCATGGCGTAGGTAGGAAGTTGGCAAACATGAAAGATGAGATTCCATGGCTTTGACATTAGATACAACATTAGAGTGAAGGAGAAATAACTACTTGTGTGTGTATATAATAGTTGGTGCATGGTTGGTGTGGTGGGCCTGCCATCTTATGGTGTATTGGAATATGCATCAAATGTTCGTCTAATGCTATTGCGCTCCAACAAGTTTGTTGCTTTTTTTTTGCAGAAAATTTGTGCGCGATACAGCTTTGCTTTTATCTCGACTTTGATCGCACACAAAAGGCAATGATCCGCGGTACAACCTGAGACCAACCAACGGGAAGTGGGAAATGGCGGTTGCGCCTTGTGGCCAATTGTCCAGAGTTGCATGCCATGCAAACGGTACGACCTCTAACTGGTTATGTTTTTTTTTTTTGTTATTATTTTTTTATTTGTGTAGTTACTTACTCAGACCTCAGAGAGTGGTGGGCTGTAAAACTTTCTCTGAAAGTATTAAATCATTGGCTTCATCTGTGAACGTGCAGGCGCTATAACAATTTTTGTTTGCTGGTTGCAATTTGTTGTTGCCGCAATCCAGAGATGAATTTACGAATCCAAATGCAATAAATTTGCCGTTTACACTCGGTGGAATTCCTTAGCGAATTTCCAAATGAAAAATTGTTTCTGTTTAAAATGATGGAAAGATTTTTTAACGAAAATTTAAATTCATTTCTAAAGGCTTGTTTTTGAGTATAATTTATGGAAAAATTAGCATTTTAATTTAGGTTCTACTTCGACCAGTAGGTAAAGTTCAGAAATGTCATTAAAAACACACTTTTGTGGAACAAAATATTTTGCATTTCGATGGCAAACATAGACTCATGGGAAAATTTAAACTACAGTTTGTTATCTCCTAAATTGTACCGACATTTAATGTGATTTCGCTGACGGGTATTTTAGTTAAATTTTTATATCTATGGTTAAGGCTGACAGTAAGCTTTCTGGTCCTTTTTATGTAATGTAAACTTATCTGTCGACATTTTTGATTTAACTGGCAGATTATAGGTAGCCCGGAAGTATTTTTTTGGCGATTTACTGCCTTACGTACCTTGAGTGTAAATGAACTGTCAAAATTGACAGCTTTATTTATTTATTTACAGAGGTTCTAGATGAGACAAGAAATAGTAGTGAATATGTTAATGCTCGTACACGAGAGTTCACTATTAATTTCGTTGCATTAAGATTTGGTGTGTTTAAAAAGTAAGCCATTCAAATCGGTGTCATCCAAATAAGTGTATAGTGCATATTGTTGCAAAGAGAGCACTAAATTTTATGGTGAGCTGTTTTTAATAATGTTACTATCTATAAACAACAGTTTCTTGTGTATCAGACTCTTACTATGGGTAGACACGTCCACTGCTCCCCAGAAGAAAGAAAGCTAGGTTTATGATTAAATAATGAAGACAAGACAACAAAAACTTATAGCAGAAGCCCTGGGAAGATCCCAACAATTTGTAATGCTCTTAAATCCATATTAGTGCGCCAAAATCCGGTAAGGCTGAAAAATCACTACCACTGATTGCGGTGTCCTCAACCCATTTTGCTTCATCAAAGAATAAAGGTGCACAAATCAATATTGAAGTCAGGGAAGGCACAATCCGCAGAAGACTTCAGAACTTCAATTTACCAGGAGGTCCCGAAAAAAATTGCTTTTAGCCATTAAAGTAGGATTGAACCTTAAAGAGCAAAAATTATTGTAATATCCTCTGGAGTGATGAAATAAAAATTAATTTGTTCTCGTTGGATTCTGTCGCCGGCGCAATATCAGGGAACCAAAAGAAAAGGACTACCACTACCACCCTCGTGTTCCCAGCGGTGTTACGGTGCGATTATCGCAGTTCAAAAAATAAACCTACACACTTGAAAGTAAAACGTCGGTGACATCAACAAATTTAGTCACATAAACGAGAGGCTTGCTCGCTGCATTTCCTGAGATTCTGCCGGTATTTTAACTGTTTCTGATATTTTTTTCGCAAGTGCCTGCAATATAGTTGTATATCGCAACGGCGAATTTTAATCGCAATATCTGAAAATCACATATCTGTTGACAGCTTATGAAAACACTTGCGATTTTCTGTCGCTCCGAATAAGAAAGGACCAAAAAGTATAATATTTTTAATTTAATATGACCTTTGTTCACATCTAAGCTTAAGCGTTGTATATTTTTGTTGACTTAAATCTCGTGCGATAGAAATCGCAACTTTAAGTTTTTAACATACGATCAATCAATGTGAAATAATTGAATCATTATTTTTTGCTTATAAGAGCAGACGGAGCTTGCTATAAGCTCTCTTCGGCCAATTCTGATAGCGTGTAAAAAAATATGATTATGCCTAGCACTGCACTTGCGATTTTAATATAATATAATTAATTAGTCGTTAATTTCATGTGGTATCACAAGGGACAAACTCTGGTCTAAGTGTGTCAGCTGCAATGCTGACAGACACTTCAACCTAACCTAAACTAATTAGTCGTGAACACAAGATCTGAAATATCAATTAATACACATGATAACAAATACTGGGATGCGACAGAAAGTCGCAATCGTCTTCTTTATTGCTAATTTAACTCTTGCGAATTCCATTTATTCGCCTAATTATATCGATTGTTTACCTAGCAATTTGTCTATGTTTTGATTTGGATATATTTATTTTTCATCGGGCGATTGACACTCCCGAACGGTTTAAATTAGTAGATGGAAGAATTTCGAGGTAAGTTTAATTACTAGTTATTTGTAATGTGAACAAATTCATTTATGTAATTTTTTTTAGAAATTGTAATCAATATATAGATACAGATTCACTATCCATTCTTCAAGAGTTTATAAAAATTTGTTCAATTATAGAAAACTATGTTCAAAAAACAAAGGAGATTGTATTTTTACAATTGCGAAAAAAATCGACTTTCGCACACACAAAAGTTAATAAATCACTTGATATTGAAACCACACTATTCGCGCGAATTCGCTTCATTCAGTCTAAGAATTATTCTCAATGACCGACGAATGAACGAATAAATATGATTTAAAACCAATCTAACAAATTCTAAAAAAATTGGTCTTTCATTGCCAAAATAGGATACATTTGGATAAGCCCAAATTGGTCATCGCCAATTACAGTCCGATAATTAAAAACTGTCAAACTTAATTCACGTTCCATATATACCATCCTTAATTCAACTAATAAAGTGTTCGCTGACAACAGAGATTATCAATTATTATAAGGATAGGAAAGTGAAAACCTTTATGAATGAAAAACCGCCCTGTGAACGAAATATCTAAATGGATGAATATTCCTTAATCCATTTAGCTGAAGGCCAATAAAGTCTAAGATATTGAAAAGCAACTTATGTCGTCTAATAATTTAAGCTTAAAATCTGTTTCAATTATATTCAAATGTTTCTTTTTCTATTTCTGTGTATGAAAATGCAAAAAAAAAATTGCATACAAAACGCGAATCTACAATAAAATAAATGCTTCAGATTAGGGATGAAAGATATTCATCGATGTTATCGAACAATCGATATTAAAAATCGATGCTTTAATATTGATGTTGACGGAAGGAATTAGGGAAATTCGTTAAGAATATCGATAATTATTATTAACATCGATTATGAGTTTCGTTGTTAAATCGATATTTTCTCAATACTCATCACTACTTCAGGTTCCATATGACTTTGACAGTTCTATCGTTTACCTCAACTTACCCCAGCTAAAAGCTATATCTACTTCAGGGCGAGTTCATGGCGACCATATATTTCAAAAAATACAGAATTTGTTCACCAGGTTTCAGTTTTTCAAAAATAAAACACTTTAGGTGGACCCTATAGTGACTGTAGAGCTGAACAAATATAAACCTTGTGATATTCATGAGAAACAAACATTTCTAAAATCGCGCTATGACACTTTAGGATACCGTAGGTGTTTATAGAAAATTTTTAAGATTTCTGCACAACTGGTTCCTTAAAACCAGCCTTCTTAGGTACTTAATTTCAAATTATAACTACATACTTTATTATCATTACATAAACCGCTTTCGATTACCACTTTTTATGGATCCTGGCTTTCAAAGCAAAAATAGCTGTCTTATAACAGTAAAATTGAAACCGTCAATCAAACGAAAAAGAAAAGTTACCCATAATGATAATCCATCTCCCCAAATCCCTATCCAAATCCGAACTCTAATCAAAGTTTGACTGCAGAAAAAACACACACACAAACAAAATACTCTAAGCATGCTAATTCTCTTCACTCCGATATTGTTGTTGTTGTTTTGTTTCTATCAGATGGTTTAACCATCGTCAGCTGAGTTAACATCAACAAACTCGATGCCATAACAAATTTATGTGCCCCGTCTCCAAAATCTTGAAGTGAAAAAAAATCTATCTGAAAACAATCATAGTATGCGATGCACATCGCGACATCCATATGGTGATTAACGGTATCTGATATCGAAAAGGCATAGAAAACAAACAAAAAAAAAATGGCCGAAGAAAAACTTTTGATTACCCGAGCGTAATAAACTTGTTTGCTGAAATGTTGTGGTAACTAGCAGTTGCAGTCTTTCAGTTGCAGCAGCAAGGAATTCATTGCATCTTATGTTTTATTTTATTTTTTTTTGTGTTTTGTCGTTTTTGCTTTCTTCTGGTAAAGCTGGTGAAGTATTATAGTGAGCGAGCGAAGCGGTCGCAATCGCGGTCGGTGCAACGGTGCACGTAGTTCAATGTTAACGAACTAGGAAAATGACTTTCACTGCTACAATGCCACTGCGTTAAATCCGTTAGAAGAGAAATGGAAAAAACTGAAACCGAAATCACCTAAATTACCTTTGTTTGCCGCGCGATGGCTGCAGTTGGTGTGCTGTCTGTTTTCAATGGCGCGCGGGACGAGGGATACAGTTAGCAGATATTATGGCAATCGCATGCGCGATGTTATATAAATGAGCTGTGCGCGGTAGCACAACATTGCCAAAGTCTCCGAGCTTGTTTTTCCCCATTCTTCAGCCATGTTGGCAGCAAGAGTTATTGAACTGGCAACTACGGAAAGCAGCTTCTTGTTGTGGTTGTTGTTGTGTAGCAATTAACACCGCAAATGCATAATTAGTGTAAAAAAAAACAACATGGAATCCGAGATGAATGCTAGCATGAGATATAGAGTTCGATGAACCAAAACTTGATATCAGACCATTGACACGGGTTGAATTGTCAATTTTTTTTTTATGTTTTTGGACAGCATTTCGGCCAAGGTCGAAGAAAGTGGAGACTTCAATACAATTTAATAAAATGAAAAAAAAAACACACATTAAACAGACAAAAAACTTTCGATTCAAATTATTATCGAATGTGAACCTTTTTTTACAGTTTCATTGAAAACCAAAATTGACGGCCAAGAGCATGGCGGCTGTCGGCACGGCGCTGGGCTATTAAACGGTGTTATTCATAATTGTTGACATTGAATTTTGATAGTCAACCTTGAGTTCATTTACAAATCAAATTTTTGTTTGCGTTTATGTAATAAAACCTGACAACGGCTTCGTTTATGGGGAATGTTTACGAATTATACGTGACTTCAACATTTAATGTGCATACATAAATAGTAGGTAAGTATTAAGGTAAGGCATGTGATCTTTTTGATCGAAGGGTCAATCTATTACTATACTCATTGAAGTCATAACTTTTGTGATGATTGAAAATTGGGGTTTTTTTGGGCTTCGTATGGGAAAAAACCTGGTGTCAAACCCTCCAAGTGGGTGCCATGCGGAATCTAATGATCAATGCACCAGTGTTATGTGTGATGTCAAGATGGTGATCAGGTCGTGTTACTGAGACGTTCATTTACTTCTCAATATCTCAACTCTCAGTATTGCGATTCAAAGTTACGAGGTCCCTAATTGTTCAGTGGTGGTGTGAGCGATTTCATAAGCTGTGCGCAAGGAATGGAAGGCTAGGGATAAAACAGTCACTAACGAGCTCATTCGGACGACTTGGCAGGGTCCGTCTCAGATTAAGCATTTTGACCTTTCCTTTTGACTTGTTCGTCGGACCAAAATTTCTAATTTAGTCTCTAATCCGGACGCCATGACAGGCATAGGGCTATCCGAGGAGGATGACCTCTTGGCCCTCGAGCCAAGAAACACCAAGCGAGACCGCTACTGCCTTGGTGGCCACCAACCACTCAGGAACCATAGTGATTACCAGCCATAGTACTCCTGTGGTTCATAAAATGTTAAAAACATTCGTGCAGAAAAGCCAGCCATAGCGGAGTTGCACGACCAAACAAAAAATTTCAGGCGTTCTTCTCAAAAACCACTTCAAGAGGGCATCCTTTATTTTAAAGATGAATTATTGACCAATTTGTAGTATACGTAAAGAGTGGATAAGATAAAAATCTTAATTTATCCTTCGGCTTTTTTGGGCAACCACCAACCAGAGCCAACCAAAGATCTGCAAAAATGAGTAAGCTGGAACAGTTCACGAAAAGATCGCAGAATATAAAATAAAGTACCAGAAGATTGTTGACGAATACAATAGTCTTCTGGCACTTCAAGACAAATCCTCTAAGTGCAATATGTCTCAAGAAGAGACTATCCCTAGCGAAAAAAGTCAAATCTTGAGTCACGAGCCAAAGAAGGGCTTTCTTTTCTGGTCTAAAAGAACTGTCTGATAAAAAAATTAAGAACTTAATCTCTTCCCTCAACGAGTTCTTTCGTATCAGAAAGCGCTATCCATCGATACTTGGGTCTAAGATGCGAGTTCGCTGTGACCGCCATTTTACCTACCTACCTTGGGCTTGAAAGTGTTCTATAGATTCTGAAGGAAAATGAATTAAGGACACTATTAAACCGAATATATCTCTAGGATTGAATGTAGTAGAACAAAAAGTCCTTGAGAGGCATATGCCAGAAGAACACAAAAGCTTGCATTAAATTTTTCAGCTGGTTGAATTGGGTTAACTGTATAATATCGTACTTCAATTTTTTCTGAAAAATCTTCCATTAGAGACCTTTATATTATTATATCCATGACCAGTAAGGTATTTTTCGATGAAGGGGATCTAGGTTTTGACAAAAGCTCTTAATGCCAAAAAACTTTTTTTTCGATCTTGATCAATCACAACATCTTATGTCAAAAAACTTTCAACAATTTAAAATTCCCGCTGTTAGACTTGTTTCTTCATATCTATCTCATAGGCGTTAGGCTATTGTTTCGTGAAATATTAATTCAAATTTATTGTCTATATCCAAAGGAGTTCCACAGGGTTCGATTTAAGGCTCAATACTTTATTCAATCTATGTCAATAAAATACCAAATCTTTTGCCCATTGCAATGAACAACTTTTTGCTAATGACCTTCAATTAATGAATAACTGACATGTTGATTTGCGGCCGATTATTGCGTTGCCAGGATCAACAACGATCTTTGCTCAATGAGAAATTGGTCTATTAATTTCAAATCCACCGAAAAGGAAATTCCTAGTTATTTCTAGCAAAAACATTTGACTTTTTACACTTTCCCGATATTCTGCTATGAGACTCAAAAATTCAATAGGTTGAGAAAGCACATAACCCAGACACTTGCTTAAATAGGACTCTTAGTTTGGAATGATCATGTTAAGCAAGTTGTCGGAAAGGCTTATGCAGTTCTCCCCCTTCTTAATGACGGGTGCGAAATCTGTGTTAAGCTCGACGGTATGAATCATTCAAAGATGAATATCATGTTAAACAATGTTGCACGCTACATTTTTGGATTAAGCCACTACGACCATATCTCTCAGTTCTCCTTCGAAAACTTGCTTAAACTTTGTACCATTGTCACACTCTAGTTCTAGTCTGTACAAAATCATTAGTACCCACCAACCCTCATACCTATACGGCTTTCTGTAGTTTTCGCTTTCAAGACGTTTGAATTAAATAATTATACCTCGTTTTACTTGCCTTGCAACAGAGCTACAGTTTTATGTTAATGTTCCTCGTTTGTGGAATTCCCTCCCATGGTATATTAGGGACGCCGGCACTGTTGAAAAATTCAAAAGAAACGTCTTGCAATATTATTTCTAGTCCTATTTCTACTGTCCCATTAGTAATGTACTCAGTTGTAAGCAAGATGTAAATCTTAAAATTAAGTAATAAATATTGTTAACAAATAAAATTAATTATTCAACATAAAAACTGGAAAAGTCTTAAAAAACGTTCAACACATCTATTACATACTTATTTCGCAAAATGATGATACAATTTCGAACAGAACAAAGCTTTTCCATCATTGGTTGAATATATACAGTATCGAGTCTATCCCAAAATATGCTTTAAATTGGCATATAGCCAAAATTATAAGAAAAAACTAATTTGAAAAAAATCATCAACCCATTTTCGAGATATAGAATTTCAAAAATAGATAATATTTGTTTAATTGCAACGAAATACCTATTATAAATTTAAAAGAATATCCTGCAAATAAATTTTGATAAAGTATTAAAAAAGGTCATATATCAGAACTAGTCAAGTCTTTTATGAAATTCGTAAGGACTGCTCTTTCAAAGAAAAAGTAACTCCAATATTTGTTTTTGACATAAAATTGTAGTTTTTTTAAACTGCACAAACAATTCGTATAAAGTTGAACTGGTACTGATAACTAACGCAGCTGATAATAATGACATAAATAACTTGACTTAAAATGAAGGGAGATATTTCCAGTAGAAACTCCTCCTTTAATTGGAAGGAGATTTTTTGACAGTTGGATAAGCCAGGGACACGAATCTTGCCGTATCCTGATACCACATGGGCCAGTACTGGCTAGGCGCAGTACAATCAAATATTTTTTTAACACAAACAAAAGCTTCAGCAACTTGGTCTCCTAATTGCTTACCCCTAATCCACTGGCACTAAGGACGAAGTACTTTGACAGAATTGGCAGAGATGAATTTTGACATATTAAGTTGCCTGACGACCCAGACAAATTTTGCTTCATGTTGAAATTGAAAATATAAGCAAAAACTAATAGAAGTGCAATCAGGTAAGAAAATGATGAAATAATCCTGTCGATCATCGGTGATTGGGTAATACATATTTTCTTCCCGGAAGTCAACCCAAAAATGAATTAAATATGTTTGAATTAGTTTATAAATGGATCTGTTTATTGGACAAATCAAATAAGGGTTTTGGTCGTGTGATTGTGTTCATCTCAACCTCTGCATAAAGTATTTTTTAATTAAATGATATAAATTACAATTACTTTACTTTTAAAAAAATTGTTCTTGACATTTATTTTGAGGCTTCGCTTGATCCGTCTACGTCACAGCAAGTTTGCAGATACGAATTTGACCGGCAGTTTATGAAACCCATTGTCATAATTGAATGTGCCGCAATTATTGCAAATGGCGGTAAATGTCATTGTACTTTGAAATGTATGTATATTGTAAAAAAAAAGTAGGGAATTAGTTGATAACATAACAACAATTGGAGCGAAGAATTGGAATTAAACCGCCTGTCAGTGTTTTAAAGCTCCACTAAAGTCTTTTTGTAAATTTACTTTCGACCTATGAATATGAAAGAAATAAGAAAGACTGGATCGCACGTACTTGTTCTTATGTTCGATCACATCGTATGCACATGATTTTTAAAGTCATTTTTACTTAATTTTTTATAGGTACCTAAACAAAATTTCCTTGACTTTTTTCGAAAAAAAAAAAATTGGTAGGACAATTTTAAGTATCTAATAATAAACCTAAAAACAAAATTTAAGAAGAAAATCATCCACCCGTTTTCGAAATATTAAATTTTCAAAAAAAAAATATTTTTTTCAAAAATCCAAAAAAATATTTTTTATAAATTTTGATATGCAGTATTTTTTATGATTTGAAGGACCTCCTATAAAAATTTTGATCGAAATCTGTAGAGCCGTTTATGAGAAAGTCGAAAATCAAAAAAATGATTATATGGCATATAACAAAATATGTAAAAAAAAAATTGACCAAAATGTAGACTCTACCAAAGGGAGTGCACTGCACACACTAATTTTTATCAAAATCGTTAGAGCCTTTTTCGACATAATTAAGATGGTAGAAGAAATTGTATTGCAAATACCGTTGTTTTTGTGGTTAAAAAAACGATTCAAAAATGTATTTGACCAATCACCTAAAGCGTAAGTACCAAGTTTGAAGATAATCGCTTCAGCCCTTTAGGCTGTATATGGTTCTACAGACAGGCAGGCAGACAAACGGAACTGCGGGCCCACTTTTTTGTGTTCTCCATCATCGTAATGTCAAGTTTGATCAAAATCTCGAGCTCAATTTTTTTCCAAATGCAAAACTTGGCCTAAGGTATGTATATGTAGGTATATGTATATCGCAAGTAAAAATTGCTAGCAGCATTATTTGCTTCTAATTCAACGCTTCCACCAAGTCTTATGACTCCTCCTGTACTTGAGGGCATTAACAGTTTCATGGGACGGATCCGTTCGTACTCAAACATAAATCCACTGGTCCAGGTAGTATTTCCCTAATTTTTTTGAAGACATGTTCTTATACGCTGGCAAAACCACTACTCTACTGATCTCTTCGCGAGTGGATGCACAATACGATTTGTAAAGGATGCCCTTAAAAAAGGCGAGTTTTCTTCACCATCTAACTACCGTCCAATTGCACTTACGTCCCTTCTTACCAAATTCATGGAAAAGCTGATTAATTAGCAGTTTAAGAAGATTAATTATCCGCTTAGAAAGAACGAAAGCTCCTGAATGTCAGTATGAATTTTGTAGCAATACGTCCTTGTATCGTTTTGGAGAAAGTAAAATTATTGTACTTGGTACTTCAAAAGCATTTGATAGAGTTTATCATCAAGCTCTCTTGTCGAAAATGCGTGCATTTGGTATCGATGAATATCTTCTTCGTTTGATTAGTAATTACTTTTCGGACCTCTCAATACAAGTCCCAATACGAAAATACGGTTTCAAATCTGAATTTCACAAAATAAATGCTGGTGTGCCCCAAGGCTCCGTTCTGTCTCCGACTCTCTTTCTCATATTTATTAATGATCTCTTGTCTGAAACTTCTAAACCAATATATTGTTTTGCTGCCGACAGTCCAGTCAGCTTTTCATATTCATTGCTAGATTCACACCCATTTCCTTCAGATGGCAACTACAACGTCGGACAAGCTCATGAAATTCTGGTCTGGAGAGCATTGCCAAATGAGAAATAAACAACTGCGTTGAATTTAATGATTCAAGAACTCTATGCTGTGTCCTTTGGTTAAGACGGGACCCTCCCCAATTTTATTTATGCTTTCTAGTATACATTGAAAAAAGTTAGAGCAACAAACCAACTAAACAAATATCCAATTAAATCAAACGAACTTATAGAATCAATTAAAGCAAATAAATTAATTAATATGCACACTGCACAGTAGCAATATGAATTATGATAACAAACCCTCCCAACAAGGGTTTAATTAATATTACTATTCATTTACAACGGATAGTTGAACGTCAAACTGACATATGAATTAAAACAATTCAAACATTTTGACTATTTCTATACCTACATATCTTAATCTGAACAAATCAATGTCAATTGCTCTCCAATCTGTATACTGCTCGTAATACATGTCTACATGTCTCGATGTC
Organism: Philhelius pedissequus; assembly: GCA_910595825.1. Lineage (NCBI taxonomy): Eukaryota > Metazoa > Arthropoda > Insecta > Diptera > Syrphidae > Philhelius > Philhelius pedissequus. Next base: position 148,805,644 of record OU343162.1, on the reverse strand, counting down.
TCGACACGATCTTGCTTTAAAATTTAAATTAATTCATTTTATTAAATTACAGTGATTATGCATTCCAAAAATGCATATCTCAGGGGCGTACTAAGACAGTGTTAGGCCCCTGACAATGCGGGAGGAAAAATCGTCATCATGCTTTATTGGAACACTCATTTTTCTGATTCTGCACCCATTTACCGAAATTTTAAAGCAAAAAAATCAGTTACTCATCTTCAATTCTGACACAAGTTTATCTTTGAAGTCTCAAAAACTGAATGTTTTGGTAAAATTATCCATAAGGTCAAAAAACAACGTTGAATCGGTACATTTCGATCTACTTCAGTATGCACTTTTATATTATGCTTATCGATGCGAAAGCGTTTTGTAAAGAAAAGCTTGTCGTAAGCGGTCTCATCTCATATTGTTGTTATATGGTATAAAAAGTGATGAATAATTTTGGAGCGAAAAACTATAATTTTGGTACAAAATTTCACGAAATAAAATCAATTGAATAAAAGTGACACTAGCAAAATGACCGTATAAAGTACTAAGTAAAAACAAACACACTGTACAAAATTGTTATTGCTCCAATTACGTCAATATTTGGGCGTGCGTAATATATAAGTATGGAAGTTGATTAGGGAATTACATATGTAAGAAAGGTAATACAAAAACACGCATACAAATTAACAGCGCCCGCTTCGCTGCCTAAGAGGTTGCTTAAGTTTAAAAATTAAATACTAATTCGAAATGACCTTTCATAAGTACGAGTATGTAAAGAATTAATTATCCTTAATGGTGGCTCTCTAAGGCTAAGGTATAAGCTGTTAAAAAAAATCAAACATAAAACTCACCCGAGGCCACCTTGAGCTGGAGCCCTTGGCTTTGACAAGTGTTGCCACGATATTGTAAAGTGTAATCATTTGTTAGAATTGAGTTGGATTTGTATACATCTTACTAATGAACAAAAATAAATAATTAAATTACAACTATTACAGTACAAAATAAATAAAAGTAAATACAGCACAAAAAAAAATACCCGCACACAATTGATATTCATCGATTCAAGAACAACTTTCTGCCATAACTCACGCTTCTCACCGGCCGCCCGCCGCCACCGCCACACCGGCCGGTCAGGTAGTTGAACAACATTATTTTAACAGATTCCGAGTTTTCCGGCATCAATCGAATTTTAATTAAACACAACAAAAAAAATTAAGTAAAAACAAGAGACATTAGCTCACTACAAAAATAATTTGATTGGCAAACAAAAAAAAAACACTTAATTGCGTGATCACAGCGCGATTAAATTAAATCAATTTTTGTTGTTTTCGTATATTGTCATTGAGAGATTAATTGTGGTTTTATTATTTATTTTATAATTTCGTTTTTATAATTGAAGGCATTTGATATTTATAAATTAAAATGTACAACTTCTGATTTCATAGAATTATTTTTATTTAATACATTTTGAAAGCTCTAGGGAAATTAAGTGTTAGAAACTATTTGGGGTAGAATTTCATAATTAACTTTTTTTTAGAAAAGTTTTTTTTTTGTTTTCATATAATTTACACGCGCTCAAGGGATTATACTACCCTTTAAATGTTTCAACACAGCGCGGGAGTTAGGTTAGGAAGAGAAAGAATGATAGGAAAGATGTGTGGCGCGATGTTCTGGGACTGGCGGTGGTTGTTGTCTCAGATTTTATCTCCAAGGATGGCGGCTGAACTAATGCGGAGAAATTTCCGTGTCTTATTTATCTATGCCCCTTATAATTCGCATTTTTTTTTTAATCGGTGTCATATTTATCGATATACTAGTTTTACTCAATCACATGTTGTTAGTTCTTCTATGCCTAAACAGCATGTAATGAGTAAGCCAGCAACTCGTATGAAATTTATTTTAGAATTGGTGTTTAATGGAAAAATAAGAGGACATAGACTACGGCAGGGATCGAACCTGTGACCATAAGGTTCACATGCGAATATACAACTATCGCGCCGCGGCCACCCCCACAGTTATAGTTTTTGAAAAAAAAAACTTCAGTTTCTTCAGCAAAATACAGTTTTCACCATTTTTCTAAAACATTCATTTCTACCGAAAAAAATATAATCTAGGTCTTTTAAGGGTCTTTCAATAGGTTATGTTAGGTAGATGGGCTGCCAGTTGATCTCGTGGTACCGTTGTGGTACCCTGAAGTGTTGTAACTTTTAATTGTATAACCTGAGTTCTATGGATAATCACTATCGAGCCATTTAGAGGCTTTTATGAAGTTCGGTAGGCTTTTGCCTGAAAGATTTGAGAGCTCTTCTAAATCATTGAAGAAGTAACTGCCCAGGAATTTGTTCCTTATATGGCAAAGTGCTGGATAATGACACAAAAAGTGAAAAAGTTCGTCTTCGTCATTGCAGCCCCTGCATAAGTCATCGTCGCATAGACCCATCGTTCTTTTTATGGTAGCCGAGAAGATTGTGCCCGGTGAGTACGCTTAAAATTGTTTATGTGAATGGTACTTTCTGTTCTTTTCTTGTCGAAGTTTGGCTACATAGTTTCCTGCTTGTGGCACAGGTGTCGAACCCATTCCATCTTTCGTTGGTATTTGAAAGAATCTTCTTTCTAATGTTCTGTTTCGTGACACAGAGTGGGATTATAATCGACGGGTTTGGGTAGGATCAAGTGTTGAACCCTTCCTTGCCAGATTATCAGCTCCCTCGTTGTCCGATATATTACTGTGACCCGGAATTCAGCCGAGTTTAATGTTATGCTGCGTGCTCTTCGCGACAGCTAGTTACAAGCTTTGACTTGGTAACTGCTGCAGAAGTCGCTTTAATTGTCGCTTGGCTGTCAATGAAAAAGGTGATATCGGTATTTGGTATCTCCAGTCTCGACACGTACTTAGCAGCATTTTACACTGCCAATACCTCAGCTTGGAAGACACTACGGTGGTCAGGAAGTCTAGCGGAGCTGGCTACTTTTCTGAGAAGAAACCTGCACCGACTCCAGTGTCAATTTTGAACCGTCGTTGTAGAGTGTAGATAGTTATTGACGACTCATCATGGAGTTCGTTGCTTAGCCATACTTGTCTCTTTCAATAGACACGCTCGGAATTTGTTAGATTAAAGCGGCCATGTATTTAAATTAACATTTCTGTCAAATATGTTGCGAATTGTTTGAATTGTTTGTTTAAATCACTTTAGGAAAGTTTACAGTCTTGAACAAATGAGATTTACATCAGAAATCAGTGATCCTTTTGGTGCATATTTAGACAGATAACAATTGTCTGTATTATCCTGTTACAATTGCACACCAATCTGTGTGAATTAACATGATAAATTGTAATTTCAACATTGAACTCGTGGTTAAAATTCCAACTTGTCAAATTAAATCTGCTACGAAAATTTTAGCAATTATTAACATGGCAGACTGTAACTTTAACAATGTTCACATAATCCAGTTTATATGATCCCTTGTCTAACTAAGCAAATGGTCATGTCATTGTATTCCGAGAGAAAGGATGAATGAAAATGACATAATGTAAATTCAAATCATTTGCGCAACCTATGACTTGTTGACTTATTCTAACTTAGTTCAATCGGAATTACAACAGCATGTCGGTAAAGATTAGACAAAAAATAAGAGTAAATTATAAACATCAAGAGATATAGCGTTAACTCAACTCAAGAATATGTTAAATTTTAAAATCAACTAAATGAATAATTAAGCCAAATTAAATGTACGGTATACAATGCTAGAATAACATAAAGGTGGTAAAAGCATGAACAAATATAACTCCACAGAACAGACGTATATGTTCCATTTGGGTGTCCACAATTATGAAATAACATAATGTCCAACCCAAGACGAAGACGACAATGACTGATGCTTATCATTTTAAGCGTTTTTTTTTTAATTTTCAAAAGTTGCAACGTGGCGTCGAGTCCATTACGACGAATTAATTTTTACCTCCAATATAGACACTATAAGGCAAGTTTTGCATTTGGAAAAAATCGAACTCGCTGACACGATGATAGAGAACACGAAAAAAGTATGTCCCGCAATTTCACCTGTCTATCTGTCTTTTGTAGGTGGAACTACAGCCTAAACAGCTGAAGAGATTTTCTTCAAACTTGGTAAGTTTTAGGTGATTGGCACGATTCTTTTTTAAAATCTTTTTTTAGTTCCAAAAATAATGGTTACGGTTACGGTTACACACATTTTTGGGGCGAAATTTTTAAATCTCAATTACATATATTGAAAATGGATCTAACGATTTTGGTTAAAAAAAATCAGAGCATTTTTGTCAGTATAGCCAAAGTTCTGGTCATTACATATTTTGATTTGAAATGTGTTTAACAGTACTTGAGATCGGAGATACAACAAATGTCGATCAAATATATATAATTTTCAAAAATTTTAAAATAAAATAAAATAATAATAAAAGATGAAACATCTTTTTTAACTTGTAGGGCAACTCTAGTACCCGTTACGAAAACATCTCGTACACCTTCCTTTGACTTTGCGGAACATTCAAAATAAGCTAAAGAATTAATTTTTTCGGCCATGGCGCGGCCTTCTTGTGGCTTTACAGGTTCTTGCTTCATTTTAGCTAAATCTCTAATTGTGTTGGGGTCATTTCGACAAGACCTTGCCAAACTGCTGACTGTCAATTATGATGCCAAACGAAAACCTCATAAATTATGTAAATAGCTACAAAGTTAATTAAAAAATACTAAAAATATATTTAGATCGAACATAAGAGCATAGTAGCAAATAGCTAGAGAAATCAATCCTCACAGAAACCAATAAATCATTCAGTAGAGAATATTTCATATAAAGACTGTTTTGGTACGTTTGACGAAGTGATGCACAGTTTTTTTTTTTATATAATTCTGCACGCGCTCAAGGGATTATGAATACTCTTTAAATGCTTTTAACACAGCGTGGGCATCCGGTGAAAGAAGAGAAAGAAGGATAGGAAAGATGTGTGGCGCGATGTTCTGAGACTAGAGCTGGTTGTTGTCTCAGATTTATCTCCAGGGATGGCGGCTGAACTAATGTCTTTTATTTACTTATGTCTCTTATAATTCGCATTATTTTATTTATTTCGTTGTCATATTTATGGCTAGTTTACTCAATCACATGTTGTTAGTGTTATGACTGAACAGCATGTAATGAGTAATCCATCAACTCATTTTTATGACAATTTTTAGAATTCGTTTTTAATGGAATACAAGAAGACATAGACAACAGCAGGAATCGAACCTGCGACCACGAGGTTGACAGGCGAGCACACAACTATCGCGCCACGGACACCCCCAGTTATATTATCAAGAGAGGTACAAGACGTTGGCATTTTTATGGAATGATATACCAAACTTGGATTAATTCTATGATACTTTTATTGTTGTTAACAACCCTAATAAGCCAGGGAAACATTTAGCTAAATAATTTTTTGAGACAGTTACCCCCAGTTGCAAAGAGCGAGCTTAAACTCCACTTTTGGTTTAATTATTTATTCGGTTTCACAGTGTCGTTTAAACATTGAGTCCAATTTGTAGTTTAAGTTAACCGAGATTATTCTGCCGTTTAAAATTCAGTTCAGCGTTTGCATTATTTTGTTTTGTTTATAAAATATTTTGAACAAAACAAAATTGTGCATTCAAATGTTATCGAGTTATTATAGTGATTTTGAATATTATTTTATTTCTTATTCTCGTTGTTTCGCGTGTTTTTTTGAGTCACAGAGAGAGAGAAAGTGAGGACGAGGCAAGAAAAATGATGCCAACTATTTTTCATAAAATGTAGTTAAACAAAGTTCAACTGATCTGAAGATCAGATTTCACTGTGAAACCGGAAGTATCAAACCAAAAATTTAAACTCAGTTTAAGGTTCAGTTGATCTTAAGTTTAACATTTGAGGACCGGCGCCCTGGCCTACTATGGTAGACCATTTAAAAATGCCATTATCTTTTTAGTTCATAAACATTTAAATGAAACAAATATTTAAATATTATATTTATTTACTGTCTTAACCATTTAATAGTTTGAACTTATAAATATTAGTTAGCAAATTCAAATTTAGTAAGAATACTTTTTCAGTGCCAAAAAACGACCAAAATGGTTGTTCAAAAATCGATTCTTCATATTTTTTTAGATAATTTATTTATATAAAAATAAATAAATTTTCATAGCATTGAAGACACAATACAGCATGGTGATATGGTAGACAATTGACATTGACACTTAAATATAAAAATATGAGTTCGCGAACAAATCATGAGATACGCTGACCTATTGAAAAATTTAAATTTAGTTGAGAAGACTTATTTAAAATGACACAGCGCTTACATCAAGAACCGTTAAGTTATGAACAAAACTGTAAGTGCGGACTATTATAGTAAGCCACGCGTGTACTCCAGTGTTAAACTCGCACTGTGAAACTGGGGGTTATCGTTACAACTTGCTGAACTCCATATAAGATGGAAACAAATTTTCCTCGAGAATTGTATACTGTATTTGAGCCGTTCTAGGAGACATCCAGTAGCCAGATTTTTAAGAACGACTTTCAAAATTAAAAAGGAAATTAAGATAGTCTAAGCAAAATGCGGATTGTGGGTCGTAAATTTTTCCTAAAATATAATATAATTAATTTAATTTATGAACTTTATAAATTATTATTAGAAACAAAGGTTACATTTTGACTTAATTTGTTATTATTGATTTTAAATTAAAACATTGGTAGCAGCTCACCCCTTTTGCTATTCGCGTATGGAGAAAGTATGTTGCTATCCTAAGGTTCAAAAACATTTTAAGTGGTCCGTAGAGAACATTTCTTACTCTTTCTAATAGTCTTATTGACCAAGAGTACGAGTACCTTACTAGCTCGCTTCGCGTTTACCAGGAAATAAACTCCATTTTCTGGTCATCTGTGACAAATGGAGTCGAAAACATTTTTCCTTCGTAACAAAAATATTCAAGGTATATTTAGATAGAACATTTCTTTGAAATCCAAATAGTGAGATGGGACATAAGTTCACAAATTTTGTGTACTTAGTTTAAATCCAATTATGGACTTGTGTCCATGTGCCGTAATAATATAAGTCGATTATATCATTCTTACACATAGTTGTTGAAAACTAAGTTAGGTTTTATCAAAAATACAACCATGTTAATTTAACATTGCATATGATTATTTTTGAAAATGTGCGAGAATTCTGATTTTGGAAACATTTTAGATTTGTTCTGAAGATGTCTCTGGGTATGCTAGTAAATCTTATATTGCAAGATAGGACACAAACGTTAAAGAATGTTAAATTGGTTTTTGAAGAAGGATAAGCATAATATTCTAAATGTGTTTTTAAACAGCTATAAACAACTATAAATATATATTTTGATTTAAATTATTAAAATATTACCTTATCGATTGATATTGTCATTGATTTTGGCAGTGTTGGTTGCATTTTTGCTAGTTTTTTGTTGTTGCTTGTATAATTTGCTGTTACATTTTTGCAGTTATTCAACCCATGTGATTAAATCTTCTTTTTCTGTGGAGCGGTGATGTATTAATTTTATTCAACATCTAAACAAATTTATTGTGCAATATTATTTTAATTATTTTGAACATTAAAGTTTATGTTCACTTTTGTTGTTTAGTTTTTTGCCGCAGTTTATTGCACTCAAATGTTGGAGTTTTCTGTAAAGATAAAAATATATAATAAAATTAGACAAATTTAATCAACTTTCTTTAAGCCTATCTTTAAAATTTTTATATACATTTTTTTTTAGAAATGTACCCTATTAAATCAACTACTTCTCGGAAACAATTCAAACGGTTTTAATAACAATATTTCTGTGTACGCATAGTATACACAATCAATATTTATTTCTCGGTCATAAAAGCAAAGAAAAGAAAAATTTTTATCGTTAAGCTCGAGAAACCAAGATGATAAAAGTAGGCGTGTCAGTGGGCAGGTTTTACAAATAAGCAATTGATTCCCTCGATTTCAAAGAGTTGCAATCCGCGATATTACAAATAAATAAATTGGTAAGGCGCTCACTAACCAACTGATGAGTCTAAGTGAGATTGCCGGGAGGAAACGAAAATTTTGTGGCCGTTAAAAGCTTTTTGAATCAATAATTCGACAAATCCAAATAAATATAATGCTAAGTCTTCTAATTGGCTGAGTAATTTCAGTAGTATATAGAATTGTATTATAAAAAAAAACACGATATTAAAAATTGTGAGATCTCCACTTATCTTAAGAGCTTGAGCCTGACAAAGTACTCTCTCTGGAAAGCTTTAAAGTGCGTTAAAAAGCCTGAACTAAGAACTAATCATTAAAAATAATGGTTGACTGGGCTAAAAGAGGTAAGGATAAATCAGATTTATTTGTTGAACACCTCGCAGTAAAGTTCAATCCACTTAAACGTCGGGAGATGGAAAACGAAATGGATGAGATTCAATCCTTAACTGAGAACTTTATTATTTGAAATGTCTCACTATCAGCTTTAGCAAGCAGTGAATTAAAAATCTTAGAAATAAAAAGGCTACTGGGTACGATTTAATAAATGCTCGTGTCCTTAAGAAACTACCGAGAAAAAAGGAGTAATAAATCCATTGTACCCCATGAATATGGCATTAAAGTTTTCATACGCTCCACGTCCATGGAAAGTTGCAGACGTAAAAATGGTTCCAAAACCAGGAAACCCCCTGTCGCTAATCTCCTACTATGGATGTATTTGAGAAAATCTTATTCAAAAGAATACTTCCAATAAATTAAAGAAAAACATCTTATTCCGGATCAAGCCACTCAACAGTTGATCAGGTATTGGATGAAAAGACGTGTGTTCCAGCGCATTTCTCGACGTTTCCCAATAATAGCGTGAAGACATTAAACTACGAAATATATTTGCGGAAGAAGTATACTCGTATCACATCCTTGAATCCTAACTCGAAGATAGGCTATTTCAAACATCAAAGAACAATACTGTTCGACTTAGCGGTAATGAGTTTCCGTTGATCCGTTATATATGCGGAATCTGCAAGTCATATCGCTGGGGAGCTCCCTGCAAAAAGCGACTTAAATAAAAATTTAAACCACTTGAAAATGCAACTTAGTCGTAGTCGAGTGAGTAAGAATCTGACACTACTATGAGCACCGCACTGTCTATGAAGATTCTTGACCTACCCACGCAAAATAAAAACATTATTTTAAAGCTAAATTAAGAACCGTTTAATAATACAGATTAATAAACAAAAAAGACAAAACAGAAATTCTTTCAGAATTTTAATTTTATGAATAAACATAAAGAAAAAAACTAGCTCGATATCTATTACTCATTTATTGACCTTAAGACAACTATCGAGTAGGCATCTCAAGAAACTTGATATGCGTTTAGAATTTTTAGAATTATTCACTATAATTTTAATAGAAAAAGCAACCGGTTTTTTTCCGGAAATTTAAATACGGATTTATTATTTCTGACCGGAAGTTTTAAAAATATTTAACCTAAAGTTCTGAATAGAATAATATTATAAAATATAAAACGAGTATAATTCTAATAGACGTATTGAAGTGAAAAATTAAGCGCATAAATTATAGTTTTATTCAAGTCTTTGACAAAAATAATTGCATATGAATTTTGAATTTATTTAAATTGTAGAAGTGATGTTTTGAGCACTTATTTTTAGGAGGTCACTGTTTCCATGGAAAGTTTATTTGAGGGTGTGAAATCGATGACATGACATGACAAAAAATTGATATTGGTAGTTCGCTGCAAAAACTGTGTGATGAGCGATGGCTTATTCCTGACAGAACAAACAATAATCCAGTTCAATTCTGTGAATGTTTGTGGACACTCTCGGACAACTTTGTCTACAGCAGTGATATTGTTAGTCGATTCTTGCGACATCTATAGTGAAATCAATTTACGCAAGGAAAAAAAGGATGGCGAAATTATTGAATTATGTACAGCTCCATTTTGTATTGCCAAATGTCAACTTATTATTATTTTTTTGTCATGCATGGCGATAACTGGATTTAGCAATTTCCACGATAAGTGCAAAAACATATACCTTCGGGCCTAGAGAATACTGCAGGCTTAACGGCGCGTATTACTTGTTTCTTATCGATAGTTTGCATGGATATGTCAATTTTTTCTGCAATAATATCGCCAATTCCCCTGAAAATAATTTTAGTTTATTATAGGAGTGATTTTTGCACACACAAAAATGTATAACGTAAAATTTTTGTATCGAACTGTGAATTAACCCGAAGAAAGAATATTATAATCACCACAAATAATTTTTCGTAAAAAACAATATCAGTGAATCTAATCAAAATCAACGCATTTCATGGATTGTGGGTATGTCATTTGATCAGTTTGATAGATGGCAGCTGAGTATTTGGTTTTCTTCCGTTCGATATTATTAATATAGAATATTGAGATAGATAACACAGATTCATCTATAATCAAGGCTACATACAATGAGTCCAACTCCAAGTACCACGTTCTGCATAAAGTAAGCTTGTCGAAGGATTTTTTTTTTTTAACTAAAGTGGAGTTCCGCAAGGCTGTATATTGCCAGCAATACTGTTCGTTTTCATCATAAGCGATGTACTGCACACAGCTTTGTTGAAATTCAAAAAGAAACATTTAGTGGACTCTGCAATCACATTTCAAAAGTCGTGACTAAGCGGAAGATATATGTTTACTCCTTCAAATAGAGAGATATAAGCTGATATCGTTTGCGTTTCAGACCAAGCTAAAACGTTTACACTCTAATATTAAATCCGTGCTTCTCCATGGGTGTAGTAACTCTTGCTACCACAAGAAAGCAATGATGAACTTTAAACGAGAACGCAGTTCAGGAGCCCATGGACTCTATAGCACAAGCACTTAAGTAGAATGGACCTACGATCGAATCAAAAATGTAACGAGCGTATTGAGGTCAAGCAATGTAATTGAATAATTTCACGCAGAGAGACAGATGAGGGGACAACCTGGATGTAATTCGCGAAAAACGTTTGAAGAAGAAACTACACGTTCGACGAAGATAAGGGGACAGCTGGGATGCATTACCAGAAATCGTACGCTAGATGGTACAAAAGATAAGACTAGTGGTTGCCCTATGCCCCGCACGTAACGGGAATCTCACGCACGTAAGGTTTTTGATAGTTGAAGCACAGCTCTTTCAAATCCACGTATGTGTAAAAACAGCTATACATATATGTCAAGCAAAAACTAATTTTGCAAAGCAAATAATCGATTTTTTTCTGAACACAATCGAATTATTTCTATCCAAAATCGGTCGATTTTATGCTATGAATACAGATCTTGTGTCTTTATTAGCCCATATTTTTTTTGCAAATCCCTTACAATAAAAAATAAAATGCACGACTGCACGCAAGAACTTGCTCTTATGTTCGATCACATCGTATGCAAAAGATTTCTTTTAAAAATCTAAATATATTTTTAAAGTCGTTTTTTACCGAATTTTTCATAAATACAAAATTTCTTTATTTTTTTTTTCTAAAAAAAATTGGTACGAATCTTAAATATTTAATAATGTAAACTTAAAAACAAAAGATTAAATCGGCTTAATCAAAAAAAATAATTCAAAATTCTGAAATAAATACTTAAACTAATTTGAGCTCAAAAAATTACGCCATTTTATTTCTGGGATAAATTCGAATTTATGAGAAAAAAATTTTTAAATCTGTGGAGCGGTTTTTTTACAAAAAAGTTTTTTTTTTAAACTTTATGAAAATTTTTTTTCAAAAAAAATCAAAAACGCCAATTCAGCAAATACATACTGGGTGATTTTTTTGCTACTTGGTTTTTGACGTTTATATTTTTGACAGATCACACATGACAAATTCCACGAACATTTGACATTTCGATTCAGTATTGTTTGCCATTTCATCATGAGTAGACTTACGCCTGAACAAGGTTTGCAAATTATTGAAATTTATTATCAAAATTTGTGCTCTGTGAAAAATGTGTTTGCCACACTGCACGCGAAACCATGCATCAATTGAGAGGCGAATTTGGTGAGCAGTTGATCTCACGTTTTGGCGCAATCAATTGGCCACCGAGATCATGTGATTTGACCCCGTTAGACTATTTTTTGTGGGGCTATGTTAAGTCTATTGTCTATGGGGACAAGCCAAACACGATTGCTGCCTTGGAAGCCAACATTGAACGCGTCATTGGTGAGATTCCGGCCGAAATGTGTGAAAAAGTTTGCCAAAATTGGACCTTCAGAATGGACCACCTGAAGCGTAGCCGCGGGCAACATTTAAGTGAAATTATTTTTAAAAAGTAAATGGCAGAAATTGATTTATCGATCCAAATAAAAATTTCATTCACTTTTTACAAGTTTCTGTGTTTTTTTGAATTTTCAAAAACCAAGCTCTGAAAAAATCACCGTTTTTACCAAAAAAAAAAAAGAAATTAATGAGTATAAAAAAGTATAAATTAAAAAAAAATTGTTTTAAACGCTTTTAAGAATACAAACAAATATTAATTAAAAATATTGGTACGCAGTATAAATTGGGTTACCTAAACCTATATTTGTATGTATAAAATTTCGAAAGAATGATTTAAGACATTTATGAGATAGTCGAAAGTAATAAAACGGTACTATAAGAAGAACCGTTTTTAGACATTTTTAATTTTTTTTTCAACCATATGATCAGTCCTACCTTAAAAGCTGCACTGATTTTTTTAATCAAAATTGTTAAAGCCGTTTCCGAGAAAAATAGGCTTTAACGTAACGGTCATATGGCAGGTACCGTTATTTTTTTAGCTTAAAAAAAATTAAATTTTTCCTCTGTGCAACACCTTAGAAACTCTATATACCAAGCTTGAAGCAATTCGGCCAACCCGTTTGGGCTGTAGGTTTCTATACATTCATACAGACAGACTGACAGAATTCTTCGACCATCTTTTTTCGTCCTCGCTATCATCGTAATGTCATGTTTTATTGTTATCAAGTAAAAAATTGATCTTAAATCGATTTGAAATTATTGTTTGGAATTCGACATTACGCCCTCTGTGTTAAGGGAAAATCATAATCATAATCAGCTTACGAGGGCTGCTTAAGTGTCAAAATCTAACGAAAAGCTACTATAAACATCGTTGAAACTGTAAATACCCATACATAAATAAATATAACCACATTTCTAAATTGTAAAATCTACAGCTGTCAAATTTCCGTATGTTGCCCATCTACATAATTTCACCATTTGCATTGAAGCAAATCAGTCATTTTAGGCATTGTAAGCAGTGCATATATCGCTCTGTTGATTCAGCTGACCTAAGTGAGCAGAAGGAACCATGGATGCCACTTTCTGTCTCTAAGTTCTGTCACACTCCTTTTCCTTGTCCCTACTGTGCACACAAACATTTTGCATGCAATTTAAGGATTGGCTAATCAAAATAACATCATACAATCTTCGAAAAAAAAATCAATTAAGTACCTCCGACAAAATTGAAAAGAAATAATTATTCATCAATTTTGTTGTTAGTTTTTTCATGACAGTCCAAAAACAAACAAAAAACCTATTTAATTTAAGCCTATCTATGTTTCACTTTAATTAATCACTCAATACCCGCTCGCCGATTCGATCAAAAACAACCAATTCACCTTGTATCGTCACACCGTCCTTCCGACCACCCCATCATCTTTTCAATAAGAATGTATGTAATTGTAGATGTGTGCGTCAGAACACAACAGAAAAACTATCGGTATTCATCACTATTTCTCGATGCGCTTCTATTTCTATCGCCTTTTAGATCCATACAAATTCACACGCACACATAGTTTTCAAGTTTATCACGGCCCGCGAGGCGGCTTTGTATTTGTATTCAGGAAATAAATTTCTCAAGGATAGAAACTAATCATTAGATACAGTATGAAGTATGACTGTTGGCAGCGGGCGCGATGTTATAAGCAAAACCAACTACTCATTTTTACTTTGTATAGTTTTTTTTTTGTTTATTGTTGTTGCACTCAAAATGTGGCATACGCTATACAAAGTTTTGAGGGACAACCGAGCTGTTTTCTTGTGTGTTTAAATCGAATTTTTCATACAAAAATAATATTCCTCCTTGCAATCTTTATAAAGCTTTAAGTTTTACTATTGAGCGAAATGAATTTGTAAAGAAATTCCACTACTAGAACTATGTCGCACCTTCTGGTCTCTTTTTTTGCAGTTCACATTTTAAATTTGTATTCCAATTATTACTCTTAACTACTCTACGTGGCCAAATCAGAAGTAGACGTCAAGATTATTGTTTAGCAAAATCTTGATCTAGATTTTTTTATTCAAGAATGAAGCGATGATATACTGTTCATAGATGCGATTGACAGAGTCCGATTCCATGCGGCGGATAGGTCGATCTTTACTCGGGACGTTTAGAATTTCACATCTTGGCAACCCCTGGATACAGCTTTGAATACAGTAGACGCTCGATATAGTGAATCTCGTTCGAGTGAACTATCCAGTATAGTGAACACACAAAATTTTATACAGGGTACTCCAAATAGTGAACAAGAAAAATCTCGCTTTTTTTTAGAACTTCCTATCTACAATGCATCCATAGCTTATAAATAGAGTTTCACCGTTTAGTTTCATGTCGTTTTAACCAAAAACTCTTCAAATGCGTTTGTGTATGTGTCCTATTCCATCAAAGGATGCTGTTATTTATATTGATAAGGTCATTGAATGGGCGGTGCATAATAATGCAGATTATTCTGACATTTTAGTTTTAAAACATTTACAAAAAAAAAGTTGTTTAAAACAATTTAGAATTAAGTAAGACATAAACGAAAGTGAATTTTAATTTTTTTTTATACGAGTGCAAAAATTTATTTATTATTAATATTAATTTCTATAATTTAGGATAAACAAAGCTCGTAGTGCTTTTGGAATGCTTTCTCCCGTGTGGAACTCCAGCATAATAACGCTACGCACAAAACTAAAACTCTTCGAGTCCAACGTGAAATCCGTTCTCCTGTACGCCTGTGAAACCTGGAAATGCTCCGCCGACATCTCGAGCAGGCTACAGGCTTTTATCAATCGCTGTCTTCGACACATTCCCAAGATTCGATGGCCACAAATCATAAGAAATGTTGAGCTGTGGGATTGGACTCACCAGAGAAGGGTAGATCTTGACATTAGACAACGAAAATGGCAATGGATTGGCCATATTCTGAGGAAACCAAACGAGAACATAGCAAAGCAGTCCTTCGGATGGATTCCTCAGGGTGTAAGGAGAGTTGGTAGACCAAGAACAACATGGAGGTCAACTGTACTTAATGAAGCTCAGTCCTTTAACTTCCATTCGTGGGCTCAGCTAAGGCACCATGCCGTGAACCGAGATAGATGGAGGGAATCTGTTGCTGCCCTATGCTCCAGGAGGAGTTAAAGTGTTGCTGCGAAGGCTGCAGCGACCGGAACACATATATATATATTAATTTCCATCAATTTATTTGTTTTTTTGTTTTTTGTTTTATGTTTTTTTTTTTTTGTTATTCACGTGATGTGAACTGAAATGTTCCTTTTTTTGTTTTATGGATGAAAGTTTTCAAAAAAAATTTAAATTAAATATTTTGGTGCTTATGCTTTTTGTCAAGCTTCACTCTGGTTATGTATTTTATTTTTAATGTTTGTAAAATTGCTTATTTTAAAAAAAATATAAAAAATGGTTTTAGTACTTCACACTACTCAATGTATGTAGTTTTTATTAAATTTATTATGTATGTAGTTTTTATTAAATTTAGCTTTGAAAAACTACATACAAAATTACATCTCCTATAGGGAAATTAATTTCCAAAGAACGAAGAAATGATAAAAAAGAGAGGGCGTGGAAGTAGGCGGATTTTACTAAATTAAAGTTATTGGCGGAAAATTTTAGTCGATTTAGTAATACATATGTTAAATAATTTTTTGTATGAAACTAGGTTAAAATAAAATGCACGACTGCATCGCACGTACTTGCTTTTATGTTCGATCACATCGTATGCAAAAAATTTCCATTAAGAATTTTTAAAGTAGTTTTTTACTTAATATTTTATTTACAAAATTTTTCTAATATTTTTCTAAAAAAAATTGGTAAGACAATTTTATGTATTTAATAATATAAACTTAAAAACAATATTTAAAAAAAAATAATTATATAAATATATAAAATATTTTTCGAAAATTTTGGTACGCAGTATTATTGATTACATATTAAGTAAATTTTAATTGAAATTCGTCGCGACGCTTATGAGAAGGTCAAAAACCAAAAAAAAAAAATGGTTTTATGGAAGGTACCGTTAATAACAAAATATTTAAACAAAAATTGACCACAATGTAGACTATACCTAAAGCAGTGCACACACTTTTTATCAAAATCGTTAATCGTTGGTTAAAAGAAATTGTATGCCAAGTACCAGACAGACAGGCAGACGGAATTGCGGGGCCTACATTTATGGTTTCCTCCATCGTCGTAATGTCAAGTTAGATTAAAATATAGAGGTCGATTTTTTTTTCCAAATGCAAAACTAAATAATACCCTATATTAGTTAAGTATAGTAAGGGTCGATTTTTCATTCTCCATATAAACATCCAGTTAGTTGCCAGAGGAAAAAACTTACTTGACTGTTAAACAATCGGATAACAACATCGAATTTTCCAATCAAGAAGAATAATTTAATTTGAACGTCACTTTTATTTCGAGTATCGAACTTTTCATAGAAATTAATTTTTGTTTAACGTTTACTTCAAAGCAATAATTTTTCAAAGCGTTTTTGACATCGAAAATAGCTATTTATTTTATTCCTCAGATAACTACTTATTCCTTTCCTTATTCCTAGGATTAAGTTATATCTGACTGTTGAAAAACTGATTTTTGCTCTTTCTGGAGAATATGAACTAACTGACTGCTTAACTGACTATTGAAAAATTGGACCTAAGTAAAAAGGATTTTGCTAATTTTGGCGATCTTTTAATAAATTTAAAATCACCAAATGGCTACTTAATCTTTAAGGTATCGTGCTAAATCAATATTCCACTTTGAAATTTGCAAAACGTCAAAAAGTTTTGTCGTTTTGTTATTTGCACAGTTTTGGGCGCATTCAGCTGTAGTTTATCCACAAATTATATTATGCTAATTAAAAAATGTTTAATTCTACAATTTACCAAACGTCATTGTGACTTTCAGAATAAGAATTCGTTTTCTTGTTTATATTTTTCCTGTTCTAATGAGCTCATTTCACCACTGGTATGTATGAATTAAATTTTACATATTAAACGTTAACTAAAGATATGATTTAATCACACAGTATTCACGATTTTTCTTCAAATCTGTCAAACTTTCAAAACATTCTCAGCAATGTCATATGAGGAGAATTCCTCAACAAATGTTTTTTTAGTTTGCTCTAAAATACTGAGGAAAAAAATTGGATTCGAGTCCTAAATTTTTGGGAGGTCGATATTGGAAAAATCTCATGTTTTTTTTCAATTGGTCAGTTACACCACTTTTCAATTGTTCGTCAAGTTAAAATAGATTTTCTTTGTCAGTTTTGCCTAAACAGTTCAAAAATTGGTTATTTGAAAGACTTGTAAATCGCATCATTTGATTCCATTCAACACTGTCAGTTCTCAATAAGAACATGCCCACACTTTGATTAAATCATAAACTGACTAATTTATCAACAAAGTAAGGAAAAATAAATATCCACTCCACATGCAACTGTCGAAAGACAATTGCATCCACTGTACTCTGTTCAACAAAAATAGTCAGTACAGGGCTTATGGGCGAGCTTTTTTCAAACCAGTGATGCCTGTGTATACTGTACTGTACAGAATTGAAAAAAAACTACCACTGAAATAGATTCTAACTACTGACCAACTTACACAAATTATTGTGGTAAGGTAATATCCTGCAAAGTATCTTACAACCCCCCCTTAACCGTCCTCGTTGTATAAGCATACTGATCATTCTACTTTCGCTGTATAAGGTGAAAAAAATATACATTCCAACAGAGTTACCAATACCTATTGAAAGAAATACAAAAGAGCTTTTTCAGTTTTTTTTACCAAAGTGCTTTCCGTTTATAAGCTTTTGAGAACAAATCTTAGTAAGGAGAGGAGGAGAAGTGTTACCGCTTTAATTTTCTACTTTCTTTTTGGTTGTATTTCTAAATAACCCGCTAAAATGCAGATAATTTTTTTTCGCTTCCGGTGTTTTTGGAGAAAAAGTAATTTGTGCAAAGTATCGGAACGTTCAAAGCAAATTACGTGGATATTCATTGCAAAAGGTTTTACAAAGTGAAGTTTGGTTATATCAACAGTGAATAATTGATATTGCGTATGTTAAAGAGTGAAGTAAGATTGAGTTAAATATATAGTAAAGTGATATTATATAACTTTTAAGTTTTTTGCGGATACCTCTAAAAAACACCCCTATTGGCTTACTGCTCGCTTGATGGTGTGGAAAAAGATAAATAGTTTTTTTTTCTAATTTAATTAAAATGTTCATTGTTTTAAATATGCAGATGGTAACCCGTACTCATATTTCTCTCATATTTGGGGTAATTAATAATGATAAGTACGGAAACTCTATGAGAGCTTTGACTTGAGATAGATGTATGCAAGCCAATGTAACCGGAGTGAAAGGCAAATGCCCTATTTTCCCTGTACTGACTATTTTTGTTGGACAGAGTATAATCATTTTTTGGTGTGCAATTGATCTCCTGGTTACATTGGTGGTAAAGCTTATCACTCTTTTTCGAAAATGAGGAATTTGTCATAATCATGGTGAATTCTCATAGGTATACCCAATTGTTAACCAAATCGTTTGTCCTGATATCGAAGATATAAAAAAGAGCAATACATCTGATAGCTTTCTTCCTTTTTTGACATTATTGCATGACAAATTTCATAAATCAGTTATCAGAAATATATTTTATTTAACATTACTTTCAGGCCCTCACAATGGATTACTCCCTAAACCTATATATGTGAGAAGATAATCAAAATCTAAAAATCATTGCTGAGAAATGACTGATTTAACTAATCCCTGATTGTTTGTTTTTTGTTTACACAAATCCAATACTTGCACCAAGGAGGAGTAAAAAGAACTGAAAAGGGTGATCTTGAACTTCGTGGGCGCCAAGTTTAACACTAGCTGTTGTGTGTTGATTACGAATAATTCTAAACAATTGGCTTCCCCTCATTACATTTTTTTTTTAAATTTAATTTATGTGTACGTCGGTCGCGTTCATATTATAACGTTTGTAAGTATGTACCTTATGGTGTACCTATGCCATAATGATTTGGAGTGTAGGTAGTTCTGAAACAAAGTAACAATTATTCAGCTTGTTTACTTAAAGACAAGTGTACGCTAGGTATTTCAAAGCTCAATGCGCACACCCTTGAACATCGAATCAAGGGTAACTATTCCCACATATACTCATACACACAGTAGATAAGATAGTTGTTTTGTATAGGTTTGGTTTTGGATAATTTTATATTAGAAAATTAAAAAAAAAATGTATAACACTTTCATAAGATACTTATACGTATAAAATCGTATAGTGTCAAGCCTTTGATTTATTATAAGACGTAAAATGCACAAATGTATTCTCTCCCCTCGTACCTCGGATTGGAGGTCAAAACTTTCATACTTTCAAATGTTTGTTTGTGTTCCTCAATGTTCTTCGGCGCGCGCACCACCATGCAGCACCTTGCACCGTCTCAATCCGTAAAAACCAGTAAAGCACACATTTGACAAGAAAGCACGCAGCAAGTAGAAAAATATTTTATTGCACCGCGTGAGCATGCTTTTCCCCCTATTCCAATAAATCCATCAAGGTTTTGTGTGCATCAGGTTTTAGTAGGCATACATATAAAATGTGAATAACTTGTGTACGTTAAAATGCACATAACTGCACAAATACATAATGTGCATTTAGAAATTGTTTATAAGTTCAACATCAGGATTTGATATAACAGGCTGCAAGTGAATCATTAGTTTATGAATAGAAAATGTCAATGGTGTGTAGATATTTGTGCATTTTAAGAACTTAAAAGCTGAAATGTACATATGTTTGAAAACTATTAGAAGGGGAACCATCATATCATTGAAAATTTTAATTTAGAATTTTGAGACATTTAAATAGCAAAATCAATTAATATAATAAATACCAAAATAATTTAGTCAACGGCTAAAATTCATTGGATCCCACATTATACCACATTCTATTTAAAATTTTAATGTTCTGCCAGTTGCGTAGTTAGGGAGGGTGGGCGCAAATGCACCTTTCAAAATTATCCTACTTGTTTATTAGAGTTTTCAAATGATACTCGGAACTACATATTTATAAGATAACTTGCTGTACCCTGCACGTATTGCTACACCACCAACTAAAATAAATTTGACGGAAGGACATTAATTTAACTCACAATAAAATGCACAAAACTATTCAAAGCTGTGTTTTTCTGTTGTGCAAATTAACATACAAAATTTCACTGGATAAGTTCTAGTTTAAGTTGAGTGAAGAAATTTTGAGTGAAAAAGCAATTATAATATTGCCACATTTGCAAAAAAAAAAAAACACAGTCAGTTTCATAGTAAAGAACTTTTGCTAGTAGCAACTACAATGAACAATCTTTCGCTCGTGGCAATCAGAACAATTTCATTTGTTTTTCTTTATATTTTCTTGGATTGAATCAGCTGCATAGTTTACGATTAAATAAATCACATATATAGAAGCATTCATTTTTATATATAGCATATAATATACATGTATAAGAAGACCGTTTTTCACTTTTTTTTTTTTGAAAATTCACATTCGTATAAAATTCGTTCGAGGGAATTTCAAAATTTAACAGCTTATTTTCAATAATTTTAGTTTACTAAATGACTTTTCTCAAGATGTATCCGAAACTTTTTTAGAAGTAAAAGAATTAACAAAGCTGATGCTAGTGCTTGCTCTTATGTTCGATCACATAGTAAGCACAAGATTCTTAGTAGAAACGGCAACATATATTTTTAAGATCGTTTTTTACTTAGATTTTTATTTACAAAATTAGTTAAATTTAAAAAAAATGTGTTCTAAACAATATAAATTTAAAAACAGAATTAAAAAAAAAAATCGTCCACCAGTTTTCGAAATATTGAATTTTTAAAGAAAAAAATATTTTTTTTTTCAAAAATCCAAAAAAATTATTTATCAAACATTTTGGTATGCAGTATTATTTCACATAAAAATCTTGACACAAAAATCTTGATCTTAATCCGTTCAGTAGCTTATGAGAAAGTCGAAAAATAAAAAAATTGTTGTTTAACAACAAAATATATAATACAAAAATTGGACCAAAATTTAGACTGTACTTAGGGCCGATAAACATCCAGTTAGTTACCAGAGGAATAAACTTACTTGACTTTTAAACAACCGGATAACAACATCGAATTTTCCAATCAAGAAGAATAATTTAATTTGAACGTCACTTTTATTTCGAGTATCGAACTTTTCATAGTAATTAATTTTTGTTTAACGTTTATTTCAAAGCAATAATTTTTCAAAGTGTTTTTGACATCGAAAATAGCTACATATTTATTTTATTTCTCAGATAACTCCTTATTCCGTTCTAAAATAAGCAGATAACTTTGTTCTTAGAATAAGTTGTATCTGACTGTTGAAAAATTGATTTTTGCTCTATCTGTATATGGAGAACATGTACTAACTGACTGCTTAACTGACTATTGAAAAATTGACCCTTATACTAGTGCAGAGTTTTTTTTTAAATCAAAATCGTCAGAGCCTTTTTCGAGATAATTAAGATAGTATAATATTTATAGCAGGTACCATTATTTTTTGTACCGTTGCAAAGACAGACTGACACACTATCATAGTACTGTCAAGTTGTTGCAAAACTTGTACATATATCGCAAGGAAAAAAATGTGCATTATACTTATCCTGCTTTTGAAAATTTTGTTTTTCATAACTCTAAGAAAATTCTAAAAATTTTCCATTCTCCACACGATTATTTCGTTATTTTTAGAATTCTATAAAATAACTTATTTGGGACAATTTTTCAAAAAAAAAACTTCTTGGCAACTATAAAAACTGAGGTCGAAAAAGTTAAAAATATATTTTTCAAAACAAAGAAATTTATCTAATTTAAAAGCAAGAGAACAGAACTCAGTCATATTGGTCGTCATCTTAGGAGATTAGCAAAACTAATTAACTCTTTATGATTTGGTTTTAGGATTTAAAAGGTGAAAATTTTTTTGTTGGCATTTCTTACAATATATACATACATTTTATCCCAAAATATATATTGACAGAATTTGGAGAACAGAGAGAACAAACTTTCAAAACATTTACTTTTTTTAAAAGAATCACGAACAACTTAAACGCTGTCTAAGTCATCTTGATAAAATTGGCCAAGCTTAATGTAACATGTTTTTGTATCATTAAGTTGTATATCTCGTTATAAGATACACTAGACAGATGCTGGGGTTCATAATTGTGCATCTGGATTTCAGTATTCTGTAAATCCAAAATTATATAAACCCAAAATTGACATAACAAATAAGTACATAATTTTGGAATTAAAGGCTAACTTTCTTAGCAATCAAGCATTCATTTTCATGAACGAAACCCATACGACAGCACCAAATAAATCTTGGAAGTGCACAACTCAAATAGGCAAGTGTCTATAGAGTTCAAAATGTCGAGTTTTATTCTAAAAGTCGAAAAATCATATTAAAAATAAACAAATACTTTTAATTAAAATAAAATGCACGATTTTTTTTTCTTAAAAAATGTTGGTATGTCAATTTTAATTATTTATCAATATAAATTTAAAAACAGAATTTAAAAAATCGTCGACCCGTTTTCGAAATATTGAACTGACAAACAAAAAAAAGATTCTTTCTGAATTTGAAAATTTGAACTCTAAAAAAATTATAAAAATTTTGCATTTTCCAAACGATTAATTCATTATTTTTTAGAATTCTATAGAAGAACTTATTTGTGACAATTTTTGCAATAAAAAACTTGATTTTGAACAGATGTCAAGTTTGATAAAGAAATTCGAGTTTGTTTTTCCTTAGATAGAGTAAAATAATAATATTCGGCAACGCAACTCACAATTTAAGGATACAACACAAAATTCAATACAATTTGAAAAAAAAAATATTTCTGTCATTCCTATGATCGATTTTGACGAATTCTGGATTGTTTTAATCAGTATAGAAGGTACTTTAAAATATATTTATATTGATATTACAAAAACAGTTGTTTAATTTTGCCGAAAATTATTTTATTTAGAGTTTAATGAAAAATTATATTAAACTTTAGATTAATTCCCAATTTTTGTAGATATTTTTGTAGGTTTATATTTTTTTAAATTACTATTGCTCTCCTTTCGAAAGCTTTTAAAATTAAATGCCCGACTGGATCGCTCGTACTTGCTCTTATGTTCGATCACATCGTATGCAAATGATTCTTAATAAAAACGGCTAAATATATTTTTAAGTCGTTTTTAACTTAATTCTTTATATGTATATACAAAATATCTTCAATTTTTTTCGAAAAAATAATTGGTATGGCAAATTTTAAATATTTAATAATATAAGCTTAAAAAATCAAAAAAAAAAAAAAATATTTTCGAAAATATTTGTGTGCAGTATTCTTTATAATTCGAAAAATTTTGATCGAAATCCGTAGAGCCGTTTCTGTGAAGTCAAAAACCAGAAAAATGCTTGTATGGAAGGTACAGTTAATAAGAAAATATGTACACAGATTTTTGACAAAAATGTAGACTCTACCGAAAGAAGTACACACACTAATTTTTATCCAAATCGCTAGAGCCGTTTTTGAGATATTTAAGATGGAAATTGAAAAAATTGTATGGAAAGTACCGTTATTTTTTTGGCCTAAAAGAACGATTCAAAAATCTATTTGATACAATTACCTAAAACACACTAAGTACCAAGTTTGAAGAAAATCGATTTAGCCGTTAAGGATGTAGATCGTTCTCAATCATCGTAATGTCAAGTTTAATCAAAATCTCGAGTTCCATTTTTTTGCAAATACAAAACTTACCCTATATTATGTACATACATATTTATATCACAAGTAAAATTACTGATTTAAAAATCATTGAGTAGGAGAATACACTCGAAAACGATTTTTAGGTATAGGAAGTTTTTGGTAGAAGAGCGGTTTCAAAAGTTTGTCCATCAATGCATTTTCAGAGGACTTTTTCATAATAATAATTGTTTCATTTGATGGTATGGGAAAATGGGTGTCTCTAATAAGCCAATTTTCAAGATTAAAAAGGTTAGGAATCACTGCACTTGATAGTATAATTGATGCAAAATTAGACAAAATACCAAAAAGTTCAGCGATTATTTCCATTGAAAGTTTCTCTGAAATTGTGAGTGTTACATTACTTCTTTAGTCTTTAATTCAATATCCTCAGGTTTTTCTCTGCCCTACTCGTTAAATTTGTATTTGCCATTAAAAATGACACCTCACACAAATTATGTCTCTAAAGTGTAAACAATTGTAATTGTGTGTAATGTCGATCTCCTGAACTGTTTTAAAACTTTACCAAATGATGCAAGAATTTGAAGAAGAAAAATGGCTAAAACACCTTAGCTACGCCAATTGTGATTAGTGATCATTGAAATAATAAATCTGATTTAATGTGAAAGGTTGGGGGCGAATTAAAAAAAAAATGTTTGACTAACAAAAATTATTCAAGCCATACGCTTCACTAGTGTGAATTTATTAATTGAATTTGCTTTTAAAATTTCAAACTAAAATATTCAAAGTTTATTTTTCAATGAAATGCAGCTATAATTGGCCTTTTAATCTTCGAACATAAATTAATATAAACCAAAGATGTTTGTCATTGAATAATTTCGCATGCAATATGTGTAGCAAACTTTTGCTTTTTTAGTACAAATAAGTTAGGGGCCGGTTATAGCAAAGAGTGAATTCTTTTCTTTTGCATAATTTAATGTGTTAATATACAATTTGAAAATTAAATCATTTTTTTAACAGAAAAAAAATTCATCGGACAAAGAGCAAGATATTTGATATTTTTGATGAAAATTCTGTACAAATTTTTTCAGTACGGAATTTTGTTTAGTAAAATCAATTTTTAGAAAAAGTACATGAAAAAATTAAAATATCACCAATTTTCAGTTGAAATTTAAGAAAAGTGTCATGAGGATTTTAACAAAGAACGGCACAAAAAATGTTAATTTTACAGTCTTACATTTAGAACATTGCAACTTTCAAAATTTAGTTTGTGATGATTTGCTATCAAAAACAGTTAATCAAGTTTACCTTGAATAAAAACGATTTGTTTTATCGCATTTTATAACTTCAAGAGCATAAGTTCACCAACAACATTTACCAATTATAATTTGCGATAAATATTAAAAGATTTACAATCACTAATTTAGAAATTTGTAAATCACCAAATATTTGCTTGCAAATCGCGCCTATTTTGTCGGAATTTATAACGTTATTAGAATTACAGTGAAAGCTCTAATAAGCGGACACTAATGGCCGCCAAATTTTTGTTTGGTTATAATAACTGTCCGGTTAAGGTAAAGAATAATAAAGCAAATGACTGTTATAATGGAACACCACCAAAAAAGGGAACCAAACAATTTTAAAATTACACCAACTTAGTTACCCGGGAGGTCCTCTGGTATGTTTTCAACAAAACATCTCTCCGGTTATTAGCGCTTCGCGTCCGGTTATCGGATATTTTCTATGGATTTTCTTACATATCAAAAATAAAACATAAAATATACTATGAATGGTCCTTTGGTTTTTTTGGTTGTTCGATTTGTTGATAAAAAATAATCCCTCAGTAAAATTTTATGTCCGGGTATGAGAGGTTTTCAATATAAAATAACCATAAAATGTGTCCACGTCCGTTTATGGGCTTGTTCGTTTTTAGCAAAGTAATTTGTATGAGGAATTCAAAAAAGAAGTTTGTTCCCGAAAATATGCCCGTTTAAGGGAATTGTCCGCTTATCGGAGCTGTCCGCTAGTAGAGCTTTCACTGTACTATAAATCACCAAAATATTTCGTAAATCGTGATGCTTTTGTCGCAAATAACTGTGACTTTATGTTCAATGTAATAATACACTAACATATGTATATACAAGTCATCCATGTTTGTTTGTCTGACCGATTGCATGAATATTACAAACTTCTAAGGAATTCAAAATTAAATATTTATAATTCTTTTGCAATTTTAATGCAAATATAAATAGTTGACAATATGTAATTAGAGTAGATTCTTTTTTGTCAGTTTCAATAGCCGTGGAATTAGGCTTAATTTTCAACACTTCAAACGAAAACAATAAGTTTTCCTACTCTTATCCGAATCTATTTTAAAGATCAACAATTTAATTTATTCCTGTCAATAGCTATATAAGTTAAATGTGTAGGTATTGTATGTCGATAACAAATATAAATAAAAAGAGATGAACCTATAACACATTTTATTAGCCCGGTCCCACCAAATAAAACTTCAGTGAGCAGTGAGCACTCAATGTCAGATTCATGAGCAATATTCAAACACGGCTAAAGTTTCGATCCAATGCAGCTTAACCTTAGAAATATTTCAGAAGTGCCACAATACATTAATATAAATAAATATAAAATTCAAAGCATCAATTTAATCATTTTTGACACCAGCATTTTATATTGCAATTTGGCTGGCACAGAGAGTGCGCGATTGATCGGTACGCAGAAGGTTGCGAGTTCAAACCCAATCTTTACTTTTTCCAAATAAAATAAATTTATATAATTTCAGAATAAAGAAAATCAGCTATGTACGTCATAGAGACATTATGCAGACAAAATCAAAAGTTTTAATTTTGGCCGTACCGCACTCTAAAGAGTCGGTTCGTAACGTAGGATTTCAGTATTTCGTAGTACTGCCTGGGAAGGTCCCTATGCAGTTTGTACTCAAGTCTGGCTTCTCTTCAGTGTCGAATAAAAACACTTTGAAAAATTATTGCTTTGAAATAAAAGTTAAACAAAAATTAATTTCTATGAAAAGCTCGATACTCGAAATAAAAGTGACGTTCAAATTAAATTATTCTATAGATTGTTTTTTCTTGATTGAAAAATTCGATGTTGTTATCCGGTTGTTTAACAGTTAAGTAAGTTTATTCTTCTGGAAACTAACTGGATGTTTATCTGGAGATTGAAACATCAGCTCTAAATTTAATATTACGAGCATCCCGTATTCTTTCTTCTTGAAGGGAATTTCGTAATATTTTACAACTACTTCTCCAATGTCTGTTTTTTTTTCTTCATTTTTTCTGCAAATTCTGATGCAAAGACTAATAAGTAAAACTTACCTCGGAAATTAATCAACTAATCAATCTAGCAATTCACGGTATTTTTTTAACGAAAATGAGAAAAAAAATAATTTCATACTACTACCGCAAAACTCGCAGTGTCAAAAAAGTCTGAACAAAAGTCTGTACCGTGGAAAGAACATTTGAGAGTTCTTCGTCCGTTTGATATCACAGCCCATTTCACAAAATTTGACAGGCATGACATGAGCTCTGTTCGCGTGCTGTGTACACAATAATACATTCTTTCGTTTTTTCAATACTAGGGGATAAGGGGAGGGATTGAATAAAAATTTTAAACATTTTTAATTCAGCAAAACAAAAGTGTTATTTTGGTATTTACAAGATTTTTTTCCTTTCATTTAATAGTGTTCATAATTTTGTCCAAAGAAATTATTTGGGCTGAAATGTCTGAGAAAATATTAGGTGTGTTCCAGTAATTTCTAAAACTGCAAACATCTTCGAATTACTCCGAAAAACTGTCAAATCAAAAAAGAGAATCCTCATGAGAAAGTAAAATATTTTTCCAGCTTGTTAATTTGAGCTCAAGCTATTTCATTGGAGCATATTATGAAGACTAAAAAAACCAAGTCATTCGTATGACCAGAAAAAATATTGAATATGGCTATAAACATTGTATTAGCGTTTACCAGCTCTTTACCAGCAATTCCAGAAAACCTTCTGGTTCTCCATTATCAATCCTTCAGATACAAATTCTAATTGCCTCGTGTTTCGTGTCGTGTAGAACATACTAGTATTGGAATGTTGATGCACATGCAATCCGTTCTTCTATCTTGATAAAATATTATATCTTTTACTCTAAGATGTAATCCTTTGTGAAGTGATTAGCAAGTAAGTATATTCTCTTTGCATCTCGTGATGGCAAAAAAACTAATAAAAAAATAATAATATAGAACATTAGCAAAAGTAGTATAATTAATTCCACCAGCATTCCGTGAACAATAGCAAATTGAGGCGAGGTATAATGTACTGCGTGTGACTTACCACCGAGTGCTGCTGTTTTTACTGCTATAGCTAGTACTCTTAATCGTAAGTATATAACTATCTGGACTGGATGAATGGCTTGAAGTATTGCTGGTTGCAGCTGGGGTGGTACTATTAAATGTGGCTACAATCACACTTTAATTAACCTATAAATCTTTCTTTAACCATGACAATAACTTAAACGCGTGCAGAACTCAAATAAGAATAACCGATATGTACTCTATGGCAGATCATTATGGTGACAAGAATATTTATTTTATTAACAGATATTGGCCGTTGGCGATATGGGACAGGATTGAATATTTGTGTTGTGTTGTGACTTTGTAATTGGAATTAATTTGTTGAACTTGATTTTCAATGAGAAACCGGATCATATTATATTCTTAAGATAAATTCGTCTCGTTAGTATTTATAATTAGCGGGTTTGATATATGTAGTTTGTCGCACTATACCTCTATCCGTGAAAGCTGATGACAGTTTAGATGACAGATAAGGAAGCATATATTAAAAAGTATATTTTTAAAAAGTGATAATTGGATACTGTGGTGTTCGATTTATCAACAGTGTTCGAACTGCCGTATGTGGATAGTAGATATCATCAATGTTATCAAGCAAAGCAACATTTTGGTCGATTATGCCATTCTGTGTGCATTCGAATGAAATAAGCGATTATAATCGATTTGTGAGACATTTCGATAATTCATCTGAAATCATTCGAATTATGTCTCTCTCTCATACATGGGTGTTCTCGATTTCTACTTCACTATACCACTATTTAAACATAAGCCAAATGCAAATGAAATACCAAGAGGCAAGAGCAAGAGCAAAGAGGTATTGTGATCAGCGCTGTCGTTTTGAAAATTTGGATGGGAGTAGCTCAGATGATTAGAGAGGAGTATATCGTGTTCGTGGGGAGTATACCAAAAAAAAGCATTGACCATTGATTATTATCAATATAATATTGTTAAAATATTTGTAAAATTGGTAATTCAACTCATTTTATTTATTACTTTAAGGTGAAATAAAAGTACCCTTATTAATACAAAAGTATTAATAAGTAAAGCAAACTTAAGGAAAGAAAAGATAATTTGTATTCAATGTGAAAAAAAACAAATGATATTGCTGCGCAATCCGCAATATCAGACTTTCTTGTAGATTATTTGAAATAATTAAACACAAGATCTCCTTTTAAGGCCACTTACTATGATGCATGTGCACTTTGAAGAAGAGGTCTTGGTAATAAAATTGCATTTACTGTGGCAATGTTTAAGCAGCTTCTATGTTTTGCTTTATTTAATACAACTGGGATGAAATGCGATCAGCATTGGCACTGCTGTGAGGTATACAAAAGTAAAAAGAGCCAATAGATGTTTTCAATGCGCTAAACATTGGCTCACCCAGAGCATTTTTAGTTGCGAACAGATTGTGCAAGGAATATTCCAAGCTAGTTGTTGTTCAAAAGACCCGGTTCTTCTTCTAGTTCCTCAACATTTGTATCCGTTAAAAGATTTGGAAACATTTTTTATGAGAAGAACTAGAGAACGATTCACATATGATTTTCGTTTTTGTATTTCCATTCATATCGGTGAATAGATTTCCCGCATACTCTTGCAAAAATATAAATATTATACTCTGTTCAATTTATATTTTCGGTACAGGGAAGATAGGATATTTGCCTTTCACTCTGACTGTAATAGATGTCAATAAGTCAGTGCTGTTTCAAAGCTCTTACGCAGTTGCAGTAGTAAGCAAACTCAACTACCACAAACGAAGCAGTGGCAACTCTGATTCAATAAGTTGATTTTAAAAGCACACAATGAGGGTGGAGTGAATGGTGAAGGTACACAAGCAGCAGTGTGTTGTGTACTTGGATGTGCAGTAGGTTAGGGTCATGGTGGGATATACGCTGGTTTTAACAAGATTACAAAAATAATTTGTATGTAACTCAGTGGTTATTTTCAGTATGAATTTCAGCGACAGGCACCAGTGTGTTTGAAAAAGCTCTCTCTTAAAGGCCTGTACTGAAAATATAAATTGAACAGAGCTTAGTAGTTTTTGATTTTGTGTGCAAATAGACATGACAGCAGCCTTAGCAGCCGAGGTAACGGATCCTTTTGCAAAAATATGAATGAATACCTTCAGACCATTTTATGGTTGAACGCATCCGATTAACTCGAAAATGCCATCTTTAATGAAAAGTTTGGGATATTTTCGAGGGGAGTACAATTCCAGTGATGGGAGTATGAGACCACAGTGAATGGCAGAGGAGTACGAATACACCCTTAGTACTAACTTTGGCAGCGCTGATTTGTGATTTGTGTATTGTAATGTACGTTTAGGCGTATATTCAAATTAGAATTAAAGACTTTCTATGCATTAGTTTCTGTATCATTCATCATTCGAATGAATTAGTAATATTAATAGCAATTACGCGTTTTTAAATAAGAGGTTGCAACATATTTGTTCATGACTCGAGATACAGGAAAGTAGTGTATCTGAATGTGTATATCTGGAATGATTTCATTTCGTATAAATTAAGGGAAAGGAGAGATCATGAACTTAAAATCCAAAGACTTAAGTATCTATTGACATATAAGTAATCAATGGTTTTCCTTTTCGTGACCTTTCTAAAATTAAAGGAAATATGAAATACATACATATTAAAAAAAAAATGGACTAAACTATTCCGAATGCCCTTAGTCTTTCATAATTCGAATGATCATTCGATTATTTTGATCACTTGAATACTAATATCTCGATTATTGAAATTATTTGATTAGGTCCAACACTATGTGTAATATTAGGCGTTTTTCTTTTTTCGTTCAGACCAGAGCACTGAACAGTGTTGGAACGCATATAGATTATGCTCTGAACTTGTTTTAAACAGATATGTTTTTTAAGCACACTTGAAGCGCACAAATCAGAATATATTTTTGAGATCTCCACATGTTGAGAACGAAAAAAGAAACACACATTTGGAGTTCTGAATGATCTGAATTAATAATAAACACAAATAAATAGACAGTGCCAGTTTGGAGTACGCAATTGTCATTTTGAAATCAATTGTCTAAAATTTAAGAACATATGCCATCATATTAAAAATAAAATTCACGACTGGATCGCACGAACTTGCTCTTATGTTCGATCACATCGAATGCAAACGATTTCTGTTAAAAATCTAAATAAATATTTAAAGCAGTTTTTTACTTAATTTTTTATATATTGGCAGACTGACAGAGAGACAGACAGGCAGACATACAGACGGACAGAATTTTTAGACCATCTTTTTTCGTCTTCGCTATCGTCGTAATGTCATGTTTGATTGTTATCTCAAAACTTTTTTTTCGACGAATTCATATCTTACCTATAATCGCAAGTAAAAAAACCTATGGATAAAGTTTGACAGATACAACTGTTAATGAGTTAAGCAAAAGTGTATTTCCCTTTATTCTATGCGAAAAAAAAACTATTATATTTTCCAAATTATCTACTAAAATTATTATCAAGCTCTGTAATCGAACAGGAGAAAAGGCAAAGGAAATAGTTCCATTTATTATAGTTTTATAGATATTTCCATTGTGACGGATGTGACACTTGACACCATATTACCCATGGTTTTATAAATTGTTTTCTAAGTTTAAATGACAATTTTAGAAATCTAGTACATCTCGCAAGTCGCAATAATCAATTTGCAGTATGCACATGATTTTTACTTGCGATTATAGGTACTAAGGCAAGTTATGGATTGGTGCAAAAAAAAATCTAACAATCAAACATTACATTACGATCATAGAGAACACCAAAAAAGTGGGTCCCCCAATTCCATCTGTCTATCTGTATGTCCGCGAGTCTGCAGCCTAAACGGTTGGATGGATTTGCTTCAAACTTGGTATATATTGTTTGTTCAGTAATATGCCCACACGTTTTTCATTTTTTTTTAGGGCGACAAACAACAGTAGCTCCCATACATTTTTTTTCTGGCCAAAAATAAAAAACTTATTTTTCTCGAAAACGGTTCCAACGATTTTTATAAAACAAATCAGTTCATTCAGTACCTCTAGTAGAACCATTTTTTGGTTTTCGATTTTCTGGAAAACGGTTAATTTGATTTTTTTTTTAATTTTTTTGCGCAGAAGCTCGTAAAAAGTTTAAACACTATTGTAAGCCAAAATTTTTCAAAAATAATTTTTTTTGGCCATTAAAACACTCATTCGAAAATATTGGCATGGTTAGCTTCTTATTTAGTCGATCGAACTCAATACGTATCGATAATTTTTTATCTGTTCCGAACACAGTTTTTCTGGTGTCCCGCAAGGCAGTCTTCTTTGCCCATTGCTTTTTTCATGTAATTGAAAACGATATTCCTATTAATTCCTATTAATGTCTTATGTTTGCGGGTGATGTAAAATTACCTAAATGTGGCAAGTAGTAAATTTATATATCCCTGTGAAGGTCTCAGAATATGCAGTTTGTTCCTTGAACCCCATCATACTTCTAGTGAGAGGTATAGGCTAAAAGCTAAATCAACCGATGCCTCAGGCAAGTAATTACTGTTTTTAGTCATTTAAATTTTCTAAAAAATTAAACTTGAAAGACGTTCAATAAAGAACTAATATATTTATTAAAGATTGTATTGTAAGGTATTATTAAATTACTATATTCCAGTACTCTATATAAGATTTTATATTATTAAACATTTTAGAAATAATCTGCTCAATAACAGGAAATAAATAAATAAGGTCTTTTTAAAGAAAAATATTACGAGTGGGACATAACTCCAGGATATCGAACGAACACGGAAAACGAAATGGGATCCTTTGTACTTACTTCTAAAATTATAAAATTAAAAAAGTAAAACGTTTTTTCGTAATGAAGTAAAAGAAAGTATACAACTGTCTAATGTGAACTCGTTTTCCAAAATTCTGTATTTCAATAATCTGTAAATCCAAAATTAGCAAAGTATTGAATTACAAAATTTTGGGAAATGCAAAATTTTGGTTTACAGAATTTTGAAATTCTATACATTATACGTAAAATGTAACAAGTACGACATCTTCTGACACCCATTTTAATCCAGTTTCAAATAGTTTTCAGTAAAATGATTTTTGGTACGATTTCCAAGACCCAATAATTCTCATAGCTACGCTACTGAAATAACAATAAACAAAACAAAAGAAGTCAATTTATTCTTTATTTCCTATTTAAACTTATAAGGTGCGCATTAATTAGATAATTATATAACGAGACAACTTCTTGCTATTAATTTGCATGCAAAATACCTACAATTTATCTTAAGGCGGTATTCAAAACACAGAACATATTGCACTATTTATTCACCTCTAGTTATATCAGGCCATTGTATCATAACTGCAAATGTGTCATAACAACAAATTCCAGTTAACGAAAAATCCCAACAGAGAACTGTTTGTCAATATGAACAAACCAACTGGTACGGTCTCAGTGATTTCTTCAAGAACTTTAACTGGTCAATACATGCTCTCTTGATAGTGACGAGCCTATAATCAATCGCAGATATGAATGACAAATTTCATGCCAAATAGGGTAAAATCTTTCAAACTGAAAGAAAATGCATGCTTTGATTTGAGCTGTAAGGAGATTTTAAGGAATAGAGAATAAAGCTTGTGGAATTAGGAAGCCAACCCCACTAAGGAAAACCGGAATAAGATCAAGCAAAGAAGAAAGAAGACTTGCAACGTTCATATACAGAGAACCAAATTTTTGTCTGACCAAAAATTAAGGAAAAAAAATACTACAATGTAACAAAGGTGGTAAACAGTTTTGATCATCTTCGGTTCTAACGCTCGTCTTTAATAACCCCCCCTTTGTCAGCTCAAGTGAAAAAGCCGATTTGCTTGTAGTGTAGTTCGCTGTTTATTCGACGGTGCCAGAAATGTTATGATTCCTCCAGTACTTGAGAGAGTAAACGGTCTTATTGGACTAATCTCCTTTCGCACTCGTGTAGTTGCTAGATTCTCCCGTCCGTCGTTCTAAAGAGGTGTTCTTCAACGCTGGAAAAATCACTGCGAAAGCTTTTGAATCTGTTCTACTCTACTGCATTTTTCCAGCCTGTCACTAAAATTGGCGAATGTTCTTCAGCCTCTAACTAAAATTCAATTGAACTTATGTCCCTTCCCAGGGTCATAGCAACGCTGATTAATTATCAGCTTAAGAAACATCTTGAGATGGAAAGCTCCCTAATGACCAGCAGTATGGCTTACTGGCTAACCGCAAATGCGGGCATTTGGTACCGATGAATCTCTTTTTTTTTAGAATCGGTCAATACAAGTCGTAATCGACGGTTTTAAGTCTGAAATTAAAAAAAAAACTGGTGTGCCCCAGGGCTCTGTGTTGTCTCCTACTCTCTTTCCTATTTTTTGTTTTATTTTTATAATCTACAAGCGCTCAAGGGATTATACTACCCTTTAAATGTTTCAACACAGCGCGGGCGTTAGGTTAGGAAGAAAAAGGAGGATAGGAAAGATGTGTGGCGCAATGTTCAGAGACTGGAGGTGGTTGTTGTCTCAGATTTTATCTCCAGGAATGGCGGCTGAATTAATGCGAAGAAATGTCCGTATCTTATTTATCTATGTTCCTTATAATTCGCATTATTTTGTTCATTCATTATCATATTTATCGGTATACTAGTTATACTCAATCACATGTTGTTAGTTCTATGCCTAAACAGCATGCAATGAGTAAGCCAGCAACTCGTATGACATTTATTTTAGAATTGGTTTTTAATGGAAAAATAAGAGGACATAGACTACGACAGGGATCGAACCTGTGATCATGAGGTTTTTTTTTTTTTTTTTTTTTATAACTTTGCACGCGCTCAAGGGGTTATGAATACCCTTTATATGTTTTTCTTAACACAGCGCGGGCATCTGGTGAAGAAGAGAAAGAAGGATAGGAAAGATGTGTGGCGCGATGTTCTGAGACTAGAGCTGGTTGTTGTCTCAGATTTATCTCCAGGGATGGCGGCTGAACTAATGCGGAGAGAATTACCGTGTCTTATTTATTTATATCCCTTATAATTCGCATTATTTTATTATTTCGTTGTCATACTTTATGGGTATGCTAGTTTACTGAATCACATGTTGTTAGTGTTATGCCTAAACAGCATGTAATGAGCAAAGCAGCAACTTATTTTATGACAATTTTGAGAATTGGTTTTTAATGGAATATAAGAAGACATAGACAACGGCAGGAATCGAACCTGCAGCCACGAGGTTGACAGGCGAGCACACAACTATCGCACCACGGCCACCCCAATTTTCCTTAATGATCTCTTATCTGGAACTTCCAATCCACATAATTGTTTTGTTGAGTTTTTGAACCATATTATAGTTCACACTCACTTCGAACCAAAATATGTATAAGTCGAGGTCAATAAATGATGACAAATCGAGTCCTGCAGAGTTTTACCATAGTAGAAATTATCAATTCAGTGCAAAACTTAGATGTCAAACCTTCTGGTGGCAAATGCACCCCAGCTGGTCAGTGGACGCCAGGTCTAAGCAGTTAAATAGACGCGGCTGCTTTCTCAGTCTGTAACTTAGTCAAAACTGCTATCTCAGTTTTGAAATTTAGTGACGGCGGCTATATTATATGCACCAAGTATATATCCAAAATGCTACATTTGTGACAAGGCAGAATAATTAGGTCCTATTTATACCAACATAATGAGTAGCTAGAGACACCAAACCGTAAAAATAGTTAAATTTTAATGGACATAACTTATAAAGTGGGTGATTCGAATAAAACGCTACTTTTCAAGCTAGCTCGATTTCAAGTCTTGGATTTTGTGTGAGTTTTTAATTTTCACATTCCAAAATGGTAATGGTAATTTAGCCAAGGGAACAAATTAAAACTCTTGAGAAGAAATTTTTAAACAAATTGTTGTTGGGGTCTTTGAGCATATCACATCAAATTACCTGGCAAATATTTTTAAAGACAAGGCCGTGTCTGTGTCTCTTTATAAGATTATAATTCTAAGGTTTTAAAAATATTTATTTTAAGTTGTCCCAGTTTCACACCAGAAAAAAATTCTTATCAACACTTGTCTATATTTTTAACAATCTTAAGTCCTAAGCTCAACTCATAAAAACAACAAAATTTAAATACAAAAACACAAGATTACAATCAATCCACATTCAGTTTAATTATATTTTTCAGCAAACATTTGAAGTCAACAACAAGAAGTTTTATTTTGAAAGTTTTTTTTTAGATGGTTTGTATTTAGTGGCAATATGATACAATGAATGTATGTAAGTATTTTTTGACACCCTATTATGAATTCGACAGATTTTCAACAAAAAATCTCTCATACTGCCCAATGCCTTAAAACTAAAAACGTCTAGTATATCATGTTGCATTTAAAAGACCATAGGTCTTACAGGCATACACTTATTATAACTATGTGTATTTATTTTCATAGCGTTTCATAAAGTTTGCCTTTTAAAATAGCCTTCGTCAATATCAAGTCTATATTTAAAAATATTCAAGGTTTTAATTAAGAAAATGATAAGAATAAAAATAATTACGAGCATATCTACAAGTTCATTTATTTGATTTATTTTTTCAAGTTCATTTTTCATTTCTAATTCTAAGAATATATAAGCTCGATTGATTGTAATGTTTGTTTTACTATGTATTCTAAATCTTACAATCAGAACTCTGATAAGCAGGCCTTATATTTTTTTCACGGCCAACAACTCCCAATAAAAACCAAAAAAAAAAAAAACTTATAGCCCATGAAGCTATAAAAGAACCAATGAATTAAGGCACATCCTATACGACATACCTACTCGTAAACGTGAATATGATTCTCTCTAACACAATGTTGAAATAATAAAGAATTTCATAAGGTCATTTTATTGAAGTTAATGAAAAATAAGTTAAAGAAATATAACCTTTGTTGAAAAACTATACGAAGAGAAACACAGGGGTGAAATTGTAATTTAGCGGCCTTGTTTTTCATGCAAAACTTAAAGGGATTAGAATTACAAAATGTTCAACTAAATTTTTGAAGATTTAGAGACAGGATGTTATTTAAGGAATTGAAGGATTTAAAAAAAAAATAAAAATATAGAGACATAATATTTTCAGCAAAAAATGGCGTCAAATATCATTATGGTTTGACATTTTAGAGAATTAGTTGGCACAACAAGCAATGAAGTGCGAACATCAGGAAATCATACTAATATTATAAATGTGAAAGTTTGGATGGATGTTTGTTCCACTTTCACGCCAGAACGTCTGAATGGATCTAGATTAAATTTGGCACAGAGATAGATTGTAAGCTGGAATAGCAGATAGGCTACTTTTTATCTCGGTAAAATGTATGGTACCCGTGCAAAGAACACTTAACATATATCTGCTCATTCTACAAATAGCCAACATAGTTTCTATTCACAAGAAACCAAAAAGCACACACGCAAACACATGCAGCTGCAGTTGCAGTATCCAATTCAGTGTTCCCGTAAACCAAATAAATTCAGTCCCAGTAAACCAGATAACACTTACTAATACTATAGATGGATAGGGTAGTGGATTATCACATAGGTCATATTTATCCCAAAAAAAAAATTAACGGTTCCTATGAGAGAGGCTTGGCTGTTTTTTCCGCATTCACGCCACAACCATTGAATGGATTTTGATGAAATTTGGAAACCAGATAGATGATAATCTGGATTGTCCTACAAAAATTATCGATGCAAATGGGAGAGTTTGTGTATTTGTTCCGCTTTCACGCCTCAACGAATGAACGGTTTTTAATGATATTTTGTAGGTGGATAGATGAAGTCATAAGATTTCCCGTGGGATAGAAAGTCCGTAGCATTGCACAAAGGGTGGAAACAATAGAGTCTGGTAAAAAAATCCCTATTTGAATTGTAGGGTCAAAGAGAGGAACTCTTGCAATTGAAATGCAATTGAAATCCTTGAGACCCACGAAGCGGTCCATATAATGTACTGCTGTTCAAGAAAACTGTTTATGTATATAGATTACCCAAACTTAGTGCAAATTATTCTGCTCATAATATACATAAATTTCCGAAAAAATGGAGCATTTTTCGTACTAGCAAGATGAGGCAATTTTCTTAGAACTTCTCGGCCTTCAGATCTGACAGCGTCAAATTTCTTCCTTTTCGGCCGTTTTAAATCTTGTGTTTGCCATAACAAACCAAAGCTCAACCATCTTAAAAACCAACAATTTGGGGCCCAGGGGTCTAGCGGGTAAGAATTTAAAATTCCTTCAAATATCCCAAATGAAAATCAACATAATTGACCGATGTCATTTCTAACAAAATGGCAGTAATTTCATATTAAACTGTATTCTAAT
Source organism: Philhelius pedissequus (assembly GCA_910595825.1). Classification (NCBI taxonomy): domain Eukaryota; kingdom Metazoa; phylum Arthropoda; class Insecta; order Diptera; family Syrphidae; genus Philhelius; species Philhelius pedissequus. The sequence continues at coordinate 148,766,886 of OU343162.1, read as the reverse complement.
ATAGAATTGTAGGCGCCTAAATTAAATTCTGAAGTTCTACAAGACATTACCAAATTTGAAGTCTAATTTGCAGAGTAGAATATGTGTTTAGACTAAACGTGAATTTGACTAAAAGGGCCCTCTCCAAAAACAAAAATCATTATAACTATCCAACTATATAGATAGATACAGCCCTGCCTCATCAAAACATAATCGCCTTCAAAGCTTTCCTGAGATCATTAAAGAATAGATACTAATTTACACCACATCCAAGTTCACCTCAATGCCAAAATCTAACTCAATTGAAGAATCCCGCATTAAAAGCATAACAAATGAGAGAGAGAAGAACAAAAACAAAAAATTACGCCATATCAATTTCCATTCTGACGTTTTTATAGTTATTATGTATGTTGTTGTTGGTTGGTCGGTTTGTGTCTGCACTGAAGGGTATTTGATAGAGATCCAAGTTCACACCAACCAACATCATTGTTGCTAAACGATGGGCAGCTAAATAAACATTCTAAAAAAAAAACAAAAACTCAAATGCAAAATAAAAACAAATAAACAAAGCGACAACAGTCTACCACCGTCCGTCCCAACAGCCGACATCACCGTCACCCTCAAAAACCCAGTACTAAAATGCACTGTGTCTCTCAGCCACTCAAACTGATCGTGCCTAGAATTTTGACCTTCGCTACAAGTAATTTCGTTGTCGTCTCAGGGAATAATTTACAACCGCCTCTCAAAAAAAAAAAAAAAAAAACACTATCAACACGTTTACGCTAGAACCATAATAGTCTCGATAGTGATACTATTCGACTACTACGCGCGTATACAACGCATTTAGTATATAGTTTGGATCGTATCGTATGCATCAGCACCATCTCCTCTGCGTCTTACCCTGGACATCATTTCTGACTTTTCCGCATCGAAAAGCTCCAAACTATTAGGCACTTGCTGCTGACAGTGATAGACTACCGCCATACGCCGGCCGTCATTGCACCAACAAAACATTTGATAAAAGCTTTCAACGTATCGGTGAACAATATATCGCTACACTGAAGAAAAAAATGTGTGAGACAAATAATTTTACGAAATAAAGGAATTCATCATGTAGAATATGCATGATAAGATTTAAAATAATTATCACAAGTTTGTGGTAGGGTCACTATTTTAAAGTCTTCTATATTGATTAAATAAATTTATAGGTCTGTTGGAAGTTGATTATAATTTTTTTTTTTAATTTTGAGCTCGTAAACGCAAAAGGCACATTAAATAACTTTTACAATGAATTATTGTACATGCGCTTCATTAACCCGATATATTTTGTATCGCCTTCAATTTTAAAGGCTATTTCGAAAAAAAAGTTATGAGGTTTGTGATGGTATAGTTAAATATAAAAACAAAATCCTAAGGGATACAAAAAAAATATCCCATTCAGCAGAACCACTAACGAACAACAAAAAAGAATTCATGTGAATTTGTTGAATTTGCTTTATTTAAAAAACCTGAAAATAAACAAGTATTAAGGATAGGTTCATGTACTCTCTGATTGGCAGCCTGTGAATTTTTATATTGTAGTGATAGGAATCTGCTTATTTTTTTATAAATTTTAGACTAAAATAATCTGTTTTTTTTTTAGTATATTCCCACTAGACGAAATTGCGCATTTTCGAAAATTTTCTGGAACTGTTTTTAAAATGGCAACATTTTCTATATAGTGACGCCATTTCGAAGTCAATACACACTAAATTCTATGAAATTTCGATCGAAATTATGTTTTATACAACTTTAGTCCAGTATTTTTTGTTGAAGCTAACAAACAGAACTAATAAAACTTTTATTGTATTCGTAAAAAATCAAGATTTTGATCAAATTTGATATTACGATGATAGCGAAGTTAAAAGTGGGTCTCACAATTCTGTGTGTCTATCTGTCCACGATTCTACAGCCTAATCGGTTGAAGCGATTTTCTTCAAACTTGGGACTTAAGTAAATAGATTTGCAGCCTCACATAGAACCATACCTGACATATAATTTTGTTTCAATCTTATTTATCTGGAAAACTGCTCTAACGATTTTGATGAAAAAAATCTGTGCACGACTATAGGTATAGTCTACATTTTGGTCTAAAAATTTGTTTATATACTTTGGTATTAATAACGGTACTGACACACGACCTTATTTTTAATTTTCGACTTCCTAATAAACAGCTCGACGGATTTCAATCAATTTTGTTTGTGTAGTATGTTCTTTAAATTATAAATAATACTGCATACTAATATTTTCAAAAAAATATTTTTTTATATTGTTAAATACTTAAAATTATCATACCAAAATTTAAAAAAAAAACAAAATTTAAGAAATTTCGCATATGAAAAATTAAGTAAAATAATATATTTCGCAATAAAGGAATTTGTAACTCGCAAAAAACAACGTTTTTACAAAAGGTTTCTGTTGCCGTGAAACAGCGACAACAGGTACATTTTGTTATTTATTATTGTAAAAAAAATATTTTTTTTTACCCCTTGTAGAACTATTTTTCTGTTTTTCAATTTTTTGGAAAATCGTTCATTTGATTTTGTTATGGAGAAGTTCCTAATAAGTCCTAAAAATCCACATTGCATACCATACTAATGTTCAAGAACAGTTACGAAGATTTTTTTTTCTTAAAACCCGCTTCAAGGTTTTTGATAAAAAAATGTTTGTCTTGTAAAATTAGTGGAAAACATTTTTAAGTAAAAAAAAATATTTCATTTGCGTTCTTATTATCGGTTCTTCCCATAAAACCCCTTTTCGTATTTTCGAATTTCTCATTATTGGATGAACCAATTTAAATTAATTTGGTTTAGGCAAATGCTCCTTAAATGTTAAATTAATACCTATTGCATCTTCAAATTTTTAAAACAATTTTTTTTTGATTTTTAAATAAATTCGATTTTTTTAAACGTAATCAAAAATTACTTTAAATTGGCAATTCAAATTTTTTTATACAAATATTTTTATATATACAAAAATATTTTATTTAAAAACCAGTAGAACGATTTTTAATATTTTTTTGCATATATGCACTTTTTAATATTTGTCCAAGTATTCAAATGACATATTTTTTTTCCTCAGATTATACCCAACAGCTAAGCCTAAGCAATTTGTTTAACGCCAGATACTTGGGAGTGCATCTTGACAAGACACTAACTTTTGGATTACATATCCAACAAACAATTAATAAAGTTAATGTGACAATAAAAATGCTTTATCCATTCATAAATAGAAATTCCAAGCTAAGTGAGGAAAATAAGTTAATTATATATAAAGTAATTTTTCAAAGCATAATATTGTACGGATCACCTGTATGGGGAAAATGTACAAAAACTCATACTCTTAGGTTATAAAGAATACAAAACAAACTTTTGAAAATGATGCTTAATTTGCCGTGGCACTATTCGACTAAGGAACTACATAGAGTGACAAACATTGAAAGAATTCCTAGTAGAATAATTAATCTATACAATAGATACGTCATTTCATGTAATTCATCTGATAACTACCTCATTTCAAATCTAACTTTTTGTTTATAGTATTATATTTATATAGATTATATTACTTATCTGTAGAAATGTACATATAACATTATTTATTTATTTACTTCTATGATATAATTATTTATTTATACACATATTTATTTATTTATTTGTCTTCTGTGATATTTTTCTCATTTTTTATTATTTATTTATTTATTTATTTATTTGTTGATTTATTTGTCTAACTATATATTTATTTATTAACATTTATGGTGTTTATTGCATGTCCATTAATTTATTAATTTATTTCTTAAAATTGACTGATGCACACATTTTTATTCTTTGTTATACATTTTATATATATATGTAGTTATGTTTCAAATATTATTAATAACAAAAACGATTGTAAAAAGTCGGCGATTTGATCGAGGTTAGTTTTTCCCTCCCCTTCTCTCTATTTTATCTTTTGAAAGAAGGTTTTTTCTGAAGCTTTTAATTCTACCAATTATTTATTAAGAGTTGTGATATTTAAATATAATATTACAAATTTTTCAGTAGCAAGGTATATACCAAATCTCTGTAAATTGTGCAATATAGGTTTAACGAGAAATGTATAATAATTCAGCTACAATAAACAATCTATCTATCTATCTATTTGTTTATGTACACCTCTCACCAGATAAATATTTACTAAGCAGTGCATAAGCTTTTATTAAGGCTCTATTCAGCGGTGCATAAAATCATATTCATAAGCCATTATCCGATTCATTTTAGTTACAAATTCCGAGTGTCAAATAAATTAAGAAGAAGAGAAATCTATTGCGTTAAGATATCATAAAGCAATCCTGCTTGTCAAAAAAAAATCAAAACATTTTGGCAGTTGATTGTGAATTGAAAATATCCTTATGTAGCCAATATTCACTTTTAAATGCATTTACTCAAAAAGCCTTTCTTCAACGTTACACAATTTTTATAAATACAATTTTTGCGTTCAGAGACATTGTAACTTTACGCCTGAACTTATGAACTGACTTCATTAAATTTTTTTTGAAGAATGTTTTTCTCTAAGTGTAAAAGCTTTTTGCTTGTTGCGCTTGTATTCACTCTTGACGATAGTGATATAGTTATAGGATTAGTTATATTGGTCTATTATGAGCATGGTGACCTTCTCGGATTGTCATGGCTAAAAAATAAACAAATGCACGCAGACGCAGACAAACTATTATTATTATTATTTTTTGTTGTTTATTTTTTTTTAAATTTTATTTCAGTGTTTGTGTGTAAATGTGATTTTGTCTAACCGACAACACGGTCGAAGATTGCAAGGTAATTCCTACAGCACTTGCGGGTTTTCACATTATTTCTGACGCGCTTTTGTTTACACCATAAAGTGTTTCACAGACCTTTAAATAAGGGCGCTAAATAACACATACCTACATACATACATAAATAGGGAGGTTTTTTAAGACATTTTAGTATCTTCTAGCATTGATTTTTTTTTGAACAATTTGAGATAGAAACTAATTTTGTTTTAATATTTAAGTATGATGTTCATTGTGAATTGGTTTGATGATGTTAAAACTCCTATATCGTCATACAACACATACTACTGCTTATTATCCCCTTAGGGTGTATTGGTTGTTCAGTTGCTCAGGGTTGCAAATTGAGGCGATTTGTTTCATTGATCGGTTTTTTTGATCGATCAGTATGGGAAGGCTTTGTGTATGTTCTTTTTTTTCAAATCGATTGCATTTGTTTTTTTTTTTTTTATTTGTATGTATGACTTTTGACAATGTGATTGGTTTAAAGTTCTACACCTATTATTCCGGAAGTAATATTTGATGGCTGTTTTTTTATTATGCAATGCATATATGGCGTTGCTATATCGAACTTGATGAGGGTCAGTGTTATTGTTTGGTGGGGTGAGTTATTATTTGTATTGATGGCGTGTGGAAATAAATTTATATTCAGTTTGAGATTAAATCTTAAGAGACAGAATGGGCCTTGAAACTAGTTTTATAGTCTATTATCAGATTCTGCACATGTAGGTTGGCGTTAATTTATTTTTTGGTGAGAGTAGCAGCTAAATTTATTTCTAATTGAAAGGTTGTTCCTTTTTTTGGCACAAATCCACGCAAACCGTACATGACGACGACTTAAGCAGTAAAAATGCTTCGATTAACCTTTATTAATAGTTAAAAATGAATCTATTAAATAAATTGCACGACAGGATCGCACATACTTGCTCTTTTGTTCGATCACATCGCAAGCACAAAATTCTTAGTAGAAAAAGTTAAATAGAGTTTAAAGTTATTTTTACTTTATTTTATCTTTATATAACAAAAAAAATGTTGTCAAAAACGTATAATTCCTGATTTCGCTTTTGTTAGTTCAGCCGGTGTATTTCTTTGACATAAGCTACTACATCGTTTGATCGCTAAGTGAAAATTCGTTTTTGTGTTGCGTAAAAAATAAAAACGTTTTCTAAATAATACGTTTACACTGATTCCGATCTAAGCCTGGACGACGTACACGTCTTGCAATAATTAATCAGAATGTCCGTGATAATCAAACGCAAGAGGTACGTGCAGAGGAAATAAATGGAGACGTGCCCATATTGCACATCTTCAAATTGCAACACAAATTCGACAAAAAGTTATTAGAAGAAAAAAAGTGGTAAATGTAGACTTCAATCGCGCTGCTTTGGAATACGATTCCGCAATTGTCATCTATGGGATTGATACCACACCTTTTGAAGGCGGTCGAACTGCACATTCCGCTTTGAAACTGGCGATGAATTTTTTGACGGTTGACAAACCAATAACGTGGAAAATGACCAAGAATTCGAAGACAGCGAAGTTGATGCGAGAATGCAAAATCTTAATTTATAAAAATTTCGATTGAATTTGTAAACGGGCAATACTAGCAGCGAAGAAAAAGAACGTCGTCCATAGCTTTGTACACGGTCTTTGTTGTTTGTTTTTGCGCCGGAAAACAAATCAAAAACATTGTTTATCATATCACTCTCTCCTTATTGTTATTCCATTCAAATAAATCACATTGAAATTTGAACTATCTGTGTTTTATTATAGCTCTGCAGTTGATTTGAAGGCGTTAAATTGGAGCGAGACGAAGTTCGCCCGGTCCGCTAGTCTTACATAAAATTTTCTTAATTTGTGTTTCTAACGAAAATGTTGGTATGACATTTAACAATGAAATAAGCCATATCAGGAATCTTCCTTCCACACGTAATATTTTATTCAATCGAAATTTTCCCTGCTCCCACGGAATAAATTTTCCTCAAACAAAACTAATAATAAATGACAGCAAAAATTCTTGAGTAAGTTTATTCCCGATACCAATAAATTCCGAGGAAAACTTTTGAGCATCATTCACTTTCCCTACGATTTTTCATTCACAATAACCTCCAATATAATTTCAAAAAACAATGGACATCTCGTTTTCAAAATATTGAATTTTCAAAAGAAAAATGATTTTTTTTTTTGATATTTTAAAATTTAAAAGAAAAATATTTTTCGAAAATTTTGGTAAGCAGTATTATTTAGAATTTTTCGTTCTTTATTTCCAAACAATATATTCAGGAGTACATAACAATTATTAATATATAATAGTAACAAAATTATTAAATTTAGAAATTCATACGAATTTGATTGGCTATACGACAATGTGCCGTTAAAAACAATTAGTGTAAAAATAATTTAGACTATACCTACATTTTTCTTAACGAAATCTCTGGAGCCGTTTTCAAGATAATTACATTTTTTTTTTGTTTTCTGGCTTAACAAAAATTTTAGCAAAGCATCTAGGGAATCACCTAAGATGTTTAAGTACAAAGTTTGAAGAAAATCGTTATAGCGGTTTAGGCTGTAGATCGACGTACAGGCACAGAAATTGCAGGTCCAAATTTGTCGGGGTTTTCATTCATTGACAATTCAAATATATCATTTGTATGCGAGTTTAGTTGAAGATAAATGGTTATCCATTTTGCGGTTTCAAAAGTATAGGGCTGGAAATCGACATGTGTCAAACTAAGTTGTTAAACCAATTCTTTTTTTTTTCAGCTGAAAGTCTGACATTTACGAAAATGGATCGCTTAACTATCGCACATGTTAAAACCTACTACAAAAATGGTGATTCTGCCACAGCCACATATCGTTCTTTAAGAGGGGATTATGGTTTACATAATCGTCCAACTACGCAAGCAATTGGCAAAATTGTGAAGAAATTTGTAGAGACTGGATTGGTTACAGATATTGTTAGGACTGTGCATCATCGTTTCGCTCGAACCACTGAAAATATCGCTGCTGTAAGTGAAAGTGTTGCCGAAGACCCGAATGTGTCGATTCCTAGTCGTTCTCAGGAATTAGGACTGTCTTAGGCCATTACATCTACAAAAACTCACTGTTTCGGGCGCTCTTTGGTCCGGAGGTGTGATTGGACCTTACTTCTTCTAAAACGACGATGGAGCGACTGTCACCGTCAACCCGGAGCGTTATGGTCATATGATAACCGAATTTTCTTGGCCTCCTGTTGAAGAATACGACTTGGAGAATATGTCGTTTCAACAAGACGGTGCCATATTTCATGGCCGCGTTATTTCTCATCGTGGCGATATCAACTGTCCACCAAGATCATGCGATTTGACACCGCTGGACTTTTTTTTGTGGTGCTACGCGAAAGACCGTGTTTATGCAGATAAACCTTTAACTCTTGAGCACATGAAAACCAACATTCGTTAAGTTATGTCTGAGATACCGCCCAATATGTGTCAAAAAGTGGTCGAAAATTACCTCAAAAGAATCGATGCTTGCAACAATTCGCGTGGTGGTCATTTAAATGATGTAGTGTTTCACACATAATGTCAACGTTCAAACTTTATAATAAAAAAGAAATATTATGAAAAAAAATATTTTATATGGGTAACCCAATACATTATTAATTTCCTCTCTCGAAAGAAAATTTTTGTTCATGGTTTACTAACAACAACTTGAGAGCGGCCATCAAAAGATACCATTTTATACAGGGTGTCCATTAATTCATCAATAATATTTATATTTATCACGATTTTTCTTTTTCATTTTTCTATGATGATAATGAAAAAAATCGTTTTACAGGAAGGACATATCAGAAGGTGTTTTTTTTTATAACACAATTATATATACTACTGAAATTACTCAGCCAAGTAGAAGACTTAGGATTATATTTAATTGGACTTGTCGAATTTTTGATTCAAAATAGCTTTTATCGGCCTTTAGTCCAATAAATTTGCGTTTCGTCCCGGCAATCTCACTTGGACTCATCAGTTGGTTAGTGAACCAATACGCAATTTTTGTTAAGTTCAGTTAAGCTTACATGAATTTTTTGACAAAAAAACAATGTGAACTATAATGTGAAGATTGCCGGGACGAAACGCAAATTTTGTGGTCTAAAGGCCGTTAAAACCTAGTTGGAATCAGTAAGGACACATCTCCAATTTTGATAACATTTATTGGGGATCTAAATGCTTAATTTGGTGTCCCTGATCCATGTTGACGGCAATTGTCCTGTCCTGTTAATACTAATAATATAAACATCATTTAGCTCTTTATTTTTTAAAGAAATACGAGCATTTGTAATTGCATTTAAACAAATTTTATTAATTGTCAAAGTCTTAAGATATCCAGTTCCTCGTTTTTTCCATTTTTCGTGCCCATGCTATATTTTTAAATTTGGGGTCATTTTTCTCAATAAAATTTGTTATAAAGATAATTTTTTACCATTTTTTTTTAATGAACGTTATAATTTAAAAAAAATGATTAGTTTGCCAAAAAAGCCATAGATTTTATACTTGGCAAAAACCTGTATTTAAGCCTAAGGTTCAAAGGTCAAACATAATTTTGTGTGGTTTTAGATAATTTTTGTTGTATACACGACCTATCGCGGTAGCTTCACAAGAAAGAAGAACTTCGACTGATCAAAGAATGTTGGTCATCAATCAGCATCAGATTCTCAGCTTTGCAATTCTAGTTCTCTAACAGCTCATTGGAACGGTCCTGGGATAACAACAAGTTTATTAGCAGAATTATTTTGACGAGAAGTGGAATCACAAATTTTCAAAGTTTTCAATTTTGAGCAGCCACACACAGAAAGTCACAGTTATCATTTCAACACAGTTTGAACTCTAATATTTGCGCAGGCATAATTGGAAAGAAATTAATCCGCCTCTTCAAACAACGCCCCATAGGCTGAAACTATTAAACTATCTGCAGTTTTTGGACAATTATTAATCATAACTATTGAAGGACATTTGACTTCAACCAGCTTCATCATATTATTTCCAACAGGATGTCTCTCCAACACTTTATGATCGAGAAGTTAAGAACTGGTTAGATGAAGAGTGCGGTAATAGTTGGATAGAAAGAAATGGACCGCTTAAGTAGCCTGCAAGATCTCCTGACCTAATAGTATTCGATTTTCTTGTATGGGGAAGAATGAATGAACTTGCTTATTCAATCGAAATCAAAGGGCAGGGTAGTGCCCAGCCAAGTTCTGGCACTACACCCTTTTTACAGGATGAAACTCAGGTGATTTTCGACCTCGCTGTAGCTTCAGTGCCAATAAAGTCAGAAAATTCAAACTCGCGGCATTGGCTTAGCTCCTCAGGTTTGGGCAACTAACAAAATTTAAATTCGTTACCGTAAGTGGTTCAGGAGATATAAGATTGCAAAAATCTCGCAAAAAATGTAACTGACTGACTGACTCACTCACTCACTGACAGATCATCAATCATGGAGCACTTCCCGACATCGTAGAATCTTGTAATTTCGTATGACAGTAGGCCTTGTGGTATATAAATTCAAGGGAATAATCTAAAATTTAAGATTATCCATTCAGGGGGCGTGGTACCCGCTCATTTGCATAGAATTGGAATACTTTATTTGGAGCACTTCTGATTGTCGTTTAAAAATTAAATTTGGTACAGCGGTATGGCTTAAAGTGCAGGAAATTTTAAATTCTGGGGCGTGGCGCTCGCCCAATTGCATAGAATTGATATCAACTATGCAGAGAACTTCTAATTTTCGTAGAATAATTAAATTTGGCAGAGCGATAGGACTTGACATGCAAACAAAGGGAAAATTAATAATTTGAGATTTTACATTCAGTGGGCGTGGCAACCACCCATTTTAACAGAATTAATATTAAATATTTTTAGGGCACTTCCGATTGGTGCACGATTATGAAATTTGGAAAAAGTTGGAATTATGAAATTTAAATTTCTTATAAATTATTATCATTTCAATGAAACACTTCTAACTTATTAAAATTGGTAGAGGGGTACGACTTATAGAACTTACAAAAGGCAAAATTGAGTAAATAGGTAATAAAGGAAAACTTGCCTAGTAAACCAACACAATTTATGTCAGTAATCATTAAATATAACAGATTTCTCTGATAATTTTGAGGTTCTTCCATATTACTCTACTTAAAATATTTTATATTCAACACTAGCAGATACCCGTGCGATGCTACGGACCCACGGGAATCTAATGAAATCATCTATCCACCTACAAAATTTCATTAAAAACCGTTCAGTCGTTGAATGTAGGAACAAATGACGCTGTGCTCTTCTTGTAAATGGGCTGGTTCGCGAAAAATTTAGGTTTTGTCGAGTTCGTTGGCTTCGATGTTCGTGGTCTATGGTCATGTTCACGAACAAAGCGAAGATTTTATATTGGATTGAAAAAGTGAGAACTATAAGAATATTGGGAACAATAAATGGCGGCTAATCTTCCAGCTGCTTACCAAATTTAATTAAAATCCATTCAATGGATGAGGCATGAATGCGGAACAAACATCCATAAGTATATATTTTGTTCATATTTTCGGGATAAAAATGACCTACGAGTATATTATAATCGACTGTGCATTTTTTAAATATGTGTATATGAGTGTGTGTGTCTGCATGTGTGTATGTGTATGTGCTTTTTGGCTTCTGTTTCTTCTATTTCTAGAATGAGCAGATAGGTACATATGTTAATTTGAGCTCTATAGAAAATTAAAACAAATCTATCCCACGGGAACCTACATTTATCGGGATAAAAGAATGATGTGTGCTATTCCATACTATAATCTATGCCTGTACCAAATTGTATCCAGATCCTTTGAGCTGTTCAGGAGTTATTGAGCAACAAACATCCATACATCCAAACTCTCACATTTATAATACTAGTAGGATTAATAAACTTAGAACTTGGCGTGTTTTAAGATCTCACTACTTTTCAAGAAGAACTTGGCTACTCTTTTAATACATATTTATGTTTTTGGTTTGATAATAATTTTATAACCGTATTTATTTAATATACCGTATTCTCGAAGCGTTATCAAAAGTGAAACAGCACGTACCATCAATATAAATTCGCAATATAGTATACCCAAGAATCACGCCCAAAAATATTATTGACGAATTAGGGGACACCCTGTAGAAGCAAGGCAAGGCAAGATTTTTCGGACTTACATTCTACCTTTCAAAATGCCCTTCGAACAATTTCATTTCTGTCTAAAGTTCATACTTCGGCAATTCAAATGCCCTTTTAAATTTTAAATTAAATTAACATACCAAGACACACATTAAGCTAGACAAGTTGGAAGTGTGATGATTAAATTCTTTGTGGGTGGTGTTTGTTATCGAATTTATTTCGTTTGAGATTTATTTCCATCTCTAAACAGACTTCCCATCAGTCATCTAAAAAAAAACTTCAAAATATTTCTTCGAACCCAAAAAGCAAAGGGGTTTGTTTAGGGTTTGATTGATTTATTCATCCATTGTAAAGCCATTGCTTATAAAAAAAATAAATAGCAAAGGGGCGTATAAAGATCAGAACAATTTCTATTGTTAAGTATCTAAGCAAAAAAAAATATCAATATTTGTAAACTAATGACATTGATTTATTTGAAATTAATAATAAAACTAAACAACAAAGAACTACACTGGGAATCAATACACCGATAAATCGTTACATATCTAATTGCTGACATTTCTGTCAGAAAAAAAAACTTTTTTTAGTGGGAGTACACAGAGTGATTCACGAGAGATTAAAAGCTTGGACTTACAGAGTGGGCCAGGAAAAGAAAAATTCAACGAGATGCTGGAAAAGATCTTTTTTTGGTAAGAAGAGCATTTTTTTTGTTGAAAATTAACTTACAATTTGAAAATAAATTACAACATTTACAGTAATATGCTACTGGGTATTTTCAAAGCTATATAATTACTTGTCTTGTGAGTCTCTACTTCCCTTGTTGGCTATTTATGTATAATTATTTAATTGTCACTTAACACCTTTGAACACAAGTTCAGGATTTTGAAGAAAAAAATCGTTTAGGATCAGTAATGTCATGGAGAAAGTTCTAGCAGAAAAAAAAAACGGTTTGCAATCCGGGAGTGCCAGCTGAAGTGAAAACTTGAACATTAACGTTGTGCATTTTTCATCTTGACTTTTGCAGTTTTAATTTCCAATATTTATTAAACACAATGATCGATGCAATACAAATATATGCCTTGCTTTGCCTTTAATATTCCTTTGGAACCTATAACTACAGAAATATCTACCTACATGTGTATTATGTCACATTTCATTTTGTTCAATTTCAATAACACTTTGCTTGTGTTTCTTTATTAATTCTGGGATGTCCAGAATATTCGTAATACAATTTTTTCGTTTCTTCATTCCACGAAATATTTCGGATAAACTATTTTGTTTTTTTTTTGTTCACTAAACATAAACATTACGTCTTTTCAATCCATTCGATTCCTTACCTGGAATAAATATTGAAACACACTCTTTACACATACTCACCATTCATGGATGCGCGTAGCAGACTGTAAATTACATTGGCATCCTGTAATACAAACTCACACACTCGCGCAAGCCCCCTGCGCCGCTTAAACGAAACAACAGGAGCAGGCATACATTTTCGTCGCGCGGTAGAAAGAGAGGGGGTTATACTTCCTCCCCTACGCCGCCCCGATGGCGGTCTTACTCTACCTACTTCTTACGAACTTTCGATCAGGCCACGTTTCCTGATCCGAGTTTAACATTTTTTACCCATCCCAAAAAAGTGCACAATGCCGTTAAAGAAGTTTTCACTTCAAAAATTGTTCGACGGTCTTCTTGAATGTATCGCAATCTTTTGACTGCACGCGACCGATAAGTAAATCGTGGGAATTCAAATCAAACATCCTGAGATGTATACTAACGGGTCCGCCATCTAACGTTTTTTTTTTTTCAACTCGTGCTTATTTCGTGAATGGTAACACTTAGCTCATGTCTGATTTGACAGATAATTAGTTTTATCCTTCCGCTGAACGAATATGGTTGTGTATACGCTTGAACAACGCTCGCTAAGTGGGCCTACGATCGACTTAGAGAAGATGCCGATTTTGCCAAAAAAATCATCTTTTCAGATGAAGCTCATTTTGATCTTGGCGGGTATGTAAACAAGCAAAATTGTCGCATTTGGGGCACAGAAAACCCGCACGCATACATTGAAAAGCCGATACACCCAAGACGAGAAACTCTTTGGTGCGGATTTTGGTCCAGAGGCATAATTCGAAAATGAGCAAGGAGTGGCCGTTACAGTCAATGGCGATCGTTATCGGGCCATGTTGAACGAATTTTTGTTCACAAAAATTGAAGAGGAGGATATTGGCAATATTTGGTTTCAACAGGACGGCGCTACGTGCCACACAGCCGAAGCTACACTCGGTGTTTTGCGCCCATTTTCAGAAAAAAAAAAAAAAGTTATTTGGCGGACCCTGTATAATTATTATTAACCGTGTTTTATTGGGAAATGTGTCCGCCGTAAGTTTATCCGTCGTAGCATTTTACATACAATTCGCTACGGTCGATAAAAAGCTAAAGTAGAAGCTACGGTGGATGGCTGGTTGACGTTCAGTCGAGTCTCGATTCTCATTTTGTTAGTTTTCTTGGTACGATTGATAATTGAATTGAATCTCGATGGATGTGTTCATGGAGTGTTATAATTATTAATTTAAGACAAATCGATCTTTTCGATTCTTTTTTTTTTAATAGTTGGCCAGTTCATATTTCTCAAATCTTAGATAACTCCATTTTTTAATAAATTATAAGCTTGTGAAAAGTTTCTGACTTTACTATTAAAAACTGTATTTGTTGCTCAATTATTTTCTGAAGTACGTCTAAAATTGCACCATTTTCTGCAATTTTGCATACCCCTAATGTCAATTAATCAATTTTAACAAATTTGGATATCCATTTTGAAAAAGAAACCAATATTTATCGAATGCATCCCGTTTTACTTTTATTTTTGACTAACCAAGCCCAATTTTCGCTTTGTGTTCAATTTTTATTGACAGTTGTAAATAAACGGAGTTTGGTGAAAAAAATCATCTTTTTATTTAGATCTACAAAAAAGCAATTTGAGAAGACAAACCGCATTGGGTGGAACTGCACTATAGAGGTATTGCCTGAGCTGCAAAATATTTATTCGTATAAAATTCTATGAGCTATGAGCAACTTTCAGTTTTGCAACAGTTTGATTGCTAAAGGGAATACCATGGACTTATATGAGAGTGCGCGCACATGCAAAAACTATTCACTCCGCCATTCGAGCAACTTAAGAGTTTGTGTTTTGGCACAAATCGAACGATCGCCCCAAATAAGTTCTTCAGTTTGTATCACATCGAACTATAATGTAACTGCGCGCATATTAAATCAAAATGATGTTTGTGTGTTCGTTTATCTCGTTGATTGATTCTTAAGTTACTTATGTGCGCGATCATCTAGTGATTAAACTATTTCTTTTCGGCAAAATTGCATGTGCTCGCCTAGCCTAAACGCACTAAGCGGAAACTGAACTCCCAATGTGTGCTTTTTCTTCACTGTTTAATGGACGTCGGCCATGGGCGGTATTCGATTCACTACATGGACATGGACTGGCATACATTTTTGTGATCCAAAATGGTGAAATGGCAAACCAAATGTCAACTTTTTGTTACTTACTCCACGTATGTTAAGTGCAGTCTGATGAGTAAATATTGAAGTGAACAAAACATACTCAGAAAATAAATTTGTAAATTGACTTGAAAACTAAAACTCTAGCTATCGATAAGCTCAGAAAATAAATAAAAGCATAAAATATAAGGGGAGTGAACAATTTAAACTACGTTGTCGTGTGCGTTCAAAACCAAGAAACATTAAAAGGAAACAAGTAAATCACCGGCACTTTTGTTTCCTCGTGTGAAATGCATAGACCATTTTTAAAGCAATACAAAAATGGGACTGTGTAAAAAGGGACTTGACCATAGTCTATGAACAAACCCATTCACTTATCATTTCCTTTCTATGGGTGCAAAATGAATGTTCGAATTTAAAACTGCAATTGCAGAAAAAATGAAAACAAGAAATAGGTTTGTAACATAAATTAAATATTGGTATGTTTTTCTACTTTCTATTTTATATGCATAAAAGCTAATTATTGTTCATAACTTGGACATTTTCTTAATTTTACTTTGCAAAAGACTATTTCATTACTTGTGACTGCTGTGCAGGGGTACCAATCTTACAAAAATAAAAAAAGCTACGGTCCATGCTACGGTCGATGCGTTTTTTTGGGAATTACTTACGGTACAATGGATAGATTCCCAATAAAACACACCTATTATTTATGGGCCGAGAACTAAAAACGGCTAGGAAATCACTATAGAAATGAAATGCACGATTGGACCCATGTACTGGCTCTTATGTTCGATCACATTTCCAAAAAAAAAAACCGTCCTCCCATTTACGATTTTATTTTATTGATTTTTCAAAAAAAAAATATTCTTTTTTCAAAAGTCCAAAAATTATTTTTCGAAAATTTTGGTATACAGTATTATTTACAATTCAAAGGAGCTCCTAGATAAAAATTTTGATCGAAGTTCATTTAGGCGCTTATGAGAAAGTCCAAAATCAAATAAATTGTTGTACAATAAAATTTAATATAAATATTTTTTCTTAATCAAAATAGTTAGATCCGCAGGTAGCGTTAGTTTTTACCCAAAAAATTAACATTCAAAAATCTGTTTCAATGACAATCGCCTAAAACGCTTAAGTACTAAGTTTTAAGAAAAACGCTTCAACCGTTTAGGCTGTAGAGCAGGCATGTCAAACTCGCGGCCCGCAGGCCGCATGCGGCCCACATCAAATAATTTTGCGGCCCAATCTTAAATTTACAACTTGCGGGTATTTTCCAATTTTGCACATTAAATTTTTCTCCAAACGAACAAAAATATATTCATGAACACACTTAAAACAAACCGGGGAATCCCATGAAAATGTTTTTAATTTCTTCATTTCAACACCGTAAATTGCACGCATGCACACACACAATGAAAACATAAAAATGGCTGTAAGGAGCTGTTGGCAAGAATGAGATAGACAGATTTCGTTTGATTTTTTTAAAGTGACGATTTTTGGGAAAATTTCTGTGAGGTGGGGAGTTTGTTTGTTTATAAAAAAAAAAAATTGGGAAACAGTCATTCAAGTTAATAAATTTATATTTGGCTTCCTTGTTTGAAGTATTCGTAATAGAATTTTTCATAATTTATATCAGAATTTTGTAATTGGTTCGGTATGTCTTTTTCAAAGCCAAGTGGTAGTAAATCCAAGCGAAAAATTTGTGATGAATATCGAAATTTTCAAGAAAAGTGGGAACTAGAATACTTTTGTTGTGAAGTGAATAATAAAATAATTTGTTTAATATACAATAACCACATTAGTGTTCCAAAGTTATACAACATAAGGCGTCACTATGAATAATATAAATCTAAATATGACAGCTATGAAGGAATTATAAGGCAACAAAAATTGAAAGAGTTAAAGTTAGAACTGAAAAAACAACAGCACATGTTTACTACAGTTTTTCAAGAAAGTGAAGCGGCGGTACATGCAAGTTACGTTTTGTCGGAGTTGATAGCCAAACACTCGAGACCTTTTACAGAAGGTGATTTCATCAAGGAATGTATGATAAAAGCTGCAGAAATTGTTTGTCCTGAAAGTGTGAAGGCTTTCAAGTAATCTCTTTATCACGAAATACAGTTGCGGAAAGAGTTACCGATTTGGCTAGCAATATAACTGATCAGATCAAAGAAAAGTCAACAAGTTTTGAAGCTTATTCGATTGCCTGTGACGAAAGTACGGACATTAGAGGCAAAGCTCAATTAGCTGTGTTTCTTCGTGCTTGCGACACGAATTTCAATGTCTTTGAGGAGTTATTGGAACTAGTACCGATGCATGGGAGTACAACAGGGAACGACATATTTAAATGTGTCTATGAACTTCTACAAACATACAATCTTGGCCTGTCCAAATTGATTTCTGTTGCAACAGATGATGCTCCTTCAAAGACTGGAAAAAACAACGGTATTGTAGCAATATTACAAAGCAAAATCCGTGAGTCTTATCACGAATCAAACGTTCATCACACGCATTGCATTATCCACCAGGAGGTTTTGTGCACAAAAGTAATGAACATGGAACATGTGTTGAAACCTCTGAAAAAAATTATAAATTTTATAAAATCGCGTGGCTTAAATCAGCGTCAGTTTTCGGATTTCTTAAGTGAACTAGGAAGTGAATATTCCGGCTTAATATACTATACTGAGGTACGTTGGCTATCTTGCTCAAAGGTTCTTCAACGGTTCTGGGACTTGAAAGCAGAAATAAGTCAATTTTTGATAAGTAAAAATTAAGACACAAGGATGTTTCATGATTTTGTCTGGTTGCAGGATGTATCTTTCATGGTAGATATAACAAAACATCTATCCGACCTAAACTTAAAACTACAAGGAACAGATCAGATCATTACGAAAATGTGTGACCATGTTAAAGCATTCAAATGCAAGCTAGATCTTTGGGAAAAAAACTTGAGATAAGAGAATTTGACGCATTTTCCTATATGCAATATGTATAAACTTAGTTTAAGTGAAACAGTGTCCTATCACAAATACGCAGAGAAAATTTTAAGCCTTAGAAATTAATTTGAAAAACGTTTCGCACATTTTGAGTCTTTGAAAGACAAGTTATCTTTATTTTCATCGATTTTTTCTATAAATATACAGTCAGTACCTAACCAAATGCAAAAGGAGGTAATCGAAATCCAATGTGACTCCGATCTGAGATCTAAGTTTAATGAAGTTGGGATACCTGAATTTTACAAGTACTTGCCAGTCAGATTTGAGAAGACTCGAAGATTGGCTTATGAAATCATTTGTATGTTTGGAAGCACCTCTATTGATGCGAGCAGTTATTTTCACTGATGAAAGGAAATAAGTCACCTGTAAGATCCAGAATAACTGATTTACATTTGGGGTATGTTCTAAAAGTAATAACTGCCAACAAAATTTCACCACAAGTTGAGAAGATGGTAACAGAAAAGAGATGCCAAGTGTCTGCCAGAAAAAATTAATATTGCTATTGTTCTTCTTCTTGTTCTTTCTTTAAATAAATTTGTTTCATACAAAAATCTTTTTTTTTTTTGCGGCCCATAAAAATTTAGATCCTGCTGTTTTAGCTCGTGATAACCATTGAGTTTGACATGCCTGCTATAGAGCATTGTAGAGGCAGACAGACATGTAGACAGACAGACAGATGGAATTGCGGGATCCACTTTTTTGGTGTTCTCTATCATCGTAATTTTGATTAAAATCTCGAGTTCGATTTTTTTTCCAAATGCAAAACTTTCCCTATAGTACTATTTATCGCAAGTATAAATACAAGAGCTAGCGTAGCAGTAATGGAAGTCACTATCAACTTGAGGTCGGCAGAAGGTAATCTCGAAGGAAACTATAGGAACGAAAACACTGCCAACATGTCATAGTTTTTAGTTTGAATATATTTGTATGCAGCTCTCTTGAAACACCAGTATTTCATGCGCACGTGCCATTAACCAAATGTGTCTAAATAATAATTTAATTTTCATCGTTGATAAGCGATTGTCTTGCATCAGAAAAAATTGTGTCAAGAATACCCGAATTTGTTTTTTTTTTTTGCTAGGTAGGGTAACATTTTTGGAAGAAAAATTGTTCATCTCATAAAACAATTTGCATAACAACAAATTCCTTCAGTTTGTTTAAGAGTTTATCAAAATAAATTAAGTACACTACAGTTTGCTCATAGGCTAAGGTAACATATGTTTGCAATTTTAATATTCTGCAAATATTTTTTAGCATTTTTATTTAGTTTTTCGCACGCGATCAACTGTAAACTAGACGTATCCTAAAAAAAAAAACAGTACTGCCACAATTTGTTTTCGTTCTTGAAAAAGATTCGCGAAGACTTTCCAAAAAAATTTGAAACACATAAAACGCTAATCAAAAATAAAGGTTTTCGAAAAATAATTAGTGGGATCATTTCGATTGAAGATGGTAAGGTGTTCTGATGAATTCCCGTGGGATTTAGGAGCATTTTTAGTAATTTTGTTTGTGTTAATCTATGTAGATAAAATTTTATTATGTTTGAAGTACATTTATGTTATCTTTTGTTTATAATTTCAGAGATAAATTTATCCTGCCTTTTCGTTTATCTTTATTTTCTTAATAAATTATAATTCTAAGCTTAAAATTGCCTGTTTTCTAAATACAAAATTTGAGACAAACATATCTTTGAGATACAGATTTTTTAATTTACAGCATTTTGAAATATAGACTTAAAAAAATGAAGATTTAAAAAAATAAAAAGGTTTGCTGATAATATATCTCAAAGTATGCGAAATCTTTACGAATATAAGATGACAGAAATACATGCATTTGGTATTGATAAATCATTTCTTAGTTTGATTAGAGCCTGCCTTTGGATTTGAATGATTTCAAGTCTGCTCAGAGGCGGCCGGCGTAAGGACTGGGCGGTGTGGACTTCCAAAAATGATTTCCTTTCTTAAAGTAACGGACATTTATTCAAAGTTTGTAAAAATACTCACAAAAGTAAAGAATAAAATTGGTTCACATGAAAAAAGGCAACAGCAAAAGTTGTGGAAAAGTTTAACATTTTGATTTTATGGATTATTTTTTTTTTTGGTAATTATTATAAACAATTTTTTTTTTATAATTTTGTACGCGCTCAAGGGATTATGAATACCCTTTATATGTTTTTAACACAGAGCGCCATCCGGTGAAAGAAGAGAAAGAAGGATAGAAAGATGTGTGGGGTGACGTATTGAGACAGTGGTTGTTGTCTCAGATTTTATCTCCAGGGATGGCGGCTGAACTATTACGGAGAAAATTACCGTGTCTTATTTATTTATGTGTCTTATAATTCGCATTATTTTATTTTATTTTGTTGTCATATGTATGAGTTATGCCTGAACAGTAAACCATCAACTCATTTTATGACAATTTTTAGAATTGGTTTTTAATGGAATATAAGAAGACATAGACAACGGCAGGAATCGAACCTGTGACCACCAGGTTGACAGGCGAGCACACAACTATCGCGCCACGGCCACAAATAATTTAGTAGTGGGTATGACCACTGATTTTTGAAATTAATTCAAAAATCCGATCTGGAACTGAGGCATACAAACATTTTAAATAATTCACAATAATTCGGCCCAAGTAGACTTAATGTCATGAATAAGTCCTTCTTAATTTTCATACGGCCTCCCTATTCCGTGTACCTTCTGTGTAAGCCATCCCCAGACAAGGTCGGGTGAATACGGCTGTCAATTCATCAGTTCAACTTGTTGGCTTGCAATATACAACTTTACAATACGAGCAGCATGGATGGGGTGTATTGTCCTGTTGCAAGATCCATGGCAAAGGTCCAAAAAAGTTTTTCAGCTTAGGACAAGCTGATTCCAACACTTCCCCGGCAGTTTTGTGCTTTGAATATTAAGCTCGAGTGCTATATAATAAGTGATCGCACCCCAGATCATTACTCCACACTCTCGTCTATAATGTTAGAAAACGTTCCTCGCTGCTAAAATCATAAAAATAAAAGTTGTAGCCATGCCGTCCATCTAAATTTCTTTTCATCAGTGAATACAACCATTCGATAATCATTTTTAGTTTGGCTCTGGCCTATAGTCCAAGCCATATGTATGATGTTTCACAAACTTAAGTCGAAGCACCTTGACTTACGTCTGTCAGATGGTGATATCGCAGTAGATGTCCTTACTGTAAATTGTTTTCTATTGGAAAGAGTATTTCGTCTATCTATAATTGTCAACACAAGTTTGCTCTTCTCATTTTTATTCAAAATTTGTCCGTTTGATGTTAACTTTACTGAACTATAATTTTAAACCAATTTTCTCAAGAAATACTGACGTATACAAGATTTCAGAACTGTCTTTATTCAAATGAACCAAATTTAGTTGCTTACTCTTAAGACGCTTTTTGCAAACTTTTGAAAAATCACGATTCTTTGTGTATAATGGGTTTTTTTAAGTACATTCTCTTCAGAAGTTCTGAATCAATATTTTTGACAAACTATTTGTATTATTCGTTGTGCATTAAGAACACAAAAATTCGAATTCATTTATATTTAGTCTGGCAACATTAGTTGGCGTTAAGCTGCTACGCGGGGAGTCGCGTTCAGAGATGGGGCATAACTCCGTTCGACTCCGTTTGTAGTGAATTCTGGTGTCCCCCAGGGCAGTCATTTATGTCCAGTTTTATTCATTTTATTTATAAATGACTTGATTTCGATCATTAAAATTTCGTCTGTCCTTATCTATGCTGATGACATTAAACTTTTCAAAAGAAATAATTCTAAATCTGAATGTCTACTTTTGCAAAATGACTTAAAATTATTTAGGGAATGGTGCAATATTAATCGTCTGGTTTTAAATGTTGACAAATGTAAAACCATGAGTTTTACACGCAAGAAAGTTCCAATTGCTTTTGATTATATGTTTGATTCTTGTTCTTTAAGTAGAGTATCTGTTTTTTTCTGACTTGGAAGTTGTTTTAGATTCGGAACTTACATTTACTGACCATATTAGTTTTGTAGTTAGAAAAGCAAATAGAATCCTTGTTTTCATTAAGAGATTTGGCCGCGATTTCCGTGACCCTTATGCTCTCAAACTACTTTTTGTTTCATTTGTGAGACCAATTCTTGAGTATGCCTGTGTAGTGTGGGCACCTTATTATTCTGTACATATAATCAGAATTGAAGCAATTCAGAGGAAGTTCTTGCGCTTTTGTCTCCGTTTTCTTCCTTGGTTCCGTGGAAACCCTCTGTCCGCTTTTTCTCAAAGACTTGCTTTAATTAACCTTCCTTCTTTGGCAAATCATATAAAATATTTACAATTTTGTTTTATCGCAGCAATAATAAATGGAGCAGTATCATCACCATCGGTTCTTTATCGTCTTAACTTTAGTTTTAGTCGCTCAAGTATACGACTTCAAAGACCACTGAATCAAATTTTTAGTAGATCGAACTATGGTGCTCATAGCCCTCTGAATCAATTAATTGGAATATATAATAAATTTTATTTTATAATGGCTTCACCAAATGACAATTTTAAAAATTCAAAACACTGTTTTACAATAGCTTGGAAATTTAGTGTTAAGTAGTTTTAAGTATTTATTTATAAACATATTGTTCACGTTAGGTTTTAATGAATTGAAATAAAGAAAACCTTGACTATTAAAAAAACTCGGGTGAAGAAGGTTTGTTTCTTAATGAATACAAACTGTTAATCTTGTACCATTAGAGGGTCTCGCAAAATTTACCTTGCCTACATAAAATTAAGGCCTTGCGCCGCCACTGAGTCTGCTTATTCATAAAATAAATGTTGGTGTACCGCAGGGTTCTGTCTTGTCTGCGAAACCTTTTCTCGTGGTTATTATTGATCATTGTCTAAATATTCTAATTCATTAAATGTGTTTTTAGATTTACTAATTTGTCCTTCAGGCTTATGAATTAAAATTGGACGCCATTATGATAAGCTCATTAGATTCTGATCTGGTCAACAATGCCTGTACCTCTGGGGAAACAAAAAAGGCGTTTTGTCAGTTTAGCACTATCTATAAACACTATTTATATCGAATAAACTTAAGAGCTCTCATTCTTTAATCTTAAAAAAAAAAACACTAAGCCGTATACGAGCAATTTTTTTTTTTTTTTGAACATCAACATACTAGTACATACCTCAATTATCAATTACAATATTTTGAGTGTGTCTAAAATTATAAAATCCAACTAATTTCAAAAAATATAAAAGACAATTACAATCCACTATCGGATAACATAAAAGTCTACAATAAGCTTGTTAAGTGTAATAATAAATGTCAGCAAAAACAACACTTATTTCCAATAAATATTTTTTTGTTGTCTTTTGTAAAATTGGCTGTTAGATATACTACACATATGTATATTGCTGGGGCAGGAGCTGAGTCGGCTGATTTACAAGATGACATTGGTCTTTATGTGCACATTTACTTCCGCAATGAACACCATAACAATTATAGTCAGAAAGTTAGTGTTTTAAATTGGAAATTTGTATTATTTATATTTTATATTTTTGAGTATGTAACTATGAGAAAAAAGAGGATGTTAAGTTAGGCTCGTAATTTTTAAAGTCAATCTGTACAAAAGTGTATTTACCAAATTCTGTAAAAAAATTTGAAACATTGCCAGCAGCAGCGGACGCCATTATTTTAGATTAAATGTATTTTAATCAATTGTGCAGCACACACTAGACCGGGATGGTCAGAAACGCTGTAAGCACACTAGGATATCTTCTGACGAAAATACCCTTAGAGCAGGTTTCATCAAAATTTACAATAACTTCTGCACTGAAGTGAAAAATAATATCAAACAATCACCAGGAGCAGAATGTCACAAAGAAAGACAGTATTTCGGAATTTACGAGTACGTTCTTTTGGGATTACTGTTATAGTTCATAATGATTCTGGTTTTTAAAAGCTTTTTTAAAGATAAGTATTTGCATTTTAGCTGATGTTTTGGTAGAGCTTTTTGATTGAATCAGAAGAAGAATAAGGTAACTAGTTTACGTCGAGCTTATTACACCATATAGGGAATAGTTGTAAGGCATTTTCTACAGACAAGGACAAGATAGGTTTTCAAAAATTAAGAGATGAAATACTTTAGTGGAAAGGTGAGAAATGTCAATATTTCTATTAAAGCAGTCTGCTGGACTTCTTGAATGCCAAAATTAATAAGCAGAAGAGCAGTATATTGCTTACAACTCACCAGCCAAACCAAGACTCAGTAATACCATGTCTTCAGTTTGCGCGGGAACATGATCACTGAATAGGTCTAATCCAGACTTTTTTTGGGCATAAATTGGCAAGTTATCCTATTTTGAAGATTTCGGGTAGAAATTCATCGAAAAAAAATAGTTTGATCACAATTTTTAGTAAATTTTTAATCGTCAACATAACATTGTTTTTTTATATTTTTGTTTATTTAAAATTCCTATAACTAAAAGAAACTTTTTTCATAACAAACGTCAACCTGATATTTTTAAATTGGCAAGAGATTGCCATGAAAGGGAAATATTTTACTCTTTCAAGAGCGCTCTCTTCTGCCCAAAATTAACAAATTTGTAAGTCTGGAACAGGTATTGGCAGTAATTGGTGCAAATTGTGCCAATTGGCAGAGTGTGGATCAGACCTAATAAATGAAAGCAAGTGCTTTCCACATAATGAGATGAGACTATAACGTGTTAAAGTTTTCTTGAGAGAACGCAAATTTGTATATGTGAAAAATAGACTTGTCTGTCATACTGACAACCATTAAGTGGTTGACCAACAATGTTTTACATTCGAATCAGCTTTGTATAAATTAATGAATTTGTTTGCATATTCATATGCATGCTTTGAATGGTGGTTCAGTATTTGTTTCTGATTTACGACCGTGGTTCACTTAGTACATTTTTAAGAAATAATATACATTTTTCATTCTTAGTTCAGAGCAGAGTCTGAGTTGTCAAAACTTTCTTTTGTTTTTTTTTCTGTCAGAGCGTTCAGAGCTCTGAATTTGTGATTATATTTTCGTTCTGAACATGTTCAGAGTGCGCTAGTGAGTAGAAAAATGTGAAGAAAACATTTATTAGAATGAAGTTGTTGATTTTCTGTATCTTTTGCAAAATAAAGGTTTTGTGTTATATTGCTTTTCATGGTTAAGATGAAAATTTATTCTGGTTTGTGTGGTTCAGGTGTGTTTCAAAAACAAATCAGAGTGTTCAGAGCTTGCCCCGTTTGGAAATAGTTCAGGGCATTATCTATGCACTCCAACTCAAGATTTAATTTAAGTCCAAATAATCATATGATAAAGAAGCATTTGGCATTTTGGAAAAAAGTTCGAATAGTTTCTGCAGCCAAAGAGTAAAAAATTAATTCGAGTAACAAATACTAGGTGGCGCAAAAATTATCCCCCTATCGGAAGATGCTATAATTTTTACAAACACTAAAATACCCAAGAAGCCACTCTGGCGTATAATTTTTTTGTTTTATTCTTAGGAAGAAAGACCAATCGGTTGTGAATTTATATCTTCTTCGTATTCCATTCAATATGATGCGTTTGGGTGTCACTAGTTCTTGCAAAATAAATTTTGTGTGAAAATGATCAACAATATGGTGAATTGCGGTCTATAAGAGGGTCGATTAAATATCAGGTGTAATAAAATTTGACATTGTGTCGTCTATAAAATTGCAAACAAATGACAGTTTAAAATCTGAAAATTGGCTTGACAGAATTTTAATTCTCTGAAATTAGATCTGGATATCATTAACACCAAAAATAATGTATGTGAATTAAAAAAAAAACTGAAGTGTATTTTTTATTAGAATGACATTTTCGACAAAAAGTCAAGATAATATTATAATTAAGTTGAGAGAAAATATACCTCATTCGATAGACCTGTAACACCTCTATTACACGATAACTTTTTGCAAAATTTAAAAATATGAGAAAAGAATTTTCTACCAAAAACAAAAAAAAAACTAAGAAAAATTGTAAAGTTGAATCGTACCTCCTGTACTATAATAGATAAAGAGTCTAAAGTTTGACTCTGATTATTGTGTATGATTCATCGAATAAAAATATTATAGTGCGCATTTTATTTAAAGTTCCTTAAAATTTGTCTGTCAAACAAAACTGAGAATTTTCGTTATATTGGTTGTCTCATTTGGCGGGAGGAGGTATTGAAGGACATTCATTGTTGTTGAATCACGTACAGTATACATATTTCGTAAATTTTCATTTAACAACAATTTTAACTGTTAACTTTCCATTATACAAAATGAGGTTTTCCCATTAAAAAAAGGTAAAATATAAAAAATTTATTTATAAGAAAAAAAGTTTCAATAAATGTAATATGATTCAGAATAAAAATATTACATTTTTTTTAAACCAAACAGTCATTGTCGCATTTGCCACTATTATAATCTCCACTTTACTGTTTGGCCTTCAGACAAAATTGCTATGTCTGATAAATAAATTAATAATTGAAAATAGAATAAAGTCTATTGCTCGAGTTGCAGAAAGTTGCTCATTTTTGTAGTACACGTATACGTATCATAAATACAAAAAAAATATATATATATATTCGAAATGAAGCTTACCTTCAAAACTGAGAAGTTACAGATTTTAATTGTTTAAATAGTGCCGCCCCAAGGGAAACGAAAACAAGGAGAGTTGCCTAAATATAAATAACAGATTCAAAATAATAAAAGAAAAAAAAACTATTCTAAGTCAAGGTGAATTTTAAATGATTTGGCTTCATTTGAGATTGATCAGTAAAGTTGATAGTAAATGCTTCAAATTAAAAGAACCTGATTTCTCATTTGAAGAGAGATATGTTTAGCCCGGAAATATTGGATATAATGACATGCCTATTTTTTTTACGATTAGATTTACAGTACCTACTTTTTATGATATTTTGATCTGATTAATGTGAATTAATATTATTTAATATTTTAAAGAAAGGCAAATCACAAATACCATGAAAACGTATCTTTTGTGAGTTTTGCAGTTCTGTCTGTCTGTTCCCGAGTCGACAGCCTCAATGGGTGCATGGATTTTCTTCCAACTTGGTATTACTTTATATTTTAAAAGCCCACAGGTTTAATAATTTTTTTAAGACCAAAATTAACGGTACCTGCAATACAGTTTGTTACCCAAAAACGTACGCCTTATTTTTTTTTTCGAAAACAACTCTAACAATTCTTATAAAAAAAATTATTAATTAATTAATAATTATAATTAATAAAAGAAAAACGGACTATTTGGAAGGGACTTTGGTTTTTAAAAAATAATTATTTTTGGCACCTCCCTCTCACTTAAACCATTTTTTTTGGTTTTCGAGTATCTGGTAACCGGTTCAGTTATTTTTTTGTGAATTTTTATTCAGAATCTACTAAAAAGTCTAAACAGTGTTGTAAGTCAAAATTTTCCAAAAACTTTTTTTGTTTTGAAAATAAGAAAAAGCTATTTTTTTTGAAAATTCAATATTTCAAAAAAATAAATCAATCGATTTCATTCATCAAAACTTTGTATTTAGTGAAATACTTGGAAAAAAAATATTTTCGTTAAACAAATTCCATACAAATGTTTAAAAAACACGTTACGAAATAAAATATATTTTTTTTTTTTTTTCAAAAACGACTCCAAGGACTTTGTTACAAAAATATGTGTGTTAAGAACACATTAGTGCAGTCCACTTTTAAAAATTAAATATTTTGCCATAGAACACTTTTCATATTTTCGACTTTCTCACTATTGACTGATCCGATTAAAATAATTTTACTTGTGATAAGTTTGTATGAACTTGACATTAGTTGATGGATAACTCCAAAAAGGTGAGTTCCGCAATTCCGTCTGTCTCTACAGCCTACACGCCTGAAGCGATTTTCTTCAAACTTGATACTTAAAAGTTTTATGTGATTGCGTCAAATAGATTTTTTAATCGTTTTTTAGCTCCAAAAATAACGGTGCTGGCCATACAATTTTTTCTACCATCTTAATTATCCCGAAAAAGGCTCTAACGGTTTTGTTAAAAATGGTGCGTACACCACTTTGAGTATCGTCTACATTTTGATCAAAAATATTTTTTACATATTTTGTTATTAACGGTACTTACCATACAACCATTTTTTTCGATGTTCAACTTTCTCATAAACGGCTCAACGGATTTCGATCAAAATTTTTGTATACATATAATTCCTTCGAATTCTAAACAACTGTAATCCAATTTTTTTGGAAAATATTTTTTTTTTTTGAAAATTCAATATTTCGAAATTTTCATACCAAATTTTCTTAGAGAAAAATTAAAGAAATTTATAATAAAAATAAAATAAACTTTAAAAATATATTTAGAATCTTATATGCATACAATGTGATCGAACATTAAAGCAGGGACGTGAATTTTATTTTGTATACAAATGCTCCTTAAAAGTTTACAATAATATTGCATGTCCAAATTTTTAAGAGTGTTTTTTTTTCGATTTTTAAAAAAATAAATATTTTTTTTTATTGAAAAATTGATTTTTAAAAAAATAAGTTGGGGATTTTTTAAAAATTAAAATACGCATATTAATAATTGGGAATCCAAATTTTGTTCCTAAAAATGTTTGCCAACATTTAATACATACAAAATTATTTCCTTAAAAAACCGCTCCAACGATTTTTTAAAGTTTTTTGCATATGTTCTTATTTATCCAAGAATTCAAATAACATCTTTTTGTTCCTCAAACTATGTATAACATAATACAAAATTGTAGTATACATATACGTACGTACGTATGTTACAATTCCTTGAATCATCCATTCGACAATTCATTATACTAAAAACCACGATAAGCTTACCTACATCGTCTTTTAACCTACCTAAGGATATCTGGACTACCTACCTACTAAGAGCGCCAATGTTTAGCTGAATTAGAGTTACAGGTAATGTTAAATAATCCTGCAAATAAAATATCCTTGAGCAGAAGAGCATCAGCTTTCTTTAACTTTAATAGTCAATAGTTTCTATAGTTCCATAGCACATTGAATTCCTATTTTTGTTATTTTTGTTTACAAGTTTCTTTAAGCAAAATGTATAGGCAATTCTACTACTAGTTAGATTAACTTGGATCTAAATTAGCTAAACAAAATATGGATTTAACATGGTTATGATTCTTTTTCTGGTCTCAAGAAATATTGAAGAAAACAACCTTAAGAAAACCGTTTGGTAAGGCCTACTGTATTAAAGTAAAGGTAGTGTAGTAAAGATTTATTCAGCAAGATTCTTCAATAGTGACGTAGATTCTAGAGTATTTTTTTTGAGTTAGGTATCGCACTAAAATAAAACGCTTGTTAAATTTGAGCTTTCAAGACTATGGCGCAGTCTGATTTTAAGGGCTTAGCATGATACTACTTAACAGTTTGCTAATACGAAAGCACTTTACTAATATTTTACTAATTTTAAACACTTTTTAACTAGCACCATACTAAATCTTTTTTCTTAATAAACTACATCTAAACATGCCTAAAATAGTGCAAAAAAGTAAGCGAACATAACTTTTTGACGTTTGTAAATGCCAAAGTGGCATATGGATTTAGTACGATACTAAAAAAATAAAGTAAACAATTTGTGATTTTAACTTTAGTAAAATGTTAAGAAAATAGTACGATACTAAACTGGTTTAAAATTAGCAAAATTCTCTTTTTAGCCTAGTATCATACTAAAAATGGTTTAACATATTATTTATCGACTAAAATTTTGCGCCTATATTATTAATCTAGAATTATAATACCAACTTGACCAACCATATTCAACTAATAAAATTTGAGCATGACAGAAAATTGATGCAAAAAAAAAATACCAAAATGTTACAAAGCCAGGTTAGATTAGAATGGAGTGACTGGCAGCAAAACGTACTTAGACCACAGATAGCTCCATGACGGGATATTACCTCTTTAAAAATTCATTTCGAACTTCTAATGAAGTGATGATGCAGGTAGCTGATTCTTGGGGTCATTGAAGAAGTATTTTCCCAGGTGAAGTTTATGTATTTGTGAGAGAACAGGGCATGAGAAAAGAACATGGGGGATAGGCTCTTCCTCCTTATCCATGGAGCTTCTGCAAACCCTTGGGTGAAGAACACCCAATTTATTTGGCGTGTCTGCCTGTTAGTGACTATAAGATGTGTTCTGTTCAAGGCTCTGGTTAGACAGGTAGTGGTGATTGCCAATCTCATGTTTGGATGTTTTAGTTTACATTTAACAATTTACCAACGTCTTCCATATATTATGTTAAATTTTCATTAAAGTTCCATTTCTGGAAAGTTCGTCGGCTTTGCAGTTTCTCAAGATATCCCTATGTCCCGGCACCAAAATTAGGTGAGTGTTAAAATATTCTGCCATCTCTTTGAGAGATGAATGCCAAAATTTATAATAAAAATGTTTGGTCATTCGGAAAATTAATACCACTTTTGAAAATTCAATGTCAGTTTGCATGATGCGCAGTTTGCTGTTAATTCGACAAAACTGCCTATACTTGATCACGCAAATTATTTGATCGGATGAATATCCCTTGTACAGTTGCTGAATTCCTTAAAGACCTACATATAATTACACAAATCCTCTGCTCGAATAGTATATTTACCATAGTAAGCTTTCACATCTGCCTTAATCTGCTTATCTCTTACCCAGGGAATGAAAGCCTGGCCCAACAAATTTAAATTTTGTTCCCTTTTAAACTTTCGTCATTTACACTTCCACTTCAGTTGTAGAACTACAACAGCAGCGTATGATAAGCTCATCAAAATCTGATCTCGACAGCATTGTCCAATGGATAATCAAAAACCGTGTAGAATTTAATGCTTCAAAAACACAAGGCTGTCTCCTGTTTAATGCAGAAGTTCTCTCTTTAGTCGTACAACACGAATGTAAAATATTTTACGTTTTCTCTCTCGCATATTTGATATTCAGAACTTCAAAAATTATCATCTCATTCAAATTTATATTTAATTATCCAGAATTCTACTAAAAATTGATTAACCAACAAAATCCTGAATATTAAAAGAATTTATCATAAAACCAATACATGACAATTCTGCCAAAAGTATAAACAAACACCTAGTTTAAATTATTATTATTTTTTTTTGTTATTTAATAGACCAGCCCCCCCTACACAAAAAACCTAAAATTTGAACTAGATTTCAATTGAAATTGGAGACAAACACTCATAACACCCATTAAAAAATTGTTTACTACGTAGTGCGTCGCCGTGCGTCGTTTCGTAGGTCGGTAGTCGGCAGCGAAGACGCCATTGACGGGATTTTGTGCTTAAAATAAGGTTATACTCATCTCTCAGCACATTTTATTCATAAAATCTTGTGTTTAAACAAATGTTCTCGTATGTAGCTTCCGTAACCAATTTTGAATTTAAACAAAAAACACACACACACACATATGTAGAATTTCCAAGGACATCAAGTTAGAAGCAAGAGTAACCGAGAAGTGAGTGTCTGCACTAATGATGTTGTTTTGTAGATTTTTTTAGTGGAATTTCATAAGTGTAGATGGTTTATTTATTTAATGCAGTAAATTGCTGATTTATTAGTGGAACTTATTTGTCTATTTTTATTCACCGAATGGATAGAATGGAGAGTTGCTAATTTTTTTTTTTACTTTTTCAATTAAGTTAGGGAGAAGAAAATTATTTGCCAAAGTGGGGTTGCAAAAACAAACCAAAAGCTTCTTTTGTAATCAGGAATTCCGAAAATGGCTCAATTTTATAACATTTTCTGGGATAATAGGTATTTCTGCGGTCGTAGCCTCCAAGTGTATCGAATCATTTCTTTAAAGACGAAATGCAAATTACCAAGATTGGAGAGGATTTAAAAAAAGATTTCCGTGTCTATTCGTCAACAAGTTTTAAACATCACAATTAGAGGGAAAGACAGAAAGGTTAAGAATTCTAAATTCGTGTAGTGCGGAACATCAGAAATTGGGCTCAAGGGCACTCTCATGAGCACTTTTAGAAGAGCGATTATTATCGTTAAATAGTTTTAGGGGAGGAAAGCAACTGGCTTTATCGGTAAAACATTGTCTATTAAAATATCGACAAAACACATAATTTGCACTGTGTTTGAGAGGTGCAATTGTTTTCGTTATTGTTCTGTTAATAAATGACTGAATAAATAAATAAATATATAAATGAAAAAATAAATTAATTAATTAATAAATATATAAATTAATAAATGAATAAAAAAATAAATGAATGAATAAATAAATATATGAATAAATAAATAAATAAATAAATGAACGAATTAATAAATATATAAATAAATAAATGAATAAAAAAATAAATGAATGAATAAATAAATAAATTTATAAATGATTTAATAAACAAATTAATAAATAAATAAATAAATAAATAAATAAATAAATAAATGAATAAATAAATAAGTGTAAAAAATAAATGAATGAATATATAAATAAATAAATAAGCGAATAAATAAATAAGTAAATGAATAAATAAATAAATAAGTAAACAAAATATATAAATAAATTATACGAAAAAGAATTACTTTATAGGTAAATAAGTAAATAACCGAATATACAATTAACAAATAAATAAAGCAAACGAAAAAATGTTTTAAATATCACAGATTATAATATAGTTGCAAAATAAGCGGATTTTCAGATGCCTCGCAATTACATATGAAATTATTTGAAAGCTTCAGTATTCTATCGAAAATCAATTCAAAATTCGCCACTGTGTGCAAATCTAGGGTAGAATAATGCCATGGCAAATTAAGCATCATTTTTAAATTTTTTTTCTGTGAGATTTGCAATTTTCTTATGTGACTTTTAGCAGCATGAATTTTTATGGTCAGACTTATTTTATACAAAACGCTGATACTGTGGTGACTGAAACTAAGTTTACTGTCGAGATAATCACCAAGTTATTTAACGAATTCTTTCCAAGGTATTAGAGTTCAATTTATATTAACAAAATCGTTGGAAGATATTTACAAGGTTTTCATTTACGTGAGAAAAAGATGGCTTGCAATTTCTCATTATTGACTTTAATTTTACATTTGATATGCTTAATACATCTGCATAATTTCGATCGCATTTTTTAAATTCCTTTCAATACCGAGAGCAAATCATGCGTGTCATCAACAAAAAATAATTGATGATTCACAATTCAGAACTGTTGAAAAATCTGACATATACACATTTTACAGGGATATTCCAAGGACCGATCCTTGGGGAACACCAAATTAAAAAAATTTGTGCTCAGAAACACCAAAATTAATATGAACTAGAAAACATATATTCTCGGCAAAAAACTTTCAACAATCTTACGCAAATAAATTGGAAAATTAAATTTAATCATTTTGAAAATAAGACAATTGTGCCAAACTGTGTCAAATTGGTTTTTTATGTCCAGCAAAATCATTCCTGTTGATTTATTTTGAAAGCGTTTTTCAATTTTGATTTGGTAATATGTTCTGTGAAAGCGCCTAAAACCAAACTGTTCATCAGCATAAAGATTTTTATCTAAGACAACTTTCAAAATTTGTTCCTTAATAATTTTTTCATAGAGTTTACCTAAAGTGCTCAGTAAGCTAATGGGGCCTGTAACTAGTGGACTGAATCTGATCATAAAGTTGCTCATTAAAATAAGATTTCATTCTACGTGAAATATATGCTGGCAATATCTCTGCCAATTTCTTTTGTGTGCAGTTCTTAGTTTAACGAGTTCTAAAATTTGAGGAGGAAAAATTTTAAAAGATGTGCTCTTAACTATTTTTGGAACGCTTTCATCAATTGAAGAAATAATTATTTCTGTGAAGGTATCCGCCTCTTTTTTGTGAAAGTTTACAAGATCTGTGGATTCATTTTGAAGTTTTGATTTAATCCGCTTTCTATATAAATTCCAATTTGCATTTTTAAGGTCTTGAAAATATTAAAGCATGTTGGTTGGTTAATAAGGATCGGGAGATTCGACATAAAAAACAAATCAAGAACAGAGGAACTTCCACGAGAACCTGATCACATGATGGGTAATACGTTGGACAAAGGGGATACAAAATATTTATTTGGAGTGTTAAATTTAAGTCTGCAAGTATGTTGCCCCAAGCATTTGCTCTTAGGCAACCGTAATCCCTATGAGGCTTTGCTGGTGGGTATAATTTGAGGAAAAGAAAATATGTCATTTGAATACTTGGACATATAATAATAAGTGCATATATGCAAAAAAAAATATTAAAAATCGTTCTACCGGTTTTTAAATAAAATATTTTTGTATATATAAAATTTTAAAAATATTTTTAGGAAAAAGTTTGAATTGTCAATTAAAGTAATTTTTAATACGCGTAAATATTAATTTAAAAAATTCACTAACCCGTTAAAAAAAAATCGAATTTTTTTAAAAATCAAAAAAAACTGAAGATGCAATAGGTATTAATTTAACATTTAAGGATTAATTGGTTCATCCAATAATGAGAAATTCGAAAATACGAAAAGGGGTTCTATGGAAAGAACCGATAATAAGAACGCAAATGAAATAAATATTTTTTTTTTACTTAAAAATGTTCTGCTTTAATTTAACAAGACAAACAATTTTTATCAAAAACCTTGAAGCCGTTTTTAAGAAAAAAAAATCTTCGTAACTGTTTTTGAACATTAGTATGGTATGCAATGTGGATTTTTAGGACTTATTAGGAACTTCTCCATAACAAAATCAAATGAACGATTTTCCAAAAAATCGAAAAACAGAAAAATAGTTCTACAAGGGGTAAAAAAAATATTTTTTTTACAAAAATAAATAACAAAATGTACCTGTTGTCGCTGTTTGACGGCAACAGAAACCTTTTGTAAACACGTTGTTTTTTGCGAGTTACAAATTCCTTTATTGCGAAATATATTAATTTACTTAATTTTGCATATACGAAATTTCTTAAATTTTTTTTTTTTTTTTTTTTAATTTTGGTATGATAATTTTAAGTATTTAACAATATAAATTTAAAAGCAGAATTAGAAAATAATCATCGTTTTAGAAATAATTTTTAAAAAAATATTTTTTGAAAATATTAGTATGCAGTATTATTTATAATTTAAAGGACATCCTACACAACAAAATTGATTGAAATCCGTCGGGCTGTTTATTAGGAAGTCGAAAATTAAAAATAAGGTTGTGTGTCAGTACCGTTATTAATACCAAAGTATGTAAACAAATTTTTAGACCAAAATGTAGACTATACCTATAGGTGTGCACTGATTTTGTTCATCAAAATCGTTAGAGCCGTTTTCCAGATAATTAAGATCGAAAAAAATTATATGCCAGGTATCGTTCTATGTAAGGCTAAAAGAAGACTGCAAATCTATTTACTTAAGTCCCAAGTTTGAAGAAAATCCCTTCAACCGATTAGGCTGTAGAATAGTGGACAGATAGATACACAGAGTTGTGAGACCCACTTTTAACTTCGCTATCATCGTAATAAGGTGTTTTTTTTTTATAATACAATTCTATATACTACTGAACTTATTCAGCTAAGTAGAAGACTTAGCATTGTATTTAATTGGACTTGTTGAATTATTGATTCAAAATAGCTTTTAACGGTTAGTGAGCGCATTACCAATACGCAATTTTTGTTAAGTCCAGTTCAACTTACTTGCATTTTTTGACAATCGTAATGTCAAATTTTATCAAAATCTTGATTTTTTACGAATACAATCAAAGTTTTATTAGTTCTGTTTGATAGCTTCTACAAGTTAAAATCACCACCTTAAAGAAAATCATCACGCATGGTGAATTACTTCTTCCATATCACAATTATTTTTTCTTCTTTTTTTATGATGCAACATTTTATCACTATTTAACATAATTCAAACCTACAATTTGAGCTTATCAAACCTTATTAAAAACTATCAGCAAAGTAAACGTATGATGGGACATTTATTTTTAAAAAAATGTCTTAATGTACCCTCACTAATACCTATGAAGAAGTAACGGTATATAACTACAATATAACTACTTTTTCTCGCCCAATTACAACATTTTAGGTTCCATGACGACTGACCATTAATGAACCCAATAGGTAGGTATTGCCCTTGAATCCATCGGATCTCCAACGAACTGAATCACCACCACCCATCAATTACTACCACTACCAAAGCTCAAAGTCATTACCAAAATAGTTAATATCTTCATTTCAATTTAATATACAATTTCAATATTTTACATAACATTTTTGTATGACCTCACTCACTAGAGGTACATATGTAGGTACATGGTTATAGGCTCATTAGTGAGAAACTAAAACAAAAGGCTCGTCATAATATTTCGTCAAGTTTTATTTTAATTTTCCTCAGATAACACGAAATCACATAATTAGTAGGTACCTACCATAAAATAAAAACATATACATATATGTAGCTCTACACCTACTTACTCACACCTTATCTGTATAAAAATAAAATTTAATTCACAAAAAAAAAACCGAAACAGATGAAGTGGCATGCTGCAGTCGATGACCTATAGCTACATACATACCCACAGCAATATTCGGCCGTGCTAACGATTTATCATTAACCTCAAGCTTCAATGAATAAAGCAAAAAATAAAAACAAAAAAAGAACAATCCCAACAATCATTGAACTTGAGGGCGGCATGGCAGTGGCCAGAATTTTCACAGCCGAAAAAGAAATAAATACCTACCTTAAAAAAAATCAAGCAATTTCTAAATTAAGATTCTGCCGAAAATCAATTAAAAATAGAACACCTGAGTCAATATTTAAAAAAAAAACTCTCACAGGTACCTTATATTACATTGAAGAGATTCTCTCTTAATATTTAAAAAAAATTGTCGTCCATCATTAATATAGGTACATACATATCTACTAAATCAGAATCATCCTACATAATAGGTAGGTACCTATTCATTTAAATCACAAAGTGAGATATTTGCCTCGTTTAGAATTAATAACAACAACAACACTCTTCTTCATAGAAGACCTCAACAACCAGCCAGCGGACAACACAAAAAAAACATAGAGAAGGGAATAAATAAATTTCTCGCGCTAAATGCACTAAAAGTGCATTCATCTCTTGAATGCGTTTCACAGTTTCAAAGCCACTGGAGTGGTGGCAAATGTACGCCAATGACCGAGTTCGGGTGAAAGACCTTCCTTGGGAAACACACATTGCTGCTATCATCATTATTGTGTTCGATTCGTTACGTTTTGTCGTCATCATCAACATCATTATCATTCAACAAAAAACAGCAGTAGTTGCATTGCAACATTAAGAGAGGCAACAACACAACAAAATTTGCACAAATTTGTTGTTGCAAGAACATGAGTGAACAAAAAAAAAAACATACTACGAACGAGTACTACTAATTCTGTTTATTTCTGTACAACATCAACAGAAAACAGAAAAAGAAGATGAGATAGCCAAACAGAGAAAAAACACATTAGTTAATATAAATCTCTTGATGTCGCTCTGGTTCTCTTTCAAATTGTTTTCATTGTGATTTTCCCTTTAACATCATTTTATTTTTTCAGAAAGCTTATGGTTCGTGTTTTCTTGCTTTCCTTTTTAAACAAACTTTTATTTTCATTTTTTTTTTTCAATTTTGTTGTTAAGCTTTCAAAAGAAATTCTTCTCAATTCTGCAAAGAAACATTCTCCAAAGCTAAGCTGCAGTTGCCTTGCAGATTAAGTTGTTTTTTCCCTTTAAATTCTCTTAAAGCATTACATTTTGGATTTGAAAATTAACAGAAAGAGAGATAGAGAAGACAAAAGATAATAAAGCTTATTGACCCAACAACAAGAATAACAAATCTTTTATTGTCAGCAACATGTTATGGATGGTATTTCTTTGGCAACACTTCCGTGTTGGTTAGTAAATACATTGATGGGCGATAAGGAACATTTCTTTCTCCTTGACACCTATTCACGTTCTGTTCGTTTTGATCTACAGGGACCGGTTCAACTTGATTTTTGCAAATTTTTTTTTAGTCATCACCAAGGCGGTGTGGTGGCGGCCGGCACACGGCGCAGTGCTACCTTCTACCTATACAAAAATAAACACAAAATACCATCATATTTATTTCTTTTTTTACTTGGGTCAA
The DNA here is from genome assembly GCA_910595825.1 of Philhelius pedissequus. NCBI lineage: Eukaryota > Metazoa > Arthropoda > Insecta > Diptera > Syrphidae > Philhelius > Philhelius pedissequus. The sequence goes on along the minus strand of OU343162.1, from coordinate 148,728,267 downwards.
GAACTTGAGTGTTGTTGTTGGTTGGTAATTTGGTTAAGTGTAGAAGGATTTTAATTTTCTTTTTAGAAGAAAAAATGTACACACAAATTTGTGTGGCTGTGTATGTATGCTGTGTTGTAAATTATACTTTTAATTGTGTAATAGTACCAGATATTTACATTGTTGTTTAAGAGTTTTTCCATATTTATAAGTACAAAAGCAGGCTTTGTATTTAAATATAAATAGAGCATTTTATGATCTTGTCCAACTTCACAACACCTCACAACATGACTTAAATGCGTTGACCAAGTAGAATAGTTATAGAAGGTAGGTTAGGTATACTGTGATTGACATCATGTTTTGATGAGAAGGAAAACTAAATAATTATAAAATTTACACTCTCCGTCATTAAGATAGACGTACTTTTTTTTTTTTATTTAAACTGATATTATTACCGTTTTATGATTGATAAACCTAGACGAAATAAACATATGGCATTGGAGAGAGAACCTACTGTATCTACAACAAAATATAGTATTGGTCAAAAGCTCGAAGAAAATGTTGAAGATTGATGCCCGTCGCAAGAGATGAAGACCTTTGAACCGGCTATAGAGCGCGTAAAATAAACGCAGAAGGTAAATACGATACCGACTAATGCTGAATAAATCCAACATCTTATGGTGTATCTACACCAAAGAAACTTTTAAGGAAACATTGTTTAAGAAAATTTTCTGAAATGTTTCCCATTTGCTATCAGAATTGGTCGAAGAGAGCTTATAGCAAGCCCGTCTTGCGACAAATGATTTGCTAACAAAGAAAACTGTGTTATACCACCGGCTCATCATTTAATGAAGTGTTAGTTGTTAGTAGGCAAACTTTATTACAAATAACACTTACACAAGTACAAAATGAAATGACGATAAATGACACAAAAAACATTTAGGAGCGTTTAAAAAACATTTCAGATATGTTTTTTTTTCGTGTGGACGCTTCAAGGAACGTGAAAAGTTTATTTCTTTCCCATTTTCTGCATCCAGTTTTCTGCCTGAGGATGATTTGAGAAGTAGAACTGATAACTTCGTGTTTTTTCATTATGAAAACAATTCACACTTTTCCCTACATTTGTATTCTTATGAATAAAGAATGAATTACTCTATTCCTCTACTTTTGTAAATGCAAGAGAAACAAATAAAGTTTTCCATTCAAAATGGGAAACAGAGAAACATTTCATAAAAAATTCAGAAATGTTTCGCCAAATATAAATTTCAGAAACATTTAAGAAATATTTCAGAAATGATTCTTTGTTACTGAAATGTTTCTTAAATATTTCAAGTGTTTCTTTGGTGTGGACACACCTTTACAGAAAAACAATTCAAAGTAAACACTTCTTCTGTCAACAACACGAGTTACAGCCATTTCTGAGTTAATTAAACTTTTTCATAATGGTTATTTTGCAGGTACTTTTATTTTCGGAGCTAAGAAAAATATTGAAACAGGGATTTACCTTAGACGCTCAAGTACAAGGTATTAAAAAATTGATTCAGGGGCTTAGATTGTAGATCGAATTTGAGAAAGACAAACAGACGGAATTGCCGGTCCCACATTTTTGGTGTTCTCTTTCATCGTTATGTCAAATTTAATCAAAATCTCGAGTTCGATTATTTTTCTATATACGAAAGCTTTTCCTATAGGTAGCAGACTATAATCGCTGGTGCAAATAATGAAAATAGTTATAGATCTTTTATTTTCGATATATGGAAATGCATCTATATTTTTGACGTTTTACATTTTTTTAGAAGCTTTTTTCTGAAAGCTAAAATGTAGTTTCTCATATTGTTTGCCTGTATTCCAAAAATTTGCTCTCTCTCTGCCATATTACGAATGAAATTTAACATTTCTAAATTTTAAAAGGTTCTACCCTTTTAACCAGGAGTGTATATGCGCTAACAGTTTTTAATATGTAGCTATTTTCATTCATTTTGCCAGATGTTTGACAGTTAATAATTCTCGATGGTTACGTTTGAAGCTCAGTGCATGTGTTTAATCTTAGCTTACTTAAATGACATCATTCATTCCATAAATGCAATAATAATGGTAAGTAAATACATAGGTAATAATTATAGAGACTCTACCACTTTCGTGATAACTATTTTTTGCTTCTGATTGAACAAATATTTCTAAAGAGCAGAGGATACAATTCATACAAACATAATGTTTATAAGAAATATTGGTGAAAAATGTTCAAGTTATAGCAAAAGCATAAACATACTTATCAATTATTTTCCTTGTTCAAATGAAATTAACTAAATCTAAAATTTCCAACAAAATTGGCTATTTCACTTGAATTCGTAAATTCCATGAGTCAAAATTTCAAAGTTTCATTGGACTTTACTTTTGTCAATGTTGGTACCATTTTTGCTCAAAAATATAACAGTTTTCTTGGACCTTAATTTATTCGCTTTGCGCTTTCCAATGATTAACTCAGTCTCGGGTCACCTCTTGCTCTAATGCAATTCAGTTTCGTTTGGGTATGTTCAGAAAAGTGACACTGATGCAGACTCAAGGAACTCAAAATGGTTAGCAACAAAAATCCATATCTACTTTGTACGGTTTGACATTATCAGTTTTGTGTGTTAGGTCATTGTGTCTAATCGCTCAACACGTTATGACATTTATTAGTTTCTGGGTATTTTGATTTCGGGCCTTTGCTAAATAACCAAAATACAAAATTTACGAAAATCACCGACAAATATAAAAAAAAGCCAAAATTTGACATATACATTTAAGGCCCTTAAAATACGAATTAAACTTAGCTTAAAAAACGGCAAAATAAAATGCATATGCTGCGGTTTATTTACGGTGAATTGGAGACATGCAACACTTTATAATAGTTATATCCATTGACCATCATTAAAACTATAAAATAGTGATGTTACCGCTCCTAATTTAAAAAATGCACTTTCTTTAATTTCTAGTACATTCCTTATTCGACAGTGGTCAAAGTGGTACACCAGGATGAAATGGCACACTGTCAAAAAAAATTGTTTTAAATCGATTCTAATTGAAGTAACACATCCTTTAGAATTCCATCCCAGCATATATACTATGTTTCCAAAAACATTACACAAACAATTATTTATAAAAATCGTTACAGTTATTTTCGAGAAAAAATACGAATATAAAAGTAGTAGTAATATACAACCTCCTCTCAACACAAAAAGACTTTAGCATATTTTCTAAAAATATCTAAACGAAAAATTTAATTGTTTTTATTTTTATCTATAGAACTGACCTATATTTTTGTTTGTGTTAAATGATTTCGTGCACCTTTTTTTCGCAAAACCAAAATCCTCAACCAATTAGTCGATTAAAATTGCATACCTAATTTTATGTTAGTTTATAAATATGTATTACCTATGGTCTAAAGCACAAGTATTGGTTTTATTATTTTGAGGTTTTTAAATAAGCATCTTATTATTAAAAGCATTATAGCGAATATGTTATTTATAAAAGTTATGTAACGTTGAATAAAGCTATTTAGGATAAAAACGTTTTGATGTTAAATAGTGGCTACATAAGTAAATTTGCAGTTCACAAAATTTGATTAAATTTGGTTTTACAGAGAGGGTTGTTTCATGATAATATAGATGTCTCTTTCTTATTATTTATTTGGTACAAGAGCATTGTTAGTAAAATGGGTCAGAAAATGTTTTATGAATATGAATTTACTGACCGTTGAATAGACCTTATATAAATTATTATTCACTGCGTAACTATTCAGACGTTAAAAGGTAGTTTATCTAATTCTATTGAATATAAGCAACTCGCAGGTTTTGAAAACTTAAAAAAAAAAGCATTTTCGACTTATAGTTCAACTCGTTAGTTGCTAGTGCAGACTTGTGATGGTGCGCATTCATATTGTAGACCTTTGTTTTTTGTAAGAACTTGCGACGGGTTTCAAATTTACTTCTATACTTTTTCAGTTTGTCCCTGCAACATTATGAGGAAGTACGTGCGACCTATTCGGATGGATTTTATTTTCTCTGTACGTACTTCATGCGAAAGAGGATGATAATAATTGTTTTAGGCATGTTCTTAGTTTAAATATTGAACAAAAATAGATTTTCACTTTGGATTTATGAGCTGAAAAAACTATAGCAACATATACAAATTATTTTGAAAGTTTGTACATTTTGTCTCGCATGCAATACAAACATAAATCCTTATTGTGTAACGACAATTTTCTGAGTTCTATAAGGGGCATTGACCCATGGATTCTATAAGTAGAGACTGAGATACTGAGAATTTAAAAATATAATTATCATTTTGTGTCATGATGTGAATAATTGTCATAGTCTAATTTTACTTTAAAAGCAAAAAACATTTTTAACAAAAATCAATCAACAAAAGACAGTGTGACCTTATTCTTCAATACGCATAATTTTCGGCAGCGTCAGACTTTAGAGCTTTATGAAATTTCTAATTTGCAGTGATTTTTTTTTCAGTTTTATAATATAGCTTCCACCTTCAAATAAGCTTTCCGTGAAAACAGTCCAATTTTTTTCATTTCTACCAAAATTAAAGCCAATATAAATTAAGGCGTTACCTTGTAGACATTTTATGAAGCCTCAAATCGTAGAAAACCACCACCTAGAGACGTTCAATCTCAACCATTCATGTGTACTATGCTTGTCACTTCAAACAAAAGACAATAGCCGTGAAGGTTTGAAATTAGTAACTAAAAAAAATTAATTTTTCAAATCAAAAACAAAATAAATAGTTTTATATATTTCTTTAATTTTTAAAATATATAAAAACTAGTCTTATAATTACACTATAGTTTCATACTTTGAAGGAAAAATAAAATAGAACCGTCACTTTTCACTAGAGGCATTTCCAAATCTATCAACGTCAAAAGTGACAGCTGTCATCTCCCATGCTGCACAATTTTTGTTAAACATTATAAGCAAAAGGTCTGTTTTTAGTTAAAGTTTAGATAAACCTTGGGAAATAGTTCGAGTTCGTGCTTTTTGATGTTTTTGTTGTTATTTTGCTATGTTTATGGATTAATGTTACATTTAACATTTAGATATAAAAAGCAGTCGCCTACACATGCCTAAATATGTTTTCACAAAATTCGGTTTAATTTGCATGCACATTATTGTTATATTTGTTTCCATTTTTTGGTTTCCTTTTTGTTAAAATTTTAACTAAGCGTTTGTTTTATGTAAACTATTTGACATATTAAGTGTCAAATATAATCGATCAGCTATTATTTTGCTTGACAAGCAAGACATTGCACCAGCTAAAATATTCGTGCAAACGGTTGGTGGAAGGGTAATGAACAAAATTTAAGAAAGCCAAAAGCTATTCTTTTTTTGCTTTGGGTAAATTTGAGATCCCGAAAATCCCGATATTAAATAAGGAAACAGATCTAATATCAGTATTGGCTTTCAAAATAATTAAACAAATCTCACTTTCACCAAAGTCAAGCATTTGACGTTTGGGAATAAACGAGAGAACTGTATAAGTCTATATATATCATATAATATGAAATGTTCAAGTGAGTTATGTCACAGTTCCGTTAAATTTGTGTGAACCATACTAAGACGTGTTCAATGTTACTTGTTTTATTACTGTGTCTGATCCAGACTTTTCTTGGGCAGAAATTGGCAGCTTATCAAATTTTAAAGAGTGGGGGAGAAATTATCTTATAAATAAATAAACCGTGAAAAGTCTGGGAACACAATTTTCTGGCAATAGTTATGCTGGATTTACAAGAGTGAAAAATTTGCCATTATTTCTTTCATTTTATTGACATTACTGACAAAATCGTGTAAATGGTTTGAAAATTTGTCATTATTTTCATCATTAAAAAAATGGCAGGGAAGACTGTCATTAAATATTGCCTTTATAATGGAGTCATGTAAATCCACAATGATGCCATTTTGAAAATTATGGCACATCGCGAGGAAGAATGAACTTGCTCATTCTTTAATGACAGATTGTCATTATCAATCAAACAGTCAATCTTTTACCGCGTGTAATTGCTTATCATTATTGATTTGATTTTACCATTATTTTACCAGTTTAATGGCATGAATTAATGGCAATTTGTCACTCGTGTAAATCCGGCATTAAACGTCAACACATTTTTTGATTTATAATTTAGTTTGATTGAAATTCACATTTGTTTCGCTTTAAACTAATTATTTTATATTTTAGTGTTTCTAAATTAATTTCTTTGTTCAACATATTATACTTTCCGCCAAAAACTGCGAAACGCTTTTTTCCCCTTTATGACAAAAGTCAAAATATCAATAATTGTAAAAAAAATTCTGCCCGAAAATATGTCTTCCTACAAACATTTATTGGGCAGTAATTGGCAAGAAATTTTCAGGAAGGGGAAATATTTTACTCTCTCAAAGAGGCTCTCTTCTGCCCAAAACCACCAAATTTGTAAGCCTGGAAGTTGGCGGAAATTGGCATAATGTGGAGCAAATCTACTGTTTAGTGGAATGCCAACCAATAAGAAATTGTTGCAAAAATATGGAATTTATGTGGTTATATGAGGAATGGTATAGGCATGAATACTGAACCTTGAGGAACACTTATTTGTGTTAAGAAATTTTATTAACTCGAACATTCTTCGCAACTATTACTGATTATAATAAAACTTTTCTTAGATGAACAGTGAATGTTTACCCGTCGAAGTTTAAAACTCAAAAAGTAAGGTGCGACTTGGAAGATACTTCACCTGAAGATTTGTGTCATTTTATCTTGCGATGTAAGCACTATTGTGTAAGTTTTGCAATAAAAAAAATTAATAAAAATCACATTACGATGTAACAAACCATAAGAAAAGTGGCTTCCGCAATTCCGTCCGCCTATCTGTCAGTGATACTTGAATGATTTGTCGATCTCTAGTCCAGGACTTTACTAAACCATAAATTAAAAGTTAGTCTGCGGATTAAAATTTTCAGTAGCTTTCAGTAGTTTAAGTAGCTATCAACTTTATCTCTTTTTATTCTATCCGTCATCGATTGTCCAGCGAAGGACTAAGTTTGTAAATGTCAAATAGCAGACATGTTGTTTTATTAATAACATTTCGCAATTAGTCCACTGGATAAGTCCTAAATCTTCCCCTAGTCCATGTTAATTATTTTGGGTGTAAGTGTCTTAGGTGATTGGCTAGATTCTTTTAGCCCAAAAATAATGGTATCGGCCATAAAATTTTTCGTAGCAAAATAGCATAATCTATCGATTACCTCGAAAACGACTCTAACGAATTTGATAAGAAAATGTGCATAAAATGTTATTTTCTCCAACTTTCGACATTAACGGATTTCGATAAAAAAATTTATAAAGGAAGTCTTTCAAGTTCAAAATAATCTGCATACCAAAATTTTCGCTGAATAATTCTTTTGGATTTTTTTTTTTTTTTTTTGATAATTCAAAAACGATTTTGTTATTTTGTATTTTTATTTATTAGAAAAAAAATTAAAGATATTTTAATCACACTGCGTAATTGGAAGTAGCTTTTGCACGGAGATTCAGCTATTTCGGCGAATGAAGTGAGGTGACTCGCTAGTCACTACTGAAATCTCAGGCGAGTAATCTGACATTTTACTCACTCACTTCCTCACTATTACTAGCTGAATCGATTTTTAATCAAAAGTGACTCATCTCACTCACTCACTGCGGTTTCGAATTGGCTGAATCTCGGTGATGATTTCAAGTCAATCTTTCGAATTACAAAAAAAATATGTGCCTGTGTCCGGTCCAAAACTCCGTCTACTTAAAGGAACCTATAATTAGATATAAATCGCAGATAGATGCATCTATTTAAGGAAAATTTTCGCAATAGAATGCATAACTGAAAGGGTCTAAATATCATGGAATGTTTTTAAATGAAGTAAGCAGTTAGAAAAGACTTAAGTAGAAAATGACTTCATTTGGACTTTTAGATGAAGGTGAAAAGAGTTGTCATTTGTAGTATAGATTGCCCTAAAAAAATTGATATCATCGTATATTATCAACAACTTTAAAGCTCTATGAAATTATATTGCTCACTAACCTGATTAATTATAGAGCAACACTATGAGATGACGCCTCTAAAATCCCCAAGCTAATGACTTACTGGGACAACATCACGTTTGCAGTTTTCATCATTAAGTCTAATATTTTATTTTAGACAAGGTTTTCAATGTGAGCCCTTTAATAATTTACTCAAAAAGAACCCAAATCTACAAATAAAAATATGCATAGATTATGACGAAAAATAACGTGAAACCCTTGAAAAGTCGCATTTGATTTATTGTATCGTAATACTCACACAGCGGCTTTGTTCATTCTATTTGTTAAAAAAAAATGTAAACAAACTCTATTTGATTGTTACCCCACCCCTCTTTAAACCAATAAATATATAGCAAGAAACTTGCAAAGAATAACTTAATAATAACAACGACTTAGCACAGTGGAACAAAAAGGTGTACAAAAGTGGACTTTTAATGTTAAGGTTTATATGATTCATCAAATTCTAGAATTTTACAGTTAAACATTTAAAAGTCAAATACTAAAAAAAAGCCTATTTATTTCCAAAAAAAAAACTTATTCCATTAACTTACAATTTTCGGAGACCTTTCAAGTATTTTTTTTCTTAATTAAAATGTTTTTAAAGCTTGAATTTGTTATATTTGTTAAAATGTCTTTAAAAAATCTCAGAACATTCAACAAATAAAGAGATATTGCTAATCAATTAAACAAAACTGCAAACTTTTTTTGTTTTTGTTTTTGTAAATTTGGTCCACTATTTGAAGAAATAAAAACTTGAGCTCACAACTCCAATTCAAAAGTATGACACTAAAGCAGCAGATACATCTTTTTTTTCGGGTTGATTCCAAAAAAGAAAAGAAGTCACAACAATGAAACCCAACAGCAGCAACAACAACACAAATAACTTAACCGAGACATTGAAACAGGTGGAAAATAACGTGGATAGCTCCTCTCATCAGACTCAAACCCTGTACCTGTATACAAGTTGCGCATAATTCGGCGGTTTTTGTGATATAAGGTTGAAGGAAGGGAACTGTGCGGAGGGTTGTTGAAGTTCACCATACCTGCTATAACTGGCCTAGTGTTTATAAACAAAACAAAAAAAAAAAAACAAAAAAATAAATGAGGCCAAGGTAGCACACCTTGAGAAGCTATACTGTACGACTGGAAACTTAATTTTTCATGATGACCTCGACAGCTAGTGCGCGATCGCAACTCATTTAATCACCGAAAAAATACACAACCTTTTTTCAGTTTTTTTTTTTTTGTTGGTGATTGATGTTGCACGGCGGTCAGCCCTGTCCGGGTATCTTTTTGGGAACTCTTGCATATACGCATACGTTTTATTCAGATAGTTAAAACTTAATTAGAAGATTTTTTTGTTTTTGTTTTGAGAGGCTGTGGTCTTTTTCCAAGTTCAATCTATTCACTCCAAAGCAATTGGATTGATTTTTTTTTACATTTTAGATTGCAAGAACAAATTCGAAAGAACATTCATGGGTGCGATTTTTAGGTAATTCTTATTCAAAGGGGAGGAACTTATATCTTGAATGTGTTAAACGTATCAAACTTGACATTTTAATAAAAGATTGTAAAAAGTTATCTAATAATTCTGTTTTCTAAGCTCGTTCAGAACTTTTTCAAGTTGTAACGACCATGACTATTTTATAACATTTTTACACAGGCTAAGTTGTGAGCTGTCGCTATCTAGAGAATCCCGAAAAATTGAAATAAAATTCCGTTTTGCGTGGGCTGTGAAATTACATGTATTTACTAAAAGGTTAAGATTTTATAAATTTATTCTTAAAATAAATAACACAATACTCGAACAAATGCAAAAGTAAGTTAAAAGAAGCTACGAGAGTAAATTCAGCATAGAAAATCGATTAAGAAGAAGTGAACCAGAAACAAAATAATAGGACTCTGCGATTCCAGACCAAGGCTACTCCAATTTGCTCAAAGACTTCACTCCGAAGAAATAAGCAGGGAAGCAAAGGAATCTAATTCCAACCAAAGGGATAACTACTTTTTAAAAATCAAAAAAGGTTTAGAAATTATATTATTCAACACTTCAAAATCGAGATCAAGATTCAAGAATCATAATGTGTCTAATGGCCGATTTCGCGAAAGAATTTTAAACATTTATTATAAATAGATTTTTGAATCGTTGTTGTAGCCATGTAAATAACGGTACTTGCCATACAATTTTTTCTACTATCTTAATTATATCTCGAAAACGGCTCTAACGATTTTGATAAAAATTAGTGTGTGCACTCTTTTTGGTAGAGCCTACATTTTGGTGAAATTTTTTTTTAATATTTTGTTATTAACTTTACCTGTAATATAAGAATTTTTTTAATTTATATTATAAATTATTTAAAATGGACATACCAATTTAAAAAAAAAATAAAGAAATTTTGTATATAAAAAATTAAGTAAAAAACGACTTTAAAATATATTTAGCCGCTTCTATTAAAAATCTTTGGCATTCGATGTGTACCTGCGATCTAGTCGTGCATTTTTTTTTTTGGTTTCTTGCCATTTGTTTCAACGCATGATGCTTTCCAATTTTACTTGCGATTATAGGTACTATAAGGCAAGTTATACATTCGTAAAAAAAAAATTTCTAACAATCAAACATGGCCCTACGATCATAGAGAAGCCTAAAAAAGTGATCGGCAAAAAATGTCTGCTTGTCTGTCTGTCCGTCTGTATGTATAACGAGCTACAGCCTAAACGGCTTAAGCGATTGCCATCAAATTTGGTATGTGTGATTCTTTTGGAATTCCTCAGAGGGGAAATTAAAATTTTACTTTTAGGTCTAAAAATAACGGTACCTGCCATATAACGATTTTTTCTCGAAAATGGCTACAACGATTTTGATAAAAAATGTTGATAATTTTTTTGTTGGCAATAGCTATCATCTTATCTGACCCAAGCTTACGGGAAAAGTCTATTAACGGTACCTTTCACATAACGGTTTTTTTTATTTTTGGCTTTCTCGGTAACGCTACATTGGATTTCTTTCAAATTTTATATCTGAGAAGATCTAAGTAGCCAAATTAATTCTGCGTATCAAAATTTTGAACAACTTTTTTTTCTAATTAAAATTAATTTTTAAAACTTTGTTTTTCAAAAATCAATGTTTTTAAAACTAATCAAACAAAATAATTTTTAATTTTATAATCACATGTTACTAATAAACTCTAAAAAAAAACTGCATACCTAAATTTCCAAAAAAAAAAAAATTGATTTCAAAACACTAAAAATTAAAAAAAAGCATTTCATCAAAATCCGTCCTACAATTTTCGAGATAGTTTTTTATAAAATTTTCATTGATCCGTTGCATCGAATGATGTTCTTCAGTTTTAATTAGTTTAAAAAACGATTTTTTCCACCTATACACCATTCCCTTTCATTATACTCGTATACATATATGTACTTGTACATATTTCCATTATTAGGCTCCTAATTTACATAATTAAAATCCAATTAAATATACATTTGTAGGTAGGTACCAATTCAACTATTCCTCGAATCATGCTTTCGACAATTCATTATACTAAGAATCAAGGTAATATTACCTACATGAGCTTTAATTCTGCATAGGATAACTATATAGGCTAGCTACCTACCAACAGCGTCCGTGAGTAACACTAAAGTTGTTAGCTATAAGAGCAAGTTTGTACTTTATCATACATTTCGTTAACTGGCAGAAAAAATAAAATCAATTTATTTTTTCAGGTATTTCAATTTGCAAAGAACTCAATTTTAACAAAAATTTTCCTGAAATTTATCATTTAGATATTGATGGAACTAAAAAGATTAAAGGGTTTGATAAAATTTAAGAGGATTTTTGATAATCGTGTAATAAGAATTTCACCCATTATTGCAATTTTTCACCTCCCCTTGTCATGTTTTATTCTTTAACAGACTGTGAACTTTAAGCATGACAGATGTAAATAACTTACTTGCCATGTTGACGTTGCATCGTTCTGTATTTTGCTGCTGGCGGTGACTGGATGAACGATGGGTGGTTATCGTAAGATGTTGATGACGAAATGACAGAAACTATTAAGTTACCATCTCTTCCAGATCTATGTGGATAATCAGACGTTTTTAAAAGATGACTTAATTAATTTCTATGGGAAGTTAGTTGAAGATATAAATGGATTAAATTGGTACAAATTTGTCCACAAATCATCTCACATATCACCTAAAAACTTACTCTCTAACAAGTCCAGTTTTTATACCTATGCAGAACAATTGCTAAAATTATAGAGAAATATCATTTATGAACCTTATATGCGTTGTTCTAACGAACAGATTAGAAAAGTGTGTTAATGACAACAGCATTTTAACAACAGACTCTACTGAGGACCAGATATTTGTTGTAACGTCAATAGTCAAAGCATTCCAAACCAGAAATATGAAGACCTAAGCATTTTTTTGTCGACTTCAACGCTCTTTCAACCTTTTATATAGAAGTGCACGCGATTTGGGATGGACATATGTTCTCACAATGGTTTGTTACCGATACCGGTGTTAAAAAAGATTTCTTCTAAGTGCTATTGGAAAATATCCCACTTGTGGTTTTGGGATTGCTAATAGTATTGTCAATGTGCTCCTGAATGTACACGATCTTGAGATTATTTCAGAGTCACCAGAAAATTTAAAACTATTGTTAAGCCGGTTGTCAACATATAGAGCAGCACATAAGCATTTATAATAAATGCATGCTGAAAAATCCAAACTGATGATTTTTACAAAATCTGCTACTAATTTACTTGGACGTAATTAGTTCTTCAATGGTCATCTTCTTGAAATTGCTAAAAAGTACAACTATCTGGTAGTCGAATATACTGTTGTCAGCCAAATACAAAATATTCGAATGTGTGGTAAGAACATCTCTTTGCTATGCTGCACAAGTTTAGGGAATTGACGAATTTGAAGTAGAAGAAAAACTCCAAATAAATTTCATAAAAAAAAAATTTATCTACCAAATGGATCTCCTAACTACGAAATGTTTTTAGAAACAGAACTTCCAAAACTGTTTACCAACACTCTTAAGATTCAAGTCGACTAAATCTATAAAGTTGTTTTGCATTCAGATCCTCGTACGACGAATTTCCGTATAAGAACTGATCGATCATAAAATGACAAAATATCGGCAATGTTTGTGGATGTTACACAACTTGAATTAAATAACTTAGTTTAACCAAAGGAGCAGAGCAGCTTTAGAATATAATTCAGAAGCACGCAGATTTTTCAAGCAAACATTAGTAGAAACAGCTCAACAGTCTGAGAACAGACATTTTCACTCACAACTGAACCTGTTGGAAAATATCTTTTTATTTTTTTTTTATAATTTACACGCGCTCAACGGATTATACTACCATACTACCCTTTAAATGTTACAACAAAGCGCGGTCGTGATGTTAAGGAAGAGAAAGAAGGATAGGAAAGATGTGTTGAGCGATATTTTGAGACTGAAGGTGGTTGTTGTCTCAGATTTTATCTCAAGGGATGGCGGCTGAACTAATGCGGAGAAGTTTCCGTGTCTTATTTATCTTTGTGCCTTATAATTCGCATTACTTTTTTATTCGTTACCATATTTATTGGTATACTAGTTTTACTCAATCACATGTTGTTAGTGCTATACCTAAACATCATGTGATGAGTAAACCAGCAACTCACTGTATGACATTTATTTTAGAGTTGGTTTTTAATGGAAAAATAAGAGGACATAGATTACGGCAGGAATCGAACCTGTGACCATGAGGTTGACAGGCGAACACACAACTATCACACCACGGATACCCCTAAAATATTTACTTTCAAGACGCATTTGATTTTAAAGAAATATCACTAATATTCAAATCCAGATGTGAACTCTTAGTTTTAAATGTCACCCTGCATAACTGTAAGATTGAGCGGTTCTCAACCTTCTGCAATATCAAAGCAAAAGAAGACTGCTTCAATTTTATAAGCATTTTACCAGGATTAAGAGTTTTTCAGGTGGAACTTCAAGCGATCAAAGAAGTCTTAACTTAACTTAAGGAAAACGTGATTTTTTCAGAAAAGCTTATATTAATCTCACTGGAATGCCTCTAACAAAAAGTGTATTGATCATCTCTCATAGAGATTGTGCATCATTTGAATATTTAATTTGTTTAGGTATCAATTGATATAGTACACCACTTGGTTAAGGACGAATCTGCCCAATGCTGCAGCTGAAAAGTTTTAAGCAGATTGGAAATTAAATTTGGAATAGATTCCAGTACAGAATACTTCCGTCTTATTACATGTTTATAGCAGATTTTTGCAAAAGTTGCATGGATGAATCAGAAGAAATTCCGTATATAAGAAGTCTTGAACGATTTATAAGGAGCTCCAAATGTTTTAGCGGTTAGGGAAGAATTTTCCATGTTTCATGTGGTAACACAATCAATCAAGATCTGTACGGACTATAGTTACTATTTAACCTAACCAAACCTCCATAGTATCTCTTTTTCAAATTATCTAAGTCCCGTCTCGTTTGTGTCCCTTGACCAGTCGAGAAGGTACATACACCAAATGTAAGACCAATCCGTTTTATTCCGTTAATGTTCGTATAAACATGCACTATCTATAAATAAAATGTATATGTTCCTTCAGTCAGAAAACATATTAACCTTCTAAAGTAAAGAAAAATAGTAAGAAGCTGTCACACTTTAAATTCTGCTCGAAACAGCTATTTTGATAATTTTTCCTAATTTTTTTTTATTCAACCAGCAACTAACTATAGATGCATTTTAATTGCTTTCAACAATTTATAATTAAACATTAACAATGTCACCATTTAAAGTGGACAACAGGATGAGTGCAAAAATTGTATGATGCAGCAAAATACTTACACGCACCGAGCAAGATTCGACGCATAAAAATCTTTACAAACCATCATCCCGCCACAAAATAAAACATGGAGATCTTGCTTGTGGCCTACTTAAGAATGTGCGAAGAGTAATTATAAAATTAAAATCTAAAAATACAAAATCTTTGACATCGTCAAAAGAACTATTAAATGAATCTTACTGAAAAATTGTACTTGGTTCTTTTGAAAACAAACACACAAAGAAACAAAACAAAAAGAATAGATTGCGATTTTAATATTTGGAAGGAATGTTTACAGATAATTTCGAAATGTGCAAACTGTACTTAAAAATCAATAATAGTTGAATGTGCAAATTTAAATTTCCAAATTCAAATCAGCTGCAAGAAAAAACTGACTGAAATAATAATTTGAATAACAGGCAAAATATTGAATTGTGGAACGAAACATTTTACAATTTCGGATGCTAAAGCAGTTTTCAAAAGCTACCAACGCCTTTTTTGCGACATCTCAAGCTTTTTTCCTTGCGGAATCTAGAATAGAGTAATCAGAAGAGACGACAGTGGAAACTAATTAATTTTGTATGATAACTGGCAATAATTAGAGCGCCAAAAAATATCTGATATCTCTGATAGTATTCATTCACAAAATAAAAAAAGATTCAACTTGCGGTGATGTGGTGGGTTTCATTTTTGCTACTCTTGTGAGTGTTCGAAAATAATTCTAAGAATTTTACATTCCCTTGAAATTTCTACAATTTTATCTAATGGGTTATCCATTTTGCGGTTTCAAAAGTAAACGTAAATAAAACACATATAAAATATTTTTTTTCATGATATTTCCTTTTTATTATAAAGTTTGAACGTTGACACTATGTGTGAAACAATATATCATTTAAATGGCCACCACGCGAATTGTTGCAAGCATCGATTCTTTTGAGGTAATTTTCGACCACTTTTTGACACATATTGGGCGGTATCTCAGCCATAACTTGACGAATGTTGGTTTTCATGTTCTCAAGAGTTAAAGGTTTATCTGCATAAACACGGTGTTTCGCGTAGCCCCACAAAAAAAGTCCAGCAGTGTCAAATCGCATGATCTTTGTGGCCAGTTGATATCGCCACGACGAGAAATTACACGGCCAGGAAATATCTCTTGCAATAAAGCCATATTCGCTCGAGTTGTGTGCCATGTGGCACCGTCTTGTTGAAACCACATATTCTCCAAGACGTATTCTTCAATAGGAGGGAAAAAAAGTCGGTCATCATATGACCATAACTCTCCGAATTGACGGTGACAGTCGTTTCATTGTCGTTTTCGAAGAAGTAAGGTCCAATCACACCTCCGGACCAAAGAGCGCCCTGAACAGTGACTTTTTGTAGATGTAATGGCCTAAGACAGTCCTAATTCCTGAGAACGACGAGGAATCGACACATTCGGGTCTTCGGCAACACTTTCACTTACAGCAGCGATATTTTCAGTGGTACGAGCGAAACAATGATGCACAGGCCTTACAATATCTGTAACCAATCCCGTCTCTTCAAATTTCTTCACAATTTTGCCAATTGCTTACGTAGTTGGACGATTATGTAAACCATAATCTCCTCTTAAGACACGATATGTGGCTGTGGGAGAATCACCATTTTTATAGAAGATTTTAACAATTTGTATGCGTTGTGCGATAGTTAAGCGATCAATTTTCTTAAATGTCAGACTTTTAACTGAAATAAAAAATTGGTTTAACAACTTAGTTTGACAGATGTCGAATTTCAGCCCTACACTTTTGAAACCGCAAAATGGATAACCCTTTATTTATTACTGTTTCTACTACAGATAATTCCCTTCTAGGAATATGGTCTAGTGACGTGTGCTTCTGCTCCAAAAACAGAATCTCCTTATTGGTGGCTGAAGCCCTTTCTGGTATGGCGGAAAGCCTAAAGAAATAACTACTAGTGAAAAATTTGTTTATATTTAATTTGTTGTCAGCAATTCAAAAAAGATGTTCACGACTAGTTCACAATAATTGAAGAAAACTATATTTATTTGTATTATTTAACAAAGTTGATTCATCTGAAGAGCCTTCTCTCGAACGTCTTGGAAAGAATCATGAACACTCAAATACGCTGTTATTTATCTACACAAAAACTGATTTGCTCTCATCAGTCTGGTTTCAGACCTAAACATAGCTGCACAACTGCTTTAATCGATGTTACTGAAGAAATCAGGAGTGCTGTCGACAATGATAAAGTAACAATTCTCACTCTCTTAGATTTTTCAAACGCATTTGATACTCTTAATAAAAATATACTGTGTAAAAAGCTATTAAGCCAATTTCATTTCATCAGTTAAACTTATTCACTCCTATCTATGTAAAAGATCACAATCTGTTTTTGTCAACAATACATTGTCTTCTCCTCTTCCATTGTATAAAGGGGTTCCTCAGGGCTCTATTTTAGGTCCTTTGCTGTTTATAATTTATATTAATGACCATTAACAAAATGATCTTTGCTTGAATGCTAAAAAATCAAAATGCATGGTGATAACAAGAACACCCATCTATACATCTTATTTTCCTGAGGTTCATATGAACAACATCCCGATTGCGTTTGTTGATTCTGCAATAAACCTGGGACTAACATTTAATAGTAACTCTTACCTGGAATGAACATGTAAGACTTGCTCTGGGTAAGGTTTATGGAGGTCTTCGATTACTCTGGGCTTCACACCATATAACTCCTCTTAAAACTCGAATGATATTGGCGAAGACGTTGTTAGTTCCAATTTTATTTTTTTGCTACGAAATTTATTGCAATTGTGACTATGTACATAAGAATAAACTAAATGTGGCTTTCAATAGCATAGCACGGTATGTTTTTGGAATAAGAAGGAGTGATCACATATCTAGGTTTTCGAAATCAATGTACAGTATGACGCTCGATGATCTTTTCAAACGCAGAACTTTAATGTTGCTGCACAGTATTATACGACTTCGACAACCTGAATATCTCTACAACAGAATACAATTCCCTCGATCTAATAGGTCTTGCAACCTTATTCCTCTTCGTGTCTCATTGCTCGTGTCTGAGCGTCAGTTTTATTTCTATGCTGTTCGACTATGGAATTCTCTCCTTACATATTTAAAAATGATAATAACCTGCACTACTCAATTCAATAAAATGTTAAAACAATTTTATAAAACGGCTTGATGTATGATGTATGATTTAGTAATGGGTGATGGTTTTTTTTTTTTTTTTTTTTTTTTTTATAACTTTGCACGCGCTCAAGGGATTATGAATACCCTTTATATGTTTTTTTTTTAACACAGCACGGGCATCCGGTGAAAGAAGAGAAAGAAGGATAGGAAAAATGTGTGGCGCGATGTTCTAAGACTAGAGCTGGTTGTTGTCTCAGATTTATCTGCAGGGATGGCGGCTGAACTAATGCGGAGAGAAATACCGTCTTATTTATTTATGTCCCTTATAATTCGCATTATTTTGCTTATTTCGTTGTCATATTTAATAGGTATGTTTACTCAATCACATGTTGTTAGTGTTATGCCTAAACAGCATGTAATGAGCAAAGCAGCAACTTATTTTATGACAATTTTTGAGAATTGGTTTTTAATGGAATATAAGAAGACATAGACAACGGCAGGAATCGAACCTGCAACCACGAGGTTGACAGGCGAGCACACAACTTTCGCGCCACGGCCACCCCCAATTTATTGGGAACTTTCTTTTTTTAATTTTTTATTTTTAATATTCTTTATTTTAAGTGATTAGTGTGTTATTAATGAAATGAAATGAATTGTCAATTTTGCAACACATTATGAATAATAATTTACAAAATTAAAAGATATTGTATTTTACTGAGTAATTATTGCAATAAACTTAAACTAAACTAAACTAAACCCATATACAGAACATACATACTTAAATGGCTACTGAGCATTAATATTAACGAAGCAATGGAAAGCTTAGATAACACCTATATCAATAAATTTAAAGACAAAACAAAACAATATTAAAAAAAAACTTAAGCATTTTGATAAGCCAACGACATTTTTATTGTTGTCTCGGAAAACTGTCAATAGTACGTGATTTTTGTTTTGACTTATGGAACATAATTATGTACAAATATAAATCAGACGTTTAATCTATGTACAAAGTGATATACATTTAATCACGTAAAAACTTTATTCAACGTACTGATGGATACAATATTGACCTCTAAGCAAATATAATCTTATAACCTTGGTAAAGCACATCTTTTGATTTCAAATTTTATTTAATGAGCAGCTGAGTTCTTTTTTTTTAATTTAAATACGTGACAAGATAGTTCGAGTAAGTGTCACTGTCAGTGTCAAATATCTTATTACATAGATGGCTGTTGATAATGTTTTTTTCTTTTGGATTTTTAAACATACAAATTTTAGGTAGGTACTAAGATAGTTATAATATGTAGAAGTTCTAAAATGTATGTTAGCATAATTTGGACTTGGAGATATTATATGAGTCTAATGGCGGCGGATGGTTTGACATAAAATAAATGTTTGTGTTACAAAATTGATATTTTCATTCTTATCTTTTCGATCTCGAACTCGAGCTCCTTATTTCTCCAAATGCATAAAGACCAATTTAAGATGCAGTTTGCATCTAAAATTTGATCTATAAAACGAATTGATCCTTTTGAGCTTTAAAATTATGCGTTTTGGCGTCGGTGTCAAAAATTGGGAAAGGAGAAAAAAATATATAAAAACAACTGTCATGCATTGGGTTGCAAAAGTTCAATTTTCAAAACAAATATCAAATCGGATCGATATTTTAAAATATTTTTTTACTTGCGATTATAGGTACTATAAGGCAAGTTATGTATTCGGAAAAAAAAACATTTTTTTGTATAACAATCAAATATGATATTACTATCATAGACAACACCAAAAAAGTGGGTCCCCCAATTCCATCTGTCCGTCTGTTTGTCGGTCCTCGAGTCTGCAGCCTAAACGGTTTGGTGGATTTGCTTCAAACTTGGTACATATTGTTTTTTCGGTAATATGCCGACACGTTTTTTTAATTTTTTTAAGACCATAAATATAATAACAGTAGCTCCCATAATTTTTTTTTTGCCAAGAACAAAAATCTAATTTTTCTCAAAACGAAAAACGATTTTTATAAAAAAAAATAAATTCATTAATTGTTATTTTTGGTAACTCTAGTAGAACCATTTTTTTTTTGGTCTTCGATTTTCTCGGAAACGGTTAATTTTTTGAAATTTTTTACGCAGAGCTCCTAGAAAGTTTAAACACTATTGTATACCAAAATTTTTCAAAAAAAAAATTTTTTTTGGAAATTAATTTTTTTTTTGAAAACTCAAAATTTCGCAAACGACTGAATAGATTTTTTCGAAACTTCGTACTTGGAGGTTTTTTGACATTATCTTTCATAGTTAATAAAACTATTTTTCTAAAATAAAAAACAACGGTACCTCCCATACAAATGTTAAATGAAAACAACTCCAAGAATTTTTATAAAAATATTTGTGTGTTCTTAGATTAGTACAGTTCACTTTTAAGTATAAAAATATTTCTTTTTGCGTACTAATTAACGGTACTTCCCATGTTCGACATTCTCAATATTGGATGAACCGATTAAAATAATTTTTTTATACAAATGCTTCCTAAAATTGTTAATAAAACTGCATACACAAATTTTCAAAAAAAAAAGGGTTTTTCGATTTTTAAAAAATCGATTTTTCAAAAACCAGTCACAGAATTTTTTTTAATCTGAATTTTATATGTATTTTAATAATATCTTCAAAATGGCGTGTCAAATTTTTTTTCTAAAAATGTTTTCAAAATTTTATACATACAAAATTAATTTATTAAAACACTGCTCCAACGATTTTTGAATTTTTTTGATATATTCTTATTTACCAATGAATTCAAACTACATCTTTGTTTTCCCTCAAACTATAACGACTAAGCAATATAAGAAAATTTAATTATATGTATTATCCATTTATTTCTAACTTATTATTCCCTTTTTACGAATTTTTGCGTACGTCACTGAATACTAAATACAATATAGGCCCTCATACATTTATAAATACATATGTGTCTTTAATAATCACATGAATCTTGAGTAATGCATATCGCACCTAAATTATTTTATGTATATAGCAACCTACCCACATACATCCTTCATTTTCATTATTATATGTACATGTTAACATACTCGTACTTAGGTTCCATCAATATGTATATATATGTAGATACGTTCTACCCTCCCAACTTACATAATTAAAATCCATAACTTAGATTTAAACATACATTTGAAGGAAGCTACCTATGTTACTATTCCTTGAATCATCCATTCGACAATTCATTATACTAAGAATCAAGGTAATCTTACCTACATAGGCTTTAAACCTGCATAGGATAACTAGACCTAACTAACTTAACCTCAATGGTTAGCTACATTAAAGTTGTTAGCTCCAAGAGCAATTTCGTACGATCCAGTCGTGCATTTTATTTTATTAATTCTAAGTACATGTTTACATAAAAGCGAACAAAAATAAAATGCACGGCTGATCGCACGAACTTGCTTTTATATTCGATCACACCGTATGCAAAAGGTTTCTATTAACAATCTAAATATATTTTCAAAGTCGTTTTTTACTTAATTTTTTATATGCAAAATTTGTTTAATTTTTTTTTTAACTTGGTATGACAATTTTAAATATTTAATAATATAAGCTCAAAAACAAAATTTCAAACAAAATTTTTTTTTTAATTTTTGACCACAATGTAGCGTATATCTAAAATATTGCACACACTTTTTTGTATCAAAATCGTTAGAGCCGTTTTCAAAATTAATTGAGATTGTAGAAGAAATTGTATGGCAGGTACCGTTAGTCTTGGACCTAAAAAATCGATTCAAAATATATTTTAGACAATTACCTAAAACGCTTAAATACAAAGTTTGAAGCAAATCGCTTCAACCGTTTAGGCTGTAGAGCGTAGCGTTGTACAGACAGACAGACAGACAGACGGATTGCGGGTTTGGTGTTTTCTATCATCGTTTGATTAAAATCTCAAGTTCTATTTCTTATCGAAATGAAAGACATGCCCTATACTATATCGCAAGTAAAAATGCGAGATCTCGTAACTAGAGCTCCTAATTTCACCAAATTCGGTCCATTCAAAGGTTTTGTGTCTAAAATTTTGCTCTGTAAAACGAATTATGTGAATTATATGCGTATTATTTTTGCCAATTCCTGTTCCATACTTACAAATTTGGTAGTTTTCGACTGAAGAGATTACTCGTGAGAGGTAAAATACTTCCCCTTCCTGGCAATTTCTGCCCAATAAATGTTTGTAGGCAGAAACTTTACAAATGTCAGGCTGACGTTCGTCAAAGTACAAAATTATTAGTTTAAAGAGAAAAAAAATTTGAATTTTAAACAAACAAAAATATAAAATGTTGTGTTGATGTTTAAAAATTGGAACAAAATTGTGTTCAAGCCGTTCCGGACTTTTTCGGAGAATTTCATATCCACTCTTTAAGATTTGATAAGCTGCCAATTTCTGCAAAAAAAAAGTCCGGATCAGACCTTATACATAAGTAATTTCCCAGAAGAGAACTTCGAGATTTTTTATATAAATAATTCGAGTCCAAGCTGGAGCCTGGGGCATATTTATCAGATAATACACATCAGTCATTTCATACAACAGCTTCATACATCATACACTTTATACACATTTCTGTGTCTTTGATTTTGTATTAGAAGTATTGTATTATATTTATGATATTGTATGATGTTTATAATTTTGACATTTCATTATAATTATTTGAGTGCTAAGTTAATGGTTAGACTAAAAATTAAAATATTTTGCAATGATGCTAAAGACTTGATATAAAGAAACGTATCAGAAGACACGCCAAGTTTTAACCTTGAAGGTTAAAATTTATATGTATGTGATTTTTTTAAGCAAACAAAACAAAATAATAATAATAGATATAATGTCCATGTGATTGAAACAGAGTTATTTTTATCGGCATATAAAAAACGCAAGTACACTTGGGCGTATACGTACTATTTTCGAGAAAAAAAAAGGTAAACTAATTGAATTAACCTTTCTTAAGGGTCACGAATGATATTTTACAAAAGGTTTTTTGATAAATGCTATTTATAAATACATACAGTGAAAGCTCTAATAAACGGACATTCATGGTCGCCCAGTTTTTGTCCGGTTATGAGAACTGTCCGGTTGAGGGAAAGAATAAGAAAGCAAATGACTACAAGAAAAAAATAGTAGAAGGAAAGGAAATGACATGTGCAATAATGGAACGCCATCAGAAAATGCAAAAATACACTTTCAAAATCACGCCACTTAGTTACAGGTGAAATCCCATAAAATCAACAAAACATCACTCTGTCCAATTATTAGAGCTTCGGGTCAGGTTATCGGAGATTTTCCTATGGAATTGCTTACGTATTAAAAATAAACGATAAACTATACTGAGAGCGGTCCTTTCGTTATTTTGGTTGATTGATTTGTTGATAAAAATAATCCTCAATAAAATTATGCGTCCGCATATGGGAGGTTTTCTATCTAAAATGAGTATGAAAAAGTGTCCGCGTCCGTTTATGAGAGTGTCCGCTTATAAGAAAATAATTTGTATGAGAAATTCAAAGAAGAAGTTTGTCCCCGAAAATGTATCTGTTTAAGGGAATTGTCCGCTTATTGGAGCTGTCCGCAAGTAGAGATTTCACTGTATATCATTTAGTCCATTGAGTTCTTTTTTCATCGTTGAATTTTTAAGAAAAGGAAACATTCAAAATCAGATTTTTGAAATTAATGAAAATACCAAATTTCACCGGTGTCGTCCTAAGCTATTTTTAAGAACATATTCGATATTAGAACCATGTGTACAAGGATGGCCCAAGCCTTACGTCAGAATGTAAATTGGGTACATTTTGGTGTTGACTTAAAAAAAATAGTCTCAGTTTTACCGGAAAGTTTATTTGAAAGCGCACTCATTATGACAATTAATTGCGAAAAAAAAAATAGTCTAGTCGGCCAGTTCAAATTGCCAAATCGGAAATATCACAAGACCGAAAAACTGTTTAAAAATCTTAATCGTAACCAGAACTGTGTGACAATTTGCTCTGTTCTATTGTACTGAGATGGTAAAAATAAATTCGTTTAATATTTATCAGTAGCACCAACCAATTACGATCAATGTTTGCGGACTTTCTCAAATGAGCAATATGATCATCTTTTCGACACCTGAAATTGATCTAGTCTATATAAGGCACTCAGGCAAACGTTCCCGTACAATTGTTGGAAATGAAGAAAGGCCAAGAAATAAACTGTGTTATTTGTTTTTAACTCATTTTCCTCCTGTATAAAACATAAATATTAAAGCAATGACATTTTACGATATTTGGAAAAATTATCAAATTCACTTTATTTTATCAGTTTTGCACCACCTTGTTTAATACATTTTAATATTTGTATGTATAAAATTATTCATAAGAAAGGAATAAAATTATCAATCAATGAACAAATTATTGTGAACGACTGCATGGGTAAAACAAAACACACAAACACACATATACGAAAACATACAATGTCTAAAGATGTCCCGGAAAAATCAAACCTGTCCATCTTAAAGCTCTCACTTTTGCCTTACGTTTGATTTGTTGGATTGATTTGTGTCTTTGTCTATGGGTTTTATTTATTCGGTATAAATTTTTATTATAAAATCAGGAAGATGACTATGAATACCAATTGTTTCTGGCAAATTAAATTTAATTATTTCGTTCGTTACATACCAACAATATTTGATATATATGTATTTATAATGTTTTCATGATTTGGTGCTCGATAGGCTCACCTAACTTAGGGAGTGTCGTTTGTTTATAATTTGAATAAACCGGTGAAGTTTTCTGTTAAAAAAAACTGACTGCAACGCCAAACACAACACATCCTTACCAACAAAGGTGACAACAAAAAAGATGTAACTTATATCCGCAGATACATACTCATGCATATACATATGTATATTTGAAAACAAAATAAATCATAAATTGTGAACATGTATATATGCAAGCTTGCCCTATTCCAAACATATTCATTCAAGCTCATACAGTTCCAAGGACATAGAAGTAGTATCAGTTTGCTAAGATTCACGGTATGCTGAGTTTCTGAATGAAAAATGCATTTTTACTGACTTTAAAGGTACGTACATTTGTGAATCCTCACTTTTGTTTCATTGAAATAAATCTTTTATACAATTTTTTTAATTATATTTCTTAGTAGCAAAATGCTTTCAAGTACCTAACCTTAATCTCTTAGATGGGGAAAAAAACAGGAAGAGCATCTAATGTAAATTAAAAAAAAAAAGAGACTAAACTCAATGAATATTTTGAAAAAGTTTACAGAGCTAAGTGAGGGCTTGTTAATGTGAGTTTCTCTTCTAAAGTTCTAAGATATTTTATACTCAAATCTGTCTCTATCAACATGTTTAGCCAAACATGCAAATTTAAAAAAATATCCTAACAGAAATATTTAAGAAATATGCTAAGCATCAGGGCTGCCTTCAATAGATATATTTAATGTGTATTAATATTAATAATTTTATAAATTATAAAATGTCATGGTTCTAAATTTAATTTTCAGATTTATACAATTAAAAATGTTAATATGCAATTTTACATTTGCAAAATGATATTTTGAATTTTCTTTGAACAATAATTTATAATAATACATATTACAATATAATAACTAGAGAAACTGAAAAATAAATTGTATTTTTTTTTCTGTATTTTTTTATAAACAAAACTGTGAAAAGGCTCAAATTCACTAATTGAGTTCAAAAAGCGTATTATTTATAACACTTGGCTAATATGAGCCCTAAATTTACTAGAAATTCTGAACGTGGTGTGTTCTGTTGAGTTTTTTTTGAAAGGATTCGAAAATTAAGGTCATGTATTGCTCAAAGTGTGTTAAAAAAAAATATACGCTGGATCCTAGATAGAGAAATAGAGTTTTCTGTTGGAAATGGCTTGACACGCAAACTTTTATCGTAGAAAAATTTATAAAGTTATAATTATTTATTTATGAAATAGATCCTTTGCTTACAACATTTTGCAATCCAATAAGTTTATAAGTATCTTATGACTGATATTCTTCAACAAAAAATATTCAGTTAAAGAGTTAGCTTTTTTGAATGCGGAATCGAACGGAGCTTACAAAAAAAATGCTCAGATGTTAAAAATTAGTAACGTGTTCTCCTCGACGGAAGGAACGAAATTTATGCAAATTGTAATTCTCATTGTTTTCGAGATAGAATTGTGGTTAATGTTTGAGCGAGATTGAGAGAGACTGCGTTTTCGTTTGCTTGCATAACTGCAATTGCAGTAAATTTCACAACCAGTTATCCAAATAGGTAAACGTGTTTTTAAGTCTTATATGCATGAATTTGCAAAAAAAAAAAACCTTAATATTGTTATCCTCACCCCAAGAAGTGGTCAAGCGTATCTCTAAGATTTATTTATTTTATTTTTATTATTAACATAGTACAACATTAGAGGATCAAGGCCGTAAGTGCCTAAATTTGAAAACTGTTTACCTAAATAATAATCAAAAATAAATTATAGAGGAAATGACATTTACATAAAACAAAAACAGTAGAAGACCACACATTGAACCCTGAGGGACACCAATTACGTTAGATGGAAAACTAAAAAAGCTGTCCTCGATGGATTCCTAACAGTCAAGTAAGAATAATTAAGGTTCGTGTTAAAATAAAATTAAAAAGGAGAACAACAAAATCTCAAAACTAAAAGGTGATCTATTTAAGCAGAAGATTTGCTTTAAAACGTTTTAATGATAAACCTTAACATTTTTTTAATATATCGCAATTTATTTAAATTTTCAATGCCAAACTCGTATAATATACGCGACCTACAAGCGTTTTTTTTGAATATTCGCAAATTACCTATTCACAACAAAACAAAATAAATTTCGTATTTATTTTGTTGTTATTGACATTGAATTCATTAATAAAACAAGATTACACATTCACAGCAGCCAGCGGCTTGTTTAATATCACTTGTATTATTTCCGAACAACAATCGAAATTTTTAGTCGAAGGTTGTTGAATCTGCAATTTAACAAATCGTTATTAAAACATGTTAACTGTATTAGTTTCAGTCGAAATAAAAAAAAAAACAACAACCATAACGTTAGCAATATTTTTAAACAATTAGTACGCTTCTAGAAAATTGACAATTGAAAAAATAAAAAAATAAACTTCAGTGAAACCAAATCTGACAAAGGCTATTTTAACCATTCACTGCGATTATCGAATCCGTCAATGCGATGGTAGTCGAATATCGAGTCTTTTAGTTCGCAGAGTATACTGCTTATTCATTAATACTTTTCTTCTTACAACCAACAAATAAAGTAAGTAATACATTACTTTGTATTGCAACTGTCTTAAAACAAATGTTACATGATCTCGACTCCCCTTGCGGATTCCATAATCGAGATGAATATTATTTTTGATAATAATCCTTCCCATAAAAAAAAAATGTTTATAATTATGTGATCAAATAAATAGGAAAATTGAATTTACAATAATTATTTGTTCAAGAAACCAAAAAAAAATTGTCAACTCTCGAAGTACTATGAATTTTGTTCACAGCACAGCACAGTCAGAAACACTACCATACAAAAATGTGTCAATACAATTATTCTATCAACAAAACTTCATTTGGTCTTGTAAACATCTCCATTTTTGTATACAAGACATTTCATTGAACTTTCGCTTCAATGAGAATGAGAAGAAAACATATAAATCGCTGCAGAAAACAACAACAACCACAAAGTTAGTTAGAACTTAGAACTTGTTCTTTTTTTTCGATAAGAAACATGTTATGCTCTTGCAGAGTCTGTTGTTTGCAGAGCACAAAAATTGTTGTCTGTACATCTAATAAAAATGAAAACGGTAGCCCGAGCCAGAGCAAGAGCAATTCAGAGCCCCACAAATACAGGAAGAGGAATGGCAAAGTGAGTGCTCTGTAGAGGTACAGATGGTGCGGTGGTGTTTGAAACGATTTGCAATGCCGCAGCCGGCTGGTGTATGTTTGACTGGTTGGTTAGCTGTTGTACGCTCGGTGGTGCGCGAATATTAGAAGAATGCATGTTGAGCTAGGTCGGCTGAGGTCGTTGCCACTCAAAATCTAAGAATGTTGCTAAACAACGACGACGACGATGAGAAAAAAAATCTGCTGTTTTCTGGTGTTGCATGGTATTTGGTTGTGGTTGTTGTCTCTTTTCTTAAAATGAAATCAAAAACAAATGATAAAAGTGATTTGAAAAAAAATTTATCGAATTAGAGATGATTCTTTTCGATTTATAATTTATACACTCACGCTTTGAAAAAGCATGTATGTAGATATGTATGAATTTAAAACCGAGTTTTTGAATGTTTTCAATAGCATTGAAGTTTCAACATTTAGATAGGTATCTGTTGTTGTTTTTTAGACTCATGGGGCAATGAATACAAAAATACAAAAAAAAAACAGAAACAAAAGGAATGCGACGATGATTAGATGATAGAAAGCGAAATGCGGAAGGAAGTTTTATCGAGTGGAGCGATGAGTTTTTTTTATGTTGCTTCTGTTTGTTTTTTTTTTTTTTTTTTGTCTGAATTTGCAGATGCTCATCCGCGGTTTATTATTTATTAAATTTTCAGCTGATTATAAAATTGCATTAATGTTTTATCGTATTGTGTGAGAGTTGGTAGGTATATTGTTTTATCTTCGATGGGGAAATTGTTTTTTTTTTTTTTAATTTTATTTTTCTGCATTTGCTTTTTTTCTATATAAACAATTTTAATTTCACATAATTATTATGTGTCGATGTTGTTATTAGTTTTTACTTTTTCGTGCTTAATGGCATACGGAAATTAGTTTTTACTTTCTTTCACTTTGCAGGAAGCACGCATTTGAAAAATGTTTGAGATACATACTTCCGGAAATGAATGAGCTCTTTTTTTAATGGAATTCAATGCACTCTAGAATTGATTACATAATTTAGAAAAGAAGTAACCATGCTAAAAAATCAGCTGCCGAGTCTACTGTTAAACGTTTTCGGGCATTTTATTTTCAAAAT
Source organism: Philhelius pedissequus (assembly GCA_910595825.1). Lineage (NCBI taxonomy): Eukaryota > Metazoa > Arthropoda > Insecta > Diptera > Syrphidae > Philhelius > Philhelius pedissequus. The sequence goes on along the minus strand of OU343162.1, from coordinate 148,699,174 downwards.
GCAATCGTACAGACACGCATAAGACCCAGTTTTTCAGTGGCAGATTAAAGTGTAACCCGAATTAACTCACGAAATTTGGTGAGTTTACTCTGGATTTACCGAGCAGATGCTATTGATATTTTATAGGTACTCAAAATTTGTTGGGCCGATTAATAAAAATTCGCAACTGAAAAGCGTCTTGTAAATAAATTTATATCTAGAGTTAAATAGTTCTAGTTTAAGTTACAAACTGAAAAACTAGTCTTAAAATCCGTCCAACGCCCAGTGGAGTGTCAAAAATGGTAAAATGCGTTTACCATAGATTTTGTGATTTGACAAGTTCTTGAGTGTTTACTTTAGTTGTTGGGTTAAATCAAATCTATTAGCAACAGTGCAAATATATTTCCAAATGTTTGTGTTTACAGAATGTATTCTATCGGCAAGTTCATGTCATGATGTTCAAATTCAACATTAATAGGAATGGGCTTAAAAAAACACCCTGTGCACTTGTAAAAACCACACTAAAAAATTTTACGAAACTTTACATTACAATATGTATTAGGAATGTCGAATAAAATTTAAAAACACCAAATTCTGCATTCTAAATGGCTGGACCGATTTTATTTAAATTTGACATTTTATTATTTTTTTGGCAAATAAAATGTATTTATTTATAAACGAAAATAATTATATAGTCAAGTCATAAATAATTTTCCAGCGGTTGAAGATTTTTCTTGTTCACAAAAATATTTCCAAATTTTTATTAATATGGTAGAAAAAATTGTATTGCAGGTACCGTTAGTTTTGGGCCTAAAAAACGATTTAAAACTCTATTTTAAACAATCACATAAAACCCTTAAATACCAAGTTCGAAGAAAATAGCTTTAGCCGTTTAGACTGTAGAGCGTTGTACAGGCAGACAGACTGACAGACAGAATTGCAGAACCCACTTTTTTGTTGTTCTCTATCATCGTAATGAAGTCTGATTAAAATCTGGAGTTTGATTTATTTTCCAAATGCAAAACTTGCCCTATAGCACCTTTATTGGAAGTAAAAATCAATGTCCTTTTTTAGGTATATGTAGACTATATTTTAGTCTAAAAAATGTACATACACTGTTATTAATGGTACCTGCCATAGAACCATTTTTTTTTTATTTTCACCTTTCTCATCAAAAGCTCAACGGATTTCCATCAAACATTTTTGTTGTATTTTGTTTTTGTCAATTCAATAGGTTTTTCGTAAACGGTTGGAGCTACTTTTTGAAACTTTAAATTTATATTGTTAAATACTTAAAATTGTTTGCCAATTTTTTTAAGAAACAAATTAAAGAAAAAGACGATAGCAGAATTCAAAAATTCTGAAGTTGGAAATTATCTTGAAAGCTTGACAGCAGGAAAAGAATCCAAATACTCACTCTGGAAAGCTGTTAAAGTAACGAAGAAACCAAAGCTCCCAGCGCCTCCGATTAAGAATGATCAAAACGAATGGGCAAAAATCGACAAAGGGAAAGCAAACGTTTTCGCGGATTACCTGGAGAACACATTTAAGCCTTTTGGTGGGCAAGTACCCAACGAAAATTTAAATATAATTTCTAACTCAAGCGAAAATTACATAACAAGAAATGTTACCCTTGCCGAATTAAGTAGAGAAATAAGAAAGCTTAAGTATAAGAAAGCTCCGGGATATGACCTAATTACGGCCGAAGTTCTCAAAATGTTTCCTCGCAAAGGGTTAATTAATCTTCTTTATATATATCTTCCGAGCCAATGGAAGATTGCGGAAGTTATAATGGTTCTCAAACCAGGAAAACCATCACATGATAAGAAATCTTATAGACCTATTTCGCTTCTGCCCGTAATATCTAAGGTCTTTGAAAGAATATTACTTCTGCGCCTGCAGCCAATAATAGAAGAAAAGCGCATAATACCTGAACATCAGTTCGGATTTAGAAGCAAGCATTCGACAATTGACCAATTGCATAGGATCACTGACGTCATTGAGAAAACTCTTGAAGAAAAGAAAATTTGTTCGGCGGTCTTCCTAGACGTGTCGCAAGCTTTTGATAAGGTGTGGCACGAAGGCCTAAATTTTAAATTAAGACAAATTTTGTCTAAAGCGCTTTATACGCTTCTAAAAGCATATCTAGAAAATAGACTTTTTAGAGTAAGACATGGAAACGATTACTCGGATCTCAAAGAAATAGTGGGTGGGGTACCACAGGGAAGTGTTTTAGGTCCAATATTGTACCTATTATTTACACGTGATATACCTCAAACAGAAGACACTATCGTAGCCACGTTTGCTGACGACACTGCACAATTAGCAGTGGGCCAAACGATAAATGATTCTACGACAAAATTACAAAAAGCTATGAATAATGTCAATGATTGGACAAAAACATGGAGGATATCGCTCAACGAAGTAAAATCAGTCCATGTAAATTTTACGTACAAGAAAATTAATAGATTACCGGTATTTGTTAATACGGTTCAAGTTCCGTTTGCTAACGAAGCAAAATATCTCGGAATGACTCTTGACGCGAAATTAAAATGGAAACCGCATGTTAAAAAGAAATGCGAAGAGTTAAATAATAAACTCAGAGATATGTACTGGTTGCTCGGGAAACACTCTAAGCTCAGTATCGAAAATAAGCTAATTTTGTACAGGCAGGTGCTTAAGCCTGTCTGGACTTACGGTATACAACTCTGGGGTTGTACGCGAGATTCTAATTTAAATACCTTACAAAGAATTGAAAATAAACTCCTAAGATCATTTGTAAGCGCACCTTGGTACATTAGAAACGAAGATCTCCACAGAGATCTCGGGATTCCCACGATTCGCGATGAAATAAAAAATTTTGCCCGAAATCATAGAAAACGGCTATTACAACACTGCAATAGTACTATAATCGAAATTATCGATGAGACGAATTAATACGCCGCCTGCGAAGGACAAAGCCTTCCGATCTGGGGCACTAAACGAGAATCCGCTTTAAAATCGCGGTATAAGCAGGAACTATCTAACTAACTACCTGCAACACGTTAGTTAAATTCGTTAAAAATAAATTGATAGATAAGTTTCAACTTAGTTGCAATCGGGAGGAGGAGGTGTTTTTAGTGCAGTAAGAATCTCACACTCCTATGAGCACGCGCTTTTCGGTCCTCATAGAGCCTTTCTAAGGTTTTACACCTACACACGGGAAACAAATTTAAAAAAATTTCTTTATAAATAAAATACACGACTTGATCACACGTACTCCCCTTATATTCAATCAAATCGCATGTAAAAGATTCTTACCAGAAACAGGAAAATATATTTTTAAAGTCGTTTTTTACTTAGTTTTCTACATATGTAAGCATGTACATACAAAATTTCTCTAATTTTTTTCTTCCAAAAAAATTAATAAGACAGTTTTAAGTATTTAATAATATAAACTTAAAAACATAATTTTTAAAAAAATCGTAAGTCCGTTTTTGAAACATTGAATGTTCGAAAAATAAAATTATTTTTTTTTGTCAAAAAATCCAAACAAATACTTTTCGAAAATATTGGTATGCAGTATTATTGAGAATTTGAAGTGACTTCGGTATAAACATTTTGATCGAAAACCGTTGATTAGTTCATGAGATAGTCAAAACTCGAGAAAACGGTAATTTGAAATGTACCGTCAATAATATTTCAATTAAAAATATTTATTGAGCATAGGTAGACTATACCTATAATCGTGCACTCCATTTTTTAAAATTAAAATCGTAAGAAAGTGCTTAGTTACCAGGTTTGAGGAAAATCGCTTCAGCGGTTTAGGCTGTTGTAGGTCGACCTACAGACAGACAGAGGGAGTTGTGTGTAAGAGTTGCACTTGCTTCTGATACAATCGAACATACATAAGAGCAAGAAAGTGCGATCCAGTCTTCCAATTTATTTATCACTTAACCCTCCCAAGGACTTAATTCCTTTATATAATGGTAATACTACATTCTCAGCGTTATGTCCATCAGGCGTGCACTACTTTAGTATTTCGTGAGATGTCGATGAGAATATTTTACTACGCAGCTAATTTTTCACACAAACAATGTTGGCTAATAAACGATTTAGTATGAAGAAGCTTAAAACAGGATTTTATTAATTTTAAAAAAGTTAATCATTGAACTACCATTTTACATATTACTAAACTTAAATATTTTTTTTAAAGGGATACGCGCACTAAAGGGGTTTTGGCTACCCTTAAATTGAACAAGTGCGAGCATTAGGAGAATAGGGAAGGATGTGAGAGGAGATACCGATGCACATTTGTTTTAAATTTCAGAATATTAAAATGGGGGGGGTGAAATAGAGCCGGGTAAAATATTAAACATTCGCGTTGTACGGCTAAAGAAAGATTCTCTGTACTTGACAGTACGGCCGAAATTGGGCTCAAGGGTAAGCTGATGAGCATTCCTGGGAGCGAGAGTATAACGGTTGAATAGTTTGAGGGTAGGAATGCAACTGGCTATTTCGCTGGAACATTGCTTATAAAAATAGCGATAAAATAATGAGAGAAATATAACATTTCGACGGTGTTCTAGAGATGTAAATGTGTCCACTATAGTTCTATTGCAAATCATTCTTAGAGTTCTATTTTGAATTCTATCCAAAAGATTGAAATGAGTTTTGGGAGCTCCTGCCCAAATGTTAGAGTTATACTCCAGCTTTGGACGAATGAATGCCTTATAGATTACAGCCATGAGAAGGGGAGAAGAATTTCTTAAATCTTCGAAGAAAGCCCAAACACCTTGCAGCATTTTTAGCGATATCGAATATGTGGTCATTCCACAAGAGGTGGTCGGTGATGGACATACCAAGGACTGAAAGCTGATCCGTTTCTTCAATGCAAGCACCACTCATGGATAGCGGCATGGGGGGTGGGTTCTGCTTTAACGACAGAAGACAGCATTGAGTTTTTGAAGCATTAAATTCTACGCGATTTTTTATTCCCCATTGGACAATGCTGTCAAGATCAGAATTTAATGAACTTATCATACGCTGCCGTTCCAGTTGCACATCCGAAAAACAAGGAGGTGCATCTGAAAACGAATATGAAAAGCTGGGATTACTATCGTCAGCAAAACAATTAAGTGAATTAGAAGTTCCAGATAAGAGATCATTAATGAAAATGAGAAAGAGGGTCGGAGACAATACGGAGCCCTGGGGCACACCAGCATTTATTTTGTGAATATCAGACTTGAAACCGTACAATACAACTTGTATTGAACGGTTCGAAAGGTAATTTCTATAATAAGAGATTCATTGATACCAAATGCACACATTTTCGATAAGAGAGCTTGATGCCAAACTCTATCAAATGCTTTTGAAATATCAAGTGCAATAATCTTAATTTCTCCAAGACGATGTAAAGATTTGTGCCACTGTTCGGTTAGATACACCATCAGATCACCAGTGGAACTATTGCTACGAAAGCCACACTGCCGGTCATTAAGGAGCTTTCGTCCTTCAAGATATTTCTTAAGCTGATAGTTAATTAGCGTTTACATCACCTTGGAAAGAAGGGAAGTAAGTGCAATTGGACGGTAACTAGACGGTGAGGAAGATTCGCCTTTTTCAGGGATAGACTGGACAAAGATCAGTAGAATAGGACAGATGGAAAAGCTTACTAAGTGGTTTTTCCAGCGTTGAAGAACACCTTTTCAGAACGATGGGAGGGATACTAACCGGGCCAGCGGATTTGTATATATCAAGGTCTTTGAGGACTCTGGCAACCGCACGAGTGCGAAAGAAGATTCGTCCCATGAAATCGTCTACGCTCTCAGGCACTGGAGGAGGCACTTTCTGGCAGCGTCGAATTACCAGCGAACTGCGCTGTAAGCAAATTGGCTTTTTCATGAGAACTGACAAAAGGGTTGTTATTAAAGGCGAGCGTTGGAACCGAAGACGAAGTTGAATTTCGAATATTTTTTACACATGACCAAAAATTCTTACTACCATTGGGACATTGTTGTATTTTTAGCTTTAATTTTTGGTCATGCAAAAATTTGGTTCTTTGAATGTGAACATTGCAAGTCTTTCTAGCTTGTTGAAACATTTTCCGAATTTCCTCAGTGGGGTTGGCTTTGTAATGCCGGAAACTTACTTCTCTAACCCTAATAACTTCTTTACAGCTCGAATCAAACCATGCATTTTCTTTCGGATTGATAGATTTAACACTATTCAGGATAAAATTTCTAACTCCGAGAAGAATTAAATTTTTTATCATATCTGCGCTGGAGTCTACGTCACTACCGAGGAAGCATAGTGACCAGTTAAAGTTCATGAAGAAATTATTGAGACCGTCCCAGTTGGCATTCTCATATCGACAAGTGGTTCTTTTAGGTGATTTTTCTTTAAACGAGTGTTGTTGGCAAGAGAAATTTGCAGATATGACACAATCGTCTGATGTGCCTAGAGGCGATATTACACTTACAGTGTATTTATTAGGGTCAGTGGTAAGAAACAAATCTAGAGTGTTGGCGGATTGACCTGCAACGTCAGGGATTCGTGTCGGCTCGTCAACAAGCTGAGTCAGTTGGTTTAAAATCATCACCAGAAGGCTATTTTATCTTTTTAGCGTTTCCATATGGCAAATTATATTCGCTTGTTTTTTTTTTTTGTGCGGTTTTGGGATATTTTCATGTCATTCCTTATGAATTGTTGATCGAGGGAAATTTATTTTAAAGAAAATTAAAATGTCCACGCGGAGATTCCAAATTTGTCTCTATTTAAGTTTTGTAAACAAATTATTTATTGTTGTTTTTGTATAATAATCAAATGTTAAGAAATATTTCCTAATTTTTTGAAAACCCCGAATTAAATGAAAATCACACACCATTTTCTTTCTATTAAAATTATTATTATAATAAATACTAATTTTAAGTTGGCAATACTGTAACTTAGCAAAATGGAACAAATCATTCAAATTTCTCTCGTTCAACTGACAAAATGTGGACGAAAAACTTTTTCGTGTTTATTTCAATCAGGGCCCATGTTTTGTAACTCAGGCGATAACTTTCCCTCACTAAACGCCTCTGAAAAAATGGGTTTCTGTAAGTTGGGGCGATACCTTAAATTTTTAATTTGTTTGACTGGAATTTTCCAATGGAAGGCGATAAATGGAAAAAGTCATTTTGGCATCTTAACAACAAAACAAACATTTTTTTTTTGTTTCTCGATTATCTTTATCGATTCGAAAGTTAGAGAACATGGCCCCAGGAATAATTGGTGACAGGCTGGTATTGAGAGTTGCAAGCTGACATAATTTTCCTGTTTTCAATAAACGACCATCGGGAACAAAATATTCACTTTCATAGTGTTTCAACATTTCCTGATGCGTTTTCTTGATCGCTATAACTGGCCCCTAAGCTTTTTAATAATTTTCATTTTTTTTTTGTTAATTTCAAAAAACTTTATTTCAAGCTGTTTTTATATACATACCTATGTCCATGTATACGTATACATATAAATAAAATTTATAACAACCCCAACATTTTTAAACACCGCCATTTAACGTAGGCATTCCATTGGCAATGTAACGTAATTATTTGTATCAGAATAATCGTATATTTATGACGTTTAATCGTCTGACATTGAATGAATATTTTCCCACTCGTACAGTGTGCATGTGCATGCTTTATGTCAATACAGATAAAAAAAAAACACAACACTCAAACAAGTCTTGAATATTAAATTTAGTAAAAACTATAAATAAATTTAATCAATGTGCAACAGCAACTTGGTATAAGACAAAAGCAAAAATGCCAAATTATTTGCCTACATAGTTATCACAAACTGTTTTCAAAATTTAAACAATGGCGGGTGGCAGTTTCTTATTTTAGAAAAAATTCAAAAAATGATGAAATCACCTCAAGCTCAAGGATAGTTTTTTTTTATTAAAACCTTACTTTATTAAATAGAAACAAAAAAAAACCATTGAAACTACCTCGTTTCAAGTTTAATGCCGCAGTCGAAGTCGATCGATGTTCACAAAATAGTATGGAGGGCACAAAGCAAAGTTACACATACAAAGAACCAACCAATGTCTAGAAAGCTTAAGCGTTAGGACACAAAATTGGTAATAAACCATGATGGCCAAACCAAAAAGCCAACCCTGGTTATTTTATGTTATTTACATATTATATACATTATCTATGTTTGTACCTGCCTACATATCTGGTAATTTTTGTTTGCTTTCATGTAATACCTACATACATATAATTTACTAAGGACAAGTGTGTGTCAATATGTAAGTATGTATCATACAAAATATCAGTAAATTCAAATTTTACATAACCTACCTATTGTGTGTTAAGTGCTCTACTACTATCTCTATCCTTGTAATGAAAAACTGTTTATTGTACATAATTGTATTTTATTTTAACTATTTTAATTAAGAATAAAAAAACTCTCAAAAATGGCAAGTGCAACAACAAAAATCAGCATCGAACCGGCCTCCAACAAGTACCTATACAATCGTTACTTAATTATCTCGCTGCTGCCGCTCTCATGAATTTGCAATGTCGCTCACTTTACATCTCCTCACCTTAACGTACGTACACTCGACAAGCTACGAGCGACGAAACGACGCCGACGACGACGTCTCCTAGTCGTTGTCGGGCATCGTAATATAGATATGGCGATATTTATACACGTAAGCTGAACTTCAATAGCAGGCCAGGGTTGCTCGACATTGAGCGAAAAAATGGGCACACGAACACTACATTGAGGGAGAGCTTTTATTGTATCTAAGTTGTATACCCGTTATCGGGGCAAACAGCACAAAAATCATCCACATACCTATACTATAGTAAATACAATAATAATAAAAAAAAATCGTGCAAAATATTGCGCCTCCCCCACACTGCTACTGCCACTGGCGCCCGTCGAACTTTTTATTCTTCACTTGAAAAATAAATTAATATGAATATTTTCGTGCGTATGGAAAAGTTTTATTATTTTGTAAAAGCTTTTTTTTTTTTTTTGTTCAAACCAATGTCGCCGATCATCAATATTTTGATGAATATGGTTGCCACTTTGACTTTTTTGTAGAATGTTGTGGATTTTTACATTAATCGATGTAAAGGAAATAAAATGCAAAAAATTGTCGCACGAACTGACTCATATGTTTTATGGCATCGTAATCAATTAATAGATTTTTCAAAAAATTATTAAGGCAAGTACATACTATTTTATTTTTTTTGTGTATACAAAATTTCTTTAAAATGTTTCAAAATAAAATATTGATAGGGCAATTTAAAGTATTTAATAAAAATCAAAATTTTTCCATTTATTTTAGAAATATTGAATTTTCGAAATCCAAAAAATAGTTTTTTTTTCAAAAAATTTAATTTGCAGGGTATTATTTAGAATTTAATGAATCTCTTGAAATTGGTAAAACTGTTATTGAAAAAGCCGAAATTCAAAAATAATAAAATGCACGACTGGACCGCACTTACTTACCTCTATGTTGGATCATATCGTAAGCGCAAGATTTATATATGTATTTTTGAAATCGTTTTTTACATATTTTTTTAAATATACAAAATGTCTTTGATTAAAAAAAACTAAGTTGGCATGGCAATATTAAGTATTTAAAAATATATTTAGAGAAAACCGTCCATTCGTTTTCGAAATATTGAATTTTCAAAAAAAAAATGTTTTTTTTAATCCAAAAACAATATTTTTCGCAAAATTAAGTATGCAGTATTATTTTAAATTGCAAGGACCTCCTGTACAAAAATTTTGATCGAAATCCGTTGAACCAAATACCAATATTTTGCATTTGCAATCTGTCTGTCTGTCTGTACAACGGTTTACAGCCTAAAAGGTTGAAGCGATTTTCTTCAAACTTGGTATTTAGCTTAAAAATAGCTTTTTGAGTCGTTTTTTTAGGCCCAAAACTAAAACTAAACGACTCTAACGATTTTGATTTTAAAAAAGAGTGTGCAGTATTTTAGGTATACTCTACATTTTGGTTAATTTTTTTTAAATTATTTAGTTATTAACGGTACCAGCCATTAAACCATTTTTTTTTATTTTGAACTTGCTCACAAGCGGCTTAACGGATTTCGATCAAAATTTTTATATAGAAGGTCAAATTATAAATAATACTGCATACAAAAATTTTTGTAAAAATATTTTTTTTTTTTTTTTGAAAAAAAAAATATTTTTTTTTTGAAAATTCAATATTTCGAAAACGGTTAGACGATTTTTTTTTAATTTGTTTTTAAATTTATATTATAAGATATTTAAAATTGTCGTACCAAGTTTTTTATTAGTAAAATTTTTTTTTTAAATTGTATATAAAAAATTAAGTAAAAAACGACTTTGAAAATATATTTAGTATCTTAATAGAATCCTCTTGCATACGATGTAATCAAACATAAGAGCAAGTTTTAGCAAGATTTTAGAAACAAGGAAAATCGCTTCAGCGGTTTAGGCTGTAGGCCGACCTACAGTCAGAGGAGCTTGCACATAGTTGTAGTGCCTTTGTAGAATTTTTACACAAATGATGTTCCAGAAATGTTACTGATAAAAAATTAAACTAATTAAATTAAATTATAAAGTTAATAACAAAAAACAGTGTCCCTATCAAGATTTTAGTCAAATTAATTTTGAAATCTCTTAAATTAATTAATCGACTCTTGGTAATTCGAATCTCGAGTGAGTTCTTAGATATTACAAATTATCGAGAAATTGAAATATAAAATGTTTTTAAATTTTAGAGAGAAAAAAATATGAAATTTCGAATTATTAGTAATACAGTCGAACTTCGATAACTCGAATATTTGATAACTCGAATGAAATTGGTTGGTAATAGCGCGAAGCCTGAAGTTTACATGTAATTTTTGTTTGATAACTCGAACTTCTAGAACTCGAATGACGCGATAACTCGAATGTCTCGATAATTCGAAGATATTATTTGGCGTCACCTTCGAATAGTCGAATTTTTTAGGGAAATTCTCAAATTTTGTATATTTTTACAAGTTCATTTCATAATGCATTGTGTTTGTGGACACTGTGTTTGTATGTTCTATGACCTCGTATACTCGTACACATGTGTGTGTTGAAAATTGTATTTCTCTTAAGTGTGAGTAAAAGCTGTCATGTCCCGGTGTTAGAATACACATTATTAGATTGATATACGTATGTATTATAATACGAATTCACAGTCTTATGTTAAAAATTAAAAAAAAGGAAGAAGAAATAAAAAGTGTAAACAAACTGACGTAGATATATTAACAGTTAGTGTGAAGTTTTTATTAAAAGTAAAGCTAACGTGGATATGTCATTAAATAAGCATTAAAAACATCGTTTGAAGATAAATTTAAATTAATAAAAGAGGAGGAGAGTGGGTCAAGGATGTGGCTATTAAATATATCATTCCGGCAAATGCATTCGTCAGTCAAGTATAACAGAATATTTTAAATAATCACAACAACTGTACTTTTCTTATTCGCAAATAAATATTTGGTAATTAATATTAATTTTCTGTTTTACTTGATAACTCGAAGTCTTGATAACTCGAATTAATTTTTTGGCCAGTGAGGGTTCGAGTTATCGAAGTTCGACTATAGTTCTTTTCATTACTTTAGCAGATTGAGTAGAATAAATCTTTTTCGAAGGAATAACTCAAACTAATAGTAATAACTAACCAAACAGTAGAAAAGTGTGTGTCAAACTAATCATACCAAAAATAAATACACTTGCAACCATAATACAAGTTTGAACTTGGCTAATAATGTACCTCAATGCAATCTGATAACTTTGAATTGCCGAGTATTTGACGTCTATGAGTTCGAATTAATGGGGCATATTAATAAGTAGCGATGAATTTTTTGGGCGAATCACCAAGAGCTTAAAAATTTATAGATCTTTTTTAAAATATTAAAGGCTGATTTCCAATAGCGCGTTCGCGTTAGAGATGCTTACGTTACTTTAACAAGCATTACGGACACGTCGGCATGACAGATGACTTTAAGATATGACCTTAAGCGAACACACACAAGATACTAACTTTATGAGGTTTATTTCTACTCTTTCTACATCAAATTCGTGAGATAAATTTATCTGCTTTGCAGAATATTTTTCCCATACAAACTAGGACAGTTTATTTCTGCGGAGATAAAAGTATCTGGTTCCTGAGGTTTATCCGTGTTTTCCACCGTTACATGAATACCATTAATAATAATACTCTAAATAATAGTAAAATGGAATTAACAATCTCCATCAGACGTCAAATAGGCTGGGATGTAGACAATTTGAGTGTGGGATAAATACTGGGATCCTGATGCTGCTTATCTTACGTTGGTTTGTGTACTTGCTATTGTGAAGGGCTCTGTAAACTCACGAACATGGTATGAGTAAGCTTGGTGTGAGTATTATGTTCGAGTTGATTTTATTTGTCTCTGGTCTGGTAAGATTACCAACTTCGTTGGGGAGGGTGTAAACCAAGTTCGATCATTTGCGAACTGGTTTCACCGGTCCTATCGAAATGTCAAATTATCACAGTTTATTTTGGTGAATGCATTAGTGTTCGTGCGGGAAAATAATTGAAGATCAGTTTGGTTTAACTGGCTCCGGGGTTTCCTGTAACCGAAATAACAATATTCTAGTGTTTACACACACCTTAACATTAGTAACCAACATACATGCTATGGTAAATTTGTATGGTTGAACTTTCGGATTGAGAGAAAAATCTGCTAAAGCGAAGCCCAACGCTGCATTGAAAATCAGCTATAAGAAATTTTCTAGGGAACTCGTGAATTCGAATTAAAGACTGGTTCGAATTATCGCAAGTTTGAATTAACGAAAGTCGAGTCTATGTACTAAATTCATAAAATCACATAAAAAATGTTACGAAATGTTTTCCAATTACAACAAGTATTATTTGATGATCATATTTAGACTAAATAATTTTGCCAATTGACAGTTAACAACCAATCAACTAGTTAACTTCGTAATTTTCAAAATATGCCATTTTCCCTGTTTGAGCCTTATACTATGCCAATTTAGAGATGATGTTAAATAACTATTAAGCTAGGCGCACATATGCAACTTTCAGTTTTGCAACAGTTTGGTTGCTAAAGTGAATACCATGGACTTATATGAGATTGCGCGGACATGCAAAACTATTCACTCCGCCATTCGAGCAACTTAAGAGTTTGTGTTTTGGCACAAATCAAACGATCTTGTCTGTGTGTTAATTTATCTAGTTGATTGATTTTTAAGTTGCTTATGTGCGCGATCATCATTCAACTAGTGATTAAACTATTTGGTTTCGGAAAAATTGCATGTGCGCGCATAGCCTTAGTCCACAATGTGGTGTTTAAGAAAACACCAACAAATTACTAAAGACAAGGTTTCGAAGAAATCTATTGTATTTTTTTTAATTGAGTTTTCAAAAAAAAATTACTTAATTTCCAAATAAATTGAAACATTTTTTTTTTTCAACTTTTTAAGCTCTCTTGGAACTCCTAAAAAAAAATTAGCCTATTTTCCACAAAATTCAAAAGCAACAAAATGGCTCTAGATACTAAAGGTACCAAAAATAACCAATTTTTTCCCTAAACAAAATTTACGACAAAATACTTTTTCTCTTTATTACTTAATTTTTACTTTTTTTTAATTATAAAAATCGTAGGTGCCTTTCTTGAGAAAAATATGATTTACCTACTTTTTGGCTAAATTAACTTGTATAGCAGATACCTTTATATTTAGTCTTTAAAAAACGTATGGGAAAGTATGGCTGCGGACGTCCGCCTATCGAACTCTGATTACGCCTTTAAAATCGCTGCCTTTGGGCAATTTACATGAGTTATCTCTAAGCTATCAAAAATCTTCAAGATACCTCCGAAAAATGTCAAAATCCCAATTACCACAAAAATCGGTCCAGCTGTAACGATTGTAGAGTCTATTTCTGCAACAACAAAAAAGTGAAAACAAGCTAAGGCCGTGTGTGAATTGCGTTAAAATGTTGGTTATATTTTGTAACTTGGTTAAAATTTGACACTAGCGTGGTGAATAAAATGGGTTAAAATGTAGGCAGCTGTAGAGCAGGCTAAATTTGCGTTAAAATTTAACGTTTCTCAAAATAGAGTAATTTGAAACTGTAAGCGATAACCGAAAAGAAAGATGAACTCCAAAAAGTCCAGATCTACTGGGAAACCATATAATAAACGTAAGTTTTAATTTATTCAATTGAAAAATTAAATTACATTATTATTTTTGTTTGTGTAGGGTCTCAAGAGGAAAAAACAAATATTATAATCCGTTGATATTTTAACAAATATAAAATAATTAATTAAAATACTCATTGTATTTCATTTTGCAAATTGAATACAAATATATTGATTTGTCAGCTTGTCAAATTCTTCAGCTGTGAAAACTAGTGTTTACATACTAAATCAACAAATTAACCATAATGGGAATTGTTTTGAAAAGATTTCGAATTGTTGTTTTAAAATATTAAATGAACGATGTAAAACCAAAACATATTAGTAAAACTGAGAATTCGTTACTTTTTTTTGCCAAATTATTAACTTTATATCTTCTAAGTCGGATTTTGGGAAAGAAATTAATTAACTTAAACAACAAAAAAAATGTTTTTAGGGAAATTTCTTAAATCTTGAAGGAATTTTAGCCAAAATAGTCAGCCCTATCACAAATTCCATCGTAATCGAAAATATGCTACGTTTCCCGATAAATCTATCACAAATTCCATCGTAGTGGATTCAGAGTGAAAAATTTGCTTACGATTTTCGAAGTTCGTAGAAATTAGTATTACTGAATTCGAATGGAATGAAATGAAACAGACTTTCTACGACAAACTATTTGTGTCGGACACTGAAAGTAATGCGTCGTTAACAGTTATTTTAAAGAAAAATGTAAGTATTTCTACAAAATTCTATGGTTTTATGAATAATATTTGATTTTAAATTTCTATATGAAAGTCTCTAATGAGCGATATAGGCGACCTGGCCTCCCAAGGCTGTAAGAAACTGGCAAAAGAAGAAATTGAAAATTTCTGGGAAATTGTAAAAGGCAACCTTGGACTACAAGATTGTTTTAAATGTTCACATAATCATGTGTGTAAGCTTAATTAAAATTGAAAATAGCACGGTATTGCTATTTATCAATTCATTTTGGCATACACTGCTGATTTCGAAAATATGAATATTCCACTCGGATTTTGTGAAAGCTGTTTGTCGTAGGGCGGGGCGTAACTCTCCGTGCGGGGAATTATTACGATGGAATTTGTGATAGGGCTGAGTGTTTTAATAAATCCTTTTTAACGCAATTCACACAGCAAAAAGCTAAATTTGATCCCACCACAAACCAAACTTCAAAATTTAACCAAGGTTAACCAACATTTTAACGCAATTCACACACGGCCTAAAAAACATCTGTACTTGGATAAAATTTGTATTTTAGGTCTTTCGGCTAATACATTCTTTTGTCTAAGTGGCAACCATAAAGGTAAGGTATGTAAGTAAGGAATGCGCGATCACTTCTAATACTTACACACATATGTACATGCACATATGTTAATAAGACACTATAAAAAAAGGCAGTTTAATAGATGAAAATAAAACGGTACACTTAGCGTGGGAGTTTCAATTCAGTTTTATACGTTCCGAGAGATATATAAAAGTCAGTTTTTATTTTCGCCGCAAATTGAAATTGATAGAAAAAAAAAATATTGTGAGCTTTTCTAAAACAAATATAGATGTAGATAAGAAATTACAAGTACAGCCCTGTGATTAGGAACGAGCCTGACCTTCGAGTAAATTTATACGTTGAAAGCTGAGTGAATATGAGAGCGAGTGGGTTTGCGTATATCTATCTATGAGTGGGTATGTTATTATAATAGCTTGATGGTGTATATGTAATTTGTATATTTTATTGCAAAATGTTATATGATTAATCAAATGTATTTAGTTAGAAACTTTCAATGATTTGTATGTGTGTTTTTTTTTTTTGTCGTTGAAAAAGCTCTCATGTAAGCATTTTTACAAATAACAGCGCATTTTCCCGTTCTAGAGTGATTATCATGGCCAATGTCTAGGTCGTGTATATTTAATACACACAAGTGACTTTACAACAAACAATCAATACATTTGACCGTGAGAAAGTTCGCCCCGCATGTACACAAGTGCAACA
The DNA here is from genome assembly GCA_910595825.1 of Philhelius pedissequus. NCBI lineage: Eukaryota > Metazoa > Arthropoda > Insecta > Diptera > Syrphidae > Philhelius > Philhelius pedissequus. The sequence continues at coordinate 148,683,004 of OU343162.1, read as the reverse complement.
TTGCAGTTTTTTTTTTTTTTTGTTTTTTTAAATCATTGTCGTCGTCGTTGTCACCGTCGCCGGCGGGCGGCGTGCGTCGTAATAGGTAAATATGCGAGGGGTATAGGCTGTGGCTGTTCTTATTGTAGGCACCAACAACAAAAAAAAAAAAGATTTTAGATACTTTATGCCTTCTAAGATTATTATGAAGTCTTTTCGATGCATACGAGTATCTATGTATTTGTTGCGGTAGCGATTTATAATTTCAAGGACTTTTTGCCGCATTTTTTTTTTCATTTTAAAAATAGTATATTTCAAATGCGAAGATAATAAGACTCACCGTTAATCAGTGTTTACCTATTGGAAAAATTAATTATTAAACAAAACAACTTTCAGCTCTCCGAATTGCACAAAAAAAAATAACATCGTAAACTGTTCAAATCGCAAACTTGATTGTATCTGTTCTGTTGGCAAATTTTGTATCAAACGTGATTGTGTATCTATCTCGCTATGTAGAGAGGTAGGTAGGTAGATAGCCAAAAAAATTAGGTGACCTACTTTTTGTGTGCGACGTTGATTATGTCACACATGGTTATCGTGCTTTTTTTTTTTTGTTTAAAAAAAAACATGTGTTTTTTTTTTTATTGAAGTCTGTGGGCTCAGACTGAGATATTTTGACTATCAAATAAGTTTGATGATGGGGCCAAATTCGGTAAGAAGTCTGTCCAGACCGTTTTTACTTTTCTTTTTTTTTTTGTGTTTTTTTTTTTTTTTTTTTTTTGTAGGTATGCGAAAATTAAATCGTAGGTATTTTGAGAGGAGAATGGCAGTGGCCTAGCAGATGATGATGATCAGATCATCATAAAGAGGAAAGGTTTATCATTTATATTTTGAGATTATTTCTGCTTTAATAGCTTAGCTACGTAAATATATATTTCACATCAAAAATGTGATGTCGATGTGTGTTGGTTGGTCATTTTTTGATGATAGGTTTTTATTAGTTTGGCCAAACTAGGTCAATTTATGTATTAATTTTGCCATTTGAATGATTTTTTATTTTTTTCTTTTAGTCGCTATACCAATATCGGTTTTATTTTTTTTTTTAATTATGTTTAAATGGAAAAAAAGGTCAAGGTGATTGGCAGTAGAGAGGTATACCTACCTAAATAGAGATGCGATTTTTCTGCAATATCATCATGACTATTTGACAATTTATGGACTACAAAATGGATCTATGTATAATTTTAATCGCAAATTTATTTAGGTAGGTATGTATGTATATGAATCGAATTATTGATTTATATGTGTTGTGTATACATAGATATGTGTATTTGTTGTTTTATGAGATTTTTTTTTTTTTTTTTGAAATGATGTAATGAATTGCCAATGTCAATAAATTAAGTGTTTGAGCAATGAGAATCAGGTGAAGAATAAGTGCGCGGGTTTTTGTTTCTTTATTTGCCAACAAAGTAAAAAGATAGGTAAGTACGGAGACGGCGACATCGACGACGACAATGTATATGACGCGACATATGGCCAGAATGTGGAAACTATAAAATTAATTATTATGATAGTAAGTGCGATTTTGCGGAGGTAGAACAGATTTTTTTTTGTTATAAATTGATATACAAGTGTACCAACCTACATAATTGTTTTATGCTGAAGTGATGTCTACAAAAGCTTAAAAATATTATAATTCTGACTCTGAATAAATTGATTGTTTAATGTGCTAGCTTATAAAAATCCGGAGACAGTTTACCGTGAAAATTATCATTATAATTCGTCTGGCCATGGGCAAACAATTTCCAGGTTTAAGTAATAATTAAGAATTTTAATAATAAGCCCAAGATTCTTAGTAAATAAAATGCATGACTGGATTGTACGAACTTGCTCTTGTAGCTAACAACTTATGGATTATGGATTTAAGTTATGTAAATTAGGAGGGTAACCTTATATGATATGTGCAATATATTAATGTGATTTTAAAACATATAACTAAAGGTGGATATGTAAGCCTACATTATACATACCTATTTAGGATATTGAATGACTTAGATAGAATAAATATGTGTGTGTATAGTTTAGTTAAGGTCAAAATGGCTAAAATTGAAACATAATTCGGTAGAAATAAATTGATGAAACACATAATAAATTTGTTTAGATTGTGGGAAAAAGATGACATTTGAATTATATCAAAAAACTAAATTTCAAAAATCGTTTGAGCGGTTTTTCAAAAATTATTTTTTTATAAATAAAATTTTAAATACACTTTTTGAAAAAAAATCAAACTCTAATTTAAAGTAATTATTAAATAAAATGCATGACTGGATGGTACGAACTTGCTCTTGTATCTAACAACTTTAATTTAGCTAACCATTGAGGTTTAGGTAGTTAAGTGTAGTTATCCTATGCAGGTTTAAAGCCTATGTAGGTAAGATTACCTTGATTCTTAGTATAATGAATTGTCGAATAGATGATTCAAGGAATAGTTCCATAGGTAGCTTCCTTCAAATGTATGTTTAAATCTAAGTTATGGATTTTAATTATGTAAGTTGGGAGGGTAAAATGTATCTACATATATAGACATATTGATGGAACCTAAGTATGTTAACATGTTCATATAATAATGAAGGATGTAGGTGGGTAGGTAGCTATATACATAAAACTTCATAATTTAGGTGCAATATGCATTACTTAAGATTCATGTTATTATTAAAGACACATATGTATGTATATATAAATGTATGAGGGCCTATATTGTATTTAGTATTCATTGACGTATGCAAAAATTCGTAAACAGGGATAAGGGGATAAGGTAGAAATAAATGGATAATACACATAATTAAATGTGTATTAGTCGTTATAGTTTGAGGGAAAACAAAGGTTAGTTTGGATTCATTGATAAATAAGAATATATAAAAAAAAAATCAAAAATCGTTGGAGCAGTTTTTTAATAAGTTAATTTTTTATGTATAAAATTTTGAAAACATTTTTAGCAAAAAAAATGAAATGCCATTTTGAAGATATTATTAAAATACATATAAAATTCAAATTTAAAAAAAAAATTCTGTGACTGGTTTTTGAAAAATCGTTTTTTTTTAAATCGAAAAACTTTTTTTTTTTAAATTTGAGTATGCAGTTTTATTAACAATTTTACTAGCATTTGTATAAAAAAATTATTTTAATCGGTTCATCCAATATTGAGAAAGTCGAACATATGAAAAGTGGTTCTATGAAGACGGTTAATAAGTACGCAAAAAGAAATATTTTTATACTTAAAAGTGAACTGTACTAATCTAAGAAAACACAAATTTTTTTATAAAAATTTTTGGAGCCGTTTTCATTTAACATTTGTATGGGAGGTACCGTTGTTTTTTATTTTAGAAAAATAGTTTTATTAACTATTCAAGATAATTTAAAAAAAACCACCAAATACGTAGTTTCGAAAAAATCTATAGAGTCGTTTTCGAAATTTTGAATTTTCAAAAAAAAAAAAAATTCAAATATTTTGGTATACAATAGTGTTTAAACTTTCTAGGAGCTTCTGCGTAAAAAGTTTCAAAAAATTAAATATAACCGTTTCCGAGAAAATTGAAAACCAAAACAATGGTTCTACTAGAGTTCAAAAAAATATATCAAAAGATACCCTTTCCCTTCATTAATGAACTGATTTTTTTTTATAAAAATCGTTGGAGCCGTTTTTGAGAAATATAAGACTTTTGTTTTTGGACAAAAAAAATTTATGGGAGCTATTGTTATTTGTCGTCTAAAAAAAATTGGCATATTACCGAAAAAATAATATGTACCAAGTTTGAAGCAAATCTATCCAACCGTTTAGGCTGTAGACTCTAGGACAAACAGACAGACAGACGGAATTGGGGTACCCACATTTTTGGTGTTCTCTATGATCGTAACGTCATGTTTGATTGTTAGAAACATTTTTTTTTACGAATACATAACTTGCCTTATAGTACCTATAATCGCAAGTAAAAATGATAAAATTGTAATTTCAAAATAATCCATTAACAGTTTTCGAAAATCGATTTTTCAAACAAAAATTTATTTATTTTTTAAAAACTAAAAAAAAAAAACATATTTTTGAAAATTTGAATATGCAGTATTATGCATACTTTTAAGGAGCAAAAAAATAATTTATGTATATGGCTCATCCAATAGTCAAAGAAGAATTTCGAAAATATGAAAAGTTTTTCTATGGGAAGCACCGTTAATAAAAAAGCAAAATAAAATATTTTTAATTTAAGAATACACATATCTTTTTATCAAAATTCTTGGAGCCGTTTTTTACATAAAGAATTTTTTCTTAACGTTTTTTTGTAACATTTGCATGGGAAGTACTAACGTTTTCTTATTTTATGAAAAATATCTTTTTAAGTACCTATACAAGATAATGGGGCATATTCATATTCGCTGATAAACCCAGGTTTTACTTAACTACAGTTTAAGACAATTTTGGCTCAATGAATACAGACTGATTTTACTTACAAATTGTTGGTTTGTTTATATAAGATTATTAACTTGTCTTCCTACACACAAATAGCTTTATATATTTTGCAATGATAAGCTTAAAAAATAGAATAAACGCCCGAAAATTCAACTTAACCTAGGTTTAATTTAGAGACAGTTTTAAAATGACTTTGAATACGCCAAAATGTAAACAATCGACTAAATAGTTTCGAAAAAATCGATTGAGTCGTCTTCGATATATATTGAGTTTCTTTTAAAAATTTCAAATATTTTTTGAAAACAAATGCTTTTCCTTCAAAAAGTCAAATAAATCGAATGAAACGTTTTCCGGTAAATCGAAAACCCAAAAAATACCAATTTTTCCCCAAAAAAATTACAGAAAACTACCTTTTCACTTTATTAATGAACTGATTTTTTTTTATAAAAATCTTTGGAGCCGTTTTTGGGAAAAATAAGATTTACCTTTATTACTTAAGATTTCAGGCACCGTTTTTTTTACTTCCGATATAGGTAGGTAGATACTACCTATCTTTGCATTTGGAAAAAAACGGCTTGAGATTTTAATCAAACTTGACATAACGATGATTGAGAACACCAAAAAAGTGAGCCCCACAATTTCGTCCCTCTGTCTGTAGAATGATTTACAGCCCTACATCCTAACAGGCTGAAGTGATTTGCTTCAAGCTTGATACTTAAACGTTTAAGTTTATTGTCTCAAATAGATTTTTGATTCGTTTTTTTAGCCCCTAAAAAACGGTACTTCTCATACAATTTTTTTACCATCTTAATTATCTCGAAAACGGCTCTAACGATTTTGATAAAAAAAAGTATGTGCACTACCTTGGGTATAGTCCATATTTTGGTCGAAATTTTGTTAACATATTTTGTTAGAAACGATATCTGCCATACAACCATTTTTTTTATTTTCTACTTTCTCACAAACGGCTTAACGGATTTCGATCAAAATTTGTATGTAAGAGATTCTTCAAATTCTAAACAATACTGCATACCCAAACTTTTGAATTTTTTTTTTTTTTGATTTTTGAAAACAAAATAAAATATTTTCGAAAATTAAATATTTCGAAAACGGAAGACGATTTTTTTCGGAATTATATTTGTAAGCTTTTAAAATTTTTTTTAGAAATTTAGTATATACAACATTTAGTAAAAAAAAACATACATAAATGTATAGGGCAATACTTAAAGCTAGCAGCTACGAGGGATTTCAGCTGAATGTGGAAAAATAGTAGAACAAAATATATGGGTTAAATTCATCAGCTGAAGGGGCGATATGGCCTTCTCCCACCGCTACTGTAGAGGGTTTACATAAATAAAAGTTAAACGCTATGATGTAAGTTAAATATTTTCAAAATTTTGAAAACATTTTCTATGTTTTGTTCGAAAGTAACTAAGAGATTTTTAAAGTTGTTATTAAATAGCTTGTTGCAAATTACATTAATTTTCGCTGGTTGATGGAAAGCTGTGTGTTGAGTTGGCAGAGGTGACATATGGGTCGGGGGTTCCTGTTAAGTAGGTGAGTGTGAGTGGCTGGGTGTGTCAAATTCTCAGCATTTATTCATGATTGACAATATATTTAGCCGTTTCTACTAAGAAGCTTTTACAATGTGATCGAACATAACAGCAAGTGCGTGCGATCCAGTCGTGCATTTTATTTATATTACCAAAAAAAACAATATGTACCAAGTTTGAAGAAAATCCATCCAACCGCTTGGGCTCATAATGTTAAGATTGAATAAAATCTCGAGTTAAATTTTTTTACCAAATACAAAACTTGGACTATAGTTACCTAAATCGCAAGTCAAAATTGCGTAATGATAAGTAGGTCGAATTATGTGATATAATTGCATTTGTGAATACTTTTATTAAATTTCCATTTTTTTTATGTATAAGTATGAAATTTTGTAATCCGAGAGGTTTTTAGAATTTGGCTCTGATAAGAAGTTTAAATTTCGTCAAGTTAAAACCAAACTACGGCTTCAACGTTTTTTTTTTTTTGAAATTTAAATTAATTAAAAATTTTACAAGAAACATCCATCATAATATTCGTCGATGACACACAGATTTCCGACTTTTACAACTATTCTTCTTTAATATCTAACACTCAATGAGATTAAAACTTTCAATCATTAATTAAGCATGCCCTTGAACGACTTCATATCTCATAACGTTTTTTTTTATGTGAAATCAAAATGCTTGGCCCTCATTTTTGTGAGTTTTTTTTTTAATAAGCGAAAGGGCATAAATTATGTATCGTTGGAAATGTTGTGTGCAACTGTAAATTTTGTTGACATCGAATATTTTGAGGAATTATATACAATATTGGTACAGATTTTCATTGAAGATTTTTTTAATATTTAAGAGTAGATAGGTATCGGCAAAAATTATTTAATTACCTACTCGTACGCTTATGTAATGTATTTTCAGTTTTCTAGATTTTTTTGTTAACAATTGCGTGAAACTGAAAACTAAAGTTTTTATCGCATCTGCGGTAGCTAAGCTTTTATTATCTTAGTCCATGCAATCAGGAAGGCGATATATCATTAAAAATTACTGTGCGATCGTCACAATCTTAAGATTAGATCAATTTGGTATTAAATTTCCTGCTCAGTCATTTAAGTCACGGTGAATTCTGGTAGTTTTTAGCAAAATCTCTTATCGCGGTTAAGAACTAATAATTTAGAAGAGTTAGTGAGCTTAACAAATTTTATATTATTTTTTGAATCGAAATAGAAATTAATGAATGTAATTGTTCAGCAATAAGTTAGATCATTTACGATCTTATGGCTCGTTCGTACTAAAATTCATTAAAACATTCGTGGTCAATTAGTCATTAGAGGAAATTACGAACACAAACCAAAAGTAGACAAATCAGTGCAGCCGTCATGAGGCATTTGAATTTTCAGATTGAAAAAAAAAAAAAAACAAAAACCTAATGCTAACAATAATGCCTTCCAATTTTTAATATAAAATTCAATTTTTATTGTTGTACGTTCTTTTTTTTAACAACTTATCAAATAGATTTAAAAAGTTCGATCACATTATATGCAAAAGATTCTAAATAGAAACAGCTAACTGTATTTTTAAAGTGTTTCACATAATTTTGTATATAAAAAAATTCTTAAATTTTTTCCAGAAAAAATTGGTATGAACATTTTAAATATTTAATAATATAAATTCAAAAATAACATTTCAGAAAAAATCGTACCACCCATTTTCGAAATATTGGATTTAGGAAAAAAATATTTTTTTTGTTCAAAAATTCAAAAAAAAAAAACATTTTAAATGCAGTATTATTTAGAATTTGAAGGAGCTCCTGTGTAAAAATTTTGATCGAAATCCGTTGAGCCGTTTATGAGAAAGGTGAAAATAATAACAACATATTTTTAAAAAAACTTTCACCAAAATGTAGACCATACCCAAGGTAGTACACACAAGAATTTTTATCAAAATCGTTAGAGTCGTTTTCGAGATAATTAAAATGGCACAAAAATTTGTTTGGCAAGTACCCTTATTTTTGGGGCAAAACAACGATTCAAAAATCTATTTTGGACAATCAATGTAGATCGTTTGACAGACAGACAGACATACGGAATTGCGCGACCCACTTTTTTGGTGTATCTCATCTCTCTATCATCGTAATGTCAACTTTGATTAAAATCTCAAGTTCGGTTTTTTTCCAAATGCAAAACTTGCCGTATAGTACCTATATCGCAAGTAAAAATGTTAAACTATGGAAAAAAACGTTAGGTACTTTAAAAAAAAAAACGATAATTATCACTTTAAGAGCTGATCTTTAAGTTTGACATTTAAAAACCGAGTTGACGAAACCTAACCTCAAAATTGCAGAACCTCTCCCATTCCTCTACTTGCAGGATCGAAAAACTGGCATTTCGAATACAAATAGAACACTTTCCGAACACTACTGAGTTCTTGAGGAAAAACTGTGTTGCTAGGAGAACTAGTTTAGTAACAACTTTATGGTAGGTTCATTTCGCTTGCACCAACGAACACTAATTTTGACAATGAAGTTTTATCATTTGGAGCTGTTTTTTTTCGGAATGTTGGCTAAAATATGCAAAAATAAATATATAAGACAATTAAGTGCAGATGTTAAATCTTTGTTGCTATAAGACAGCAACACTTGTAGAGTAACTTTCCCTGAGACAAGGAAGCTACAGACGTTCGTTTCCTAAGTATTATTCTGATAAATATTTTACGGATTTTTCTAGTTTAACCTACCTTCAAAGATGAACTTCAACGTAGCCGGATTGATAGAATGGAATTCCCTCAAGAAGATAGGCAAATAAGTGGTTTGAAATGGAGATAGAATAGCCGGCGTAGAACACACGGAAGAGAAATCAGCAAAATTGGGTAAAGTCTCAGTTACATTTCCAGTATAAGTTCTATATGGGTAGGTAAGGCTTCCGATTCTCCGAACAGAAAAGTACAAGTTTTTTTTTTGAATAATGATAAAACTTCTATTCCGAAAAGTTGTTATTAGTATTTAACAAAAGTTCGGAATAGTACAGAACAAGTGATAACAGATTTGTCATTTTATTTCAATATTTTTCCTTTTTAGTTTTGCGAGCACTTATTGGGTTAGCAACATCCTTAAAATGTTTAGACAGAGTACCAGCGATTAGGAATGTGGGATGGAGTTTGACAGGAAATACCCATGTACATTGGTTTTAAATGTTTGAATATCGCAATGGGAGGGAAAAATTCGGTCGGGTTGAGCATTCCAAATTCGCGTTGTACGGATAAACCGAAGTAGTTGGGATCAATAGTAAACTCTAAACTGAAGAGCATTCCTATAAGCGTGAGTATTACTGTTAAACAGCGTTAAGGGAGGAATGCAACTGGCTATTTCTTTAGAAAACTGTCTATAAAAATACCGATAGAACAATGAAAGACATAAAACATTTCGACGGTATTCGAGAGGTTCAACTTTTTCAGTTATTGCTCTATCACCCATCATTTTTAATCTTTTCTATTCTGTTCAGGAGATCTAAGTAATTATGGCAGTTGTACTCAATCTTTGGACGAATAAAGGCTTTATAGATTACAGCCAGATCAGAAGTGGAGAAATATTTCGTGCATCGTCCAAAAAAAACCCAAACACTTTGCAGCATTCTTGGCGACATCGAATATGTGGTAATTCTACAAAAGGTGGTCGGTAACGCACATACCAAGAACTGAAAGTTGTTTAGTTTCCTATATGAAAGCGCCGCTCATGGAGAATGCTTAAATCTTACCAGGTGTTTCATTACCAATTGGACAATGCTGTCAAAATCAGAAAAACAAACAAGGAATTGAGTCTGAAAATGAATATGAAAAGCTGATAGTACTATCGTCAGCAAAACAATATATTACATTAGAAGTTTTAGACAAGAGATCATTGATGAAAATGAGAAACAATATCGGAGACAGAACGAAACCCTGGGGCACACCAGCATTTATTTTATGAATTTAAGACCTTGAAATTGTCCAATATGACAAGTATTAAGCAGTTCGAAAGGTGAAGATTTTAATCGATACCGAATGCACGCATTTTCGACAAGAGAACTTGATGCCAAACTCTATCACTTGCTTTTCAAATATCAAGTTCAATAATATTCCCTTCTTGAAAACGAAGTAAAGATTTGTGCCGTTTAGTGAGATATACCATCAGATCTCCAGGGCACCTATTGCTACGAAAACCATTCTGCCCGTCATTCAATTATTTTACTGAATTTGCAAAACAAAATTTAGATTAGTGTTCTACGTCTTTGCTAATACTGATTTTTTTTTATTTGACAGCAGCTTATAGCTTTTTTCTTTTTTCTCACACTTTTGATTTCTCTGTTCTATCATATTCTGAACTGTTCCGTCAATTTCTATTAAACAAAGCTTTTAAAATCAATGATGGTCATTTTGACAACTAAAATTGTTATATTAACAAAAGGAACTTTCATTTTGAAAATTTCAATTGTTGTATTGAAAAACATGATTGTCATAATGACAACCGCGGTTACTAGGGGTAACTAACTTCATGAAAATTATTTTGAATTGTAAATTCCCACTTCTCTGGCTTTTGAAAGAGATGCGTTACCACAGAAGAAAATAATTTTGATGGCCTTTCTGAGGGTAATTTCCAAAAAGTGGGGGCCAATACTCGTCAGACGTTTTTTTTTTGCAAAGAAACACTTTAACAATTATTAGACAACATAAAATTTATTCATATAGTCACGTCGCGTCAGTCTGAATGAATGAATTCAGGACTCTTTCAAGGACTCCTTCTGAGCATAGCACTGAGCAGAGCTTGAACATGTCAAGTACGCTCTGAGCAGAGTTTGATCAGAACTCTCCGATTTATTAATGAATCACACTGGAGGACTGAAGTGGAAAAATAATACAAAAATAAACATTTATTACCTTCAGAGGAAGAACAACCGGCGTCAATCTCCATTTGTATGTGTTTGGTTTTTTCCCGTCTGTCTCTGTCATATCACACAAAAAAAGTTTACTTCATCTTTTTTTCTATCTTTCTTTTTAAATAACGTTAAAATAAATAAAAGGCACGAAATATATTTTTTTACGAAACACTTGTCAAATATTTTATTCATTAGACGTTACAAATTTTACAAAATGCATTTCGACATGATTTACATGCCATCATCAGCTTCACGCTTCAAAATTAACCAAAGAAAGACATTTAAAATAGAAAAACAGTCAAGGATGAATTAAGAGAAAGTTGCATATTATTTTATTTTACGCCATCTGAGCTTATAGCTCGTAGCTAGCTCTGATTGAAAAATAAGCACAAATTGAGCGCTCTGATGTGACTAACGTGCTTTTCCATTGGTAAAATAAATTAATTTATTTTACATCTAGATCTGTCAAAACACCAATTTTCCCCCTTTTCTGTGTACCATTGGACATAAAAAATTGATTTATTTTTGAATCTTGATCATTTTTGCAAATCTAGATTTTTCGACAGAATTACCCCTCTTTGTACTAATATCATTACAATTTTCTACTGACAGCTTGACATATTTATGTGTTGCACTGTACTCATTAAAACTAAATATCATGTTATTCCCAAGATAACCACGATGCTATTTTAATCATTCATTATTTGATATTTCATTTCTTGAAAAATTAAATATTTTGAAATCTTTTCTGACTTCTCAAATAAATAAATTTAGACAGCTACATATTCATAGACACGACATTTTGCACAACTACAATAAGAACAAAAATTAAATCTAAAATCACATTCCATTGGGCCCAAAAAATTTAAATCTAGATTAAATTCTGGATTTACCAATGGAAAAACACATAAGCTAAAAATGAATTTGAAAGATTACTTTATAAAATATTACAAAAAATGAGATTCAGGCATTTCTTGTTGGTCCCGGGCAAAGGGCCAGAATAAAAAACAGAGAGCCAAATGGCCCGATCGGGCACATTATGGCAACGCTGCTTATGAACCGCCCAGTAATACTTTCTCTTTAAGAAACGGACAAACATATGCACAGAAATTCTAAGAAAATTGAAAAGAAACATGTCCCTAATTTTACAATAGCTATATATATATCAAGGGAAAAAAATCAAAAGTCAATAGGTGTAATTTTTTTATCATTTAATCCAAGCCCAACATCTGCCAGAGTGCCAACATAAATCCGTTTTAACAAAAAAAGTATTAAAACCTGAAAGACTAGTTCACTTTTATTTCGTTCGTAGACTTTCGTCTTCGGTGACGATGATTCACGGCCTTGAACTTGCATATTGCATACATTTAACTACTTTCAGCTTAAAAATGTAAAAGTCAAAAACCCACCAAAAATAACCAACAACAATAAAAAAAAAAAAAAAAAACCTAAGACTATGATGATAAGACTCTACTAAGCCGACCGGTCGCCCGTCGAATCAACCATACCACTGCCATTGTACCTACTCAAACTGATGAAAATTGCTGTCACGAAGACCCCAACACGAGAAAAAGTTTCTCTTTCACTTGAGTTCACTTTTGTTCGCGCGTCAACTTTTGTTTGGTTGTTCGTGTACATTTTGCAATAATTTGCCATTTTTGTATGTGCCGCCACCATACCCCATAACTATTACCATCACCATCACTACCACCAACGTTGCTTTGCGTCCGTCGCTTCATCGTCAGTCGTCCATCGAATTGTCTATCAGCCCAACGAGAGTACTTGTAATATAATTTCGTCTAATGCTGCAAAATAGCCCGCATTAGAGACTCTAAATCCAATACCAGAGTCATGTCCTATTGCAAGAGAAATTTCATCGTGGGGAGTATGCACTGTACATATGACATGGATGCACTTCTGGGGGAACCTATAGAGAACGTTTTTTTTCAGCTGTACTCTGTGATATTTGGCAGAGTGCCTTAACTCAGCCCCTACTGATCGTGCATTAAGGTTCCGCGAGCTACAATTCATAGAGCTCTATACCATCACGTAGCGGGTGTTTTATTTTTTTTTTAGTTTGTTTTCTTAGATATCTATGTCGGTGCATTAGATGCTGGACCTGAGCTCGAAAATGCCAAAGACTTATATACAAATGGTTTGGTTTGGAGTGTTTCTTATCCAAACGCTGCTGCTCTGGCTGGATTGCCTTGCGGGCATAAAACTCGATTCAGAATCCTTATTTCTATTCAGGCGCAATAGTTCACGATTTTGTTAAAACTGCTTGCGCCTGTGTGCGGTGATTATGGTGTGGTAGGTTAGATATGTAGATATAGTTAGTTGGCGGCTAGGTTAAGTTCATTGTTCGCACAGCTTGCAGCTCCAGCGGGTTTTTTCTAACTATACAAAATAAAAAAAACAAAACATTTCTGACTTTGGAGAAAGTGCATTCGATTGTTTGGTGAAGGTAAAAAGACATATAAAATTATGGTGGAAGAGGATGCAAATTTCAGGAATAGGTTTTTTTTTTGTTTAAGCAAACTTGACTGATAAATATAATATCCAGTGAATTAGGTATTTTATTTAAGAGATTGTTTTTTCTATTCGCTCTTTTCTCTCTGGCTGTAATATTTGCTGGAAGGAAAAGAAAGGGGTTTTGGTAGGCGGTACGTCCAAAAGCGTGAACTTTTTGAATTCTTTTATTATAAAAATGTAACGTGAGAGTTTTGGTGAATAATTAATTCATTTATGAGCGATGTATAGTATATGATGAAGAAAGAGTTGAAACATTCGCTATGACAACTGACAGATCTGTCACTGCGAATAGTGAAATCTGAAATTGAGTTTGAGTATCATCCGAAATCCCATTGGCATTTTTTGTGACATTTCTATTAGTCATCCAATTCGTTGTCTACATTTAACATCCCTGTTTCAAACACATACGTCAAACAGAACTGTCATCTGAGTCTGTATTTTGTATAGTTTAAGGGAATATTCACATCAGATAACCCAACATTAAGTCTTCAAAAATCATAAACATAATTGTAGAAATATAATTTATATTAATGCTTATTTAGTTTTCGATTGGATTTTCGGAGTGTTCTACTCCTCTTTGATGCCAATCGAATATGACGCATAATCATCTAAAATAAAGTGCACGACTGGATAGCACGTACTTGCTCTAAACGGCTGAAATGATTTTCTTCAAACTTGTTACTTAAGGTGATTGTCTAAAATAGATCTTTGAATCGTTTTTAAGTTCCAAATCTAACGCATCTGCCATATAATATTTCTACCATCTTAATTATCTCAGAAACTGCTCTAAAGATTTTGAAAAAAATACCTATAATCCCAAGTAAAAGCACGTGCTCTACTATAGGTATAGTCTACATTTGGGTAACATTTTTACATATTTTGTTATTAAGGGTACCTGCGGTACAACCACTTTTTTTATTTTAGACTTTCTCATAAATGACTATACGGATTTCCTTCAAAATTTTTATGTAGGAGGTCCATTGAATTCTAAATAATACTGCATACCAAAATTTTCGAAGAATATTTTTTTGAATTTAAAAAATCAATGATGGTCATATCTGAAAAAATATTTTGTTTGCATAAAATTCAATATTTCGAAAATGGGTGAATTATTTCTTGTTTCAATTCAATTTTTAAATTTATATAAGATTTGTATATACAAAATTAAATAAAAATGACTAAAATCATATTGAGCTGTTATTAAAAATATTGTGCTTAAGATGTGATCGAACATAAGAGCATGTTCGTGCTTTCCAGTCATGCATTTTAATTTATATACATATAATTATATTTTTTTTTTGTAAAAAAAAAATTGTTAATACATATATTAAATTTAAAAATTTTAAAAATAAATAATCCACCAATTTTCGAAATATTGAATTTTAAAAAACAAAATTACTTTTTTTCAAAAATTGAATACAATCTTTTTTTTTAGAAAATTTTGGTTATTATTTAGATTTTGACGAACTTACTGTAAGCAAAATGTGATTGAAATCCGCTGAGCTGCTTACAAGATAGTCAAACATAAAAAAAAATTAAAAAAAACGTTTCTATGGCAGGCACCCTTAATTACATTTTATGTTAATATCTTTTGAGTCCAAAATGTAGACTATACCCAAAATATTGTACCTACTGAATTTTTTTTATCAAAAATCGTTAGAGCCTTTTTCGAGATAATAAAATTGTATGTTCTTGTTGGGACTAAAAAAAATTGTAAAAAAGAATGAATCCAATAGCCGCAAACGCTTGAAGAAAACGGCTTCAGCGGATTAAGTTCGAGATCAACCTACAGACAGACAGACAGAAATGCATAACCCACCTTTTTCGTGTTCTCTATCATCGTAATGTCAAGTTTGATCAAAACCTCGAGTTCGTTTTTACTTGCGATTAAAGGTACTATAAGGCAAGTTATGCATTCGTCGAAAAAAAAAGTTTTGAGATAACAATCAAACATGACATTACGATGATAGCGAAGACGATGGTCTAAAAAGAGGGGAAATTGAATTTTTTTTTAAGCTGAAAAAATAACGGTGCCTGCCATATAATCGTTTCGTTAAAGCCTATTTATCTCGGAAACGGCTCTAATGATTTTGATTTAAAAACAGCTGTGCAGCTTTTTCGGTGCGACCGATCATATGCTTGAAAAATGTTTTTTTTTTAAATGTCTAAAAACGGTACTTTCCATAGGACCGTCTTTTTTGCTTTCGACTATCTCATAAATGGCTTAACCGATTCTTTCGAAATTTCACGCATATATAGCATTAGGTTGCCCAATTAATACTGCGTACCAATATTTTTAATTAATATTTTTTTGTATTTTTAAAAGCATTTTTTAGAAAAAAAATTATATTTTGAAAACTGCTCATTAAATATTTTTAAAAACATTATTATTATATGTATTTGTTGAATACCTATGAATTGACGTTTTTAATTTTTTTTTGAAACACTTTTTCAAAAAGTTTTTTTAAAAAAAACTTTTTTTCTCAAAAACCGTTCCACAGATTTTTAAAATGTTTTTCCCATAAATTCAAATTTATCCAAGAAATAAAATGGCGTACTTTTTTTTGAGCTCAAATTAGTTTAAGTATTTATTTTAGAATTTTGAATTATTTTTTCTTTGATTAAGCCGATTTTTTGTTTTTAAGTTTATATTATAATATTTAAGATTGTCATACCAATTTTTGTTTACAAAAAAATTAAAGATATTTTTAATTTTGGTGGGGGCAATACCCCCATTTATTTGGCTTAATACAAGCTTCATAACTTAACCTAACTTAAAACTATGAAACTTAGGGCTATGATTGGGTTGAATTGGGTGGACGATTTAACAGGAGGATTTTAAGGCTGGGAGTGCTGAGATTGAAGTCGAAACAGTTTTCGTTTAAATCAACCCTTCTCAGCATTCGGGTAATAGGTTCATTGAAGATATAAGAGGTACGATGAGTAGGCAGGTAGAAGAGGCGAGGGTTTCTTAGGTTGAGAAAGATAGAGTTGTAGAGGGTTTCAGAGTCAACGGAACCTGAGAGAAGTCGATGAATGAAGAGGATTTCTGTTATTTCTCTTCGCTCTTGCAGGGTATTGAGGTTAATTAGTTGGTGGCGATTTTGATAGGGGGGGGCGCAGAATCAAAGAATTATTCCAAGGCAGGCCACGAAGGGCGAATCTTAAAAAACGGCGTTGAATGCTCTCGATTCTAGAAATATGAATTTTTTGATATGGGGACCATAATTGGCACGCGTATTCAAGTAACGGGCGGACAAAGGTTATGTAGAGTGATCTGGTGACGTAGGGGTCGGAGAATTCTTTGGACCATCGTTTCACAAAACCAAGCGTTGAATTGCCTTTTTAGATAATATTATCGATGTGTGTTATGAAATTGAGCTCTCGGTCACATAGTATGCCGAGGTCTCGAATCGATTAAAAGAATCCCAAGTTGATCCCAAGCTTTCGCCTGATGATGGAATTTTATTCCGAAACGCGTTGCTAAGGATAATTAAATTAAAGTTGTGTAATATTTGTAATTTAAAAAATTTTAATTAAAAAATATTTAGTATTTAATAATTTATATTTATTTCTTTTTCTTTTAATTAAAATAATATTGGTTAAGAACCGCACAACAGGAGACAAAACAGAAACACATACAAAATAATTTCTAAAATATATTTTGAATATTACTAAGAATATTATGTTTATGATGTTGGTGCATTAATCGTGTTAATTGTTATTTGTTTTTTTGCAAGCGCGAGAGGAATTGGTCTCCATATGAAATTCGCGCCTGTGTTACTACAATTATTCTTCGAAACAAGAGCTAAGCTTACATGTAAGTTGTAAGTTCTCTCCTCATGTAGCCCAGAAATGGTTGATATTAGTTCTGATTTGAACGAATTGCCGCTTCACAAAAAAAATAACACCAACAAAAAATTCAACTCCGATGGTAATAAAACCACGGAAGTTAACTTTAGTATTATACCTATCAGAAATGTATATCAGAATCTAATGCAAATTAAAAGCAAATGGACTTAAAATTTCGCGATGTTGTTATAGAAATTTCAACTCAATCGTTATAATTCGCAAGGTTAATAGGAGGACATTTGCATTAGTTTGTATCATTTTCCATAGAGAACACAACGAACATACATATGTATGTACATAAAAAGTCATTGCAAAAAGGCGGAAATAAAAGCAATTCTTTTGCAAGGTTTTGTATTTATTTTTGTATGGAAAAATGCTTGAGGGTTGTTTATTGATTAGTGATTAAATATAAATTTATAATGAATAAAATTCATTAAAAAGCGATTTAAAAGAAAAAGGAAAAAAACACAAATAAACAATCATTGTAAGCTTATAAGCACATTCGTCGTAAATAGTCACATAGTGTTTATTAATTGATTTTATTCTTACAATTGATTCATCATTTATATGATTTTTTTTTCTCTTACACAAAAATGCATAATTAAATAGCCATGAAATTTTTAAGTTCCTATTAATATTTCGAATCGGTTAGTATTTTTGCAAGCAGGTTAGTAGCTATAATAAAATTGCACTTTGAAGGGGCGGTTTAATTCGAGCAAAATTGTCAATTTTCTTTTAATATTTGCCAAGTAAACGAGAAGCTATCTTGTTGGCTACAAGAATTCTGAAATTGGGCAATGGGGCCGGCACGTTGAAAACTGGCAACCTTGATTGTTTTTCAGCGGGAATACAGGGAACTTTCAAATATTCTGCAGAATTCAAAAAAGCATAAAAAAGCATAAACAAAGTAGTCTTGGATGATTTGTTACTTTCTCTCAGAAGGCAGTTCATCTTAACAGTTTTAGGTGAAATAGGCTAATACTCCAACACTATTAAATTAACAAAGGCGTAAATCTTGACAAACATCTTAATAAAACAAACAACCATACTAATCATTTTAAAAATGTGCATAGTAATTATTTTTGAATTTAAAGTTTTGTTTAGACTTTGGACAATGCCCCCATACCTTCTCGTAGACGCTCTTGGTTCTAACTAGGCCTAATAATAATTATAAACACAATCGCATATATAAATACATATATGTAACGTTTAAAATTCAATTGAGTCGCAGAATTGTTAGTAAAGCACGCACATGATTTAATTTGCGTGCTTTTTACTTAAATTATTTGATTCATTTTCATACATCTACTCCAATTCTTAACAATATGTGTAAAATATACATAGAAGGTACGTATATATTTCAGACAGCCTTGGAGAATGCAAACAATGTTGATATAGGCACAACTATTATTGTTATTAATAAATTAATGAGGTTATTGTAATAGATTTATTTTATTTGATTAGAACTTTTATTTTAAAAATATTTGCCTTAAATGGTTAGTTGATCGAACGGCTGCTTTGGGTTCAATTTGACAGATGGTGTTGTTGTCAAAATTTTTAAAACAAAATAGATTCAAATTTAAAATCAAACAGATTCGTATAGAAGTCTCCAAAAATGGTAGAGTATTTATTAATGGGGGCACTTTGCAGTTTATCTTGATGTATCTAGTTTACATTTGATCTATAATTTATTGATATATTGACAGATAGATATGAGTTTACCTACTCCAGGGGCCAATACACCATCCACTATTTATTGAGCAACCCTTTCCCTAATATGGAGCTGTTTGAACCCAATTTAAACGTCCAGGAGGACCACGCCGAGCTAGAGCTCTTCAGATATTATTATTTTTTTTTTTTTGAAGTAAAACTTCTTTTGCAGCATTGGGGGTAAACAAATTTCTATGGAGCTGTCAACCCGACCGACATCTGACGTGACCCGACATCTGATGTGACCCCGACATATGACATGTTTGTTCGTTTTGTGGATTTTCATAGATGATTGCAGATATGTATGTATCTGCATTGTGAGGATTTTTTTTGTTGGTACGTGTTGTGGATTATCATTCTGTTCCTACATGAATTGTGTGTATTCAACGAGAAATACTTTTTTTGTATACATTTTTGTGTGTGGGTTTAATGTAGTAGGTATACGCATTGTGTGTATTTGACGGTGATTTTTTTTGGTTTGTTTTGTTGATGCTCATAAATTAGTGTATATTGTGTTGTATTAATGTGTGTAATATTACAGTCGATGGGCTTGTTGTCAGTGTTTCAGTGTATCTAGTTCGTAGATTTATATATACGGAGTAGTATAATGTATGCAATGGAAAAATTGCTGAAAAGTTTGAATGACGCGAACGTGACGTTTGTACAATTGGAAGATAGGTTCGTAATGGGGGGTATTTATGCAAGTACGGGTCTGGTATAAAAAAATGTCAACTTCGTTGTTCTTTGACCGGTTTCCATAAAATTAAAATACAAATATGTATGTTGTTGCTGACTTAGAATTAAGAAAGAAAATTTTTGTTTCAAATAAGGGAAGTTTTACTTATGACGCGTGTGCATAAGTAGACACCACTCTTTTTTGTTTCAAGAAAATGAATTGCAGCAAATTGGCTCTAAGGACCAAGGACTGCGACCGGTGCCGCCCCAAAAATTATTGTACTTTGGTGCCTTTTGCTGCAATTCCGTCTGTCTGTAGGTCGATCTATAGCTTAAGCGGATGAAGCGGTTTTCTTAAAACTTGGTACTACAGCGTCTTAGGTGATTGCCTGTATTTTTGAACATATTTTTTTTACAATTTTTAGAGCAAAAAACATAAATCTTAATTATCTCAAAAACGGCTCTAAAGATTTTGATAAGAAAAATATAAAACAATTGTTCATAAAATAATATTAATGTTACATGTCAGAGAACTTTTTTTTCGACTCTCTCATTAACACTTCAACTGATAACGATCAAAATTTGTATACAGGAGGTCCTTCAAATTCTAATTAATACTGCATACCAAAATTTTCAAAATATGTTTACTTTGGATTTTTTTAAGAAAAAAATATTTTTTATATAAATTCAATATTTCGAAAACAGATGTAGGATTTTTTTTCTAAAATATGTTTTTAAATTTAAATTGTTAAATACTTTAAACTGCAACACCAACATTTGTTTAGAATAGAATTAAAGAAATTTTAAGAAATTAAGTAAAAGACTAATTTAAAAATGTATTTAGCCGTTTCTGGTAAGAATTTTTTGCGTACGATCTAAGAGCAATTTTATAGAGGCTTCAACAGCGTTACCAAATTAAAAAAAAAATAGGCAGAACTTATCTAACAATATTTCTGTAGTTGTGCTCGAAAAGTAATTGTAGATTTTATGATAATTGAAATTTAATTAAAAATAGTACAGGGTGGGCCAACTTTAAGTGACTGATTTGAAATGCTTATAATTTTTTGTTTGCGGATAAAAAAGAATTGCAATAATGTTATAATGCTCAGTGGAAGAAGGATTACAAATTGGTGAATTTTATTATGTTTTTGGAGTAAATGCTCCCACAGACCAACGTCCAACTCAATTGGATTCAAAAAATCTGAGCATTGCATCAGCGACAATTACACTTTCTCAAACGCACTGTTTTGGTGTAAAATTATGGCTGATAGAGTTATTGAGCCAAATTTATTCGAAAACGAAACGGTCGGTCCAGGAACCGTCTCTGGTCGATATACGGGACAATGTTGGAACATTTTTAACATCCGAGAGTTTTCAATAATTGTGGCAAGATGGAGCTACAGCTTATACAGCGAGGTGATTCTGCGAGGAATTTTAAATAACCATGTGAACAAAAAATTTAGTAATTTATTCTTTAATTTAAAAATAAAATAAAATAAAATAAAATAAAATAAAATAAAATAAAATAAAATAAAATAAAATAAAATAAAATAAAATAAAATAAAATAAAATAAAACAAAATAAAACAAAATAAAATAAAAAAAATAAAAAAAAAAATTAAAAAAAATAAAAAAACTTTAAAAATAAAAAAAAATAAAAAAACTTTAAAAATAAAAAAACGTTATAAAAGCATTTCAAATATGTTACTACAAGCTCCAAGTTGGCCCACCCTGTAGGTTCTGGATTAATACCAAACAATTTGTATAATAGATTTCTATGATTAAACTGTTATACCGAAAAAAAAATTAAGTAAGAAGTAAAGTTTTTGTTTGTTTTCACAATTGTACTTCTAAGAAGATTTTTTCATAATTTAAAAGAAAAATAATTCAAATTATTATTGAAGCCCAGAAATTTTTTTTTTGTTATAATATTTTTAATTAATTGGCAACAGTACTTAATCGTTTGTATTTTTTTAACAGTCGGCAAGAGTATCTACAAGAACTCAGGCTACAAGATATAGTAACTAATTTTTGCTAAACAGTTAGATACAAGAAGTTCTTACTATAGGATGGGGATTGTGTCCTCCATTTGGGGAGCTTATAAACCTTTTTCCATTTTCGAAGCTTTGAGTTTGACAGTTCAAAAACTGTTTATAGAAACTACTTGATTTAAAAACAGAGAATGATAGAAGAAATTTCTAGCTTTCAAAAAACAAACAAAACTTAATTATAAATATTACCGTTAATTTTAAATATGTTTTTTCCATTGCAAGTGTTTTTTTTTTCAGAAAATATCCCCTTCCACCCAAATGGGGGCAGAAAGACCGCCACCCCAGTAAATACCTTATCTACACAAATGCCTCATTAAACTTTGTCACCTGAGTTATCTTACTCTCCCTAACCATCGCTCGTGCTGATAAAAATAAAATCCACGACTGCATGACAAGATTCTTATTAGAAACGTCAAAATATATTTTAAGGTTCGTTTTTTACTTAATTTTTTTTAAATTATTGTTTTTTTTTCAAAAATCCAAATATTTTTTTGAAAATTGTAATACCTACGTAATATTATTTAGAATTTAAGGTTCCCATATATAAAAATTTTGATCGAAATCCGTCGAGCCGTTTATGAGAAAGTTGAAAATTAATAATATGGTTGTATAGCACGTAGGTAATCTAAATAAATGTTTGCACCAAAATGTAGACAATACCTATAGTAGTGCACTGGTTTTTTTAAAATAAATATCGGCAGGTACTTTTATTTTTGGGGCTAAGAAAAAAACTAAAATCTATTTGATACAATCACCAAGTTTGAAGAAACTCGATTCAGCCATTTAGGCTGTAGATCGTTCTACAGACAGGCAGACAGACGAAATTGCGATCCCACTTTGTTTGTGTTCTCTATCATATTAATGTTTGATTAAAATCTCGATTTCGATTTTTTTTTCAAATGCAAAATTTGCCCTATAATATTTACCTATAGCGCAAGTAAAAAGTCAAACCAAAAAACAAATGAATCCCAAAAGAAAAATCAACGAATGCTCTTATCGTCATCGTAAAGTCCCTGAATTCAGTTAAAAATCTACCTTGACTTTGCACTTGCATGATTCGTTAATTTATTTTCGTTCAAACAATAAGTAACATGTTAAATAAAAAATACAACAATTATGTATTAGTATAGTGAATGTGAGTTTTTTTTTATCTTTTTGAAATATTTAAATACCAATGAAGGTTACTAAATTTATTATATTTTTTTTTTTGTCTTTTCTTTCTATTTTATTTTATAAATTGTTTCTTTCAAAAAAAAAACAAAATATCTTCAAGTATGTTTAGCAGCGGCACCTTAATATTCCATAACCTTCGAAAATTTCAATTATTACGAATTTAAAAATATTATATTCACCAAAAATAAGAAAAAAAATAATAATTTAAACAAAGTATTAATCAGATTAAACGTAAACTATCATATCATCTGGTAACCTTGAGACCTGAACTGTTGGTAAAATAAAAACAAAATAAAAAAAAATAAAAACAAATATTAATCAAATATACAACAAACAAGTAGTAATCGGGTAAAATACAACAACAAAATGAATTGACAAAAAATTATATTGGACCTGTGCTACTTTAGTTTTAATTGGTATAAGCTTTTTGGCATACTATTCAATAATTTAACCTATTTTATGTCATCGATTTGAATTCATCGAAATTTGATAGCAATACGATAGGTTTTGATGATGCATAATGGGTAGAAGAGGCGAAACTCTGCAATATTGTAATATGCATTTTGTTATTGTTTTTTTTTTTTGAAATTATGAATTTGAGTAAAGTCATCAAATTTGCTGACATCAAACTGCGACACAGTGTTGTTCCAATTTATTTATTTTTTTTGGTTGCAATATTGAGTCTGAAGCTTCATTTATGCCACTGACATCGTTCTAGTACCCTGATTTTCTATACATACATACATGCATATGTATGCAAGAAAAAGAAACTGATTTCATGCATTTTACTGCTTTAAGCAATATTCAATTTAAAACAAGGCAATAATGATAAAAATAACAATTAATTTTGCAAGTTTACTGTCGAGGATTTTTGTTGATGATTATAGGGTGAGTATATCGCAAATAGTCCCTAGATAAATTGTTCGCATAATGGGGTTTTTTTTTTTTTCATTTTATTTTTTGTAACTCAGTAAAGTAAATATTTTTGTATGTTATCGCTGTGATGGAATGGAAGAAAAATAAAAGCAAAACTATAATAGGAGATCTATCTATATCAAATACTATCAAATCCGACAGAAGCAAACATTTGTCAAAAATACGAAAATAGCTTTACAGAATTAGCTATTTTTTTTTAATTATATATAATTTCTGTATTTGTGTTTGGGAGTATTAAACTAGTATTTATATAGGTGTGTTTTTATTGTAAGCCCGAAGGGCAATGGATGTAAAAAACAACATAAAAAATTAGCGACGCCATTACACATAATAGATGACATTTCTATACAATCTATCGATAAAAAAAGAGAGAGGTAATTCGCTCGGTTATGTTCTTTTTCGCCGCCAAGCTCTAAAAATCACGAAAATATTTTGTATTCTATAATTATTTAGAAAAAAATCTTTATTTTTTTATAATTAATTCCAGGACACAGTGGTTTCGAGGGCAATGAACAGGCAGATGAGTTGGCCCGGCAGGGATCAGCCCTTCATAGCTCGCTTGCAAAGAATGTATCTGTACTACTCGCTGCTATGAAGGTCAAAATTTTTTCAGTTTTCCTCACCGAATCCAACAAAATATGGAATAATATAACTCCCACACAAATGATCTTATTTGTAGACCAAGGCGGGACACTGGCCCTTGGGGGAGCATGTAGCAAAACTGGATATTCCCCATAACACCTACTGTCGTAGCTGTAGAAACGAGTTGGAAAAGGAAACAGTGCTTCACTTCCTTTGCAAGTGTCCCGCTTTGGCCGGGCTAAGAATGCAATT
The DNA here is from genome assembly GCA_910595825.1 of Philhelius pedissequus. Classification (NCBI taxonomy): domain Eukaryota; kingdom Metazoa; phylum Arthropoda; class Insecta; order Diptera; family Syrphidae; genus Philhelius; species Philhelius pedissequus. Next base: position 148,658,344 of record OU343162.1, on the reverse strand, counting down.
CCCTGGGAGGGCTTTCTTTTCTGATCTAAAAGAACTGTCTGCTACAAAAGTTAAAAACTTATTCTCTTTCCTCAACGGGTCGAAATGGCTCTAGCGTCGCTGCGCTTGATTTGTGCCCTTTCTTTTTTCGCTAAAAAAATCTTTTATTCAGATCCGGCGCTTCGCAGCGCTACTTGGGTCCAAATGCGAGTTCGCTGTGACCACCATTTTACCTACCTAAAACTTGGATTCAGAAATCTAGTTTGTTATTATAATTGTGCACGCACTAAATGGGTTTAATTAACCTTTAATAAGCGAGGGTGGGAAAGGATTTAAAGGGACATGGTTATGAAGTTCAAAACATAAAAATGGGAGGGGAAAATAGAGCATGTTAAAGCATTCCACATTCGCGGTGTACGGCTAAAGAAAAAAAAACTCTTTATCTACTTGACAGTTTTCTTCTTCTTTTTAATTGAAAGGGAATTAAAGGGGTTTTGACTACCCTTAATATGAACAAGTACAGTGCGGGCATTAGGAATATAGAGTTGGATTTAAAAGGAGATACCGATGGGCACTAGTTTCAATGTTCAGAGTATCAAAATGGGAGGGAAAAATAGATCCACATTCGTGGTGTACGACTAACAAAAGAATCTCTGTACTTGACAGTACGTCCGAAGTTGGGTTGAAGGGTAAACTGATGAGCATTCCTGGAAGCGCGAGTATTACTGTTGAATAGTTTAAGGGGACGAATGCCACTGGCTATTTAGGTAGAACATTTTTTGTAAAAATAGCGATCAAATAATGAAAGACATGAAACATTTTGACGATGTTGTGTTCCAGTGATGTAAATACTTCTGTTATAGTTATATCGCCTTTCATTTATAGAGCTCTATTTTGAATATTATCCAAGAGACTCAAATGAGTTTTGGGAGCTCCAACCTAGATTTTAGAGTTATACCTACTCATTTGAAAATTGTAGGTTTTATAGATTACAGCCAGATCCGAAGGGGAGATAAATTTGTAGACTGTTTGAAGAAAGCCTAAGTACTTGGCAGAATTTTTGGCAACATTAAATATGTGGTAATTCCACAAAAGGGGGTATGTGCTGCACAAACCAAGGACTGAACTGAAAGCTCATGGGTTTTTGACAATGCAAGTATCTCTAACGAATAGCAGCATAGGGGCTGGGTTCTGTTTTAACGACAGAAGACAGCACTGAGTTTTGAATAATTAAATTCTACGCGGTTTTTAATTCCCCATGGCACAATGCTGTCGAGATCAGAATTAAATGATCTTATCATACGCTGCCATTGTAGTTCCACATCCTAAGAACAAGAAAGAGAATCTGAAAACTAATATGGAAAGCTGAGAGAATTATCGTCAGCAAAACAAATGATTGTATTATAAGTTCCATATAACAGATCATTAATGAAAATGAGAGAAAGAGTTAGAGACAAAACGGAGCCACCAGGGTTTATTTTGTAAACTTCAGACTTGATAACCGTCCAATGCTACTTGTATTGATCGGTCCGAAAGTTAATTTCTAATCCAACGAAGAAAGAGATGCACGCATTGTCTATAAGAGAGCTTGGTGATGCCTGCCAAATTCTATCAAACTTATTAACTTAACTTTATTGTAGATGGTGCTTACAATCCAGGGTACATTATGGCCAGAACCAACAAGCCCGTTCGGTTCCTGGATAGCTAAATAAATGTACATCTGTTGTTGACTTGTGAGTTATGCACATTAGCTTCAAGAACGATGTTAAAGTGGTTGCAAGCTAACGCATCTCCTTGCCTTAAACCTTTCTCGAAATTAAAAGGTTCGGTGGTGTTCTTGGCGACTTTGACGGATCAGCGAGTTTTTTCCATCGCCATCCTGCGCATGCAGGTGAGTTTGCCAGCGATGCCGAGATATGACATAGCTTTGTACAATTCGTCCCCCTGTCTGCAAAATCTGTCGGAGTTTGAACGTCTGACGACAATTGACTTGCCGGGCCTAAAAGCACACTAATAGGGGCCAATCAGATAGATAACAAAAGATTTTAAGCGATCACAAAATACATGACCCAGCCAGTCGTTGTATTTTAAATCTTCTGGCTAGGCAGCTGTCACATTGTTGTATCTTCTGCTCCACTCACCGTTTATATACACGGAATCACCCGAAGAATTTTTCTCTAAAAGCAGTCTAGAGCATCCTTATCCATTTTTGATAAAGTCCATGCCTCTCAACCATACAGTAGGACTGGGATATGATTAGTATTTTGTAAAGCACACTTTAATTGCATGAGAAAGGGTTTTCCTACTCAGTTTCCTTCTTAGCCCAAAGAAGCATCGATTGGCAAGAATTATTCTTCGCTTGATTTCAGCGCTGATATCGTTGGGTGCAATTATAGCGGAGCCTAGTAGACAAACTACCTCAAATTCCAAGACGTAGGTGTTGGGTGTCCTTTCTTGATGACTTGCTAACAGATTGGTCTTGCTATCATCTTCGCAGCTTCCATATCAATACTCACAAAAGCGTCATTGACATCACGCTATGTTCTTCCCTTTATTACAGTATCATTGGCCTATATACAAGTAATTGAACGGACATTTAAAAGATAGTGCTTCGGTTCGGCAATTGTGCACTATTATTTCAAGTAAAATGTTAAAATAATCGCATGACAGCGCGTCGCTGGGCCTAAGCCCTTTTTTTCTAAGGCATCGCATCGGTGAGGTTTTAACGACATTGATGGAACATCGTGAATTTTACCTCGTCATTCTGCACAAACGGACGAGAGATGTCAAAATTAGTGTGAATATTTTGTCGATGGTGGAATTATTAACTTGTTGACGAATGACTTTAGGAGTTCGAACAATACGGTAGAGAAGATCTTGAATGTAATGTTAAGAAGGCTGATACCTCTAGTTGGCAAAGTTCAGAGGGTTTCCTTTCTTGAAGTTCAGAGGGTTTCCTTTCTTGAGGATCGGAAAATTGGGCAAACAATAAGATTCCATTCGACGGGCATGCTTTCTTCCGACCATATCTAGCAGAAGAGTTGGTACATACTACTAACCAAGCCATCGCCTGCTGTTTTGAAGACCTCTACGGCTAAGACATCAGCTCCAGCTGCTTTATTGGACTTGAGTCTCGATATGTCTATCTTAACTTTCTACATGTCGGGAGGGTTGAATTGTTGGACTTCGCCTATGTTGAATAATCTGTTCTGCCTGACAGCGAAGTTCGGTTCTTCATAGGCGTTATACAGTCTGTAGAAGTCTTTCCAAATTCTTAACATCGCCTGCGTTTCGACTACAATGTTCCCTTGTTCATCCTTGCGGGCTTCTATTCGTGCTTTGTAACCTTGTTAAGATTGTATATCTTTTGGTAAAATTATCACAAATTGAAGTGATCAAGCAAACTAAACTGCCGTTCTGCACATAACAGCATATTTAAGCTTCAGAAGAAAAAATCTCAAATCGTTTTCATTTTCTTAAAAATAAATACTTCCTATCACTCATAATGGAAGACCCTATAGTTCAAATTGGATTTTTGTCAATAATTCGATGTAATATAAGATGAGCTTCAAGAAATCATTATTCAAATTATTACATTATGGTAAAAGCTCTTAAGTTTTAATGAATCTTGTCACTGCTTATAAAATTAGTTTTATTAAAGTTATATTTTAAGAGATATGTTGTCATTAGAAGAAATGATGTAAAAGCTTTCATTGAAATTTCCCAAATTCGTATTCAAATGATAAGCAAATGATTAATATTTCGAAATGGAGATAATTTGAGCCATATTTGCGAAAAATTAGGTTTGTAACAATCTAAACAACAAACACACCCAAGGTGAATCCATTTAAGCAGATTATGGAAATCTATTGACTATAAATGTTCATATATAATATATGACGAATAGAAATAGAAAGATAGGCAAAACTTAGTAATTAACAACAAATCCAAATTATTCAATAATGAAATGAGTTGTCAAATAAAATTAGCAAATTTTAGATGAAAACACTTTTGCTGTAATTATAAACCAAAGAAACTAATTTTAACTGCTGGGAAACGTTGTATAAGAATATAAGAAATAGTTACGTTTATGGTGGATTTGATTTCTTCAAAAAAAAATGAGGATGTCAGATGTAAAATGTTGGAGGGAGATTATCAAAATGAGGAATATAGGAAATTCTATAATCAAAAACCAAACACTCATGCTCCATTTTTTCATAAAATTTACATATAAAGATATGTACCTACACAGCTCCGCATCTAAGGGGGGGCAAACCGTGGCACTTGCCCGGGCGGCAGTTTCATTAGGGCGCCAAATCGTTGAGACAAGAATTCGAAATATCGAACAAATGAAGTCTCTTTTCCTACAATCTCATAGGTTTTTATCAAGTAATCGAAACTTAATACCTATAAAATATTTGAAAAACAAACTTTTCTATTTCCATACGCCCAGTTAGTTTTTGAACACAATATTAACTGATTTATGAACGCATTTTAACAGATCAAGTAGACGTTTGAAAGTGTACAAAAACAAACTTAAAAAGAAGTAGTCAAACCAGATTGTCGGCTAAACATCAAGCTGTTACTGCTCTATTAAATAATTTGCGGGAAGTTGTCAAAGCTCTGGAATAAATTGAAGAATCCTAGCCACAGAATCTAAGTACGAAGCTGGTCACTTGTTACATGTGGTAATGGATTTTAGATTTATCCTCACCTTGACAATTTGGGATGATATTCTTCGAGAGATTAATAGAGTGAACGTTGAAATACAAAAAGAGGATATTATCATTTCGCAATCTATGGCGCTAATGTAAGGCCTTGTTAAGATCTTGCAAGAAATGAGAGAAAAAACGGTAGAATATTGGTTCAAAAAGCTACATCTCTACCAAAAAAGTTGGAAATTGAGCCAGTTCTTAAAAACAAACGAATTTCCAAAAAGAGAAAGCAACACGACGAAATCTGTGAAGACGAAACAAGAATGCTAGATCAGACTAAATTTGACAAACATTTTAATAGAAATTGAGATAAGAGTAGAGAGTGCAAAGAGTCTACATGAAAAATTCGACTTCTTCAGTGGCCACGCCTTTTTAAATATGGCGACAGAAGATCTGCAAAAAAATGGAGCATTTGGAATGCAGTTGGGTTTTGCTAAGAAATTGCGGTATTTAAAGAGCTAGTACATGAAAATAATGAAAAATCGAACTGTTACAACATCTGTACAAACATGACTTGCAAGAAGTGTTTCCCAATGTTAGTATAGCTTTAAGAATTTATTGCACATTACCAACAACATCTGCGAGCGAAGCTTCAGCCAACTGAAAATAATTACCGTGTAAAGTAGTAGTCTTTCCTGGTTATATATTTCTTCTGTGTTTCTGTTTTATGTCACAAATGAAAGTTTTTAGTTATTAGATAATAAAAAGTTTAAATTTATTAAAGGATTATTAGTCACAACAATGCTACTCATTGGCAGTTTTAACAGTTTGTCTCAAACGCTGAAGGGAGGGGGCGCCACTATCAGAGTTTTGCCCCTGTTCGAAAAAATCGTCGATCCGGGGCTGTAACTAGGGTTACCAGATTGAAAATGTTGAAAAGGGGGACATAGCGGACAAATGTTCAAAAAGAGGGACAAAACATGTTTTTGAAAAAATACAAAACCCGAACAAAAAAAGTGAAGTAACAACATTCATATGTCTTTGACGTTTCACCTGGCAAATCATAAAATCTAAATAATTTCGTTTCTATTCCCTATTCTTAAGTATAATATTGAATAATGAGAGGAAACATTTTAATATTTTTTGATGGATGCTTCCGTGGCGATTGAAAATGGATGATCTTGTGACAACAATTCGGCGCTTGAGTTTTGATTTACTATTGCAAGAATGTTGCCATTTTTTTGGCATTTCGTGCGACCGCAAGTAAATTGGCCGAAGAAAATTGCCTATCATATAAACTAATTTATAACATATTCTGTTGGTGTTACCTACCAGCAATTTCCGAGTTCGTGAATATTGTCGGAAACAGGGAGCTTTTAAAAGTGGCAGAGTTATAACTATGCCTAAGAATTATTGAATGAACATGTATTGCTATTGACAGATATAGAGCATCTGAAGTGCAGTTGGCAAGTACTATGATGGAAGTATCCACAGCTTTAATTTGGAAACCTAAGATTTTTTTTTAAATAGCAAAGCGTAGATCGTATACAAATATTGCCTTAAGGTGCAAAAAATATTACATATGTGCAAAAAAGAGGGATATCGCCCTTTGTCATTTTTTGTTTTGGGGACAATAGACATCTTGAGGTAAAAAAGAGGGACAGTCCCTCCAAAAGGGGGACGAATAGTAACCACAGCTGTAACCTACATAATGTATATGCATAATTAGACATCGTATAATATTGACCTGAGAGATGTTATGGCCAGTTGTACAAATATTAAGTCGTAGCACTTTTAGCTCACCGATTTCGGTGGATTAACTGAGGCTTAACGATGACATAAATGTATGTTGTGCTGACATACTTGAACGTTGAATCATCGCTGAATCCAGTTAATCTGCTGAAATCAGGAGTTAAAATTGCAGAACCATGGATCGACAATTTAAATTGGTCTCTATAGAATTTAATATGATTGGAATTAATATACCGCGAGGGAAATTCTTGCCTTTTTTGGACAATTTGATTTTCACCTGTACAACTTGTTCTTTTTTATTATTTGAATGAGTCTTTAATTCATTAACAATTTCCCGACTCTTAACAACTTTTACCAATACTTCTACATAAGAGATCTGAAGGCACTCGAATATGTTACGAGAAAAGTTAGTTCGATCAGTGAAACAAAACTGAGACTGAGACCAAATTATTACTCGAACTTAATTTTTTTTTGTATAATCGCAAAATTAAACTTAAATTTTCCATACGCGCATTAATGCATTCACCAAAATCAACTATGACAATTTAAAATTTCGAGTAAAAGCGGTTAAGCCAGTCCGCAGACCTTCAAACTTTGCTTTACAAGCACGAAGCCCCGCCCTCGAACATTAATTTTGTTGAGACCAAGTTTTGGTTTACTCGAAGCAGCCTTCAAACAAATAAAATCAACTCGAACATAGAACTCGCACCAAGTTTACTCGTACAATGTTCGAGTGTTTACAGAGCCCTTTATTATTTTATAAGATTTCACAAACAAATACACCTGGTCAGAGGTTCCCAGTGTGTTGTATAATAAAAAGTGCTGCCAAGTTTCCAATCAAAATGGTATAAGTGCTTAAATTGATTTATAGTTTTTTGAAAGATTTGAATGATGTGAGCAGACACAAGCATTCAAATTTGCACCATATCTCTTTAGGAACACAACCACAACAACAGCTACATACCAAAAAATACAAAGTAAATATTAAATTTGGCATAACTTAAATTGACATCATCGCTCATTCTAAAAAAAAAACATAATTTTATTTCGAAGAGCAGAAGCTATAAGTACTATTTTAATTGACTATCAAGGAACTTTAAGATTTTCAAAACAATTTCCAGTCGAACAAAGGTTATTACAACTGTGTTCTTTGTTCAGCGAAATATTTGGAAGTAAAATTTACTGTCCACTCCAATGAAAAAAAAAGTTATTTCTGAAATAATTGCTGAAATAATGATAAAAATTTTAATTGTTTGGTTAATATTTAAGTATTTAGATAAAATCCTTCAAAATTATTATATTTTAACTGCGTATTCTGTTGTGCTCATTTCTGACTCATATGTTTACGTTCAGCAGTCACTAAAAATAACTAGTTATAAGCATTGAATATCGAAGGATTAATTAGAAAATTATGAATTTATTGAATGAATTTATTCTTCAATACAAAAATGAAATTACATAATTTTTTTTAAATTTTTTGTCTTTCAAAAATATTCAAATAAAAAAAATTCTGCCTAAATTTGCCCTTTCTTTATTTATTTATCTATTATTTCTAAATTAATCACCGAAGTGAATTTAATGTGAACACTGGTTTTCGTTTAGTAACAAAAATCAATTTATTTTTGATTGAGATCTGTCAAAAAACTAATTTTGACAATTCTTCCCTTTGATTGGCCAAAAAAATTGATTTATTTTTTGATTTTAAATCAACTTTGCATATCTGGATTTTTCGGCAGATCTACCCCTCTTTTACTAACACCACTATGCTTCATAATTGACAGTCATCAGTTTGACAAGTTCTTGTTTCATAATAATTTGTTTCAGTTGCAAGAAAGTGTTCACAGACACAAATATGCACCAATACCTACTATAGGAAATAAAGGTCAATCTGAAAACGTATTCGATTCGTTACGAAAAAAAGATCAATTTATAAATCAAAATATAGATTTACCAAACGAAAACTAAAATTACTTGAAAAAAAACCTACGCTTTAATTTTATTGACATTTATGTATGTTTCAAAAGTGAAAAATATTTTTGAAAGTCAGAGAAAAGCTTTTTCAACAAAAGTTTTATTAACAGTATTATTCAGCGAAATGTTTCGGTCTTGCTGTCAAATACTGAGAAAAAATTTGTTGGATTCTCTTCTAAATTTTTGACGAAACGTCTCATTTTTCTGAACTAATCGAATATAACCTAATAAAAATTTGAATAATTTACATTTATAATTTTCTGCTGTCAAAAATTTGACAGATGGAATTTTTTAAAGGTATATCAATGTGTAACTAATATAGAACGCTATAAACAAATTTTATAATTTTTTAGCAAATAAACTTACCTTTAAGATCACCAACAAAATACATATATCCACAAAGTGTTTATATCCAAATATCAAATAAAAGTAATCCTTCATATAAATCCGTTGTTCCTGTTTAAAAATGCACTTTTGCATTTATGGTAAATATGCAAACCCAAAAATAAAATAACTCCCGCACGACGATGATTTGACACGAATAATCCACCATTAAATAAACATTTATTTAAGCGCAACTTTTCAAAAACTTTTCTTCTTTTTTTTTTAAATTAAATTTGTTCACTGGCACTTTGAATTTAAAAATTGCAATTCAAACAAATGATGCCTCAAAACTTAATAGACGCACAAATTTTTCGTAGGTATACAAAAATCAGTGAAAGTGAAAATTAATTTTATCCTGCCCCCTCCCTCAATTGAGGTTGGATTTGTTTGGTTTTATTGTGATGCTTTTTGGAAATTCACTTTTTCTGCTCTCTGATAAGTAAGGTGTTATATAAAAAAAAAATTAATTATTATCCTCCGGAAGAAGACATTTTTACCAATGAGAGCTGTCACAAAATTAATAACAATGTATAGGTATAATTACTGTTGGTATTGTCACAAATCACACGACGAGTCGACTACGCGAGATTTCGAATTCGATTTTCTTTGGATAGGTAATGTAGTTCAATGACAATCAAAATGTTTATTACAAAAAAAAAAGCCTTGAATCACTTGAATATTGCCATTGACATTCACTAGGTTTTTTTTTGTTATTTTGTAATTTGGCGCCAAAAATAAACACACTTCCTTGTGCCAAAAATAAAAGTCCGTTAAAAATCAGAAAAAGAAAACATAAAACACTATGAAAACCACTTAACGTTTGTTTGAAACGCCGAATAAATCTCGTCCTTCGTCCGATGGCAATATATACTCGTACATATGTAAGAGCGACCCGCCCGCTCGCTCGCTCGTTCGCTCGCTCGATTTTGCGAACAAACACCGAAATGTTAATTGTTTCACCGAACGTTTAAATCTCACGCTTTATTTATTTTTTTTTATTTTTGATATTTTTTTTACTGCTAGCTGTGTTTTGATGAAATAAAAAACAGAGTAGGTATATTATGATGTGTATAAAAATCCAATGCGAGAAAACTCAACAAAATTCAACGAAGAAAAAAACGAAGAAAAAAATGTTACCCGCAAGCTCTCGACGAACCGTTTGTTGCAAAAGTCACTGTCTGACTGAAGCTTAAAATGTACAAATTTTAAGTTCGCTGTATAAAGCGTAGTTGAACATGAACGATCGGATTCGTGTGTTTTAGGTTTTTCGAATTATTTTGTACGTAGCGAGCCAGTTAGCCAGCCAGTGAATGCGAGTGAGAGAGCTCACTTAACAAAACCATCGCATACGTATGAAGAGATTATATTATGTGAAAATGAGCGAAAAGCGAAAATCATAATACCACACCACCTTACCTTTCTCCGAGCACTAGCTGCGAGCAGTGAACAACGATGACGACAACATTGCATATCGACCACATTTTGCGAAAAAATCACTGTGGCACTTTGAGAATTAGATAAAACGATAGATAAATCCGCTACTCTCTTAAAAGTTTATTATTACTCCCAATCGAATGGTGGGGTGATAGAAAATGAGGGAAAACTGTTAACAGTATAAGATGTAGTGTGGAAAAGTGTTTTTCTATTTTTCATTCTCATTTGTGAAGCAAAAGCTTTGGCTTGCCGAGGCTACCAGCGAGAGTTGTTGTGCGGACTCGGCGACGCGACAGAGGCATTTTGCGAGTCATAAATTTAACAGAGAGTGCATTGATTTTAGTTTAGCAAGCATTAGCAGCAGTGTTTTGCGCGAATTTTTTTTTTTGCTTTCAAGCTTTTGATGGAAAGGGGGATTATCTTTTGTTCTTTTATTTGTTGCAGCATCATGTTGCATTGAAATGGAAAGATGGATGGATAGCAAGAATCAGAATCGAGAAAACTGAAAATAATATCTCGTCAGCCAGCCCGAAACCGAACCCGAGACCGAGCCACCTCGTCGTCCGTTTCGTCGTCGTCGTCATCATTATTATCATCATCATCATCATCATCATCATCGTCGACGACAACAGATTTTTATACACATTTAGATTTGGCGACTGGCGAGAGGTCTTTAACTTCTGCAAAGTTCGTTCGTTCGTTTGTTTATTTGATCGGCTACTAACCTATGGTTGGTGTATATGTTTTTTGTAGCTTGTCTTTAGTTGATTCTTCCTTCCCTTTTCATATTGCGGTTGTTGTTTTTGCTGTTTGGTTAGTTGGTTCGTTCGTTGGTGGCTGGTTGGTGCTGCACACTGTACAGATGCATCTCTATAGGATGCACATGCACATACTATGCACTGTGCGGACTGCGGAGTAATTGCGATGTGATTGTTTTTATTTTTTATATTTTTTTTGTTGTTGTTGTTAAAAAGGGGAAGAAAACGAATAAAAGCAATGTGTTTTGTTGTTGGTTAATATTGTATAACAAATTATTGCTATTTATGTGCAAATAACTTTTGTTTCTCTCTTTTCGTTTCTTATTTATTTTTTTTTTCTTTCTTATTATATTTTCTTCGTCAGCGAACTTGAGCGATGAAAGTGGTTTGGAATTCCCATTCACTTGATTTTCTGTTGAGAGAAAAACATTATTTGGTGGGTGTATGTATATAAGGTAGGTAGGATTACTTTCAGGAATGCATTTTCTTTAAAAAGACTCAATTTGAATAATTTAGAGCGGTTTTTAACCTTTTTTTTTAATTTTTCAGAGAATAGATGTATGCATGTATACAAATATATATGTATGTATCTAAATTGAACAAACTTTTAGGAAAACCTTATAAATTAATTCGGTCGTATGTACCTACATATAATATGTACCTGTTTTAAGATGGCTGGCAACGTGGTATTTTGCAAAATTAATTAAAAGTAGGTATGTACTTGGAAGACAGAGCTTTGCTCGGGATCGTTCGTATATGTGATAATAAAAGACATAGATACTACATACATAGATATTAACATAATCTTTAATTATACATTTAATCCTAATTATTATTATATATGTGAAAGTTTGGATGGATGAATGGAGGTTTGTTGCTAAATGGCGGCAGAACGGCTGAACGGATTTGGCTGAATTTTGGCACAGAGATATATTATAGTCTGGAATAGCACATAGGGTACTTCTTATCCTAGTAAAATGTATATGGTTCACATTTGATAGATTTGTTTTTTTTTTCGCTTTCACGCCTCAACAACTGAACGGTTTTTAATGAAATTTTGTAGGTGGGTAGGTCACATTATGTTCCTGTGGGATAGAAAGTCCATAGCATCGCACGGGTGTCTGGTAGTTTAAAAATATATTTTATACATAAGTAGGTACATAAATAGGAATAGAAAAGTCGTTTTGAAATAAAATTAAAGAATGTAATCATTGGGTGAAACCGGAATCATCTTTTTTGTTTGAAGGACCAATTTTGCAGTTTTTAAAATATAGGAGCTATTTAAAAAATGCATCTATACTCTATACCAAGGTATCCCCTTATACCTAGTACAAAAGCCGACAACATATTCAGGGAGTGAAATATAACAAAAATATAAGAATAAGTGTCAATACTTATAAAACCACTTATGTTATTTTTCGAACCTCTAAAATTATGTATCAACTTTTGCATTTGATTTTACCCTTATCCTTCAGTATGATAGGCTTTGCCCATCCTCAATAATTTGTATAATATGTAGCCAAAAATTTCTTTTTCATTTAAAAAATACCTTGAAGACCAAAGGCGTCTAATCAGAACTGAAAGGACAAAATTTCTTGCTTTGAATAATATCGACTTAGATATACTTTAAATGTAAAATATTATCTTACAAAATCAGATTCCATATGGTGCCATTCCCAAAGATACATACTATGCAACAATAAATTTAGGCGTGTCAGTTAGCACATTGCACTTTTATTTTTCGCTCAATCATAAGACGAAATTAAGTTTCATTCATATCATTAGAGCTAAAAAAACAGGAAATGATAAAGTGGGCGTGGTCTTAGTCGGACTTGACTTAAACCAAATTCCTAATTTTTATCGTTCATGCAAATAAACTATGCATATTTGATTAAAATCATTTAAGTCGTATTAGAGAATATAATCAATAAGGATGGTGTGCTTGGCGGTGTGCGGATATCCTTTAAAATATTTTTACTTGCCATATACTCGTACATATCTAGGTGCTATAGGGCAAGTTTTGCATTTGTATAAAAAACGAACTAGTTATTTTAATCACTTAACTTGGCATTACGATGATAGAGAACACCAAATCCGTCTGTATATCTGTCCGTAGAACAATATATCTAGAGCTTAACATCTGAAGCAATTTTCTTCAAACTTGGTACTTAAGCATTTTAGGTGATTGTCTCAAACAGACTGTTATATAATTTTGTCTACCATCTTAATTATCTCGAAGACAACTTTAACGATTTTCATTTTAAAAAACAACTATGTGGACTCTCTGGATATAAACGGTGATTTTTTAAGAGCTTGGTTTTTGAAAATTCAAAAAAACACAGAAACTTGTAAAAAGTGAATGAAATTTTTATTTGGATCGATAAATCAATTCTGCTATTTACTTTTTAAAAATAATTTCACTTAAATGTTGCCCGCGGCTACGCTTCAGGTGGTCCATTCTGAAGGTCCAATTTTGGCAAACTTTTTCACACATTTCGGCCGGAATCTCACCAATGACGCGTTCAATGTTGGCTTCCAAGGCAGCAATCGTGTTTGGCTTGTCCCCATAGACAATAGACTTAACATAGCCCCACAAAAAATAGTCTAACGGGGTCAAATCACATGATCTTGGTGGCCAATTGACTGCGCCAAAACGTGAGATCAACTGCTCACCAAATTCGCCTCTCAATTGATGCATGGTTTCGCGTGCAGTTTGGCATGTGGCACCGTCCTGTTGAAACCACATGTCGACCGAGTTCAATTCTTGCATTTTTGGCAAAAAAAAATCTGTTATCATCGAACGGTACCTTTCTCCATTGACCGTAACCCTGCGGCTTCATCGTCCTTGCTGAATTGCCTCTGGCTGCTCTTCACTCCAAATACGGCAATTCTGCTTATTCACGTATCCATTTAGCCAAAAATGAGCCTCGTCGCTGAAGACAATTTTGCGATAAAAAAACGGATCCTCATCCAACTTTTCTAAGGCCCATTCACCGAAAATTCTACGTTGTGGTAGGTCGCCTGGCTTCAATTCTTGCACCAGCTGTATTTTGTATGGCTTTAAACCAAGATCTTTGCGTAAAATCTTCCAGGTGGTCGAATAACACAAACCCAATTGCTGCGATCGGCGCCGAATGGACATATCGCGATCTTCAGCAACACTGGCGGATGCAGCAGCAATATTCTCTTCGGTACGCACTCTACGGATACGATTTGGTGGATTAATGTCCAATAAAGTGAAACTGGTGCGAAATTTGGTCACAATGAGCTGAATAGCCTGCTCGGTGGGTCGATTATGACGACCATAAAACGGACGTAGCTTGCGAAACACATTTTTCACAGAGCACGAATTTTGATAATAAATTTCAATAATTTGCAAACGTTGTTCAGGCGTAAGTCTATTCATGATGAAATGGCAAACAATACTGAATCGAAATGTCAAACGTTCGTGGAATTTGTCATGTGTGATCTGTCAAAAATATAAACGTCAAAAACCAAGTTAGAAAAAAATCACCCGTTAGTCTACAATTTATGGGCCAACATTTTTTTTTTAAATATTTTGTTTAACGGTACCTGCAATAAATCAATTTTTTTTATTTTCGACGTTCTCATAAATGGCTTAACGAATTTTGATCAATTTTTTTATGTAGGATTTCCTTTAAATTCTAAACAATACTGCATACCGAAATTTTTGAAAAATATTTTTTTTAGATTTTTGAAAAAAAAATTATTTTGAAAATTCAATATTTCGAAAATTTTTTTCTTATAATTATATATTTAAGCTTATATTATTATTACATAAAATTTGTATACATACATTTTTTATATACAGATCGACTTAAGTAATTTGATCACATTTTCTTTCATAATAAAATAATATATGATAAAAATTGCTGATAATATACGCCCACTAATAATAAAGTTCATATTAACGCCAATAATAGATGTGGTCGCTAGGATCCAATTAAAAGTGAATCTGAACGTTCCTACAGCTGATTTAACTTTTTGGCAATATATAATTTTGTTAAAAGAAAAGACCTGATTTCACAATTTACATATTTTACCTATACAACTATACAATGATTTACAAAAATAGGTATATAATGGAAGTCTGAACATCTTCTAATACTTCCATTATAAAATAAAATACGCAAGCGATTAGTACGAAAACTATATACATAAAATCGTAACTCACATGACACATTTTGGTAATGCAAAAATCTAACGTATCAAACTGGTCTTCTTTATTATTTATAAGTATTTATTATTTATTTATTATTTATTATATTTTCTGGTTTTTCTTACCAAAAAACTTCATATAGTATTGGTTCACGAGAAAAATACAACTAACACTTCAACTTCTATAAAGTTTCGGTAACGTTCTTACCGAAGTCTTATAGAAGCTGAAATGTTATAGTTGCGAGGACCATAAGTCCAATAGACGAACATTCTCAGTTATCCTTTACCGTCTTTTGGAAAAACTTATTTGTCGCATAACCCTAATAAGAATCAGACGGGTACATACACATTGTGGACACATAACGATACGAGTAAAGAGGACATCTTTCTCTGAAAAACCGTTTTAGCATGATTTGTATGTTATAGCAACAGGACAATAGGGCAGATTTCAAATGACTTCCCGATGAGCATTGGTAGAGAAATTTGCTAAATGAGAATAAAGCATGACCAAACATGTGAGGAAACCTTAAATTTGCATAAATTTGTAACCTGCAAATATCAGTAATTTCATTGCAGGCTTTAGCGATTTTTAGATTATAATAATTACTATTCGTGCTTTATAACGTTTGCCCTTTGATCATATGATTTCATCAACACCAAAAAAAAATCCTACCAATTTACATTTATTTCAAATATTAAAATTTGTGAAATACCTAAGTTAAAATGGAAAAAAAAGATGTAGCAATTGCAGAAAAAATTCGCGACCCACTGACTAAATTAATTTAGATTAATATTATGGAAACTTTACCCAAAATGTAAATGCATTTCTTGACATTATCATAAAATTTGTATCTACTGAAGGTTTCTCATCTAACATAGAAACAATTAATTTGCAAAAACCAAAATTTAAAAAAAAAAAAAATTATAATAAATACCCCCAAGCTCCGCAATGAATCTATTGCTAATGAATTAAACCACAAACATTTTCCCTCTTGTTTTTCTTGAATCACATTAAAATCACCTTAATTCCTTGTATATTATATATCTCACACCAAACCTTCATATTTATATTTTTTTTTGTTAAAACGATAGAAGAAATACATATACAATATATAATATAATAAAATTAGACCTCCAAACTGGTACTCCATCAGTCAATAATTTTAACCTTGGCCATTAAAACTGATGTCGGTGTGGCAATTCGACCAATAACTAAAATAATAATAAAAAAAAATTATGGTGAGAGAAAAAAAATTAAGATACAACTTCCAAATCTCAAGTCAAGATCATTGAAGGGCAAATTTTATGAACTTGCCAACAAAAATCACCTGCGTCACTATAATTGATTGATTCGCAAATCCATATAGACAGCTCCAAAGCAAGGCATAAAACACCCGAGAACATGTCGTCGCATCGTCGAGGCGTCGGTCTAAGTCAGTTGCCTTTGTTTCCATTCCATAGTTGTGAAATTTACTCAAGCTGCGACATGGGCACACAAAAATATCTTGACCTACCACTTTGCAAAAAGTCAGCATCATTGAAAAAAAAAATATAGGTATATATTCATACAATATACGAATATCTGTGGTGTTATAGATACCAACATAATTTTGTTCAATTCCGTATACCTTTTACCTAGTCTCAACGCACAATGGAACAGAATGACTTAAAAGTTGGCAACACAAAATTTAGGTATTCACAATTTAATTAAGTTATGTTGAACTTAATTTTTGAAAAAAGCTTATAAAGTTATAAAATGTCTAATCTTTTCTAAAAACAAATTCTTCTTACAAATCAGTCTCGGGCTTAACGCACGCTTAAAACCCCCATTTATCATTTAATCCCTTTATTCGAATACTCAAAAAATAACCCTCGTCTTGACATTCCATTATAGAAAGTCTTAAATTAAGACTTAATTTGATTTTTATATTTTTCCATATGTCACATCTCAAAGATGAGGAACTTTAAAACCAAGGTACTCGTACATCGATTTTTCCTTTCCTATTTTTCAAACGCTTAACCATATTAAGGTTATTCAAAACCCTAAATGCTCTTATTTCCGATCATATCGAAAGCACAAGATTATTAGCAGACTAATTTTAATATATTTTTAAAGTCATTTGTAAGTGCCCTATCATACAATGCTCTTACAGTCATACATTCATACAGTCTTACAGTCATACAGTCATACCGTCATACAATCATACAGTCATACAATCATACAGCCATACAATCATGCAGTCATACAGTCTTACAGTCATACAGTCTTACCGTCATACATTCATACAGTCATACAGTCATACAGTCATACAGTCATACAGTTATACAGTCATACAGTCATACAGTCATACAGTCATACAGTCATGCGGGCATACAGTCATACAGTCATACAGTCATACAGTCATACAGTCATACAGTCATACAGTCATACAGTCATACAGTCATACAGTCATACAGTCATACAGTCATACTGTCATACTGTAATACAGTCATACAGTCATAGAGTCATACAGTCATACAGTCATACAGTCTACAGTCATACAGTCATACAGTCATACAGTCATACAGTCATACAGTCATACAGTCATACAGTCATACAGTCATACAGTCATACAGTCATACAGTCATACAGTCATACAGTCATACAGTCATACAGTCATGCGGGCATACAGTCATACATTCATACAGTCCTTCAGTCATACATTCATACAGTCATACAGTCATACACTCATACAGTCATACAGTCATACTGTCATACAGTCATACAGTCATACAGTCATACAGTCATACAGTCATACAGTCATACAGCCGCATACAGTCATAAAGTCATACAGTCTACAGTCATACAGTCATACAGTCATACAGTCATACAGTCATACAGTCATACAGTCATACAGTCATACAGTCATACAGTCATACAGTCATACAGTCATACAGTCATACAGTCATACAGTCATACAGTCATACAGTCATACAGTCATACAGTCATACAGTCATACAGTCATACAGTCATAAAGTAATAAAGTCTTCAGGCAGACAGAAGGAACTGCTTGATACACTTTTTTGCGTTCTCATTCTCGTGGTACCATTCAAAATTTCGTGTTTTATTCTTGTTCAAATGTAAAACTTCTTGGTACATCGCAGGTATTTGAATATCGGCGACCTACCAGAGGTCGCATGGGTCGTTTCACAAAAAGTTCGGTCTGAGAAAAAGAAAAATTAAGAATTTTAAGTTGAACTTTCTTGTCTAAATTTTGTATCTCTTCCATTAATAAAAAATAGAAATAAATTAATTTATGATAAGAAAAGAGGTAGAAAAGCTCTAGAAAGATCAAAATAAAATTTTTAGATAACTTTTAGTTTTTTTCTTGGAATTTAAATTTTTGAAATTTCTACAACAAACTTTTATGATCTTCCTCAAAAGACTCCTAAAAATGATCAAAAACAAAAAAATGTATTCAAAAATAAATGTGTTCAATTTTTGTCCAGACTTCAATTTAATTTGCCCCAGTGTACTTTGCGAACTTGAAGCTCTTGCCAAATGTTTTGGATATCTATCAAACAAAGTTTAAGCAAGCATACAAACCGTAACCGTGTTGGCTTTTAGCTCACTTTCACTTTTTATTTTTTGGCTCTAAGCTCTTTGAGTATAGCTTCAGATGGGACGGGGATCAGGAACAGGGGCTTAAATTTATAACCGCGCACTATATGTGGTGTGGTTTTTTTTATTGTTGGAATTATCGTCATTTGCACGTACATGTGTATTTTAGTTTTGAATGACGGTTTGTCTGATATAATCGTCGTTTGCTTGGGCTGACCTTGGGGCAAAGCCAAGGAGCTTATTATTAACAAGGTATGAAGCAAGTGGCAACTCTATGAAGTCCGACTATAATGGTCTAAGCACATTTAAGCGTGCATCTCTTCATGGCTAACAAAATTATTCAATAAATTATGTATGTTTGCGAAACTTGTGTGCTTACGCATTTACATTCCCTCGTATTTGTATATGTAGGTATGATGATTATCTAATCCTTACGCACAATGTGCGTGTGTGAGTGTTTTTGTGAGTTTCTTTAACAAATTTTTTGCTGTCCAACTGAATCACAATTGAATGGAAAAGCTTTTGACAATTTGATAATTTTTATGACGTCCCAAATATTAGTATTAGGAAGTAGGTCAAGGTTGTGTGCTTGGAGAAATATACCAATAAAAAAAAGAACAAACAACTAAAAATTAAAAACAAAAACACAAAGCAGAATTTGTTGGATATGGAGACGAACACGCACAGATGAAAACATTTTTTTTAAGTCTTACTTGAAGCCACCTTGTAAGCTGTTTCGATGTGAATTGATGGTGCACGCAGATAGATAGATTTCGAGAGGTTTTGCTTTCGATTTCGGGCATCTTAACTTCAAACGTTTGGGTTTGAAAATATTTTTTTTTATTTCTTTCTAATATACCAGCTATATATATATGAAAACTACGCTAAGCAACGCAAGCACGGTTCTACTAGTTTAAAATTAAGTAAATCTTCCCTTCTAATTTGTAATGAAAGAAACAAACTCGCTTTTCGTTTCGAAGATTTTTTTAGTTTTAAGCTAAATTATACTTCCTAGTTTTTTTTTGGAAAATTTGGTGGATGCGTTAGGACAAATCTCAAAAATCAAATATATTGGCTGGCGAGTTTTTTTTACATTGAATTTTTTTTTTTGATAAATTACTAAATTGCTTGAAATAACTTTTTCGTTAAATTTTCATTTGTAACATACTACTGGGAATTCTGTAGTATTTTGATTATTTTTAAACGTAGATAAGCATAACTTGAGAATGTTTTCAAGTCCTCCATGTGCAGTTTATGGTCAAAACAATCATCAAACCATGAGTACTTTTAACTTTTGGAAAAACTATTTCATTTCCATTCATCATTGAAATTAACATTTAACAGAAATCATAGCTACAGTTAGTGTAGGAGTTGAAAAAAAATCCAAAGCTATTGATTTTCAACGAAACGATAAGCTCGGTCAAAAATTTAAGTCATTTGACCACCACGCGGAATGGGTATCACTGTATAAGATTGACACACAACATTTTATTTAGCAATATTTCTCATCATGATTCCATGTCGATAACTCAAAGCTATTTTATACAACAAAACCGATTTAGAAACATCAACTTCATTAAATAGATTTATGATTTTATCAGCATCCATACAAATCTTTTCCTTTTTGTTTAACTTATAAAGTTGGACATACTTTCCTGAGATTCACCACACCTTTTCAATATTATTAAGTATTAGTTGTTCCATTCAAAATATTGACTAATTCTTGTAAATATCTCCAGTCCAACGCCATCTATCGGGTCCAAAATTGTTCAAAGTTTTTTTTTCCAAACACTTCCTACTCTATTTTCCTTACCTATCCTTTTTTCCTGCCCTACCCTTTTCCAACTGTTACCGGTCTTCTTGCTCGCAGCAACAAAATTGGTCAATTTGTTGTGAGCAAGAGTATTGGGAAGAACTTGGAAAAGGGTAAGGTAGGAAAAAAGGATAGGTAAGGAAAATAGATTAGGAAGTGTTTGGAAATGAAGGGAAAGAACTTTAAGTTCCGAGGGACGTGGCCTGCTTGCACACGCACGGCATTTAGCTCGTCGGAATGGGTGGGGATCTTGCCCCCGGAAACTTAACCTCACCAACAATAAATACATAAATCAGGCCAGAAACGAAAAAAACTATAAAAAGTGACAGCGGACGGAATATCACCACTCCAAGCGCACTGCTGGTGGTATTGCAGTGTGGCCTTTACCCTCCCAACCTGGAAATCAGCGGCTATGTTTAAAATATTGCAACAAATATTGCGTCTTAGAAACCTACTAAGACATCTAACTGATGAGCCCAACTGTAGTACCTGGGCGAAAAGCATTTTGGACTACAGGTCATAAAGGTATTTAATTTGACTTTAATCCACACATTCCAAAAAAACAAAAATAATATTAATTTATTGTTTGAGTTTTCTTCCATATAAATAAGAACTTTTGAAAAAAAAAGCGAACGCAGCACCACCAGGTAATTAAAAAACCGTAAGTTGCTCGCAAAAAATTGAGCTAGCCGGAACAAAAAAAACACAAATTTCAAAGCTGTTAGATTCAAAGTATTAATAACCGCCTATTTCCAATTTTGATAAATTTCATTATTTTTATCACTCCCGACTAAAATACTTAATTTTTTTAAACTTAAAACGAAATGATTATATTCAAGTAAAGGTTTAATTTTAAACAATTTCTTTTTGAAATTAACCTCTAATTTTATAAACGCTCCCTCACAAACCTTCGTTTAGTCACTGATTTTATGATGAATTTTAACTGTTATTAACGTATCTCCAGAGAAAACCTGAATATCTCACGTTGAAGTAATTTCAATCAAATTTTAGCCAAAGCATCACATACATGTGTAGTAGTAGTAGTAGTTCAAATGTTGCAAGTAGTGATTCAGTTGGCTGATATAGATCGAGGTATGATACAACCTTCGAACTTACCTTGTTTTCAATAACTTACAATCTTTAATGTTTGCAGTTTAGAAACATCCCACAATTATATGTCAAATGAACCTAATCATTGTACCATCCACTTTTTGGTTGAGTTTCTTCAAGACATTACTTCAAACATAAAACTTATAGCATACACCTGCAATTGCAAAGTTTTCACAGAGTAAACAAGCATTCTCAAATACGATCGGAGTAATTTCTCAACAATCGCGTACTATTGATCTCCCAAAGTTTGCATAAAACATAACAAATTGTCTTACCGCTTCATCGGGGGTGGCCGTGGCGCGATAGTTGTGTATTTCCCTGTCAACCTCGTGTTCACAGGTTCGATCCCTGCCAAAGTCTATGTCTTCTTATTTTTCCATTAAAAACTAATTCTAAAAATAAATGTCATACAATGAGTTGATGGTTTACTCATTACATGCTGTTTAGGCATAGAACTAACAACATGTGATTGAGTAAAACTAGTATACCGATAAAATATGACAAAGAATAAAAAAAATTAATGCGAATTATAAGGGACATAGATAAATAAGACACGGAAATTTCTCCGTATTAGTTCAGCCGCCATCCCTGGAGATAAAATCTGAGACAACAACCACCTAGTCTCCGAACATCGCGCCACACATCTTTCCTATCATTCTTTCTCTACCTTAACTTCACGACCGTGCTGTGTTGAAACATTTAAGGGGTAGTATAATCTCTTAAGAGCGTCTAGATTATAAGAAAAAAAATATATATGTTGTGTTTGATACTGATGTGATGTATATAGGCCTGTCCTGAAACACCTACTTCACGTAAGATTTATCACCGTAATTATGTCTCTTTTTGGTTGTAGACTGTAAATAAACAAATTAGGGACTAGTTTTTTTTAAATATTTTTTTGTAATGGGTTATCCATTTTGCGGTTTCAAAAGTAAACGTAAATACACATATAAAATATTTTTTTTCATGATATTTCTTTTTTATTATAAAGTTTGAACGTTGACACTTTGTGTGAAACAATATGTATATCCTTTAAATGACCACCACGCGAATTGTTGCAAGCATAGATTCCTTTGAGGTAATTTTGACCACTTTTTGAAACATATTGGGCGGTATCTCATCCATAACTTGACGAATATTGGTTTTCAAGTACTCAAGAGTTAAAGGCTTATCTGCATAAACACGGTCTTTCGCGTAACCATACAAAAAAAAGTCCAGCGGTGTCAAATCGCATGATCTTGGTGGCCAGTTGATATCGCCACGACGAGAAATTATGCGGCCAGGAAATGTCCCTTGCAATAAAGCCATATTCGCTCGAGTTGTGTGGCATGTGGCACCGTCTTGTTGAAACCATATATTCTCCAAGTCGTATTCTTCAATAGGAGGCAAAAAAAAGTCGGTTATCATATCACCATAACGCTCCGAATTGACGGTGACAGTCGTTCCATCGTCGTTTTCGAAGAAGTAAGGTCCAATCACACCTCCGGACCAAAGAGCGCCCCAAACAGTGACTTTTTGTGGATGTAAAGGCCTCTCGTCAATTATTTGAGAATTCCCAGAACCCCAAATACGACAATTTTGTTTATTAACATACCCACCGAGTTAGAAATGTACTTCAAGCTGAACAAAATTTAGTTCGAAAAATCGCCGTTCACCGCATGTTGTTCAAGCAACCATTCGACGTATCTACGACGTTGTGAAAGGTTAGCTGGCTTCAGTTGTTGTATGAGCTGGACTTTATATGGATGTAGGTGTAGATCCAAATGCAAAATACGCCATAATGTGCAGTAAGACAATCTTCATTCCTGAGAACGACGAAGAATCGTCACATTCTGGTCTTCGGCAACACTTTCACTTACAGCAGCGATATTTTCAGTTGTACGAGCGAAACAATGATGCACGGCCTTTCAATATCTGTAACCAATCCCGTCTCTTCAAATTTCTTCACAATTTTGCCAATTGCTTACGTAGTTGGACGATTATGTAAACCATAATCTCCTCTTAAGGCACGATATGTGGCTGTGGCAGAATAACCATTTTTGTAGTAAGTTTTAACAATTTTTATGCGCTGTGCGATAGTTAAGCGATCCTTTTTCTTTTTCGTAAATGTCAGACTATGAGCTGAAAAAAAAATTTGTTAAACAACTTAGTTTGACAGATGTCGAATTGCAGACCTAAACTTTTGAAACCGCAAAATGGATAACCCTTTATTATTTTCAACAAAATTTTGGCCAAATATCACAAACTTTAACTACAATCTTGTCAAATAAGATCATCTACATCAAAATAACCGTTATATAAAGATCATACAATATTTCTATAGTCATCTCTTTCTTCCTTAAGTATAAGATTATGGATTGCATGGAACTCATTCATTTTAAATTGTCCTAGGCCCGAATCATAAATTAATGATATAAAGATTTCATAATCAAAATACTTTCAAGTCTCAAACTAAGTATCTAGCACATGTATAATTCAAATCTTCAAAACAAGCAGAACCAATAGACCTAATAAAATACATATACAAATGTTGGATTTGCATGTGAAACTAAACATCAATTTATTTAACGAAACAAAAAAACCAAAACTCTTTTTTTCTACTTTATCCGTTCTAGGAATATTAATAGGAAAATACAAACAAAACAACAAAAAAAATCAATCTTGATGTGCGATGGTTAAATAATTTCTCTTAAAGCAAAATCCCATAGCGAAATTAATTAAAATTCCTCCTAACTTCTAACACAAAACTCTATACATTCCCTATAAAGATACATACATACGTATATAGGTATTACACACAATGTATGTGTATGTTAGAATATGTTAGATAGGTAGGTACTCAAAAAGTCTCTTTCAAAAGTTATGCATTAGTCCTACATATATAAAAAGCGAAAAGCAAAAAGCAACGAAAATAATAGAAATATAAGAAAAATAAAAGTTCTAAAAAAATATAGAAGAACACACAAAAAATAAGCTGCATCTAAAAAGAACTAGCAAGCAACGACAACCATAGTTCGAGTAAACAGTAAAGCAATGTGTATGTATGTACATGATATACCTACGCCAAAACTATTCAACCATACTACAATAGGCCCTTTAATGTAGGTACAATATCTAGATGTGCACATGCACAAACCAGCAACCAACAACCCAACAACCACCCCATTAAAGCGTCGTCGTCGTCGGTTGTCGGTTGTCGGTCGTCGTAGGTACATATCCACATAAATAGACCAACCGGCAAAAGTATCTACGCCAGGTTTAGCAACGCATCTATTAGTATGCCAATAGCCCTGGCTGTTACCGCCGCCGTCACCCTGCCTACCGCCTTCACCTCACCGCCTATGCCATGGCCAAGCCATTGCAGTTTTATTCTAAGAGCAGCCCGAGGAGCATGAAAAAAGTCGTTGCCGGACAAAATGAACCTCCACCGTCGACGCCCCGTGCCGCACTACGCTGCTCATCATAACTTTAACAAACAACACATTTTTCGTTTTCGTCGCTAGGGCAGAAGAAGCAGGCAACCGCCAGCCACCTCCGCCACAGTCGTCACATGTCGACGACGACGATGAAGACTCAGGCTCAGTACAAGAACACACTATACATCAAGAACGATAACGACAACGACTACGTCGACAAACGCCAATGACCACATAAACGCCAGGAATATAGGACAACAAACTTTTGTGACACTCTATAGGGCAATGGATTCATCGGGATGATGTGAATGTGATGCCAAAGCAAACGAGAAAAAAAGAAACCCCCATAACAAAATAATCACTCATATAGCCATAGTCAGAGAGTCAGCCCAGATCCAACAACAAATACTAGCGCTGGATGGATGCAAAAATTCAAGACGTAAAATGCCCATCCGATGAGCACTACAATGCACACTATATGCACCAGCACTATAAACCGACGAGGCAAAGCCCGTTGTCGTCGTCATAGTCATCATTGCGAACGCCGGTCGCCGCCACACCGCCGCGCCGAGAGTTGGCTCTTGTCAGTCTTCCCTGCACCCAAGCGTTCCATATCGTGGCACCAGGCACCTCGATAGATTGCCGCCACCAATGTGCAGCCTCTCTCCAACTACAACTGCAGTGAGCCAACTAATGAAAGTCTCTTCTCTACCACCGCTCCAATCCATCCCGCAGATTCACATCCAACCAAAAAGTCACAACAAAGAAAAAAAAAAACATCTCGCTATAAGTTCCCAAAGTTCCCAGTTCCCGCAGATACAGAAAAACCGCTCTCTTTCTTCTCGTGCTCGTGCGGAGGTGGTGGGTGTTTCTGCTTTATAAAGGGTCGGGGACAACTCAACTTCAACGTCTCCACCATATACAAAGACGTCTTGCATTTCTATACCCTACCCAGGCCCATCACGTAGGGCCCCCTCTGTACGGTGATGTGGTGTTCAATGTGCATGCATATGCGGGGCTGGTTTTCTCTTGGATGATAATAGACGTAGACAACATGGAGCACCGTCACCTTCATCGTTCAAGAGTGAAGTGCACCACAGCTGTGTTGCATTCATAGGAAAAAGTTTCTCTACGGAGCACTAATTAGTAGTGGTGGTTGTAATAGTGCTGCTTGCTCTGCTAATGGCTATAAAACTGAAGGTCTTTGTATTGCCAGCAACTTGTTTACAAATTTGAATAAGATGCAATGTGGCGTTTGATCAACATCGGCAACATTCATTTTTAAAATGTTCCTATTTTATATTAAAATGAGGGGAATTATTTTGTTGTTGTTTTTTTGTAAAAGCATTTTTCATACATATATTGAAATAAGTTTCTATTTTTTAATGAAAATTCAAAATCATCTAAAACTATCTATGAGTTCCAAATGTGCAATGTTTCATGTTATTTTCTGGTAATAAAATGTCTTAAGATGCCGAGCCCTAACGACGAGAATGAACTCTAAATATGTAGATGCATTTCTTACCGGAAGTAGTGAAAGGACTAATACAAATTCATGTGGCTCTCCCTATAAGAAGATACCAAAATTTTTACAAATGGAGGCAAATGTCAACCAACACAATTATTCCGCGTTTTTTTAGAAGTAGGTTCGTCTTGATGACAGTTGTATTGTTTACATCACAAATGTCAAAGTAGAATTGACATTTGCCGCCATTTGCAAAAACTCAAATGGCCTTTTCGATTGACCGTCCATAACTGTTCTGACCCCCTCAAAATGACAGTTGTTACTCTAAACAGAACAGAAAACGATTCTGGATTTCATTTCAGAATCGAAAACAGAATCACTAATCCACTCACATAATTAAAATGTCAAATTCATCGGGTTGATTTGTTGTGTAATTTCGATGTCTTTATTGAATTTTAACTACTTTTCGGGTAAAAAAACATAAAAAGAAGCAAGTTAATTATTATTGATACAAAAAAATGTGTATCTAAATTGAAATCAAGTTTTTTTTGGAAATTCGTTTTAGCGGATGTGATTTTTTTTAATTTAATTTTTACAAATACAGTTATACAATTCGGAATCAGTCAAATTTGTTTACGGGTGTTTTATTGGAGAAACGTGTTCGGGACAGCCAATCGAAAATACCATAATTCTCTCCATATCTGTTTTCAACTGTACATTTCTGATTTGTCAAAATGTACGCACGAAATAAATTTTAACACATTATTCTCGATCTTAATTTTAATAGATACAAGTGTTAGTTTTATTTGATTTTTTGAAGTTTTCTAAATTTTTTTTAACAAAGCTTTCATATTCTCTGAGCCGCTGCACACAAGTTTTAATTTCATAATTTTGAAAGTGGTCAAAATAAAAGACACAGCTTTAAACTGAAACGCTTTCTTCATCGTGTGTGTTAATAGTATTTTTGGGTTCTTTCAGAAACCTGCATGGAAGCGCAAAAACAAGGCCACAAATAATTATGTGAATCTGTTTTACTTGAACCGGAATCTTCAGCAAAATATCTCAGTTTTGTTGACAAAGATTGAGAAAGAAAAATTGAATACACCTCCTCACTTTTTAACTAAGGTATATTAGTAGGATCTCATTTGAGTCTAAACTCATTTTATTCTAAACTGGCCAAAGTGACAGAAAGAAAGTAAGGACAATTTTCGAAATGGCTACATTATAAATGCCGTACCATCTTCATTACAATGTGTTTAATTGTTGATACTCCTTGATACTCTGTCCTAATCTCAGACCCAAAACTGATGACTTTTAATGACGGAAAGTGATTGTAGGAGTTTTCTACAGTTTTACAGTTCACATTCATCTCCGAACCGAAATATGTAGAAGAAGAGGTCAATAATTGATGACAAATCGAGTTCTGCCATAGTAGAATGTTAAAGTACCAATCTGGTATCTAATCTAGTATTAGATCCCTACTTTTCAAAGTAAAGGCACCGCAGCTGGACAATGGGCACCTAGGTGTGGTAGTTAGACAGGGACAACTGCTATTTCAGTGTGTAATTTAGTGATGACAAATACCTTCTCATAAAGTTTACTTCGAAAAAGTACAAAGTATTTGCTCCTATCTTCGATACATGCATTCCATGCAAAAGATTCTTAATAGAAACGGCTAAATATGTATTTTTAAAGTCGTTTTTCCCTTAATTTAATCTTAGATTTCTTAAGAATAAAAATTCTTAAATTTTTCTAAAAAAAAATTGGTATGAACATTTTAAATATTTAGTAATATAAATTCAAAAACAGAATTTCAGAAAAATTCGTCGACCCGTTTTCGAAATATTGAATTTCAAAAAAAAAAATATTTTTTTTCAAAAATCCAAAAAAAAACTATTTTTCGAAAATTTTGAAGTGTAGTATTGTTTAGAATTCGAAGGATATCCTGTATAAAAATAACTTTAATCGAAATCGGTTTAGCCGTTTATGAGAAAGTCGAAAATCAATAAAATAGTTTTCGGCTAAAATGTAGACCATACTCAAGGAAGTACTCACACCAATTTTTATCAAAATCGTTAGAGCCGTTTTCGGGATAATTAAGATGGTAGCCAAATTTGTGTGGTAAGTACCGTTAGTTTTGGGGCTAAAACAACCATTCAAAAATCTATTTTGGACAATCACCTAAAACGCCTAAGCCCCAAGTTTGAACAAAATCGGCTTAGCCGTTTAGGCTGTAGGTCTTTCTACAGACAGACAGACAGACGGAATTGCGGGACCCACTTTTCCACTGTTCTTTATCATCGTAATGTCAAGTCCACTTTGATTAAAATGTCGAGTTCGATTTTTTTCCAAATGCAAAACTTGCCCTAAGTACTTATATCGCAAGTAAAATAGTTGTGTGATATGTAGTTTACTAGTTCTTATAAGAATGTGATGTGTATGAGCCTTACTCAATATGAAAAAATTCCTTTGAGACCCAAAGTGCACTGAAGAAAACAAATTAAATATTTTTGAAAACAAAAATATTTTTTCATGATTTCAATTAACGAACATCTATGAAAAACAATTTAAAAAAACGCCATGGCTTTCAAAAAGTAATAAAATTGTATATCTTTGAAATGAAATCATTTTTAAAAATCTTGAAGTAAGAATTAGATTATATAATTATGAACATTTTCTTAATAATGGTTTACCCCACAAATAAAGTGCATATCAAATATATCCATTGAATCTTACCGACAGTTTTTGCTGAACACATTCAACAAATAAATACCTTCTAATTAACGCATCATAGTTATTACACAAGATTATATTTTCTTTATAAACAAATGTTATTCATTACTTTATTAAACGTAGCATAGCAGCAAAATAAGATAACTGCAGTTATCACACGATGCGGTATGGGAGCTAATCTTTTCTAGGTCGTCGACTGAGCAAGCAAGATATCTTTCGTGTTTCTTGTTGCAAGACTAACTTGTGTGTCACAAAGAGAAAACAAGAGAACACAATATGAATATTTAATTTTGACATAAGCACATGATACCTTTAATGAGTAGAAAAAAGTCCTCTTGTATAAAGATTTGCACAGCGGCTTCATAAATCCGTATCAACTGCATAACTATTCACGCGTTTAGCGTATTTTAATAAATAAAACAGATCATATCTGGCATTTTAATACCATTTACGTCAAGGGGACTTTTCCGAAGTGAATTTTTCACCAACGTATATATCGACGCCATTAAAAAAATATAACCTGTGTACGTAGTTAGACCATGGGTCATTTTTTGACCCACCGTATTTTGAAACTATTTTTGTCTTTATACTCGAAGAAAACGCAAGCAATATTTACATATTATTTTTGTTTTTGTTTTTGTGGACTGTTTGGATTAAAGCCAATTGAAATATTTTGTGACCTATAGTACCAAATGCGTTTCGCCCGGGCACGATAGTTGGGCTCATCAGTTAGATGCTATCGTACCTTTCTAAGACGCAATATTTTTGGTCGATGTCTACTGACTCTAATAGAATTTGAAGCATATATATACTGCAAATTATATTTTTCTAGGGGAATTTGTTTAAATTCATGCACCTATTTTTGTCTTTCATAATTTCTTGTCAGCTACATCATATTTCTATTTTATTGAAATTGGTCAAAGAACAACGAAGTTGACATTTTTTTAATCCGGCCCAGTAATCTATGTACCTATAAATACAATTGTAAAAACGTGACAATCTTTCAAGCTTTGATTCGTGGTTCAGTAATTTTAGTTCACCGATTACACTGAGTTATGTGTTGTCCAACGTTAGTTAAAATTGATCCGTGGGTTACCAATTTTAACTCACTGATTTCGGCGATGGGTCAAGCATGTATTTGGTTATGATTTCACATACTTGAACCTTGAATCATCATTGAACTTTAGTGAATCCACCGAAATCGGCAGTTAATTTTACTAAACCACGGATCAAATATTTGAACCACATTTATACAAGGGATGATTTAATTTTTTGTAAATTTTAAGTTTTAAATTATAAATAATAAAATATTATTTACAATAAAAGTTCATTGATTTAAATAAAAATAAAATGCACGCCTGGATCGCACGAACTTGCTTTTATGTTCGATCACATCGTATACAAAAGGTTTCTATTAAGAATCCAAATATATTTTCAAAGTCGCTTTTTTCTTATTTTTTTTATCTACACAATTTTTTTAAATTTTTTTCTACAAAACAAATTGTTGGCAAAATTTTAAATATTTAATAATATAAATATAAGAACAAAATTAAAAAAAAAATCGACCCGTTTTCGAAATATTGAATTTCCAAAAAAAAAAATGTTTTTTTTTAATCCAAAAAAATAGTTTTACGAAAATTTGTGTTTATTATTATTTATAATTTGAAGGACCTCTTATATAAGAAAATTGATAGAAATCCGTCAAGCGGGTTATGAGAAAGTTCAAAATTAAAAAAATGGTTGTATGACAGGTGCCGTTAATAACAAAATATTTAAAAAATTTTGCAGCACAATCTAGAGTATACCTAATATACTGCCCACACTTTTCGTTATCAAAATCGTTAGAACCGTTTTCGAGAAAGTGAGATGGTACAAAAAATTATATGGCAGGTACCGTTAGTTTCTGACCTAAAAAACGAATCAAAAATCTATTTTACGCAATCACCTAAAACGCATAAATACCAAGTTTGAAGAAAATCGCTTCAGCCGCTTAGGCTGCAGAGCCTTGTACGGACAAACTTTGTTGGTGTTCTCTATCATCGTAATGTGAAGTTTGATTAAAATCTCAAGTTCGATTTTAATCACTAATATAATAAGCAAAACTGGCTCTATATGTACCTCTATCGCAAGCAAAAATGTACTAAAAATATGGTAACTGAAAAAAGTGTGGTTGTGGTGATTGAATTTATTAAAAAAAAAACTATTTTCATGTTATTTTTTAATAAAAATAAAATAAAAACAATATCTGTTTTTTAATATTTATTATTGCATAACATTTTTTTAAAAGCTAAGGCAAAATCTGTCGCGAACAATTCTATCGGTTTTTGAAAGAAAACGTATCAGTTTGACATTTCACTGAAAGCTCCATAGGAAAAAAACATATTTCCATTCCATAAAGCGACGTTAATATAGTATTTTTATGATAATAAAAGTTGAGCACCGAAAATTTCTCCAACTTTATAAAGATTTTCAATAAGATTAAAGGCGCAACGAACAAGTTGATGATTTTTATTTCAATCAAATTAATTGCCCTCTTCGATCAGTATTGACTAAACTAAACATTTACATAAAGGTCATTTGTTCAAATGTTTGAACCATGTTTAAGCCCTAAGTTCAACCTTGGTTCAATGTCTGTTGAACCTCAATAAATCTGCCAAAATCGGTGCGTTCAAATCTTGAACCATAGAAAGCTAACCTTCGTCAAAATGGAACACATCGATCAAATATTTCCCTCTCCCTTCCTTACTGTTTGACTTACATTATCGTGCTTTCACGCCAACTTAGCATCCCCGTGGTGGATGCGTTTTTCTTGTTAGTGTTATTGCGTTCTAGTCATTTTTAATAATATTTCCTAACTCTTAGTATATGACAGTAAATTTTTGATCTGGAAAAAAAAACTGTGCTATGCAAAATGTGATTTTAGTATTAAAAACTCAAGTAAATATTGATTTTAATTTTAATTTCCTTTTACTTAAAACTCATTTTTATATAAATACCAGTACCCTTAATAAAAAGTAATAACTTATTAAAAAATAAAATGCACGACTGGATCGTACGAACTTACTCATGTAGCTAACAAATTTTATGTAGCTATTTATGCTTTTATGTAACCATTGAGGTTTAGTTAGTTAGGTATAGTTATCCTATGCGGGCGTAAAGCCTATGTAGGTAAGATAACCTCGATTCTTAGTATAATGAAATGTGGAATGGATGATTAAATGAATAGTTACATAGGTACCTACCTACAAATGTATATTTATGTCTAAGTTATGGATTTTAATTATGTAAGTTAGGAGAGTATATATCTAAATATATATACATACATATTGATGGAACCTAAGTATGTTAACATGTACATATAATAATGAAAATGAAGGACTTAGGTGGGTAGGTTGCTATATACATAAAACTTCATAATTTAGGTGCAATATGCATTACTTAAGATTCATGTGATTATTATAGACACATATGTATATATAAATGTATGAAGGCCTATATTGTATTTAGTATTCAGTGACGTATGCAAAAATTCGTAAAAAGGGAATAATAATGTAGAAATAAATGGATAATACAAATAATTAAATATTCTTATATTGCTTAGTCGTTATAGTTTGAGGGAAAACTAAGATGCAGTTTGAATTCGTTGATAAATAAGAATATATCACAAAATAATTCAAAAATCGTTGTAGCGGTTTTTTAATAAATTAATTTTTGAATGTATAAAATTTTGAAAACATTTTCAGAAAAACAATTTGAAACTCCATTTTGAAGATATTATTAACATACATATAAAATTCAAATTTAAAAAAAAAAATATCTAACTGGTTTTTGAAAAATCGATTTTTCAAAAAAAAAATTGTATTCATTTTTAAAAATCGAAAAACTTTTTTTTTGAAAATCTAAGTATGCAGTTTTACTAAGACTTTTAGGGAGCATTTGAATAAAAAAACTTTTTTAATCGGTCCATCCAATAGTGAGAAAGTGGAAAATATGTAAATTAGTTCTATGGGATGTACCGTTAATAAGTATGCAAAATAAAATATTTTTATACTTAAAAGTGGACTGTAGAAATATAATAACACACACATTTTTTTATAAAAATTCTTGCAGCTGTTTTCGAGAAATACATTTTTTCTTAACGGTTTTTTAACATTTGTATGGGAGGTACCGTTGGTTTTTCTTTTAGGAATACAGTTTTTTTAACTGTTCAAGATAAACAGATAATAAAGTGGTTTTCGAAATTTTGACTATTAAAAAAAGGTTTTTTTTTTAATTTCAAAAAAAAAAAATTCTTTTTAATTTTTTTGCTTAAATTTTTGTTTAAATTTTATAGGAGCGTCTCTATAAAAAATTTAAAAAAAATCAAATCAAAGGTTTTTTAGAAAATCGCAAAAAAATGGTACTAATAGAGGTACCTAAACTAACAATTTGTTTCCAAAAAAAAAATCACTAAAAAGTACCCCTTCTTTCCTTAATGAACAGATTTTGCTTATAAAAATCGTTGGAGCCGTTTTTGAGAAAAATAAGATTTTTGTTTTTGGTAAAAAAAATGTATGGGAGCTAATGTTATTTGTCATCTTAGAAAAAAAATGAAAATAACGTGTGGGCATATTACCAAAAAAACAATATGTACAAAGTTTGACGCAAATCTATCCAACCGTTTAGGCTGTAGATTCAAGGACAGACTGACAAACTGACAGACTGACAGTCTGACAGACTGACATACTGACAGAATGACAGACTGACAGACTGACAGACTGACAGACTGACAGACTGACAGACTGACAGACTGACAGACTGACAGACTGACAGACTGACAGGCTGACAGACTGACAGACTGACAGACTGACAGACTGACAGACTGACAGACTGACAGACTGACAGACTGACAGACTGACAGACTGACAGACTGACAGACTGACAGACTGACAGACTGACAGACTGACAGACTGACAGACTGACAGACTGACAGACTGACAGACTGACAGACTGACAGACTGACAGACTGACAGACTGACAGACTGACAGACTGACAGACTGACAGACTGACAGACTGACAGACTGACAGACTGACAGACTGACAGACTGACAGACTGACAGAATGACAGACTGACAGACTGACAGACTGACAGACTGACAGACTGACAGACTGACAGACTGACAGAATGACAGACTGACAGACTGACAGACTGACAGACTGACAGACTGACAGACTGACAGACTGACAGACTGACAGACTGACAGACTGACAGACCGACAGACTGACAGACTGACAGACTGACAGACTGACAGACTGACAGACTGACAGACTGACAGACTGACAGACTGACAGACTGACAGACTGACAGACTGACAGACTGACAGACTGACAGACTGACAGACTGACAGACTGACAGACTGACAGACTGACAGACTGACAGACTGACAGACTGACAGACTGACAGACTGACAGACTGACAGACTGACAGACTGACAGACTGACAGACTGACAGACTGACAGACTGACAGACTGACAGACTGACAGACTGACAGACTGACAGACTGACAGACTGACAGACTGACAGACTGATAGACTGACAGACTGACAGACTGACAGACTGACAGACTGACAGACTGACAGACTGACAGACTGACAGACTGACAGACTGACAGACTGACAGACTGACAGACTGACAGACTGACAGACTGACAGACTGACAGACTGACAGACTGACAGACTGACAGACTGACAGACTGACAGACTGACAGACTGACAGACTGACAGACTGACAGACTGACAGACTGACATACTGACATACTGACAGACTGACAGACTGACAGACTGACAGACTGACAGACTGACAGACTGACAGACTGACAGACTGACAGACTGACAGACTGACAGACTGACAGACTGACAGACTGACAGACTGACAGACTGACAGACTGACAGACTGACAGACTGACAGACTGACAGACTGACAGACTGACAGACTGACAGACTGACAGACTGACAGACTGACAGACTGACAGACTGACAGACTGACAGACTGACAGACTGACAGACTGACAGACTGACAGACTGACAGACTGACAGACTGACAGACTGACAGACTGACAGACTGACAGACTGACAGACTGACAGACTGACAGACTGACAGACTGACAGACTGACAGACTGACAGACTGACAGACTGACAGACTGACAGACTGACAGACTGACAGACTGACAGACTGACAGACTGACAGACTGACAGACTGACAGACTGACAGACTGACAGACTGACAGACTGACAGACTGACAGACTGACAGACTGACAGACTGACAGACTGACAGACTGACACAGACTGACAGACATGTCATGTTTGATTGTTAGAATTTTTTTTTTTGCACGAATCCATAACTTGCCTTATAGTACCTATTATCGTAAGTAAAAATTTGTTTAAATGTTCGTCAAAAAGTCGAATGTTCTAGGGCTAAAGAAAAATTTGCATTTTAACCACTCTAATTTGTGGCATAGGATTAACTGAGGTTTACCGATGTTTCAAGTAACTAATTAGCTATTATCACATTATTGAACCATGACTGAACCTCACTTAAACAAAACAATAGCACGGTTTAAATATTTATACCACTGGCTCTGTGGTATAAATATTATATGTATTTTAAAAACTGTTGTAGCTATGTGAAACACAAAACTAAAATAAAAAGAAAAGAAAATCCCAGAAAATCAATAATCAAGCTTTCTTTACCTCTAGAGACAACAAGAAACACTTTCTCTATATACACTAAGAATAAAATTTTTTTTGTTTTGAATGGTGACATCGTTGTGCCTCAGTTAAAGCCTTCAGATTTAAAAAAAACTCTTTTACTACCATCCTGACGTGGTTAACGACACAACATGTCACACTTAAAGGTTTTGTTTTTAATATTTGTTGTTTTGTTCATTCTGTTTTTCCTGCTTTTGTGTATGATATTATATTGTTGCTGTTGTTGTTTTTGTTGTTGTCGCTGCTGCTGTAGGGATAAGGAATTGATATTCCCAACAATATATGTATGTACATATCTACATTTGTCTTTCGTTTGAATCTTATACAATTCTATTGTAATCGTATCCTTTATTTTCTTTCCCGTCTACTTTACTATACGTACAACATAGCAGCAAGATATATCATTCATAAAAAATGGTGTAACGTGCATATACAACAAGAATCATGCAGGCAACATTCTTCCACATACATATATATATAGAACAACACAAAGAAAATTGTATATGAATATTCTACTAGTAGCAGAATTGCTAGATATAAGCGGCGCGGCAGGACGATGGTAATAGTACCTACTCAAATGGATTGCTTCTCTGATGTGCTTATCACAAAGATTTAAGGTGTTTGTCACGATTTTGTGAATGAAATTTTTCATCTGTCATTTCACATTCCCATTCCGATCCCCGTGTTGCTTCCGTTGCTGTGATGGTTTTAGTGACTTATTCGTTGTCGAGGTGTTTGTGGCGCGGCTGATGATGAGAAAAATTTACAAATTGATACTTGAGAAGTTATGCTTTAGGGCAAACACAGTGCATTACAGTTAAACCATTCACAAATAACGTATGATGTTAAATGTTAAGGTAAATTGAAATGTCCTAGCATACGAGTATGTACATATGTGCTGTAATAGTTTAGCAAAAACAAAAGTATTAAAAATAAATTGAATATAGATATATGCCATAGATACCATAGTTGAAGTTTATGCAGTAAGGAGAAATGTCATTAAATTCAATTGGTCAACTACAACTATCAAAATGATCAGTCATCTGTCAAAAAAAAATTCTCATGAAATTTCAATGGACATTGACAGCTACTCAATCACGTACGATTTTATGCTTACACGACTAATTAATGGATAAAATCTAGAACTGTCAGCAGAATTTACTACTTGCCAAATGATATACATTTGATCTGTCGAAACATGAAGCGAATTCTATTGTTTTTTTCCGTAATATTTGACAGCTTAGCTGTGAAACTTTGCTGAGGAATGATGTTAATATATTGGGCCCTACCGATATTATATAATAATTTCCCAAAGAATTTCGTTTCCCACGGAATATTGTATTCGCTCAAAATTTTTCCTGCCAACGTGAATCTCGCACGGAAGAAAATTTCCTTGAAAAAAAAATCATATGAAATTACGGCTAAATTCCATGAAAAAGCTTATTCTCGATACCAATAATTTTCGCGGGGAAACTACCCAACGTTCCCAAGATTCGAATGAGAGAACAATTTCGAGTGAAATTTTTGTTCACGATAACCTCCATTAATTTTTCCAGAATTAATTTTTTTAAGCTGACCGAATACGTGTATTTCATCCAAAGCTATTATAATGATAAAATTAAAGAACAATTGCACTTGTCAAGGCTTTGTAATCGAAATATTGGAAGCCTTTTGACAATTTGCATACAATGAAATCATAGGAATTATGACAGCTCAATAAGTAAATTTAGAAAAATTTGATTTCAAGCTTGATACACACGATACAACCGTCGGAGCAACATGTTACAGCAACATGTTTTGTTTGTATATTACACACGTGGCAACATAATTATTTATTCATTTTATTTATTATTTTTTTCCATTAAATTTTACTCCGAATGAACCTTTTTACTCGATTCTTTCTGACGAATTGAACAAGTAAATGTAGTAAACAATGATACACACAAAGCAACGGTTGCGGCAACAGGTCAAAAATATTAAATTTTTTTTTTTTATTTTTGGCAACGGTTGCGGCAACACGAACATCAATGACAACACAGCTATACTCTGTCCCAGCAAAATAGGCAGTACACGTCTTATGAGAAAGCTTTTTCAAAATCAGTAGCGTGTCATATTTTTCACCATACTAAATTGAAAGAACTTCCCCAGAAAAGGTGTTTACACGCCCGTTAATATATGAAATAATGAAGAAAAAATGTCATTGCATCGGACGTCCTACTCAGCGCACATTTGAGTGTCGACAACCCCCATTAAATATTAGGCTTTTTTCTTTTTTCTTTCAGAGCAGAGCACTGAATAAAGTTCGAACACATAGATTATACACTGAACTTGTTCCAAGCATACCGATCTTAGACCACTGATATATTTTTTAAACACACTTGAACCACACAAATCAGAATACATTTTCATTTTTAACCATAAAAAGCAACCTACCCTTTTTTGAACACTGATACACACCAGATTCAGAAACTCAACAAGCGATCAACTTCTTTCGCCAAATTATTTTTTGCTTCACATTTTCACTCTTGGAAAACATGGCATTTTTTGCGTTCAGCAATTTACTCACATGCTCAGTCAATTATGTTCGAGCGCATCGAGTCCGATTTACATATATTCGGAACGAAAATAGGAACACATCTTTTAGCTCTGCATGCTCTGAGTTCAAAAGAAACAAAACATTTTTTTTTAACAACTCACACTCTGCTCTGGACTAAAAAAGAAAAACGCCTATTGATGTGCTTTCAGAGTTACCGGTGTGCATTTCTTAACTCAATCGGTTTTTTTCCTTAGGTTGAGGAGCTTTTGATTTGAGAGCTTTAAAAAAAGTTTTGAATGATGAGTGTTATCGTAGAGTGTTTTCATTTTTCGCACTTCTTTTAATGTGTGGAAAATACGTTAGAATGCAGAAACAAAATTTTAAGCTGTTTTCCTTGAAGAAGAACCTTATTTGCGTAGATTTTAATTAATGTGAAATAAAGTATTTTTGTATAAAATGTATGTTTAAAAGGTGTATTTATTTTAAAGTTGTGTGCAATTTGTATTTTTAACTCGTACAATAAGTTCGAAATGCCTTCGAGGATTTCAAAAGATTTAAGCTCCATAAAAAAAATAAATTGTTGACGCGACAAAAATGCATACAAATTTGCAAAATAAGACAGAAGTTGTGAAAGAAGTAGTTGATATTTCTTCTGTAAGTGAATGAACAGTTTACAGGCTTCTTAACGAAAACAATTCCAGAGGCCAAAACTCGTCACCAAAGAAAAACAAATCTGATAATGAATAATTTTTTTGTTGTGCTTGTTTTTTATTTAAAAAGGATTAGGCATACTCTGGGGATACCCTTCAAAAACGCAACTTTTATCTTACCTCATGGTGGTGTAGAAAATATAAATGTGTTTTAATGTTTATAAACAAAACGATTAAATAGAAAACATTTTATTCTTTCATACTTGGGTCCATTTAAAATATACACTACGAAAACGCTGTGAGAGTTTTATTGAGTGACAGATTTATGCAATCCACTGTAGCGAGAATGAGAGGCAAACGTCCTATCTTCCCTACACTGCCTATTTTTCTGGGACAGAGTATACACACGAAGCAACGGTTGCTTGTTGCATGGCTGTGTTGTTACAACGATCGCGCCTCGTGTGTATCTAGCATCCCAGATATCATCAATATCAGAAACATTCTCAATTTTACTGTCAAATACAGAGGAACAAAATCCTGAGCTCATCTTCGCAATTTTTTGTGAAATTACAAAATATTTTAGCCGTTGATGAAAGAATATTATGATAAAAATTATTTTATTAAGTACAGACAAATAAGTGCAACTTATTTTAGTCCATGGTCTTCCTCTTATTCCATGGTTTTATAAGTCCATATACTAAAGGTGGACTAAGCGTTTTATATTAATATACCTGGTAGTGTTTAGTTTTTTTAATAGTTTATATAAAGATTGTTAGACAAAGTTAAGTTGAGTCAGTCCAAATTTAAAAATATAGTACTTTGAATTAACAGATACTTTTTACTTTTTAGTAAACTTGAAAACTAGTCCAAAATAT
Organism: Philhelius pedissequus; assembly: GCA_910595825.1. Classification (NCBI taxonomy): domain Eukaryota; kingdom Metazoa; phylum Arthropoda; class Insecta; order Diptera; family Syrphidae; genus Philhelius; species Philhelius pedissequus. Next base: position 148,618,283 of record OU343162.1, on the reverse strand, counting down.
CACGTTTATGGTTTTTATTTTTGACATTTTCGATAGGGCCAAGGGACTTTACTGCACTTTTACTCGCCTGTGGATATCCATGTGGTCCTACGATCACCAGCTTGCGCCTGTTCCTTCTCGTATCCCTTGGGGCGTTAGACAACAGAGTCCTAAGCAGAATAGTTTCTAATTTCTGAAAATTGATTTCCAACTACCAGCCATTACAATATCGCTGCAAAAGAATTCTGCTGACATCAACTGTTGGAGCTGTTTTGTACGCAATTACATCGCTGGCATACGCAATTACCTGAGTTAGACTACCTATCAGATCGCTGACATAAATTATAAATAGAATCGGTGAGTTAATTGCTCCCTGTTGATGACCATTTATAATATTAAACACTGTGGTAGAAGTTACATTGTCACTCCTGACAACAAATTTTCTACCATTTAACATGACATGACTCATATACAATAGGGGTTTACTAATACTTAGACTCTAACCATACGGTACAGAAGGCCTTCTCCAAATCAACCAAACAGACACCTCCATACTGCTTTTTAGATTTTTTCCATTGGATATCAGAAACCAGTTTAGACGCGGCATGAATTGTGTTAGGTCCCGCCTTAAAAGCGAACCGATTATGCGGCATGATATTATTGTCATCCGACTAATCTAAAAATAATCTTTTCAAATACATTGCTGATACTCGGAAGAAGACTTATATCCACTGGAGATTCATCGGATTGGAGTTGTCTTTTTCGGGGGAGGTTGTACCATCACTGCTGTCTTCTACTGCAACGGATAGTATGAATTATTCAGAGCGTTGTTAAATCAGTGTGGTTTAAATGTCAACTGCTTCCTGAGGGAAATATCGTAGTACCATCAACTCCTCTTGACTTCTTTTTCTTTAATGTATCCAAGATAAGCTGGAGCTCAGTCTTCGAAATCAACAGGGAACTGGGCACATTTCGCTCGGCGATTAGGGCGTTTGTCAAATGCTCATCATTAAGCCCGGTAAAACCAAGTTCTTAGATTGTCACTTGCATAAGTCGGGCGACTGTTAGCATTCACCTTGTACACTGGCGCGTCTTTGGTTATAAAGAGGTCATCGTCCAGGATGGAGTACTTTGGATCTATGCCTGCCAGAAGTCAGAAATAAGTCTCTGTTTTCTTTCCTTAACTGGAGCATGGAAAATTGTTTTGATCCTTCCTCCTAAAGATCTTAATAGTTTGTGGGAAAAGGAACACACTCATGTGCTAGACTTAACAGCCCGAATTCTGTTGTCCCATAACAAATTAAAGGACAAGCTATCATTTTTTGTTTGAATCAATTGGTTGATGTTTTTGACTGAGGACTTACGTGTCCTAATCTCTAATTCTCTAGTGTCAGTAAACCTGTCGTAAAAGCATTTTAGTCTTGTCAGTAGTCCACTTTTTTGTCGGTGTAATGCGTCAATGGTAGCGTTACAGTACATATCGGTTACGTATACGTTGTATTTCGGTATTGTTATGTTCATTGTTCGTTGAATTGTCCAGTCCATTTGTTCCAAGGATTTGCAGATTTTAGTATCTGTAATTTGCTGGAGACATACCATTCGTACGTAATTCGACAATAATACGGAAGCGTGACCTTACTGTAATTATTAGAATGCAAAGGCACATAAAAGTTAGTATACCAGTTAACGAAGCAAAATATAAACCATATATTCAATAGTACACATATTTTTTTTATTAAGATCGTTGCAGCAGTTTTTGAGATAATTTAGCTTGTGTGATTTTTGAAACCAAAAAAACACTTAAGAAACTTAAGTACCAATTTAAAAGAAAATCCCATTAGCGGCTTGAGCTACACAAAGACAGGAACACGGAATTGTCGGTCCGACTTTTTCGCCCTCTGGTTCGCCTTCATGTCAAGTTTGATCAAAATCTCGAGTTCGACATTTTTTCCAAATGCAAAACTTCCCCGATTACCATTTTATGTATGTATATACAAAACACGTGAAAAATATTTCTTGATTCAAAGTATCAGAAGACTGAATTTCAAAAAAAAAAATAAAATGAGTACTAAAAATTTTAAAATATCCTGCCTCATTTGTGAATCTCTAACTAGCTACAAGAAAAACGAGAAATAGGACTCATATACATACATAGACGTTAAAGTAGTAAATCAGTTGAGTGACAACGCCAATAAAATAAAGTTTTAACATTTCATATGAACTATGACCGCTTTAAGATTGACCTTCAGCACTTTAATTTACTAGTAGTAATGACGCTCATCTCTCATAAATATATGTTAGTTCTTCTCGAAACCAGGATTATCTCACACTGAAAAAACTGAGCATTAATAGCTGTGATTTATTGGGATTCTATCCATTGTACCGTAACTATTTCCCAAAAAACGCATCGACAGTAGCATAGACCGTACCTTTTTTATTTTTGCAAAAATGATACCCCTGCACAGCAGTCACAAGTAATGAAAGAGTCTTGTGCAAAGTAAAATTAAGAAAATATCAAAATTATGTACAATAATTAGCTTTCATTCATATAAAATAGAAAGTAGAAAAACTTACCAATAGTTAATTTATGTTTCAAACCTATTTCTTGTTTTCATTTTTTCTCCATTTGCAATTTTAAATTCGAACATTCATTTTGCACTAATAGAAAGGAAATGATAAGCGAGTGGGCTTGTTCATAGACTATAGTCAAGTCCCTTTTTGCACAGGGCAATTTTTGTATTGCTGTAAAAATCGTCTAAGACTTTCACACGAAGATACAAAATAACCGGAGATTTGCATGTTTCCTTTTAATGTTACTTGGTTCTGAACGCACACTACAACGTAGTTTAAATTGCTCACAGCCTTACATTTCCCCTTTATATTTCATGCTTTTATTTATTTTCTGAGTAGATCGATAGCTAGGAGTTTTATTTTCAAAGTCAATTTACAAATTTATTTTCTGACTATGTTTTGCTTTCAATTCAATATTCACTTATCAGACTGCACTAAACATACGCGGAGTACGGAACAAACAGTTAAGATTTGGTTTGCCATTTTCATGCACATGTCCAAAAAAAAAAATGGGATCACAAAAATGTACGCCCAGTCGAAAGTCCATATAGTGAAGCCAATACCGTTAATTGCCAAACGTCCATTAAACATTGAAGAAAATGCACACTTTTTAAAGTTCAGTTGCCGCTTAGTGTGCTTAGGCTAGGCGCGCAAATGCAATTTTCCGAAACGAACAAACCACACAGACAATATTTGGATTTAATGTGCGCTCAGTTACATTATAGTTCGGTGTGATACAAACTTGAAGAACTTATTTAGGGCGATCGTTTGATTTGTGCCAAATCACAAACTTTTAAGTTGCTCGAATCGCGGGCTGAATAGTTTTTGCATGTGCGCGCACTCTCATATAAGCCCATGGTATTCACTTTAACAAACAAACTGTTGCAAAACTAAAAGTTGCATATATGTGCGCGCCTATCCTTATAGCTCATAGAATTTCATACGAATTAATATTTTGCGGCGCAGTGTCGAGCAGTTCTTCTATAGCGCAGTTACACCCAATGCGGTTTGTGTTCTCAAATTGCTTTTTTGTAGATCTAAATAAAAAGATGATTTTTTTTCACCAAACTCCGTTTATTTATAGCAATCAATAAAAATTGAACACAAACGAATATTTGTCTTAGTTAGCCAAAAATAAAGGTAAAACGGAATTCATTCAAAGGATATTGATTTTTTTTTCAAAATGGAAATCGAAATTTGTTAAAATTGATTGAGTGAAATTATGGGTATGCAAAATTGCAGATATAGGTGGAATTTTAGACCAAAGAATACATATTTTAATACCAAAAGTGAGAAACTTTTCAGAAGAACAGCTTATAATCTATTAAAAAATAGAGTTATCAAAGATTTTAGAAATATAAACTGGCCAACTATAAAAAAAAGAATCAAAAAGATCGATTTGTCTTGCGAATGAAATTAATAATTATAACACTCCATGAACACATCAATCGAGATTCAATTCAATTATCAATCGTACCAACAATACTAACAAAATCAAAGTCGAGACTCGAATAAACGTCAACCAGCCATCCACCGTATCTTCTACTTTAGCATTTTATCGACCGTAGCGAATTGTATGTAAAATGCTACGACGGATAAACTTACGGTGGATAAATTTCCCAATAAAACACGGTTAATATCTGCCTATCTATAATTCTCCTAAGTTATGACGTCGACATACGCACACGAGTACCATCAGCTGTTTGAAAAAAAAATGTTAAACAAAATTCTGTATAAATTAAAACGAGTAACATTTTGAAACTGTTCTGTTAAACTATTATACAAAAAAAACGGAACATCGCTGTCAAACAACCTTGCTTCGCGATTGTAAAAAAAAAACGATAATATAAAAATGGCAAAACAAAAAAAAAAAAGGACAAGTGAGGTAACGTAGTGTAATGACCGATGATTGAAAGAAATAAACATAGAGGTAGATGCATTATTAAATGGAGTCGAAATAACAACACAAAAATAAAGTACGAACTGAAAAGACAAAAGAGAAAACGATAAAAGTCCCGATTACATCATAGCGCGAGGATCGCACAACAAAAAAAATAAAACTTCATATTAAACCAAATGTAAATATAAAACTAGGTAGTAGAGGTAGACCTACCTATACGTTTTGATCGGCTGGCGTAGTTCAACGTATGTATCATATATGCGAATCGAGTAGTCGAACTCGCCCTACAGAGAAGATAGCACATTGCCATTGCCTCTGTCATGATGCATCTGGACTTCGACTCAAAAAAAAATAATAATAAAATACTATAGAGCGACGAGGGAGCCGCAATCGACGAGCTGCCTTGCGATTAATATTTTTTAGACTTCAACGTCTTGCACGAAGAAGAGAGGGAGCCACAGAGCCACAATGACAAGACACGTTTATTGACGGTGCGGAGTGTGCATGTGTGCACATATGGAATTCCATGAGCGCTGCCTACTGTTGCATTCGCTACTGCGCTGCAGCTTGATGGTGATGGTTTCTGATTCTGAAAGTCAATTCGAATTAAATTACGTAACATTGGCAATTCGTTCATGTGTCAGGTTCAGCATGAGCGGCAGCATATTAGGTATTATGCTGAAGAAAGTGAGTTCTTTTTGGTGAGAAGAAAGTGCAAACTTGATACTTCTCATTTTATGATATTGTTTTTTTCTTTTTTTTTTCTTTTGCTTTTGCAGTTGGTAACGATTTAAATACATTTTATTAGAAATGACCTTCAGGTTCATTTAGCCTTCGCTTTAGGCTTACCCAAGTTTGTTATTAAATGTGCGTATGGTGCGTGTATGGAGTTAAAACGTAGAAACATCACTTATATGTGATTTTTTTTTGTTAAGATTTAAATGCTAGAGATATGTCAATGTTGTGTTAACAAAATATATCTACTATTTAAATGTTAAGCCCATAGCTGCCCTAAGACCTAAAAAAATCTTAATTGTCTTCTTTTTGTTAAATAAAAAAAAATCGCCATTATGAAATGAAGACTATGGGCTAAAGTGGGTGTTTTTAACATGAATTTTCAGAGCAAAACACTCGAAATATGATTAAATATCCATTTATTTAAAATGAGTTTTTAAATACAACTTCGGGCAGATGCTAATCAACGTTGGATATGATGAATATCTTTTGTAGCACTTACGAGCGTATGACCTCAATAGATCGAATAATGTAATCGTTCAATGCGCCAATTGTTGTTGCTTTGTAAAGTAAAGACTAAAAACTTTCCCAAAGAAAATAATACCATAAGGTCAATTTAAAAATTCATTACGAGATATTTTGCGATCATCGAATGTTTTCTTCAATATGTGTAAGTTGATTGTTGCGTTTTCTGTAAATCATGTAGCGCCATCCTGCGGGAACAACTATGTTCCTTTTTTGTGTCATTCAGTACACGAACGTCCTGTTATTATTCACACCGTGTCATATACAGGGTGGCCCACGAATCGTGCTACAAAAAATAAAACTTAATAACTTTTTTTCAGAGTAATCGGCTTATTTTTTTTTTATTTTATAGTCTACTATTTAGATTTATCAAAATGAATGCTTTGGATACTGATAAAAGGATTTGGATACTGCAGCGATACTGGTGAACATGTTTGCCGAATCTGGAAGCACCGAACGAAGACCGTATCATCGATATCCCTATGTTCGGGTTCAGGATACAATCGTGGCTGTTGCATCGGCAATACAGGCAAATTCAAGTGTTTCGACTCGAAACTTATCGGGCCAAATTGGAGATAGCAGACGGTCATTACAACAGATACTTCAAGATGACTTAAACTTGTTTCCCTACAAAGTCCAAATTACAAGCAAGTTAAACCCTGAGGATTTGCCTGTTCGCCTGGAATTTTGCCGAAAAATGATTGCAATGGCCGAAGAAGACAACACAATGATAAAGTGTTTGTTCATGACTGAAGAGGCCCATTTTGACTTAAACGGCAATGTTAACAAGCAAAATTGCCGTATATGGATTGAATCTAATCCAGAAATGCTCCATTAGACGGAACTGCACCCAGAACGAGTCACTGTGGGGTGCGCAGTTTCATCAAGGTGTATTGTCTGGCCATACTTCTTTGAAGAAAACGGTGTAACACAAACTGTCAATGGGGACCGTTATTTGAAGATGTTGAAGGAGTTTTTTTACCCTGAACTTCGCCGAAGACGTATCCCTTTCAGCAGGATTTGGTTTCAACAAGATGGAGCAAATGCACACGTAGCCACGCAAGTTATGGCGGAGCTCCAACGAAAATTCTCAAACAAATTGATATCCAGAAACTGCACTTCCCGCTCGCTCCCAAGCTCACCTGACCTGACTGCACCAGACTTTTTTCTATGGGGTTATGTCAAGCAGAAAGTGTACAAAACGAAACCCAAGAGTTTGACTGAATTGAAGCAGTCCATTAAGACAATAATTGAGGCGATCCCAATTTAAACCCTTCACGTCGCAATGAACAATTTGCTGATCAGGTATCGCATATGCGTGGATGAGCGTGGAGGTCATTTGCGGTCTATCATCTTTAAAAACCATTAGTTATTTCAAGTAAAATTTATTTTTAATCCAATAAAAAAAAATTAATGAAATATCACATTAAACATCGATTAAAATAAAAGTTATTCAAATTTCTTATTGTAGCACGATTCGTGGGCCACCCTGTATATCATAGAAACATAATAACGCTAAAAAAATTTAATAATTGTTTCCATTATATTATCCACCATTTGGGTCACGTATATGCATTATTTTAAGTTGAAAATGTTCAAGAATTTTTTTTCATTTTTTACTTGCGCTATTTGGAAAAAAATCGAACTAGATTTTTTAATCAAATTTAACATCGATAATAGAGAGCACGAAAAAGTGTATGCACGTATGTCTGTCTGTGCATCGATCTTTTCTGCCTAAGCGGTTTAAGAACTTTTCTTCATACTTCCTACTTAAGCGTCACCTCGAATTTTGTTTAAATATTTTTTTTTTGTTCCCAAAAATAATACAATTTTTTTGGGAAAAATGATAAATCTTAATTACCTCAAATATCGTCCTAAAGATTTTGATTTTAAAACAATGTAGGTAGCCTACATTTTGCTCTAAAATTGTTTACATAAAATGTTATTAACAGAACCTGTCATAGACCCATTTTTTTCGACTCTATAACTGACGCCTTAACAGATTTTGATCAAAATTTTTAAAATGGAGTTGTTTTAAATAATAAATAATATTGCATATCAAAATTTTTGAAAAATATTTTCTTTTTTTTGAAATTATGTTTTAAGTAGTAGTACAATACAAATACAAAATACAGAACAATATTTTACACATTGTTTGCGTGTTTTTTCTACTTACATAATGATTTTGGGAGTTATTAAACAAAATAAAATAAATTAGTATTTTTAAGATAACAGCATTTCCCTTATCCGGCACCACTGTTAAAACTTGTTTTTTTTTTTGACTATATGTACTACATTCCAATGTTTTCGCCCATTTCTCTCCAAAACTATCAATTGGACGACAAAAAGTGTCTCCATCTTTTTATTGTAGAACGACATGAGCTACAAATTACTTTTTTTTAAAGAACCTACGGTTTTCGAGTAAATTGAAAAAAATACTGAAAAACTTCCCCTAAATCCTCAATTTTTTGAAAAATTTTGGTAGGACATATTTTGGGACTTATTTTTGTTTGCCTTTCTGATATAACAGTACCAGAAAGCAATCAATCTTCAAAAAAAATTGTATTATATTAAAGCTTATCACTTTGTAATAAGATAATATTCCTTTATGAGTATGCATTCATCAATAAAGAAATCAAACATAGGGGTATGCGTACTATTTTTTTTTTAAATTCATCATGTGAAATTTTCTTACCAAAATCTTACATGTCGCATTAGTTCGCATATCCACACACTAAATTTGCAATTGCTAGAAAGGTGAATCATGCGAAATATTATAATATTAAAAATTTTTAGAAAGAATATCAATACCATCAATTGTTAAGTAATTAAAAATAAAAGGTCAACAAAAGGTCGTATGAACAAACTTCTTAGTAAAAACAGTATGTATATTAAATTAATTGGATAGTGAGATTTTTTATTATAAATTAAAGATTTTATTTTAACAACTCAAAACTAAAACTAAAAAACTAAAAATAAATTATTTGTGTTTTAAGTTGATAATCTTTAATCTAGTATGTAAACGGTGATTTTTTAAGAGCTTGGTTTTTGAAAATTCAAAAAAACACAGAAACTTGTAAAAAGTGAATGAAATTTTTATTTGGATCGATAAATCAATTTCTGCCATTTACTTTTTAAAAATAATTTCACTTAAATGTTGCCCACGGCTCCGCTTCAGGTGGTCCATTCAGAAGGTCCAATTTTGGCAAACTTTTTCACACATTTCGGCCGGAATCTCACCAATGACGCGTTGAATGTTGGCTTCCAAGGCAGCAATCATGTTTGGCTTGACCCCGTAGACAATAGACTTAACATAGCCCCACAAAAAATAGTCTAACGGGGTCAAATCACATGATCTTGGTGGCCAATTGACTGCGCCAAAACGTGAGATCAACTGCTCACCAAATTCGCCTCTCAATTGATGCATGGTTTCGCGTGCAGTGTGGCATGTGGCACCGTCCTGTTGGAACCACATGTCGACCGAGTTCAATTCTTGCATTTTCGGCAAAAAAAAATCTGTTATCATCGAACGGTACCTTTCTCCATTGACCGTAACCCTGCGGCCTTCATCGTCCTTGAAGAAGTACGGCCCAATGATGCCGTCTGCCCATAAACCGCACCAAACAGTGCATTTTTCGGGATGCATTGGTAGCTGCTGAATTGCCTCTGTCTGCTCTTCACTCCAAATACGACAATTCTGCTTATTCACGTATCCATTTAGCCAAAAATGAGCGGAAAAAAAACGGACGTAGCTTGCGAAACACATATTTCACAGAGCACGAATTTTGATAATAAATTTCAATAATTTGCAAACGTTGTTCAGGCGTAAGTCTATTCATGATGAAATGGCAAACAATACTGAATCGAAATGTCAAATGTTCGTGGAATTTGTCATGTGTGATCTGTCAAAAATATAAACGTCAAAAACCAAGTAGCAAAAAAATCACCCGTTATATGTTTAGAGTCAATTTTTACTTAATTTTTTGTATACAAATATTTGTTACATTGAAAAAAAAGTTAGATCCGTTTTCGAGATATAATTAACATTTTACGGGACTTTCGGGACTTAATTGTTTTTATTCTCTATCATCATATTGATTAATTGATTAAAATCTCGACTTAGATTTTTTTTCAAATGGAAACTCACCATATATATACATATATGTAGCGCCTATATAGAAACTTAAGATCTTAGAGTACTCAGGAGGCAAGTTAAAATTAATTATTGAGACACACTGCTACCACTGCGGAAAATTGCATATTTGACGATAGCAGTAGCCGCGTCAAAAATTACGATCATTAGAAGAAAAAATTGACTTTGATTTTGGCCTTTGACGTTATGAAATCGCTGAGATCTATTTTTCTGAAAATTTATCTGCCGATATGAATGAAAATGTTTTAATAATATTAAAATCTTTAGGTAGAACATAAATGTTTTTTAGGTTTAAAAAAAAATCGAAAATAAATTAAATATTTCTGTTTTTAGTATTAAGTGATTTTTGGAAATTAATTTTAAAGTCTTTAAGTATACATAATTCATTATTTTTCTGCAGAATGTTTTCTATAAAATAATATTTTCTTTAAACCCGCTTTAATGATTTTTATAATCTAGTGATATTTGATCAACAAGAAATCTCCAAAGAGGAAATTCTCAAGAAAAAAAACAAGATAGAATCCCCAGAAAAAAATCCCTAAATCAAAAATTCCAAAGATTCGCCGCAGAGAAGATGTTCAAGTATTAAAATGTCAAGTATTGATTAATCCTTATAAAAATATATTCTCGAACAATACAACACTTTACGGCTGTTTCGATTCGCGAATTCTAACACCCAAATTAATAAACTTGGACTAGGGAAGGCTTAGGACTTATTCAATCGCTATAGACCATCGAAGACGGTGGTCTAGTGATGGACTAAGAATTGTCATTTAAGAACAAAATTTACAGGGACATAAAATAAAAAGAGGTAGAGGTGATACTTATTGTAGTCGATTTTGTTCGATTTTTTATTAATAGGAAATTTTAGTCCATGGTCTAACTCTAATTCTATGGTTTTGTAAGTTTTTTTTATTAAGGGGACTATAAGTGTTTTAATTCTCCGTTTGGGCCGTCTGAATATGTTACTCACGCTCACGGTGCTTGCTTAATTGTTTGCATTACTCTTTTTAAGAATTGATTCATAAATTTTAATACTTAGACAACAAACTTGGGAAGTTTTTAGAGATTTTGAAAAGGCAACTGGCAACAAATATTTATTGGAGATTTTGTCTTTTGAGCGCCCTTTCTCATGGGAATTTTGTTGTTTTGGATTACATCGTTTTAGCGATTAAATTTTTTTTGAAGTATTCCTATTACTTTAAACGAGCTAAGCTTGGTTTCTCGAAAACGGCTCCTATGAGCGAGAAAAAAAAATTTAAAAAAAAACCACAATTTGTTTCATTGTTTTGTGGAAATGACTCTATTTCTTGTTTGTTGTTCTGTGCAAGAGAAAAATTGGATAAAATAATAATTTAGTAAGATCCGAATACCATCACGCCTTTTTCATTTCTTGGTTTCTCGGAACGGACTTTTAACGATTTGGATAAAAATTTCAGAGTTTGTTTTTATGAGCAAGAATAAATTTAAAAAATATTGTTAGTGAGTTCTACCCACTGCCACGCCCACTTTTCGCATTGCTTAATATACGGCTCAATGTGATGTTAATGAAATTTGTATAGCTTATTTGTGTGAACGACAAAATTAAAAATTTGGTATCAGTAAAGTTCGTCTACTGCTACGCCTACTTTTATCATTACTTGATTTCTTGGAAATGGCTCAAAAACGATTTAAAAAATTGTTGAGCTGGTCTGAACGCTTTTGAACTTTAAGGTTTGTTTTTAAATAAAGAATCTTCAGACTACATATAAACATTATTGAGGGTAAATGTATTACCAATTTTAAGAATGCAAAAGTTGATGCAAAATTTTAGAATTTCGAAAAATAATATTAGTGGTTTTATAAGTATTTTTTGTTATACTTCCATTCCCATATTATATGAGCTTTTATAGATACTATAAGGCAATACCCTGGGATAGAGCGTAGATGCGAAAAAAATACAAAGTTAGTCCTTAAAAAACATGATTTCGGTTTTAACCAATAAATATTTTCTTCAATTTTATTTCTAACTTAACGACTTTAATAATTTTATGTATAAAATATATAGCTATATACATATGTATATTAAATTTAAATTTATTATAAAAGAGTATCTATCTGCCTTTTATTGAAATACAAGCAATAATTTTTCCTACGGGAACTAATAACAAAACGTTTGCATGTCAAAATCGAAATTCGACAGATCCCGAGCAAAGCAAATTTATTTGAAATTCGAAAATCAAAAACTTAATTTTTTATACCTATACAAAATTTCTTTAGTTTCTTTACAAAAAAAAAGTTTAAACATATAATAATGTAATCTTAAAAACAAAATTTCAAAAAAAAATCTCCCTCCCGTTTTCGAAATATTGAATTTTCAAAAAAAAAAAAATTATTTTTCTTTCAAAAATGCAAAAAAATATTTTTTGAAGATTGTAGTATGCAGTATTCTTTATTATTAAACGGACCTCTTATATTAAAATTTTGATCGAAATCGCTAGGACCGTTTATGAGAAAGTCGAAAATGAAAAAAAAAATCTTGTATAATAGATACATATATTTATGTGTAAACAAAATTTTTAAAAAAATGTAGACAATACCAAATGAAGTGCACACACAAATTTTTATCAAAATAGTTAGAGCCGTTTTCGAGATAAATAAGGTAGAAAAATTTATATGGCAAGTACCGGGGGCTGAAAAAACGATTTAAAAATCTATTTAATACAATCACCTAAAACGCTTAAGTATCAAGTGAGAAGAAAATTGCTTCAGCCGTTTAGGCTGTTAATCGTTATACAGACAGGCTGAATTACGGACCCACTTTGTTGGTGTTCTCCATCATTATAATGTCAATTTAATCAAAATCTCGAGTTCGACGATTTTTTTTTTTCAAATGCAAAACTTGCCCTATAGTACCTATATATGTATATCGCAAGTAAGAATGTTTTATAAATTTTGAGTTTGAAGGTATTTTTTTTTAACTTTTAACACAAGCAACTACATATACTGAAACAAAATATAAAAGAACAGGTTTATGGCTTTCAGAAAACGTATAATTTGTCTATTGTAAGTGTTGTCGTTGCTTTTTAATATTTTTTTCTTTATTTAAATTTTTTTTTAAAGTGCCCTCCTGCCGAAACAAGGGGAGATAGATAGACCCGCTCTCCCCTAGTAAATAAAATGCACGACTAGACCGCACGTACTTACTCCTATGTCCTAAGATTCTTAATAGACACAGCTAACTGTATTTTTAAAGTCGTTTTTCACTAAATTTTTTATATATAAAAATTCTTAAATTTTTTCTAAAAAAAAAATTGGTATGAACATTTTAAATATTTAATAATATAAATTTAAAAACAAAATTTCAGAAAAAATCGTCCACCCATTCTCCAAATATTGAATTTTCAAAAAAAAAAATATTTTTATTTTCAAAATCCAAAAAAATAATTTTCGAAATATTTAAAATGCAGTATTATTTAAAATTCAAAGGAGCTCCTGTATGAAAATTTTGATCGAAATCCTTTGAGTCGTTTATGAGAAGGTGGAAAATCAATAAAATGGTTGTATGGCAGGTACCGTTAATAACAAAATATTAAAAATGTTTGACCGAAATGTAGGCCATACCCAAGATAGTACACGCTCTAATTTTTATCAGAATTGTCAGAGCCGTTTTCCAGATAATTAAGATGGTAGACAAATTTGTATGGCAAGTACCGTTATTTGGGGGATTTTTTTTTTTTTATAACTTTGCACGCGCTCAAGGGGTTATGAATACCCTTTATATGTTTTTCTTAACACAGCGCGGGCATCTGGTGAAGAAGAGAAAGAAGGATAGGAAAGATGTGTGGCGCGATGTTCTGAGACTAGTTGTTGTGCTGGTTGTTGTCTCAGATTTATCTCCAGGGATGGCGGCTGAACTAATGCGGAGAGAATTACCGTGTCTTATTTATTTATGTCCCTTATAATTCGCATTGGGGAGATTACGATAACTTTGGCGCCAAGATATAATAACGGTTTTTGGTAGAGGGGCTTAATACAAGCATTTTTTACTATGGTAGGGGGGGTCTATCTCCCCTCGTTTAGGCGGGAGGGGCAATTTTATAAAAATTTACTTAAAATCTTAAAAAAAAAATATTAAAAAATAAAGTTGTTTTAGTCAATAGTTTTTTAAATAATTGACTTCAAAGTCAAAATTTATGAAAAAAAGTTAAAAAAATCACTTTGAATATTATTTTTCTCATGATTATGGATATCGATAAAAAAATAATTGATGTAGTTAACTGCTCCAATTATTTTTTTATTAAACACAGAAAACTACTTCTTTTTATGTCTTCTAGTTTTTAAGATATGTAATTGAAAAATAGTAAAACTATACTTGTTCTTTAAACCCAAAAGATTCTTTAATTTTAAAGAAACTTTGCATATAATAAAATTTTCACCCTCCCCAAAGCCTATAGTGAGCCCAAGCAGGGGGGTTGCAGGGGGCAGCATGCCCCCCCTTAGGCATCTCACTGTTTGCATCGTAAATTTCATATATACCTTTGTGATTTAATTACAGTTAATTCGGTTATTAAGTGTTTCTTTTTTCTATACGCACAAAGCTCCTATTTCTAACAAGATTTCCTTCTCTGAGTAAAATATTTTTGCTTTATTTTTGTTTTTTGGTTTTTGGGGTTTTTAAAACTACTTTTTAAAGAGTTTTTTTGGTATTTACTTTCAGGATCAATTTTAATGATAAGTTCATCTTTGTGAGTCAAGTAAAGCAATTCATTTAGCATAACCCAGAATGCACCACGAGGAGGTAGACTTGCAATGTATTCCGCGTCCCAGTCAGTTAGTTTTTAAGTAAGTCAGGAGTTAGTAAAAAATAGTCACGTCAATTTTCAATGTGTTGAAGGTATGTAAGTCTCGTCAATGAATTCATCGTCCGTACTAGTGTCACTGTGGAGTTCGTTAAGTTCGTCATTATGCTCAAATATATTAAATGTTAAAGTTTTGGCCAAGTACCTAACCGTATATTTAGAAAAAAGAGATTGAAATGGACATGACATATGTAAATACGTTTATGTATATAATATCAATTATTTTTTTAAATCCAGATTCTTTAAATGCAAAAGAAACTTTACATGCACCCATCTGATACAAAATTATTTTTTTTTTGTTTTTCAATTTTCGCAAAAACTAGAAAACATAGAGACGAATAGTTTTCAGTGTTTGATTAAGAAATAATTGGAACAGTTAACTACATCAATTACTTCTTTATTGGTATTTATAATCATGAGAAAAATAATACTCAAAGTGATTTTTTTAACTTTTTTTTCATAAATTTTGAGTTTGAAGTCAATTATTTCAAAAACTATTGACTGAAACAACTTTACTTAAAATTTATTATAAATTGTAGAGTTCTGACTTTTTAAAAAAGTATAATTTATAACTGTAAGTGTTGCCGTTCTTTTTTAAATATTTTTTTAAAGATTTTAAGTAAATTTTTATAAAATTGCCCCTCCCGCCTAAACGAGGGGAGATAGACCCCCCCCCCCCCCTCCCATAGTAAAAAATCCTTGTATTAAGCCCCTCTACCAAAAACCGTTATTATATCTTGGCGCCAAAGTTATCGTACTCGTGCCTTCGCATTATTTTATTTATTTCGTTGTCATACTTTATGGGTATGCTAGTTTACTCAATCACATGTTGTTAGTGTTATGCCTCAACAGCATGTAATGAGCATAGCAGCAACTTATTTTATGACAATTTTGAGAATTGTTTTTTAATGGAATATAAGAAGACATAGGCAACGGCAGGAATCGAACCTGCAACCACGAGGTTGACAGGCGAGCACACAACTATTGCGCCACGGCCACCCCCAAAATTAACGATTCAAAAATCTATTTTTTTTTTGGACAATCACCTAAAACCCCTAAGCACCAAGTTTGAACAAAATCGGTTCAGCCGCTTAGGCTGTAGATCGTTTTACACACATACAGGCAGACAGACAGAATTGCGGGACCCACTATATCGCAAGTTAAAATGATTGTAAAAAAAAGTTATTATTTTGCGGCGCCTGAGTTATCGTACTCATGCAACAACTTGTTTCATATTGAAATTTGAAAAAATAAATGAAAGTTAATACCCACACGACAGTCGACGCTGCGTGACGTCACGTGGCTGTGAAAGATTTCACATCATCACCATCATAAAAAATTTGTATGTAAATTCGGTTAGCATGACATCCACATTCTTTAAATTATATTTCCCACGTGCAAATTAGGAGACAATTATTGAAAATTAATTAAAAAATTAAGTATGTATGTACTTTCGAAATATACAAATTGCAACAAAATTAACACCTTGTAAGTATGTACCTACATCACAACCTTATTGCCAAGGCAAAGCATAAAAGTGTGTTTATTTAAAAAAAAATAATACCTACTTCTTGAAGTGAGGTATTTTCCATACTTATCCTTAACGTTATACCTGATTTCAAAATTTATTTGACAGCCAGCTTTCTTACATACAAATTAATTTAAATACCTACGTAGGCTTATCTTAAGACATTCACTTATATACCTACTCGTCATAACCATAAGCCAAATAATAAACACAAATCCAGTCAGCAGTATCCACATCCAATCCAAGAGAGTAATATAATGAATTTCAAAATAAGATGCAAAATCTTTGAAAGTCCAAGCTGCAAGTGCACAGACACACCACTTACGCATCAGTATCGGCATCGGCATCGACATCAACATCAACATCGCACATTTGCCTTTGCTGTTTGCCTCTTTTCGAAAAAAAAAATAACAAAAATTGAATTACACAAAAGAGAGCAGCGAGATTTGATGGAAAATAAAATTTAAAGTGAAAATCCGCAAAACAACAATGAGAAAATAAAATACGCCGAACAGCAAACAAAAGTAAAATAACAGATAAACCGATGAGCAATTGCATTGCAGTAACAAGTAAAGCTACAACAACAACAAACATCAGCACAACAAAAGTAACAAATCGACTTTAGGCGGTTTTCCTGTCTTGTACACGTTCACGTACATCTACTTGGGAGTGTGGAGTGTGGAGTGCGGGCGCAACCGAAGACAACAGAAAATGTAAAAACAACCAAGAGAGATGCATTACATCGGCCAATGGCCAGTTAGGAGGTGAACGAACGCGATGCCCTACACACACCATCGAACACGTGACACAAGGCGCTCGTTGTGCATGATGTTGCTGAAGTTACTGTTGTTGTTGCTGCTGCTGCTGTTGCACATCACAGACACAATTTAGCAACTTACTATCCCCACTAAACCCCACGTATACCCAACACACTAGCGACCAAACGATTGAATGGCGCGTCACAAAGAAAGCAGCAACAACAACAACATCAGGCTCGCGAAAAGCAACAAGAAGAAAGCTCACACACGTCGATGACGAACGTCGTCGGTCGGTCGACACGGGGCAGCCCCATTCGCAATACGCTGCGCCCATATGGGGCCCTATGAAGAGTGTTGCAAGTTTTTATGCGGCCAGCGGTAGGGTAGTGTTACTTGGTGTTTGTAATTTTGCAGAACATAATAAAGTTACATCTTGGCTGCAACGCGCGCAGACTACACCATAGACACGTAAATGTCCTACGACAGCACCTCCCCCCCTCCTCACCGTTCACTTACTCCTTACCGAGCGTAATAATTTTTGATTTGATTTCCCGGCACTCTGATGGCAGGGCCAGAGCTCAGTTTCACCAATGTACACTCTAGTGCTGGCCTTTGAAAGGTAATGTGCGCGAGGTGGCGCTGATGCTTCTAATGGAAGATTGAAAATAATCAGCCTGAAAATGACCATTTGATGGAAACTGGCAGCAGCAGCAGAAAGCAATAGCATCAAAAGAGTCTCCTTTGGGCAAGGGCACGGCCGTCAAATGGAGGGGGATGGGAGGTAATCTTTGATAGCAGAGCGGACAGATGAATTAGAATTTAGAAAAGATGCACATTTTTCATCGTTGGGCCACTTGAAGCAGCGTAGAGTGATCTTTGGCATGCGCTCCAAAGGAATTCTGCTGCGCTGTCTTATAATTTTGTGTGTGCATTTGGAGTGTGTGTTGGATTTTATTATGGAAATAGGAAAAACCAACTAGCCCGCAATGATATACATTGCGCAGCACCAGCAAAGACGACGACCATGATGAACAGAACTGCTACTACTTGTTGATAGAATTTTTTTCTTTCCCTTTGAATAGACTTCGAATTAACTTCCTGGGTCTGGAATTCAATTATAAAGAAAATCTGGGCACAAAAGCGTAGCTCTGGTATTTCTATCTTCTATAGGGTTATAGGGAAGTATAAGTTTTTATAGGATTCTGTTCAATGAACTTTTATATTTTCGTTTATAAAACAGCCAGCCATAGGAAAATACTTAGAGTACACACATTTATCCATCAAATTTTATGCTTTACCTGAGATATGATTATTACATAGGCGAGTTGGAAACTTCCTTTAGTCAATGTACTAGATATATCATACCACCTAAAATAAATTCAAAACTCAATGCAGAGGCACAATTCCGAAAGCCTGAGTTTTTCTTATACAAACACACTGTATTTTTTTTTTTTTTTTTTTTTAATTTTAACTATATGCCTGTAAGACCTAATGTCTTTTAAATGCAACCTGAATTGCACGGCGCTAGTTTGGCACAGTGGATTTGAGAACCAGGTATTGACTGTCTCATTTTTTTTAACCCATGGGCGGCATCCAATTAAAATTGGAGGTAAAGAAAAAAATGCGCCTAGCGTGGGAATCGAACCCACACGTCTAAGTTAGCAATCAAGCACTTTATCCACTGCGCAATTGCCACACACAAATTATTATTAATCACTTCATTTTACAAAATGCAATTTTAGCCCGGAAGTACTGTAATCGAAGAATTTTTTCCCAAGCTCATTGTAAACATCAAAATATTTTTCACAGATTTCGATTGCTTCAACGATGTAGAATATCCGGTAGGCTGCACCGAAAAATTCCACTTCAAAGTTGGTGTACATAAAGGGAGCATCTTAAGCCCTTTACTTTTTTTTTAAACAGTTTTTGACTGCATGAAAAACGTATTCTTTGCTGACGTTTGATATATTGGTAGACGTTTTGGAAGAAATAAGGTAACGCATTAACAAAAATATAAACCGTAAATTAAGATGAATGCTCTCTATAATACATATCTTGTTCCTCCAGCGCTTACATACGGTTCACAATGTCAATCCTCTCTCTCTCTCTCTCTCTCTTATATTCAAAACAATTAATTTGACATTTTTCGATTACAGCCCCGTACTCAGTGGCAGATTAACCACTAAGCCCGTGGGGTTCGAGTCTAGGGCGGCAACTTGTTGGGGGCGGCAAATTTTGTATGTTATTTTATTTTAATCTCAAAAAATGAGGGGAAACAAAAACAGAAAATGATTAATGACATTCAAATGGGGTACTCATCATTTGTGGTACCTGAAAATATGAAATTAAAGTTTCTGGCCTGATTTTCCATCACCTATTCTTGAAACGTCTATTTGCGCGAACGGTTCAAAAACACTTGATGACAAATCGCCCGATAACAAATTATTTGATACTTGTGTTCTTTTGTTAACTTGAAAGTTGCATTATTACGCATACGGGTAACGTATTAGGAATACGAGGCCGCTAAATAAGTTTTTTTACTTAATTTTGTATTATATTTTTATTTTTAACAAATGGGTATAACTATTTTAAATATTTAATAATATAAACTTAAAAACAAAATTTAAAAAAAATCACCCACCCGTTTTCGAAATACTGAATTTATAAAAATGCAAAAAAATAGTTTTCGGAAATTTTGGTGTGCCAGTATTCTTTATAATTCGAAGGACCTCTTACATACAAATTTAAAATTTTAATTGAAATCCGAAGTTTCGAAAAAATCCATTAAGTCGTTTTCGAAATTTAGAGTTTTCATTTTTTTTTTTGAAAAATTTTGGTTTTTTATATTAAATTTTGGTTTTTTAGAATTTTTAGAGGCGCCCGCATAAAAATTGTGAACAAATTTCAAATCAACAGTTGTTTTCAGGAAATCGAAAACCAAAAAATATAGAACTACTAGAGGTACCAAAAATAACAATGTTTTCAAAAAAAATACGAAAATGTACCCTTCATTTATGAACTGATTTATTTTATAAAAATCGTTGGAGCCGTTTTTGAGAAAAATAAGATTTTTATTTTTGGCCAAAAAGAAATAATGTATGGAAGCTACTGTTATTTGTCATCTTAAAGAAATGAAAAAAACGTGAGAGCATATTACCAAAAAAAAAAACAATATTTACCAAGTTTGAAGCAAATCCATCCATCCGGTTAGGCTGCAGACTAGAGGACAGACTGGCAGACTGAATTGGGGCACCCACTTTTTGGTGTTATCTTTAATGGCAACGTCATGTTTGATTGTTAGAATTATATACAGTAATTATAACCGCAAGGCAAGTAAAAAGGGAGCGGTAACCACTGAGCGTACCTCAGGGTATCGAGAAGGTTAATCCGCCACTGCCCGTACTTGCATAAATACAACCCCATTACGACCCCATCTATTAATTGTATGAACGTTACCGACGTTCAAGCTTTGATCCATGATTCAGCAATTTAAGTTCGCCGATTTCGGCGAGTTAAGTGAGGTTCAACGTTGGTTCAAATTTTCATCCATGGCTTAGCAATTTCACCTTATCGATTTCAGCGATTTATACTCACCGAATTTCCTCAGTAAAATCTCCGGAATTGTGACAAGATTTATGAAAAGACTAATTTGGCACTAATTTAACTAGAACGACGAAATCTCATCACACTCACGTCGCTTTTTCTTATCTTATCCATTTTGTTCAAGAATAAATAATTCTTTTAAATGCATGGCAATGCTATTTTCGATTTGTCAGCGGACTATGGATTTCTCATACAGAGTGTCCCTTAATTTGTCAAGAGTATTTTAAGGTGTGACTTTGGTATACTATTCTAAGAAAAAAAATTGTTTTACAGTAAGACCCTATCTTCAATTTTAAAATCTTTTATCGGGCATTTAAGGAAAGTCTTACTTTGGTGTACCCTGATCTATGTTAACGGTAATTGCGCTGGAAGTTCTAATAATAGAAACTTTGTTTAGGCCTTTGTTTTTAGAAGAAGCAACAGCCTTTGTAATCGCGTTTAAATAAATTTGATATCTCATCTCAATCTTATGATATTCAGTTTTTAGACTGTTCCATTTTTCCTGCCCGTGCAATTTTTTTGATATTAGGGTCAATAGATACAAAAATTATAAACAATAAAGGCATTATTGGAAGAACTCCATCCTAGTCAACACCAATTTCTTCCTAAAATTTTTGAAACAATTGAAGCAAACAATTTGAATTGAACAAAAAGATCTGGTTTTTATTCTAACAACTCTGTTTTGTGTGGACATTTTTTTAATGGTAAATTTGATTTTTTTGGAACAAAATTCGTTTTTTTTTCTAAACAAAATCCATTTTATCGTGTCACAAGTGTTACATTTTTAAAATGATTTCAATGTGGATATTCACAATCCGGTGCAACTGGTCTAGTATCATTGTTGTAAAAGTGCAAAAGTGCAACTTTTATTACCACAACAACAACTTACACTGACTAAGATTTTACAACAATTTTACCCTTTTGATATACCCTAGTCCTATTGCAACAGAAAAATACAATGGTGCAAGGTTTGCCTGATGTCGGTGACAGTTTGGCAGCTGTTATTTTCTGTCAGAAATGTTTGTAGTCAAACTGATTTTGCAGTTTTACTCCAGAGTTGCAATAGAACAGAAAAGGTGCGTTCAAGATTTACAGAAAAAAAATAAAATTTAGGAATTTTACACGTTTTTGCTGCTTAAATACCCTTAAAGCTTAACACAAATACTAGCATGAATTGACATTTCCCTTACGTCAAATTGATTTTAATTTTGGAATTTGTCAAAGCACTTTAAAAGCAAAAGTGATTAATAATGATTATATTGTTTTTACCGTTAATATTGCAGATATCAAAAACCACTTGCAGAATTATAAAAAAATTGATTTTTTTTAAATTACATCCAAGAAATAGTAAGAAATCGATTTATGGCATTTTTATTTGGCAATCCGTAAACTCTCTCCGATCCGGGATCTCAACTGAACACATTTGTGTGATTCTGAATTTTAATAAGATTGAACGTGTGAAAATAATAATGATACAAAAATGCCAACAGTCGAGTTTGACGTTCCGGTATATGAATGTGTGAGTGCTTCTGATTCCGATTCTGTTTTCAAATCCAGAAGCAAAATTCTCTTCTTTTCAGAATTAGAACTGTCATTTTTTCCCAAGTGAACACTTTCAGAAGAGTACAGAAGGCTTCCGGATTGTCAAATAAAAACGACATTATAAGGAATTTCGAAATTACTTTCAAAAGTAAGAGTAAAAAATTCCGTTCAAATCTTTTATGATGGACTGAACGTTCTTTTAATTTTATCACACAAATATTTTTCATTAATATTTTTTTGTATTTTTAAAATCATTTTTAAGAAAAAAAATTTAAAAAATTTATATTTCGAAGACTGCTCATTAAATTTTTTTTCAAAAATAGAATTTTTTTAAAAATATTTTCAAAAAGTCTTAAAAAAAACTTTTTTTCTCAAAAACCGCTCCACAGATTTAAAAATTTTTTTTTTCGTAAATTCAAATTTATCCAAGAAAAAAAATGACGAACTTTTTTTTAGCTCAAATTAGTTTAAGTACGGACTGAAACTGCAGTAACAGTTTCTGCTGTTAAACTTATAGAAGAAGATCGACATCATCCTGCATTAGTTGGTGTACTTAATTTAAATATGGCTTCTCCAATTAATAATTATTCTTCTGACAAACTTGAATTTAACTTTAGTAGGTGTAATTTTATAAATTTGTTTGATTTATTGTGTACCAAAGACTGGAACCAATTATTTTTAATGTTTTTTATAATTCCCTCTTTGACTGTTTCAGTAAAACAATTCCATTTAGAAAATCTCGTAAAAACTCGCATCTCAAAAACTTACAAAATAAAAAAAACAAAGCTAGGGTGAAATATAATCAAACAAGATCTGATGATGATTATAGAACGTTCGTTATCATTAAACAATTATTTAATAACTATTCAAACTCTTTATATGATGAGTATATTCATGAAATAGAAGTTGATCTTAAATCTAATTCAAATAATTTCTAGAAGTTTGTCAATTGTAAGAAAAAAACTTGTGGGTACCCTAACTCTATGTCAAATTCGTCATAATCTAGTCATAAACCAAAAGTTATTGCAAACATATTTGCAAGCTATTTCAGAGAAGCGTTTGATGATTCAAACACTATAAACCCTTCTTACTCTTCTTCTTCAGTTTTAAACTTTCCGCATTTAAATGATATTGATTTTGAAATAAGTGAACAAACCATTACACAATACATACTGAAACTGGATGAGTGTTTTAGTCCTGGTCCTGATGGTGTGCCATCCTCTATTTAACTATTTAACTATTTGTAAAAGCTCATTTATTGTACCAATTCAAAAGAAAGGTCCAAAAAATGAAATAATGAACTATAGACCTATTGCTATTTGAGTCAATCGTATGTAGTGTCCTTTCCTTTCATTGTAGTTCAATTATTTATGATCACCAGCATGGTTTTGTGAAAAAGCGTTCTACTGTTACCAATCCGTTTAATTTTACGTCCTTTTGCTTAGATGTTTTTGAGAAACGTGAACAAGTAGATTGTATATTTACTCATTTTAGTAAAGCATTTGACAAGTTGTGTCATAAAACACTAACTTTTAAATTGTTTCGTCATGGTTTTAACGACAATTTCTTAAATTGGATTTCATCGCACTTAGAAAATAGACAATATGAAGTAATATTTCGTAATGAATGTTCGACTCCGTTTGTAGTGAATTCTATTGTCCCCCAGGGCAGTCATTTAGGTCCAATTTTATTAATTTTATTTATAAATGACTTGATTTCGATCATAAAATATTCGTCTGTCCTTATATATGCTGATGGCATTAAACTTTTCAAAAGAATTAATTCTAAATCTGACTGTCTACTTTTGCAAGATGACTTAAAATTATTTAGGGAATGGTGTAATATTAATCGTCTCGTTTTAAATGTTGAGTTTTACACGCAAGAAAGTTCCAATTGTTTTGATTATATGTTTGATATGTTTGATTTGCTCTTTAAGTAGAGTATCTGTTTTTTCTGACTTGGGAGTTGTTTTAGATTCGGAACTTACATTTACTGACCATATTAGTTTTGTAGTTAGAAAAGCAAATAGAATCCTTGGTTTCATTAAGAGATTTGGCCGCGATTTCCGTGACCCTTATGTTCTCAAACTACTTTTTGTTTCATTTCTGAAACCAATTCTTAAGTATGCCTATGTAGTGTGGGCACCTTATTATTAAAATGAGAATTGAAGCAATTCAGAGGAGGTTCTTGCGCTTTTGTCTCCGTTTTCTTCCTTGGTTCCGTGGAAACCCTCTGTCCCCTTATTCTCAAAAACTTGCTTTAATTAACCTTCCTTCCTTGGCAAATCATAGAAAATATTTACAATTTTGTTTTATCGCAGCAATAATAAATGGAGCAGTATCATCACCATCGGTTCTTTATCGTCTTAACTTTAGTTTAAGTCGCTCAAGTATACGACTTCAAAGACCACTGAATCAAATTTTTAGTAGATCAAACTATGGTGCTCATAGCCATTCAATTAGTTGAAATATATAATAAATTTTATTTTATAGTGGCTTCACCAAATGACAATTTTAAAAATCCAAAATTCAAAACATTGTTTTACAATAGCTTGGAAATTTAGTGTTAAGTAGTTTTAAGCATTTATTTATAAACATATTGTTCACGTTAGGATTTAACGAATTGAAATAAAGTATTGAGTATTTATTTCAGAATTTTTAATTATTTTTTCTTTAAGTAAACCGATTTAATCTTTTATTTACAGGTTTATATAATTAAATCTTTAATATTGTCATACCAATTTATTTTAGAACAATATTTTAAAAAATATATGTATATGTTTTTTTCCTTGTTTGGCCCAAACAGCGTCATTTGGAAAGTTTTGTATTGTTGGAATCATGTATGTGCTCGAACAAATTTCAAAAATAAATCAGAAATCATTTCATAAAATGTGTGGGTTATAGTCGAAGATTTTCAGAGCATATGATCGAAATGACCCAGTATTACACAAAAAGGTCCAAAATATGTTTTGTTAGTTAATGATTTTTTTTAATTTAACTCTTTGGTTTTCAGCTTTGATTGAAAGTATATTATACCTTAAACTACACAGTTATACTAGATATATTGATTCGTTATTAGTCTCTCAAAAAATTTTGGAATTCTTAATATTAATAGAAAATTACAAAAATAATCTAAAATAAGCGATGTACATATATATATAGACATATATAGAAACTAAAATGTTAACTCCGAAATCGTATCAATCTCTTTTTTTATATTTATCTGCATAAGAAAAGGATTGAAAGTAGCTGAAGTCAGAAGCAATTATTTGTCTATAAGTTGCGACGAGTAAAACCTTATATGCATGTACGTGAACAAGTAGAAGGCATACAAATTTCTAATAGGTAGTTAGATAAAAGACTTTTCATAACTTACATATTCCTAGAATTCAAAAAGAAAACAGAGGTTTTCTTTTTTTTATTTTTAAGGTATCCTACTCCTTAGCATACTAACTATCATCATAGCAACATACATATTACAAATTACTTTAAGGGTTCTTTCTGCACTTCTTGCATTATTATGTTTATATAAAGTTATAAATCGGTGCTGCATAGGCCCCATCGGGTCGTGCATTTGTTGTACCTAATATACCACTTTCCAACCTAATGCATCTCGTTTCATCAACTGCAAGGAAGCACAAAAAACAAAGTGCAGATATCTAAAGCTATATGTATATACATAGATGTATATAAATAAATAAATGCAGAAATATGCAAGCAGAACTGCAACACAAAGCATATTACCTACAACTACAGCAGAGAGTCTATAACATAAGTTTAAAGCAGCAGGCATTGAATACTTTTTCTAATGCCAAGGAACTCGTTGCCGAATGAAACGAAAGTAAATTAGATGCACACATGCACAACCATTGTTTCACATAGATACAATTGTTTACTCTATACTCGTTTTGAAAACGAAGTTGTGTTAAATTTATGTTTTTACGTGCAGTGTATAGATAGTTTTTACCTACACTACAATGCAAATGGTAAGTACCTTCTTTTATTTTATTTTTAAAAAAAAACTGAAGAACCTTTATATTTATATTAAAACTACTCACGTTTTCAGCTAAGGCGGTTGAGGTGTCTTAAACTCACATCGACCCCACTTTCCACATTTGAATTTTCCTCGACAGAACTGGATTTGAATACTGTACTTGTTTATTTAAAGAACAAACAATTGTCTGGTTTACCAATTGGAAGCATAACTTTAATGTTATAATAAAGGGTATTCAAGAAATTCTCAAATAAATTAAAGTGATTTAAAAAAAAATTAAATTAAGATGAACCGGACATCCTTTATCTTTTCTAAGGAAATAACAAGAGTGCCACCTATCACTGATTAATCAAAAGTATTGAAAAAAGTGCTGCCAATTCTCAGAAATAAACAAATTTTAAATTATTTAGGATAGGGTTCATAATTTTTATTTAAAAGGAATAGCTCTTTGCAAATTGTTCATTTTCTTCTATTTTCTTGTGCTTCTACTTTCTTAAGTTTAAAAACAACTATTTTAGTCTGAACTAAATTTAAATGCAAACCCGTTTTCTATCGTATGCCCTTGGTAATTTCTTGAAAAAAAATTGTTTTTCCTTAAGCCTAGTACGCAGATCGGGAAAAAAAAATTTTCCATAAAAATTTTATCCTAGGACAAATTTTATCTTTGATATTTTTCCGGGCAGTACGCAGCTCACGCGCAAAATTGTGAAGTTTGTACCCGCTGTACTTCGAAAATGCATCCGCTGTACAAAAAAAGTCTCCATTTAATTTTTCAGGCAAAATAATGCTCTGCGCATTGTTTTGCAGGAAAAATTTTGACAGCTCATAGTCATTGTGGCAGAATTATATTGCGCTATACATTATTTGAAAGTAAACATTTATTAATTTTCGCTACGGCCGGGCCAAAAACAAAATTAAAGCCGAATTATTTCATTACTGGTATCTTTGTTTTTAATGAAAAAAACCAACATGAAGATCGAAGCAGAATCCTTCACGGTTCAACTGGGCACAGAAGGTTTTAAGATCGAGGAAAAATATTACAATTACGTGCAGGTTAGGACTCAAAATAAAAAGGCATAATTATAACTATTTTACATTTTTAATTTTTAGTTAAAATGCTGGCGAAATGTTTGCCTCACAACCAACTGAGGAAAGATATGAATCCATATCATGAATTTTAGACCGGATGTGATGCCGAATCCAATTCAAGTTATGATTGAAAATCGAAGAATTACCCGCGATACATTTGTGAAAAACCTTGTAAAAACCCATTGTTTTGCATTAATTTAATGTGTTTAATAAAAAGAGTGCAACACAGCAAATTTTGTTTACCTTTTTGAAATTCTCGATTGACAGGTACTTGACAGTTCCTCTTATTTCTCCAACTTCAAGATTTTGCGCGGTTTTTTCCAATTGATTGTAGAGATTAAAATTGTAGAGATAAAATTTAGTTTTTCCCGATCTGCGTACTGGGCTTTAAGATTAGGCGCATCATATATACTTGTTTAGACAGGACAATTTAAGTTATCCCATCTCATTATTATAGTTCTATCCTAACTCGTGAAGCGTTGAATGCATTTTGTTGCAGCTGGTAGTTTGATTAGCTAAATCGATAATAAATTGTGACAAATTACTTCGACCAGTGACAAACACATTTGTTACATTTTACGACAAAAATATGCTTGTATTTTAGAATTTATGTCTGAAACATATAATTCCTCCGTCAAAAAAAATGAAAAAGTGAATCTTCATGTCATAACTTATAGTGTGACTACTTTAAATGAAAAATCTAAAATTTGTAATACATTCCAGTAGTGTCTGTAACCATTTTTTTTGTGAGTTTCATTTGTTTTCTTTTTATAAAACTCTTACGACATCAAACGCCGTGTTTTATAAAAGCTCATAACTCATATATCTCACCCCGTGAAAATAAAACGATCTGGGTTATGTACTTAAATATACCCTCTGTTCACCAAACTTAATACTAATATTTGCAAATCCAGATAGAACCCCCGATAGAAACCTGGATCTGTGTTGTTTTTACAATACGTCTTAAAAATAACCCAAATCCACACCCGTATATAATAAGACGCAGCTAATATTGCTTTACTGACACTTTATATATATAATATTAGGAGTGTTTCCTAATATTATCCAGGAAATTGTAAGAAAAAAACGTTCAGTGAGATTAAAAATTTGCATGTTAAATCCAACAACAACTAATCCCCGGGGGTGCTTAGTTTATATTAACCCCGAGAAATTTCGGGGCTTGGCCTTAGGAGAGGATAAAAACTGTACTACCAAATTCTTCATTAAATTATCGATAAATCGTGTAAAAACTTCAAAGCTGACATAAGAAGTTTATGTATATTCTGTAAATCGCCGAGCAGTCTCCATGAAGCGACGAACTTTAGCTGGCACCTGCGGCATTGGTGTCTTTGCCATAGCACTACTTGCAGTTTTTTCTGGCTTTTTCCACACTCAATTGGGTGTTATTATCGCATTACAGGATCCAAATTACTTTTTATCGATTTCATTGTGAACGACGACAGTCAGAAAATGTTCTTCGGTGGTTTCCGCTGATGGTTGTTCCATGGTGCTCTTTTTTAGACTTTCGTGGGTCCCGATTAGAGATTGCGCATACATCTTTCAATCCTGAATATCCCGGCATTGAAACTCCCAAATCCTGGGATTTACGAAATTAGTTGCTTCAGTGTTCGCTTACATTTTTTTTGCTCATTACATTTTTAATATAGATACTTTCTTAGAGCAACCATAGACAAATTATTATAAGATGGATAGCCTCTGTTTTCATGATTTCATTTTTATTTTATTCATTATGATTTCGTTTACTTGAACCGGTAAAACTGATATCGGGTAGGTATTCACAAAATAAAAAGAAATATCGAACAACAATGCAATTTTCATATCAACTTGGACTAACTTTCTCCAGGATCCAGTTTTCTTCAAGTAGGAAATTAAAAAAAAATCCATGACTAGAACGCACGTACTTGCTCTCATGTTTGATCACATCTTAAGCACAAGATTTTTAGTAGAAACAGCTCAATGTGTTTTAGTCTTGTTGACTTAATTTTATGCAAAATTTCGTATTTTTTTCAAAACATTTACTATGGCAATTTTATGCATTTAATAATATACATTTAAAACTGAAAACATTTCTGTACTTATGCCTTTTCTTCTCAGAAGAAATAAATTAATAAATAAAATTTGACGTTTCGTGAAATCCCATATTAATCATGCATACATTTCTCAAAAGACATTAAGGATTCATGCAATGAGATAATTTTCCGCTTCGTATTGTGTCAACCCTCATAAGAACCTGTGTAATTTATTTTCGCTGCATGTGAAAAAGCTGCACATCTGTTTTAAGGAGGCTCCTTAAAACAGATGTGCAGCATGTCTGCACGCATCGCTGCATACAAAAAATCTTAAGCTATCCGAAAAGCTTTGGTATACTTTTGTATCCCATAAGAAATGTCAAAAACATATGCACAAGCCCATACAAATTTAACCTATTCGATGTTGTTCAGGAACTTCACTGGATACTAACATATCTTAGATAGGCTATCGTACCATCATCTGAATGTACCCATTGTGTGGTAAAAAAATTGAATACACCGAAAATGGATGTTAATTACACAACAAGAGAAAAACAAATACATATGCTCCTTATGCCACTCAAGAAAATTCGTATACCAAGAACTTAATCATATAACAATTTATTTTCCGTGAGCAATTCATATATTTTCTTCCATTTTTAAAATCACGACTCAAAAAATATTTTATTTAAGTCAATATGAGTAATGCCAAAATCCTTCATCTCAGATTTTTTTCTTTGCTATTGTGGCTGCAATTAAACTTGGTAGCTAATTTATAAATAGAGACATCGAGCAGCGAGCGCCGCATGCAGCCCTTGAAATGTGTCAACCCTCATAAGAACCTGTGTAATTTAATTTCGCTGCATGTGAAAAAGCTGCACATCTATGGCAATAGTGCAGCAAGGGCTGCATGCAGCGCTTGAAATGTGTCAACCCTCATAAAAACCCATGAATCAAATGGATAAGACAGATGTGCAGCATGTCTGCAAGCATCGCTGCATACAACGCTGCGCCCGAAACCTCATGTGCATACTCTTAGATATTTATGATACATAGTTTTGCCAAAATTATGTCCGCATTCAGATATCAAAACATTGCTATCTGTATAGGTTGGTGTTGTTGTAATTCCGTCTAAAACCACAGTTGGTGACAAAATAGCTCCTACAAAAAAAAACTCAAGCTATTCGAAAAACTTTTGTATACTCCTGTATCATATGAGAAATTTAATAACATATGCACAAACATCTACAAATTTAATCTATCCGGTTTTGGGTGTTCAGAATCTTAGATAGATATTACCCTATCTTAGATAGGCTATCCTACCGACAACTGAACGCGCCCAATGAGAACAGTCATTGTGGGTAAAAATTTTTTAAATTTATTATAAAATGGATATTAATGAATTAAAATGGGAAAAACAAATTCGTAGGCTCATTTTGTCCCTCATGAAGATTCTTATAACAAGAGCTTACGATACAAAAATTTATTTTTCTTAACCAATTCATAGATTTTTTCCATTTTTAAAATCTTAAAACAAGAAATATTTTTTTTAAGTCAATATGAGTAATGCCAAAAAGAATCGTTTCAGATTTTTTCTTTGCTGTTGTGGCTGCAATTAAACTTGGCAGCCAAATTAGAAATAGAGACATAGCGCAGCGAGCGCTGCATGCGGCACTTGGAATGTGTCAACCCTCATAAAAACTTGTGTAATTTATTTTCGCTGCATGTGAAAAAGCTGCACATATGTATAGGGCAAAAGAAAAAAAGATTACGATACTTCTTTGTTTTTCTTATTTTATTGACATCATATGTGAAACAAAATCTGCAAATTGTTGTTGTTTGTTGTTTGGGGATTAATGGATTTTGTTTAACATATGACGTCAATGACAAAGTTTTCTCTGATTCATGATAAGAACCTGTGTAATTTATTTTCGCTGCATGTGAAAAAGCGCCACATCTCTTTAGGGCATAAATGAGGGTAATAATCAGCTAAACTAACCTTATGAGGCTTATTTCTACGGTTTCTACATCAAATTCGTGAGATATTTTTTTTCTGCTTAGTAAAATAAATAGTTCTCATGGAGGACGCCCTTAAATCGCACATATATGGTTTGATTCACACTCTGACAGTTGGCACAAATTAACACAACTTTCGGCCAATCCCTGTTCCAGACTTAAAAATTTGGTAGTTTTCGGCAGAAGATAGTTTCCCTTCCTGATAATTTCATGCCAATTGCTGTCCAATAAATGTTTGTAGGCAGCAATTTATTTGCGGAAAATTTTTAATTGTCAGCTTGACGTTTTGTTATAAATAAAGATAAAACATCTCGTCGTTGTTTTTCGAAAAGATTTTTTGAAAAAATTAATTAATTTAAAACTACTAAGATCCAAAATTAATAGTTTGAGGAGAGAAATGTGAATTTTAAACAAACAAATACATATCTAAAAAAAAACTGCTTTGTTGACGTTTAAAAATTGGCAGACAATTGTGCTCAAGCTGTTCCAGACTTTTTTGAACTTTATTTCTAAATAAGAGAATTTCATCGCCACTCCTTAAACATTTAGAAGCTGCCAATTTCTGTTAATAGTCTGGATTAGACTTATATATGGTTTAATACAATTTTGAAAGTTCGTGTCGTCTTATAGTATTAAGTTTTGAATTTTTTTAATTAAATGTTTCATTTTAAAGAAATGCTGGCATCACTTCGCCGTAATTATAGGGAAATTATTTTAAGGAGGGAAATTTCAAAAATCAATTGAAATGCGGCTTGTTCGTTCATAATTTTCTCAGCGCCATTTTTCATTTCATTCTACATTTTGAATTGAAGAAGTCGAGAAGTGAAAGTTTGCTTGTGCTACTTTTATTCTTAAAAAAAAATAAAACCTTAAAATAATATATAAGCTTAAGCTTATACCTATTTCACATCAAATCGTAATTGTAAGTACTTGAGTTTTTTTTAAAATAATTTATACCTATGTTCTTTATTATTTTTGTTGAGTTTTTACCTGTTTGTTAATTATAGTATGGAATTTAGTTTGCGCCTTCAAACTTAAATATAAATATAAAATTATTAATTTAACATAATATTAAAAGTAAAGTTTATTAATCGAATTAATATTATAAGCCATAGATACACCACACCCATTTTATCTTACTAATTCCAAGACGCAATTTTTTTTTCATTATGGACGCCATCTTGAATTTATTCGAGTATTAAATTTTTTTCCCCCAATTAAAGGTTAATAATAATTTTAAATTGTGTTAATATATACAGCTAGCTATGTACATAGATTTTATATAACGGAAAACATTTGCATTGCTTTCAGAAGAAAAAAAGTTAAAATTGATTCCAAAATGCCACGCTATCGGGAGTGGGACTTGGCTTGCAAAGTCTATGTCGGGAACTTGGGCTCATCAGCGTCCAAGTATGAAATTGAAAATGCCTTCAGTAAATATGGACCTCTAAGAAATGTGTGGGTTGCCAGAAATCCACCAGGATTTGCTTTTGTTGAATTCGAAGACAGGCGTGATGCCGAGGACGCAACTCGAGGATTAGACGGAACGTAAGTTATAACAAAATTCTGAAAAAAAGAAACTAATTTTCAAATATGTGTATGTATGTAGACGATGCTGCGGAACCAGAATACGTGTTGAAATGTCATCCGGCAGGTCTAGGCGAGATGATCGCCGGCGGGGTGGTGGTGCTGGTGGCGGCGGCGGTGGCCCAGGTGGTGGTCGCGGAGGTCGATACAGGTATGATTCGTTGCTTTTTGTTTTCATTTATTTAAATTTTTCTAAGAAAGTAATTTATGTTTTGTTATTTAATTCACATTGTTGAATGGTGTGGCCAACTCTGAGATTATTTAGGTTAATTATATCACAATGAAAACGTTTTCGGCCAAATTCCTAAACACAAGATTTGCAATTCAAAACTCATTTATAAACAATCTGGTTAAAATAGAAAAGCAATTGAGCTGAGCGACTTGCTTTTGCGCAGAGGTTTTTTGCTTAAATAAAATATTTTGCGTTTAGGAAATTGTCCAAACGTTCTTGTTCACCCAAAATTTTGATATGGCTTTTCGATTGGCCATCCGGATCACGTTCCTCCAATAAAACACGCGGAAACAATGATTCTGAATTGTATGTATCACTGTTCTTGTGAAAATTAAATTAAAAAAAAAAATTACATCGGCTAAACAAAATTTCCGAAACACTTGATTTCAATTTAGATACACATTTTCTTGTATCAATAATAATTAACTTGCTTCTTTTAATGTTATTTTACCAGAAAAGTAGTTTAAATTCCATAAGCACACCGAAATTACACCTATGATTTTGACATTTTGATTATGTGAGTGTATTATGTCGATTTCGTTTCAACAAAAACATCGACTTGCCGTCGATCCTTTTTTCTGAAAATCAAATTCGTTTCAAATTAAAACCAATATTTTTCTGGAAAAACAGATCCGTATTGAATCTCTTTTTGGAGACGGATTCAAAACGGATTTGTGCACAGATTCTTATACACACTAAAATATTTGTTTTGAAGTTTCTCAATTGTTGTGTTGTGAATTAATTTTTATTTTGTGGCAGTGTACAGAAAAAGTAAATTAATGCATTAAAAAATAAAAAAAATTGTTAAAAACTTCTTGGAAACAAATATTAAAAAAGTGCAAGTGGGTTTAGGAACTCCCCCGCATCGGAATCGGGAAATTAAAACGAAATAATGATGTTTTAACGAATTGAAGATTTGTTTTTTTTTTAGAGCTGCCAAGCAACACACACAGTCCCAAAAAGAGATTCGGTCCGTAATCGTTCTTTTCAAAGCCAAAAAGTATTGATTTTAGTAGCGAATCCTAATTATTGAAACGAAATCGACATTAGTGATTCTGTTTTCGATTCTGAATTGAAATCGAGAATCGTTTTCTGTTCTGTTTAGAATAACAACTGTCATTTTGTGGGGGTCAGAAGAGTTCTAGACGGCCAATCGAAAATGCCATTAGTAAACATCGTTAGGCAATTTCGGGTGAAAAGAACGCGAAAACTTCTCCGTGATAAGAAACACCCTGATGGATCAACTTTTTTGGTTAAAAATAAAGTGACATTTACAACCATATGACACTGGCATCACAAATAAGCCAAATAAGATTGGAAACTTTCGTACCATTTGTTTACAATGTTGTATTTGTAGCTTTGAAACTCTATCCATGAATAGATGGGAAATCGAAATGCAAAGCAAAAACAAATTACTAGGGCTGTGTTGTCTATAGGAAGAGGGACATA
The DNA here is from genome assembly GCA_910595825.1 of Philhelius pedissequus. Classification (NCBI taxonomy): domain Eukaryota; kingdom Metazoa; phylum Arthropoda; class Insecta; order Diptera; family Syrphidae; genus Philhelius; species Philhelius pedissequus. The sequence goes on along the minus strand of OU343162.1, from coordinate 148,583,752 downwards.
AAAGATTCTTGCGTGCGTGTTTCAGCTTGTAGGCAAATGTCAAATGAAAGCAGAGGTTTCTGGTCTTTAAGTTATTAGTTTATGACTGGCATTTAAGGACTATTCACATGAGAGCGACCAACGACCGACGAATAAATTCAATTTAAAACAATTTACCAACCTAAATTCTTCACAAATTCTAAACAAAAATGTAGAAATATAATTTATATAAATGTTTACGACAGAAAATTTTACTTTTTAATCGCCAAAATAAGATAAATTTGAGACAATAATATTGGTCGTCGCGAATTGCATCTGATTGCTACGAAGAGTCAAACTGTATTCGCGTTCCACATACCATCCAGCCTTCAACAAGTAATTTGTTCGCTCGCGCCTCACCTAAAAGTCAGACTTTCAATCTATATTGGTGACGAATAAAATTAAAGCCATGTGAACGAATGGACGAATATTCGTTAATTCGTTGGTCACTCACATGTGCATAGTACTTTAAGCCTAGTACGAGTGAAATACTAACGAAAACATAACGAACACATTTTTAAGAAGAAAACAAACCGAATCACAAAAAAAACTCGAATTTAATTTTCCGCACACAACATTTTATGATTTCGTTCTGTAATATTTCTATGGAATTTTTTCGTTTCGCATCAGCAGCGTCCTAGGCTTAAGTTTGTGCAGTGACGATAAAGTTTGAACAAATCAACAGTCAGTTATCTAACGGATTATAAAAAAATTATTCTTGTTTACCTACAGTTTTAATTCGTTTGTTGTTGTAAAAAAAATAATCTGAAATGGTTTAATTTAATTAAAGATTGATTCAACAAAATCTAACACCGAAATGTTTTTTTAACAACAACAGTTGGCTTTGACAGTTCTCACAGCACAGCGTGGCCAATGACAAACATTTAAAATCGCATGCAAATGAATGCACTCGATCTTTTTAAATTTGTCATAATTCTTTTTTTTTGCGTTTGTAGGTGATTATTTACATATTTTTTAAAATGATGTCATTTTATTAACATGTTTGCTGATAAAAAAATTGTACATTTAAATTCTACATAAGGCGTTTTTCTTTTTTAGTCAGAGCAGAGTCTGAGTTGTCAAGAAATTTGTTTGTGTTTCTTTTTAACTTAGAGCATGCAATGCAAAGCTCCAAATGTGTCTCTTTTCGTTCTGAACATGTGTAGATCGCACTCGACGTGCTCGAAGATAACTGACCGAGCATGTAAGTATAAATTGCTGAACGCACCAAATGCCATGTGTGTTTCAAGAAGGAAAATAGGAAGAAAAAAAATAATTAGATACATAGAAGGGTAGGTTTTGTGTTATTTATTGCTTTTTATGATTTAAATGAAAATGTGTTCTGATTTGTGTGGTTCAAGTGTGTTTTAAAAAAAACATACCAGTGTTCAGAGTTCGCTCTGTTTGGAACATGTTGAGTGCATTATTTATGTGTTCGAAATAAGTTCAGTGCTCTGCTCTGAAAGAAAAAAGAAAAACGTCTATAATCAGATACATATGTGAGTTTACGCAGAGGAAAAAGAAAAGAGTGTTTTAAACGTCTGCCTAACTAAAACTTACGTTAGACTTGTTCATAAAAATTAAAGACAATTTAATAGATTAATGGCAAAAAAAACAAGTGAAAGCAAATTAAAAATTTCGTCAAAAATAGAGGAGTCGAATCCAAACCTGACAGTCAAACTCGAGAATCCCATTCATATAACAGATACAACGTTTATATGGAGAATTGAATCGATATTGAATCAGGATTTAAGTCTTTGTATACTTGAATCGGATTAAAATAGAATTACTCGATCCGATCCCACTAGAAGAGCTGAATCGAATTGAAAATGTATTTATATACCTGAATCGAGGAATTGAAGAATCGAATTCACATCTGATTCTTGGTGTGTGTGTGCACCAATAGTGTTTTTTTGTATTCAGTGGGTTTCCGTTTTCTTTGTATTTTTTTCTGTTGCATGTTTTTGTTGTTTATTCTGTAAACTCAAATTGTCACTTCGATTCCATTTTAATTAAATCTTCCGATCCCACGAGGCCATATAACGGGTGATTTTTTTGCTACTTGGTCTTTGACGTTTATATTTTTGACAGATCACACATGACAAATTCCACGAACATTTCACATTTCGATTCAGTATTGTTTGCCATTTCATCATGAATAGACTTACGCCTGAATAACATTTGCAAATTATTGAAATTTATTATCAAAATTCGTGCTCTGTGAAAAATGTGTTTCGCAAGCTACGTCCGTTTCAGCGACGAGGCTCATTTTTGGCTAAATGGATACGGGAATAAGCAGAATTGACGTATTTGGAGTGAAGAGCAGCCAGAGGCAATTCAGCAGCTACCAATGCATCCCGAAAAATGCACTGTTTGGTGCGGTTTATGGGCAGGCGGCATCATTGGGCCGTACTTCTTCAAGGACGATGATGGCCGCAGGGTTACGGTCATTGGAGAAAGGTACCGTTCGATGATAACAGATTTTTTTTGCCGAAAATGCAAGAATTGAACTCGGTCGACATGTGGTTCCAACAGGACGGTGCCACATGCCACACTGCACGCGAAACCATGCATCAATTGAGAGGCGAATTTGGTGAGCAGTTGATCTCACGTTTTGGCGCAGTCAATTGGCCACCAAGATCATGTGATTTGACCCCGTTAGACTATTTTTTGTGGGGCTATGTTAAGTCTATTGTCTATGGGGACAAGCCAAACACGATTGCTGCCTTGGAAGCCAACATTGAACGCGTCATTGGTGAGATTCCGGCCGAAATGTGTGAAAAAGTTTGCCAAAATTGGACCTTCAGAATGGACCACTTGAAGCGTAGCCGCGGGCAACATTTAAGTGAAATTATTTTTAAAAAGTAAATGGCAGAAATTGATTTATCGATCCAAATAAAAATTTCATTCACTTTTTACAAGTTTCTGTGCTTTTTGAATTTTCAAAAACCAAGCTCTTAAAAAATCACCGTTTACTTCAATCGAAATCTCAATTCGATTCGATTCCTCAATTCACTCAGATAAACGGGGTAAGAGTTGCTTAGATGTCATCATTTTCCTGAACTAGTACCTACACTGTTGATGTTTTTGTAGTAAACGGGAAACAATCAAATGCAAATGTCAAATAAAACTAGACAGCTTTGGTGCCAAGTTGATCAAACCAACTTGTGTGTTGCCTTGTCACTTGATTAATTTGTCTGTTGACATTGTGTTTGAAAAAAATCAAAAGATTTTGATGATTTATAAATTGGTGTGAAAATCTTTTAAATCTGTTACACAGTGTCTCCACGTTCTATATTTTATAGTATAATATCTGTCATTTTGATAGAAAAATAGAATGCTATAAAATTTGGTATTGCGCATTTCATAGCATACTATTTCATTTGCACAAATGTCGCGAAGTAATACGTATCGATGTGTTCTTGCTCTAGTAGCATTACAAGACATAAAAAAAAAAACATTCAACAAAAGGAATTCTAACAATAACACACACCACAAACGTTCATCCGCCACAAACGCTAACGTCAAAATGAAAATGGCAGTCAAATAGTATACTATGGATAGAATACTATGAGCAGAGCAATGTCTAGTATGAAATTTTTTATAGTATACTCTTTGTGGCCTCCATGAGCAATTTTCATTTATTTATAGAAAATCTATCTCGTAGAGACCCCATGTTAAGTTGTGTTGTGCAAACAATACCCATTCAACTGAACGCTAAATTTACAAGGTCTTCGATATGTAGTTGAACATCATTTCAAACTGAACTTGTCTGCGAAATATAAGAATTGTTCTTTTTAAACTAACAAAAACAAAATAAATTGCACTACTTGGTCTTATGTTCGATTCACATCGTAAGCACAAGATTCATAATAAAAACGGCAAAATAAATATAGCTAATTGGTTTTTTATTTTATTTATTCAATTAAATTAAACAATCGTGGTATAGTTTCATGAGAAATTTTGTCGAATTTGTTAAACAGCCCGATCACAAATTCCATCGTAATAATTCCCCGCACGGACAGTTACGCCCCGATCTACGCTTTTAACAGCTTTCGAAAAATCCGAGTGGAATACTCTTATTTTCGAAATCAACGGTGTATGCCAAAATGAAAGGATAAATAGCAATATCGTGCTATTTTCAATTTTAATTAAGCTTATGGCGTTTTTATTTGGCAATCCGGAATTGTTCTCCGATCCGGGATCCCAACTGAACACTTTTGTGTGATTCTGATGATTCTGAATTTTAATGATATTGTATGTGTGAAAATAATTGTGTACGTGAGAATATTCAATTTCAAAAAAAATTTTTGTTGCACAATTATGATACAATAAATGATAACAGTCGAGTTTGACGTTCAAGTATATGAATGTGTGAGTGCTTTTGCTTCTGATTCTGTTTTCAAATCCAGAAGCAAAATTCTCTTCTTTTCAGAATTAGAACTGTCATTTTTTCCCAAGTGAACGTTTTCAGAAGAGTCGGGAAGGCTTCCGGATTGCCAAATAAAAACGACATTACACACATGATTAGGTGAAAATTTAAACCAATCTTGTAGTCCAAAGTTGCCTTTTACAATTTCCATTAATTTTCAAATTCTTCTTTTGCCAGTTTCTTACAGCATTGGGAAGTCAGGTCGCCTATCTCGCTCATTAAAGACTTTCATATTGAAATTTAAAATCAAATATTCATAAAAAACCATAGAATTTGTAAAAAATACTTACATTTTTCTTTAAAATAACTGTTAACGACGCATTACTTTCAGTGTCCGACACAAATAGTTTGTCGTAGAAAAAGTCTGTTTAATTTCATTCCATTCGAATTCAGTGATACCAATTTCTACGAACTTCGAAAATCGTAGGCGAATTTTTCACTCCGAATCCACTACGATGGAATTTGTGATATATTTATCAGGAAACGTAGAATATTTTTCGATTACGATGGAATTTGTGATAGGGCTGAATTTTTGCGTTTCAAAAAAATTTGCATGTCTTACTTTCCTAATTATTGCTACTGACAAATGCATTTTTGGCTTTTCGTTTCTTAGTTTCTTACTATTACTTATTTCTTCATTCTTTTCATATAAATTGTTCTTCTGTGGGATTATGTTTAATTATTGTGGGTTATCGTGAAAATAGCGCAATGGATATAGTGCTTAACTGCTAACCTAGATGATTGGGTTCGATCCCCACCCTAGGCAGCATTCTTTTCTATACCTCCAATTTTAATTGAATGCCGGCCACAATCCACTGTGTGAACAAAAAATTCTTTCTTATTTTTCTATTCCTTTTAGCTACTGCTGTGTTATTCAGGTCTTACAGTGATGTGCATACATAATATGTTGTTAAAATTATTTTTAAAAAAATCCCTGGAAAATTTTGTCCTTCGAACGTTGGGAAAACATGAATGATGCTGAAAACTTTCCCTCGGAATTTATTGGTATCGAGAACAAAATGTTTCCAAAGGAATTTTGCTGTCATTTCATACAATTTCGTTCATAAAAAATTTAATCCGTGGGAGATGCAAGATCGCAGAAAAAATTTCAAGGGAATAAAATACTCTGTGGGAAACGAAATTCCCTGGGCGATTCCCGATAGGGCCCATTAGTTATAATCAGAGTTGGCTGCCTTTATTTCATATTTATATATATAAAAGTATAAACTTATTATATGTATGTATTTGAATTTATATCGAAGTATTTACTATTTATGTATGTCCACCTTTATGTTTTCTTTGTTTTTGTTTAATGACAAAATGATATATCATCTTTTGTGAGTGTGTGTGTTTTAAAAATTAAAAATAAACAAATGTATGTTTATTTTGATTAACAGTAAACATCTATATATTTTTTTTTTTTTTTTTTTGTTGATAAAAGTAAAATTAAAACGCCGCATCTGGTAATCATTTTCAGGGCAAAGTCTACTAGTTCTACTACTACTACTACTACTACTTCCTCCTCCTACTACTACAACATCTTCACGAATAACTGCTCCTACTCCAACAGCAACTCCAACTACTACAATCACAACAATGATACATCTACTGCCATCACCAAAGTCATCAATTCTTCCGCTTGTTTCAGCACCAAATTGTGTCTACTCCTAGGCTGTGGTTGTGAAGCTACTTTTTCGGGGATGACATCAAAATCATCCCCGACGTCGCCAATGCCCATTGAACTATTGTTTCCCCCATGAATAGAGAGTTGTTTTCATTTAATTGCTTAAAATATTTTGTATTTAATGCGAAATAGCAAAGAAAAAAAGTAAAAGGTCAAAGTCCTTTGAGACTGACTGACTTAATTGGAGGAAACGATACGTTAAAGTTGACAACATTTGTGCATCAAAAGCGACAAACTTCAAGTATAATCCATCTGAATCCCACATCCTTACAAACTCCCAAACAACCAAACAAAAAAAAACAACCCTTCAAAGCAACAGATATGTGATAAATTAACAATAAAGAAAAAATTGCTGTCAATCGCGCATTTCAGCACAACTTTCTACATACTCTAGTTTACTCTTTATGAGCAAGGTCATAGCTTAGTCGCCTACAACTGCATGTGCGTTGCTTGTGTCAACTGTTTTCTGCGGTGAACAACATCTACAAAAAATGTATCCACCCAGCCACATCAGAATACGCGGTTGATCAACAACTATCCAACACATCCCACCACAGCAGCATAAGTCATCCTTAAGCACATTTGTTTTTTTGATATTATTAATTTGAATTTTGTTTTGCAAACGAGATTGCTGGACCCCCGCTTGCGGTTCTTGACATCTTATTCTAATTCATCCACCATCATAAAAACGAACACACATCTATCAACCAACCAACCAATCAATCAATCAACCAACCAACCAACCATCACAGCCACCACCACAGCTAGTTTCCCTTCAAACTGACTTAGAGTAATTGAGGGAAGTTATTGTCGTCAACAAGCATTTGTATTTAATAAACCCGTCGCGTTCGACTCCAATTCACCGCTATCAAGCGAAAAAGGGTGTTTTCTCCTCATCTCTGCTTCTTCACACATCTCTGCACGCACTCAATCATCAACAACACACTCTGATGATGCCCCGCGATAACCAACAACCCGAAACAGGACGAATAATCTCTTGTCCTTTGACGCGAAAGTTTATTCAATTGATTTGAATTGAAAAAAAAAAAAAATATTGAGCAACAGTATAAAACGTCGCCTTCTCGATCAACTTCCTTCTTTCGCTAATTTAATTTAACTCTATAAATTGTCCAACCCGCTACAATCGCAGTTGTTCAACACACAACACACCATCATCGTTTGATCGCCGCGTTCTCAGCTCAACTCGCAAACTAAGTCAAGTCAACTCATCATCGACAGTTGTTAGAGTTTCTGCAAAGAATCAAAAAGACCACAAATGAACCACACACCTGCATCATTTTAGTGGTTTGTTGTTTATTTTTTATACTATATCATTTTGTTTCGATATTAGATAAAAATAAATTTTTTATTTATTTAAAAAATAAAAACCTTAAATAATTTATATTAATCCTTTTTGAAAAAGGATGAACAAAAGCAAAAAAAATAGTTTTTGTTTTTCTACAGTTTTGTCTCTATGTGTATTTGAGTTATACTTTATTTGGATTTATTTGATTAATTAAATTTACAGATCTCGTTCCCCAAGGCGCTCAAGGAGTCGTTCGAGGAGTTTCTCACGTGACAGACGGAGCCGATCAGATTCTCGCGATCGACGCTAAAAAATAATAATTAAATAAAGATGATACTCTTTATAAATATTATACATATATCATTTTTAAATTTAAAAAAAATTAACAATTTAAACAAATACCCTACTTTAATCCAAGCCCCAAAATTCATGTGGTAAATATTATGTATAAGCAAATATTTTTTTAATTCAACCATCAAGCTGATTTTTTTTTTTGTAATGTCTTTCCATATTGTGTTTTGGAATATTGTACAAACAAAAACGAATATAACAAAAAAAAAAGAAATAACTTGCATACATTTTATTCTTCTTGAAAAGGAATATAAAATCTGAATTAAAAATTAATATAGTTTTGTATAGTTCAGCTATTTACTAGAGAAAAAATTGTGTAACTCTCTTGTAATAATTTATAAGTAAGTTTAAAGGAAAAATAAAAAATGACTATTGTAGTTCTGAAGTGGATAATTTGTTTTTTAATTTTTTCAATTTTGTCTTTTTTTTTAAGAAAAGCGGAAAATTAAGTTGCTTTTCAAACGCTCTTGTACTTTGTAGTAGGAAAATGGAGCGAACGGGCCAGGGGTATCGCACAAACGATAGCTAACGATTTGCTTCATGTAACGGCAAAAACGCTGGGCTCGACAGTGGGAATATGAGGCCGTGTGTGAATTGCGTTAAAATGTTGGTTAAATTTTCTACCTTGGTTAAATTTTGAAGTTTAGTTTGTGGTGGGATCAAATTTAGCTTTTTGGTGTGTGAATTGCGTTAAAAGGGATTTATTAATACACTATTTTGGCTAAAATTACTTCAAGGTTTAAGAAATTTCCCTAAAAGCATTCAGCCCTATCACAAATTCCATCGTAATCGAAAATATGCTACGTTTCCCGATAAATCTATCACAAATTCCATCGTAGTGGATTCGGAGTGAAAAATTCGCTTACGATTTTCGTAGTTCGTAGAAATTGGTATCACTGAAATCGAATGGAATGAAATGAAACAGTTTTTCTACGGCAAACCATTTGTGTCGGAGACTGAAAGTAATGCGTCGCTAACAGTTATTTTAAAGAAAAATGTAAGTATTTTTACAATTTCTATGGTTTTATGAATAATATTTGATTTTAAATTTCAATATGAAAGTCTCTAATGATCGAGATAGGCGACCTGGCCTCCCAAGGTTGTAAGAAACTGGCAAAATAAGAAATTGAAAATTTCTGGGAAATTGTAGAAGGCAACCTTGGACTACAAGATTGGTTTAAATTTTCACATAATCATGTGTGTAAGCTTAATTAAAATTGGAAATAGCACGGTATTGCTATTTATCCTTTCATTTTGACATACACCGCTAATTTCGAAAATAAGAATATTCCACTCGGATTTTGTGAAAGCTGTTTGTCGTAGATCGGGGCGTAACTGTCCGTGCGGGGAATTATTACGATGGAATTTGTGATGTGGCTGATTTTTTTTTGTTTAAGTTAATTAATTTCTTTCCCAAAATCCGACTTAGAAGATATAAAGTTAATAATTTGGCAAAAAAAAGTAACGAATTCTCAGTTTTACTAATATGTTTTGGTTTTACATCGTTCATTTAATATTTTAAAACAACAATTCCAAATCTTTTCAAAACAATTCCCATTATGGTTAGTTTGTTGATTTAGTATGTAAACACTAGTTTTCACAGCTGAAGAATTTGACAAGCTGACAAATCAATCTATTTGTATTCAATTTGCAAAATGAAATACAATGAGTATTTTAATTAATTATTTTATATTTGTTAAAATATCAAGGGATTATAATATTTGTTTTTTTTCTCTTGAGACCCCTACACAAACAAAAATAATAATGTAACTTAATTTTTCAATTGGATAAATTAAAACTTACATTTATTATATGGTTTCCCAGTAGATCTGAACTTTTTGGAATTCATCTTTCTTTTTGGTTATCGTTTACAGTTTCAAATTACTCTATCTTGAGAAACGTTAAATTTTAACGCAAATTTAGCCTGCTCCACAGCTGCCTACATTTTAACCCATTTTATTCACCACGCTAGTGTCAAATTTTAACCAAGTTATAAAATTTAACCAACATTTTGACGCAATTCACACACGGCCTGAAGCGAATCGTTTTTAAGGCCCTCATTGTGAATCAATAAGTTGCGAACAATTAAGCGAACTTCGATTATCACAGTATTAATAGCAAACTTCATCGTTAGTTCAAAAATAAAAAATAAATAATGTTAAACGTCAAATGCTGTTTGTGTGCTTGATTTTGTATTTTTCGACGATTTAATTGAAAAAAGAAGATAATTTATGTTAAGCAACATTTTAGTTTTGAGGTGATTGAGTTTGAAACGAAAATGCAAGAAAAAATTAGCATTGGCCGGCTGAGAAAAAACATTCGTTATAGTTCTAATACCTTAGAACTCCCGAACAATTTGTAAGCCATCAAAATTAAATTAATTATTCAAAAAAATCAATGTTTTGTCCTCCATTAGATTTTTTTCATCTTAACATCCTTGGCTTAGTAAATAGTGCCACATGCAGATTCTGTGATATAAAAGAGGAAACGCCGGACCATATTCTGGGCAATTGTGATGCACTTGTTCACCAAAGGAAAAAGCACCTTGGGCGATACAGGTGGAAGAGAGTAACTTGCCATCAAATACTCAAATTCATGAGCGAAATACATTTGGAGGAAGTCCTGTAAAATGAGCTATCCTCACCCAGCTCTAGGCGGCGCACAATAGATCTCAAGGTCGCAGTGCAAAAACTCCATTAGATTTATTTTGTACTTCCGATTGAACAAGGATGCTTTTTTAAATGTCCCCAACCAAATAAAGCATGTGTTAAAGGTAAGAAGTTATATGCAGTTACATGTCTTATAAAACTCACTTGCACATTGAGATTTCTTGGGAGTAGTGTCAACTGTGTCAGGCGACAACAAAATTTGGCAGTATAACTACATTAATGGCCTTTTCGATTGGTCATCCTGAAGTCTTCCGAATGCTTCTGAAACTGTTCGTTTGGTATCAAATGGCAGTTCTTGTCCTGGATAGCTAGAAGAGAAATTTCCTTCTGGATTTGAAGCGGGAATCAAAACAAGAAGCACGCACACACTCACCCACTAAATGTCAAATTCAAGTTAATTTATTCATGGCATTGTTTTGTTATGGTTTGTCTGAAATTTTGTAGATTCAATTTCAATCTTTAGAGAATTAAAATTATGGGTATCTGTTCCGAAGACAAATTTTCCCTTCAATAACTGTAATTTCGCATTTTCATAAGAAACAACTTTGAATTCTTCTACATTTGTGTCAGCCATGTATACAAAATAAAATAATCACAGTTGTGCGTTTGACATTTCCCGCCTTACACATAAACTCACATACATTTTCAGAATCTAGTGTTTAATTGTTTGATTGGAATCCCGGATCGGAGAGTTCTTCCGGATTACCAATCGAAAAGGACATAAGTACGTAAGGACATAAGAAATAAAAATTAATTATAATTATGGGGTTTTCGTTTGGCAAATTTATATTTTGATCTATAAATTGATTTTTTTCTTAACGATTCGAACACGTTTTCAGATTTATTTTTATTTGTTATAGTATTGGTGTATAATTGTGTCTCTGTACCAGCTATCGGTATCAGCTGTCTTGTCAAACTAATAGCTGTCCATTATAATGCTTAGTGGTGTTATGGCCTTTTCCATTGGCCGTCCAGAACTGTTCTAACCCCCACAAAATGACAGTTGTTACTCTAAACAGATCAAAAAACAGAATCACTAATGTCCTTTTCGATTGGTTATCCGGAAGAACTCTGCTATCCGGGATTCCAATCGAACAAATAACACTAGATTCTAGATTCTGAAAATTTATTTGAGTGTATGTGTAAGACGGGAAATGTCAAAGGCACGTTTGTGATTATTTTATTTTATAACCATGGCTGACAAGAATGTAGAAGATTTCGAAGTTTTTCCTGATGAAAATGCGAAATTACAGATATTGAAGGGAAAATTTGTCTTCGGAACAGATATCCATTATTTCAATTCTATAAAGAGAAGAAATTGAAACTACAAAATTTCAGACAAAGCAAAACAAAACAATGATGTGAATAAATTAATTTGAATTTGAAATTTAGTGGGTGTGTGCGTGCTTCTGGTTTTGATTCTGACTTCAAATCCGGAAGGAAATTTCTCTTCTATCCAGGAGAAGAACTGTCATTTGATGCCAATCGAACAGTTTCAGAAGCATTCGGAAGCCTTCCGGACGACCAATCGAAAAGGCCATAATACACTCAAATAATCAAAATGTCAAAATCATCGCGTTGATTTGTTTTGTGTAATTTCGATGTGTTTATTGAATTTAAACTACTTTTCTGGTAAAATAACATAAAAAGAAGCAAGTTAATTATTATTGATACAAGAAAATGTGTATCTATATTGAAATCAAGTGTTTCGGATTTTTTTTTTAGCCGATGTGATTTTTTTTTAAATTTAATTTTCACAAATACAGTGATACGTACATACATTTCAGAATCAGTCAAATTGTTTCCGTGTCTTTTATTGGAGGAACGTGTTCCGGACGGCCAATCAAAAAGGCCATTAGTAAAAGAAGGATAGATCTGCCGAAAAATCCAGATCTGCAAAATTGATTTAAAATCAAAAAATAAATCAATTTATTTGTCCAATCGAAGGCAAATATTGTAAAAATCAATTTTTTGACAGATTTAAATCAAAAATAAATTGATTTGTGTTACCAAACGATAACCACATTAAAAAGCGTTTTTATTAATTTCTTAGATTCAGTATTAATGAATTTAGTTTTGTCTGTTTCAACTAATGGCGTTTTTATTTGGCAATCCGGAATTGGACTCCGATCCGGGATCCCAACTGAACACTTTTGTGTGATTCTGACGATTCTGAATTTTAATGAGATTGTATGTGTGAAAATAATTGTGTTCCGGAGAATATTCAAATTCAAAAAAATATTTGTTGCACAATTATAATACGAAAATTGATAACAGTCGAGTTTGACGTTCAAGTATATGAATGTGTGAGTGCTTCTGGTTCTGATTCTGATTTCAAATCCAGAAGCAAAATTCTCTTCTTTTCAGAATTAGAACTGTCATTTTTTCCCAAGTGAACGCTTTCAGAAAAGTTCGGAAGGCTTCCGAATTGCCAAATGAAAACGACATAAAACATCGAATTTGAGAAAAAAAACAGTAATTAGCTGTTTTTTTTTACTTCAATCTTTTGTACCTAGGAGCGAATGAATCTTATCCAGTCTAATTCCGAACAAATTAGCTTATTCGATGGATATATTCATTCGAATGAACTTTGTATTTGGACGTTCGAACGAATAATATTCATTTTCAAACGATTGCACTTAATACGTAATATTAAAAACTCGAATTGGCTTAACAAAGACAGGGCTTTCCTAACTGCAACTCTGCCTGCATTGATCTGGCAAACGTGTATTTTCATGAGGGCAGAAAATCAAGCTATTTTTCTCATGCATTATTGAAGGCATTAGGGCTGCAGAATATGTGCAGTCAACACGAAGGCCTGTTTTATTTTTTTTTCTTGTATTCGCGCTCTTTCTGCATATAGTCAGAGGCGATACTCGAATATAGTTGGCGATTTGAGCTGCAAATTATGCATTCGTAAAAAAAATCTAACATTACGATCATAGAAGAGTCTAAAAAAGTGATCGACAAAACATGTCTGTCTGTCTGTCCGTCTGTATGTATAACGAGCTGCAGCCTAAACAGCTTTACCTCCAAATTTGGTGTGAGTGATTCTTTCGGCATTCCTCAAAAACGAAACGTTTAAAACAGCAGATCATAAACATCATACAGTGTTGAGAAATTCTAACAGTTTTAATAAATAATTGAGAAAATAAATAATATTTAGAATGATCAATCAATCAAAACAGATCAATTTTTAAAGGTTGAACTGGGCGTGGCTAGATATACTAGATATTATTTGTAATACGAATAATGTTTATGCCTTCGTTTTTCGTCGTTTATTATTTTTTCGTCTGTAAGCAAATCAACAATTAAAGGTAAAAAAATCTTTTGTTTCTCAACAATGAATTCTATAGTTTTACATTCATGTAGACCTCAAATATTTTCGTTTGTGTTCAACAATGCAATAGAAAAGAACCTTGGTAGTACTTACATATGCAGAAATTATGCCACTTGCGAAGTAACAAATTTTCCAAGTATATATTTTGAAAAAGTACCCTTTGGATCCAGTTAAAAATTTACATAAATCCCCTAAATGTTAGAAATTGAAGCCCTTCTCGCATACTATTTTTCCTTGTCTTGCTTTTGACGCATCTTGTCTATATCTCACTCGCAGGTTTATATATAAAATTTATGAGTATTCAACTTATTTTGAACAACAGTTAGGTAGTTGTACTCTGTGCGGATGGACAATAGAATATAACGTTACATTTTCTCACCTTTCTAAAGTGTCATGTTTAGGAAGCTCCTTAAATGCATAACTCTATTCTTGTTTCCAATCTCAATTCATTTAATATAATAATTTCCTTATAAGAAAATAAGCATTTAAAAAAAATACACACGGCTTACAAAATAAAAAATATTAAGTATTTTGTGGGGATGGTCCATCTTCGTTCATGGGAACATCATCACCAGGGGAATATAACCCAAGCGCCGACCGTTCTGGTTGAGTTGGTATAACTCTATCATTGGTATCGTCATCATCATCATCATGACTATCGGAGTCATCACTTTCATCATTTGCTATTTAAGTAGATTGAATATGATTAAAATTCAGTAATATGGTTTTGTTAACAGATACTTACCGTCCTCATCGTCCGTCTCTGGTCCAGGCAAAGATTGTACCTTACCCAGAGGGTGAATATCAGCAGCAGCATTTGAGATAGAATTTATCTTTTGAATTGTAATAAGTTTAGAATTAATTTATTTAATAAAACAAAAAATTCATGGCATTTTACCCATTTATGTTGGTCCCTTTCGTATTGAAGAATTTCAGCCTCTTCGTTAACAGGAGCATCCAATTCAAACCAAATGTGATTTGCAATTGGTGGTCGCAATGACGGGAAAAATGGAAACATTGACATCGAATTTGGCTTTACTTAAAATGGAAAATTGTTTTTATATTTTCCCGTTTCAACACAGAAATTTCAACAAATAGAATTTGTTTAAAAACTGCTGAACAAAATAAAGTATGTCAGAAGATGGCATTGGCATGACATTTATTATCTGTCAAAAGTCCAGCATTGCCATAATTTTTTTTTTAATTGGTTTTTTACGTTTACATTTGCCAGCTAATGCACAATATGTACGTTGTGGTTCTAGTTTCAATATTTCAGTCAATTGTAATGGCTATTAAAATACGTGGTTTGTATTTCATTGTTTGCAATTTTAATTTCATTAAACCTTATTGTTTTTATTTTTGTTAATTTAAGCTAACTAATTTTTGACTTATTTTGTTTTTTTTTTGTATTTTTTAGGCACATTTATATATTTTCTTCCGTTTTTGCTCAGTCAGTAAATTGTTTCACGAACGGCACTCTTAAAATAACGGGAATGATGTCAAATTGAAGGGAAGGTAATTTGAAATGCTTCAATATATTGTCTCGGATATTAAAAGCAATTATTCAATATGTTATGCAATTTCTTCCCCTAAATATTGCATGTGGGGCCCTTGGGTTAATTTCAAAATTGTATTTCTTTTCCATCAATAATAATGCAAAATGGAGGAAAATATTTCTTAAATAAATGCGAATAGACTCGTAATTATATTGAATGTTTCGGTATAATAATTTAATATCACTTTTCAATTAATAAAAAAAATGTGTACATGTGGATATTTCGGGTACATAAATATAAATTTTTCGCCAATAAAATCGATTTAATTCTGGCGCAGAGACTGAAGCTTTCTACATTCATCACTTTTTTGTAACAAAGTAAAAAAAAAAACATGTTTGTCTTTTTCCAACATATTGCTGAATATCCTAAGTATTCTACTTTTGCATAAAAGTAAAAGTCTAACTTAGGGTGATTTTTTTGCTACTTGGTTATTAACGTTTATATTTGTGACAGATCACACAGACAAATTCCACGAACATTTGACATTTCTATTCAGTATTGTTTGCCATTTCATCATGAATAGACTTACGCCTGAACAACGTTTGCAAATTATTGAAATTTATTATCAAAATTCGTGCTCTGTGAAAAATGTGTTTCGCAACTGCACGCGAAACCATGCATCAATTGAGAGGCGAATTTGGTGAGCAGTTGATCTCACGTTTTGGCGCAGTCAATTGGCCACCAAGATCATGTGATTTGACCCCGTTAGACTATTTTTTGTGGGGCTATGTTAAGTCTATTGTCTATGGGGACAAGCCAAATACGATTGCTGCCTTGGAAGCCAACATTGAACGCGTCATTGGTGAGATTCCGGCCGAAATATGTGAAAAAGTTTGCCAAAATTGGACCTTCAGAATGGACCACCTGAAGCGTAGCCGCGGGCAACATTTAAGTGAAATTATATTTAAAAAGTAAATGGCAGAAAACTTTTTACAAGTTTCTGTGTTTTTTTGAATTTTCAAAAACCAAGCTCTTAAAAAATCACCGTTTACTTTTGTAAAATTTGAAATATGAGATACGATTCAGCAGTATATAGTTGAAAGAAGACAAATATTTCTTTTAAGGCTGTATTTTTTTCAACATATAGTTCTGCCATCGTTTAATGGCCTGATAAGTATAGCAGTGTTTAAAAGTCTTTTTGCAACCGAAAAGAGTGTACAACGCAGAAACACGGATTACAAATCGCTTTGGTGTAGAAGAAGACAAATGTTTCAAATGAAAAATTTACCCTTTTAACACGCCACATCGATTTACCGTGTCAACGAAGTAGTTCGTCGCGTTGCATTGGCATGCACACGCACATACGCCGACGTATAGTTTTATGTCGAAATCAGCGTGAAAAATGTATATATTATAATATTGGTCACGTTCAGTAGATGTAAGGTGACTAGAAAGTAAGGCAAGTTCCTGATATCTGATTGGCCAGCTGCCAAAAAATAAATTAATTCCAATTAAAGGAACTTTTATTGGAGAGCTAGCCTAGAAACATCCCCATTCATTGCAAGTCATATGCATTTGTGTCAGGATTATCAACTGTAACCTACCACTTCAACTTTATATGAATTGTGTGTGCAATTATGTTATTTAAACATAATTTTTCTGTCAAACTACAACGGGTTTTTTTTATATATGTCGGGGATTGTTAAGAACGGGCTTAGAATAGTAAGTAAGTAATGGGCTTGGCAAACATATTTGATGCTGCGTAGTTCAGAAGTCTTAACTCATCGAATTTAGGGGATAAACAAAGGTTTAACGATGGGTCAAGTACCTATGTGTTTATAGCTTCTATCACATACTTGAACGATGGATAGTTGCACCTCAGTTATTCCGCCGAAATCGGGAGTTAAAATTGTTGGACCAAGGATCATATACTTGAACCACGTTTGTTTGCTGTAACCCATTCAAAAGCACACTTCATAAGAAAAATAGCTGTCGAATAACTAGCTATTTGACGAATAATGTGTAGAACAGCGGAATGCAGATTTTATTTCATACGAGTTTTGGTTTGATTTTTGACGGTTTTCATAGCTAACCTATCCAAATCGTTCACAGACATATTCGAATAGTATACCTATGATTATCTAATAAATGTGCGAACTAAGTCAATTTATGCAAATAAGTAAAAATATATATTATCATTGAAAACTATTAATGGACTGAACATTTTTGATTGATTTTATATTGAAAAAATACTGTGATGTGGGTGACATGCCACTTTACAAGCAAGTCACTTATAAGTTTTTTTCAACATTTAAACTTTATCTATAAAGCTTGCATTTCCAAGCAATTTCCCACTTTTTTTTCTAACAATTTCTCAATATTTTCTATTTAGTTTCTATCCTGCCTTTCAGAAATTTAATGCCAGACAGCAAGTTCCTTACAAATTATAATATCTTCGTGTAGACATTTATTTAGGATCCGAATCCGATTTGAATCCAAACTTATGATTAACGCTGATAATTTAAATTACACATATATGAAGTTATAGCAATTATTTTACATTCACTTTGAGTGAATATGAATGAATTCTAATTCATTAATATAAGCTGGGATATTTTGCAACTTTGCTGGCCGTCACTTATTACCCCATATCCATGTGCCCTCAGAATTATTGTGGTTAAATATTTGTTCCCAATTATTTATTTAGAGTGTGTTCCTTTATTCATTCGTCTGGGATGTCCGGAATATTTGTAATACCAGTTTTGCGTTTCTTTATTCAACGGAATATTCCAGAAAACCTATTTTGTTGTTTCTTTTTTTCATTGCAGAACGTTTGGAATGCATTATTTTTATTCCATGTTAAACAGGGAATGAAAAGAATATTTTCGGAAAATCCCCCTCATGTGAATGTTAAACAAGCAAACCAAATTACATCAGCCAAAGACGGAAACCAAGTAAGTCAACAAAATCGATGACCAACATTTTTTAAATATTTTTATTGTTAAAATAAATATATAAATAATAATTAAATGTGAGTTTTCATTAATTAATAAATCAATAATATTTTACTTTTAATATTTCACATAGAGATACCCGTTTTTTTTTATCATCACATCACATTCAAAGATCTGATTGATGTCATCCTTTTCTATTCCGGATATTATTTTTGTTTCTTTATTTATTCCATTCTGGATAAACATTTCGTCTTTTCCATCCATTCCATTCCTTATCCGGAATAAATAAAGAACACACACTTTTAATGTCAATTTATTACTCATTCTCAAATCATTGATTTCAAACAAAAAATAACTGCCTTCAAACTCATTATTACTCATGTCAGTTTTATTTATTTTTTCATTTTCAAAGAATTTTTACAAAAATAATAAAAAAAAAATAAAAAATAATTTAACACCTTTTGTTGTATGTCTGTTTACATTAAAATATACATCTTAAATCGAAGTTTTGTCGCTTTCGCTTTTAATATTATATAAATCATAAAGCAAATAATATAATATTGTATGAATTCATTTTGTAATTAATGTAATTTATTACATACTTTGATCTATGAACATTAAATGTAATATATCTATATTTTTTATATAAATTAATATTTTTTTATGAGCTTATAAGAAATTTTTAACATCATCGGTTAGCCCCACATAATTCCAAATTGCATTCATAATCCATTTCTTTTTTCATATATATTTTTATTTGGAACAGATTCTTAAATTTGCTTAGTTTTCTTTTTTGTTTAATATTCATTTTTGTTATTATAATTTTAATTTCTTAAAATCTAGACTAATATTTTTCTTTTATTCTTTATTATTTGATGGCGGGATGGATGGGGGAGGGTAAACTTTTTTGTTTTTTTTTTTAATAAATTGAAATTCAGAATTATTACATATTTAAATTTACCTCACATTTCGTAACTCGGATTTTAGATAATTCTGATAAAAAGGTGTACTTTGGCAACAATTTTTGAATAATTTTTTTTTATCTGAAGACTTATTTTTTTTGGCATACATCCATATTTTTTATTTGTTGTGGTCTTTCAATATTAAATGGAATGTAGTGTTCTTACAAAATGTGAAAAGTCTCAGTGTGGTATAATAGAAATCCTAGGTGATGACTCTACTCAGTTTATATGTTCTGCTAACACGGACGGTGTTCTTTGTTCATTATTCACATACAATAGCTACAGTTTATAGTTTTTTTTTTAAGTCAAAATAAATTAATAAATAACTAATAATCAATATCTAATATCTTATACATACATTATAACCACTACAGTACAAACAAAAAAAAAAACGACATAAATGTCTATAAAATTTTGTTCAAAAAATCAAATATATCGCACCATGAACTAATGTTTTTATGTAAGTTTTGTAATGCTTGACTAGGCATTAATAATGTGTTTTTATTTTGTTTTGGTTTTAATAAATTATTTTATTAAATAAATGCTTGCTTTTTTAATTTTAACATTTCTTTTTATTTCATTAATGTTTTTGTGTTTCTTTTTTACTTAGAACCGCATGACTAGAACTAAAAGCAAGATAATATAATATTTTATTTTCTTGTATTTACCATAATATCTATATATAAAACAAAAAAAAAATGTTATAACAATAAAATGGTCACATTTGGGTTACTAACAGTCAAGACAAAAATTATCAATATACGGTAAAACTTTTCATAGAAAATACTACACAATTTGTATAAAAAATTAGTTAACTATCGGTTGGTTGTTTTTGCTTTTTTTATTATTTTGGTTTTATTGGTTTTATTGTAAATTTGTTAGTTTCCTTTTATTGGTTTCAAACTACAAACAAAAAATAATATTTGTTTTTATCTTATGAATGGAATGAAGTTGAAGGAGTATAGTATATTTTAACGCAAACTTTTTTTTATTGAAATTTCTTAAAATACATAGACGATTTATATTGTACATGTGTAACAAATGCCACTAATCTTCTTTTTGTGCATAGGAAAAAAATTACTTAGAAGTTTTTGCCTTATAGGAATTCGATATTCTCTTATCAACTGAATTTATCACCCTCATAAACTTAGCATGACCATTTCGGTAAACCTAATTTTTTTCCAATCAGAAAACTTAGAATAATTATTATTCTATTTGCAAACTAAATTGAACGATTAAATTTGTATCAATTATTTCTTGAGGTCAAACAAATGTTGTTAAGGAGCATTTAAAAAAGTACTAATCCGCCAGAGTGCGCCGGTGTTTCCAGAGTTACACTTTTGAAAACAAAATGCTTAATCAAAGCTTAGCATGACCATCGTTAATTCTTATGGAAAATAAATTGTAATATATTTTTATTAAAGGTTGTAATATCCGAAAAAAAATTTGGGAAGTCTATAATCTTTATAGAAATATAAATGAAATTGCGCCAAGGGTTTGGTTGGCGAGTTTCTCTTTTATTTATTTTAAAATGTCATTGCAAAAACGAATGGTTGAAGTTATAGAAAATTTATATGTAGTTTAATGCTTATAGGCCAAGTAAAGACAGAGACGCTTGAATTGTATTTAGAACACTTAAAACATATACATCATAGGAAATCTTTCTTTTATAAACAATATTGTTCTATCGAAATAGACAGTTGCATTGCGCGCAACCGCAGTACTCGCGCTTTCAGGAATGTTCATCAGTTTACTTTTGAGCCCAACTTCGGACGCACTGTCAAGTACAGAGACTCTTTATTTAGCCGTACAACGCGAATGTGGAATTTACACTGCTCTATTTATACCACCAATTTTGATATTCTGAATTTTAAACCAAAGTACATCGATATATCCTTTTAAATCATTCCCTGCTTTCCTAATGTTCGCACTGTAATCGATCATTATGAGCGGTAGGCAAGACCCCTTTAGTGCGGACTCAATTATAAAAAAAGTGCACGTATAGAAAAGGCTATAAAGAAGAGAGCTGATGATAGTTTCAAAAATTAAAATTAAAAAATAAGAAAAGTTTCATTTTTCAGGATAGGTATATGTACGAAATAAAATATTTATAGTTAGAACCAAGAATTATTTGTTTGTATTATTGTTTTATATAAACAATAAGCTAAACAATAATTTATATTACAAGCATTCTTTTTTCTAATACATATATGCGGATGTTTTACAAATCCACCCAAATTAATTTCACAAGTTATTGCCTTTTTTCGCAACTCCCAAAATATAATTCTATTTAAAATAATTATTCCTTGGATTTTCAAATTTTTGAACAAATTCGAATAAACTAAATCTTATACAAATTGTTGCAACAAAAATTTAATCTGAATAACTTTAAATCAATAGTTTTCAAGAAATGTAACAAATATGTTCCTGTTTGTTAATTCAAAAATGTAGCAACTAGAAAACACAACGAGGTATCAATTACTTTGCTCTTTAGGCGGAGTTTTTTCTATACAGATTACGGTATGAAATGGAGTATAACAACTGTCAAAACACCAAGCTGTCAATTTGTTTTGCTTCTAATTTGAAATGTTGGTGTTTCTGATGTGAATATTGACTTGAAAAATATTAAGTTTATTTTGTTTAATTGAACACAAATTTTAACAATACTAAACTGGTATGTGATTCTTGATCAACAGATTTGGATATAAATTATTTATACACAAAAAGAGGTTAAATATGTTTGTTATTGTTAGCTTTCTTGCAAGTCTCTTCCTTTTGGTGTATCCAAAGGCCATGATCGATGGCAGAACTATGAACATGCCATCCAATGGAGTCCAAAACTGTATGTTACCTGAGCAACATGTAAAAAAAACTACTTTTTGAACAAATAGTTATATTTGAACTTGGCTATAAATTGAAGTTTCATGTATTTATTTTTTGTAGAGGCTTGATTTTTTTTTCAGATGCACTCCGTTACATACTCCGTAAGTTTTGTCTAAGAGTCTTAATAAAAAAATGTGAATGTTATTGGAAAAATTAGAAGTAGTGGATGTAAAAAGGGAAATAACCACATGACATGAAACTGCCCACTAAGTAAAAACGCACCGCTTGTGGATTGGTTTTAGGACACATGTATGGCCAGTGGAGTCGGTCTATTAATAATACTTGTTTTTATTTAATGCCTAAACCTAAACCTAATTATTTTTTAATAACTGCAGAGTTTTCAGTATAATTTGAACAAAACAGGAAATATATTATTTATTTTATTCTCATCTGTCACTTATGCACCTATGTCGTATTCGATTGGCTGTTCGGAGTAATTCTTTTTTCACTCATATTATTCCGAAAATGATCGATTGCCTGTTCCGAGTAAGGTTTTCGAAAAGAACGCACTAAATCTAATCACATTATTTTCTTAACATTCATTTTAATTACTTTGGACAGCTTCCAATAATTTTTGGGTAGCTTGAGATTTGTGTTCGACAACAGATGTTTAGTTTATCAGTTGTTTTTTCCATAAGCGTTACAACAATACAAAGCAATCCGGATTGCTATGGGTATGCTATCGAAGGGGCAATTTGTTTCGGTACAAAATGTCAAACAGTTAAAAAAAAATTACCGTGCTGGTGGCAATGTATTATTTTCTGTTTGAAGGTGTATTGGTGCTGGTTTATTCTGTTTCACGCGTTAGGTACTTCAAAAATGTTCAACGACTGTTAGGTGTAAGATTTTCGGATTAGCCATATGGACCACATCTATATACATACATATAATTTTGTTAATTCAAAAGTAATAAATGTTTACAGAAGCCATATTTTAGAGCATTAGCCGTATTTTATTTTCTCCGTGACCCAGATCAGATCATCTATTTATTAGCGTTACAACAACAAAAGGATTTAGTTTTGTTGTTGTAACGCAAATAAATAGATGATCTGATTTGGATCACGGGGAAAATAAAATACGGCTATTATTTAAAATTGAAAAAATATTTTGAGTCAAAAATGTATTTTACGACCAAACAGTCATTTTTTGAAGTCACACAATTAAGAATTTTACACTCTGCCGTTTTCCATCCGATATCGAAAGTTTTTGTTTGGTTTAAAATGACAAAAAAACAGATCATTTTACCAATGTATATAATATGTATGTACATACAAATGCATATTTATAATAATAATAATGGTGGATACAAAATCATGCGAGAAATGAATCATCCCAAAACGCGTTCGTGTGGAGTCTCCGTACAAGTAGATGTGTAAAACTAACGATATTTAGTGCAGGTAAACAATTTATATTGTTTTCTTTTTTTTTGCATTTTTTTGAAAAACACTAGGAACAGAACTCTTATGGAAAAGAGGTAAAAGGAATTAGCTGAAGACTTTATAAGCAAAACCAGCAAATTCTGAGGTTGATTGAGAAGTACTAGTAAGTAGTGATTCATTTTTACAACAGCAAACAATTGATTCATTAAACTTTTGACACTATTAGGAAAAACATGATAAACTAAACAAAAGTTGTTACGAAAAGTCATTGAATCTAAACCACACACGTGAACTACATTTAGGTGTGATTCTTTGTTCCTATTGCAACTTGTCTTAAGGAGCATAATATATTATTCTTTTCAAGCGGTCTAACTTCCTTATATATATATACTGTAATTTAAATATAAATAACTATTCATATTATTGTTGACACTTGGAGTAGGATGAAAGTTGGGAGTGGTCAGCTTATAAAGCTTCTCCTAGCACAGGGAGGACTCGCGTTCAAGAAGCCTCTAATATAGGCGTGCCACTAACGGACTGGTAATGTTGAATGATATTAAAGAATTAAGAACATTGCATTCGAATAAGGCTAAAAATCTGCCTGGGGTAACAGACATGTCCTGATTTAGGAAAAGTAAGTTATTTAAGGGAAAAAACAATAATTAATGCAAATGTTTAACAATAATGTATCTAAAGATAAGCTTTGCCAATTTAAAATATCTTAAGCCTCAACCTAGCCTTGTAGCGTTACATTTGTCATACGAAATAACTGCAGCACTGATACTTTATATGATTATCACAATCAATAAAAATATATACATAAATACGTATAAGTTATTAATATTTTTAATGTAGTATGTTTTTTTGTTCTTTTATTTATCCTATTAACTTACTTAAAATTAAGCCATTTTTTTTGTTTGCTTACGTTAAAACTACGAACCCTTACCCTCAAAATAGAAGATCGTTACATATTTTTGTTGTTGTTTTTCTAATGAAAAATAAATAGAAGAATTTTGTATGTTAGGTACCTATACGTACATTAAAATTTCAGTGAAATTATGTCTTGATGCATCTGGATGCACGTTTAAATACAAAAAAAAATGTATATAAGGGTGTAAGAATGAATGAAATGGATATAACTGTTGATTTTTTTGGTATTTTTTTTTTTACAATTTGAACTAATAATCTAGATATCACGATAACTCCTGGGAAAATTGTGTCTCCAGGGTGGGCCTCCTTGCTGCATTTCTAGGCTGATTTCGCATTGGGGGACCCGGGCTTCCATAACCTGCCGCATAAAGTTGCGGGCAAGAGTCTTTTATTAATTCCTGTGTTTCGCGCAGCTGTCTTTGCACCTGAGGTGCTAGACGTTGAACACTAATCGCAGGTGGAAATCGGTATTCGGGGGGTGCTTGAGGTACCTTTACAATGGATTTAAATAGTTAAGTGAAACAAATTACTATTAACAATATTGTTGTAAAAAGTTACCTGCATAGGGTGAAGTACTTCTCCAAAGTAAGTTGACTGCGTTGGCTGTGGTTGTCCGTAATAGCCCATGTGCATATGAGTGGGAAGGGCGCCAACTGGACTTGGTCCTACCGAGACTTGCGGTGAACGCGGCGGGCGGCCCGTACTCATAGCCGCTTGCTGCGGTGACGGTGGTATAGCATATGCTTGTTGTAGAGCATTTTGGTTCAATTGCATCATAGCCCGGGGGTCTACACGCTTTGGACTGAGATTTACCTTGGCCATTATTTGTGATTGCGATGGCGGCACAGCTCCCATTACAATTCCTCCCATACCTATAATTTGGTTTATTTGCTGGTTGGGTGGCATTCCTGGTTGATGCTGTTGTTGCTGTTGTTGGGCCATCACTACACTTTGTGGTTGGCCAACCATAACCAATCCCTGCTGGGGTGCAGTTGCACCATGAGGTAGAAGGTCAGCGCTTAACGGCTGTTGTGGCATCGAGTTCTGGACTATTGTCCGTACAAGAGGCGGTGGTTGCCTACTTGGCACTTGCCTTACAGGTGTAGTTTGCAGCGAGCGACTCGCTGATGAACACATCGATGCAGTCAGGCTGGCCGATTCCCAGTGCTGGACTAAAGCGTTCAGTCGTGCCTCTTCCAGTGCTATTTCAGTTTCACTAGCTGAGTCGTAATCAGGACCCTGCAAGTTTTTTTTTTTTTTGTTAAAATTTAAATGAAATAAAAAAAAAAAAAATTATTGAACAAATTGCAGTCTCTCGAAATTGTACTCACTTCATCGATTTTTTTATCAAGCATTCGAAAAAAGTTCTGTTGACTTGAAGAGATTTCCCTTGAAAAGGGAAAGCGTTGTTAAAAACGTACATATCATTTGTATGAAGGATTGTTATACAGTTTCAGTGTACTTGAAGGTATAAATACTCACTGGCTTTGTAAAAGAGATAAGTTTTTCGCTCGAAGCAGTGAAACCGATATTTCTCCATTGGGTTGGTCGGTAGAATCTCTTCCATCGTCCCCTTGGTCAAGTAGATCTTCAGTCCTGTCGTTTCGGTCTCTGTTGAGTTCACTTTCACCTTCTTCAACGTGCCCTTCTTCTTCGTCAGCATCTGTATCTGTATCAACTGTAAAGTAATAAAAGAATGATGCGGGATAAAATAAATCAATAAATCTTAGAAACAAAAATATATGTATAGTATGTAGGTGAAGATGATGGTAACTACTATAACTATAATAATAGTGTAGTACAGGTATACCTAACCTAGTAAGAGAAAAGTTTAAAATACAAATATATTTTGTTTGTAAAAATTAAGACACTTGCACATTATGATAATATTTTTGACTACATAGTATTTTTTAAGGAATGATTCTGTAGATAAAGTATACGAATTTACCGTAACGATACGAGGGCCTCGTTTAAAATGGCATTTTTTTGCAATTGGTGAATAAGAAACCATAAAATTGACCAAATTAATAGATCATCGAATTATTTTTTTTTTCATCACTTTGATATTTTTTTATGGAATGTCCCTGTTTTCTGTCAAGCTTTAGACTTAAATAAGAACGTGCAAAATGAACTTCAAGCAGATGTATTCAATGCTAAAATTTTACTAAAGTTAATTATATTTTTATAAAATTTTGCTAGAGTGGACTTGCATTAATAATCATTTTAATGTACCGTGGTATGCTATAAAAAAACTACACAAATTTGTTGTCTAAAAAAGTCAATACACTGTTTGATGTACCTCTAGAAAATCATGTTAGATAACTTTTATTTCTAATATTTTTTAATGGCATTGTTAATGTCGTTGATGAAACAAGAATTTTTTGGAGAAAAGAACACATACTTAACCAACAATTATTGATTTTTGACTGATTTCAGCTAAACTATCCAAATCGTATGTATAGCTCAATAGCGGAGATATCTTATCTAATGAATGGGTGAACGTGTTCATTGACAGAAAGAAGAACTCTTACGAACAAAGACTTCGAGATTCATGAAAGTCTTCGGCACTACCAACTAAACAACATATTAGCCGTGTTTTGTTTGCAACTCCATATAGAGTTGTTAAGAAAAACGACATCGGAATTTAGAAATTTCATTCTAAACTTATTGGCAGCACTGGTGCATTCAATGACATATCAAATTTAAATGCTGTATGTTAGTACCATCGTCACAAAACGTCCCTTTTGACATATCTATATAAATTATCGATTACACAATAATATCCATACTTTCGCATTACCGATTCTATCGGCAGTTAAGATAGCTCCAGATAATTAACTGGATTTAGCTTATTCCATATAGAGTTAAGTTGTTTTTGTATTGACATATGACATGTAAATCACTCAACTCTGATGTCGGTTTTTTCGACAACTCCATTTGGAGTTGCAAACAAAACACGGCTATTATCATTCGATACACGAATAAATGTCACAAATGTAGCCAAAGAAGAATTTTGGATTTGCTTTTATCGAAAGCAGGCTCTTGTATTTGTAATATGTGTAAATTCTACTGCGGATAACTTTTACCAAAAAAAACACGGCTAATTTCCTTGCCTGTCACTTTTTGGAATATATTAGGTGCGTTTTTTTGCAATCCCCGGGGGAATTGGTTGAAAAAAACGACCAAGGCGCTTAGTGAAATACTTGGTAGCACTATTTATTAATTTGCAAAATGACATTTGAAGAACAGCTGTAATGCAAGAAAAAAATAAACATTACTGTTTGCCTCATCCTCATTCTTCTAAAAATCATCGGGTTGATTTGTTTTGTGTAATTTCGATATATTTATTGAATTTAAACTACTTTTCTATTAAAATAACATAAAAAGAACCAAGTTAATTATTATTTATACAAAAAAATTTGAATCAAGTAATTTGAAAATTGAAATCAAGTATTTTGGAAATTGTTTTTAGCCGATGTGATTTTCTTTTAATTTAATTTTCACAAATACTTGAAAAATACCCCATTCGTCCGTCAATGTTGACATGATATTAGTGGACGAGTTGCTTATTCGGGCGGGACGCTCAGTCCCTATGTCATTAGGAATATAGGTCTGAGCAAGAGCAGACGAAGATCCAGAAGATTGAAGTATGCCAAGGATGTAGCAGAGAATCTGTATTGGGTTGCTCCCGTGTACAACAAAACGCAGCCGAAAACAATCTTCTCAGAGAAACCTTTGTTTTGTTGTTCATTCAATTCTTGTTAATTGAACGAATATCAACTTCAGGAAATGTTCTTTTATTTAATAATAATTGTACAGTCAAATTTTAATATACCTATAATAAAAATATATGCAAAAATGAAAATCGCTGTAGAAGGTGGAAAAAACCATAGAGGCAATACAAAAGCGAAAAATGTTAAAATTGATTTGTTGTTGTGTTGCGGAATTTATATTAAAAGGTAGATTAGGTTAGGTTGACATGGCCGTCAGGAAAACAACTGACACACTTAGACCAAATGCTCAACCAAACCAAACAAAATTGATAATTATCTGAAAAAATCAAAATGTCAGTTTTGAAGTTTCTATACATTTTATCGATAACTTTGTGAAAAAGTTTTTGGTAGCACAGTTTTTATCCTCTCCAATAGCTAAGCCCCGAGAATTCTCTGGGTTTAAGCTAAGCACCCCCGGGGATTAGTTGTTGTTGGATTTAGTATGCAAATTGTTAATCCTACTCATCGTTTTTTTCGTCAAATTGCCCCGGGGCTTAGAAAAAAACACGCCTATTGTAGATGTATGTGGTATCTTGTTTATGAAGTAATTGAAAGTGTTCAAAAACTATTTTTATTATTCGTCCTCCGATATTTCCCACGGTATATGTATATAAGAAGGGAAATAAACCTTCACAACCTGTTCTATTTTTGTTTTTTTCTTTTCTTTGTTTTCCTACTTTTAGTTTTTAGAATTCAATGTTACATTATATTTAAAAAAAACTTAAACTTGAGTCAAAAGTCTTACATAAATAAATTAAATATTTTTTTTTCGAATAAAATAAATAACTAACTACTTTTTTCGAAATAATATTTTATGACATCACGAAAAAAGCAATTAAATGATAGCATTATATACCTACATTTAAATTTGTATGAATATTTCTTATTGTGTATGATTTTATAAATGTCATTTTGTACATAGACATATTTTGATTATAAACCAAACACTAGCTATCAGAATATCAATCATAAACTACAAAGGTCATATTAATCCACCCACAACATCACAACTATATATATTTGCCATGAATATTTCTAAATTTTCTTTTTGAAGGCCATATATTTTCCTCAAGTATACAACGTGATAGTGGTTGTATGAATAAATGTACACAAATTTTATATGGCTGGAAAATTTAGTTTTTATATTTCATAATTAATATGGGATATTAACCACCTGTGGTCGAATGAATACAAAACTTATAAATTTATTGATTACAAGCGATATTACATATAACAATTTTCTTAAAAATATAGATTTTGTGTTATGTAAAGTTTCTTTAATTTTAGTATTGAAAAAAAAGCGCTGTGAAAAATTGCGAGCCACTGGTATGATCAACGCATTTAGTATACAAAGGCATTGATTATATGATAATCAAAGTTTCACCCTTTGATGCAGTATATCATTTGCGTTGACCACCTATTTAGTAATTCAAAACTGCATTTTCCAAACACGAACACAATTGGTGGTC
The DNA here is from genome assembly GCA_910595825.1 of Philhelius pedissequus. Classification (NCBI taxonomy): domain Eukaryota; kingdom Metazoa; phylum Arthropoda; class Insecta; order Diptera; family Syrphidae; genus Philhelius; species Philhelius pedissequus. The sequence continues at coordinate 148,554,106 of OU343162.1, read as the reverse complement.
AACGTTTTAAATAAAAAAAAAGGAAATGCTTTTTTTTAAGTTCATCCAGTTTTGAAAAAATGCATTTACATTGTTTTCCAATAATGGCGGGTAGATTTTATGACAGATATGGCGGCCATGTTGTTCTTTTTTTTTAATTTGCCTTTTATCAACTGGCAAATTATAGCGACGATAGACTACAACGTGTGTTCGCTACCTGAATTCAGGAACAGGGGCCCCAGCACGTAACTTGATACAATCGAGTTTAGTAGATACAATCGAGAATTGTTTTGATTCAAACGAGTGTCCTCGATTGTATCGTTAGAGAAAACTCGATTGAACCAAAATAGGTACTTCCAATTTCCGATTGTATCGACAAAACTCGATTGTATCAAGTTACGTCCTTGGGCCCCAGTTTGTAGAGAACATTGTTTTCAGCGAAAAAAAAATCTTCAGCGAAGAGGTCCATTTTTGGATAAACAGGTATGCTAACAATAACCTAATTGTCGGATTTTGAACGACGATGACAATCTGCAAGGGGCACATCAAGTAAAATTATTGTGCAGCCACAGAAACAGAAAGCAGTGACTTTTTTTCAGTGATTTTCTTCATGAGGTCGGTAGCAAAGGTATATAGAATATAAGTACAAAGGTATTTGTTCAGTGACTTGTTCTCAATTGTTCTGTGCAGAAGTTTCTGCTCTAAATTGGTGTGATTTGGTATTCAGTGAAGTCTTAAAACAACTTTTAACAGAAAAGCATAGGATTTTCTGCTCTGGCTTGTGAGTAAGATCAAACTAAAAGAGAAACTTGAGAACTGTCAATATTATTTGTTTTTTTTTTGTCTGTTTATTTGGTGTTTTGTTTACATTTGGTTTGTGGTTAAGTTAATCGACTTTTTTGTATTTATTATTATTTATTAGCAATAAGATAAAAAAAATGCACTATCAACGTTGTATTGACAAATGACGTTTAATTGACTGTTGGTTCTTGTTCTGACTTTTCAGTTCTAATCTGTTCCTATGCTGTTCTGTCGTATTCTGATCTTATCTTTTATACTCTCTCACGCATAGTCCCCTTTCACACAAGGAAACCGAGTTGCCGGCAACTGGGAGTTTAATGGCGAGAAGGGCAAGAAGTAAGGGGAATCAAAGAAATCTCCCCGGGCAAGGATTTGTAGAGATTTTTTTTGACGTTTAGCTTTGCATACCAATTAGCCCAACAAAACCTTCCCAGTTTCCTCCTCAGTTTCTTCGTGTGAAAGCTGCAAAGCAATTAAAGGAAAACGTCAAAAAAATCTCCAGCAACTGGTTTCCCTGTGTGAAAGGGGACATATTGTTGTCAAGTGATATGGCGTGATTCGATTTAAATTTGGTTTTATACCAGTGCCACACGGATCTTGCCATAATGGACAATCGATTTGAGTACATATATGAACTATGTAATACCACTTAGTAAGTTATATAGGGCAATTTTCGCATTTGAAATAAAATCGATCTCGCAATCTTACTTGAATCGTAGAACGAATTACTTAAATATCTGATGTGATTTCAAAGAGAAGCCATTTTGTTTAGTCCCCAACGGTTATGAAAAGGCTTAATTATATTAAAAACGACTCTAAGGATTTTGATTTAAAAAATCTGTGTAATAAATATAACTTTTTTGTAAAAAAAAATGTTAACATAAAATGTCATTAACGGTTTCTGGCGATTGAAACGTTTACAATGATAATATCTAAAAGTAAAACTATACGAAAAAAAAGTGTTTTAGTATGTATTTTAAAATCTTGATGATGCCGAGGGTAGAGTAGAACATTTTTTTTAAGATATGAAGTGTCAAAGTTAGGTTACAAATTTTTTTTGATCCATGATGACTTAGTAAACATTTATTTTTATTACGGAACTGACAATATTTATTTTTTTGTTCACATATAAAATAAAAAATAAAACACCGTAAAATTTGGATATTTGTGACCACAGTATGTAAAAATGTGGCTCAGGGTATTGATTTTCATTATTTTTCTAAATATTGATATTATTATTTAACCAAGCGAGATTGATTTTTTTTTATTACTTTTTCCCCATACCGGGTTTACACTATACCATTTACCCTGTACCCACTTGACCTTAACTTACAGGACACCCTGTATATATTTTAATTATATTTGTTTTAAGAAAAAATCGGTGTATGTATTTAGGTACATATAAATATGTATGTAAACATACATAACTAGTATATCTAATTTACTATAAGAAATAAGTATGAGGAAATTCATATTAAATTATGTACATATTTTTGTTCATTTGTCCAAAAGCAGACCAATAAACCTAGAATGATTTCTGTTTAAATGGATTTCTTTATTATACATATGACATTATTTTCTGAATAAAATTAACTTTTCCTATGACGAGAAATCCTATCAATCATAGCAAAGGCCCTTTGAATCTCAACAATGACGAAAAAGGCTTTAACCATATACGAATATATATTACTTCAGAATCCTTTAAAACAGTATAATAACTTCATACAAACACACACTCTGCACACTATACACATTCAAACAAACACAGAATATAATCCCTAATCGTATTATTGATTTTACTTTCTATTTTCCCCGTTCGTATGCGATATTTTCGCCACACTTCTTAGGATTCGAAATCAGCATGTTAGATATGTTAACGCAACATACATTTTCCTTATGAATTTATTGGATACTCTTTAAGATTTAACCTAGTAGCTAAATAGAATTCTATTTATATATTTGTATACGAATTTCCTATCCATACATACGTACATACATACATGTTTATATGAATTTAATTCAGATTTATTTGTTTTTACAAGCTGCAGAGCTATAGCATCACACTCTGTTAACATCTTTGGCCATAAAACGGTCTATCCGCTATAATAAATTGTTTGTTAGTTTTATTTTTTCAATCAATTGATGAAAATTGCATTTTGGAAAATGGAAAAATCAAAATGGCTTACATAGGTATTGCGACGGAATGTTTCCTGTTTATTTAATGCCATACCAATTAAATAATTTACGCATTTTTCATGGCTTCTTTATAGTGTGATTTGCTCGTATATTTCATCCAAATTTTCCTATTTGAAGTATAAAAACATATATTTACATAGGTACATGCATATGCCACCACGTTTAGGTGTTGATTGGTGCGGAGAGATTTGTTGAAAGCGAATGTCATTGAACAATACTTATTTGAATCTTTTAACGTTGGAAAAAGTTTTTTTTTTTGTTAGAATAGATTTTTTATGTACATATATTTTATCTCATGCAAAAAAAAAATATTTTGTTAAACATAAAATTATAAAAAAAATGACCGTCTTGAATTAATAAAAAAATATGTTTATTTATTTTAACGCTTGATTTACTCTTTGGAAAATGTTTTTTTTTTCTAATTCAAAAATTTTATATTTTTTTTATTTATTTAAGTATAAAATATTTTTTTTTGGGAAATGACAGAAGGCAACAAATTTGTGTGTCAAACATTCAAATAAATAAGAACAAACAAGCGATAATGAATGGAAAATAATTTGTGGATGAGTGAAAAATAAATCCTCTATAAATCTTTTGATGTAATGAAAACAAAGTGTAAATAAACAATAAAAGCTGTAACACGCGTCCTTGTTCGAAAGCAAATATATGAAGCTAAGTTCAGGGAGGTGTTTTTTCACAATATTTGTTCGTTAATTCTTGAATTCGTATAGCAGATTGTTAAGTCTCGTGGAATGCAAACAAAGATGGAATATTTCCGTATGTAATAACTATATGTTGTAACATTTAAAATATGCACATCGTAATCTATAGCAATAATTGGGAGCTATACTCTTACCTAAAATAATTCTTCTCTTCTAATCGCACCTTTTTGATTGAGATCATAATTTTATTATTTCAAGAATAGTCAAAGGATCGGAAATAGTTATATATTTCGTAATAAGGTAATTCATGCAACGGTGGAAACATCGGATAAACCTAAGAAACCAGTTGTTTGGTAACTAGAAATTTTCACCAAGTTTCCTAAGCTTGGGTTTTTTCCTATAGGTTTTGACAGCAAAATGTTATCTCCGCAGAAATGAACTGTCAAAGTTTGTATAGGAAAATATTCTGCAAAGCAGATAAATTTATCTTGCGAATTTGATCTAGAAAGTGTAGAAATAAACCTCACCTCATAAAGCTAGTTTAACGAACCGCTGATTATTTCCCACATTTACGAGTATTTTTAAAGTGGTGTTCATGCAAACAGCTAGCGGAAAGTTATATTTTCCTGCAAAGCGGAAAAATTATCTTGTTGCATGAATACCATTAATGAATTTTTTTCATTAGAAAACGTAAAAAGTCAAACATGTAAAATAATCAATATTTTCATTTTTTGTGTACGAAACAAATATTTTTATAGTAATTTGTAGTGTACAATATTAGGTCCGTTCCCGTACTCCCGAAAATGCGAAAATCTACGAAATCTACAAATCCTGTTCCCGTACTCCAATTTTTCGTCGTTTTTTACAGAAGAGAGCGCTCATGAGAGAGTAAAATATTTCCCCAGGCTGCGAATTTTAGTCCAAGAAATTTCTTTGGACAAAATTATGAAGACTGTCAAATGAATAAAAAAAGAAAAAAAAAACAATACATAAACAGCTGTCAGTTGCCAAGTGTATCGTTACAAAAGTTAAAAATTTATAGTCTGGTCGGGCTTATCCGTGCAATAAATTGAAATTTGTGATATCAAATTGGTTATTTTAAGAAATAATTTTATGTAAATCTTTAATAAACATTTTCAAAAATAAACTTTTACGTTGACGTTTAAAAAATGGCAAAAATTGTTGTTCAAAGGGTTCCCGTAAAGTACTGGAATACACTTAGTTTTTTTTTCGGGTGAGACATTAATAGAAATAATCCACACAAAAGTTTGTGTTTTTTTCACTAATATATTTTGAGCTCAAAACATTCATAAGAAATCGACTTCAACTAAACTTGGCCATTTAACTTTCATTTCCTAAACAGATTTTCTCATGGCTTTTTTCTATTAAGTTTTGTACAATCGAAAGTTATAATATTACCAGATAACAGGTATATTTTTCCACAGCACTGGCAGAATTTAAGGTAGCTTTTGTGTATGTATATTCAACAAACCTTCTTTGGTTGCATTACATAGCCAAAGATAAATAACTAGTGCTTACCCAGTGCATGCATAGTAAAAGCCAGAGATAAAACATATACATAAAATTAAATTTTTTTGCTAAACACCAATAACCAAATTAAATACATCTTTTACTAATTAGTGCTCTATTACTAAATCTACTACATTCGTTGTGAAATTGACAGTAGTTGAAATGCCAATAGTTATTTTGATAAATAAACAAACTTCATAGTCTTATTCATTAGAATATGCTTAACGCGTGCATAGCTATGCAAAGCAAACGGAATTAAGGACTTTTGTAGCCGCTATACAAATCTTTATACAATAGAGATTTTCTACCCATTATAGCTATACTGTACATTATGATCCCATGTGCGAGTGGATGATCATAGCAGTTAACACAAGAGGGCGTCTGAAATATTTTAAAGATTTTCCATACGAATTTGTTTTCATATTTTGTATTTGTTTTCGGAAAGAGAGAATTCAAAAATAAATCAAATCAATAATACCTAATGATTCAAAGGCAAAAAGTTAAAGTTAACTCACTTGTAGTTTTCCACCCCCGAAAGATATTAAACATTATTAGTATGGTTAAATATTTACTGCCATATTAAGAAAAAATGCTTATTTTACCTCTAATACCTGACTTTTCTAAACCATAGAATAGAAGTTAATCTGCGGATTAAAATTTTCAATTAATAAAAGATCGACAATCCACGAGCAAAATCTACTACTTTCCCTGTAAATTTTTTCTTAATGTCAAATCTTATTTGTTTATTAAACCCCCGTCTTCGATGGTTTCCGAAGGAATATGTTTGTAAATGATAAATAGCGGAAATTCTGCTTTTAAGCCTAATACGCTGCTGATGCGAAACGAACATTTTCGGTAGTCCGCTCTAGGAGAGCAAAATGCTAACGAACACATGAACGAACAAATGTTCAAGAAGAAAAATCAAACCCAATCACAGAAAAATCACAAATAAACAAGCTTTGATGAAAGAAACAACAAAAACTGAACAAACAAACTAGAACAGCGTACTGCAGAACGGAAATTTTCTTTTATGTTTTCCTTCTGTCATTTTTAGGCTTTATTGATGACATTTTGCACTTATTCTACGTCAATAAAGCCCGGTTTGTTGATACACAACTTAAGCATTTAAGTTCTACCTAAGCACTTATGTGACAGTTTACGCAGAAGAAAAAGTAGCCCATAAGCGTTTTAAGTTAAACATAAATATTTATGATGCGTATCAGCAAACGGGCCTAAATCGTGTATTTTAAGAAAGGGTTTTAGATACCACTTAAGCATTTAAGTCTTCTGTTAATGTTAATTAGATTATTGGAAAGGTATATTGTGTTCACGGGGTTGTCTGATTCAGCAGGGGAATTCCATAAGTTAACTATTTAATGATGGTTTTCAATAAAAGCTAAAACTAGTACCTTAGTGATATTTTCTTTTTCTCGCCTGCATAGGTACTCGTATTTATATTGGATCAAAATATTAATTTTCATTCACATTGTTAAGCTTCATAAGATGCTCAGCAATGAAATGTTAAGTAAACTTATACTTTTTCAAAGTTGAACCCTTGAAGCGTTAAAAAGAAAAAGTTCATATTTTCGACATTTGTATGTAGAAAATTTTCCAGAGGAGACACATATTAAGCTATTAAAACGAACATAGCCTTTCCATTGTTATTTGCCGTACAAACTCATTTTCAAAAGAGAACACAAATAGTTTAAGAAACTCTGATTAAGAAGTTTTACAATTTTGTGGAGGAACATTATTTATACTGACATGATTCCATCAGTTCGTTTTATAGGTTACACTATACACAACAAATGACTGATGGGGATGGATTTCATCATAAGTCTATATTATATGGACGTACACATGCATATACAGGGACATGTGGATGGACTTAAACTTTGAAAGTACTCGTACTCTTAGGTACATGGATTCAAATAGAACTATTGGGAACAGAGTGTTTTCTATTTAAACCTTCAATGGAGCATATTATGGATGATAACTTTTGTTTCTGGCTTCACATACTTTTGTCGCCGCAGAAACTAGATAAGCTGCGTTCCTCAAGCATAAACTTTGTTCTTTAAAGAAATGATCAGAACATGAACAGAATAAAATGGAACAGTATAATTAAAGTTAAAACAATGACCAATACATAATTATTGAAAGTATGTTTTTGTTTCTTATTGAATTTGTTAATTTTTGATTTTAATATTTATAAATATATAAATTATTAAAACGAAAGAGACATCGACTACCTTTAACCTTAAACCATAAAATTAAAAAAAAATTCAGTTAAAATCAAGAACAGAAAATCCTGTTCTTAAAAACTTTACTGAATATTAAATTACAACAATTTACATTGACTTTATTTTGTTTCGATTGAAGTAGGGCAAAGTATGCGATTTGGCTTTATTTTTCTTTAGAAAATCACGCGACTCCGTCCCTCCGCTTAGTGTATGCTCAATGGACTATCAGGAAGAGCGCTATTATATAGGCGCCTGCGAGCGGCCTTACATAGATACCCTTAATGCAGCGACGGAGTCATCTAAACATAACAAAAAGGGAGTTAAAATATTTGAAATCCGCGAAGCCTGGCATGGCACGTTTAATAAAAAATAAATTAATACATTGGTGCCTGTGTGGCGATTGAGGAAAAATGTTCCCGTATTTTCAAATCAAATTTGGCATTATTTCGATAAAAAAAATTATAACTGAACAACAAAAGTTAGTAGGAACTTTTCCGAACAGTAGACACAAATTTCACTGAACGGGATCTTCTCCCTCCATGTCTATAACATTAATAAGGTCCATCAAGTTAGCAGAACAAATTAACAAAGTTTTTGCCATAATTAGATGTTAATTAAGTACCCAAAAATAAAGTTAAGTGCTCCAGTACTTTTAGAGAAATGTAATGGCTATCTCGAATTCAAATTAGCAGAGCAATCGCCGAAAATACATAAAACGTTGAATTGCAGAAATTTGGTTTGGCATAATCTTTAGGTGATATTTAAGTGATTTACAAGTCCAAACGAACATTTAAAAAAAAATAGTTTTTCAATGTAAATTGTGGTTAAAATGAGATAGTAGATACCTGATTCTCAAATCCACTTTCTAATCCTTCTAACTAGTGCCGTGAAGTTCAGGCTTCATTAAAAAGACCTTAGGTTCTACAGGCTCATAATTAAAATTATAACAAAAAAAATGTTTTCCCTACTCTGCTCTGGCTAACCTAATTTCGATTTTTCTCAAAAACCTTATGTTATTTTTGATACAATTTTAATATTAATTATGAGCTTACCTACATAGTTCGAATTAAGTGCTTCATTTTCAGAAGGATTTTCGAGGATCTGAAGAAAAAAAAAATAATATTCCATTCTCAGAGGAGTCCAAATTTTCTTAAATAAAGCGCTTTCAAATAGTGATGAGTTTATGATTAAAATTAAAAATTAAATTCATGACTGGATCGCATGTACTTGCTCTTATGTTCGATCATATCGCAAGCACAAGATTCTTAGTAGAAAAATCTAAATATATTTTTAAAATCGTTTTTTACTTAATTTCGTATACCTATACACAATATTGTATATCTTTTTCTAAATAAAATTGGTATGTCAATTTTAAGTGTTTAATGTCATAAATTTAACAAAATAATATAAAAAAAATCGTCCACCCGTTTTCGAAAAAATTGAATTTCCAAAAAAAAATAAATAAAATAAAATAATAATTTTTAAAATTAGTATGCAGTATTATTTAAAATCCGCAGGAACTCCTGTATAAAAATTTTGATCGAGATCCTTTGAGCCGTTAATGATAAAGTCGAAATTATCATTTTATTTTTAAGAAAAAAATAAACGAAAATATAGACTACCTACTCATATAATAAAGGGTCCGCCATTTTACTTCTTTTTTTTTTTAAATGCTATAAAAAAACTACTGAATATTTTCTCAAATTTCTTTTTTTATTTGAAAGTACAATCCTTCCGGTTAATAATGGAAAATAATTTTATTCAAATGGCTGCCTCGGCTGGCCATGCAGTAGCCTACACGATCGGTCCAATTTTTAAGCACATTATAGATTGTGTGCAGCTGTATTTCACCAATGGCTTCACGAATATTGTCCTTTCAAGCGTCAATTGTCTCTGGCTTGTCGGCTTAATACTTATCTTTTACGGCACCCCACAAATAATAGTCCAACGGTGTCAAATCGCAGCTCCGAGGTGGCCAAACGACATCAGCTCTGCTGCTGATAATGTGATCTTCAAAAACAGGGCGCAAAACATAGCTACGGCTGTGTGGCACGTAGCGCGGTCCTGTTGAAACCAAATATTGGCAATACCCTCCTCTTCAATTTTTGTGAACAAAAATTCGTTCAACATGGCCCGATAACGATCGCCATTGACTGTAACGGCCACTCCTTGCTCATTTTCTAAGAAAAATGGCCCAATTACGCCTCTGGACCAAAATCCGCAGCAAACAGCGACTCGTTTTGGGTGTATCGGCTTTTCAATGTATGCATGCGGGTTTTCTGTGTCCCAAATGCGACAATTTTGCTTGTGTACATACCCGCCAAGATCAAAATGAGCTTCATCTGAAAAGATGATTTTTTTTGGCAAAATCGGCATCTTCTCTAAGTCGATCGCAGGCCCACTTAGCGAAGCGAAAACGCATTGGATGGTCAGTTGGCTTCAACTCCTGAACCAATTGGACTTTGTATGGCGTCATACCAAGTTCTTTATGCAAAATTCGTCTCAATGATGTCTCCGAAATGTTCAATTGTTGAGAATGACGGTGAATTGATGTTGATGGCGCTTCACGCACACTTTCTGCCACAGCAGCAATATTCTTGGTGAACGAACTGTTTTTGGCTTTTCACGCTTTGGTTTATCGATGAGGAGGCCAGTTTTTTTCACTTTTTTCATAAGATAACGAACATACGGAGCTGACGGTGTTTCTCTTCTTCCAAAATCCGTACGCAATTTTCGCACACATTCTGCAACATTACCATGATTTTCAAAGTAATGTCGCAATATTTCCCAGCGTTGTTCGAGCGTATACACAACCATATTCGTTCAGCGGAAGGATAAAACTAATTACTTGTCAAATCAGGCATGAGCTAAGTGTTACCATTCACGAAATAAGCACTAAGTGTACTGAATTTTTGTATCCGAATCGTTAGAGCCGTTTTCAAAAAATTAAGACTTACCATTTTTAAAAATTGTATGGTAAGGTATCGTTAGCTAAAAAAAAAAGATTAGAAAACAGAATCCAGACGATTATCTAAAACGCTTAAGTACAAAGTTTTAAGAAAATCGCTTCAGCCGCTTGGGCTGTATAGAGACAGACAGACAGAGAGACATGCGGAATTGAGTCCCGCAATTTGTTAGTGTTCTCTATCACTATCATCGTAATGTCAATTCAAATCTCGAGTTTGATTTTTGTTTCCAAATGTAAAACTTGCCCTGTAGTGTATATTATATATGTAACGGTGATTTTTTTGCTACTTGGTTTTTGACGTTTATATTTTTGACAGATCACACATGACAAATTCCACGAACATTTGACATTTCGATTCAGTATTGTTTGCCATTTCATCATGAATAGACTTACGCCTGAACAACGTTTGCAAATTATTGAAATTTATTATCAAAATTCGTGCTCTGTGAAAAATGTGTTTCGCAAGCTACGTCCGTTTCAGCGACGAGGCTCATTTTTGGCTAAATGGATACGTGAATAAGCAGAATTGCCGTATTTGGAGTGAAGAGCAGCCAGAGGCTGCACTGTTTGGTGCGGTTTATGGGCAGGCGGCATCATTGGGCCGTACTTCTTCAAGGACGATGAAGGCCGTAGGGTTACGGTCAATGGAGAAAGGTACCGTTCGATGATAACAGGTTTTTTTTTGCCGAAAATGCAAGAATTGAATTCGGTCGACATGTGGTTCCAACAGGACGGTGCCACATGCCACACTGCACGCGAAACCATGCATCAATTGAGAGGCGAATTTGGTGAGCAGTTGATCTCACGTTTTGGCGCAGTCAATTGGCCACCAAGATCATGTGATTTGACCCCGTTAGACTATTTTTTGTGGGGCTATGTTAAGTCTATTGTCTATGGGGACAAGCCAAACACGATTGCTGCCTTGGAAGCCAACATTGAACGCGTCATTGGTGAGATTCCGGCCGAAATGTGTGAACAAGTTTGCCAAAATTGGACCTTCAGAATGGACCACCTGAAGCGTAGCCGCGGGCAACATTTAAGTGAAATTATTTTTAAAAAGTAAATGGCAGAAATTGATTTATCGATCCAAATAAAAATTTCATTCACTTTTTACAAGTTTCTGTGTTTTTTTGAATTTTCAAAAACCAAGCTCTTAAAAAATCACCGTTTATATCGAACTAAAAATTGAGTGGTATGGCAATAAGCTAATTATATATCAGGCTTCAGGAATTTCTTTAGGCATAGGTCGATATAGTCTACACTGACAAGCCAATAACATTGGGAGCCATACGACCATAAATGTTAGAAAAAGTGGTTGAAAGCGAAGACCATTTTACAGATCAAACAGTTGTTTACTGAAACACAAAAACATACAAGGTAGGAAATACTTGCAAAAAAAATACACCCTGTATATGGGATTATTTATAATGAATGTCAAACATCCTTCATATTGATTCGAGATTAATTCAGAATAAACGACATCCTCGTTACATCATCTGGGGTCCGGTTCTGCTGTCTTTTAACAAGTCTATCGCGAGCTATTATAATAAAAATTTAAAATACCAACGAATCATAGAAATAACACAATTAGGGGATGAAGTTAGCAACCAGCCGGCCGGCGCGGTGTTTAAGGATCTACACCTCTTCTATAAAAGCAAAATATACATATACATACCTAATTGCTACAACAACTTGTAGATACATTAACACAAATTCCACATGCTTTCACATAAAAAATTTATTTTTAAAACACTTTCTTAAATGACTTAAAATATTCCCCTATTGACAAAGTGTCAGCCACCAGTTTAACGAAAAACGAAAAATGAGAGGAAATATAAATCGTTATAAAATTGGGGAGTTAACTTAAATGTGGAGACACCAAATGTTTGCAAACCAAAATAAATGGCGGAGGTATGAAATTGGACTGGGATCTGGACTCGAGTCGAGTCAACAGACAGAACAACGCCCACCATAATTTGCAGGGCATTAAAGAACATTCAATTCCCAACTCCTATTCTTCTTACGAAAGAAACTCATTTCCTTCTGGGGTTTGTTGTCTTTTTGGACTGGTGGTGAACAGTGAAAGCCCTAAGAAAAATCGATATTGCCAAAAATCTATAGATACACTGCTTTTTGAATAAAATGTGTGTGCGTGTGTATTGTGTATGTAGGTAACAAAATGGAATATCCGGGTTCCCGCGTCGCCGGTTGTCGCGTCCGTCGTTGATGTCAGTTGTTTTCGAGGTGAATGGTGGAAACTAATTTTAACATACTTGCCATGATGGAAAATGAAATGTGTGACTCATTTTATGGAGAATACTCATACTCAACTATCTAATGAATTTTTAAAGTGATTATGTTATGTATATACATGGATGAAATGAACCCACTTTGGTAAATATACGTTAAAGAAAATATTACAGCCCTTGAAGTCCAATACATTGAATTATGATTTAAAATACAGGGGGCTTTTTAAGTTCGAGGCCGATTTCTTGTGGTCAACATTTTGTGAGTTATGTTCAATTATTATGCAGCAGCTAACGTCATAGCAACATGATGAAGGTACAAATTCAAACTGGCCCTCACAATCCTTTATTTATTTAAATTTTTACATAACTTTATACATATGATCAAAATAAGAACTAATAACCGTTTTTTTTTTATTCGGTCCGCCATCTAACGTTTTTTTTCAACTAGTTCTTATTTCGTGAATGGTAACACTTAGCTCATGTCTGATTTGACAGATAATTAGTTGTAACCTTCCGCTGAACGAATATGGTTGTGTATACGCTTGAACAACGCTGGGAATTATTGCGACATTACTTTGAAAATCATGGTAATGTTGCAGAATGTGTGCGAAAATTGCGTACGGATTTTGGAAGAAGAGAAGCACCGTCAGCTCCGTATGTTCGTTATCTAGTGAAAAAAGTGAAAGAAACTGGCCTCCTCATCGATAAACCAAAGCGTGAAAAGCCAAAAACAGTTCTTTCAGCCGAGAATATTGCTGCTGTGGCAGAAGTGTGCGTGAAGCGGCATCAACATCAATTCACCGTCGTTCTCAACAATTGAACATTTCGGAGAAATCATTGAGACGAATTTTGCATAAAGTCGTTGGTATGACGCCATACAAAGTCCAATTGGTTCAGGAGTTTAAGCCAACTGACCATCCAATGCGTTTTCGCTTCGCTAAGTGGGCCTGCGATCGACTTAGAGAAGATGCCGATTTTCCGCAGAGCTGATGTCGTTTGGCCACCTCGGAGCTGCGATTTGACACAGTTAGACTATTATTTGTGGGTAAAAGATAAGTGCTACGCCGACAAGCCAGAGACAATTGACGCTTTAAAGGACAATATTCGTGAAGCCATTGGTGAAATACAGCTGCACACAATCGATAATGTGCTTAAAAATTGGACCGATCGTGTAGGCTACTGCATGGCCAGCCGAGGCAGCCAATTGAATTAAATTATTTTCCATTATTAACCGGCAGCATTGTACTTTCAAATAAAAAAAGAAATTTGAGAAAATATTCAGTAGTTTTTTTTTATTTTTTTCAAAAAAATAAGTTATTTGGCTGACCCTTTATAAGCAAGAATACAAAATATCCTCATTTTTTTCAGGATAACGTTTCTTGATCCGAAATTTTAGTTTTTACTCTCACGTCCAGATGGCTATTTAATTTCGAAAAATGTTTTTGGAGTATACAAACAAAATTGACAACTGGGTCGCACGTGCGCGATCTTATGTTCTATCATCACAATTTAAGCACAAGATTCTTAGCAGATAGGTACAGCAATTTATATTTTTTAAAGCGGTTTTTTGCTTAAAACTAAATTTTATTGTCTATATATGTATATAAAATTCAAAATGTGTGTGTGCTTACGCTATAGTCTCGAAAACTATGCACACAACCCTCTTGAGTGCTAAAATCAATTTATTCTACAAGTCATAAGGAAGGTTTATATGGCGGCCCGACCCCCTGCCGATAGACGGCACTGGCATTTTATCATTGCTTGGAATTTTACTTTCATATAAGATACAGGAATTTCTCAAGTTTTAATCCAGAGAGCTCGTATCCCACAGTTTTCCAAACAAATATAAAATTCACTGCCTACTTCGTGTTGTAATTTCTTTCTCTTTTCAAAAATTTGTTCTTTTATTTTAATATTAGTTTTGGAATTTTACTAATTTCTAAACAAAAATAACTGGCGCCCACTTCTTATTGCAAGTATCCCACTGTTGTCGTATTGACAACATCTTCTTTTAATAAATTGGATCGATTCAAAAATCAATAAAATACAAATTTGAACCCAGTCCAGCTTTTTTAAGTTTGTTCAAAATCTCGAGTAAGATTTATTTTGAAAAAATTACCTGATAGTACCTACATTTTGTAGGTATACCTATCGCAAGAAAAATTACGCCTTACAAAAATGTTGTAATATTTTTTGAAAATGGTCCTTTACCGCCCTTGAAAATATGTAATGTACTCGTACATAGGTATTTACAGAATTTTGAACAGCCAGAATTTTAACATAATTTCAATCTGTAGGCTGAAGGGATAAGCTTCAGTTTAGAAAGTTACATCCGATTTCAAATGGATAATTTTACTCTAAAGAAAAGTCTAAAAATAAAAAAAAATTAAACTAATCACCGTAAAGTAGTCAACCCCTGTCATTTTTCCACAGACAAGTCAATAACGCACGACCTACATAGATAGATCTTTATAACCGTTTAATATTGAAGTCAAGAAAATTGATTTATACTCTATACTATAAGGGTGGATCAAAATGATGAATAGACATAGGATAAAATGTATACCGTAACCATTTATGCTTATTCCATATACACATTCATGTTTATTAATATGAAACTTTTCGAAGAAGTTGTTATAAAATTTATACATAATATGTATATACATACATACATACATACATACACAAATCAAATTATACACACAGTCGTAACAATTTCTCCACCTAAGACTAGCTATTTTAAATTAAGTTAAATAAAAATCTATTTTTGTATTCTAGGATATTTCTAGTAAAAGGACAGTGCATTTGCAATCTATTTCGGGATACACTTAACCTGTAGATACAAATACAAAGTACATACTTCATATTGGATCGGTACATCATTTAATAAGTATAAAGTAGAAAATCAAAATACGGGACGGAAGTGCTTATTTTATTTATTTATAGGTACTCAGAGACAATTTTGTTCAGGTTATTCATCTACGCACTTCACATATAGATACATAGAGATAATGTATTTTTTTCGCCTTATGAAAATAGAATAAAATGTGGTGAGAGAATGTGGATGATTTGATAGCTTTCAATTTCTTATTTATCTGCAAAAGGGACAGAGAGTGGGAATTATTTCATAACAAGTTATTTCGTTTTCAGAATTGTTTTATATTTAGTTCAAAATATCTTAAGCTTCTTACGCATTGAACACCTGGCAAATTATTTTATTGACAGTTTGGAAGAGCTATGTAGTTTAATTTGTTGTATCCTACGTTTCGAATATGTAACAGAAATACGAGGAAACAAATTTAAACATTTCTTACATTAAAATTAATTTGTTTGTCTTTCGTTTGGGGTGTCCAATTAGATTATTATTTTTTTTTGACAAGTACATACATAAGTATAGACATTTTTTTTATAATACATAAAATGATGTAATCGTAAAAAATACAAATTTACCTTGACTTGCAGACAATAACACCCATATATTAGGTTTTACTAAAATGATTTATAAAGTCTCCTTAAATATTTAATTTACCTTTAAAATCGTTATTGAAAAAAAAATCGATTTTTTTGTTACTTAACTCAATGGCTGTAATGCAACGTAGCGCAAAATAATTCGCAGATCTTTTATAAATTAATACACATCTGTATTAGTATAACCAAAAACGACAGTATAATGTGCATTTTCTGACCGACTGAATATTATTGATTATTGTTTCCATTACTCTTACGGAACGGAATGATTGGCGAATTTTTGATACCGATTTAATTAATTTAATTAATAGAACATCAATGTTTGAATTTAAAAGCTGGTAATTCTCATCCACCAATCAAAATAATCAAAAAAATCGACTTTACAACCGATACTACTGAAAAACTCTACTACTGAAGCGCTTGCTGAGCAGACTTAACCTCGCACTTATAGATCTTATTACAAAAAACGTCCCGAAATATGTAGGTACATGTATAAACACAATCTTCGGATAATTCCTTAAATTAATTTGTGTACCGTACTTTAAGTAAAAACAGAGACAAATCCCATAGTTTTCCCTTACTTTTCTTGATTGAGTCCAGGATAGAGCTTTAAAGCTGATAAGT
The DNA here is from genome assembly GCA_910595825.1 of Philhelius pedissequus. NCBI lineage: Eukaryota > Metazoa > Arthropoda > Insecta > Diptera > Syrphidae > Philhelius > Philhelius pedissequus. Next base: position 148,537,389 of record OU343162.1, on the reverse strand, counting down.
GACAGCTGATTTTCGGAGACATTTGTTTCGTTGCAATATCGTCGAAATTATTTTTGCCATTCCACTTCTGAATGTTGAACTGATGAGCCAACACCGCCATGGATCTCAACAAACACCAATTGAAGCAGCAACGACATTCTATAGCAGGAATTGCCCATGGGCCTTGTTCATCCTGTAAGCTTCCGACTAATCAATAATTAATATCCGTCTACTATTTGCTGATAAGGCCATTTAACATAGCGCATCAAGAATCCGTCCTAGACACAGGCATTCGAATAGTGAAGGATCACATCTTATAAACTGTTAATTCTACCAATGGGGAATCAAAATCGACCTTCTTAAAACACAATTGATATTTTTTAGAACACTTCGTGTAATGAAAACTCCTCTCCCTTAATCTTCCTGATAACACAGTCAACTGAAACAAGCAAAGCAATAAATACATTGGAGTTAATTTCTTCGAAAGCCAGAATGCCAAATTCTCCTTTTCCAAGTAAAATCATGCGCTACCTTTAGTATGTGCTATAAGAGTAAAAGGCGATGTCCAAACTAAGAGGAAACTTCTGCTTTAAAAGAAACTCATTATTTGTTCTATTTTAACTTATTGTTTTCCTCTATTCGGTATACAATACCGTCTCTCAAAATCCCGCTTTTTAAGAACCCTTTATTTCCGCCTAGACCCTTTAGTATTACGATACATTTTAGACAAAGAAACTTTGCATACACCCAGGGGGGTTGCAGACTTTGACTTTTCTAGATTTTCTATTTCGAGATTTTGTCTTTCGGGATTTTGGTTTCCTAGATTTCGTGGTAGACCCGTTCAACTTTAATTCAAAAACTACAATTATTCAAGCGAAAGGTTTTCCTATTTTCGGTATTATAGCTACGAAAGGCTTTACGAAGCTTCAAGAATTGCACCGATTACCATAATATGCACAAAAAAAAAAAAAATCTCAGCTCTCTTGTTAATATAACAACAGTTAACTCAACCCGTAAATGCCGATTCTCAATGTTGCTATCCATGCTACTTGAAATATCAATAGATGAAAACTTCAGTAATTTCTGCGTCACTGCAGAACAGTGGCACAATAGAGTTTGAAGACAATAGAAGACCATACAGGCTGTATCCGGAAAACCAACCAACGACCGTCAGCAAGCATTATATTAGAATACTAAAAATTTTAAACTTAAACCAACGATATAAAGATTAAAAAGTTATTATAAACAAACTTTTATCATATTTCCAACGTAATTTCATGTTTGATCAAAATCTCGAGCTCGTATTTTTTTACGAATGCATAACATCCCATAATGTACCTATGTACATAAAGTATACGTTATACATAATTTATTTGGCGCAAGTAGTATAAAAATTAATTTTTATGGGGATTGGGGCTATTAGGCCACGATAAAAAAAAAGGTTGGATATTCCACCTTTGTTTGGTGCGGTCATAAAGACGTGTGTATTTTTTTTTAATCATAAAAAATAGCAGTTAAAAAATGTTTGTACTGAACTGATTGTAGATACAACTCTTATCGATGTTCCAAAACCAAAATACTCAATATACATACCTATATTAGCTTTAAAATTATTTTTTAAGCAAACTTATTTGTTATTACCGCCCTTCACCAACTCTACACTAACATCTTGATATCGATTTCTCAAGCTTATAAAACTTCCCCAATAAAATTTACTTCTACCCCTTACTATAAAAAAAATATCTTGTGGATTTTTAATATTCATTTAATTTACAATCGTTGCTATTTTGCAGATGGATGCAAACAAATCTTTTCAATGCCATACGCCAGCCAACAATCAACTTTTAAAGCAATAAATCAAAATTATGTAGCAATTTGGCTTCTATAAATAATATGAATATCAGTCGTCGTTATTCAGTGGTGGCACCGGCAACGGCCTATTGGTCATAAGTTGCCTTCGCATCACACACAAAATCAATCATTCGCAGCTAATTGTAATTTAAATTTCGATAAATAAAAATAAAAAGTACAAAGATAACAACGAAAAAGGCAAATACGTAAATAATACAAAAAAAAAATTACCGTCTCAATGCAATACAAACGTTCTGAAATGTTCTCAATCAAATTTTCTGCATAGTATTTTTAAGTATTTACTGATTTCTACACAGCAAAAAAACATATTTTTTTCTAGTAAAAATACACACATACATAGGTTAGGTACACACATATGTATTTATTTTTTATAAGCAAAAGAAAAGTTTAAATTCATTATTCTAAAAAGTATTTGTACACTCATGTCTACATAATTCAATTGCTGAAAGACTTGAAATACTAACTCTATTAACTACACTAAAGTACCTTACACTTACCGTGCCCACTTTTCTTTCCATTTGCCTTGCTCTTCGATTTTCTGGGGTAAAGATGTATTTTACTTTGTCCACAGCCCATAATGATATTATTTTAAATTATGTGTGATGTTTGTTTTAAGTTCTTTAATTATATTTTTATTTTAGAATTTTGTTAAATGGAATGTTGCCGAATGCCCTGTGACTGTTTTTTCTGAACTTTTTTTTTTTAAACAATACAAAATAAAAATCGATTTTACTTTAATATTTAGCTAAAAGCTTAAGGATTGATTTTTTTTCTTTACAAATATAAACATTTTTATTTGTGCACCTAACATTTATGTGTACTTTGGCACCGGATATTAAAAACGTATCTCTTTGTTTTGCCCCACAATATCCTCGGGAGAGCAACAGCCTGCAAAGAAAAAAAATGTATTTAAATATATATTGCTTTCTGAATAAATTAAGTGAAAATGAAAAATAAAACTAACAAGTGGATTATTCAAGTCTAATGAATGAAAAAAAATGGGCCTTAAAAAGTAGTCCTTATTGGGATAACATGCAATAAAGTTTGCACCTTTGAAGCAAAGCGACATATTGACCTTTTCGTAATTATTCTAAAGAGAAAGCTCTTAGATGCTTGTGAGCTCATAATTGAAGGTTTTGAGATAAATTTAATTATTCGGAATGTTTTGAACGTCGATTTGTAGTCGTTATAATAAAAGTTAGAAATTATATATTAATATTCTTATTGACTGCAAAATATCAATAAAAACATCTTTATTAGTTTTAATGTTATTTATTATTTTTCGGATGCATTTCGAGCTCTAAAGAGAATTCATCTTCAGCGAGCATTTAAATACACTAATAGATAATACGAATCGTTTTACGTTCAAATAAGGGACAAATTTATGAATTTGGAGTCTGGCGCCATAGAGTCTTCTCTTTTCAACATGTATTATTATTTTTTCTTTCACTTTTTGTTGTTACTTTATGTTTTAAATTTCTCTCTATTAAGAGCTGGAAATGCATCCGATAAAGAACATTAAAACTAATAAAGATCTAGTGTTTTTATCGATATTTTGCAGTCAATAATAATATTAATACCTATATAATTTCTAACTCTTTTATTTTGAGATAAAATTGTAACTTATAATAATTATTGAAACTTAAATTTTCATTGAGGTAGATAGGGTTTTTCAAATTAAAAAATATAACAAAAAGAGCTAATTTTCCCATACAAGATTTACGGAGAATTGCCAGTGTTGATATAATTTTTTTTGAATTATAATTTCCTTGAACAATTTTGAAGGAGTAAAAATTTAATCGTAAAAGAAAAAATATTTAAAAAATTTAAATAAGTGGACAGACCTCTCCATATACATACTTGTATTGGAAGAATCTACTTTTTTAAATAGTTCATGTGTAGGGAAGAATGGGTACGGTTGAAACAAAGGACGGTTGAAACAATGCAAATGTAAATATCTCAAAAGTATTGAGAGAGGATGAAACAGAAACAAGTCCGTTTAAGATTTACAGTCTTGCTTTGTTCATCACGCAGTTCGGTTGTAGTCGGGAAGCTTTATTGTTTTTAGAAAAGTAAAAGAAAATTATTTTGTTCTATTGTTTTTTGTAATGTGAGTACTATGGGAGATTGTTGGGTATTTTTTTACGCATTAAATACTGTAGAATACATAAAAGGGGTTGGGGCCGAGGGCTGCTGAAACACCGTTTTTACTTAGTTTTCGTTTTTTTTAGATGCCGTGCACGCTCACACCATCAATAATTTAAGCCGGACCTTGGACAACAGGAATTTTGCCACTTATCGCCATTTATTCACTGAGCTTAATTTAATAATAATAATAATAATTTTAACTATATGCCTGTAAGACCTAAGGTCCCTTAAATACAGCCTGAATTGTACTTAGCGCCATCTATTGACGGATAGGCCATCCCTTGAAAATGCAATAGGAGGTGAAGTTCCTATACCTAATATCCTAGCTATTGATGAAATGTTGCCACTACCACCTCCACCAGAGATCTAACAGAGAGAGAGATTCCGGTATGAAAAAACCTCTCCAGATAAACATAACAATACCATAATTGAACAGCAGAGCTCCTCAAGACAATCAACAAGAACTAAGGTAATATTGCCTATTGGTGATATTGCGCTTTCTCTTTGAAATAATACGACCTCTACCCAAACCACTTGCAAGAAAACCTTATAGAGCTCGAAGAACACGAAGCTACTTTTTTTTGTGATTTGACTATTAAAACTGAAGTTCTTTTTATTTATTTTTACATTATTTAGAGCCGATTTTTCAATCTCCAGGTAAACATCCAATTGATTGCCTGAGGAATAAACTTACTTGACTGTTAAACAACCGGATAACAACATCGAATTTTTCAACCAAGAAAAAACAATCTATAGAATAATTTAATATGAAAGTCACTTTTATTTAGAGTATCGAACTTTTCATAGAAATAAATTTTTGCTTAAGGTTTATTTCAAAGCAATAATTTTTCAGTGTTTTTGACATTGAAAATAGCTTTTTATTTTATACATCAGATTACTTCTTATTCCGTTCTTAAATGAGCAGATAACTTTATTCCCATATTAAGTTGTATCTGACTGTTGAAAAACTGATTTTTGCTCTATCTGGAGAATATGTACTGACTGCTTAACTGACTATTGAAAAATTGGCCCTTAATGAAATAACTTTATTGTTTTTTTAAATGTTATCTGTTATCTAAAAAAAATCCTTATTTTTTTAAGTGATTTACTTTGTCAAACTGTGCCAATATTTGAAAAAAAAAAAATAGTTAAATAAGTAATAAATATAAGTTTTTGTTTTTTGTCCACCTGTTTCAATTTATCCCAATCACTGTTTCAACTACCCCTCTGCTTGGGAAGATAGAAATAAATTGACTTTTTTTAAATATTGCTAAACCACTTAAAACAACACATCCGGAATACAAAAAACCCTTCACATTAATAGATTGAATCACAGAATAATACCATGATGGCTTATCTTATAAATCACAATGCTATTAACAATGTAAGAAAACTTGTGTCAACCGTACCCAGTCTCCCCTATTTTGGTATTTACTAGTAGTAGGCATTTTAAAACTCTATTTTCATCTTTACACATTTTAATTTTGATATATGAGCAACAACAATGTCTATTATATTTCGTAAAGAACGCTTTACTCTTTTTACATTTCAGTATTTATCCCATACTACTATTATATTTTGCATTTCAGATTTTGGCGTATAGTAGGGTACACATTATCGAACATACGTGACAGTTTTGCTCACGATCGATAATGTGTACACTTGCATGAAGGTGAAGGACTGCTCACAAAATATTTTGATATTTCATTTCAGGCAGCGTTATTGATCGATGATGTGTATGCCAATCATTCATCGAACAATATTCAACAAGTTTTTTGTTGTTAGTTTGTTCATTTTTTTAATCTTAATCTTTGTCAGTATGGAATAAGAAAAATAATATTTTGATGTGTTTATTGAGCTAGATCTTGGATTGAAAAAGAAAATTTTGTTTGGCGGACGGACAGCAAAACTGAAACTTTTCAAGCATGTTCGATATCCAACATGAATGTCACGCAGGTTCGTTAATATGTACCCTATTTATAGTGGACATTCGTAGGGCAGGAATTTACATCGAACAGTTCAGTGCTAAAGGTTTATTCACATTTCCGATCTTTTAACAAAATGCGATATATGAAGCCATTTTGTTAGATGTTCACCTATAATTTGTGTATGTGCAAATACGACATATTCATATTCCATTACAATCCAAGCCGAAATTTTAGGCTGGTGAAAAGTCAGACTGAAGAGGCTATATCATATAATCAAATAAACATCCGAACAGTAGAAGCAATTAGAACTGTTCCATTGGATTTCAGAATAAGTGAATGAATGAATGCCTAGTGAAATCAATCGAGAACGATATAAGAAATATAGAATTGTTGAAAAAATTAATACATAGTTAATTATATCAGTCGGGACCATATATGCAACTTTCAAATTGTTTCAAATATCAACTCTTCATGTTCGGTTCAGTTGCCGCTATATGACATCATGAATATAAGTACACCTTAACACAATATTATGCATTTGCATTAAGCATAGCCATATTTCATTCATAAACAATTCTTTCTAAATAACTATGAACACAGAGCGTACACTCCCCAAGTTCAATTCTACAACAGGTGTTGATAGTTGCTGAAAATAGTGTAGTTGGCCATCACCTATCATAATTTTAGCTTCAGCCTCTTTTCTAATATATGTACTTACCTACCTATGAAAAGAGACTACGCAAAACGTACCACCCTCACCAAACAATCTAAAGAACAAATCATTAATCTCTGCATCCACTCGTCTCAACTACTATCCTTTGAAATCCTGTGTATTTGCTCAACGGCTGATATTTGCATGTCATGGAATTCGCAATGCAAACGGATTCTCCCTCTTTCCTGTTCTGTTTACTTTTCTTCAGCATTTGGCGTGTGCACAGTGCACCTAAAAGATTGCTTCAATGGTTAAGTCTTCTTATGCACTTAGCCATTGGAATGGGTCTGCTTGTGCCGTTATAATATATGTACATAGGTATCTAGGTACCTGACGACCTAGGAAGGGTTTGGCATGGCACGCAAACCCCCATTTATTCTTACGTAATCGAATGCATCAGCAAAAAAATAAAGTAAGAGATTGGAGGGATGGCAATTGCGGCAGTCATGCCAACTGTCATCCATTGAGTTCATTGTACTTATAGTGCTCATTAATGATATAAGGTGACCCAAGTCTGATATATAAAGGCGATTTTACACCAGAATAAGTTTATAAAAGGAAGACATCCATCCATTGAGTGGTGATTTAATTCGATTTTTGAAATTCAATATTACATTTAGTAGTATGCGGCAGTGGAGACTTTCGATTCGAACTATCAGTTCCTGGGTCAATGATTTCGACGCGACGCACCGTTCGCTACAGAATCATAGGTTATTGAATTATCACGCATGCTTTCATCTTTTTCTAGGGATATAAACTGCATTAACTACTGTTGCAGCATCTCGAAGAACAATACCGCAATCACGAGAACAATATTCAGCAGGCCATCCAATTGATAGAGAAATGCAACCACTTGACACAACGATAAAGTGTGCACCGGCTGTCAGACAAGGTGAAACCTTACACGTTCTTCCCCCAACCAGAATTCAGGCATGTTCTTTTTAATTTTATTTTCTTATTGTTTGCTTTTCTTTGCTATCCACGTCCACATCATCACCCAGTTCGTGTTGGGTCGGTTGTCTGTTTCATTTGCAAGTGCAATCAACCCCAATCCGTGTGGACTATATACATAAAGGCTAATGCAGCCCTAAGCATTTCTAACCACATGCACGCTAGCTTAAATGAACTGAGAGGAGAACTGCACTGTTTTGTATTATGTTTAGTGAGCAGCTCCAACCCCATCTATAAGTCATAGTGGGAAAAAATATATCCATAAAAAATAGGACTTGGCTGAAGTCAGGAATGGCTTTTTTCTTTTTCTTTAATTTTTCTTTCTCTCTCTTCCACGTTGTATCTGGAGCGATTTGACTTTATCTACAAAATAATAGGCAATTGCAATGTGAGAAGTGGGGTCGAAGATGAGAAATAATCCAATTTCCTTTGCAAGGTGCCTAGGCCTAATTTTGTTTTAGATTACAGTCTTTTGACAAAAGTTTTAAGTCATATGTCGAATAATATTTGAGAAAATACGGTGAGAAAACAACCGAGGAACGCCTATACAGAAAAAATTGACGTTTTTATTCAAACTATCGATAACAAATCGCGTTTTGATGAAAATAGTGTATTGACAGTGACAGAAGACTGAATTACCTTTCAGCGCGTTTGACTTCTCAAAAGATAATGACGTGAATATTGGAAGTTAATAATGTTGAAGTTTCGCATTCGCAGAAGATGGATATGATTTTAGAAGCGGAAATGAAAAGCTAAATGGTGGAAAATAATTCAATTAAAAATATGACGAGTATAGTTCAGGAGATTAAACGGAGTCTTGGGGTAACACCACCAATTTTTTGTTTGAATTTCTGTCAAATGTATTAAAAAATCAAGTCCATTGATCTTTACTTTCATCAAAACAATGCTAAATTAATGCTTCAATGCTTACCTCGCGCTGGTCTTCGTGATGCATTACGTCATTTAAAATATTTATCTGCGTTTCCGTGACCTTTAAGAGAAGGCATGTATCAATACACATTATGTGTAATAGTATGATACTAAGGGCCGGTTTTTCAATTCCGTCTGTCTGTCTGCACAACGGTCTACAGCGTAGGTGACTGTCTGCCATACAATTTTGTCTACCATCTTAATTATCTCGACAACGACTATAACGATTTCGATTAAAAAAATCTGTACACTACTATAGGTAGCCTAAATTTTGGTTCAAAATGTTTCTGCCATCCATTATTGTTTGATTTTTCATAAGCGACTCGAAATAGTTCGTTTAAAATTTTCATGTAAAAGATTTTTGATTTATAAATAATACTGCTACTAAAATTATCGAAAAATATGTTTTTTGGATTTTTGAAAATTCAATATTTCGAAAACGGATGACGATTTTTGTCGAAATTATATTCTTTTAAGCTTATATTATTAAATACATAAAATTGCCATACAAAATTGTTTTTATAAAAAAATTTTTTTTTTTAATTTTATATAAACAATTAAGTAAAAAACGATTTTAAGCATTTATTTAGTCCTTTCTACTAAAAATCATGTGCAAACGATTTGATCGAACATACAAGCAAGTACGTGTGATCCAGTCGTGCATTTTATTTTACTGAATTTCGATCCCGGGTTAACTTAACGAACTCTTAGAATTAACACTGGATTATTTGATTAAATATTTCTAAAAGATACTTTTCAAAAAAAAACGATTGAAATCAATTTGCTAAACTATGGAAACTATGTTTCGATAGTGAAATATCGATTTCCATAGTGCAAATACATCGATATCGATAGAATCTTGTCATTTGAATGTTGAAGTTAGTCCTCCGCTGAAAAAATTCGTTTTTCTAGTTATAACTCGGGGTTAATTTATTTGCAAGAATAACTATAACTCTAGTTTAACTCAGACTTAACCCAGCCAATGAGAAATCAGATACTATCCTGCAAGCTTATTTGAATGAATACTTTCCAGTATGTATTATAAGAGTGCCAAAGAAGATTTGCCCCATAAAATCATTTATGTGCACAAATACAGATCATAAAACTTTATAACATTATGGTAATTTCGAAGGAATGGATTTTTTAATACAAAAAAAGACAAATATAAAAACACCATCAACCGTTGAAATTTGATTTTAAAAAATTAAACAGGTATGGCGGATTATGAAAAAAGATTTTAAGCTTGAACGATTTTGGAACACCCTGTGATCACACTCTATTCGTGTATGTACGGTAGGTCTGGATCGATCCAAACACCTAAACCAATGGATCGTTTTTACCTATAGGTCAGTGTCGGTGTGTAAAGGACTCTTCAATTTAATGGGAAAACTACCTGCTACCTCAACTGAAAGTTGAAAAAGCGAAAAAAATAGATAAGCTAGGTAAGACTTACGATTATGTATGTACATATATATTAGACAACCGCTTGATTTGTGAAACGTTGTTTTTTTTTAAATTTTATAACTCCCGGTAAATATAGATAAGCAAAATGATATACCTACGCATAAAAGCGAAGAATTGAAATGTGAAATCGCAATAACAGCGGTTGCAATTTACAAGTTTCTAAACGGTGATTTTTAAGAGCTTGGTTTTTGAAAATTCAAAAATACAGAAACTTGTAAAAAGTGAATGAAATTTTTATTTGGATCGATAAATCAATTTCTGCCATTTACTTTTTAAAAATACTTTCACTTAAATGTTGCCCGCGGCTACGCTTCAGGTGGTCCATTCTGAAGGTCCAATTTTGGCAAACTTTTTCACACATTTCGGCCGGAATCTCACCAATGACGCGTTCAATGTTGGCTTCCAAGGCAGCAATCGTGTTTGGCTTGTCCCCATAGACAATAGACTTAACATAGCCCCACAAAAAATAGTCTAACGGGGTCAAATCACATGATCTTGGTGGCCAATTGACTGCGCCAAAACGTGAGATCAACTGCTCACCAAATTCGCCTCTCAATTGATGCATGGTTTCGCGTGCATTGTGGCATGTGGCACCGTCCTGTTGGAACCACATGTCGACCGAGTTCAATTCTTGCATTTTCGGCAAAAAAAAATCTGTTATCATCGAACGGTACCTTTCTCCATTGACCGTAACCCTGCGGCCTTCATCGTCCTTGAAGAAGTACGGCCCAATGATGCCGCCTGCCCATAAACCGCACCAAACAGTGCATTTTTCGGGATGCATTGGTAGCTGCTGAATTGCCTCTGGCTGCTCTTCACTCCAAATACGGCAATTCTGCTTATTCACGTATCCATTTAGCCAAAAATGAGCCCCGTCGCTGAAGACCATAAAACGGACGTAGCTTGCGAAACACATTTTTCACAGAGCACGAATTTTGATAATAAATTTCAATAATTTGCAAACGTTGTTCAGGCGTAAGTCTATTCATGATAAAATGGCAAACAATACTGAATCTAAATGTCAAATGTTCGTGGAATTTGTCATGTGTGATCTGTCAAAAATATAAACGTCAAAAACCAAGTAGCAAAAAAATCACCCTTTAGCTCTGAAGTGACCCTATTGATAAAATAGTGAACATTAACTCATCATAAATAATTATTTATACATTTTTTATCTGTAATACTGACATGTCCTTACCATCATTATATTTATCAATCACTTTTTTCGCACAAATAATAAATAAAGATATTAACACATTATAGGTGTTGAATTGAGAAATACACATTTTATCTATAAATTTATTTATAAATAAAACTTCCCTACAATAATAAAAATCAATCAATGTTCATACCAAAACTAAATACATACATATAGGGTTTTATGTGGAAGGTATGCATTCATGTGTACATATGTAATTAATTTGTCTATTACTTCATAGTTTTATTATCTTTGTTTTTTATTAAAAAAAAAAAACAAAAAATTTAATTAATTTTCATGATGACGTAACATAACACAACGGTATTTTATTTTGGCTTAAATTCTGGGGCCCCAGCACGTAACTTGATTCAATCAAGTTTTGTCGATACAATAGGCGTTTTTCTTTTTTAGTTCAGAGAAGAATCTGAGTTGTCAAAAAGTTAGTTTGTGTTTCTTTTTAACTCAGAGCATGCAGAGCTCCAAATGTGTGTTTCTTTTTTCGTTCTGAACATGTGTAGATCGCACTCGACGCGCTCGAACATAATTGACTGAGCATGTGAGTAAATTGCTGAACACACCAAATACCATGTGTGTCCAGAAGGAAAATGTGAAGAAAAAAATAATTAAATACATAAGTTGGCGAAACAAATTGATCGCTTGTTGATTTTCTGTATCTGGTGTGTATCAGTGTACAATAAAGGGTAGGTATTGCTTTTTATGGTTAAAAATGAAAATGTATTCTGATATGTGTCGTTCAAGTGTTTAAAAAACATATCAGTCTTCAGTGTTTGCTCTGTTTCGACCAAGTTCAGTGCATAATCTATGTGTTCGAACTCTGTTCAGTGCTCTGCTCTGAACGAAAAAAGCAAAACGCCTAATGGAGAATTGTTTTGGTTCAACCGAGTGTCCTTGATTGAATCGTTAGAGGAAACTCGATTGAACCAAAATAAGTGCTTCCAAGAGCTCGTGTTTTGTTTTTGAATTAAACCTCTTTTGTGGTTTTGGAAATCAACAGAAGAAGATGTACTTCCCTCCTGAGCTCTAGGAGGAAAAATATCCTCATTTGCAGGGGGAATTCGAAAAATTGCCATTATTATCAAGAAAACAAAACAAAATTAGAAGTTATTTTAATAATTTTTGGTCTTATAGTCATATATTTTTCTTTCGAACCCAACAGTTGGATTCAAATATTTAATAAATTAAATACAGATTCTAAAAAGGCATATAATTTCTTTACCATAGCAACAGAAGCCCTCAACCTTTATTTTAATAATTGAAGTCAAAATTGCTCAATTTTGGGCCCAGTGGGAAAACTCTAATAGGAGTTGTAATTTAATTACATTAAATTAATGTAATACAAATTTTAAAAAAATGTATCGCACAGTTTATTACAATTTTCGTCAAATTTTATTTAAATGGAATTTACATTTTTCCTGAAGTCAAATATGAATATACTCGTTAAATATAAAGACACAAAATTAGAAGAATTATCATATTTGTATAGTATGTACTAGATACCTTCTATCTTGTAAAGAAACATTCAACCCTATTGTGACATCCAGAATATCTTTCACCCGAAATATTTTTGCTCGCTTGGAATTTTAAAAGCTATTGTGAGTTTCGCTCGAATAAAATTCCACTTCGAATAAGAAATGACATTTCAAATGGACATTTTAGATAATATCTTAAAAAATCCTAAGGAATACAAATAAATCCCAATTTTTTCCCTTTAGCAATAGAATCCACTAAAGAACATAGGTTCCTCAAATAAGAGAGACAATTAAAGTTAATTGATAATTTCTGAAACAAGCATACATTATGATAAAGTTCATCCATGTATTTTATGCGAAGAAATTTGCAGTTGGCGAATTGTCTGATTCCTAAAACTGTTTTAAAAAAGTGTACTCCCATAAACTTAAAGTTCACAAACGTCACTACTAAAATGTTTGCTCTAATTATTGTTACAATAAATGGATCATAAGCGTTCATAAGCCGCATGCACCTGGTCTTACAACGGCACTAAGAAACAGAAAAAACAAACTAAAATTAATGGAACTTAAATGGCGCCCAACATAGAAGATTTGTTCCATAAATAAATTTTGACAGGTGGATGGATAACGTTGCATAATGAGTTTTCGGATATAAAACATTTCGAGAACTATTAATTGTTTATGTTTCTTTCGCATATTTCAATAATATGTACATATGTAGATACCTATGTTTGTATATAGGTATTTTCTGCACATTGACAAATTTTCCAACTCGATTACAAGTAATCATTGGGTAGGTAGGCACTTGTGTAACCTTTTCATTTCAACTTTAATTCAATTATTTAATTAAGTATTAATTTGTGGAAGCAACATCTCTAGCAAAAAGAAATGGATTGGGCTAAGCTTTTTGACTATAACAACTACTTGTAAGAATCAATAAAACAAGTGGTTCGAAGGACATCATTTGATTAAAGCTACAAACTAAGGTAGATATAGGTACATACATATACAATACAAAAATTACTCTTTTTCCTTCTAATGTTTTACAATCGATTTTGAATGCAGAAAAAAAACATATATGTAACATACTGTGACTGTTCTCAGATATGTAGGTACATATGTATGTGAATACCTAGTATAAAGCGATTTGGGTCTTTCGTTTTTTTTTTGGAGTTTTGCCCAAGATTCGCCGGCAGTTGCCAGCAACTTTGATTTAAAATCTACCTTCGTGTATAAACAGTCATATTTCCTCTTCTTTTATGCAATCGAAAACCCGTTTCTAACAACCTGTTAGTGCGGAATTCTTTGCATTCCATTGCTCTGACTCTTATAGTTAAACAACAACTACATACCTATAGCCATAACACCTATATGGCCCATTCCCATTCACCAAAATGCCCGGCCCGTCACGTTGCTATTGCGAGTAGTCGTAGTCGCATCTCTCTACACTCTTTTACATCACCCTTATTCAACAAAACCGACATGGCTTTAGTGATTTCTCGACAATGTCCAATAACCAACGCCATTCCACCACCTCGTTAATGTAATGTTTTCAAGCTTTTACATCGATCGATTTTTTTTTACTTTTATTTCTGCATTGTTTATATTTGTGTATTGTGTGTAGACTAATGGCATTGTTTAATATATCAAACACTCTTCTATCACTTAATTATTTGTTGCACTATTGTTAATTGAGGATTTTTAATGGGGCAAATTTATTATAATTTATAATAACATCATGTGACCTCACCCTTGATTGCTAGACCTTAGATATAATAGATTGGTAACCCCCTAAGGCAAGCAATCCTTCAACTTTGTTCCTTGAGAATTGCCAAAAAAAGCGTATACCGACTTTTGTATAACAACCCCTGCGATAAAAAGAAGATGAATACTTATAAATAATACCAAGTCTATCAAAGTATCTAAGCCAGAAATAGAGAATTATCCTGAGGATCAGGGGCAGAGAGAACAAGGTGCAACACGGATTTTACTGCTGTTGTTATTGTGAATCCTTTGCAAGAGTTGGATATTGCGCAAACAAAAAACACAGTACGAAAAGTATAAGATATATTCGTCAATGGTGTAGCTACAAGTGAATCTAAAAGAGAGGAATATATAAATGTCCCTTGGATACGCATGTCCTTGCAGAAACAAGGGTGATATCTACATCACATCACAGAATTGTTGGGTTTAGGGGTGAAAGAAAATATTCAAAATGAAAAAATATATATTCAATTAATCTTTATGATAAATGTACGTACCTACGTGTGAGAAATATAAAAAATTATCTCAAATGCATGTATGTATATCCTTTATCAAAATGCTTGTGATGAATAATCCAAAAAGTATGCAATCTGTATTTAAGTTAACAAATTATTAAACTTAAGGGATCCAAAACCCAGACATTCACTCAATTCACCACTTTATCCTAAAACAACCCCGGCCCAGACCCAACCAACCGAGAAACAGACCCTTCGTTGCGTCGATATGATATAGGTACCTATTATTTTAGGTGTATTTACTCCGAAGTAAATTATTGTATTTGTAATCAAAGTGTTGACGCAAATCCCGATGCGATTATTAACATTATTTATGTTGGTTTTGCGATTTTATGCACACCCCTAAATTAAAAGATTATTCGAACCTTATTTATTTATTTATATTTTTTCAAACGCGACTCGTTTTTCTTGTGTGAAGAATTGCAGCTGACGATGACGGACGGTCGACCTATCGGATGCAAAGAAAAAACTGCGCGTAAATTAAGTTAAATAGTAGGTACTATATTCTTTGCGTATGATGAACTTCCGGTCGCAAATTGTGCGAAACATGAGAGACAACTAATTCCATTCACTTGAGATTGTTTTGTTTTCTTTTTTTTTTTTAAATGCTTTCAATAGGCAGCAATAAAGACATCAGAAAATTCAACCCCGAAAATCAACCGTCTGATTCTGAAGAGCGTACCTACCACCGCACCATTTCGCCGAATGTATTTTTTCGAAAATCCACGGATGAACTAAATCCGATTCGTTTCGAAATACATACATTTACCGTCGTGGTCGCTATTGTGCCGTAGCCGTAGGTACCTCGTTCTCGTACTCGAAGAAGGGAATAAACATATTTTGTTCTCTTCTTTACTCAGCTCGCAGCTCGATATCTCGTTCGTGTATATTGACTTCCTAGATGAGAGCTGAAAAAGTACAAGAAAACAGAGGGTGGTAGACGGCAGCGTTTTTTTTTTTAGGGGCGCAGGGCGCACCACGAAGAAATGCTCACAGGGAGGAAGTAAACTGCGTTGTTTCCCCTTTGCTTCAATTAATACTATTATGGTTCGTTTTAATGTTTTTGAGTAATTTTTTGTATGAATTTAGCTGAATGAGAATGTGATGATGATAACAGAGCGCAGTGGTGCGCGAAACCGCATAGATGTTTTCCTTATTATTTATTAGAATAAGAGTGCATGATTTTGTTTGTATTAAACTTTAAGGAAATTCATTTCCAGGGATTGCCCAATGAAGCATGCGTACCTACACTATGATTTTATTGAACTCTGGAGTTTTTAGAAGAATTAGGAACTCTGCTTTCAATATGGGTTGCCATAATGAATGTTTTTCTTGTTTTGCAGGTTCGTGTCTTGATCCTATAAATCAACTGTAAACACTTGAGAGGGAGTACAGGTATGGGAATGGGAATACCAAACCTTTAAATGCACACCCTTAATAAGCTTTGACTGTAGTACCTAATATGTATACGAAGATATGTTATTTGCCAGGTGTCAAAAATAAGAATCTATTGAATGTTCATAAGATCAAGATATTTTGTTAGTTTTCCGCCAAAATTTAATTACGTATAGGTAGATAAATACATAATATTATTATATGTGGTGATGTGATAAAAAAAATTGCTTTACAAAAAATGTTCATAAAACAATTTTGGTTGCATTTTATTATTGTTGTTTTCTGTTAAAATTAAAATTATTCGATTTATCACCCACCATTAGTGCTATAGATTTAAAAAAAAGCTAAGTTATTTTAATCACGACAAGTCCGCAACACTTTGATCTACACAAATATAGCGTTTTTTTGTTTTTGAATCTGTAGAAATGTCAAAAACTTCAATTTATGTCGAATTCCCACGATTTCAAATCGGTCTTAAATGGTTTTTTGTTGTAAGGAACTTTATAAAAATTGTGGGGTATAAAAACGATAAAATCTACATAAATTCGCAAGATTTGTTTTAACAACATCGATTTTGTTTATAAAAATAATTCGATTGTCTCCAGAAAAAAATCGAATGTTTAGTTGTAAGGAAATCGATATTAACTATCAGCTGACAAGTTTCAAATCCTCAAAAAATTAATTACAGGAAATGTTAAGAGATCTGTTTATATAATACATAGGTACATCATTTTTACATTTTTTGATATTTATTACGAAGGGGCGTGTATGTGTTCATTGAAAATGCAGTGAGTAACCTAAGCAGAGGGTTTTGATTAAGAACTCAATGTTTCTGAAGGAACTTTTTACAGAAAGCAAAAACAAGAGACTAATAAATTTAAAATTGATATGTAGGTACATACATATATAAAAAAAGCAAATATTGGATGAATATACATATATACGTTAATTAAGTCATGAAGAGCGACCCAATTCCGCAAACGTGAAAGATTTTCCGTCTACACAATCTATTGACCCTCAAAATATGTGTGAATAAATTGTGTATGTGTATACTTGCGTTATCTGTAAAAATTGAATCTCACCCTTGCGATTGCGACATTACATAATTGCATACGATATTCTGTATATTCACTAGACAGTAAGGGTACTCATGTAACGGCGGAAAACCCAGATAAACCTCAGAAACAAGATAATTTTATCTCCGCAGAAATGAACTGTCAAAGTTTGTATGAGAAAAATATTCTGCAAATCAGATAACATTATCGCACGAATTTGATTCAATAAACCTAAAAAATATATTTCAAAGAACATGATTATTTCCCACATTTACGCAAGTATTTTTAAGGGGGTGTTCATGCAAACGTCTGGCGGAAAATTGTATCTTTCTGCAAAGCGGAATAATATCTCGTTGCATGAATTCCCCTTAGTGAAAATGAAAATGCACGCATGTGGAATTGCGTTTCAGATAAATGTATGAAAAAGATTAAACCATCATCGTCAACAGCATAACATCATGCTAACAAGTAAAAATGTTTCGAATACATTGCCACCAGCACCGACATTTTCAACAGTTTGGCATTTTGTTTTGAATCAAACACACTTACAAGTTCCATTCATTCTTATTTTATTATTTTTTGCAGTGCCATTTGAATATTTAATTAGACAAGTTTTGAGCCGTGTACAACAACAGACATTTTTTGGATGTTGGCCTTGACTTTTTAAATACATATCTGATATTTGTGTTTTTGATTCTGAATTCATTTTCGCTTTAGAGTAAGAACAACAATGTATCACAATTCTTCTGGGCGACTAATCGAAATGCCATATATTTCCCTATATTATATCCTGTCAATGTCAACTATTATTATTATTTTATTAGCGAGTTGCATTCAAATTTCAAAGATGTTCTCAATATCGAGATTTGATATTTTAATTAAACTTGTTCCCAGATTTAATTGTTGTAGTATTGTTGAATATATCTCTGGGAAAAACATATCTTCATCATCTGGTGACGAGGAAGACGAAGCAATCAAAAACTCTACTAAATTTATAAAATTTAAATTATAAGCTTCTTCGTCCATTATTTTGTTTTATATTGTAGCAATGACTAGCAGAAGTTCACAACAAATTAATAACAAAATATTATCCATTTGACGTTTGACAAGGAAAGACTTTTTACACGTATGTGTGCATTCATATCAAATCTGCCAACCCATGAGAGATCAAATCTTTTGCATTGATATTTGATCTTTTTGTAGCGATGTAACTCTCAAAATTCAAAAAGATCAAATCTTTTCTTGAATGAAACACGCTAAATGTAATCGGTGAAGAATTTTTGACATTGAGAGAATTGTTCAAAGTGTTCTCTACTCACTGAACACAGCCGTTAATTTTTAACTGGCTCTGATTTGATAACAAACGTCATTTGTGTAGAGTAGAATAAAATTTTACTTCAAGTGCATCATATCGCCGTGCTAATAAAATCCAACCAACAGAAAAGATATAAGTCCAAATTCTACTAAAGTGCTATGTAATAGTGTTATATATATGCCTGTGAAAATATTTGGTTTATAATTAAAAAATGACTTCAACCGGACTGCTTGTTGTATCCAATGTTAAACGCATTCAGAAATCTTTAAACGCAATTCAAAAATACGTGAACAACTTGTACATTCACCTAAACATCCCTCCAACGATAATAAAACCTGTTCCATCATGGACCAAAATTATCTCCCGCATTTACTCTGAGGGACTAACTAGCACACCACATATTAATTTAAAAATCCTTATAACACCTCTTAAAACCCAAATAAGTCAAGTTCAAAAACAGAAAATAGACATGTTATTCTCTGACGGAAAGTTCCCAGAAATATGCGATTCGGTCAAAGCCAATTTTAACATTCCCAATGAAACGATTTTCCTATCTGAAGAATCAACCACAGATATTGCCGAACAACAAAACCACGATCAAGAAACGAAGATGTATGATACTGTGGTGTTAGGCGGAACATTCGATCGAATACACGTCGGGCACAAAATATTCTTGACAGCAGCCGTTTTAAGGACATACAAGAGATTAGTAGTTGGAGTAACAGATCAAAGCATGCTCAAAAGTATTTACAACATTTTGAGTTTGATTCATTTACATATGTATACAAATTATTTTATATTTTTAGCCAAAAGACTGCCTGAACTAATACTACCAGTGGAACAGAGGATCGACGAACTGCAGAAGTTCCTTCTCGAAATCGACCCGACACTGCAATATGATGTAGTTCCCATATCCGATCCATTTGGCCCCACACAAAGCGATCCCGATATGGATATGATTGTTGTTAGCGCAGAAACACTACGTGGTGGACATAAGGTCAATGAACTACGAGCCGCCAAGGGTCTAAAGCAATTAGATATTTTCTGCATCGATATGGTCGAGGATCTCAGCGATGATGGAGTGAAAGAGTTAAAAGTCAGTTCAAGCAATACGAGAATAGATCTTCTTGGAACAAGGATCAAACAGAAGGAGGTAAGAATTAGATATTGTTATATACTTGGAGTGCGGCTATAAAACTTTTGTTTTATATTTGCTCTATTTCTAAGTGGTCCTAGACTTTAGAATTTGGAAAATAAAATTGCATGTTTAGTTTGAAAAATACAATTGAGATTGTACGCAGAAGAGGTGAAATATTATTTTAGATCTGAAGAGACTAAAATAGCGTATAATGCCACAAGAAAAAAGCAATTACACAATTTTTGAAAAAATGGGTAAAAGCTCTTATGCTCTCACAGCCACAATATTCTAAACATTTACGTCTTTTTAGTAAAAATAAATCATTTTATATATAAATCTTCAAATTGCATTTTCAGCTACGATTACATCTTCCCCCAGAGCCTTATATTATTGGTCTAACTGGTGGCATCGCTTCAGGTAAAAGTAAGATGGCTCAACGCCTACATGCACTCGGTGCCTACGTCATGGACTGCGATAAAATTGCCCACGAAATTTACGAACCCGGGCAGGTATGTTATGAGAAAATAGTCGAACATTTTGGAGACCAAATTATCGCCAGTGATAAGACAATAGATCGCGTCAAACTTGGTTCAATAGTGTTTTCGAATCCGACTGAATTAGATAAACTTAATTCAATAGTTTGGCCAGAACTTCTGGTTGAAGTTAAGCGTCGGATAGAATTGGCCTATAAAACTAGCGGCACAAAAATTATTGTTGTAGAGGCGGCAATACTCTTGAAAGCCGGTTGGGACACAGAATGTCATGAAGTGTGGTCAATGCTTGTCTCACCAGAAGAAGCGGTACGTCGCGTTGTTAAGCGGAATGGTTTAACAGAAGAAGAGGCACGCAAACGAATAGCCAATCAGGTTGATAACCAAACTGTCATTGAAAAATCAAATGTTGTCTTCTCATCAGAATGGAGTCCTGATTACACACAGAAACAAGCAGAGAAGGCATGGACAATGATAACAACTGAACTGAAACAGACAAAGGCGTAACTCCTGATTTATCAATTAGTTTAGTTTCATTTATTTGTTTTTTTTTTATAAAAAGTTGGAACAATAGAAATAAATAATTGGGTGCAACCCGAAACGGGAAATGCAATTGGTTTTAATGACTTTCTCCTTTCTTTCCGATCACACGCTTAAAATCGCTCATCTTTGTTGTCATTAGAGGTGAGCCAATGAAGCCGAGCATATCGATTTGGGTGACCTCACCACCAGATTGATTGTTGCGCACAAAAATTTGAATGTTCTGCACGTTTTGGAACTTGACATATCGAAGATTAACCGGATTTCCTTCCAGATCTTTTGGGCTTAGTCTGCAAAAAAAATACTGTTTAAATCTGAAAAATCCTTCCATTTATTTTCACAGCTTACGTTAGATCTTGAACTGAAGAGCAAGACTCAGCCATATCGAAGTCCACAGTACGAGGTTGGTTGATAAAGAGTTTGATCTCCTTAGGACCCAACTGGGGTGGTGCTTTAAATTTCAAGGAATGAATCTTAACAACCTGATTAAATGTCACCGAAAGAATTAACTGCTCATCGCAGTCCGACTGAAGGTAGCCCCCATTTGCCTCGAAGCAATGCAGCATTGGATGGTCATCCGATTCGTTGAGGCATTCGCATTGTTGCTTCGAAATAAAAGTATTTAGTTCCATCTGTAATGAACAAATACTTGCTTACGGAACACATGCCACTTTTGTAATATAAACTTACCAGACCTTGTCCGTAATCTTCGCCAGCATCATCTCCAGTGCCCGATCCGATGTGCTGTTGAATTTTGGCTTCTAATCCGTTAATATCAGCACCTTGCATTCTATCGATTTTTGTCTAAAATTCCAATTGAAAATCACATACTTCCTAATTTATTCCTAAAGAGAAAATATCTTACACGATTTCTGTAAAAAATGAATGTTGGCATGGCAGAAACTCCCTGAGCGGCAGCAGTATCTTGGCACTTGTCCACATCGACCTTTAGAAATATCCCCTTAGGATATTTTGTGGGCAATTGTTCGAATAATGGAGCAATTGTCTGACATGGCCCACACCTATAGAAGCAATCATGTTTGAACAAATTTTTCACAAACAACCCGTCTTTTGTTTTGTTCTTTTCTTACCAACTTGCAGTGAAATCCACTACAACTAAACGAATTCCAGCAGCAGCTAGCTCAGCTTGAAAATGTGTTTCATCGTTTATAACACGAACAGCCATTTTTTATTGTTGTTTGGGAAAAGTTTTTAGTTGGCTGGTTTATAGAAAATGTAGGAAAATGCTTAATTGGAATTTATATCTTTTCCAAAAATGTTGCAGAGAACCCCGACAAAAATTATGATTTTGACACAAGCACACAAGAGCCAAATGAACACGATGACTGGCAACCGTACGGGGTTTCCAGTTTACCAAATGAACATATGATGGATGATTTTTTTCAAAAGTCGATAGTGTCGTGTTCAGTTAAAGGGTGGCAGATATGTGTACTTGCAACAAATAAATAATCTGCGTTTAAACAGGATACATATAATCCGTATTCATTATAATTAAATATAATTAAAATGTCCCTTTGGTTATTAATTGAAGAATTCCTATCTTTCTCATTACTAAAGGTATTCATTCAACGGCGGAAAGCCCGAATTTACCCCAGGAACCAGGTAATTTATTTGAAACTATCTGGTTTCTGAGGCTTATACGGGTTTTCCACCGTTTCATGAATACCTTTAGTAGTTCGATAAACGATCGTAATGTAACGTAATGCAAGTAAAAATTTAAAAAAATGCAATAGATAAATTCATTTTTTTGCGCATTTTATGTATGACAACTTTTTAGTGACATTTTGAATTTTGTAAATTCATAAAAATTTCAAAAATGTCTGAAATTGCTTGTGGAGTCACTGAGCGGAACTTCACAAAATTTCATACAAATACATTTCGAAGTGAAGTTGCGTTGCAAATCATTACCGCCGAGTGTGGTCTTACCTTTATTACAAAAGGTAGAATATCTGGCACCCTTGTCGATAATGTTCACCGCACATATCAGAACCATGAATAAATGAAAACGAGATTACGACAACTATTTTTTTGTCTTATTTTATTGACGCTAGATCAAAATCCATTAGTCCACAAACAACAAACAACTATTTGCATATTTTTGATCTCTGCTGCCGTCAATAAAATAGATAAAACAAAGATGTGACGTAATCTTGCTTTAAAATTCATGTATCAGAACAAGCATACCTCAAACGGACTAGCCTATTCCAATATTTCCATACTTCATTCGCAACTTCGATGAACCGCTGTCATTAGGCAAATGTCAAACAAAAAACAAATGTTGAATGCTGAGCCAAAAATATTTTAATATTGAAGTAAAGCAGGAGTAAACGTTTTCAAAATAAATTATGGCTTCAGGTTTAGAGGGATACGTTAATCATACAGTATCAATAATTACTGCTGATGGAAGAAACTTTATTGGAACTCTCAAGGGATTCGATCAGACCATCAATATAATTCTAGATGACTCCCACGAACGCGTCTTCTCTACCACAGCCGGCATCGAACAAATCGTATTGGGCCTGCACATCATTCGAGGAGATAACATTGCCGTGATTGGACAAATAGATGAAGCAATTGACTCAAGACTGGATTTCAGTACCATAAGAGGAGAACCCCTCGGTCCAGTAATCCATTAGCCTTTTTTTATACCTGTCTTAGAAAAATAAAAGTTATGTGTAAAAGAAATTTCAATCGTGTTTTTATTCTTCAACTTTAAAGCAAACTTGTCTACAATCTAGGGTATTCAAATCGACGACGGCAACACTTTGAGTTTTTGAAAATGCTGGAACACATACTATACGGGTCTTTTGTTCATCGCTGCCAATGTGTATGTCGGTTTTAAACTCATCGCAGTTTCCTGCAAAATACACCGTTGGACATTTCTTCATAATAAATGGGTCACTGTCCACAAAAGGATAGCACGCTAAGGTGTCTGGCGAGGTGGGAGATATGTGTCCCCATCGCAGAGTTGAACGCAAAGCCTCCAATGGGTCGTCTAAGTTTGTACTCCGCAACAGATCCCTAACGTTCTGACCAGAAGTACCCACCACCAAGCGATCACCAATTTCACAGGCATATGGATTGGAGACGCTTTGAAATGATGAGTTCCTCGAAGCCTGAGCAAACATACATCGGTGAAATGGTTGTTGAGGCAACATGAAAGTCGCTGGATCGAATTCCCCTGGCATCAAATCTATGTAAATTGATTGTGACCAGCTGGCGAAGTATTTGTCCAAATTCTTCACTGCCAGAACTGTATCATTAGACTCGCTAGACTTCATTTGTAGACCGAACTGCTTCTTTTCGGCACAAGATCGAACCGAATTCCCGGCTAGAATCAGACGAACAATGCGCTTCGTGCTTGGGTCGATGTTTCCAGTTAGCCAATGCTGAAACATATTAAGCGATTCACTAAACTCATGGCAATGAGTCTGATTTAAGCCTGATACGAGAACAATGCTGGCTGGTTTCGAAAGCACACTTAAAGGTCTTTGCGGTCCACTTTCTAGGAATACCGTGTCATCTACGACGAATTTCCCATCGTCTTCGATTGTTCCGAGAACCGCACAAACTACGCCAGTGGCCATAAAACGCACATCAATTTGGCCAAACAGACGAACTCTCTGTAATTCATCCTCCAAAATTAGTTTATCATCTGGATCAGCGTAGTGTTGTCTGGGTGGTTGTGGTGCCAGTTGATTCTCTTCAGAAATCTCTCTCAAGATACTCGGCTTAAATGCTTGGTGTTTAAACAAAGTGCCGATAAGGATACATTTCTCGATAACGTCCTCGCGTAGTTCACATAGTTTTTTAATTGGGTGCTCTTTGCCCCATTTGGCAAAAGCCTTTGGAGTAAGTAGTTTCGTACATTCATTAAGGCGGTAGGCGTATAAGTGCGAGAATTGCATTTGGTAGTTTTGAGTTGTTATCATAAATTGATGAGAATGGTTTTTGTATTCAATTTCATCTCGGGGTATTTGTGAAGACATTTTCATTTTTAAACAAAACAGAAAAAGAGCAAACAAACTATTTCGGAAATAACAAACAGCAAGTCAACAGTAGAATAAAAATAGAAAATTCCCGCAAAAATTTTTTCTTTGACATGTAAACAAATGTTAGATGGTCTGTTCGATTTTGGTGAACAATCAGCCAGTCCCGTTTCTGGTGTGGAATTCGTTTAGTCTTGTTAGTCCACAGTTCTTCAGAAGGAAATAGAATTTGATGGTGAGAAAAACATATTAGGTTAAAACGAATATATAAACCGGTATTATCTTTTTTCACATAAAACAATCTCACTGACATTGTCTCGCAGGTAAAAATATTCGTGGTGGCAATATCTTTTTCCTTGGTCTAGTTCACAATTTGTTAAAAAATCTAAGGTTTTTTGTGCGAAAAAATTACTCTCATAAGAGAAACATGTAGTTTTCTCATGATAAAACTTTAAAGCCCAGTACGCAGATCGGGAAAAACAAAATCTTATCTCTACAATTTTAATCTCTACAATCACTTGGCAAAAGCCGCACAAAATTTTGAAGTTGGAGAAATAAGAGGAACTGTCAGGTTCTGTCAATCAAGAATTTCACAAAAGGAAACAAAATTTGCT
Organism: Philhelius pedissequus; assembly: GCA_910595825.1. Taxonomy (NCBI): domain Eukaryota; kingdom Metazoa; phylum Arthropoda; class Insecta; order Diptera; family Syrphidae; genus Philhelius; species Philhelius pedissequus. Next base: position 148,511,880 of record OU343162.1, on the reverse strand, counting down.
GAACCAGGTAATTTATTTGAAACTATCTGGTTTCTGAGGCTTATACGGGTTTTCCACCGTTTCATGAATACCTTTAGTAGTTCGATAAACGATCGTAATGTAACGTAATGCAAGTAAAAATTTAAAAAAATGCAATAGATAAATTCATTTTTTTGCGCATTTTATGTATGACAACTTTTTAGTGACATTTTGAATTTTGTAAATTCATAAAAATTTCAAAAATGTCTGAAATTGCTTGTGGAGTCACTGAGCGGAACTTCACAAAATTTCATACAAATACATTTCGAAGTGAAGTTGCGTTGCAAATCATTACCGCCGAGTGTGGTCTTACCTTTATTACAAAAGGTAGAATATCTGGCACCCTTGTCGATAATGTTCACCGCACATATCAGAACCATGAATAAATGAAAACGAGATTACGACAACTATTTTTTTGTCTTATTTTATTGACGCTAGATCAAAATCCATTAGTCCACAAACAACAAACAACTATTTGCATATTTTTGATCTCTGCTGCCGTCAATAAAATAGATAAAACAAAGATGTGACGTAATCTTGCTTTAAAATTCATGTATCAGAACAAGCATACCTCAAACGGACTAGCCTATTCCAATATTTCCATACTTCATTCGCAACTTCGATGAACCGCTGTCATTAGGCAAATGTCAAACAAAAAACAAATGTTGAATGCTGAGCCAAAAATATTTTAATATTCAAGTAAAGCAGGAGTAAACGTTTTCAAAATAAATTATGGCTTCAGGTTTAGAGGGATACGTTAATCATACAGTATCAATAATTACTGCTGATGGAAGAAACTTTATTGGAACTCTCAAGGGATTCGATCAGACCATCAATATAATTCTAGATGACTCCCACGAACGCGTCTTCTCTACCACAGCCGGCATCGAACAAATCGTATTGGGCCTGCACATCATTCGAGGAGATAACATTGCCGTGATTGGACAAATAGATGAAGCAATTGACTCAAGACTGGATTTCAGTACCATAAGAGGAGAACCCCTCGGTCCAGTAATCCATTAGCCTTTTTTTATACCTGTCTTAGAAAAATAAAAGTTATGTGTAAAAGAAATTTCAATCGTGTTTTTATTCTTCAACTTTAAAGCAAACTTGTCTACAATCTAGGGTATTCAAATCGACGACGGCAACACTTTGAGTTTTTGAAAATGCTGGAACACATACTATACGGGTCTTTTGTTCATCGCTGCCAATGTGTATGTCGGTTTTAAACTCATCGCAGTTTCCTGCAAAATACACCGTTGGACATTTCTTCATAATAAATGGGTCACTGTCCACAAAAGGATAGCACGCTAAGGTGTCTGGCGAGGTGGGAGATATGTGTCCCCATCGCAGAGTTGAACGCAAAGCCTCCAATGGGTCGTCTAAGTTTGTACTCCGCAACAGATCCCTAACGTTCTGACCAGAAGTACCCACCACCAAGCGATCACCAATTTCACAGGCATATGGATTGGAGACGCTTTGAAATGATGAGTTCCTCGAAGCCTGAGCAAACATACATCGGTGAAATGGTTGTTGAGGCAACATGAAAGTCGCTGGATCGAATTCCCCTGGCATCAAATCTATGTAAATTGATTGTGACCAGCTGGCGAAGTATTTGTCCAAATTCTTCACTGCCAGAACTGTATCATTAGACTCGCTAGACTTCATTTGTAGACCGAACTGCTTCTTTTCGGCACAAGATCGAACCGAATTCCCGGCTAGAATCAGACGAACAATGCGCTTCGTGCTTGGGTCGATGTTTCCAGTTAGCCAATGCTGAAACATATTAAGCGATTCACTAAACTCATGGCAATGAGTCTGATTTAAGCCTGATACGAGAACAATGCTGGCTGGTTTCGAAAGCACACTTAAAGGTCTTTGCGGTCCACTTTCTAGGAATACCGTGTCATCTACGACGAATTTCCCATCGTCTTCGATTGTTCCGAGAACCGCACAAACTACGCCAGTGGCCATAAAACGCACATCAATTTGGCCAAACAGACGAACTCTCTGTAATTCATCCTCCAAAATTAGTTTATCATCTGGATCAGCGTAGTGTTGTCTGGGTGGTTGTGGTGCCAGTTGATTCTCTTCAGAAATCTCTCTCAAGATACTCGGCTTAAATGCTTGGTGTTTAAACAAAGTGCCGATAAGGATACATTTCTCGATAACGTCCTCGCGTAGTTCACATAGTTTTTTAATTGGGTGCTCTTTGCCCCATTTGGCAAAAGCCTTTGGAGTAAGTAGTTTCGTACATTCATTAAGGCGGTAGGCGTATAAGTGCGAGAATTGCATTTGGTAGTTTTGAGTTGTTATCATAAATTGATGAGAATGGTTTTTGTATTCAATTTCATCTCGGGGTATTTGTGAAGACATTTTCATTTTTAAACAAAACAGAAAAAGAGCAAACAAACTATTTCGGAAATAACAAACAGCAAGTCAACAGTAGAATAAAAATAGAAAATTCCCGCAAAAATTTTTTCTTTGACATGTAAACAAATGTTAGATGGTCTGTTCGATTTTGGTGAACAATCAGCCAGTCCCGTTTCTGGTGTGGAATTCGTTTAGTCTTGTTAGTCCACAGTTCTTCAGAAGGAAATAGAATTTGATGGTGAGAAAAACATATTAGGTTAAAACGAATATATAAACCGGTATTATCTTTTTTCACATAAAACAATCTCACTGACATTGTCTCGCAGGTAAAAATATTCGTGGTGGCAATATCTTTTTCCTTGGTCTAGTTCACAATTTGTTAAAAAATCTAAGGTTTTTTGTGCGAAAAAATTACTCTCATAAGAGAAACATGTAGTTTTCTCATGATAAAACTTTAAAGCCCAGTACGCAGATCGGGAAAAACAAAATCTTATCTCTACAATTTTAATCTCTACAATCACTTGGCAAAAGCCGCACAAAATTTTGAAGTTGGAGAAATAAGAGGAACTGTCAGGTTCTGTCAATCAAGAATTTCACAAAAGGAAACAAAATTTGCTGAGTTGCACTCTATTTATTAAACACATTAAATTAATACAAAACAATGGGTTTTCACAAGGTTTTTCACAAATGTATCGCGGGTAATTCTTCGATTTTCCATCATAACATAAATTGGATTCAGCATCACATCATGGCTCTAGACGGTCTAAACTCCATGATATAGATTCATATCTTTTTTTACGTTGGTTGTGAGCCAAACATTTCGCCAGCATTTTAACTAGAAATTAAAAATGTAAAATAGTTATAATTATGTCTTTTTATTTTGAGTCCTAACCTGCACGTAATTGTAATTTTTTTTCCTCGACTTAAAACCTTCTGTGTCCAGTTGAAGCGTGAAGGATTCTACTTCGATTTTCGTGTTATTTTTTTTTTCATTAAAACAAAGTAAGATACCATTAAAGAAATGATTCGGCTTTAATTTTGTTTTTGGACGGCCGTAGCGAAAATTAAAAAATGTTTACTTTCAAATAATGTATAGCACAATATAATTCTGCCACAATGACTATGAGCTGTCAAAATTTTTCCTGCAAAACAATGCGACGAGCATTATTTTACCGGAAAAATTATGTGGAGAGATTTCTTGTACAGCGGATACATTTTAAAAGTGCAGCGGGTACAAACGTCACTAATTTGCGCGTGAGCTGCGTACTGCCAGGAAAAATTTCAAAGACAAAAGTTGTCCTAGGAAAAAAATTGTATGGGAGAAAAAATTTTTCCCGAACTGCGTACTAGACTTAAGCAAAAATTCTATTTTTTTCTGATCAAAATTGAATTATGTATACATAAACATATGTGCAATGCGTCAATTTTTTGACAGATAAGGTGTGAACATGGGCCAAATTCCACAAGCGTGAGTATTCCCTGAGTACACAAGACAAATTTGCGATTCCGCAAGGGTACGATTTTTTTTTTGACAGATATCGTGTATACAGATAGATAAATTTATTCACGCATATTTCGAATACTTATGAATACATTTTTTGCAAGGAAAAACAGTCATTGTTACAGTATTGGATCCCTGGGGCACAATATATATGTTATCTGTCAATAAAAATTCAATCGCACTCTTGCGGAATCAGCAATATGTATATGTACACAACTTTCTGTGTACACAGAGAAAACTCACGCTTGCAAATTTATTAACACTCTTAGGGGCCAGTTATAGCGATCAGGAAAACGAATGCGGAAAAAAGTTCTAATGGATAATTTATATAAATTTAACGCGTTTTAAAATACAAATGCAAAAATTATTTGCAATAGAACAATTATTTGTTGCTAAGAATTTATTTAATTATTTTCCTGATGAAAATTCATTTTTCGTGCCAGCTGATTGCCATTTGACACAAAATGGGACAAATCATTCCAATGATTTGGGTCCCAATTTCTCTCGTTCCACAGACAGAATTGTGCACGATAAACTTTTTCGTGTTTGTTTCAATCAGGAAAACTTGATGACAGACTAGAAGTGAGGCTTGCCAACTGACCTAATTTTCCTGTTTGCTATAAGCAACCATCAGGAAAAAATATTCACTTTCATACTGTTTCAACTTTAACTGGTGCGTTTTCCTGATCGCTATAACTGACCCCTTATTTTGCGGCAGATTTTTCACGTAAAACATTTCAGGCTTGTAAATTGTTGAAAGTTTTTACACCCATATATTCTTACGAATGCGCCCATTTTAATGTTTTACCAAATTGTGGGTTCAGCTTAATGTTCATTTCTAGTGTCAAATCTCAAATTAGAAAAGTAGAAAATACAAGTGAAATAGAAAACAATTTGTTTGTTTTCTATTTAAAATAAAAAGCAATTACCAATTTAAGCCATGACTACTCCGCCAAAATTTCCCGGTACTGGATTAGAAGAGGTCAATATACCAGGACAAGCATTCTTACGCGAAGCCCTAACATCATGCACAGATCCATTAAAAGCAATTGAGAGCTTTCAGGTAACAAACTGGAATACCTGGTTACATTTACCTGTTTCGATTATCTCAATTTCAGCTAGAGAATGGTGTCCTTTTGCCATCGCTGCGGCCAATGCTACCTCTACTCGATTTGCACGGTGTGCGCCGGCTTGATTTTCACACATCTCTCATGGAGGTAGGCCCAATTTGAATGTTTTTGTTTGGAAATGAATTTTTGTTTTAGGAACTACGGGAAAAACTTATAGGAAGAATCAATGAACTTGGCCAAAAAGATTCCCGCGAAAGAGAAAAAAAACTCAAGGAATTGCTTGTTAAAAGCTTTCCTGTAGTTCGGGTGAAGGCTTTGCGACCTGTGGTAATGTCAATATTAAGAAATACCACTCACATCGATGATAAGTATTTGAGGATTTTGGTTCGTGATCGAGAATTGTACTCAGACACAGACACAGAAGTTAAAAGACAAATTTGGAGAGATAATCAATCGTTATTCGGTGACGAAGTTTCGCCACTTCTGTCACAGTACATCAGAGAAAAGGAACACGTTCTATTCGATCACACGAATCTCAATAATCTATTCTTTCACCCATCACCAAAATTACGTCGGCAAGGAGAAGTTGTCCAAAAACTGGCAAACATGATCGGAACTAGTGTTAAACTTTATGATATGGTCTTGCAGTTTCTTCGAACTCTATTCCTGCGAACTCGCAATGTTCACTATTGTACTCTTCGCGCTGAGCTACTGATGGCTTTACATGACCTAGAAGTTCAAGATATAATATCTGTTGATCCGTGTCATAAGTTTACTTGGTGTCTGGACGCTTGCATTCGAGAAAAAAACGTAGACATTAAACGTTCGAGGGAACTGCAAGGCTTCCTAGATAACATCAAACGCGGTCAAGAACAAGTTCTGGGAGATCTTTCAATGACCCTCTGCGATCCATATGCAATAAACTTCCTTGCAACATCGGCTATAAAGATCCTCCAACATCTCATCAATAATGAAGGTCTTCCGCGGGATAATACAATTCTTATATTACTTTTACGTATGTTAGCACTTGGCCTAAGTGCCTGGGTTATGATTGACTCGCAAGATTTCAAGGAACCCAAACTAGACAGTCAGGTTGTAACTAAATTCTTGCCGGCTTTGATGTCTCTAATGGTGGATGATCAATGTCGTAGCCTCCATGCAAAGCTACCTCCAGATGAACGAGAGAGTGCACTGACTACAATCGAACATTCCGGGCCTGCTCCAGATGCTGTTGAGGCTTATATACAGGAAAGTTCCGTGGCGGCTATTTTGGCTATGTATTATACGCTACACACGGCACGACAAAAAGATCGGATGGGCGTTTTACGAGTTTTAGCTATTTTGTCTGCGTGCAAAGATGATAGAGCATATGAGGACCCATTCTTGCATTCGTTGGTAAGTATTTTAATATGGCAAAGTTAAATTTTATTTCAATGACTGTTTTACTACAAAATTGTCATTTTTCAGATTGCTCTTCTTGTTCCGATGTCAGAGGAATTCACCACGGAAGATTTTTGCACAACTCTTTTTGATGAATTTCTTTTTGCTGGTCTGACAAGAGATAACGTTACAAGACATATGCTCAAATTACTTTGGTTAGATTAGGAATTGCAATATAACAATTTGTATACTAATATTTTTTAAATTACTAATTTTTTAGGTACATACACAGCAAATTACCTGCTGGTCGCTTGGCAACTTTAGTGAAAGCAATGCAACCGACGACTGCCCACAATGAAAATGTACACAAATTATATGAGTCGCTTCAGGAACGAATTGGAAGTACAATGTTGGAAACACCTGTTGCAGAAACACCTGAAGCTGATTTCGATTCTCCGTTGAAAAATGTTCCCACTCCAGGCCCACATTATTTACAATAAACTGTTTTGTTATAATACTAGCTCGCATGCACCCACTATGCCGGTTGATAAATAACTAGTACCTACAATACCCAACAAAAGTACTGAAATAATAAATCTTATTGAAGTGCTTTTTGATATACAATATTTTTTGTGTGTCCATCGATCAAAATAATCGGGCAATGCGAAGGATATTTTTTTTCAATGAAGAAGATGGTTATCTAAGATTCTTTTTATGAATGCATTTTCTTTTTTAGCATTTGTAATGAATTAATAAATTTTTGAAATAAATTTCAATGGAAATGAAAATCCCAACGAAAAACACATGTTGCTTCCTTAATCCATAGAAAGTCGATTGTGAAGTCATACAATTTATATTTCTTGGTTTTAATTTCCTTGGTCAAATTCGGTTTTTCGTTACCGGTTAGCTTTTTCTGGCGAATTGACATTCGGTGTAATGGACACAACAGAGAGCAAAAACAAGAAACCCAAATTGAACACGATTTTTTTCTTTTAATTAGTAAAGTTCCTATCCTGATCGAAAAAAAAAAACACTTTAAAAAATCTAAGGCGTGTTTTGTGTGCGTCTTATGTTAGTTTAAAATGGGGCGTATTCATAGACAATTTTAAACTGTCTAAATTAAACCTAGGTTAAGTTGAATTTTCGGACGTTGATTCTATTTTTTTAAGCTTACCATTCCAAAATATTTGAAGCTATTTGTGTAGTAAGACAAGTTAGAAATCTTATAAAAATATAAAACCAACTATTTGTAAGTAAAATCGGTCTGTATTCATTGAGCCAAAATTGTCTTAAACTGTAGTTTATTGAAATCTGGTTTTATCAGCGAATATGAATATGTCCCAATATCTGTGTAAAATACAACAACAAATTATCATATTTAGGGGCTATAAACTTCTCTGCTTATAACAGAATTACTTAAGTGGGGGTGGCCGTGGCGCGATAGTGTGCTCGGCTGTCAACCTCGTGGTCGCAGGTTCGATTCCTGCCGTTGTCTATGTCTTCTTATATTCCATTAAAAAACCAATTCTAAAAATTGTCATAAAATGAGTTGCTGGTTTACTCAATACATGCTGTTCAGGCATAACACTAACAACATGTGATTGAGTAAACTACTCATAAATATGACAACGAAATAAAATAAAATAATGCGAATTATAAAAGACATAAATATAAGACACGGTAATTTTCTCCGCATTAGTTCAGCCGCCATACCTGGAGATAAAATCTGAGACAACAACCACCGTCTCAATACGTGGTGCCCACATCTTTCTATCCTTCTTTCTCTTCTTTCACCGGTAGCCGCACTGTGTTGAAAAACATTTAAAGGGTATTCATAATCCCTTGAGGGCGTGCAAAATTATAAAAAAAAAAAAATTTTAAAACACCGTAAGCATAGGAGAAGCTGAGATAATGCCGATTTCGTTCCAAAAAATAGGATTCCGATTCCGAACGTCCAATCGAAAATGACGTAAAAAACCAATTCTTTTTGCTTCGTACCGAACCTAAATACGAATGGAAACTCTTTTAACGATTGTGTGTGTGGGGTTTTACAGTGGGTCAGTAACAAACAAAAAATCTCCAAATTATAACGAACAATTATTTCATCCGCCGCAGGGAATTCCTAACAATTGTACTTTTTATTAAAAAATATTTTCTTCCGATAAATTATTTAATATATTTATTAGAAATATTCTTTAAATTAATTATTCTATACACAGTCAAAAAATAAAATCTTTGTTCACATTTCCGAAATTCGAATATTATAGTTGGTTCGTTCGTTGAACTTTACCTAGGGTCGACCCAGGTCGACAACCCCAAGAGTTGGCAAAAAAACCTAGGGTTTTCGGTTCTCAAAAAACACCCGAGTGCCATTAAATTTATGTTGCAGAAAAACAAACAATTAATAATTAAGACTTAAAATATGTTAAATTTAAGTTCTTAGTACATTTTTTGTAAGCCTATGTTCAATCCTCAACTTCAAAGCTTTCCCTTTTTCATATCTGTGTCTAAAAATTAATTTGAGTACTGTTTTATTTCCATTTTAAAAATAACAATTTCACAACAAAACAAATGCTTCAGATTAGAGATGATGGATAAGTCCATCTATGTTATTGAAATATCGATATTAAAACAAAAAATCGATGATTCAATATCGATGTTGAAAGAAGAATAAGGAAAAACCCTTCAACACATCGATATTTTCGATTCGATAACTATTAACATCGATGATGAGTACTCGATATTCTCCTCAATATTGCCCATTCCTACTTCAGATCTCATGTGACTTTGTCGTTTATTCATTTACCTCAAGTTGCCCCTGCTAAAAAGCTAGTTCTACTTCAGGGCGAGTTGAGGGCGACCCTAGGTTTGTCAGGGTGACTTTAGGTCGGCCCTAGGGCGACTTCAGGTCTCAACGAACAAACCTAGTGTGAGAATCCGTGTACAAATGCGTATAAATCCGTCTCGAAAAAGTGATTCGAAAATGTTCAATTTTCCCAGAAAAATATATTGGCGCAAAACTATAGTCACATAAAGTACACTAAGATTATTTTGGTAGATACTTAAGTCGAAATTAGTTTTTTAACAATTATAAATGAAAAAAAAAACCACTTTATCGTTGGCGACTTGGGATCCTTCTGTTTGGAAGCGACTCTGCTGATTGATGTTTCTGTTGAAACGAAAGATTTTACATATGTATAATCCAATTTCAATATGCGATCTTAAAGCGGGGGCAGATAAAATTGCTAACGTTGAAAAATTGCAGTCATCGACCTCTCTTCCTTGTGATTTTAGTTATTGTACGACTGAGTAAAAACTAGGGAGATATTCCTGAACAAAGTTAAAAAGTTTTGCAACCAAAGGAGCAAAAAACAGAAACGATGATTGAAAGCAATCCGGAATGCTTCGTGTTGTTGTAACGTCTAAGGAAAAAGCGGCTGATGAACTAAACATATATTTACAAACACAAATTCTCAACCTATCCAAAAATTATTGGAATCGTTTGGAAATTTAAGGAACAACTAATTTAAAACTTATATGTATGCACTACGTACAAAATACAACTGACTTACAGAGAAAAAGCTACCCTGGACCGTTCGAAAACAAACCCACTACTAAGGTATTTTGGCTAGCCCAGGAGCATTGTACCGAACGCGGCTAATCTCACTAATTTGAATATACACATATCCAATAACATCAATTGTGAATTTTCGCAAAAGCTGGGGCCAAATTACGTTTTTACCTACCACTTAATCCAGATTTTACAACACTTTTGCTCCCTATTGCAACAGAAAAATACATTGGTGCAAAATTTGCCTGGTGTGGTTGATTGTTTGGCAGCTGTTATTTTCTGTCAGAAATGTTTGTGTTCAAACTGATTTTGCATTTTTGCTCCAGAGTTCAATAGAATATAAAAGGTGCGTTCACGATTTACAGGAAAAATTAAATTTCGCAATTTTACACCTTTTTGTTGCATCGGATCGTGAATACCACCGTTGTTTTTACAAAACAGAAACAAAATCAATCAATTTATTTTTCAAATGGAAAACTACAGTAAAATGTATACCCGCCCACAGTAACATGACACATATTTCTGAAACAGATACTTGGCAACTTCTTTTCCAAAGCATTTTTTACAGGAACACAACCAAAAGTGACAAATGAAATGACACTTGAGAATTGAAACTTTCGAAAGCAGTAAAAATAAATTCTTTTGAGAAAAATATTAATTTTCGCGAATTAAAACCTCGATTAAGGTAATTTCTTGTTAAATAAATCAGATTCCGCAATAAAAATTGGTCCTACACAATGTCACTGCGTCCGGATGACCATCGGCGGAAATGGGACAAGGCCGAGTATCAAAAACTAGCACAGGAGCGCTTAAAAACCATAAAAGACCCCAACGAAGAAGGTAACTGAATACTTTTTTTTAAAAACAATTGCCTCTTTTAAAACAAAAGCGAATGATTTCTAGAACCTATACAGCGTGAGAATCTTAAACGCCGCGACTATAAAGTCGATTTAGATAGTAAATTAGGTAAAAGTGTTGTAATCAACAAAAACACACCAACTTCCCAGTCAGGTGGCTACTATTGCAATGTCTGTGATTGTGTCGTCAAAGATTCAATCAATTTCTTGGATCACATCAATGGAAAAAAGCATCAACGCAATCTTGGAATGTCTATGAAAGTCGAACGAAGCACAGTTGATCAGGTCAAGGAGCGCTTCCAGCAAAATAAGAAAAAAATGGAAGAAAAGAAAAAAGATTACGAGCTAGAAAAAAGATTGCGTGAAGCTAAAGAAGAAGAAGAACGCTACAAGGAACACAAGAAGGAGAAGAGAAAAGATAGAAAACGAAAAGCAGAAGAAGATTTTAGTGCAGACATGCCTGGTGATATTGCTGCTATTATGGGTTTCTCTGGCTTTGGAGGATCTAAAAAGAATATATAAAATTGAATTATGTTCAATAAATTTATTACAATTAAGTTAGTTAAAAGAAAAATAGTTAAAAAACAGTTTACAACTCAATGCCAAAGGTTATTAAATGTTTTTTTATGATAACAATAAATGGCATCAAGTTTACCAGTAAATGTATGTGTTGTTGCCTTGTTGAGTCGGTCATTGGATCCTGAACCAATGGCAAGGATCTAGATACCTTACACTTTGACTAAAAGCATAAGCTAATACAATTAAATATATATTAATTTTAAAATGTTGTGCATCACCTGATGTGGGAAAACTTGCTGGAAAAGTTCACTGCTGAATCCTCGTATGATAGTAGCTGGTTCTAGTCCACATAACATTGCAGTTTTCACATAATTGCAGTTGACAATATCGTTGAGCGCTCTAGAAATCACAATATGAAATTATAAATTGTTTTTGATATAAATACGAAGGTTGAAATAATTTGCACAATTTATTATTGTTCGAAAAAAATAACAATTTTTATAATATGAAATGAATCGCTAGAATATATTTTAAAAATGATATATGTAGGTATAGATTTTATTACTTCCCTTGAAATACATAAGCCAATAATTCACTAGAGAACTCGAATTCAAAAAGTTTTGTTTTAGCTAAAAAAAAATATCCTAATGTCGTTGCTGAGCCAATTGATCAAAAATAAATAAAATAGCATTGAAATGGATTCTAGAATCTTTCAATCAAAATCAATTTTTCCATGACGATCAATTGCGATTATTCAGTTTTTTTTATTCATAAAAAGTACATCAATTTGAACAAATTTTTAAAGAACAGTTCAATTAAGGAAAATATATTATTTAAATGTACAAATAGCTTGGATTATAAAATGATATGTATTATGTATGTATATAAAGACAAATATATTATTTAATATCAAACAACAGTACTGAAGATTTAAATTTAGTCGGATACGAGAAAATGTGTATTTCAACATTTAAATTTAATTGAATACAATTGAAATTGATAAAAAGCTGCTAAAGTCAACTGAATATCGCTCATTTGCTGCAAGAGCAACAGAACTCAAAAACATCCGATTCCTTTTATAAGTACAGTCGAACTTCGATAACTCGAACCATCAATTGCCAAAAAAAATAATTCGAGTTATCAAGACTTCAAGTTATCAAGTAAAACACAAAATTAATACTAAGTACGTATTATTTATTTGCGAATAAAGAACAGCTGTTGTAGTTATTTAAAATATTCTGTTATACTTGAATGACGAGTGGATTGCTGGAATGCCATACTTAATAGCCAGATCCTTCTTTATTGACCCACTCTCCAAATCTTTTATTAACTTAAATTTATCTTCAAATGATATGTTTTTCAGGTGCGCTTTAGCGACATATCCACGTTGTTAGCCCTACTTTTAATAAAAAATACACACTGCACTGTTAATAAATCTACGTCAGTTTCTTTAAACTTATACGAAATAGTACGAATACTATTTTTTTTTAAATAAGACTAAATTCTTATTATAATACATAGGTATACAAACCTAATAATGTGTGTTCTAACACCGGATCATGACAGCTTTTACTCACACTTAACGGAATTACAATTTTCAACATTATCATATGTGTACAATGTCATAGAACACCCAAACACAGTGCCAACAAACACAATACATTATGAAATGAATTTGTAGAAATCCACTGAATTCGAGAATTCCCTCCAAAAATTCGACTTACTGAAGCTGCCGCCAAATAATCTGACCTATCTAGGTAACCGTCGGAGACATTCGAGCTATCAAACAAAAATTAAATGTAAACTTCAGGCTTCGTCCTATTGCCAACCAATTTTATTCGAGTTATCGAAGTTCGACTGTACATAATTATGGAGAACAGTTTTCGTCCTTATTTTTGTAGAACATCAAACATCGATATCTCATCTCAATTTCACATACGCCCAGGGTGTGTTGTAAAATTTATGAAGGAATCAATAATCTTAATACTTTTGTATGATTCTTTTTACTTGCGATATACGCAGGTACTATAGGACAAGTTTTGCATTTGGATAAAAATCAAACGTGACATTACGACGACGATATATCCCGCAATTCCGTCTGCTTATCTGTCTGTAGATCGATCTACAGCCTAAACCGCTGAGGAGATTTTCTTCAAACTTGTTACTTAAGCGTTTTAGGGGGCTCGGTTCTTAAAAAAAATGTTTAGCTCTAAAAATAACTGTAACCGCCATACAATTTTTTGTACCAAAAATCTTAATTTTCTCGAAAACAAATCGTAACAATTTTGATAAACAAAATTCAGTACATTATTATAGGAGTAGTCACCTTCTTGGTTTAAATTTTTCTTTGAATAAAATGTTATTAACGGTACCTGTCACAGAACCTTTTTTCGACGTTTATATTAATGGCTTAACGGATTTCGATCAAAATTTGTATTTATTATTAAATAATACTGATTACCAACATTTTTGGAAAATGTTTTTTTTTGGATTTAAAAAAAATCATTTTTTTTTTTTTAAATTCAATATTTCGAAAACGGGTATACGATTTTTTCAATATTATTTTTTATTCTCAAATATTTTTTTTAATTTATTTTTATTATCAAATATTTAAAATTGCAATAAATTTTTTTAGAAAAAAAAATTAGTGAAATTTTGTATATAACAAATTGAGTATAAAATGATTTTAAAATATATTTAACCTTTATACTTAGAATTTTGTGCTTACGATGTGATCGAACATCAGAGCAAATACATGCGATCGAGGCGTGCATTTTATTGATAAATAGTATAAACCTTGATGTTTTTTTTTTAACTAAGACTTAGACCTGAATTGCATGGCATCCATCTAGAAGAAGATAGGATAGAAATATAGCTTATTTATTTGAACATATAAGCAAAAGTAAAAATCAGAGAAATGTTTACTACTCCTTAACATAACACACGAAACACATTCTGCGAAATGTTTTTTTCAGAGAAAAATAAGAATAGCTATCGTTAAGACCATATAGATCAATCGTTTTATAGAATACCGAGTGGATCCACAATGATTCGTTCTTGAACTTCTATTACATTAAATTTTCTACAACTCATCATAAAAAAGTCATTGCTCACGTCGTACTCACCCCTATAACAGAGTACGACGGGAACAATGATACTAAATCCTGTTTTTTTTTTTAACGTTTAACTCAAGTTCATTCAGGTTGTCTGTCGTGAAAGTGATGGATGAAAATTTGTGATATTTTTTTTTTCAACTCAATTGAGAATTCTAATTTAGTAATAAATAAATTGATCGATTATAATATTTACTTACTGACAACGTAGTGTATCGTTCACATTTTCATACCAATCTGGTGCTCCTTCACAATTCATAAATTCTTCACGAAGTTCTGGCAAACAGTCTCCAATCTTGCTTAGTTCTAATTTAAAATAAGAAAATAAGCACTTGATTAAACTGTCGATCAATTTATAACAAAGTTACAAGTCACTTTTTTTAAAACGACTATCGCCCTGACAAACATTTGCATCAAAGAATTTAACAGTTTTCAGAAGTTTCATGTAGAGATTCTCTGAGCTCAAGGGTATACATCCTGTTTGGGTATGATTGATTTTATCCATCGCTTTAGATACACCTTTACAAGTTTCTTGCAAGGAATCAGTAGTTAATAGAATCAATACTCTTTCTGGGCTAACAATATACATTTTTGCGAGTTGTAGCATTATTTGATTTTCATCACACATTTCTTTCGGAATTTTCTAAAACTCTTATATGAATTCTAAAAATAAAATATGTATATTAAAGGACAAACTATAAGCTTACCATATCTAAACAATCCGTATCTTTGTCATCTACTAAATTCGATACATAGGTACTAAAGTAGGATAAATCAACAAAACTGTGAGCATTTCTTATTGTTACATAAATTATAACAAAAAATATATGCGTTTTCATTTTTTCATTAAAATATTGACAAATTAATTGTTTTTTTTTTTAAATTATTTTTTTTATTTCACGTTTTTTTCTATGTATGTATATCTAAATAAATAATTATTGTTTGTAAAGTGTTCAAAGCAACACTTTTTATAATTATTTTCCAGCCCATTTAAATGTTTAATTTTGTAAGTTCAATATTTTTGTTTTGTTTTGGACAGTATTGAGAGTCTAGGTGAAGACAAACCCATTTTCAGTAGGAATGTCCCATGGAATGGTAAAGTAATCGTCAGGAAGAGGGGTACAATGTGTTGACTTGTAATCTCGAAAATGCTTTTTCAACTAAAATCAAAATGCATAGTTAAAATTAAATTTATGAAAAAAAAGACAATATTATTTACAAGAAATTCAGCCATTTGAGTACGGACTTCGGCACTATAATCTTCTCCAATTGCCATTGGAAAAGTTTTTCCCTTATCAGATGCATAAGTTATTAAACGGCTCATACATAGATCGTCATTACTCGCTAAAAAGTAGAATCAAATCGGTATTGAAAATTACAAAAAAAAAAAAAAAAAATAAAATTCAAATACAAACCATTGGCATTTGAATCAATAGGTTTTGTAAGTAAATTTTTTATCCTGGTCAGTTGTTGCGATTGAAATATATTTGGATAACGATACTTCAATAAATTAAGAAGCAAAAAGTTTCCTCGGTTTGTTTCAATTCGGTTATCTCTACAAAAAAAAAATAATAATATAAATTCAACAAATTCCTAATTATTATGAGGAATAAAAATTTTCTCACTCTGCAATTATCTCGTCTTCAGTTCGGCGAATAAGCAAAACAGGTCCACCGTAATCCATTAACATTTCAGAGTTGTGCAAATTTACATATTCCCGAATTGCTAGTCTAACGATGCCCGAAAGGCTAGCAGGCATCCGTGGTGTAGCGAGATGGAGTACATCATCAAATGTAGCATCTAAAATCTTTTGAAAAATAAATTAAATCAAACACGTAATTATAATATTTGAATGTATGAATTTAAAAATCACAAAAACGCTTCTGGCAATGGGAAACGATATTATATTAAATTAATAGTAAAATAACAATACCATTAAGTTCATAAATAAAGTTGTTAATTAATTTGCGTGGCCTTTGTATCTATACATTTAGTTACAAGTTTAAGCTGGTTGTAGGTCAATAAAAAGGTATTTTATTTCACTAACTGCAAAGTTTCGAACGCTCTTACGTTCTTCACAAAACTTATTCAGGTATTTTAAAAAATTCAATAACAATTTATATTTTTTTTTGTTTTTTACAAAACACAAAGCCAAAGAGAAAGGAAACAGAAAAAACAAAACGATATCGTCACCACCCCCATCGTACAAAATCAGATCTGTCTTTGCTTCTGTTTTGGAAAAAAAATTTAAAAATAAAATTATAAATTTTTATATGAATGTGTGTGTGACCTGATGTATTTTTAAAAAATACCTAAATTATAACACTTACCTTTTGACCTACAGCCCGCTTCAACTATTTTTTTTTTGTATATTTGAGCTTCCAGTAAAGGGGTTTAGACCTTAATATGTTTAAGCACAGTGCGAGCATTAGGAAAATAGGGAAGGATTTAAAAGGAGATACCGATGCACAAGTTAAAAATATCAAAATGGGAGGCAAAAAATAGCCGGGTAAATCATTCCACATTCGTGTTACTTGACTAAAAAATGAATCTGTGTACTTGACAGTACATCCCAAGTTGGGCTCAAGGGTAAACTGATGATAATTCCTAGAAGCGCGAGTATTACGGATGAATAGTTTAAGAAGAGGAATGTAACTTATAAAAATAGCGATGCGATAACGAAATACATGAGACATTTCAAAGGTGTTCGAGAAATGTAGATGCTTCCTAATGGAAGCCTATCATTTTTAGAGCTCTTTTCTGAATTCTATCCAAAAGATTTAAATTAGTTTTAGGAGCCCCTGCCCAAATGTGAGTAATACTCCAGCTTTAGACAAATGTAATCTTTATAGATTACAGCGAGATAAGACGGGGAGAAGAATTTCTTGCGTCTTCGAAGAAAGTCCAAGTATTTTGTAGCATTTTTGGCGACATCGAATATGTGGTCATTCCACAAGAGGTCTGCGATGCACATGCCAAGCACTGAAAACTGATCGGTTTCTTCAATGCAATTGCCGCTCATGGATAGCGGCATGGGGGTGGTGCTTTAACGACAGAAGACCGCACTGAGTATTTTAAGCATTAAATTCTACTCGGTTTTTTATTCCCCATTGGACAATGCTGTCGAGATCAGAGATTGATAAGCTTATCCACATCCAAAGAACAAGGAAGGGAATCTGAAAACGAATATGAAAAGCTGAGAGTACTATCGTCATCAATACAATTTAGTCGATTAAAAGAAAAACAGTTGTAGACAAAACAGAGTCCTGGGGCACACACAGTATTTATTTTGTGAATATCAGACTTAAATCCGTCCAACACAATTTGTATTGAGCGGTCCGAGAGGAGGTTTTTAATCCAACGAAGAAGAGATTCATCGATACCAAAAGAATGCATTTTCAATAAGGGAACTTGATGCCAAACTCTATCAAATGCTTTTGAGATATCAAGCGCAATAATCTTATTTTCTCCAAAACGATGTAAAGATTTGTGCCACTGTTCGGTGAGATATACCATCATATAAGCAGTGGACCTATTGCCATACTGGCGGTAATTAAGGAGCTTTTGTTGTTGCAAGATATTTCTTAAGTTGATAATTTATCATTTCTATGAAATTGAAAAGAATGGACGTCAGTGGAATTAGACAGTCGTTAGAGGGTGAAGAAGATTCGCCTTTTTTAGGGACATGCTGGACAAAATGCTGTTTTCCATTCATTTGGAAAGAGACCAGCAGAGTAGGAAAGATGAAAAAACATACGCAGTAGTTGAAGAACACCTTTTCAGAACGATGGTAGTGATACTATCCGGGCCAGCGAATTTATGTTTATCAAGGTCTTTAAGGCCTCTAGTAACTGCACGAGTGCGAAAAAAGATTCCTCCCATAAAATCGTTTACGCTCTCAAGTACTGGGAGAGTCATAACACTATCTGGCAGCATTGAATTAAAAGCGAACTGCTCCGCAAGTAACTTTTTTTCGTGACCTGACAAAAGGGGTGTCATTAAAGATTAGCGTTGAACCGAAGACGAAGTTGAATTTTACTAATAGCCAAAAATTCTTACTACTTTTGAGACATTGTATTATTTTTTCCCTTAATTTTTTGTCATGTAAAAATTTGGTTTTCTGAAAATGAACGTTGCAAGTCTTTCTAGCTTGTTGAAATTTATTCCTGTTGTCCACAGTGGGGTTGGCTTTATAATTCCGGAAACAAACTTCGTTGACCCTAATAACCTCTTTACAGCTCAAATCAAATCATGCATTTTCTTTCGGTTTGATAGATTTCACCCTTTTCGGCAACATTTTCATTCTGTGAAGGATTAAATTAATATCTGCGCTGGAGTCTACTTCACTAGTGAGGAAGCATAGTGACCAGTTAAAGTTCCCGAAGAAATTATTGAGACCTTCTAAGTTGGCTTTCTCATATTGCCAAACGGTTTTCTAATGTGATTTTTCTTTAACTTAAAATTAATTCCATAAATATGAGCACAAAAAAATTATAATTCTTTCGTTATAAAATATATGTTCATATATTAGCATACTTACAATTCCTTTAACCTCTGGGTACTGGGAAGCGGCATAAATTGAACTATATCCACCAATACTCCAGCCAAAAAATAATATATTTTCAACAGCGAATCCTAATTTGTGAATAGCAAACTGAACAACAGCATCAATTGCGTTCTTGTCTTGTTCAGGAAAAGGTTGACCCTAGAAAGAAAAAGAGTAATATTTACCAGATGGTTAAACCAAAAACAAAATCAACATACAGTACTGCCTTCAAATCCAGGGTGATTCCATCCCAAAACTGAATATTTAAGTGACAATGGTGTCGACATAATACCAATTTCATAAAATCCAGCATTTCCTATAAATATGCAATATAAAAACTATATAATTAACGGCTGTTAAGATTCCTGAGTTATAATTAGAATTTTATTCTAAAAATATAATTTTAATAGACATTGAAAATTTCCAGATACCAATTTTTCTATTTATTTATAAAATACATATACGTTTCATATGTAACTAAATGCCATAAAAATGAATTTCTTATGTGCGTGAAAAAAAATGATGTAATTTAGGAGTGGTCGCTCTTATACATATTTGAAAATCTTAACAAATTTATTTCTGTTCCTACAATTCAATTTTTTTTAGTCACCTTCTGAACATATCACAATGGTCTTTCCATTTATACTTTTATTTCGATTATCCACAAATACAGTGTCAATATCATTCCGATCTATGGTTTTAATCTTATAACGCATTCCATGTTCTTCTTCGATAAGTTTTGCCCGACCAGCAACTAACATTGGTCCTAGAAACAAAATAAACATACATCCAAATATTTCTAATTTCTTAAGCCTCATTACAGGCACTTACTCAAATAACTCTGCAATAGCTTAACTGATCCCGGATATATCATTCTAATGCCAAACGTGTGAATAGCAATATAAGCAGCAATTTCGCATGGCAAAGATGAGAACCAAAAAGGCTTCTGACGTGAAGCTCTCTTCGATGCTGGTGTTGACACTATTTTCTTGCCATCGTCAGTACTATAGAATAAATCAATGATTATTAATGAAAACAGTTAAAGGGAAGTCTGCATACTATTGGAGATTAAGGACATCAAAGTCAACGTTCCAGTATTTGAAATCAAAATCGAATAACCTTAATGACTTTTTGGCATTGTCTGAATTATTTGAAGATTTGGCCTGTTCCAGTGCCTTGACAAGTTTGTTGTATGAACGAGATTGTGACCTGCCAATGCCTCGCATACACATGGACAAAACTACAATTATACCAATACTAGTTGTGAATTTAGCCAGAGAAGAAATTGAATCTGCGACAAGGTAACCCCTTCGATATAGGAATGTGACGATGAGTGGTGATGAATAATATCCAATGTTCCACATCATAGAAAGCTAATTTAAGATGTGAAATTGTGCGTGCACGATTAGATAAAAAGAATCCATTACGAAATCAAAATTTAATTAATCGATAGAAAATGCTTACGGTAGAAAGAATTTGATCTCCGAATTTTTCCAAGCCTCCAGGTTCGTACATTTTCTTTATAAAATTTAAAATAAGAATAACAATACAAACTATAATTGTTGGTAAAATTACCTGAAGAGAGCCCATTCCATATTCCATAAATAGTTTCGGTGCAAAAACATAGCTTAATATAGTCATTATTTCGGGTTTGTGAAGATTATTTTTACCAAAAAATTATTTATTTTTATGTTCGACCTACCAACCACACAAACCTCCAAAACCAATACTTTCCCTTTTCATAAAACCAATTGACGTCTAATGTCAGAAATATTTTTTGACCAGACTGCATTATCGATTTGGAAAAATGCAATTCAGCGGGCCGAGTTCATGGGAGTCTACAATTTTGTTTGCTGCACAATTACACGAGACTATTGTATATAGATATTAATAGTACTATCATGACGACGAAATTCATCCAGCCTGGAATAAGTTCTACTACTCATCATGAGTTCCACTACCAAATCGGAGGTTAGGTGGTGTTGGTGTGTCAAGAAAATGCGTAAGAAGGGAAAAAGTGTGATAATAAATTGATGAGAGAAATATATAAAAAATTTGTTATAAGTTAGAGGAGGAAAGGAAAACAATTTATTTCATAGGCTTTTTTTGTTTTTTTTTATGAGGATTTTTTTGTTGAGTAGGAACTGGTTGTGTGTGTGTTTTTTTATTCTACGGGCAGATAGAATGAAAATTGTTTGATGGCTGTAGGGAATATTTAAATATTTAGGTATACACTTGTGTGCAACGGTCACTACTCAGTAAAATAAACTTTTTTACCAAATGAACAAACATGATAATAATTTAAGAGTTAAAATTTGAGATTTCTGTTAATCGTTGTGCAAAAAAAAATTTTTCTTGTGACAACTTTTTTTTTTATTTTATATTAATATTTTTTTGGGTTTTGAAAAAAAAAATATTATTTTTTTAAAATTCAGGTTTGATAAGTAATTTCGTAAAAAATGGAGTTGACGAATTTTCAAATAAGAATTATTTATTAATAGGTTTTATGTATTTTTTCAAGTCGTTTTTTACTTATTTTTTGTAAATGAGTATTTAGCAATATATGTACATATACATTTGAAAATATTATTTAAAAAAATCTTCAAAACATTTAATATTTATTTGCAAAATATTGTTTTTTTTTCAAAGTCCAAAAAATAAAATAAAATTTAATAACAATTTTTTTTTGAAAATTCTTGGAGCCGTTTTTGAGAAATACATTTTTTTCTTAACGGTTTTTAAAATTTGTATGGGAGGTAGCGTTGTTTTTTATTTTAGAAAAATAGTTTTTTTAACTATTCAATATAATGTCTAAAAACTACTAAATACGAAGTTTCGAAAAAATCTATTAAGTCGTTTTCGAAATTTTAAATTAAAAAAAAATAATTTCCACAATAATTTGTTTTGAAAAACTTTGGTATACAATAGTGTTTAAACTTTCTAGGAGCTTCTGCGTAAAAAAATTAAAAAAAATCAGATTAACCGTTTCCGAGAAAATCGAAAACAAAAACATGGTTCTACTAGAGGTACAAAAAAAAACAATTTTTTTCCAAAAAAAAATTATTAAAAGGTACCCTTTCCCTTCATTAAATAACTCATTTTTTTATAAAAATCGTTGGAGCCGTTTCTGAGAAAAATAAGATTTTTCTTTTTGGCCAAACAAAATGTATGGGAGCTACTGTTATTTGTCGTCTTAGAAAAAAATTAAAAAACCGAAAAAAAAAACAATATGTACCAAGTTTGAAAACAATTTATCAAAGCGTTTAGGCTGTAGACTCGAGGACAGACAGACAGACGGAATTAGGGGACCCACTCTTTTGGTGTTCTCTATGATCGTAATATCATATTTGATTGTCAGAAAAAAAAAATTTTGAGAAAAATAATATTTATCTTTTTTGGTCAAAAAGAAAGTTTGGCAGGTACCTAGGTGGGTACTGTCATCTTTCGTCTTAAAAAATCTGATAAAAAAACTGGGGACATGTTTATGAAAAAAACGTTTAGGCTATAAACATGAGGACAGACAGACAGAGAGACGGAATCGCGGACCCATTTTTTCGTCTTCGCTATCATCGTAATGTCAAGTTTGATCAAAATCTCGAGTTCGATTTTTTTCGAATCCATAACTTGTAATATAGAACCTACATACATATATAATATCGCTAGTCAAAAAAAAAAAATAAAAAAAATACTGCCTAGGTATACCTACTTTATTTCCTAATAAAACTGTCTAGAGAAAAAATTAAATTATTCTCAATAGATATTATATTTGAAAAAGAACAAAAAGTACCTATGTATGTACATACATATTGTATGTTGATGGGTATCTGGGTACACATGTACCTACCTAAACAAGACATATTGAAATATCTCAACATTGCTTTGTTATTTTCGCATAGAAAAAGTGAAAAGTAGCAACGTTGCTACAATTCAAAATCCTAAAATCCACCAAATATCTAAAATTTGAAAGAAAAATTTAAAATAAATTCTATAATAACCTATACATGCATGTATATCCATACACATTCTTACTTCAAATTCATGTATACGCCAATAGCCTTGATATAATTTATTTATGCCCACCATATTTTGAAGGTTGCCATGGCAAAAACAGCTTAATCGGTTTTCTCCCTTACCCTCTATATTGTTGTCAGAACTAATAAGTTTTGACCGTCTCCCTTGCTTTTTTTCGTATTTGCCTCTACATTTACTTCGTCCACATAAACAATTCAATATCAAGAAAAGAGAAACTAGCGCCCTCATCGACGGAACTACTAGCTAAAAAATTCAGTCTCGTAGTAGTACTATAGGTTTCATATACAATGACGAGACATCATTTATCTTGTTATGTCTGTCTGAATTCTATTCCGATATATAACGTAGAACTCATTCTTCTTAAAAATACGTCAAGTAAATATCAATGCCGATGTAACCTGCACCGACTTTGCACACTTCGAGTAAAAGCTTATTGATATATATTATTCTATTATTTGCGATTAAATATATAACTTTACCATTCGCCTTGTGACCTTCCTAGAAATCCAATTGGGGCATAGTCCCTGTTTAGGCTTTTGCTATGAAAAACTTGAGTTAATGTTATGATAATTATAGGTGGATAAACTCAAGTTTTTTATAGCAAAGGCTTTGACATTGTCTATGAATATGCCCAATAGTTTACCATTTATTTCGATCGTGTATGGACAGCTTTAAATGAACAGATTTTGTTTATAACCTAGAATCTTGCTCGCACTAAATTGTGTAGAAGACGGATCGCTAGTAAAATTCAATTCTTTTTGAGCTTAAAGAAGTTTGAAAAAACGTAGCAATCTCTTTTTTGAATGTGAGTGTGAAACAAGGACTCTTTTAAAATACGAAATGTTTGTGTTCATAAAACACAGTTCGTTGCGTTATTTATATTAACTTATATATATTTTTCGCACAATTTGTTATCCAATTGAATTTTCATCAAAACGTTTTGAATCAGAAGAATTGACATCTACTCCGAAATGTCAAGTTTGTCTTATGTGGGAAAATTCAATTCTTTCAGAAAAAAAAAATAAAATTCGTTTTGATACAGATCCGTCGTAAATCAATTTTTGTTGTAAAGAAATCGACATCAACTCCCACTTTTCTCTCCAAACATCAGCTACAGACTGGAAAACAGAGCACTCGCTTAAAAAAAAAAAAGGAAGATATGAAATACTTTACTCTCTCAAGAACGCACTCAGCCCAGAATTAACAAATATATACGGCTGGAACATCAATTGGCAGAAATTGGTGCCAACCCTTCAAGCAAAAATACGGGCACGAATTATTCTCGGTTCACTTAAGAATCACTCTGGAATCCAAAAAACTGAGTGTCTCACACACATTAATGTAAAAAGAAGAACGAGTCGAAAGTATTTTTTTTATTAAAACAGTAGAGCCTCGATTGGTTTTCATTAATATTTTAAAATTATCGTTCCTTAATGGGGTTTTCCATTGGTAAATTCCGAATTTAAAGCTTTCCGTGTCGAATGTAACGCAACTTGAATTGATTTTTTTCCGTTACATGCAGTCTACATTAGCGATGAATCTAAAGCATAATTTTAAACATGCTTTCAGTATCGCAAATGGAGACCGAAATCGCAGCTTTATTTTCATAGCATGCGATGGAAATTATGCTTTCATGGCATACTGTTCATCGCTTGCTTTATTGCAAGGAGAACTCTCATTTTGTTATGGCGTTATTTCCAAATATCATTTGTTGTTGTTGTTTCTCTCAGTATCATTTGCCTTCGACATTCTTCAGTACCTAAAAAAGTATGTCATGAAATGCCCACCAAGGAAAATTTGTCTGTCCCTCTGCTACCTGCTTTCTGCTATTGCGTCTGCTTTTAAATTTATCGATAATGGAGACCGCGCGTGTTATGGTATTTCCGTAAATTGGTTTCAGTGAAACTGGTAGTTGTCCAACTAGATGGCTCGAATTGTACTAGTGCTTAGAAGTTTTAGTAAAAAGAGAAAAAGAGGGGTTGATTTAAAGAAAAATCCTGATTCAAATAAAAAAATCAAATTTTGTGTGCCCAATGGAAGATTTTTATCAAAAAGAATTAAATTTTTGTACCAATGGAAAACCGCAAAAGTTATTATTATAAATAGTTTTGGCAGCACTTACCACGAAAACGTGTTGCAGAAGTCAACGTAAGTACACGTAACGAATTTAGCGAATAGTATTCTTTCCATCCCGGTTTCATATTCATGTTTCTTCGTCTTTATTTCTAAAAATTTTGTTTTCTTTAAAAACAACGAAAATATTCCTTATTTGAAGAAAATTACAATATAAAAAAAGAAACGAAACTTACCAATTTAAACTGTAACATGGCTTCAAATATTTCCAAAGCTAACAAACCAAAAAATGTTACTTCAAGCACAAGCAACAAAAAACCCGAAAACCCCAATAAGTCCCAACAATCGAAAAAATTTAAAGAAATTCAAAATAAAAACATGGAAATGGCCAAGAAAATAACAGAAAACTATGAGTCCAGTTCTGATGAAGATGAACTTGATGGCGGAAAAATCTTGGGTAAGTACTAACTTATCTATAAATTCTTGAGTTCCAATCCAACAGTTAAAACTAATTTCTCAAACTCTTTAGAGAAATTGTACAAAAACTACACAGGTAGTAGTGATCAATTGCAAAAAACTGCAGCGTTTTTAGAAAATGTGTTGCAATCAGGGTCTGCAATATGTCTTATTTGTATTGGATCGGTGAAGAGGGCTGATGCAGTTTGGTCCTGCAAGTTCTGCTACTGTGTGTTCCATTTGTTGTGTGTTAAAAGATGGGCAAACGATAGTATTGCATTGCTCAAGGACAAAGGCACCGAAGAGCAGGGATATTACAATAATTCGGGTCAATTTATTCCAAAAAAAGTCAAAGCTGTGAAGTGGTGCTGTCCACAATGTCGACGGGACTATCGACCAGAAGATAGACCAACTAAATATGAGTGTTTTTGTGGTAAAGAAGTTGATCCTGTTAATGACGAATGGATAGTACCCCATTCTTGCGGAGAGACTTGTGGAAAACCATTACAACCTGAATGCGGCCATAAATGCTTGCTTCTTTGTCATCCTGGTAAGTATTATATTTCATCTTTAAATATCGAATAATCATTCAACTTAATTTAATATCGAATTACATGAATAATACACATTTTATTCTTTTTTTTAAATTATAGGTCCATGTCCTCCCTGTGCACAGAGCATATTTTCAAGCTGTAAGTGTGGAAAATCTCCACCTAAAACGCTACGTTGCTTCCAAAAAACTTGGACATGTGAAAGAAAATGCTTGCAGGTTCTTCCTTGTGGCAAGCACAAATGTGACCAGGTTTGTCATTCGTCTGAGCAATGCCCACCCTGCAGCAAGTCTAGTCGTCAGAAGTGTGTTTGCGGCAACGAGGAAGCCATGAAAAACTGCTCACAGAGAATCTGGCAATGCAAAAAAGTAAAGCTTTACATTTTTTTTCTTTCCCAAACAAAAAGTTATTAAAAAAATACACACATTTTTTCTTATAAGGTCTGCAACAAGAAATATAGTTGCGGTACTCACAGTTGCAAGCGCGTATGCCATGAAGGGGCATGTGGTGATTGTCCGCTTAGTCTTCCAAGGTCATGCCCATGTGGAAAAAGTGTAATAGAAAACTTAACAGATATTTACTTAAGAAGTTCACAATGCATATTTAAATATTTACTTCCAGAGAAAAACAGCACCTTGCAACGAATCAATTGATACTTGTGAAGACACTTGCTACAAGTTACTCTCTTGTGGAAAACACTACTGTACACATCGTTGTCATAAAGGCGATTGCAGTTTGGTAAGTCGATATATTTTGTATACATATCAAAAATCGTCACTGTTAAATTTGATATGAAAGGGCATAGTGAATTAACGAATTTGTGGTATTGATGCGCTGCGACCATGAGATTTCATTGTGCCCCCTACAGAACTGGTTGAGATTTCTCCTTTTACAGTACGTCCTCAAAGTTAATTCTTTTGAGGAACTTTAGTATTTGTGGTATTTCAGTAAAGGTTTTCCTCTATTAGGTGATTTCCCAGAAATTTGTATCTCTGGTGAATGATGGCTTCACAACTCCCTAGTATGTGGCCCGGTGTCTCTTCGTGCAACTTACAGAACCTGCAGATAACATTGCTTTCCAGTCCCAGAATATTGAGGTGCCTGTTCAGTTTACAGTGGCCAGTGAGGATGCCTGTTATTACGCGTAGTTTGTTCCTACTAAGATTGATGCAGAATAAGAACCGTTTCTGCTTGTATTTCACAAGTAGTAGTTTAGCATGTCCTAACCTGGGAAGTTTATTCCAAACATTTGATCTTTTGGATTCCTCTTCGGATCTGATCTTGTTTTTGATAACGTTCTCTCCTATTCCGCAATAGGGCTCTGGTCCCATTAAGAGTGACGTTGATCCTATTTTTGCTAGGCGCACCTATTCCGTTAACCTCCTCCTGGAAAATGCTAGTGGAATGTCCCTTGGGAACAGAAAGTTTGGTTCTAGGCCCAAAACTTCTGCAGCAGTCCCTTCAGTTATTTTCGATCCATCCGTGCACCACTTGATGGCATTTGCTTTGAGTGTGTAGTTAAAGTTTTCACCTACCCGTTTTTTTTTTGGAACTTAACTCCGTTCTGAAGTTTTTCCCGAAGTTATATTTCTTGATCATAAGATCTCTTAGATTTTCCAAGACGCACGGTAGTCCCCAGGCAGTTCTGGCACTACACCCTTTGAACAGGATCAAACTTTAATTTCAGTACCCAGAAAGTCAGAAATTTCCAATTCGCAGCATTTGCTAAGCTCACCAGGCTTAGGCAACTCAACAAATTTCAATTCTTTGTCATTAGTGGTTCCCGAGATATAGCTAAGAATGCAAGAATCTCAAAAACCGTAACCGACTGACTCACTCACTCACTCATTCACTAACAGATTATCAAAATTATGGAGCACTTTTCTTGGAATCGTGTAGTTTCTTCTTTCTAAAAAAATCGAAAATTTAAGATTTTCCATGCAGGGGTGTGGTACCCGCCCATTTGATATAAATTACTTGGAGCACTTCTGATTGTCGTAGATTGATGAAATTTGGCAGAGCGATAGGACTTGACATACAAACAAAGGGAAAATTAAAAATTTAAGATTTTACATTCAGTGGGTGGTCGCCACTCCCATTCACAGAATTAATATTAAATATATTGAGAGCGCTTCCTTCCGATTGTTGCAGGATTATGAAATGTATACAAACAAAAAGTTGTAATAATGAATACAGGGGCGTTGGAACACTTCTAACTTATGAAAATTAGTAGGGGGTTAGGACTTGTAGTAAATAAACGGTGATTTTTTAAGAGCTTGGTTTTTGAAAATTCAAAAAAACACAGAAACTTGTAAAAAGTGAATGAAATTTTTATTTGGATCGATAAATCAATTTCTGCCATTTACTTTTTAAAAATAATTTCACTTAAATGTTGCCCGCGGCTACGCTTCAGGTGGTCCATTCTGAAGGTCCAATTTTGGCAAACTTTTTCACACATTTCGGCCGGAATCTCACCAATGACGAGTTCAATGTTGGCTTCCAAGGCAGCAATCGTGTTTGGCTTGTCCCCATAGACAATATACTTAACATAGCCCCACAAAAAATAGTCTAACGGGGTCAAATCACATGATCTTGGTGGCCAATTGACTGCGCCAAAACGTGAGATCAACTGCTCACCAAATTCGCCTCTCAATTGGTGCATGGTTTCGCGTGCAGTGTGGCAAACACATTTTTCACAGAGCACGAATTTTGATAATAAATTTCAATAATTTGCAAACGTTGTTCAGGCGTAAGTCTATTCATGATGAAATGGCAAACAATACTGAATCGAAATGTCAAATGTTCGCGGAATTTGTCATGTGTGATCTGTCAAAAATATAAACGTCAAAAACCAAGTAGCAAAAAAATCACCCTTTACAAAAGGCATACATTAAAAATTTGCTATTTTTTTTTGATAAATATGTGTCTTTCCAAAAAGTAGTGAAATCACACCAAAAACATAAATGTTAAAAAAGTAGCTAAGTTCTTCTATATACAAAAACCTGGGGTTTCGTTAAAAAATACATTTTTTTATTTAGTGTTTGATAGTCACCAAAAAAACATGTCGTTGTGGTATGCACGAGAAAGAGTTACCCTGTTGGAAATCTTTTAGTTGTGAGACCAAATGCAAAAAGATCCGAGACTGTGGAAAGCATGCCTGCAACAAAAAGGTTTAATTGGCATTGAATTCATAAAAGTTATATAACTAAATTTTGAATATTTTAGTGCTGTGATGATCAGTGTCCACCGTGTGATAAGATTTGCGGAAAATTGCTGTCTTGTAAAAAACACAAATGCAGTTCAGTTTGTCACGATGGTCCATGTTATCCTTGTAAACTACAATCTCAAGTTAAATGTCGTTGTGGAAGTACTTGTATTGTAGTACCCTGCGGCAGAGAACGTAGAGCTCGACCAAATTGTATGGAACCTTGCAGGTAAAGTGTGCATTAATTTTAAAAAGAATGTGTTTTTTTTATTTGTTTTTTTATATTTAGAATTCCCTCCAAATGTCATCACCAGAATAAACACAAATGTCACAAGGGTGATTGCCCAAATTGTAGTCAAGTTTGTGGATTAAAAAATGACACAACGAATTGCGACCATTTATGTACAGCTCGTTGCCATGCTGCTGTCAAGGTTCCTTTAAAAAATAGCTCTAGTAATATATTTGAATATAAGTTTGATAATGTGAGTTTCTTGGAGTTTTGTTTTTTTTATGATTTTTCCATATTAACTGTTTTTTTACTTTTAAATTTCAGTACGAGATCAAACAAATGCCTCATCCAAAATGTGAAAAGAAAGTAATGGTTGCCTGCATTGGTGGTCATGAGATTGCTGAATGGCCATGTTGGAATTCTAAGCCAACTTCATGTCAACGTCTTTGCGGTCGTAATTTAAAATGCGGCAATCATAACTGCTCCATAGTTTGCCACAAAGTACCTAATCCAGTTGATAAAAATGTAAGTATGTATATATAGTTGTAAATAATAATAATGGAAATCGAGTAGGGAAAAGCTAGCACAGCTGGCAAATTCTTCCTGTAGGTGGAAGATAGAATAGAAAGAAGAGCACTCTTCGTGAGACTGGTGGAAAGAGATGAAGTTCATTGAGGAAAATGTTATCCAAATCCGATCGAAAATTGATCATCCGAGATTGGCATTACTACTCAAGTCATCTAATATTGATCACTTGTTCATTCGAACACTGATTGTTCTCCACTCGCTCAGATGCTCACTGAATCGGTAATTCCGCCTCAGAATCCAGGCCTGTATCGCGTAAGACAAAAGCGATCGCTCCTTTAATTTTGATGATTTTTCTCTCTATCGTTCCTTATAAACGGTGATTTTTTAAGAGCTTGGTTTTTGAAAATTCAAAAAAACACAGAAACTTGTAAAAAGTGAATGAAATTTTTATTTGGATCGATAAATCAATTTCTGCCATTTACTTTTTAAAAATAATTTCACTTAAATGTTGCCCGCGGCTACGCTTCAGGTGGTCCATTCTGAAGGTCCAATTTTGGCAAACTTTTTCACACATTTCGGCCGGAATTTCACCAATGACGCGTTCAATGTTGGCTTCCAAGGCAGCAATCGTGTTTGGCTTGTCCCCATAGACAATAGACTTAACATAGCCCCACAAAAAATAGTCTAACGGGGTCAAATCACATGATCTTGGTGGCCAATTTACTGCGCCAAAACGTGAGATCAACTGCTCACCAAATTCGCCTCTCAATTGATGCATGGTTTCGCGTGCAGCGTGGCATGTGGCACCGTCCTGTTGGAACCACATGTCGACCGAGTTCAATTCTTGCATTTTCGGCAAAAAAAAATCTATTATCATCGAACGGTACCTTTCTCCATTGACCGTAACCCTGCGGCCTTCATCGTCCTTGAAGAAGTACGGCCCAATGATGCCGCCTGCCCATAAACCGCACCAAACAGTGCATTTTTCGGGATGCATTGGTAGCTGCTGAATTGCCTCTGGCTGCTCTTCACTCCAAATACGGCAATTCTGCTTATTCACGTATCCATTTAGCCAAAAATGAGCCTCGTCGCTGAAACGGACGTAGCTTGCGAAACACATTTTTCACAGAGCACGAATTTTGATAATAAATTTCAATAATTTGCAAACGTTGTTCAGGCGTAAGTCTATTCATGATGAAATGGCAAACAATACTGAATCGAAATGTCAAATGTTCGTGGAATTTGTCATGTGTGATCTGTCAAAAATATAAACGTCAAAATCCAAGTAGCAAAAAAATCACCCGTTAGAAATGATACGAGACAACTGTCGTCCAAATAATTATAAAAAAAATTGACAATCAACTATCACACACAGCCGATTCCACTCCAGATATCATAAAGACAGACAATGCCTTGAGACCCAACCCCGACCATAAAATTCAGTGAAATTGCTGCCTAATTCTATTGGGAAAAGAATCCCAGAAATCTCTTGAGTATCATTTGTGAAAATGAGTTTAGGAAGTCTGGAGTCATTTTTGTTTTGAAAATAGTTTTACCTCTTTTAATTAATAAGCTTAATCTTTTACTCATCAAATCATTTCTTGAACATTCACCACTATTGCGATTGTTAATTGCAAATTATTAAATAATAAAATGTAATACTAATCCACCCAATTAATAAGAGTTTTGGTCATTGATAATGATGCAGAGGGTTGAGACCTACAAGAAAGGCGAGAATAAATAATGAATATTTGTACAGTTTGCTAATAAATTGAGGTTTTAAAACCTAGGAACAAGAAGGTTGCGGATCATGCTTAGAAGGATGCGAAATTAAACGTCCACCAGGCTGTGTTCATCGTTGCAAAAAATCATGTCATCCATCCCCATGTGAGCCATGCCTTGCACAAATAAAAGCAACTTGTCATTGTGGACTAATGCAAGTTTATTACAAATGTTCAGAATACTATTCAACTCAAGGTGCTTCCCAGGATATTGAAGAACGCCAAGAAAAATTGAAATGTTGCGGAAACCGTTGCATTAAAAATGTAACTTTAAAAATTCATAAATATAAATTTTTAAGACTTGTAATTTTTCTTCTTCTTATAAGTATCCTTGTGGCCATCGCTGTTCAGCTGAATGTCATTCAGGACCTTGTCCAAATCCACAAAACTGTCGAAAAAAGGTAAAAATCTACTGCGAATGCAAGCGCATTAAAACCGAAGTCTCTTGTGAAAAATCCCGCACCAAGGATTCGGTCATACCTTGTGATGATATTTGTTTAGTCATAAAAGCTGATTCAGATAGAATCAAACGTGAAGAAGCAGAGCGACAAAGACTTGCTGAGGAAGAACGTAATCGAATCGAATTGGAACAATTTGAGAAGAGATTCGGGAAACGGAAACCAAGAGAACGTAAAGTAATCGCACAAGAAATCAAAACAAACAACTATCAAATGATGTTGCTGATAACGACCGCAGTAGCTATTGCTGTAGCTGCAGCATTAATCTTTTATTTTTATTTATAAGAAATGAAATTGTCTTGCATTTTAAAAATTAGTTTTAAAAAATATACATCGAACATATTTGAGCTTATTTTCTATATATAACAACTTTTAGATGTGAAAATAAATATAAATAAATTAAAATTGTGTTTAAACGGTTTTTGGCTTTTTATAAATGTAAGCTGCCACAAAAACAGATGAACTTAAAAATACGGATATCATGAAGTTTGCAAGCAACATGGGATCGGCCGATTGAACAAACACCGTATAAACTCGAGCTGGAAAAAAATTATTGAAAATTAGTTCAACAAAGTTTGTTTTAATATTTACTTACTTAGATTAGTAAATGCCGATAGTGCCCACGTTGTTAAACTAACCGATCGCGAATCTTTGGTTTTTAATATAGCCACTAGTTGTAAAATTTTACTTGTGGCTCCAATCGGAGTGCAGAAGGGCTAATGAAATGGAAATTATGTATTTAATTCTCAAATTTGATAGATAACTTAATAATAACAGTTAACAACCATGCAAAATAAGCCCAGGCAGTGTGTGCAAAAGGGTATTTTTGTTTAGGGGTTGCAGAAACGAAAATAAAACTGCACCAGCATTTTGTTTATATGTATATATGTTAAGCTTAATGTTTAATTAATTATGGAGGCAACATTTTATTATTTATTTACGAATGGAAAGGAAAACTAGTTTCATTCCGGAATCTAAAATGTTGTGTTCATGCTTAATTTGTCTCGAAATCGTAGGAGTGAGTGCTCTGGAGGCCGATTATAAATAGCTTGCCAGATCCACCACCACGAACAAATAAAAGCCAAGTTCAAGCCAGAGAACAATAGCTCTGTGTCTTCTTTAATGAAATTTGCTGCCATTTTACGATTTTTAGCCGAAGGATCATACCCTAAAGAGCGTTGGGCAAGACTTCCATATTGA
The DNA here is from genome assembly GCA_910595825.1 of Philhelius pedissequus. Lineage (NCBI taxonomy): Eukaryota > Metazoa > Arthropoda > Insecta > Diptera > Syrphidae > Philhelius > Philhelius pedissequus. The sequence continues at coordinate 148,478,419 of OU343162.1, read as the reverse complement.
CATGGCTTAACCAACCGTAACGAAGGTTATGAGTGCAGAGTTTAATTCGATAATTACCTACGTTTTATTATAAATGAAAAACTGCAACTTGCCACCCAAACACCAATCGCTTTCTGAAGATTGAGAAAGTCTTTCGCTCTTCATGAAATGGCGGAAGAAAAGCGAATCGATTTTTGAAATATGAAAATACAAAAAAGCGCCACCAAAAGCAATCTGCTGAATTTTTTGGAATCTGATTTCAATAAGACGGAACCAGGAAGCGTTTATTGAATTCATATTCTACTTTTATAAAAGAAAAAGTAAAAGTAAAAAAAAATACTAATCTACTTTTTAGTATGTGTATACGTTTGATATTGAGCGTTATGGTAAATAAAAATTTCCTTGGAATTTTTTCTCTCATTCGAACGTAGGGAACTTGAATGATGATGATTGGTTCAGGAATAAACTTTTCCTGGGAGTTTTGCTGTCATTTCACAGGATTGTTCGAGGTAAATTTATCCACGATCGCAGGAAAAAAATGAGAAACCAAATTCCGTGCCAGTGTCCCGATAAGGTCCATTGAATGTGCTAGTCCTTCCAGTTTATTCTTTTTTCAGAATCTCCAAAAATGTATTTTTTTGTTTTGAGCGAAATGAAGTTCTTTCCGATTCAAGCATCTCCAAAATTTTGTCATTTTAATACCCAACATTGTGTTACCTGCCTGCAGTCTCTTTTCACATAATTAATGCAATATAATTACATCTCTCATGTCTGTTCTAGAAACCGCTTCATATAAAGTCAACAAATGAACCAGAACCAAACAAACGGTTAATAAATAATGCAAACTCTAAGACTGAATGATTGTTTAAAGTATTTGTGTTGTTATAATAGAACAAATGTAGACAAGTGTAGGGAAAATTCAAAATTTGAACAGTTTAAAATTAATAAGCAAATATGTGACGTACTTTTAATATTTTTAATAATGTTAAATGCATACATTAAAACAAAGCGTTTTATGTCATTTAAATTATCTGCGATAAGCAAATGATTGATGAGGAATAAAAATAAAGCAACCGTTAAGATAACAAATTCAATAAAAGTTTGATTTGGATACTAGAATGCTAACTGTACAAAAAATAGCTAACGAAATGAATTAGGAATGTACAAAATGGCTTTGGAATATGAAAATTTGATTAAATTGAAGCACACAAAACACTTACCACCAAGAAGGCCAACAACACCAATGGCATTAATTTCAAATAAACTAAATATGCTAATATCGAGTACAGAATGGTGACAATAAAAGTTTTTCTTCCTAAGAGATCTTGGAACTTGAAAACGTAATAGACAAGGACGTATTCCTGCAGTAACAACACTGGGTACTCCATGTAGGAGAGGAAATCATAGCCACTTCTGTAATTGTATGCCATCATCACAGAGTAGCTATACAATTCCAGACATAATCCGAAAACACTGATACCTGCAATATTTGATAAATATTTTTATTGTTGAATAACAAAAAGTATTGCAGTTGGTATTCATAGTGGGCAGATTTTTTAAAAGAAAAAAAATATCTTACCCTGTGATGATTTGTTCTCGGTGATAGTTTTGATTTGGGGAACTTTAATAAACAAACAAGAACCAACTGTAATCATGCTGAGGAGATCAGCAAGGACAAGGACAAATCCCTTTTCAAGGTAATCTGCTAGCACTTCCATAATATTATGTGATGTATTTGTGTCTTACGAACGATATACCCGGGAAGAGAGTCTATATTTATACTTAGGATACCAACAATTTGGTATGTAATATACTTAATAATAAATTAGTTGAACAACTACCTTATACCTATATATATAGACAGTTGAATGAGAGCCAAGTTAAACGGTCGTTTGGTGGTTTGTGGCCGGCGGTTATACTTTTTTTATCTTTTCATCTTACTAATTTAAAAGAAAACAAAAATACACAAAAAAGAAATGATAATTTTTGACATTTGTAAGAGAAACGCAACGTGATGGAAGTAATAGAACACAATGTAGTCTTACGTTACTTTTTTCCAAAAAAAGTGATGACAAAAAACTGAATCTTTGTTTTAATATTTTAAATATAATATTTCGATAATTGAATGAGAAAATATGCTTTTTAATTTTATATTCTGACTTGTAATGTTTTCGAATATCATTTTCAAAAGAAAAGTAATTATGCTATGTGAAAAAGAAGAAAATAATTTATTATATTTGCCCATCATTATCTAACTCCATTTTATTCCGTTATTCTGTGATCAGTTCAATGTCATAATTTGATAACAACTTTGAGCTTTCTATCGAATTTATCGGCTTTAAGGAGGCCTTACATGCATCTTCATCTTCATCTGCATTGACATCTGCAAAAAAAGGAGAAAACAAAATAAAAAATTCATACTTGTGCGATAGAGAGCGAAAACCAAAATGGCGATCATCTTCAGGTATGAAGATTATAGGAAGTACGAACCTGAAGATTGCAGATTATAGTGAAGATGAACATGTTCATCTTCATTATAGCATTTTCATCTGCACCATAATTTGTTCCGTTCAGATAACGAATTTTCAAGTTTTTTTTTACCATTTCACCTCAGTTTGCTTAAAAACAACGAAAAAAGCGAAAATTTCCTTCTCAAAACTACATACCTGAACGCTAAGAACATGTGATTGTGAGATGTGTCAAGAAAGTTATAGCAGAGTTCGAGTAAGTTATTAGTGTGTAACCTGTCTTACTTTTATGTTTGTTTTATATTATTGGCCCGCTCTACTTTTCTTCAAGTCTGCAGATGCAGACTTTTAAAAGGCGGCTTTACATGGATCTGCATCTGCAGACTTGAAGAAAAGTAGAGCGGGCCAATAATATAAAACTAACATAAAAGTAAGACAGGGTACACACTAATAACTTACTCGAACTCTGCTATAACTTTCTTGACACATCTCACAATCACATGTTCTTAGCGTTCAGGTATGTAGTTTTGAGAAGAAAATTTCGCTATTTTCGTTGTTTTTAAGCAAACTGAGGTGAAATGGTAAAAAAAACTTGAAAATTCGTTATCTGAACGGAACAAATTATGGTGCAGATGAAAATGCTATAATGAAGATGAACATGTTCATCTTCACTATAATCTGAAATCTTCAGGTTCGTACTTCCTATAATCTTCATTCATGAAGATGATCTCCATTTTGGTTTTCGCTTTCTATCGCACAAGTATGAATTTTTTATTTTGTTTCCTCTTTTTTTGCAGATGTCAATGCAGATGAAGATGAAGATGCATGTAAAGCCTCCTTAAGATATGTCTTGCTAAAACTCGGGCATGATATGCTGAGAGTGTGCAATTACAAGACGATATTGTCTTCATGCGAGTTACATCCACAGAAACTTAATAAATAAAAATATTCTATAATACTGAGTGTGTTTCTCTATTCATTCTGGTATGTCCAGAATATTCGGAATACCAGTTTTGCGTTTCTTTATTCCATGGAATATTCCGGATAAACTATTTTGTTCTTTCTTTTTTCATTCCGGAACGTTTGGAATGCATTCGTTTTTTAGAAGTTTTTGACTTTTTCACGCATATTTCGAGGGTGAATAAATTTGTTGGTTCGGAAAACCATTCTGGCTTGTAGAATAATGGGCCTCTGGCATGCATATTCCAGAAAATATCCTAACCAACCTTTCTGAAACAAAAATTTGCCTACATTCAAATTGACCGCCATCTGAATAATTTTTATTCACCTTTGATTACTTCTATTGTTGACCTATAATTATATTCATTCTTGATGTTTGCAATTTTTTATATGTAAATTTTTGCTAAGTTTTGTCTCCTCGATTTTTCGAAAGCATGGCAATTTTGACACTGGTCGTGTTTTCCTGCGTACCGTGATATTAATTAATTGTCCCTTAGTGAAATAAGTCACATAAAAAAAATAAAGCAAAATTGAAATAATTAAAACAAATAATAGTACACGAAGACTTTTGAAACTCATAATACTGCGTTCACTCGATAAACCTAAATAACTCCTATACAAGTAGCCTACAATCTGCGGGCCTTACTAAAACGAACACAAATTACGAACATATATTTAAATAACAGGGGAACGAAAAATTTCAAACATTATAGTCTACAATGTGGCCTAAGACGGCTCACAGGGCACAATTTATGATGTTCTAAAATATTTCAATATTTCAAAATCAAAAAACAACATTTTTTATACTTGTTCCTATTGAGAGTTATAACTGGCACCTAAAACAAACCGAATTAAAATAAAAATGTATATAAATTAACAATTTTTATATAGGTATTAATATATAAAATTTTAAATATTATTTAAAACTCACATTGTATTTATATGCAATATTGGGATAGGTCCAGTTGTTTCTCTTTTGTTTTTGATGTTCCCCTGTGTTCTGTTTGGTACAACAAAACGAGTCCTCGATAGAGAATGACAGAACACAAGGGGGGCATCAAAAACAAAAGAGAAACATCTGGACTATCCCAACACATTTTACAAACTGCAAACACAGACAACATAAACGACGAAAGATCTTGGACAGAGAGAAGAGTACAAGAACGAGATACACACTGGAGAGTCTACGCATCCAGCAGAAAAGAGACTTCTCCATGAATCTCAAAGAAGACATCGACAATACCAACTGTGTTTATAATATTGCCATTCCGTGATATTTATGTTTAGTGTTAAAACGTTTAATTTTTTGTAAAACTTAATTTTTATTGTTATTTATTTATTTATTAAAATTTGTCATTTGTTTTTTGTTAATGTTGGGACGATACAATTATTGTTTTGTTTATTAAAAATGCAATAAATACAAAGTGAGTTTAAAATACTTAAATACATAATATATGTAAATAAATCGCCCCTGAAGATGCTGGGAAAATCCAGCGAAACTTTGGGATAAAATTTATGTGTTTGTATAGCCCGATTCTAAGTATAAAAATAAATAAAAATGATTTGACTGCTCTTACATCATTCAATTTCAACTTGCGATTTTTAAGAAAATTGGCGGGGAGGTATTTGTAGTAGGCTAAACAAAATTGCTCGGTTGAAAAATTGCAGAGTTATATTGCCCTCATTTCATTTTATCTTCGTTATGGAAGAATTGAACTTTATTCAATTAATTGTAGAAAAGATTGCGGATATATGTTCAAGTTAAATTTACATCTATTAAATACCACAATCTTTGAAAGGACCCTAAAACAAAAACAATCATTAAGATTATAATGTTGTAATGACTGGTATTACACCACAACTTATGAGTCGCGACTCTTCTTCGAATTCTTTGAAATTTCGTACGCTGATGCGCGCGCTATTACACACAAGACTTTAGAGTCAAGACTCAAATTTGACAGTTTTCTTTTACTTCGAATTTCGTTTTTTTTTTGTTTGAAATTAGCATTTATAATAATTATCAAAAATATTTATAGAATCGAATGAAATTTTCCCATCTGTCGATATTACCCGCACACGCAAGGATATGAAATGAAGCGTGTGAAGAGAAACGTCAAAAGCGCGTCGGCAAAATCTTGGCCCGCGACTCACAGGGCAATTTTATTCCGTCTCGATTTTTTTCTCTTTCGAACTCATTATGTTCGAAAAAAGTCGCGACTTTTAAGTTGTCGTGTGATATCAGTCAAAGCAACGTTTGTTGAAAATTGGATTAGACATTTGTTTTGTTAATATTTTCTTAGTAGAACCCAACCCTTAGGTACCAATCAACATATTAGCTTCGCTTGTAAGAGAACCACAATTTCGAAAACCGCGGCTTGTCAAACCCTACTCTCCGAAAATTCGTAATTTAAAATAACTGAACACTGCAGCCTTAAATGAATTAAAAACTTATTTCTTATATTTCTTTATATTTGTCTGTACATTTACTTCACATCAAACTAAAATGATGAGAAATACGTGAGTTAAAAGAATGACATTGAAAAAACACCTAAATTACTATTAAAACTATTGTTTCAGAGTAAGGACTCCAATTCGAGTACCAAGAGCGCCACAAATCCGTCAGAATTCTTCCGAAAAACAAAAGGATCCAGTAAATGTATTCTGTAGAGTTCGGCCACTACAATCCGACGCAGATTTATCATGCGTCCGTGTGAAAAATCCCACCACCATAGTCCTAACACCACCCGAATTTACGCTGAATTTCAAGCAAACAACCCAAAAGGAAACTCAATACATTTTCAAACATGTATTCGAGCCGACGTCATCCCAACGTGATGTCTTCTCAGGAGTGGCTCAACCACTGGTGGAAAACTTGATTCGTGGTAAGAACAGTTTATTGTTCACATACGGTGTGACAGGAAGTGGAAAAACTTACACAATGACTGGAGACACCCGTCAGCGCGGAATAATGCCACGATGCTTAGACACATTATTCCGCACTATATCAGATTTTCAAGCTAAGAAGTACATCTTCAAGCCGGACCGTCTGAATGGTTTTGAAATTCTCTCAGATGCCGACGCAATGCTAGAAAGAGCCGCTGAAATGAATATGCGCTTTGCTAAAGGAAAACGCAAGGACTCTGATCCGGAAATTGCATCACAAGCATCCACAGAACCACGTCCGCTCAATGGAATCAATGAGGACAATATGTTTGCCGTTTTTGTAACCTATATCGAGGTTTACAACAACAGCGTTTACGATCTGCTGGATGAAGGAGGAATTCAAAAGTAAGCATGACTAATCCATTTACTTCATTATTATAATTTTTTTCAATTTTCTAAATTTGTCATTAGTAAGCAACTATGAAATATTTTAAATATTTTAGACTAGATCTTTTCTATGGGAACTGTAGGTATGTGGGTAGGTAGGTAGGTGAAGTTGCAGTCAAGAGCGAACTCGCGTCTTAGACCCAATTAGGGCTGAAAGCGCCGTTTTGATACCAAGAACTCTAACGGACATGAAAAAAAGGACGATTTTTGCGGAAAAACGAAAGAGAAACTACGAGGAAAGGATAAGACTTATGACGTTTGTATCATAGTTCTTTTAGATCAGAAACTAAAGCTTTTCTAAAGGATTGCATTCTTAGTCTGACAAGAGCGGGACATTTGCAGAGGAAGTGAAGCACTGTTTCATTTTCCAACTGGTTTTTACAGCTACGGTAATATTGGCAATTGTTCTTCACCATTAATCGCTCTGTTCTTATTGCTTTATTTTGTATTCACTTTTTTTACACTAGCATAAATTCTCTACACTCCTTTTGTACTATCTTAACCGCAATATATTTTCATGTTTTTTTTTTGGAAGGAGTTAGTTTTTAAGCTTATTTGTTGCCATCAAGTCAGGAAGGCAATGTCTATTTGAATTTGTAGCGGTTTTTATCTTTTTAAGGGATTCGCTTAGAAATCTAAAATTTTGAGAGATGATGGTACACAATTGGAATTTGTATATTGCCGTTAAAAAGAAGGAGAAATTTTAGCAATTTTAAAACTTAAAAAAATTATGTATGCTTTAAATTTCAAACAACATTCCGTAACTCGATTATCGTCATACAATATTGTCTGAACTATAGTGATGCCTTTATTTGCTTCACGTAAGTTGATAATCGTCAAAATGATACCGTTTGGACGATAGCTAAATAAGTATCGTCTTGCATTAATTTTGAGTAGTTTGTAGGTGACTGTAGTTGAATAATTGAGTAGCCACTGTAGTTTGGCATCCTATTTTTGTCTATCTGTTGCATTTGCAAATTAAAGTTAAAATTTTTCGGCTCAGCAATTTTCTTGTGTTAGAAAATGGAAATGAAAAGGCCAGTTGGGAAAAAATACAATTAATACGAATGCGAAGACAATTGAGAGACAAATCGGGATGTTCATCCATATATCGAGTCAAAATTCCAATCTGAGACTGTGTGGCTGCCCTATATATAAATTGTTAAATTGATTATTTACATTTATATCAATTAGTAAAAAATATTACAATAAAATAACTGACATTTTTGTCCAATTATATAACTTTATTCCCGCCAAATACAAAACAATAAACACAACTTTATTGACATTTACGACAGTCCATTTCAACTCAACAAAAGTTTGAGAGTTTCTGAAATATTCCAAATGCTCTCAAATTATAAACGATTGACGAGACGATAGTGGTTGAGTTACGTGAAGCAAATTAAAGACGATCTCATCGACGACCATCGTTTTGACGATTATCGTTTAAAAAATTACGGAAGACCCTGAAATATGGCAAAAGGATAGGAGATGCTCGCTATGCTCGACTCAGCTCGCCGGATTAGTGGGGGATCTTGCCCCATAGCCAGACCTCGCCTATTCCAAAAAAAAAAAAAAAAAAAAACATGCCAAAAAAATAAATGTATCCGACTTAGCCTCCACAAAATAGTCAACACTTGGGGAATGCTGCGGCTGACATGGCAGCTTGGCCTATACCCGCCCCACCTGGAATTCATTCCGAATCTCGAATTCCCCTTCGTCGCAAATCAGATCGGATTTACTATCGCGATCGAACCATAGTATCTTCAGGCTACTGTATGTCCATCGCTAGCCCTTCCACACCCCCTGAAAGAAAATTTATTGTACCATGTTAAGCCCCATGGAAGCTCATAAAAAGACGTGAAGTTTCATCAGCATTCGACGTGATTTACAGCTTGATTTTATTGATCAAAGCAACTTACATAAAATAGACAAAAATTAAAACTTAATATGAATACAACGTTTATATAGGGTTTGGTATGGATCTCTAAAAACTATCAATTAACTCAATTAACTTTTGAAACCAATATAAATTTTAAATCCCCGGTAAATCGGCTAAAAATGATGACGTAAGGTTACCAGCGGTCGAAACGGTGTCTGCTCTGTTCCCGCTAGGTTTAAGTTTCCAGTTATCCACCGGCCTTTCTAACTGACCTTCTTTTTTGTGTGAATGTATTATCAACCCCCGTTATCATACCTACATAGAGCTCTCTGTGGGTAGCTAAGGGTTCGCAAAATCTTGCTATCACTACCAGGGTATTATGAGTAACTTAATCCGCACGGGACGGACGACCCCCAACGAAAAATCTTATATCGGCGTCCACTTTTATCCCACCACCCAGCGATTAAAATATGTAGGTATATAAAAAAACTAAAAAAAAGCTATAATAAAAGTAAATGAAAATCAACACTTAATCATAACATAAAAATCTCATTATCACGCCAATGTTGTTTTTTTTTATATATATAAACGGCTCCGGCCTATAAGCTTAGGTCGCCAACCACCGGCGCGGCGTACGGGATAATTTAATAAGTGTGCCCAGAAGCACCAGTCGTTATGAGTATATAGCGGTAGGTAGGTAATCGATCAAAACCAATCGAATTGTAGATATTCTCGTACCGAAATAATTTGGTATGTATATTAGGATAAGTTTTTACTTGTCCGTCAGGGTCTTGCACGGACTTAAATTTTTGTGCGGCCACAACACCAGCGAGGTACCCCTTCTTAGTCCAAGAGGAGTTCTAGCTTGGCAATATGAGTCGTTAGGCGAGCTCGTTCCCACTTTTCAATACGCCAAGAGCACATGCACAACCCTCCAGTTGTTGTTTGGTCAAATTTCGGGCAGTGGGCAATACAGTGAATGCTCGTTAACTTGAACATAATATCTACGAAACCATTAGTGTTATATAGACTATAGACTTGCAAGTTACTGGATCAAGATAAAAAATTGTTTTTTTCTTTTAATAATAATTCATTTTAAAGATTTTAAAACATAAATAATTGTATTATGAATACAGTGAAAGCTCTAATAAGCGGACACTCATGTTTACCAAATTTTTGTCCTGTTATAATAATAATAGAGTTTGCGCATACCATCCTGGCTTAAGCCAAGAGTACCTATCTTTGCATTGCAAAAGATTAAGCATCAAAAAAAAAAATACTACGTTGGGTACTGCTAATCCGGCATCTCTCCGGTCGCAAGTTGTTGTTGTTTCTCAAATTGTGAGTTTGAACCTCAGACACTTCCAAGATTCCATAAGACACATAATCAGGTAGTATTCTATTACGCATTTTAAATATAAACACCAAAGCATCAAAGTCAGTTTCTGTTTAACATTCATCCAATTAAGGCACTCTAGCACAACACGAATCGGTGTGTATATTTTCAGCTTTAAGATGATTCTCATACCCTTATTCTGCAGTCTCTGTAGTCTTAATTTAACATCAGCGTTACAACCAAAGAGTAGAGTTGAACAATAATTAAAGTGCGATAACAAAAGAATAGACGTCTCAAATGTCAGATGTTTTCGAAGTCTACTCAAGAAATAAACTTTTTTTGAAATTTTTGTACAAACATGACTCGCGTGATCTTTAAAGTTCAGTTTTTCATCTATTATTACTCCCAGATATTTTAAACATTGTCGATAAAATGTTATCAAGAAACATATTAATTTCATTATCTACTCTCAATTTCATACACTTAGTTTTGTCTACATTAACTGTTCATTTTTAACCAATTGTCAACACTTTTCAAATCCCCATTCAGTTTTTGGCACATTATTTCGCTATTATCACCACAAATATAAATGAGGCTATCATAAGCAAAAAGCTTTATACTGCAATGTTGTAAACACTTTTGAAATCGTTTGTATATAAAAGAAAAAGAAACACTCTCAACACTGAACCCTGGGGATTACACAGATCATTATTATATGCATTCGATAGTTCATCATTCACTTTTGTTCTCTGGCTTCCATTAATCAAATAAGATTCAAAGCATTCCAATTCTCGACCACGCACACGATACAAGTATAACTTTTTTAATAAGATTTGTCTATCAATATCTTCCATATTAAAACGGAGAATGGTTTACCAGAGAACTAAGGAATGCAAAAACATGTAAAGTAAATTTATACAAAACAGCCATCACATCAAATACCTTAAGTAACTGGCAAGCATATCGTCAGTATAGAAACTTCTACAAAAGACAAATTGAGACTGCTAAGTCTACTTTTATATCTAATAAAATACATAGTGCAAATAATCAAAAAGATATGTGGGGCCAATTAAAAAAATATGTACTAAAAACTAACAAAGATGAAATAACTGATGTGCAATTTGAGAACTGTGATATAGAAAATAGTAGTGCTGAAAAACTTAATAATTTCTTCATTAAAAGCGTGAATGATATAACCAATTCTGTGATATTTTCCGAATAAATTAGTATAGTAGAAGAGTGCAATATAGAATTTAAGTTTACTTTAGTTGATACCAATGATATTAGCAATGCCCTTACTGTGATAAACTCTAAAAATGACTTTAATTTTATGAATGTGAAAATGCTGAAAGATGCTTTAGAAATTGTTGGTCCTGTCCTTATCCGTATTGTAAATACTTCATTCATCTCTGGTGTTTTTTCCCGAAACTGGGAAAGAATCTCTTATTCTCCCAAAAAAGAAAGTCTCCAATTCAATTAAGTGTAGTGATCATCGTCCCATAAATATGCTCACTTTATATGAAAAAGTTGTAGAAAAAATTGTATCGAAGCAACTTCAACAACATCTCAACAATAATAACATAATAAGCATACACCAATCTGGCTTTCGCTCGAATCATTCGTGTGAAACTTGTATAAATTTTGTGGTTAGTGACTGGAAAAGTGAAATTTACAGTAAAAATTGTGTTATAGCCGTTTTCTTAGACCTTAAACGAGCCTTTGAAACAGTAAATCATATTATTTTGTTAAATAAACTGGAAAAGTGTGGTGTAAAAAATACAGAACTAAAGTGGTTACAACAGAACCCAGAAAACAACAGTTAACAACAATGTGTCCAACCCGGCAACAGTGAATGTAGGAGTTCCACAAGGAACAATCTTGGGTCCTTCTCTTTATCCTTTATATAAACGATATGGAAAGAGTAATACAATTCTCTAAGCTTGTGCAATTTGCAGATGATGGTCTACTTTATATAACTGGAAAAGACCTTAACACACTAAAAGAAAAAATACAACAAGATTTAAGTGCAATATATACGTGGTTAAATATGAATAGGCTTGTCATAAATACTAACAAAACTAAATTTATAATACTCAATAATCCTTCCCCACAACAACAAACAAATATATTAATAAATAATACACAAATAGACCAAAAAGGGTCAATTAAATACCTCGGTGTTGTGTTAGATAGCAAACTATCATTTAATGAACATGTAGATCTCATCTGCAAAAATGCTTCAAAAAAACTAGGTGTTCTTAGAAGAACACGCAAAAACATATCTAAAAATAGTGCAATAAAAGTGTATGATGTGACTGTAAACCCCATTTTGAATACTGTGCAAGTCTTCTTTATTTGTTTAACAATACTCAAAAAGCAAGACTTCAAAAACTCCAAAACAAAGCTATGCGTGCAATATTAAAGTGTGATCGATATACCTCAATATCTTCTATGCTTGAATCACTTAATTGGTTGAATATAAATCAAAGACTATATACATATGCTGGCAATGATATTTGTCTTTAAAATTAAACATAATATGTGTCCTGAATACCTTCAATCAAGTATACCTGCAAGAAGAAAAGTTCAATACAACGTGCGAAATGTGGACGAGTTTAACATCATCAGAACCAGAACAACTAGGGCACAAGCCAGTATATTATACATGGGACTACAGGCTTACAACAATCTTCCACTAAATATTAGAAACATCAACAACTTAAATAAATTTAAAAATCTAATTTTTGTATATGCTAAATCTTTTATTATTTGAAATTCCAAGAACAGTTTTTGAATGTAATTAAAACATGAAATGTAAAATATTACTAATTTTCAATGGCCATTGGGCCAAATAAAATTCAAAATTCAAAAAAAAAAATTCCACTTCCACACAATTCAGTTTATCGCAGTTTCACATGAATGAGCCTTTCGAAACCCAGATTGCTCCTTGATCAAGATATTATGGTCCTATAAGTAGCACCGAAACTGATCTGCGACAAATTTTTCTAATATTTTCTCACAAGTACTCGTAGGTAACATATTGACCGGTCTAAAGTCTTCACAATTATTCGAATTTTTTACTTTTTCTACAGGAACAACTATTGACTGTTTCCATATTTCAGGAAACTTGCCAGTTTCTAGCGAAGCATTGATTAATTTCATAAGGACTTGTCCTATGATTTCTATTGATTTAAATATAATATCTCTATTTAGTCCAAAAATATCCTTTTATTATTCAAATTTTGAATTAATCTATAAAGTGTAATTTCATCACAAAATCTAAAATTAAAAACAGAGTTAACACAAACATCTGGTAACACAAAGAAACAGCTGGAATTGACGTATTTATTTCCCGAATATTGTCCACAAAGTATACATTAAACTTGTTCGCAATTTCATTACCCACATTTGATGTCACTTCCCCAAAATTTAATCATTTTATTGGAATTCTCTAAGACAATATTTTTAAGAGTCTTCCACATTTCTATTTGATTGCCAGTTTTAGCATTTATTTGAGATATGACGTAGTTGTTTTTACTAGTCCTTATTTCACTCTTGTACTTGTTGCGAATAGATTTATATTCTGACCAATTTTCTACCGTATTGTTAAAAATCGCGTTGTTATAAACTATAACCTTTGACCTGACCTTTTTAAATTTCATAAATGGCTATTAAACCATGTATTATCCATTAATTGTGTTACAGTTTTCTCAATTGTTAAAGCTTCACAACACGCATTAATCTTTTCACAAAAAATATTCGATAGCACATTTAAATCCTCTTGAAATAATATGTCTGAGAACTTAAATGTATTTAGACAAAAATCAAAACGCTCTTTAGCATAACGAATAGTTTTATAATTTTGCTTTTTAATAATGGATTTATTTTTAATTCTCACTTCCACTCTTATAGTTTCATGATCCGTTATTTTCTCGTCAGCTTTTATCATGACTTTAACTTTAGATTCCAAATCCCTATTCGCTATGTGTAATCTATAAAAGTTGCTGAGACTTCCGTCATTCTAGTCACCAATTGAACAAGACCTTGGTCAGCAAACATTTTAAATTTTTTTTTTGAATTAGGATCCTTAGTTAGTAAATCGATATTAAAATCACCGGCCATCAAGATGTTGTTTTCGTTTTCCAAGGAATGATAACACCAATCAGACAAAAATGTTAAAAAATCCGCTTCTGGTGCACTAGGAGATCTATACAAAGCTAACATAGTCGACTTTTTTTTTATTGAACCAGGCATACATTTTCAAAATCCAGACATTTAAATGAATTCAGAATTTTGAAATGTCCATAACTTTAAAGGGTATGCATTGTTTGACATAAAATAACACTCCCCCCGTGTGTCTTGAGTGTGAAGTACATACAAAATGCTTGTAGCCAGCAATACTTATTTCAGATTCCTCAATTTCATCTGGTATACAGGTTTCAGACAGTATTACAAAATCAGGATGATTATTTTGTATCAAAGCATCAACTTCATTTATATTAGCCAACAAACTTTGCGTGTTCAAACAGTAAAATATTAAGATTTCTGAGTCTTTTTTGTTTACTACAAGCATTTCCCTTTTTCCACTTAACTATCCGGTTAAGGGAAAAAGTAAGACTTGAAATGACTGCTAAAATGAATAGCAGTAAGAAAAGAAATGGCGTAGGCAATAATGGAACGCCATCAGAAAAGGGAACCATACACTTTCAAAATTACATCAACTTACTTACCCGAGAAGTCCACTAATAAGTTTTCAACAAAACATTCCTCTGTTTGGTTATCCGAGCTTCCCGTCCAGTTATCGGAGATTTTCTATAGATTTTCTTATGTATTAAAAATAAAAGAGAAACTATGCTGAAAAAGGTCCTTTCGTTTTTTTTTTGGTTGTTTGCTTTGTTAAAAGAATATTCCCTAAATAAAATTGTGTTTATGAGAGATTTTCTATCTAAAATGAGCATGAAAAAGTGTCCGCGTCCGTTATTAAGAGTGTCCGTTTATAGGAAAGTGACTTGAATGAGAAATTAAAAAAAAAAGAAGTTTGTTCCCGCTTATTGGAGCTGTCCACAAGTAGAGCTTTCACTGTAAATAATTTAAAATGAGACGTTTTTAAAACGATGGAAAATTCGTTTTTTTTTTTTATTATTCGTTAGTTAACGAGAGCAAGCTTAATTTATAATGCACCTTTTTTTATTCTTATTTGATTTTGATCTATCGGTTGTATCAAAGCTGGTACGGCAAGAACTGTGGTGGAAGATTTTGTTCATTGCAATTTTTCCTAACTTGAGGAACAAAACTGTTGAACCACTTTTTCAAAATTATTTAGTCATCCAGGCATCTGCAGAACTTTTGTGCTCTACTGACATTTCAATTTTTTTATAACAACGCGGATGTTTTGACTTTACAATGATTTTTAAAGCAATGCAATTTTAGCTTATAAATCTCTTTTTAAATGGCCCGACTAGTCCCGGTTCCGCTGCTAGTTTTTCTCCAATTATAGTCAGCAAACGTATACCAAAACTTCTTTTCCATTTTTGGAACCACTCACAACTAGGATTAAAGGAACCTCCTTATTTGACCTCAAATTGTTTGAACAGTCACTTAGCTTTTCGATTTTCACCGTTTTTTCGTTGTACACATCTTACCTAGTCCAGAAAAAAATTTTGCCACACTTTTAGTTATTTTTTTATAGAATTTCGCTACATATTGCATATTGTATCTTTTGAAACACCAACTTCTTTTACACAAGACGTAATACTGACACCGTTTTTATTTCTTGTTTTCAATTATTGCAGGTTTTCGCCTTAGTGTTAACATTCTTAATTTTTGGCTTGTTCAAATGAAATTCACTTCGATTTATGAAGAATAAAATTTTACAAGGAAATACTAAAAAAATGTCCTGGGATTCTGATTTACAAAAAGCGTTTATATTTTGTAACACCATTCTAGGTCTCTGCAAAAATTCAAATATTAAACAATTCAATATTAAACCCTGTTCAAGTTGCAGCATTTCCAAAAATTGTATTTGTTCAAATTATAGAGGACATAAGGGAAACATTCTATGTATCGAAGTTTAATTTGTTCAAGTTATTGGAATGTTCAAGTTATCGTATGTTCAAGTTAACGAGAGTCCACTGTATATAAATTTTTTTTAAATGAGTGTGCACTAAAGAGGTTTTGACTACTTACCTTTAAAATGATCAAGTATATTGCGCGCCTTAAAAAATTGCAAAGATTTAAATGCAGATATTTGGGGTTATCGTAAATACAAATTTCTCCTGGAAATTTTTCCCTCATTCGAACCTTGGGAACGTGAATGATGTTCAAAAGTTCCCTCTGAATTTATTGGTATCGGGAATAAACTTTGCCAGGAAATTTTGCTGTGATTTCATACAACTTTTTTTCGAGGGAAATTTATCCCGTGGCACGAAATTCCGTGGGAGATTCCCGATAGGGCCCAATGTGTACTTTTTTACTTTAACAAAATTGGTCTATCCAAATAAAATTTGTTTAAATAGTTAATTTATTTTTCAGAACATTACAAAGTAAAATTATACGCGAAGATGCCAATCACAATATGTTTGTTCATGGAGTAACTGAAATAGAAATTAAGTCCGTGGAGGAAGCTATCGAAGCATTCCAAACTGGCCAGAAGCGCAAACGTATGGGACATACAGTCCTTAATGCTGAATCCAGTCGCAGTCATTCGGTATTTAATGTTAGATTGGTGCAGGCACCTACAGACAGTCAAGGTGAGACTGTTATACAGGACAAGCGAACAATCACCGTGAGTCAACTGTCTTTGGTCGATTTGGCTGGAAGCGAAAGATCGTCGCGCACTAAAAATACAGGACAACGCCTGCGAGAGGCAGGAAATATTAATAACTCTCTCATGACTCTAAGAACATGCTTAGAATACTTGAGGGAAAACCAAACTACCTCAATTCAAAAGAAAATTCCCTACAGAGATTCTAAAATTACTCATCTATTTAAGAATTACTTTGATGGCGAAGGTCAGGTGTGTATGATTGTTTGTATCAATCCACGAGTAGAAGACTTCGATGAGAATTCAGTAAGTTTTTTTTTCGTTTTTCAATTTTTGTCTAAGAATTTTTATTACATATTATGTATAATTATAGCAAGTAATGAAATTCGCTGAAATGACACAAGAAGTACAAATAGCCAGAGCAACTCCGATGAAACCAGATTATGGATTAACACCTGGTCGCAGGAAGGCTAATAAAATCTTTAAGATTGCAGTGAATAATCTAAATGAGTTGGGTCATACTGATGCTAAAAAACTTGATGTTGATCTTGGTCTGGTCTATACACTTGGGCCAGGTTTTCCTGATTACAAAATTGATAGTCCCGAGGGTGATTCAGCTATTCAAGAACTAATGCAGTATCTTATGCATCGAATAGAGAAAAGAAAAATTCTGTGTGGCGATCTGGACAATCGATGTAAGTTTTTTAAAATTATATTAATAAATTGTTCATATCTTATTAATTTAACTGTTACTTGTGCTACAGTAAAAATAATGTATGTATATTCAGCAAACTCTATACTACTTCTTCATACGCAGCTGTAAGGCGATATTCTACAACATTTTTTTAAGTACATAATACGAACAAGAACGATGACTTACCAGCTATGCTGTTAATGTCAATAATTGAAGTTTCAATTTTAAGTTGAAATAAAATTGTTTAGGTAGGCAGGTAGGTAAACAAGTTGTCTTAATTTGTGTTTGTAGTTAGTAGCATGGGTTGCAACGTTAACTTAGTCGACGAGAAGCCGTCGAAGGTTTTGGTACTATTGTGAGAAAAGCTCCCCAACATTTTATAAATTATCAATTTAAATTAAATTGAAAAGTTTGTACTCAAATGTGCATAATGAGTTTGGGAATGGACATTGAAATCTTATGTGAAGGCTAAATAATTGATCTTTCGATCTTTGCGTTCTCCTAACATAAAGAACACAAATGATGCTTGAAAATTTTCTTTTCTTCTGTATTGCGATTTGTAACACAGAATCCATTAAAGCGAATTCCATAATAGGCATCTTTATTTTAAATCGTTCACTTTACAATTTCTATATTACCCTCAATTTATTTTTAATGTATTTATCTTTTAAGTAATGCCTTGAAGTGAGCTCCCCAAAACAACAGAATTAAGTAATTAAAATTTGTCGATATTACCAAATTTCAGGAATGATATGTGGGCAAACTAGGCCAAAGATTGATTGAAAATTCCCGAAATTATCATTCCGAATTTGCATATTAAAATTTGCGAAATTAGTTTTACCGAAATGGAACTCAGGGCGCAAACATTTATTTGTATAAATTATTTTGTTTTTGTTAATCCCAACTGCATTGTAAATACATAGTAATGTAATGTTTTAATGCAAAATGATTGTTTTGGACACCCAAACATTTCAGAAAGCTTTTATGATGGGCTGTAAAAACGAAGAATAAGGACTCGTATTCATTTTTACATCAAATTCTCTACACGAAAGAGATTGGTAAGTTATTTAATATTGGTTTACTGCGAATGCTGAATGAAAAATGAGTAATTTAACTAACACTGCTTTTTCACGTATAGCGCATATAAAAGACTACTCAATTACTTCGTTGAGATACTAAAACAAAAATTAAAGGTACAACCGCACTCGACCGCACGAGTCCATTTATCAATTGTACATAAATATTTCTCTTAAATTTAGTACAGTTTTGTAGTGGTTTAATTGCATACGGTTTTTAATAAATTACAATATAGGAATAAATAAGAAGCTAAACAACTTTAAGACGACCATTTCAACTATTGTTATTAAAATGAGAAAATACGGAATTTAAAAAGTTTCTATGTTCAAATTTTCGCCTAATAGAAATTGGAATATTATTCCACAGGGATATATAATGAACAAAAAACTGCCTCGAAGAAACTAAGCAAGTAGACATTAAGTGGTAGAATCGTCGGAGTACGTGTTGATTGAGAGACTGATAAATTTTCATATAAGTACTTTGTATTCTTGGTTAGGATAATTTTGACGATATGGGTCAACGTTTGGAATTTAAGAAATACTTCAAGCGAACATCCAAGTATATGACTAACATAATCAGAGACGTGGTCATACCTGTGGGTTGAAGACAAATCTTGTTGCACCATTGAAGGCCACTTTGAGTTTCCGCTAAGACTTGGCGTTTGGGAAATTATGCCACATCCATAATGTGTATAATATAAGCGTCTTTACTAATTGTAATTTGACTTGTGTTGGTAAGAATTTCCTACTGACGGAAAGACTTCATAGAAAGCGGTATATGTTTGTTGACTTGCTCGTTCCAGGACATGTTGCTGCTGACAATAATGCCGAGGTTTTTAATTTTTGTTACCAATTGTATATGAGAGTTATTGAGTATAATAGGCGGAAAATATTAACTGCTTCAAGTTTCTCAATAGGGATTTGATTATATTTATGGGTTTATAAGAAGTTTTTTTTTTTAAAGATCATGTAGCAATAGCGGCTAAATCTATATTTAATTTACCAACGGCATTTTCAACTTGTCTTTTTTCGAAGTTTAAGAATATTATATTACTTATCAGCATATAAACGATAATTACAAACTACTAAAGCCAAGTGTAAGTCATTAATAAACATCGAAAATAATAACCTTGAGAAACATCTTTACTGTTCATAAAAGTGAACAGTTTACCATTGCAAGATACAGCTTGAAAAGATCGGACAAGTAGGAAAAAAATGAGTTTGGTTGTCGAATTAGACAAGCTAAAAATGTTTTTAATTTGTTGCATATCAACATTAGCTCATCTGAATCGAAGGCTTTAGATAAGTCTAATAATGACAAAAGGTTCTTATCTATCGACTAGCTTATTTCTTCTGTTACCTTAAGCAGGGCTTTAGTACAGGAGTGCTGGGGTCGGAAGCCAGACTGTAGGGCCGACAGAAGGTTTCTTTGTTTTAGATACATCTTGATTTGATTATATACAATAGATTCAAAAAGGTTTAGATATAAAAGCTATGAACCTTTAAACTTATGGGGACTCCATCAGTTTCAGTTAAACGTTTAAATTTTTGAATTTAACCATAGATTTAACTGAAAGCATAAGTGATAGTCAACTGAAAGTGAAATGATCTTCAAAACGCGGCCTTATGCCATTCATTTAAGTATAAAATTTTCAACATTTCAAAATAGATAAATAATTCTACTGATTCTGTCGATCGCAGTCTATACAATGAATCCACATTATGGTTTTATTATAATGAATAAAACAGAGTGTCTGATTTCGATTAAGGCTGTTTTTCTAATTGCATTATGATTAAGACACATATAACTGATAGGTATTTTAAATATTTTAGTTCAAAACGGTATAAACTCTCGTCAATCTTTGAGCACCGACTTTTTTTTTCTTAATTTGCAATATTAATGGAACACTAAAATGCTTACTCCATAAATAAACCTGAAAATAAAGTCATAAACAAGGTTTGTTGTCTTATTAAATTTAATTTATTTATAATATGTTTGGGCAATGAACACATTCTTGCAGTTTGTTTCAGAATAAATATGTTTCAAGAGATGATGTCCTGATAATAGTATGCTTAATTTCTGTAGTACCAAGACGAAATTATTCCTTATTTAAGTTATCTGTTCCATTTTAAGACCCTATTAAACCTGTATTGTAAATTCCTACTGCACATCACGTTCAAAAGAATCTAAAATTTAATTAAAAATGGATCTGCACTTTTTTAATGCCTGAGATCTAAAGTATCCCTTATCAAATAACCAATCCAACCGATGTTCATTAATAACCGCATTCAGTCACCATTCAGAATATAAGCTTGCTGTTCGTCTCAGTTTTTTTTTTTACAACAACACATAATTAATTATTGCACACATTTGCATTGCAACCACCACTAATTAAAATAAATAGTTATGAACAAAAAATTTCAATCTGTATTTAAGGTGACAACTTCAGAATAAATTTGGTACAAGTTGAAAAGGAGAATCTATCTTTAAAAACAGAATTGGCTTCTATGAAAGCGGTTTACAACAGCGAACGTGAACGCATTATAGCACTCGAGAACAAACTTCGAGTTCATGAAAGTTCAATTGATATTCTAAATAATAAATTAAGTAATCGGGAACGTCAGCTCGATGAATTGCAGAGAAAACTTTCAGAAAATCAAAATCTTCTATCACAGAAAGAACAAGAGAAAGAAAAACAAAAGAAAAAGTTCAATTCAAAAATGGCCGTTGAAGCGGATAAGAAAAATCGTGAATTAGAGATTAAATTGCGCGAACAGCGACAAAAACTACAGGAAAGAATGCGTATCAAGGATGAAAAATTGCGATTGGTATCAAATATTATCAAATCCGACGACATTCCGGGCCTGATACGTTCACATAGTTCGGAGAACATAAGCGATTTTAATTCAGTACCACCCTTGCGTTCGCAAGCAACAACACATTCGTCTAGGGCTGTAGAGATAAGTGGAACTCCAAGGACTTTCAAGGTATGCTATCGATTATTGTTTTGCTATTTGAAGAAATTTATGTTGAATTTGCTTTATGTAGGGGGTTCCAGTTGCTAACAATCGGCATCGACGATCACGATCGGCTGGCGAAAAATGGCTAGAACATCGAGCCGCAAATCCAGTGCCCCTAGGCACAATTCTGCAACCGTACCTACCAAATCGAAAATCGATTAATAAACTTCCTGATGTTAAAGATCTCACAGGCAAGCCAACAAAATACTGTCTTGTGTCGCAACAAGCCGATACCGATGGGGAAGTCGAAACGAAGCTCTACAAAGGTAAAGTGATTCCAACTTGTGCAGGAGGAGCACAAGTAGTTTTTGACGACGTGGAGTGCCTCAAACAAAAATCACCGATACCATCGCCCCACAGGAAGAGACCAAGCAATGCCGTCGATACCAGTATGCAACCCCATGAAGTTTCATCTAGATGCACCGTCGGCATTGAGGGGCACACCAGTAAGCGATCCAAGATATGAGATGTTATTCGTATATTAAATATAATTTATTGATTTTTTTATATTTTTTGTCTGTTCTATTTTTGGCGTATCATGTAATTTGTATTACAGTATTTTAAGATGGAACCTGGTGAATGGACTAATTATATTTACTTTACAACTCTGTTTTTTTACTAACTTAATTAATTACTTACGTTTTTTCTCAATATATTTTTTAATGAATTAAATATGTTTATATATAAGAAACACATGACCTGAATTATAAAAAAAGTTTACGTTGAAATCGAAGTTTTTCTTTAAGACGTCTTTCGAGACATGCCAACAGTGTAATAGAAAATAGAGTTTTTGCGGCACTGTAGGTTTTAAAAAGCGTTCGAGCATTCAGAAATTTGTTGTTTGCTTCACCAGGTCTCAAAGCGCCGTGAATATTTATCACCTTCAATGGCGAACAGCTGTATTAAAACTGCTATAACTGTTATAAATTGGAAAAGTGTTTTTGTTTTATATTTATTTAAGTTAATATTAGTACACTACGCCCAGTTTGCTGATTCTCAACTTAAGCATTTAAATTCTACATAACAACTTATGTGACTGTTTAAAGTAGACCATACTAGTTTTAAGTTGAACATAAATATTTATGATGCGTATCGGCAAACTGGCCTACGATTACCAACCAACGCAACGTTTTAAATTTATTTTGCCCCAAACTTAAAAACAGACAATGCGTTCCGCATTAACGCTGGCCCATTCCAATAACCTGGGAGCATCACATGCCAATAAAGCGAAGGCATCAATTCCTTTTTCATGAAAAACATCGAGTATCTCTCCTTGTTCTGAGATACTGGAAAAGTTTCCAAAGGGTTTAAATCATAGTCAAACTCGGCCAAGATAACTTTATTATATCCAGTCACAATTGGACACGAGGCATAACCATCATAAGATCCTTTCAGTTCATTGCCACTTAGAAAAGCCATAATATTTTTCAAAATAACAGGTGATTGGGCAGCTAAAAGACAAAACACATTTAAATAAGGTTTACTTTGTGAAATTTGTCAATTTTTGGTTACCTGCAGCAGCAGCAGTCTTGGAATTTGGTGATCCTGAGCTATCTCCAATAGCAAATACATTCTTGTGCTTAACATGTTGCATGGTGTTCTTATGAACATCTACGAACCCAGCTTCGTTAACTAATTCAGAACATTTTGCCAATTCATCAGGAGCACTCATGGGTGGAACAACATGAAGCATCGAATACTAGAATACAATACAATTTCGTATATACGTTTTAATTTGTGTTGGTAAAATTCACCTTTTCTTCAAAGGTTTCTTCAGGTTTGTCTAAGTTCTGAAAAACAGCCAAGTTTTTATTTGGACGCACCTCAATGAGATTTCTCTTTAAGTTCACATTGATATTACGTTCCTTTACAATTGGCCATAATGCATCAGCGTAGTACTTCACCCCGAATAATACTGGCAATGCAGTGTTGTAAATTATATTGATTTTGTTTCGTTTGTTTGTCTGGAAAGAATGCACAAGGAAGCCCCAGTAGAGAAGAAAATAAATGTATTCAAATTCCTTTGTCCTTTCGATTAATGGATACTAAGAACTTGTAGGCTTTCAGCAACTATTTTAAGGACCTACCCTTCTAAAGTAATGTTCTGCTATATACACTATCTTCTGTGGTGCTCCAGGACATTTAACAGGCGATGCTGGGAATGTAAAAATTGCATTGCCATCTTGTATCCTTTGTAAGGCTTCGTAAGTTCGGTCTACATACTTTGGTGAATATATGGAGCAAACATTTCCTTCTGGAATTGAAAGAGCTTCTTCAAGACCAGGAATCTATAAATTTTTAAGGAAATACGTTTTGTTTTCAAATGAAGGTTCAAAATGGGACGTAACAATTCAACAAAATGTAGGATCAAATTAAGACAACATACCTTATTGTAGTTCAATTGCAAGCCTGTTGCTACAATAAGGACATCATATGTGATTTTTCGCCCGGACGATGTTATCACTGAATTTGATTTAGGGTCAAATTCTACAGCTTTTTCTTTAATCCATTTAGCATTTTTCGGCAGAACATCAGACATTGATCGATATGATTGATCTAAGCGCTTCATGCCGCCTCCTATCAATGTGAACATCGGTTGATAGTAGTGTTTCTAAAAGAAGATGATGTTTTAGGCTTAGCATAAATATGGTTATGTATGGGATTATTTTACATCGGCAGGTTCTAGGACGAAAACTGTTCCTTTTTCTAGCTTAGAAGAAAGCTTTGCTGCCATAGCACACCCTCCACTCCCACCACCAACTACTAGTACCTTGCACCTTAAAATTGAACAAAAAATATATGTAGGTAGGTGCATAAGAATTTTTATTAAATGAACAATTTTATTTTTGTGTAAATTCATTTTTATTTAATATTAACTTATAACTATCTTAAAGCTAGACAAAAATGTTTAAAACTAGCCTAATTATCAATAACTTACAACTAATTTACTGGCCCTTTATGGGCGCTCTAAACTAAACAATAACTCTTAGAACTTTCTTTCGACCTAAAAATCATTAAATGAACAATCTATTATATCGTATGTATATTTTAATAACTAAGGGTGCATATAGAGGAATTTCATGTAGTTTTCTTTTCTCATGCATTGTTAAAAGCATTCATACTGCGGAATATGTGCAGTCAACACGAAGTACATACATAATGTAGTTACTATAGAGCAAGTTTTGTATTTGGAAATAAAATGCACGACTGGATCGCACGAACTTGCTCTTATGTTCGATCACATCGTATGCAAAAGATTTCTATTTAAAATCGAAATATATTTTTAAAGTCATTTTTTACTTTATTTTTTATACACAAAATTTCTTTAATTTTTTTCCAAAAAAAAAATTGGTATGACAGTCCTAAATATTTAATTATGTATATAAACTTAAAAACAAAAAAATTATATCGGATTAATCAAAGAAAAAAATCTGAATAAATGCAAAATCAATACAAACGCATTTACATATGTAGGTATTGTTTTTGCTCCTTATTTTGTGGACTGTAATTATGATTTTAATTGAGTTTTTTTTCCTATAATTTTTTATTCTAAAATTTAAACAAGCCAGACCACTGGTATTATTTTCTAGGTGTCGTAATTCGACCGAATTCCTTTAAAGCTGTAAATTTTATTTGTGTCGGTAGCCATCGACTAATATATTGCGTCTTAGAGAGGTATTACAGCATCTAACTGATGAGCCCATCTGTAGAACCTGGGCGAAACGCATATTAATTTGGACTAAAGGTCGCAAAGAAAAAAAACTAGTACCTGGGCGAAACGCATATTAATTTGGACTAAGGGTCGCAAAGAAAAAAAACTCAATTAAAATCATAATTACAGTCCACAAAATAAGGAGCAAAAACAATACCTACGTATGTAAATGCGTTTGTATTGTTTTTGCATTTATTCTAAAATTTAAAACCCCATAAGTACGTGCGATCCAGTCGTGTATTTTATATTTCATGCATTTACGCGCTTTATGAAGCCAAAAATAATAAGGGTATTAATGCTTCGGCGAAAACCCGGATAAACCTCAGAAGCCAGATAATTTTATCCGCAGAAATGAATTATGTCAACGTTTGTATGGGAAAAATATTCTGCAAAGCAGAGAATAGCGAGTTTCATTCAAGAAGAGATCTGCTCTTTCCGACAAAAGATATACATCTTTTTGAATTTTGAGAGTTTCGTTCCAACAAAAAGAGCAAATCTAGATCAAATCTTAACACGAAAGGTTGGATCTCTGATGGGTTGACAGATTTGATCTGAATGCGCACATACATACATGTAAAAAGTCTTCTGTCAAGCGTCAAATGGAAAATGTAGTGCCAATCCTTGCTAAAAAAAATAATGGACGAAGAAGTTATTAATTTGTATTTTATAAATTCAGTGTGTAAGGAGTTTTTACATGTATGTGTAGATATATTCAGAACAAATCTGCCGTTCCATCAGAGAACCAATCTTCATGAATGAAACTCGCTATTAGTTCCCACATTTACGCATGTATTTTTAATTTTCAAATAGTACGCAAAGTAATTACAAACTGCATTCAATATAAAAGGCTTTTCCGTTTTCTTTGTGTATTTTCAATCCTCATTGCAATGGCTTTTGAAACTATTTTTAATTGACAAAACAATTAAACTGTAATCCCACATAAGAATAAGTACAGTTGATGACAAAAAAAATCTTAAGCTATCCGAAAAACTTTCTTATACATACATTAGATTCGTTCGCTGAACTTTACCCAGGGTTGACCTTGGGGTTTTTGACAGCCCCAAGAATTGTCAAAAAAAAACTTGGGTTTTTCCGTTCTCAAAAAACACCCGAGGTCCAATAATTTTATGTTGTAGAAATTCAAGTTATGTCATTTAATAATTAAAAATTAATATAATATTTTTAATTTATGTACATTTTTTTTGGCCCTATGCACAATCCACATAACTTCAAAGTTTTCCATTTTGCATGTCTGCGTCGGAAAATTAATTTTAGCAATCCCACCCTGTATACTAAACACAATAGGCCGACATAAGAACACGTGTCTTCTATAATCGGCACCCCAATATCTCTTAACGTTAACAGGTGGCCGACTACTGAAACCATGGAATATTTTTTGATTATTTTGGTATAAATAAATAGAAAATAAAATTTCCTTTAACTTTGCATACTCAGTTTAATAAAAATAATAAATGTAAAGTAGTCTTCAGTAGTCGGCCGGGGGGGCGGAGCTCGGGAGAATTGAAAAAAAAAATACCTCTTAAAGCCGGCCCCTTTGTAAATTATTAACAAACAATATTTTTTAAGTTTTATAGCTAAAAACAACAAATAAAAGCTATAAATAAATAAAAAACAATCACAAAATTCATCCCTATTGGATAGTTTGGCGATTTTAGCTCTTTTTAAAAATCCCCTACACTATTTATTTTCTATCGAAAAAGGCACATTTCAAACAAAAGCGAAATCATGTGCCAAACATGCATTTTTTACAAGAAAACCAACCAGTAGCTACAATGGAATGAAATTTTGCACCGTGGAAGAAAAATTATTAGCCTTATGGAAAATATTTTTTGGCGGGAGGTTAAACGAACTTTTGCTATTAACTTGTACTTTACAACGAAGTGGCCGACTACTAGAGACATATTTGCTATTCCGCAATGGTCAAATTCAATTTATTTGACAGCTAATGTGTACACTGGCAAATTTGTTCGCCCATATTTTGAGTGTGAATACATTTTTTCACGAAAATCTTTCACGATTGCGGAATGGGGCGGCTGGAGATTGTCAAAAAAATCTGGTCGACCCTGGGTAAGGTTCAACGAACAAACCCCAAACGAACATGACTTTCTATTTAATTCTGTTGGTGCCACCTTAATAAAATCAAAAAATTTTGTTATGCTTCGGCAACACTTAAATAATTGATAACGATAAATTGCTGCTGACTAAAAGTCAAATGGATTCATTATTTTTCTAAGAATTATAAAAAGATAAACAAAATTGCACTATTACATACATACATATGTACAGCTTTCTAATAATTAAGCTTAATAAATTATATTAACACATTAAATCATCATTTTTCAGGTATATTATATAGTAGGAATAAGTACCAATCTAATACCTAATTACTAAAAAAAACATAAATTTTAACTTACTCTTCCTTTTGTAAAAACATTTTTGAAGTTGATAAGTATCGTGCTGGATTGAAACCGCGGGCGGAGAGTTGATGTATTTTGTTTACAAATATTATAGAGGGATTCATTTTCCAGTTCTTCAGTTATAGTTATACAAATTAGGGCAAGCAAACTAATAACAATGTTAATAAATAAATTAATGATAGTTTGTTATTTATCAGATTCACCACACACTTCGACTAAGCCATTCGATGAACTATTTTTTAAATAGAAATAGAAAGAGAATGAGGTGCCGAATCATGTGACCTTGGGCAAAATATTTACCGGTATAGTATTGCCATAGTATATTCATTGTAGCAACAGGGCTATGATTAGAATTTCTTAAAAAAATGATTTAGAGAGAGATATAGAGAATTTGTACATTCAATAATGTTTGACAGATTAAACATCATATACAAAAACATTTATATGTAGCTTACTCGCTAAATTTAAAATATTGTACTTATGGTATAAACATACCTTTTCATCACAAAATAGAAAAAAACATTTTTAATGAAGTCACGTTTGAGGTGGTGTAAAGCCACTAGAGATTGTAGATATGTATATGGTATTACGATTACGACCAAAAAATCAGAATTTCGAATTTATAATCTCGTAAGGTAGACGCTAACGTAGTAAATTATTTTTTCCTGGAAACTTAGTTGATTGCTCTAAATTTAAATGGTTATTTATAGCCGCATAAATAACTTATAGGAAGAAAGTAATTACTAATTACTTTTCCGTGGTTTTAAGGTAAATAGAAATGATTTATAATAAACTGCGGCAACACCGAGTGCATGAATAAAGTTCATTATATTTATTTAAGAGTACCTTTGTATACCTACACTCTTCATCTTTTTTAGAATTAAATTTGTATGAAAACATGCGCATTGATTTATGTAAGAGTTTTGTAGAAAGATTTTGCTTATTTATTTATTAAAACAATATAGTGTACTAAAAGTTCTCTGCAACCGATTTTCAGATGATATTGATAACTATACAATAGATAGTAGGGAACCAAGAGATCATATATTATTAAAGTAGTTAGGTATATTAACTAAACTAGACATCTGCAAGGCGCCTAAAATTCTTCAAGCTTTATTGCAAATGAAAATAAATTTTGTGGAGTACAGGGTAAAATTTGTCTTTAATATTTAAACAAATGCAATCAGTTAAGTTAAAAATAATGAAAAATGAAATTATGTGATTTTGATAAAATACTATTTTAATTCTTTATGAAAAAAACTATCACAAATAATTTTAACTTATGGATTGTACATAATATACATATGTATATATGTAGGGAAAGTCTTGCGTTTGGAAACAAATCGAACTCGCGATTTTAATTAAATTTGACTCTATGATGGTAGAGAACAACAACAAAGTGGGTCCCATAATTCCGTCTGTCTTTTTTGTCTGTAGAACGATCTACAAGCTAAGCGGCTGAAGCGATTTTCATCAAACTTGGTACTTAATAATCTTAGGTGATTGTCTCAAATAGATTTTTGAATCTTTTTTTTAGCCCCAAAAATAACGGTACTTGCCATAATAATATTTCTACCATTTTCATTATCTCGAAAATGGCTCTAACGATTTTGATAAAAATAAAATGCATGACTGGATCGCACGAACTCGATCTTATTTTCGATCACATCGTACGCAAAAGATTTCTATTAAAAAATCTAAATATTTTTCGTCGTTTTTTACTTATATTTTTTAATCTTATTTTTTTTTTCTAAAAAAAACTGATATGACAATCTTAAATATTTAATAATATAAACTTAAAAAGAAAGGATTAAATCGGCTGAATCAAAGAAAAAATAATTCAAAATTCTGACATAAATACTTAAATTAATTTGAGCTCAAAAAATGATAAGGAAAAAAATTTAAAAATCTGTGAAGCAGTTTTTGAGAAAAAAAGTTTTTTTTTTAAACATTTTTTTTTTAACTTTTTGAAAACATTTTTCAAAAAAAAATCAAAAACGTCAATTTATAGGTATTGAGTAAATACATACATAAACATAACTATAATTTTTGAAAAAATATAATATTTAAAATATATATTTTTTTAAATAAAATAATGATCAGTTTTCAAAATATATACTTTTTAATTTTTTTAAAATGCTTTTAAAAATACAAAAAAATATATATAAATTAAAAATATTGGAAGGCAGTATAAATTGGGCAACCTAAGCCTATATATGTGTGAAATTTCGAAAGAATAGGTTGAGCCATCTATGAGATAGTCGAAAGCAAAAAAAACAGTCCTATGGAAAGTACCGTTTTCAGACATTTAAAAAAAATTCAACCACATGATCGGTCGTAGCTAAAAAGCTTTTTATTTTTTTTAATCAAAATAGTTAGAGCTGTTTCCGAGAAAAATAGACTTTAACGTAACGATTTTATGGCAGGTACCGTTATTTTTTGAGCTAAAAAAAAATCAATTTCCCCTCTGTACAATACCTAAAAAACTCTATATACCAGGTTTGAAGCAATTCGGTCCACCCGTTTGGGCTGTAGGTGTCTATACATACATACAGACAGACTGACAGACATACAGACGGACAGAATTTTTAGACCATCTTTTTTCGTCTTCGCTATCATCATAATGTCATGTTTGTTATCTCAAAACTTTTTTTTTTCGACGAATGCATAACTTGCCTTATAGTACCTATAATCGCAAGTAAAAATTATTTTTAAAAATTAAATACATATTTCGAAAACGGATAACGATTTTTTTGTTTTTATATTTTTAAGCTTATATTATTAATTACATAAAATTACCATACCAAATTTTATTCAGAACAAAATGAAAGAAAAAGAAAGAAATTAAAAAATTTTGTAAAAAACTACTACCTATTAAGAATCTTGTGCATACAATGTGATCGAACATAAGGGGAAGTACGTGCGATCCAGTCGTGCATTTTATTTTGTGTAGTTATTGTTATGTTACTAGTGATTGTAAAAGTGTAGTTATTCTGTGTTTCGTACACTATGTATATGCATACAAACATAAGCACAAAACTTGTAAACTAAACAATAATGAAAACAAAGATCCTGCCTTACCTATAAATTCAATAAAAAATTATCTGTTTTATGTTGAAAATATAGAATATTATCGGCGCGCACAATAAAATTTTATTCGGCTATTCCTCTAGCTTCCGTCAGTTTGAGTAAATAAAACAAACACTTTTTTCTCACTCTCTCTTAAAATATTACCCCCAGTTTCACAGTGGGAGTCTAAACTTAAGATCAGCTGAACCTTAAACTGAGTTTAAATTTTTGGCTTAACTCGTCCGATTTCACAGTGAAATCTGATCTTCGGATCAGATGAACTTCGTTTATCTAAATGTTATGAAAAATAATTGGCAGCTTTTGTCTTGCCTTGTATTCCCTTTCTCGCTCTGACACATAAAACACGCGAAACAACAACAAATGGTTTGTGCTGTTGACAAGTGAGGGCAGATATATTTTGTTTCAAAGTACCGTCATTATTCTGAGTTTAGTCAGCAATATCCAAACAATTACAATATCTCTTAGCTCGGAAATGTTATTCATAAAAATTATATTACTTTGAATAGAGGCACGTTAAGCTAAACGTGTTTAAAAGTTCAAATACATTAAAAGTTTAAGTACTTAATAATATTTTACTAACGAAATGTTAGTTTAAGTTATTTTCTGTTTCAATTTCTTTTTAATTTTTTTACTTTAAATTTAATTTTTTCTTTTCACTCAATTTAAAGTAATTTACTTTTTTTTCTTCTACAACAAGAACCAATTACTTTGCGTTCAATCTTCATCTCCAATGGCCAGGGTGCTTAGCAAGCAAAAATACGGTCTCACGGTGAAGCTAGTATTAGACGGTCCTTGTAATGTGTCATTGCCGTGGCACTCTGACGTCACTATGATATAGTTGTATGTCCTAAAAGTGTCACGTCGTGTGATCGTCATTGTTTTGCATGTCATTGCCGTGATAAAAACAATGACAGGCACCGTGACACATCACTTTTAGGTCATTGTAATGACAAATTGCCGTGACCGTGTGATAGCTCTTTTTGGCATTATTCTTTTTTCGTTCAGAGGAGAGCACTGAACAGTGTTCGAACACATAGATTATGCACTGAACTTGTTCCAAATAGAGCGAGCTCTGAACACTGATATGTTTTTTAAACACACTTAACCACACAAATCAGAATACATTTTCATTTTTAACCATAAAAAACAATACCTACACTTTTTTGTACACTGATACACACCAGATACAGAAAATCAACAAGCTATCAACTTCTTTCGCCAAACTTATGTATCAAATAATTTGTTTCTTCACATTTTCCTTCTTGGCACATATGCCATTTGGTGCGTTCAGCAATTTACTCACATGCTCACTCAATTATGTTCGAGCACGTCGAGTGCGATCTACACATGTTCAGAACGAAAAAAGAAATACACATTTGGAGCTATGCATGCTCTGAATTAAAAAGAAACACAAACACATTTTTTGAAAACTCAGACTCTGCTCTAAACTAAAGAAGAAAAACGCCTATTGTTGATGAGTCACCGTGACACGTAGCTTGTCGCTATAAGGACTGTGTCACAACCGTGACACGGCAGGAATTTCTGCCATGTCATTGCTTGTCGCGGTTGGGTATAGTTACATATGTACCTACCTACAAATGTATATTTAAATAGATTTTAGGTCCGTTCCCGTACTCCCTAAAACTGCGAAAATCTACGAATTTCTACGAAAGACAGTCAAATCCTATTCCCGTACTCCAAACCACAAATAAGCCAAATAAGATTGGAAACTTTCGTACGTTTCTACCCCCAAAACCCATTTGTTTACATTGTTGTATTTGTAGCTTTGAAACTCTATGGGAAATGGGAAATCGAAAAACAAAACAAAAACAAATTACTAGGGCTGCGTTGTCTATGTGTCTATAGGAAGAGGAACAGAAAAGATTCTTGTGTGAGTTTTTATCAATGTGTCTATAGGAAGAGGAACAGAAAAGTTAATTGTGTGCGTGTTTCAGCTTGTTGGCAAATGTCAAATGAAAGCAGAGGTTTCCGGTCTTTACATTATTAGTTTATGCTCCAAACTTTCGTAGTTTTTCACAGAAGAGAGCGCTCATGAGAGAGTAAAATATTTCCCTATGTTGCGAATTTTAGTCCAAGAAATTTCTTTGGACAAAATTATGAAGACTGTCAAATGAAGGAAAAAAGAAAAAAAAAACAATACATGAGCTGTCAGCTGCAACAAAAGTTGAAAATAATGGAATTTACATAAGTCTGGTCCGGCTTATTCGTGTAATAAATTGAAATTTGTGATATCGAATTTGTTATTTTAAGAAATAATTTCATGTAAATCTTTAATAAAAAAAATTCAAAAATACACTTTTATTTTGACGTTTAAGAAATGGCTAAAATTGTTGTTCAAAGCGTTCCCGTACTTTTGTAAAACTTTGTTGCTCTCTGAGAGATTTTTAACCCCACTCTTGAAAAAATGACAGTCTACACATTTTTGTACCTACCTACTGTAGATGGAACCGACATATATAATTTAGTGGGTAGGTAATTATAGCTTTATATGTGACGTTTGCAAAATTGTTACAGTTATAGAGTGAGGGGAAAAAAAGATGCCATTTGAATTCTTGGCCAAATAATGTAAATTTAGTTCCGATTAAATGATAGCTAAAACCGTCCCTAAATTTTGTATCAAAATCGTTGGAGCCGTTTTCTAGAAAAATAAGCTTTTCCTTAAGAACCAAGACACAATGACTCGATTGATCGACGCCATGTAGTCGTCACTGCTAAAAATGATAAATGTCATTGCAGTATAGGCTCACCGACAATGATCAGCTGTTTGAGAGTTGTGACGTCTTGTGATAATCATTGTTTTGCATGTCATTGCCGTGACACCGAGACACAAATATCACCGTGACACACTGACGTTCATTGTATTTAGGGACAACAATGACAGACATGCGTCATTCGTGTGATAGTCATTGTAGCTAGCCATGACACGATTACTTTTGTCACGGCAATGATGGCTGTAGGACCTATTTTGTTCTGACGTCAGAGTGTTACGGCAATGACATATTACAAGGACCGTCATACTAGCTTTACGGTTTGTCACGCAAAGATTGTTTCCGAAAATTGATGAATTTCGTGATATGTATAATTTTAGAATCGAATTTATGTAGATGTCATTTAATTTGTGTTACAAAAACATGGTTAACGTATGAGTTAAGTCAGTGAGGTGTGCTTTTTAGACTGTTTCCGTGTTTTCCGCTTATGTAAAATTCAAAAAAACAATTTCAGATTGATTTTTTGTTTGTTGTAAGGAACTTGAAAAAAATACTGTGGTGTAAAGTATATCTTGCTAAAACCGCAAGATCTCTTTCGAAAGATTTTGTTTCGACATACACAATTCGATTGTGTTCAGAAAAAAATCCAATGTTTGGTGGTTTGGAATTCGAAATTAAATAGAAGGGAATTGAATGAAAATATCACAGGCTTTTTTTGAAATTTGCATCCAACGTATTCGTAGATTACTTTATTGTAGCCTTCAATTTCACACCAAGAAGCATTCCTAAACGCCCACAAAACTTCTCAAATCATTTCTGTCATTTCTTTTCTCAGAATCCTCAGAAGAGGATTTTTTTTTGCCAATGGAATGGTTTAAAATATTTCGGAGCGCATCGGAATGATTCTGGGTGTCCAATGGAAAAGCATTGCCTGACCGCCTCTTGGTCTGCTTACTAGTAATCCGGCTCATGGATTTTCAATAAAATGGAAGAGTTATGAAATGATCCCGGAAGTGCCAATAATTCATATTTTTCTATGCTGTATGGCTTTCGAGGTAAGTAAAAGGCATTCAAAGTGAAGAAAAGATTATAAGAATAACTGTTTAACTATTCGAGTCCTTATTTGTAGCAGATTAAACACCACTGTTTTTCATTTTTATTTATAATATTAACATATTTGTAGATATGTAGATATTCTACTATACCATAGATATACACAAAATAGGAACATAGTTGTACCTTTCTATTCAACTACAAATCTATTTTTGTTTTATAAGTTTTGTTTCCTTTAAAACACTTGCAGTTCAGTGAGTTTTGACTTGCAAATAATATCTAGTATTTGCTTTGCCTTTACAAACACTATACCTAACTATACTTTTTTCTCAAATTAATTTAAATATCAAATACATCATACGGTTCTTTAAAAATACCGATTAATATATGTACCTATTAATTCTATGTACTATTTAATTCACAGAAAATCAAATGTGTTAAAAATTCTTTTGTTCCAAAAATGATATGTAGGTTGGTACCTCGGTCTACCTACTCAACAAAAAGAGACACATCTACATCCAAGGAGAATACATTTAATTTCTCCTCTCATTCCCAAGTCCATTCGGAATATTTTTTATCATTATTACGGGAATTTGACATTATAGAGGTTTTTATCAGCAATCAGCCTTCACAGTTCACACACGTCCGCTCGTTAATTAACATTTTATAAAAATGTCTGATTCAAAGCTTTTATTAATTTAAATTTCATTTAGACATTTTTTATGGAAAATATATAGATATCAGTGTAACTTTAGAGAAATGCAAACATTTTCATTGGAAGTACATATAACTATCCTAATATGAAGAAGTATAAAGGATTTCCTGAAAGTGTAGCGACTTGCAAATTGTCGTCGCGTCGCCGTCGCTTTCAATATGTGCTGTTGTATATTGCAAAAAGTCATTGTTTAGAGAAAAGGCAATAAAATATTCTTATGCAACTTTATATTCTTATAGGAAAAAAAAAATAAAATCGAAGAAGAAACATTTGTAAAATAAAGTCAGATATGTAAATTCGGAATTGATCAATTCTTCAAATAAAGTAACGTGCACACGGAAAAATAAAAGAAGAATGAAAAAAATAAATTTAAAATAAATAGGTTCCGGAAATAGACAGGTGGAAATGATCCTTGCTTTTAATTTTTTTAATAATATTTAAGACACATTTCCTAAAGAATTTTAAGTCATGCCCAACAAATTGATTTTAACACTTTACCTGACAGACTGTGTTTAGACTTTGACTTTTCATTTCAGTCGCCATGAGGACTGTATTGTAGATGGATTCGATGAAAAAAACAGTTCCTACGTAAGATTCAACGGCCTTGGCTCTGATGAAAATATCGCTTCCCATCGATCAGCGCAATCAAGCATCATTGCGCGTGGTCAGAACTTGGATGGATTACCATCTAAAAACCAATCTCGACATGTGGTTTCTGCGATTGTTCGTTCTTTTTCTCTGTGTCTCTTTCTGTTGTATTAATTCGGGCGTTAACTTATTTATTCTGAGTTATCTGAAATAACTTTATGTTGTTTTAGCGCTGGGCAAAGCACATCTGAAGAAAAAACAGCTGTTCTCATGAAAGCTATCTTGAGTTATCCCACAAATATCGGAATAACTAGATATCTGAGAACAAATGTATATAATAGCTGACTGCAAACTTCTTTTGGCAAGAGTTTAGACCCCTTTCACACAAGGAAACTGAGTTGCCGGCAACTGGGAGTTTGTAGGTGAGAAGGGCAAGAAGTAAGGGGAATGAAAAAAATCTCCCCGGTCAACGATTTGAATAGATTTTTTTGACCTTATGCTTTGAAATTTTCTTAGGTTTCCATTTTGACTTCTGTCTCTGATAGATGTCAAACATATTTTTTTTAAAGAGAAATTGTTTCTTACAATTATATTATTACATTAAGCCAAACCAAGTGAGCTACTTAAATTAATTTATTGTGAAAGAAAATTTTAAGTTTTAATTCTTGTAGGCAAGGTTTCCCGGCGGCTGTTCCCGTGATGATTGTGGCAATACCGTTCGCCGCATTTAATTCAATCCATCACGAGTTGGTACACATTTTATACAAGAAATTATGCGTCTAGACATTGAAAATAGACAACAAAAACGCACGGACCAATTAAGCTCTCAGCTTGTGGCTTCATCATCACATTTGGTTTATAATAACGTTCCTACATTAGCGAGCAGCAGCAGCAGTAGGCAGCACCACAGGTATCAGTCATATCATCCTTTCAGTGGTTTATGTGTCCAACTGTACCAATAAAGCTTCGGTGCATTCCAATAAGCCCAATATAATCTTCCCATTATCACTATCATGTGTTGGGTCCAAGATTTTGATGGCAAGAGAAACGCACAACAAATCTGCACACAAATCAATTTTCTCCTGGTTCATTGTTTTTCCGTGACCTTTTAATATATTAATTTAGCAAACCATTATTAACAAACACAATAAAAAAAAACAACAAAAAAAGCTCCAGCTTAACTCAAAATTATGTAGAATTTTCCAGCCGCGAAGCACATTGTTTGTTTATAAAAAGCGAATGTCAAATCAAAAGCAATTCAAAAAACGAGCAACTCAGTTTCCTCATCAATTTCTTCGTGTGAAAGCTACAAGGCAATTAAAAGAAAACGTCAAAAAAATCTCCAGCAACTGGTTTTCCTGTTTGAAAGGGGACTTAGTCCCCTTTCACACAGGAAAACCAGTTGCTGGAGATTTTTTTGACGTTTTCCTTTAATTGCCTTGTAGCTTTCACATGAAGAAACTGGCACCGAGAAACTGAGGAGGAAACTGTGAAGATTTTGTTGGGTTAATTGGAATGCAAAGCAAAACGTCAAAAAAATCTCTTCAAATCGTTGACCAGGGAGATTTTTTTCATTCCCCTTACTTCTTGCCCTTCTCGCCAACAGACTCCCAGTTGCCGGCAACTCAGTTTCCTTGTGTGAAAGGGGACTTAGTTCTGGTTTTTTGACAGCTTTCAGTAAACCTACCTGATTCATTCAAAATAGTAAACTCGAATAGTTTGGTATCCGAGATAACATATCTTATAAGTGAGTAAATGGCTCCATTGAATTGTAATGCTTCAGTCTATTGTCTCAGCTCAGTTGCCCAGTGCGTCTGTGTTGTTCTCAGTTCCCTTCTGTCAAGATCGCTTTCATGTGAATGAGCCTTTAAAAGTTGGTTCATTGCGAATGCTAATTGAATGATAAATAAGTCAATTCCTTTCGGGAGTAGCTATATGTTGCAGAAACATATACGATCCTGTATTAAATTGGAGCAGAATACTAAACAAAATTCGTAACTTATATAAATGAGTATGACTCAACACTTGTGATGTTATTTAAGTCAGTTTTTAACCGAAATGATGAAACCCTATGCATCTACTAAATGTATAACATTGAGTTAGAAGTTCATCGAACACTCCATATAAAACACATAATTGAAGAGCTGTCGTTTGGTAAAAAAAGTATCTATGCATTCTAATTAAGTAATTTTAATACGATTAAAAAAAGTTAGGATAAGAAGCGATAATGTAAGCAAATAACAATGCGCATTTAATATAATAACAGAAACTAAATAACTTCGAAATAATTTGACAGCGAAAAAATCTTATCTCTGATAATCTGTGACACCACGAATCGCTATTAAATATTCTTTGATCTTGATTGAATTAATAGTTATTGTATTCACGATATGTGACATATTATGACTTAAATTGACAATAACTATGTATTAAAATATAGGGTGTTACAACAAAAAGTTTTATTATAAATAACTCAAAAACGCAATAAATTCGACTATTTTCAACTTTTGTAACGATACACCTGGCAACTGACAGCTTATTATTGTTTTTTTGTTTTTTCCTTCATTTGTCAGTCTTCAAAATGTTGTCCAAAGAAATTTCTTAGTGGTTTTGCATTGGTTTCACTCAGGTATTAATTCATTCTGAAATTCAATGGAACTGTGCTAATTGCTTCTTCTCAATTCTGATGTTTTATCTTTGTGATGTGTGTTTCGTTTACAATAGCCTCGTTCGGCGCGATGCCGATAGGCTATCTAAGATACCTTTGTAGGGGGTTTGTTTTCGAACGATCCAGGTAGCTTTCTCTGTTATGTCAGTTGTATTGCATACACATCTGCAGTTTTGAATCAGCTGTTTCTCACATTTGCAAACGAATCTCAACGAATCCAATAATTGTTGGATAGCTTGAGATTTGTGTTTGACAACATTGTGTTTAGTTGATCAGCTGTTTTTTCCTTAGGCGTTACAACAACACAAATCAATCCGGATTGGTTTGGTTGTGCAAACGAACGAGGCCACAAAGAACCAAATAGAAAATCCAATTTTTGTATGATCACATACTTGCTTTTAAAGCACTTTTTGTATCATTTTAATGATTTTGAATGACCAACAACAAACTGAGTGTGCTACCACCAAGTTTTTCTCATATTATTTTTGCTGGAATTATAGCTATTTCACGACTTGCCAAGGTCGATCATCAGATTCCTTTGATCTAGTGGTGCTGGTCTACTTTTTCATTTTAATCGAAAAACTTCTTGTGCCTTTATCGTGTATTGAATAGAAAATCAGATGTTGCCCTTTAAGTTTGACGAATGATTATGAATGGGTTAGTGCTTCTCGAGTCGATTCTGATTTTAAATCCAGAAGAGGATTTTTCTTCTCAGAATCGTCAAAAGAGGATTTTTGTTTGGCAATGGAATGATTTTAGAAGGCTTTCGGACGGTTTGAAATGCTTCTCGATGCCTAATTGAAAACCACATTAGACTTTAATTCGCAGCCTGGGGAAATATTTTACTATTTTATGAACGTTCTCTTCTGTACAAACAATTTAAGAACATTTTTTGTACGGGAACATAATTTGACTGTTTTTTTTGTTGGTGTAGAAATTCGTACGGGAAAGCATCTACTGCGTTTTCTTTTTTAAATTTAACTTGATACAATTATATCTGTCAAACAAATGGCCACGTTCAGGCTTTTTCTTATGGCGAGTTTCATTCAAATTTCAAAGATCTCTCAAAATCGAGATTTAATCTTTTCAATGTAAATTTTTTCCAGATTTAATTGTAGTTTTAGTTAATGACTGACACAAGCATTCCTGAAAAAAACATATTTTTATCATCAATTGACGAGGAAGACGAAGCAATCAAAAACTCCACTAAATTTATAAAATCTAAATTATTAACATATTGGCCCATTATTTGTTCATTTTAAAAATTTTTGTTTGCACTAATTCACAAGTTTACAACAAATTAATAACAAAATATTTACCATTTGACCGTTGACAGAAAAGACTTTTAACATGTATATGTGCATTCAGAACAAATCTGCCAACCCATCAGAGATCAGATCTTTCGTGTTAAGATTTGATCTAGATCTGCTCTTTTTGTTGGAATGAAACTCTGAAAATTCAAAAAGATCCGATCGTTTTACAGAAAGAGCCAATCTTTTCTTGAATGAAACTCGCTATTAGTCAACGGTCACATTCAGAAAAAATTAGAAACGTCATCTATAATCAACCGCATTAATTGAATTCAAATTTGAAAAAGATGATTTGTCACATTTTTTCAATGTTAAACTTAGAACTTTACCTAAATAATAATTTATCATTAATTGATTTGCAAAGAAGTAACTCCAATATTTTTTTGAGACACAAATTGTGTAATTTTTTTATAATTCAAAGATTAATTATAATAACTAGACTGAACAAAAAATACATATAAATTTGAACTGGTAACAACTGATAATTGTGACATAAATGCAATTGACTGGAAATAAAGTCAAGTCCCTTGGTCGAATTCCAAACAACACAACATTTGATTTTTTTTTAACACAATCGAATTATTTCTAAACAAAGTGCAGAAAACTGATATCTCATAAATTTTGCTCTGTCAACAAAAAATTGAGGAGGCAAATCCCAGAATAGTTTCCCTCAGTATTTGACAGCAAAACTGAGAAATTTAGCTGATGAATTCTGTTCGGTTGAATTGTCATTTTTCTTAACTATAGCCTAATGTCATTTTTATTTGGCAATCCGGACTCTTCTGAAAGTATGCACTTGGGAAAAAATGACAGTTCTACTCGTAGTTCTGAAAAGAAGAGAATTTTGCCTCTGGATTTAAATCAGAATCAGAACCAGAAGCACTCACATGTTCATATACTTGAACGTCAAACTCCACTGTTGTCATTTCTACTTGCGATAAAGGAAACAAAATCCGCCAAGAGATTTTAATCAAAGTTGACATTACAATGATGGAGAACACCAAAAAAGTGGGTCCCGCAATTCCGTCTGTCTGTCTGTCTGTAGAACGATCTACAGCCTAAACGGCTGAACCGATTTTGTTTAAACTTAGGTGCTTAGGTGTCTTAGATGATTGGCCAAAATAGATTTTGAATCGTTGTTTTAGCCCCAAAAATAACGCTACTTGCCATAAACATTTTTCTACCATCTTAAATATCTCGAAAACGGCTCTAACGATTTTGATAAAAATGGTGTGTGTACTACTTTGGATATGGTTTATATTCTGGTCAATTTTTTTTTTATATTTTGTTATTAACGGTACCTGCCATACAACCATTTTATTTTCGACTTTCTCATAAGCAGCGCACAACGGATTTCGATCAAAATTTTTATGCAGGATCTCTTTCAAATTCTAAATAATTCTGCATTTCAAAGTTTTCGAAAAATAATTTTTTTTGGATTTTTTGGAAAAAATATTTTTTTTATACGTTTGTAGGATGGTACCTGTGAAACGATTCCTTGAATCATGCATTCGACAATTCATTATACTAAGAATCAAGGTAATCTTACCTACTTCTGCTTTAAGCCTGCACTGGATAACTAAACTAGACTACCTATACCTACTAGCAGAGTCAGTGGTTACCTACAACTTTACACTGTTAGTTGTTGTTAGCTACAAGAGCAATTTTGTACGATCCAGTCATGCATTTTATTTGTATCAAACATTTTTTTTTTGAATTTGTATATTTCCACGTACATAATTATTTTCACACATACAATCTCATTAAAATTCAGAATCGTCAGAAAAACCCACAAGTGTTCAGTTGATATCCCGGGATCGGAGAAGAATATCGGATTTGTAAATAAAAACGCTGTAATACTACCGATTCTTTTTGTACTGTGAACTAAACGCAAATCTTGAAGTATTGTTTCAAGTTTGGCATCCGGATTATTGTTTACCCTTTTTGCATATTTCGCATTCGAGGAGTATCCCGCAAAGAGAATATTGTATTCGTTGTGAAAATTGTTGTAGAAGATCTACGAGTAAATGTATCGATTCGACGTCGTTCCCAATATCTTGGTTTGGTCGTAGTCAGTCCACTTCATACAACATTTTTGGCAAATATATTTATTTGAAGGCTTAAATATGATTCGATTCTTGAAAAATATTGAAGCTTAGTGACAATCGTTTGCGGTGAAAATAAACACAAACCGCCACAAATGCTTGAAATTCTCATTAGGGTTCATCCCTCATTTTATCTCAAATAAAGAAGCCTTTTTGAATATCCTACGAAACTTAATTGATTGGTATACAATAAAGCTATAAACCTCCTTAACCCTTTTCTATAATTAGTTCACAACAAATTTGCCACATCGAGCACCATGTGGTGCTATTTATCTGGTCATTGATCTTCATTATGATGCTTTAGAAAAAACACGCTCCCGTACCCTTTATAGCGATGACATATTAGATTACTATGGATTACCATTTAATTGATTGTTTCATTTATGTTGTAATTAATGACTTACTATACTGTTATTCAACAGATCATTATGAACAACAGGGAAGCTTAATAACTAGTAAAATCTTTCGAGCATCTAACTAAAGCCTAAGTGATATATGAAACTGAGAAAAAACTACAACAAATGGGTTGGTATCAAAATTCCCACAATCACCCACGAAACCTCTTCTTATTAATTTGAATTAATAATAAAAAAAATAAAAATAAAAACAGCACTAGCCAATTTGTGATCATTTATTCGTTTCGTTTACAAGTATTTGAGCTTAATTCCTGTGGCGCGATAGTATGACGTCCATGCAGATACTACTATTCCATTATTTTCTTTTCGTACAGAAATGTTGATATCTTTGCAACAATTCCGATGGCTAGTGGTTTTCTTTTAGGTGGCATGAGGGGATAACAACACCCTAAAATGTGGAACCCCGTCGTCCCGCCACAAAAGCATCAATACACATAAGTTACGTGCAACAGTTGACTTTTGATATTATACCTACTTTATTGTATATAT
The DNA here is from genome assembly GCA_910595825.1 of Philhelius pedissequus. Classification (NCBI taxonomy): domain Eukaryota; kingdom Metazoa; phylum Arthropoda; class Insecta; order Diptera; family Syrphidae; genus Philhelius; species Philhelius pedissequus. Next base: position 148,435,597 of record OU343162.1, on the reverse strand, counting down.
TATTCGAGTAGAAGATTCAGATCAAACCTAACAAACGGTTGGGGGTAGAAAGCAAGGATTCCCACAACAACACCAACAAAAATTCTACTATCAGTAAAACATTTTATATCATCATTGTGACTGTGTGATTGTTATGCCGGGTAGAACGACTTGATGGTATAAAAGGCATGTGCCAAAGCTTTCCGATTCGCAATTCCAAAAGATACATTCAACAGGATGTTTTAGAAGTGCTCTTCTTAGCTCTCAATACCTACCGCGCAGCCGAAGTGAATTTAATTATTTTTATTCTACATTAACGTTTAGTTGATAAAATATCTATTGGTTTGAATACGTTGTGTCTTTCCATTTTATATAGATATTTTTTTTTTTAAACAATTTGAACGAGCGTGTGTTCTAAGACTCAAACCGTAAACAAATAATATGTCCCAGGTATGTGAATAAGTGATTTTAATAAGAATTTTCTTTTATTTGATATTTTATAATAAAGTGTTGTTACTTTCTAAAAAAATCTCAACCGATACAAAAAAGTAATATTTATTTATTTATATCACTGTAAATAGTTTGTTTTTTTTAAATGAAGTTAAAGCAGTCGATTTTTTTAAAAACATTCGTGTGATTGTAGTTTACATTAAATATTCTTTGTTGAACAAATACTCTAGTATCTTGTAACTTGGTTTACGACTTTTCAAAATAAAAGTTACCTTAAAAGTTAGAGAATATATTTTAAAGTTAATTGTATTTCTTAATTATAAATTGATCAATTAAGATACGAGTTAAATCATTAATAAAAAAGATTCAATATTTCGAGTGAAAATGATAAATTTCCATCGAGTCGAAATAGAATAGGATTTTCAATTTTAATTCCACATTTTCTCTTTTGACATAAAACTAGTTTCAAAATACCTTCAGATGAAATATCACAGAAGGAGAAAGTTAAAAAAAAAATGATAAAGATTACTATTTATAAAATTAAATTATTTTTGTTTATTAATTTTTTAAAAGTTAAAAAAAAAGTATACCAGGGGTTACTTCGCAAACTCAATTTTGTTTCAAACAATATTCTTTTTTAGTTTTATGTATCTTTTTTATTTAATGTTTCAAGTACAATTTTTTTCAATTGTTCCCAATTTTAAGGAAGTTTAGAATGTTCGAGTACATATATGTAGGATATGGTTCTACATATGATTCCAAAATAAATAAGAATTTAGAAGAAAAATGTACATAGAAAAGATTTTGTGAAATAATCTGTGTTCAAAAACTATTCAACACTTCACAATCTAAAAAAAAAATATTAAATAGAAATTCAATCGTTTCTCCCAGATATTGTGAAATTAAATTAAATTTTTTTCCGTGAGTCGCTAAAAAAAATAATTGTGTAGGTGTATTCCGTCTTAATCTGTTTTCTTCAAGTAGGTATTCTTTACAGTCAGATCCAAATGAATTTTCTCATTTTTTGGTACAACACTTTTATGCTTATTAAGCGAAAATAAATTTCTCTCATGCTGCATCAAATGCTAGCTAACGTTGACTCAAGAATATTGGCGAATGTTTTCAGCAATTTTTACTGCACACATCGCAAAATTCTTACTCACTTCTCTCATAAAAGCACGTTCATCACTTACGGACAGTATTTTTGGCCTCCCGGAACGAGTTCGATCTTTTACGTCTTTGAAATTTTTTCAATTTTTTTTCAATGCGTCGACCTGTCGACTTGTTTGGCTATTTCGCGGAATATTATCCTTCATTTCTTAATTTTATTACAAGTTCTCGTTTTTCAACTACACTTTTCTTACCCATTTTAAGTTATTATCTTTAATAATTTTAAACAAGCACTTTTCGATGGAAATTAACTCAATAAAATACACTGATCAACAAATTGTAAGTTAAATTTAACGCTTGTTTTCCCGATAATCCGAACCCTGTTCCTTTGTGGTATGCTCTACAAGGTGTACAATTTTGACGCCATAAAAGTTAAGTAGGTATTTTTGTTTTTGATATTTTTTTAAATTTTTGTGTTATATATTTTGTTAATTTTTATATGCCAATTCATTGAAAATGAATCATCTTGAAACATAAGATAAGTATTTTACTTCAATATCAACCCCACTTTTACTAACAGAGGTGAACAAATAAAGTTTATAGATGTACACTTTTTTTGAAGCTCACTGTATGTAATTTGCGTTTGTTAAAATTATTTGCTTTATGGAAAATTGGCGAGACTTTGCGAAGAAGATTTTCTGCAGTGGGCTTACTAAAATCCCAAAATCCATCGGTACTTAAGAATGACTTTAATAAATACAAACAATTCTTTGCCAATGTTTACCTCCATAACGTGGCGAATATATCTAATTTTTGGCTTTTTAAGTATTTTTTTAATTTTTTTTTGCCGTACTGCCCGAAGGTAGAATGCGCCTCTATTTTAATATGCCATTTTAAATTTCAGAGCCAAATATGTGCTTCGACATCTTCTTTAAATAGACCTCCCTATTTTCAAAATAATCTCGCTGTGTCTATCCATTTTAAGGGCAGTCACATCCCCTCAATATACTCTCAATTTAAAAATATATTACAAGTCAAAATTTTCTTTAATATGAAAAATCCTTTCATTCGAAATTTGTTCAACACCGGTTTATTTTCGAAATAATTCTGAAAAAAACTGCCCATCCAATCATACCAATCATAATTAAAATCCACAAACATTATTTAAGCCTAGTATTAGTACACGGATCGTGCTAAAATTTCGCTCCGACTTTTCTCTCCAATCATCGGTTAAGATCCTAGCTAAAATTTTACATTGAAGAGTTGTGGAGAATTTGAAATTTGACCCAAGAGGTCTTTGGAGAATATGACAAAAGCAGCTGTTCCCTGAAAAAAAAAATATTCAAATTTCGAAAATGTATGTTCCTGTTAGGTCCAAAACGTTTATTTAAGATAATATCGCAGAAGGCAGAAGAAATCAGTAGGTAATAAATGTCAACATTTATTGGTTTCACATGACACAAAATCCAACAAAAACAATCTGTCAAAATTTAGTTTTAGAAGCCAAACATTTATTTCTTCGCTAAAATCTGGAAGATAGGAGAGGTACAGTAGAGATGCATACCACTCCGCTAAAATGTTTGGCTAAATTTTGGAGAGAATTGGACATGGGATCCCTTCGTACTATTGTTTAATGTATAAATTTATTTGTTTTGTCTTGTTTCTTGAAATGCCTTAACTAGAATCAATATTGTAAAACATCTTTTCGTAAATCCAATTTGATAAGATGACTATCTAACCAGTCTCCAAAATTCATAAAGATATACCCCATATGTAAAATTTTCACTACGAATTTCATGAGTAAATTTTTTAATAGTTTTGAATGGTATATTTGTATACCTATATTCGATACATTAATGAGATTTTAAATTAAGTTGAAACCTTAGCATTGGAAGCCTTTATTTGAAAAGTTGAAAATTCATTTGTAAAAAATATCATGGGCCTCTCATCTTCTTCCTTCTAATTATTTAAATATTGAAGAAATGTTTATAAATATTTCACCACCAGAAAATGTATAATTGAGTAGGCATCTATATCAAAAGTTAAATGGGTTTCATTTTGTATTAGATTGTTGAGATAAAAAGAAGAGCTATCTGCGGATACACCTAAATCAAAAAGATTTCTACCACAAACAAACACATCTACGCACATCATTAGGGGTATTCACGATCCGGTGCAACTGGTCTAGTATCATTGAAAAAATGCAAAAGTGCAACTTTTCTTTGCACCACTGACTAAGATTTTACAACACTTTTGCACTTTTGCTATACCCTAACCCTATTGCAACAGAAAAATACAATGGTGCCAAATTTGCCTGGTTTCGTTGACAGTTTGGCAGCTGTTATTTCCTGTCATAAATGGTTGTGTTCAAACTGATTTTGCATTTTTACTCCAGAATTGCAATAGAACAGAAAAGGTGCATTCAGGATTTATAGAAAAAAATAAAATTTCGCAATTTTACACCTTTTTGTTGCATCGGATTGTGAATACCCCTATTATTTTTTTTATTCTCATGTTACTAGCTTTGTACAACTATGTACCTATGTATGCATTTGTTTCGTGTACCATAAGATAATGAAAAAATGGAGAAAAAAGGGCAGAACCAAATAAATGTTAATTTATAACAGTTTTGTAACTGTGCGTCGTTTGTTTTTAACAGCACCTTTCTAAATCGAACTGCTGTTGTAAATTGGTATGCCTGGAGTCACTTCTTCTGAGAAAGCAAAATTAAGTTGGCCCGCTTAACTGCACATCTGTTATCCATACATGGAGCTACAGCTTAAGCGATGGAGCTGCTTCAAATTTAAAAAGAGCATTATCTCGAAAATATCTTAAACAATTTTGATGAAACTTCATATTTTCTTCTATACTAGATAATAATACCTGTACCTATAATCTTTGTTGGTTAATTTCTTATTTTTAAGTCGCTTAGGCTACTTAACTAACTTTTTAAACTTTCTATTTTTCTATATATGTATTTACATACGAGTATATATGTATAGTTCGCATGTACCTACATATCATAATTGAAACCTTCAATGCTATACATCTTGGTGGACTTTTTTACCAAGTAAAAAAGTACAGTTATGTAGGTAAAAAATAAACAAGCCTTTTCATTTGAACTACATAATGTGGAAACATAAGTCGTAAAATAAATTCTTAATTCAATACATACATATACATTATATGTAAATATATTCCACATGGTTATCTACCTAAGGAATCTCAGCTTACTAAATAGGATTTAAAATGGATGATGCAATAATTCAAGAAATAATTACATACAACGGTTTTGCATATGTGTGTGTGAGTTTTTTTTATATTATGTAGGTATACCTACATATTTGGCCACATTGTTGAATATATGTTGGCATCACTTTTATTTTAGAATTTTTTTCATGCAAAGCGTAGATTTATAAGCGAAGCATCAGATTGCGTGGTTAGTAGTTTTCAAGTAACACCTGCACAGTGTGGTCAAACCTTTAGAAAAAGTGTCGGCAGAAATATAAATTTTGTGTTTTTGTTTGTTTGTTTGTTAAGAAAGGTTATCAGAAGGTGAGTTTTCTTTATTTAAAAATACCTTTAACTAGTTGCCAAGCGAGTTATGTGAAGTTTTTGATTTTAACGTTTATCTTAAGAAATATTTATTAGTGTTTATTTCGGTCGTTAAAATAATTCTTACCTTATCTTGCGCAATAATGATTAATGTATAAAAATTTAGACATTTTAGGAAGTTCATATTGGGATTTTTATTATGATGTTGTTGTTGTACCCATATATAAATAAAACTAGTGTTAGTTTTTTAATTGTAGATAAATAATTTGATAAATTATATCTGGCATAAATCGAAGCGAATTCTACATTAAACACTGAAATCCTACCCAGTAGTATTAATCCCTTGTAATTTTGCTTGACAATTTTTACTTGCGATATACATAGGTACTATAGGTCAAGTTTTGCATTTGAAAAAAAACCCGAATTGGAATAAAGTTATAAAATAATAAAATGCACGGCTGGATCGCACCTGCTTGATCTTATGTTCGATCATTTTGTAAGTACATATGATTCTTAGTAGAAATAGGTGTGTTAAGGTGTGTTTTTTTTAAATTAAATTATGCACAGGTAAACATTATTTTATAAAAAAAAATGTTGGTATTATAATTTTAAGTTTAAAGTTTACATTTTTTCACCCGTTTTCCAAATATTGAATTAAGACAGGATTGTTTTAAAAAATCCCAACAAAATATTTTTTTATTTTTTCGAAAATTTTGGTGGGTAGCTATGCAGTATTATAAAGAATCCGAAGATCCTCCTGCCTACAAAAAAAAAGTTGATCAAAATCCGTTGATCAGTTAATGAGAAAGTCGAAAATAAAAAAAAACTGCAAAGATTTTTTTAATCAAAATTGTTAGAACCGTTTATGAGATAATTAAGATTAACCATTTTTGGTACAAGAAAATGTATGACAGGTACCGTTATTGTTAGGGCTAACAAAAAAGATAAGAATGCAATCACCTAAGAAGCTTACGTACCAAGTTTGAAGGAAATATCTTTAGTCGTTTAGACAGACAGTTAGACGAAATTTGCTGGCTTTACTTTCTTAGTGTTCTCTATCATCGTAGTGTCAAGTTTGATAAAATCTCGAGTTCGATTTTTTTCCAAATGCAAAACTTGTCCTATAGTATACCTACATACATAGGTATACGAGGAAAAAATAAACAATCTATTATGAAAGATACGCATACGCCGCAGTTTACCCTTGTTTCATCTATTCAAAATCTTGCTGAATTATAATTAGGTATTTAATTTAATTTATGTTTTGCATGTTGTACATTGTACATACATATATGATTCCGTATGAAATCTCATGATCTCTTTATATGAACTGTCAAACATTATTTGCGTTCCACATACCTACCTACCATCCACAGGTCAAAAAATCAATATAGGAGATTATCAATAGGTATTACAAAACGATGTGTGCAACAAAAAAGAGGACATTGAACTAAATGTCAAAACGAACGAATATTCGTTGGCAGCTCTCAAGTGAATATATACCTATATACATACCTAAATTTATGAACTGTCAAACAACAAAACAAATACATTTCTCGCGATCGACTAACCTCTAAATCAAATCTACGGACCTACTTATAGGGTAGAGTCGCCTATTGCCGGCCCCTTCCAAATAACAGCGTTGTAATTAAGAAATATAAGGACCTACTTCTATGCTTAGAGCCTTATTACGATTTGACATTTATTCCTTATAATATGTCAAAATTTTCATAAGATATTAACAGTAATTTCACAGAGTTGTGAGTTAATTAAATGCGCAACCCATCGGGAAAAATTATTTGCACTGAATAATTGTTGGAAACCCTTAGTAAACATTGCACCAGAATTTAGTGATTTTGGGAGAATTTTGTTGGGTTAATGGTATTATATGTTGTTTATATAGTAAAAGAGTATATATTTCAATTAAAATTTGCTTTAAAATTTTGCTAAAATAGGCCCCCGGCGGAAAATAGGCAACATTTAATGTTTTGAGAAAATTACAGAAGTAAATAAATGATTAATAACACGAACAATCGAGCAAAAACTGCAATTAAAAATCAATAAAATCCAGTATTCGGCAGCCGTTTTGCAAGTAGAAACTAGGGGGCCGAATATTGGGATGTGTGTCCTAAGTTCGGCCGCTTCATATAAAAAAAAATTGGTTCAGGTCTTAATCTGTGTGGCCGAATTCAGGAGCATTAGTGGCCGGAAATAGGAGCATAGCGGCCGGACACTGGAGAATATGACTTTTTTTGATAAAACATAAATAAATAATAGTTTCATCGGGACAGAGATAAATAAAGAATAATTTGCTTCAAGAATGAGTGGAAAAGGTTGATATTTGCAGCTTCTGTTCCAATATTTTTTACCAAAAATTCCTTAAGGGGCCGGCCACTGGGGACTCTACCCTATACCTATTATAAAACGTCATTCGCGACGAATAAAAAAGCCAAAATTTCAAAATCGACGAACATTTATTCATTCATTGCTCGTTATGTGAATAGGCAGTTCTTAAATTCACTTAATCCCAAGTTTTTAGTCTTCAATTATTAAATATTTTGAATAATCTGAGGCAGGACAACGTCTGTCCAAGCACATTTATATGTACATATATTTATTTCAAACCTCTACACTATGTTACCTTATATGTGTATGGATATAGGTATGTATGTATATATTACTTTTGCGCCTAAAAACAGATTTCTCCAGAGCGGTTTTGTATTCAGTATCAGAGTTGAATAATATAATTTTGTATCCCACTGTATGATCTCAAACAGCATACTACCATTGCTCTTTTTCTTTGTATTGAAAACTGACCAACCGCAATACATATCTATACAGATATATTCCATACAGTAAAATATATACACATATAGAATAAATGTAACACACATACACTACTACCACTAGCCAACCGCAATAGCGTGGTTTGTTGCCTTTCCAACATCAAAAAGGTACCTACGGTTTCACACGAAGATCGTTTTAATTAATTAGGTAGATACATATGTAGGTATGTACGAGTTTATGGAGTGACGAAGCCAAGCAATATAGAGGAGAGGCTATACCTATGTGTGTGGAATGTCTATCGGTTCAAACGATTGACCTGTTATATGTTACGTTTTTAGGTGATAGTTGGTTGGCGTGATATGGACATGTAGATTAGAAGCTAGAAGTTTGACTTCAAATGAATAACAAAAAAAAAAAAAAAATAGAAAAAGTTCACAGCTTTGGGTATCATGGCTTTTGACGAGGTTAAGAAAGGTACCTACGTGCATTTTGTCTCATCATCCATCCAATTTAAATTCGGTAGATAGGTACATCATGTATAGGTATGCGAACAAAAATCTAAATTATTTCTCACGCCATAGTTTTCTACGAATCTACCTACGTAAGACATAATTTCTCACAAATACACAAACAGTTTTTCTATTTAATTGATACAACCTCCAATATAAAAACGACGATTCGTCGACCGTTAAATATGTTGGCACTGACAATATTTATGAGATACGTGTTTTTATATAATGTACATAAGTATGTATGTATGTAGATAAACACCTATACATATAACTACATATATACATACTATTGCATTCCAACAATCATATTGATTTTACGAATGAATCCGGCGCGATTTAATTTAAATGAGAACATGCGTCATCGACCGAACCGACCGACCGGCATTGCCACATGGATGCACCGTAGCAATCGGGGGCCTTCGTAATTCGTATTATATGTACCTACTGCCGCATGATCACGTAGCATTGCTGGCTGCTAGCTGGTTGCGGCACAGCAAGTTGCTTGTTGGATGTGATAATGCACTCGTAAAGCCGTAGAGGCCATTCAGAGTCGGACGAGCCCCCTAAATTCCTTGAATACCAGTTTTTCTATCGCAATTAGATACCTACCTACATACCTACATGCACAAACACAAATAAACCAGTAAATGAATTGTTTATTTAACAGTAGTGGTTGGTCCATTTCTATATAACGGATACTGATACCTAACCCATACCGAAACCGACGCGACGACAATGAGAACATTGATGTTGAGAATTATTGAGATACTAAAAAGGCGTGTGATCTGTCATGCGTAGAATGACATTTACGATTACGAGTAGAGTATGTAGACATACCTATCGCTTGTATGTTCGTGGTCTGGTCAGAGGTAGATTTCTTCAATATCATGTAGATATTTTACTGTACAGTGTATATATACCTATAAGTTTGTATGCAGGTAACATTATTTTTGTTCTATTACTATCGTACGATACGGCATGACATCTAAAAAGACGTCATACAATTTTGGTCAAGAATCGAGCGAGATCCACCCATTCATTCATGAAATTCATTGAGTACAAAAACATGTTGTTGTTTTGATATTTTACGGATGTGCCCACTTCGGATCGGGTGGGTTGCCTGTTGCTTTATTTTTTTGTTGATTTTCTACTCAATTAAGCCATTTTCTCTACGTCACAACATGGAAATTTTAGTATGCCTAGTAATAGAGTCCAATAAACAAAAATTGCGTACATAATGATGATAAATAATTGACAGCAAAAGTTGATGTCAGAAAAAAAAAGAATTGATGTCAATTATTTTTTACTTGCGATACATAATTTACATATTTAATTTACATATGGTATCTTAGTAAATCTACATATGTACATTATGCACGTCATATCTTATGGAAAATTATAAAAAATATGAACCTCGAGGCTTTAATAAATAAAATGATCTTAGACAATTTAGAGCAGTTTTGTTGCACATAGTTCTCCGCGGTCCGAGCAATATCACCAAAAGTGTTTTGTTTAGCAGGAGGAGGAATATACATACAGCCTTATTTATAATTGAATTATAGCAAGTATAGGGTCCGCCAAATAACTTTTTTTTTTGAATATGGGCGCTGTGTGGCACGTAGCGCCGTCCTGTTGAAACCAAATATTGCCAATATCCTCCTCTTCAATTTTTGTGAACAAAAATGCGTTCAACATGGCCCGATAACGATCGCCATTAACTGTAACGGCCACTCCTTGCTCATTTTCGAATTATGCCTCTGGACCAAAATCCGCACCAAACAGTGACTCGTTTTGGGTGTATCGGCTTTTCAATGTATGCGTGCGGGTTTTCTGTGCCTCAAATGCGACAATTTGGCTTGTTTACATACCCGCCAAGATAAAAATGAGCTTCATCTGAAAAGATGATTTTTTTTGGCAAAATCGGCATATTCTGTAAGTCGATCGCAGGCCCACTTAGCGCGCGTTGTTCAAGCGTATACACAACCATATTCGTTCAGCGGAAGGATAAAACTAATTATCTGTCAAATCAGACATGAGCTAAGTGTTACCATTCACGAAATAAGCACTAGTTGAAAAAAGAGTTAGATGGCGATTTCGTTATATAGCACTGTGCACTCCTTATAATGTCCCTGAATTCGAAAATCTCATTTACAAAACTTATGCAACGTTAAATAAAGCCATTATAAGCTAAACGCTTAAAGGTTGAATAGAGTCTACATAAGGAAATTATAGTTTCGAAATTTTGGGTTTGGACATAAAACAAAATGCAAACAATTTCCATGGATTTCCATGATATTTTCTACCCACAGGTTAAAATTTTAAAAAAATTAAAAACTTTAATATATATATTTTTTGAGTAGATGATGATGTAAACGGTAACAACCAGCTATGTGAGTCAGAAAATCAAGAAAGATTTGAACCCGAAGCCCGCCAAAATCTCACACGACGTTTATTTATTGGACCAGCGCACACCAGATGAACTATTCTGGTGGAAAAAAATGTATACATGTACCAAACTCTTTCATGTGAGTTAGATGATGCACACATTTTGTCCCTCAAAGGGAGAAAGTTGTGTGTGTATTAGTGTTCTACCTCGTTCTTCCACTCAAAAATTGGCGGAACTTTCATTCCGTTTCGTTCCCCACACTTCGCTTCTCTCTCCAACAAATTCAATACTCCGGCGGAAGAATTCATCTCGTGTGCGCTGGCCCATTGAACAATACTTTTCAGCACACAATTAATTACACCAACAGCCCCATTATTGACTCGCTTCAATACTATAGTTTGACGGAAAACTAGTTTTAAAGGGTTCTAAGGGAGTAACAAAAGAAATGTATTCATTAAAATATTTTTTTCATATAAAAAAAATGTATTTGTCTATTCTGAAGTCAATGATTCAAAGATTTCAAATATTTGGTCTAACTGTGAAAGTTTTACTTCAATACTTTTTTGAAGAAGAATCTAAAAAAAACAGAAGTTTAGGTTAATTTGATTAAAAGAATAATTACATACAAACCTTATTAGACGAATTCCAATTTACGAAAAATTTTCGCTTTCGTTTCCATAGTTTTTTTTTGTTAGTTTTAGCTTTTATTTTGTGTTCATTAAAACACAATCATTACACCACCAAAAGTTCTATTTGCGATTTCTGACAAACAGCTGATTTGATCATGACAGTGGAACGGAATAGATTACCCGTTTTTGGTACTTTTTGGACATAAGCCACTGCATAACTATATTTTATGGGAAAATGTTTTATAAATAGAAATTTATGGAAGGGAACTAAGATACTACATAAGACTTTATTCACTGTATAATACTATTCATCTGCTTAGATCATTCTATTAAATAAGACTGATAATGTATATGTACTTATAATGTGGGCTACAGGCCATTATTGCTGCAAAATTTGAGCTATTATTTGCCATAACCATAATCTATTTTATGGCAAACAATTAGTATACCTAATTGGTGTGCCATTTTTTTTAACAAACCATTTATTGTCGAAGCGTCACAGTGCTATGTTGTTTCTCTCAGGTTTGGGCCATAGCCGTTATCAAATTTGTGAAATTGGCTATTCGTATTCATCCCAACAGTCAAAACTTGTGAGTCACAATAACAATAGAAATCGTGATCTACTTACTCCTAATCAGGTCGCAACTAAAAAGTTGTACGAATTGTTGACTTTTTTTTTGGTAATGACTACTGGTTTATATATAACTCAGATTGCATTCTTCAATGAGTAACCGATGAGAGTAACCAAATCTAAACTTAGTAGACACAGCTAAATATATTAAAGTAATTTTAAATTAATTTTTTATAAAAAACATAATCAGCCCTATCACAAATTCCATCGTAAAAATTCCCCGCATGGACAGTTACGCCACGATCTACTACAAACAGCTGTCAAAAATCCGAGTGGATAATTTTTTTTTTGGAAATCAGCTGTTATATCAAAATGAAATGATTAATAACAAATCAAAAGTGTGTGACAATGGCGCATTGGATAAAGTGCATGATTGTTAACTAGGACGTGTGGGTTCGATCCCCACGCTAGGCGCATTCTTTTCTATACCATTTTAATTGGGTGCCGCCCATGGGTTAAAATGAGACAGTCAATACCTGGTTCTCAAATCCACTGTGCCAAACTAGTGCCGTGCAATTCAGGTTGCTTTTAAAAGACCTTAGGTCTTACAGGTCAATTAAGTTTAAAACCACCTTCTGGTCCAAGAATATTAAGATCGTCTTGTACAATTTTCCAGAAATTTTGAACTTCTTTTGCCAGTTTTTTTGTATAGCCTTGGGCCAGGTCGGCTCTCTCGCTCATTAGTTAAAAGAGTATTTCATATTGGACTTTGTTTGTTGTTCTTGTCTTTTAAAATCAAATATTATTTATAAAACCATAGAATTTGTAAAAATACTTACATAAATATTTCTTTAAAATAACTGTTAAGGACGCCTTACTTTCAGAGTCCGACACGAATGGTATGTCCATTGTATATATAGTATATATATACAATGGGTATGTCGTAGAAAAATTCCATTCCTTTCCATTGGAATTCAGTGCTACCAGTTTATATGAACTTCGAAAATCGTAAGCGATTTTTTCACTCCGAATCAATGCGATCGAATTTGATATACTTTTTTCGGGAAACATAGCATATTTTCGATTACGATAGAATTTGTGATAGGGCTTAATGTAAAAAAAACTGTCCACCCGCTTGGGAAATATTGATTTTTCAAAAAAAGAAAAACATTTTTTTTTAAATCTAAATAAAAATGTTCTTCGAAAATTTTATATTTATAGGAATTTCTGTACAAACATTTTGATCGAAATCACTTCGAGTCAGCTAATAAGATAGTCGAAAATAAAAAAAGTTTCTATGCCAGGTAGCGTATTGCCAAACTGTATATCAGCACATATGACAGATGACATAAAAAGTCCATAGTTTGTGCTGGACCATTTGCTGCTCACCGAATTTGACAGCAGCTCCGGTGGTCACAAGCAGTTTGCTTGTAACAGATCACAAAACTGTATGATAATACAGAGAGCTCGCAACTTTTTTTTGTGCGTTTTAACTACTACACTTATTAAAGAAAAAATTTAAGGCAGTAGATTGTTTATTCAAAGAATGACTCCAGGTGTATTTTAGACATATACATACCTATCTCAAAGGGCTTCTTTCAGCGATGCATACATATAGATATATAAAGTTCACGGCTAGCGTATATAAAGCTCGGTGCGTGAGGGGGGCGTACTGCCCCATGCAACTAGGGTTACCAGCTCAAAATTTCGAAAAGCCTGACGGTAGACAAAAAAAAATATGATTTTCGAGATAAAAGCCTGACAAATTTTCTTTTATTCTTTTTGACAATTAGAAAAAAAAAGAAATACAGTCGAACTTCGACAAGTCGAACTTCGATAACTCGAATATTTGATAACTCGAATGAAATTGGTTGGCAATAGCGCGAAGCCTGAAGTTTACATGTAATTTTTGTTTGATAACTCGAACTTCTATAACTAAAATGTCTCGATAACTCGATTGTCTCGATAACTCGAATATATTATTTAGCGTCACCTTCGGTAAGTCGAATTTTTTAGGGAAATTATCAAATTCTGTGGATTTTTACAAGTTCATTTCATAATGCATTGCGTTTGTGGGCACTGAGTTTATATGTTTTATGACCTTGTATACATATGTGTGTGTTGAAAATTGTGATTCCGTTAAGTGTGAGTAAAAGCTGTCATGTTCCGGTGTTAGAACACACATTATTAGGTTGATATACGTATGTATTATATTACGAATTCAGTCTTATTTCAAGAACTGAAAAAAAGACGAAATAACAAGTGTAAAGAAACTGGCGTAGATATTAACAGTGCAGTGTGAAGTTTTTATTAAAAGTAAGACTAACGTGGATATGTCGTCAAACGAACATTAAAAACATCGTTTGAAGATAAATTTGAATTAATAAAAGAGGTGGAGAGTGGGTCAAGAAAGAAGGATGTGGTTATTAAATATAGCATTCCAGCAAATCCATTCGTCATTCAAGCTTAACAGAATACTTTAAATAATAATAATAAAAATAACTGTACTTTTTGTATTCGCAATTAATTAAATTAATTTTGTGTTTTACTTGATAACTCGAAGTCTTGATAACTCGAATTATTTCTTCGGCAAGTGATGGTTCGAGTTATCGAAGTTCGACTGTTATTATAAAACTACATAAAAAGTATCTATTCCGACAGGCGTTCATATACATTCATATATACCTATATAATCAATTCGTATACCTTTCTCTACATACAAAGTAAAGCCATTTCGCCATGTTTTTTATAGGCCAAAAAGATGGAGGGAATTTGAATTTTTGCCTCACCAAGATGGCGACTTGGCTTTACTTTTTGACGTGAATTCGGGTATCTAAGTAGTACATACATAGAAATCTGTGATAAAATTAAAGTATCAGATTTCCACAACTTTTTGTCTCTTTCTAATAAGTGAAACCTGAAAGAAGAAGAATGAACGCATTCAGGAATATTTTTGAAACGTTTTTCTTTTATTAGGTAGGTAAGCTCATTATTTATTGTGTGATTACCATAAAAATGCCTAAAAAAAACATGAAGTCTGGCCAAAGCCTGATTGAAATGTTAAAAGCCTGACGCGTAAAATGGTAAGCCTACCTGCAAGTTTGGTTGTAGGTGCATTTTTTTGCAATCCGCGGGGGAATTGGTTGAAAAAAAACGACCAAGGCGCTTAGTGAAATATTTGGCAGCACTATTAATTTGCAAAGTGACATTTGAAGGACAGGTGTAATGCAAGAAAAAAACAAACATCACTGCTTGCCTCATCCTCATCCTTCTAAAAATCATCGGGTTGACTTGTTTTGTGTAATTTCGATATATTTATTGAATTTAAACTACTTTTCTATTAAAATAACATAAAAAGAACCAAGTTAATTATTATTTATGCAAGAAAATGTGAATCAAGTAATTTGAAACCTGAAATCAAGTATTTTGGAAATTGTTTTTAGCCGATGTGATTTTCTTTTAATTTAATTTTCACAAATACAGTGGTACATAGAATTCAACTACTTGAAAACTACCCATTCGTCGGTCACTGGTGACATGATATTAGTGGACGAGTTGCTTATTCCGGACGGGACGCTCAGTTCCTATGTCATTAGGAATATAGGTCTGAGGCTGAGCAAGAGCGGACGACGTTCAAGAAGATTGAAGTATGCGTAGAAGATTGAAGTATGCGTAGTTTGTAGCAGAGAATCTGTATTGGGTTGCTCCCGTGTACAAAAAAACGCAGCCGAAAACAATTTTCTCAGAGAAACCTTTGTTTTGTAGTTCATTCAATTCTTGTTAATTGAACGAATATCAACTTCAAGAAATACTTTTTTATTTAATAATAATTTCACAGTCAAGTTTTAATATACATATAATAAAAATAAACGCAAAAATGAAAATCGCTGTAGAAGGTTGTGCTCATGGCGAGGTGGGAAAAATCTACAACACCATAGAGGCAATACAAATGCGGAAAATGTTAAAATTGATTTGGTGTTGTGTTACGGAATGTATATTAAAAGGTAGGTTAGGTTAGGTTGACATGGTCGTTAGGAAAACAACTGACACACTTAGACCAAATGCTCAACCAAACCAAACAAAACTGATAATTATCTGACATATCAAAATGTCAGTTTTGAAGTTTCTATACATTTTATCGATAACTTTGTGAAAAAGTTTTTGGTAGCACAGTTTTTATCCTCTCCAATAGCTAAGCCCCGAGAATTCTCTGGGTTTAAGCTAAGCACCCCCGGGATTAGTTGTTGTTGGATTTAGTATGCAAAGTGTCAATCCTACTCATCGTTTTTTTCGTCCAATTTCCCCGGGGCTTAGAAAAAAACACGCCTTATGTATGCATAGTTTTTTTTTGACTGCTCTTAGAACCCAAGCACACTGAACGTAAATGTGTAGTGTTCGATAGGAACAAACCTAGAACTCAAACACACCGCACACGACACGCAATCGAATTTGCATCGTTGCTCCAAAAAAATTGTATGCACCTACCATCTACCATTATTCTAGGGGCTTAAAAAAATATCTAAAAAAAGAATATAGACATTCACTTAAAACCCTTAAGTACCAATATTGAAACAAACCTCTACAGCAGCTTATGCTCTTTTCTATCAGCATAATGTCAAGTTTGATCAAAATCTCGAGTAAGTTTATAGAAACTTAACCGGAGTAGATAAAGAATTCAAGGATATAAAATTCCATATTATCCTAAAACTACTTAAAAAATAAAAATTCCGTTTGAATTATATATGAAGTGCAGTTTTGTTGTAAATGGATGAAATTTGTTCTTTATTGTCCCAAATGCAAACCTTATGAATTTTTTTAAAAACAAAATCCCAATTAAGAAATAACCTTAAATTCTCCATTGAAACTGTATATAATCTACCTATAAAAAATTAAATCTGTTGTAAAAAATTAAAATGAACACATTTTACAAAAAGCTGGCAACTTTTTTCCCATATAACGTTATCCGTATGACGTCCTTTTAGTTCTATTTCTTTTTAATGCCTGAGGATAAATATTGCAAACATAAAAATGAACATAAAGTCGAGTTTTCGAGTTGTTCTCTCATTTTAATTAAATTGTAAAAATTCCTGACGTCAGTATTCAGATTAAATAATTTACAACTTACCATGAATTGGATAGTCCATAAAAAAAATTTTACCAAACATTCAGATACAAATCAATTATTAATAAAAAAAAAAAATAACCAACCAAAATTCCAACGTTGTGCCTTCCTATATCAACAGTTTCTTTTATGAGCCTCTTAAATTTAATTTCTCAATCCAATTCACAAAACATCAACCAACTTATTTAAATACCCAATATCTTATCTCAATAAGAGTCAATTAACTTTCTGACGTTGATCACCATCATATCATAAGTATGTTAATAAAATACCCATAAAAGATCGTTATAAAAGATTTACAAAAAAAAAAAAAAAAACCAAATCAAATTCAAATCTGAGCTGACTCATTTTTATGATTTCAAAGAATATGAAGAATGAAAAAAAAACTCGTTTATTTGAAGCAACCTGTCGCCTTCTTCTTAGAGACTCATTAACGCCGTGTCATGGATGTATAGCTATGTATAAGTTGTAAGTCTCATTACCATTAATCATTGGCAGTTTTTTTTTTTACTGCTTCCATCTTCATCTTCTTGTCCTTCTTCGTTTTTAATCTCATTCATCGTTGACTTCCATTCATTTCTGGGCTGGATACGTGAAGAAATGCATGTGCTCTTATGCATGAATGGTCGGTCGATGCTAATGCAGGAACATGGAGGATGAGCATTTTTCCAGAGAAGTTATGCCAACAGCTTGGAAATTCCATACCAATTTAATCGTTCCATCAAAGCAGCGACAACTATTTTTATCTACTAAACTAAGAACACAAATCCGACAAAACGGAATGAATTATTTAATATTATTTTTTATACCTATTTTTTGTTATAACAACCATCATCATCCATAAGCACGTCATAACCACCACAAATCGACGGGGGAAAATTCCTGTTTAAAAAAAAAAAAAAAAACTAAAACGATTTAAAAGTCATCCGCTCTTCAAAGCAAGCCTCCTGCGCTACTTGAATTCGGATAACCTTGATGCAGTTGTAAGTGCCTAAAATGGCATTCAAGTCAGATAGGTATAGGTACCTATGTATGTATGTATAATAAAAAAATTCAAAGCAGGTTCATTTCGATTGAGGCTATAATCGGTCATGTGGCTTGCCGCTCGATTCTCGAAGCTGCACCAACCACCACGTGCTGCTGCTGGGAACTGTCAAACGTCATCTCGCCTTATTCATTGCCTTGATTCCATCATCTGTTTGCAACCGGCTTTCACCGGTTGAATATTCTCTCTTTTTTTTGTGTGTTCCTCTTAATTCGTTTGTTGCTAGGCAGAGGCAATGGCACCACCTATGTGTTTCTTTATGATACTCTAGCTCTAGCCATGTGGTCTTTTGTATCTATGTAAGTATATAACAGTACATGGTGTCAATGGCATAGGTATTCATTATTATACCTACTTGGTTGAGTTATGCCATTTCCTCTTCTGTCAAGCCGATCGGTAATTCTGAGGAAATGCTGACTTTCTCAGAATGCATTAGTTTCAAAGGAAACGTGTCATATCTTCTCATCGTCCCATTTCTATCTCTCGATCATGATATAGCGATACAAATATCTTAGAAATCTTCTTTTTTTATAGATTTCTTGTCGTGTCTTTTTTTTTTTGATTGATTATTTTATACACTTAGAGAAATTGGTATTCAATGTTTTCTATTTCTGTTAAACTAATAAAGAGAACATATTTATTTATTAAATTCTTTGTATGCGGAATGAGAATCTTTCGCAATAGGTTACACATCAGCATATTTATTATTTAGGGTAGGAAAAATTTAGCGCTTGGGCGCCATTTAAGGCTTTTAGATAATTTCCTAATTATCGATTTTGGCATTGACAATGGCACGAGTGTCATCGTTGAAAAAAATGCTAGGGGTTATTTGGGTTAAATGCTTTCTCGTACCAGTGATGCCAGATCTTTTTCTTTGGTTTACCCACGACTTGGACAAAAAGGGGCCCTTTTTCACACGGTGTCGCCCACAAGAAAAAATTGAAGAAAAACGCTTGTATATTAATTCTTTTATTAAAATAAATTAACTTACCTAGGTATTCTGAAAAATATTTAAAAATAAGGAATTCAGTTTCAAAATTCGTGAATAATTTTGGTAATGGAGCAATCTATCATTATACTTTTTTGAAATTAACTCAATTAGTGGAATACACATTCTTTTGCTTAATATAATAATAGGTGATCCTTGTTTACAACTAAATTCACACAAGTTACATAATACCCTTTGATTGGAAAGACGACCTTATTAGACAAATGTTGTAAATCATATCTTTGCCTAATCGATTTCGTTTCAATTTCAATTCAATTCATTATTGGGGCTTCAAACACAATATTTTTTTATAACAATATTTTTGTTTGCTTAGCATAAATTATTATGTTGCCGACATATAAATTATGCCTTACAAATCTATTCAGAAAGTTAATGTATTTTTTATAACTTACTCATGATATTTCCTTTTTTTTAAGTCAATTTGTATGCTTGCTCCCGCCATACTTTCATTTTTTTTAAATCGATTTCGTTTCTTACTTTTGACATCTGTTATTATGACAAAAAAATCGTTCTGGTTTATCTTTAGAATGAGGAAGAGTGGATTCTATTTTTAAAACTTTTCCTAAAATGGCAAACAATATTATTTCGTCATTGAAATTTTGAATATGGCAATTTGTTTTAAATGAACATCATCATTGCTCAAAAGTATGGAAATATTTTGGAATTTATTTGAAAAATTAAAATGAGCCTTTTTTTAACTGAGAATCATAAAAATGTCTTTTTAATTATTTTTTAAACACAACAAAGGCATTCCTCTACGAGCTGGCATCACTTGCAATCAAAACCAGATTTTTACATAACATTCCACAGAAAGTAGACGAACTGCCATAAAACTTTTGGGAACGTGTTATGTATTTTATTACAATAAAATTGTAAATATATTGAATTTTGAATATAACTTACAGTTTTGTAAAGTAGCAGCTATAAAATTTCATTTAGAGCAGGGCTCTAAACAGAGTTCGACATTAGATTCATATTATCTAATTCTGTATTTTTTTTAAGGGCTAGTTGACGTAAATGAATTATCTGTCAAATTCACATGAGATCTGAAATAGGGATGAGCGACAATGAGAAAAATATCGATGTAATATTAAATACTCAACATCGATAATAATAATTATCTAATCGATGCAACGATGTTCTTAACGAATTTCCTTGTTTCTTCCTTTAACATCGATGTTGAAGCATTGATTTTTGTTGTTAATATAGATGATCATCGCTGATCCCTAATGTGAAGTATTTGTTTTGTTGTAAATTATCGTTTTGTATGCAATTTGTTATTTTTAAAATGGACATTAAAAGAATACTCAAATTTATTTTCATACACAGAAATAGAAAATAGAAACCGCTGAAGTTGTGGATTGTGCGTAGGGCCAAGGCAAATGCATTAAGAAATCAAACTTAAACACATTTAATTTTCAATTATTAAATGACATTACTTGCTTTTCTGCAACATAAAATTATTATTGGCATTCGGTTGTTTTTTTGAGAACTGAAAAACCCAGTTTTTTCACAACTCTTGGGCTTGTCAACAAAAACATAGGCCGACCATGGGTAAAGTTCAACGAAGGATGGAAGTGAATTAGGAAATATTAGTTAATGACAGCTAAGAGTTCAAATGTGTTTAAAAAAAAACAAATCATTTAATACTGTCACTTTTGACCTTAACATTTTCGTACAGTTCTTACCACTTAATGTGTTCGAATTTTAAACACGATTTGTTTCTGAAATTAGACGTCATAAAATTAATGTGTGACTGTTTTTTTCCTTAAGCTGGAAAAGTAAGTGGCCCGGCCGGAAGTATGTAGTTTGCGACGAAATCAACGAACAAAATTGACATTTTCATACAAATTATCGATAACACATTACCGATAATACAGTTTTTTTTTCCAGAATAATTCCTTTCTGATTGGCAATTCGAAATAACTCCGATTCAGAATACCAATAAAATAAACAAACAAATCCAATTTAATTTTGAATTTCTTGTATCGTTGCATGTGTGTTAGGTCCATATGTACATATACATAGATGTCTTAAACTGTTTTTTCACATTTATAAACATGGCGGAAACAAGAAGACAATACAAAATCGTTGAAATGTTGAAATTAATTTTTATTTTTTAAGAACTTTGGTTATTGTATTTTAAATATTATTTGATTCAATTTTTTAATTGTTATTACTTAACTTTGTCAAAATGATTTTAAATTCAAAATTGAGGTTGAAATTGCTGTTCACTTATCCTCAGAAAAGTAGTTTTTATGAGAAATATTCATTTCGATTTTGAAATGAAATCCAGAATCGTCTTAGCTTCTTTTAAGGAGAAGAACTGCCAATTTGGAACTTAACAAAATAATTTCAGAAGGTTTTAAAAGCACTCCGAAAGGTTCCGAAATTCCAATCGAAAATGCCATAAGAGTTAAACTTAATGTTAGTGAACATATGAAATTGGACATTTTCATTTGCGAGTAATTTTTTCTCTGAGTGCATATATGTACATCCCGAGGAAGTTTATTTTATTTGTATCTTCATAAATACAATTGAGATAAAGAATATACCATAGAAACAAAAGAGTCGGTCTTGTGCTCTACAATCGAAATATTTATATCCACAATGCAAGTGACAGTTCTATGAGAGGAGGCGATCATAAACAATCAGTGTGATCGGTCACATCCGTCCAAACCGTCCGGGGCAATAGATATCTCGGATTTATAACTCGCTCATGTTATAAAAATATAATCGCCAATGAATTAAAATTAGCCTTTCTGTTGCCAATTCGATTGCCGCCCACACAGGCAGACATACAGACAGACACGACAAGACAAGACAGAAAGTCTAAGAGAGGCCATTCGACTTTTTATTTGAAGTTACTATAATTTATGTTGACTCATGGCTGACAATTTTTGTCGTTTCCTAAGATTTGCTTAGATTTTAGGTTTGTATGGTTTTTTTTTTTTTTAGATCATCATACCAATACACATATATGATCATAAATAATAGGTATCTCACAAACCACGTGATAGTTTAATGGGTCTTTATCGTAAAACATCATTCCGACGTAAATGTAAAGATTCTTGGAAACTATTAATGAAATCGAGGCCCTTTCATTGAAAATAAAATTCCATTCACTCGGGCTCGGAAATACCGAATGGCTGAAGATAGGAGGGATTATCTTGCTATTGATCAACGAACGCTCTGTAAAGAAGATACATACATATATAGGAGGTAATAAAATGGATATTGATAATTTTTGTGGCAAATTGCATCAGCCACTTTGAATACATATACATATATAACAATATCGGTATATGTACATAGATATTTTAAGATGTTTGAAAAGATAATATCTAATTCTTTAGTGGTATATGTTTGGTATCTTCATTTTTATTTTACTCTTGATGTATCTAAGTTACCTAAGACCCTAGGTATATGCAAAGGCAAACGTATCTTATCTACAGTTTACACTTTAGATTAGAAACACTATAAGCAGGTAGGTAGAAATATCATATGCCGGTAGAGTGGCGGTAATGAATGAGTATACGGGTTGGTACATACATACATATATATCAACGTGAATTTTGTTCGTAGATTTTATTGGTTGGTTGGTAGGTACCTATGTGTGTACCTAATGGTGGATGGTGAATACGTCATATTTTAAACAAGGTTAATTCAATATTTATTATCTCTGACTTGTGCAGTTTTATTTAAATATTTGGCAAAAAAGACATTTCATACATACAATACATAGTTTTAATAATTTTTGGCAGCTTTTGTTACTGGGGGAAATAAACGCTCTTCGGAAACTTAATTTTTGATGTGAAATATTAATTGGATAAGCAGTTTTACGCCTAACAAGTCAAAACTCTCAGAATTCAAAACCCAAATACTACTGCGTATTGGATTATGTGGGAAGTCTGTATTTATTTCATGTTGATAAAAATAAGGTCACAACTTAAAAGACCCAATTTTTTGTTAGAAGCGGAACTACAGAAAGCCGACATTTTTTGTATCTTCCAACATATAATAAATTTTTTGATATTTGAGAAATATTATTCATTGTAACTAATCGCTAAACATGAATTTAGACTCACTCTAACTTAATCTGACGAGCTAATTTGAGGGTTTTAGTAATAATTACACACTTTTACTAATTATTGCTCTATTACTAAATCTACTACATTCGTTGTCAACTTGACTGCTGTTGAGATTTGAAAAAATACAAAAAATAGATACTGTAAATTACTATTATATTTTCATTTAAAAATGTGACGGTCTGAATATAATGCAGAAAACCTTAACATTTTTACAGATCTGGAACAATCTGAGCAAATACAATCTTACAAAAAACCTTTGACTGATTATCAATAAAAATACAAAAAAAAAAAACGAACAAGCAAGTAACAGAGAGAGTAAGACAGATGAGAAAAATATTTGTCTCTTTTTTAATGGGCGCCAGAAAAATGGGGTTTACACTAAGCCATGGAGTTAAACATTGTAAAGATTTAATATGACATTTAACGTAAAACCGACTGTTAAATTGCCCCTTTCAATTTGCTGATTCTTCAAATCGGTATCTTGAATAAAATTCAAGGTCCTCAAGTTCTTCGAACGGTTTTGATCGAACTCTACATATTTGTGGCTTTCTAAAAATATTAAAATTATTATTCTTCTCCAGAAAATATTTTTTAAAAATTTCTATGTTATGAAATATCCAACGTCAACTGAATAAAGTATAGAAACACTGTTGTGCCATGAGTCCCATTTTAATACTGATTAAGAGTAATTTTTAAATGTTTAGACTTTTGCGCTATTATTTTTTTTCTTTTTTTTTTAATAAAAAAAAGATTTAAAATTTTGATTTTTTATTTATACTTACATTGTGTAGGTATATCTTTCTATATTTTTTGTTTTGATTTTTTTATTACTGGCTTGAACGATTTGAATCATTTTTTTACTTCAATATTTTTTGTAACAGAAGAACTTCTATATTAACTTAAATATTAAAATTTAATATAAATTCAGAAAAAATTTAACAAATTTCGCTGCGTCATAATGTGAGAAGGTGTATCTAATTTTTCTGACTGAGTATTTGACAGATTGATGAGATCCTATTTTCCTGAACTCCCCTATACTTTCTAAAAATGAGGTACCTAAAGGGCACGGTAGATCCCAGCGAAGTTCTGGCACTGCACACTAAGATTTGAAGTTTCCATTTGGGAGCGTGTTATTCGCTCACTTCCTCAGAATTTGTTTTAATTGATTGGAGCAATTCCTATTGCTGTAAAAGGACGAAATTCGTTAAAGCAGTACATTTTAAAGTAAATAAAAGAGAAAAATATGAAATTTGAGGTTTTTAATTAAGAATACTTGGTATCCATCCACATTCTGAAAAAAAGTTTTCGTTTATATAGAGCACTTCCACCTTACGTATCTTTGAAGATTTTGACATGGTAAACTAGGAAAACCTTTAAAAAAAGCGGTAAGATCAGGCCAAAAATGTTTAAGGACAAGAGTCAAGTTCTACTATACGAAAAATTCTATTTAAATAGTTTGATCTATATAAGAGTACCCCAAGTTCTTAGTTCATGAAGTTTTAATTGTAAATATTTAAAGTAGAATAACAACTACAATTTAAGAGATATATTTTATTATTTAATAAATACTAACTAAATTTGGGTGGGTTTATTTGGGGGTGGCCGTGGCGCGATAGTTGTATGTTCGCCTGTCAACCTCATGGTCACAGGTTCGATCCCTGTCCTCTTATTTTTCCATTAAAAACCAATTCTAAAAATAAAATGTCATACAATGAGTTGCTGGTTTACTCATTACATGCTGTTAGAACTAACAACATGTGATTGAGTAAAACTAGTATACCGATAAAATATGACAAAGAATAAAAAAAATTAATGCGAATTATATGGGACAATAAATAAGACAAGAAAATTTCTTCGCATTACTTCAGCCACCACCCTGGAGATAAAAGCTGAGACCACAACCACCATCTTTCCTATCATTCTTTCTCTTCCTCAACCTCACACCCGCGCTGTGTTGAAACATTTAAAGAGTAGTATAATCCCTTGAGCGCGTGTATATAATATAAAAAAGTTTGCTTTTTATTACGCCCAATTCGAAAGCTTTTAAAATTTTGACCAATCAATCCACCAAAATTTAGTGAGTAATTTCTTATTTTTATTTATTAAATAATAAAATGTATTTCTTAATATGTTGTTCTTTCAATATTATTCTACAAGGCTTAAAAAAATATAAAAGATTAACGAGAACATTTATTATCACTGTGGCGTATACGTAATAATATTATTTAAATTTATGTAGTTGTCAGTTTTTTGTTTGATTTTCTTCAAATTAAATTTAACTTTAACATTTTAATAGAAAAAGTAATTTTAAAGAGTTTAGAGTAAGTTATAACAGTTTAACAACAGTTTTTCGTCCTTAAAATTGTTAAATATTCCACGCGATTACTGCTGAAGCAAGTAACTAATTTCCGGAAATCGAATGCCCTTTTAACCCTACAGTGTCACGAAATATGAATTATGTTTCTCGCTGGCTTAGGATAGTGTTGCGAGCGGCACTCCCTGAAACGTACAGTAAATCACTGATAAGTGAATTTTATTTTAATTTGAGATACTTTGGACTAAAATTCACAGAAATCTACAGACAATGAGAGACATTTGACAGAACCTGTACAGTCTCAGAAAACTTCTCAAAACATTTTGTTTATTTAATAAAAAATGATGTTTGCCACCGAAGTTCATATTATTAATAGGACAGTTCGTAAAAATGACATACCATACATTTTACTCCGTCAAAACGTCAGGAAGTGAATCTAATTTTTGTCCCTAGTATGTGACAGTACAACTGAGTATGTGACATTACAACTGAGAACATTTTGTTTAGTCTGCTATTACACGTTGAAACTAGATGCATGCGACTTTGCGACGTAAGTGTAAGAGAGAAAAAAATTCCAAAAGATGAGACAAAAATAACTGCGGTGTGTCGCGTGGGTAAGTTTTCGTTGCTACAATTTGACGTCTCATCTTTCGATTTTTTCTCCCTTGCACTTATTCATTGTTCGAAAAGTCGCATGCATCTATTTAGTTTCAACGTGGAATACCAGACTTTGAATTATTGTACATGTTCTTGAGACTTTTATAACTTAATAAGCAAATATAATAATAGAGTCGCACATATAATAGACACGGTCTTGAACAAACAATTTTTTGATTTGTATTGGTATCTGTCATTCGATGTCAGACAATTTGATCGCTCCTTTTGTATTGTGACATATAGCCATATTCTACTCGAAACTTTCGATGTCGTTAAAACCGATCGTAGAATACAAAGAACAGATTAAGATTGATTATTGTAAAAATGCCACCCATATGTGATTGCCATGACATTTTGATGAACTTTTCATCACAATATATCTCCAACATCTGTAAGTTGTTTAAATCAGATTAAACCGACATTTTCCGCAACAAATCTACATATATTCTAAGTATATAGTACACACAATATTTATTCGTATACGCATTTTATAATACTCGGCTCCCAACATTTATAAATTGATTCTCAATTATTATTGATGATTAAATTGATTGATTTCCGACAGTACCGCGCTCATCAGCAACTGCCTTCAAATGAACAATTAACGTCATTTAGAATGGAAACAAATACAAACCTACGCTACTTGTTGAATAATGTCACATCACACATGTCACAAGCACAGCTATTAAATATTATAGCCGTACATTGCGCATTGCTTGATATAATATAATTTCTACTGGAAAGTTTTTTCTCTGATTTAAATAGGTAGGTACATTAAAAATTCAATTTAAAATGAAAGCTACTGTAATTTTGAGAAAAAAATATGTGGACGATATGCTGATCTGACATAACACTTAGCTTACATCTATAAATTTTAGGGTTTGAAATTTGGAATGTGCTTATAACATGTTGTAGGCGGATGTGAGCATGAGACTGTGTTCACATTATGTTTGTTCCATGTTCTCTACATTCTACCCCAAAGCGCACTGAGGAAGCCGTTTTGATTTCACATTGGACACTTGACAGCTAAACGTGTTGACATTTTTCATTTGTGTACATGACTTGCAAAATATGAATATGTCTGTCATTTTATACCAATTATTTGTCAGAAATTTCCATTCTGCTATATTGTGAGTAACAGGTATGGTAGGTATAAACAGGCAGAAATATTCCCATTTGAAATTTAGTGCTAATGCGAAAGCAGTGAGTTTTTTTTGACATATTTCGTCTTATCTAAGTACCATTAAAAAATATCTGTACCTGACATGAAATCTAAATTTTGTCTCAAGAATAAACTGATGACGGTTTTTAAATATTTTCTCAACTGAATTTTCTGATCTCATCAGTGTTTAACAGTTGATATCATTCTTCCAAGCAAGTAATGCTCCAAAAACTTAAGATGTTATTTTTCATTGTTAGCTAAAAGCTGACTAAGGGACGAGTTATAGCGATCAGGGAAACGAATGAGGAAAAAAATTCTAATGGATAATTTATCATGTTTTCATGAATTTTAAAATAAAAATGCTACAAAAATCGATGACATATAACTCAGAGAATTTTTGTGAAAATGTATTTAATTATTTTCCTGATGAAAACAAATTTTTCGTGCCCTTTGACACAAATTGGAACAAATCATTTCATTGATTTAGATTCCGATTTCTCTCGTTCCACTGACAGAATTGTGGACGAAAAATTTGTTCGTGTGTGTTTCAATCAGGAAAATTTGATGGCAGACTAGCAGTTAGGCTTGAAAACTGGCACAATTTTCCTGTTTGCTAAAATGGCCATCAGGAAAAAATATTCACTTTCATACTGTTTCAACTTACTTTTCCTGATGCGTTTTGCGGGTCGCTAAAGCTGGCTCCTAAGCCATCTTTAACTTATCATGCGTGATGTGTGTGTAGTTTATATTGTTATTGTTCTAACACTCTACACGTAAAAAGTTGTCTTCTAACACACAGTTATTCGTTGCCTAAAAATTGACTAAACTGGCATTTTATTTCGTGGTGAGAAAACAAAAAAAAATCATTAATTTAATATTTGACTGAAAAGAAATTCGTTGTTTTGCTTAGGTTTTCTTCGACTATATAAGAATTCCTTATCTTCTTTTTTGACTTTAATCTGTTAGAACCTTGATCAAATCTCATATTTGGACATTCACCCTTATTGCTCACTCGAACTTGTATGCACAATAATTTAGAACTTAATCTAAGGTGCAGAAATACTTTCTTTAGCCGAACAACATGAATGTGTAAAGTTCCACCTGCATAGCTAAATTTAGTAATCAGAATTTCTAAATCAATGTACCCAAATGTAACGGTAGTATTTAGGTCCGTTTGCTGATACGAATCATAAATATTTATGTTCAACTTAAAACGCTTAAGATCTACGTTTTCCTCTACGTAAACTGTCACATAAGTTCTAAAGTAGAACTTAAATGCTTAAGTTGTGTATCAGCAAACGGGCCTTAGTGGATGTATAATTAAATTAAATATAGGACTGAATGGCACGTACTTGCTTTTATTTGCGATCACATCTCAAGTACAAGATTTTTGGTAGAAACAGCTAAATATATTTTTAGTCCCTTTTTACTTACTTTTTTATATACAAAATGACTTAAATTTGTTTCTAACCAAAATTTTAGCATGATAATTTTAAATATTTAACAATATAAATTTAAAAACAGAATTTCAAGAAAAAATCGCCCATCCGATTTCGAAATCTTGAATTTTGAAAACAATTTTTTTTTATTTAAGAGATGCCAAAAAATGATTTTTCGAAAATTTTGGTATTAAGTATAGGACCTTACTGTATAAACATTTTCATTGAAATCCGTTGAGCGGTTAATGAAAGAGTCGAACATCGAAAATGACGTTTATATGGCAGGTACCCATAGACTATATGCACGTATAATAGTGCACTGATTTTTTTTATAAAAATCGTTAGAACCGTTTTCGAGATGATTGAGATTTACCATTTTTGCCCAAATCAATTGTATGGCAGGTACCGTTATTTTTGGAGCTAAAAAAACAGATTTAAAAATCAATCGAGTCAATCACCTAAACCGCTTAAGTACCAAGTTTGAAGAAAATCTCTTCAGCGGCTTACGCTGTAGGCCTACAGACAGACAGATGGAATTGCGGGGCCCACATTTATCGTGTTCTCTATTATTGTAATTTCAAGTTTGATTAAAATATCGAGTTTGAGCTTTCCTTATAGTACCTATATATATACCCCAAGTAAAAAAAAAAACAGAAAATTGAACATATCTACATTTAAGATACAAGTTATTGTAAAAATGCAAAAGCTGAAATGTGTACAAAATGTTGATGCAACATTTATATTTTGAATGTAGAAGTAATTCAATTTCTTGGTGGTGCCTTCACTCACGACTCCCATTTAAACTAATGCGTTGTATTTTCTTGCGAATAAATAATAATCGTACGACAGAATTCCAAATTGCGTTCTTAAACTAACATACCATTGGGCGCCATTTCATATCACCATCATTTCATTAAAATGATGTTTTATACAATCTTATAACTCTTCATCAAGCCACCAACTTTGTGTCTACATACATAATAATCTTAAACTAACTTAAAAAAAAAATTAAAAGGATACAAAAATATTATTTATCAGACTCATTCGTCATCCACTTAAAGTAGCTGTCAAGCTTTTTAAATGCAACTTTATTTCATTCTATACAATAAAAATCACATTTCATTTGAAGATACCTAAAAAATCAAAAAAAGAAAAACGAATCAATTTAAATATAAATAAAATTTGACTGCAATTTGATGTTTGTATATATGTATGCACATTATGTATGTACATACGCCTTTTTTAAGTTGCTAACTTGCTTCAAACTGATAAACGAAGCGTGTTTCAATTTCATTAATCAAATATACTAACTGCGCACATAATGTAATTGCTGCCCTCGATCTTATAACAGTGGATCACAATTGGCATGAGAAGGTATTTTCGGTATTCAGTATAAATTTGTTTATTTAATAAAGGAAAAAAAAAACGAAAATATTCCGTTTCGGAAATCTTTAACTGTGTCAACACAGAACTTAAATGTATACAGAGAAATTGAACAAATACAGTGGACAATTTAGACACAAACACAAATAGTGCTTAGCAAATAATAATTCTTTGGACAAAAAAAAAAAATATTTTTGATGACTGTCTTTTGTGAAAAGGAATTTATGTATTCGTTTTTCTATTCGATTTTTTTTCGCATGCATTTCAGTTCTCTCTGACGTATGTCTTCATTTGTTGCGTTTTGCGGTTATCCTCAAAGTCGTATACAATTTGAGAAAAAAAAATAATTGTTTAAAAAATGAAATGCACGACTCGATCGCCAATACTTGCCCTTATGTTTGATCACAACGTAATCACAGCTAAATATATATATTTTATACTTAATTTTTCATATATAACATTTAATTATTTAAAAAAAAAATAGTTTGGTATTGCAATTAAATTCTAAAATATTATTTCAAAAAAAAATCGTCGAGCCGTTTTCGAAATATTGAATTTTCCAAAAAGAATAATTTTTCAAGGATTTTAGTATGCAGTATTATTTTAAATTTGAAGGACGTTATGATGAGAAAGTCGAAAATAAAAAAAAAACGTTATATGTCAGTTACGTTAATAACATTCTATGTACACATTTTTTTGAACCAGACTGTCAAGTATACACATATTGTACTGAATATTTTTAACAAAATCTTTAAAACCGTTTTCGAGATAATTAAGATTTACTTCTTTTGATATAATAAAATGCACGACTGGATCGCACGTACGTGTTCCTATCTTCGATGTTTTTTAAAGTCTTTTATCACTTAATTTGTCATATATAAAAATTCTTAAATTTTTTCGAAAAAAAATTGGTATGAACATTTTGAATATTTAATAATATAAATTTAAAAACCAAATTTAGAAAAAATTGCACATCCCTTTTCGAAATATTGAATTTTCAAAAAAAAAATATTTTTTTTTTAAATCTAAAAACAAATATTTTTGCGAAAACTTTGAAATGTAGTATTATTTAGAATACGAAGGAGCTCCTGTATAAAAATTTTGATCGAAATCCGTTGAGCCGTTTGTGAGAAAGGCGAAAAGCAATAAAATGGTTGTACGCCAGATACTGTTAATAACAAAATATTTAAAAAAAATGTTTGAGCAGAATGTAGACCAAATCCAAAGTAGTACACACTAATTTTTATTAAAATCGTTAGAGACGTTTTCGAGATAATTAAGATTGTAAAAAAAAATTGTATGGCAAGTACCTTATTTTTGGGGCTAAAACAACGATTCAAAAATCTATTTTCGACAATCACCTAAACCGCTTACGCATTAAGTTTGAACAAAATCGGTTCAGCCGTTAGACTGTAGATCGTTCTACAGACAGACAGACAGACGGACAGACGGGCGGAATTGCGGACCCACTTTTTTGGTGTTCTCTGTCATCGTAATGTCAACTTTGATTAAAATCGCGAGTTCGATTTTTTTCCAATGCAAACCTTGCCCTATAGTACCTATATATTTATATCGCAAGTAAAAACTGACAAAATGTTCGCCTAAGTTTAGAAAATCCATTAGCTGATCGGTGAGGGGGGTATAAAGGGTAATGGTTGCAACTTACAGTTTTCAGTTGACATCATGATTTCGACTGGAGGGCACTGTGGCTTTATTTGTTTAAACTTTATTGTATAGTGGCCGGTCTGTCATCGTCACCCAGAGGCCGCCATTACCATTACACCCTATAACAATTCTAATGCTTGACGTATAAAGTCAATCAAACGTTGGGTTCATGCATTGCACGAAACTGGAACTGCAACAAAGTCAATCGCAATTGGAAGAGCAGGACTGCAGGCACTCGTAATGCGCATCTAATTGTAGAAATTGACTCATTTGGAGGACACTTTGTGTCAACAGGAGAGGAATACATGGCACATTTTGATGATAGTGTGTTCTTGCCGAATTTATCTTTAACGCTATTTACTCGATAGAGGGCAATATCGTCGAAAATTTGTACTTGAATGTATTGCTGCTGATTACCACCATCTTTTGATCTACCAAATTGAATATACAAAATTCCAGGCTTCTTTAAGTTTTAGTTTAATTCCTTTCCAAATTTTAGAGTTCTTGTATTGTTTTGAATATCTTTCTTAACTCCTTCCGACTCACTCTTGGACCTATTTTACCAGTTGAATATTAAAATCGATGAATCTGAAAATTTTGTCGCTTGTCGGTTGTGAGTTTAGTATATATTAGTACGAAATCCAAACTCACTATTTGCCTGCTGGACTGGAACATTTGCAAGGGGACCCCAATTTCAGGAAAATTCATCTTCAACGTCGAGGAAAACAAAATTATCAGATTTAAAAGAATGCTTATTAGCATTTGGTACACCATGTGGCAATGCATCAGTCAAGGAAACTACAATTGTATTTTCATCACCCAACAACGAAGAGCCCAGCCGATCAGAAGTAACATATGGTCTTGATCCAAATGAATGCCATGTGGTTCCATAACAGATCAACGCTAAATGTCACACAATCTGATGTTAATGTGGACAAATTGTCCGAACGATTTGATGATATGCTTATCTATGTCACTCAGAGGGGCACCTCAAGACTTTTCCTGCCAAGTTTCCTTAAGTCGGAATATGCCAATATCTTTACTCCAACGTCTTTTGTTCTGGGTCACAGTAGAATTGTCAGAAATGGAGGGGCACCGATGATTTTGCAGAAATCAGCTTTTCATAGGTCAGTTGCGAAAAGAGTTAACGTTCACCTTTGGTGTTGTGGCAAGACTTTCTAAATTTTCGTCAAACAATCCCAATGGTAGGTGAACTTTAATAAGTGAATAATTCATTATCGAGCTAGATTTGGCGAAATTATGATTAATTAATCGACAAACACCGAATTGATATGTACATCCAGTAGAGATATACTGGACAAGGAGTATAACAATACTAAGTTTCAGAAAGGAGATCATTGATGAGTATCAGAAAAAGAGTCGGAGACAAAACTAAGCCCTGAGGCAAACCCAGCATTTATTTTATGAATATCAGACTTGAAACTATCCAATACGACTTGTATTGATCGTTTAGAAAGGTAGTTTCTAAACTATCATATCCGGGCAGGTACTCCCATGACTCAATTAAGTCTCTTGGACAGAATACAATCCAACAATATTATTAATTGCACCTCTAGATCATTGTTCTAGTTAAGAAGCCAATTGCAAGAATCTTACAGTAATAATAAGATTCCTTCTTTTGCCGCACTTCACGAATGTGGAATACTGTACCGGGGTCTCTCCTTACTTTTCAAGCATTCTCAAACATTTTAAGGGTAAAAAAGGAAAACAGCAGGAAAATGGAACAATGATTCATACCCTCTATAAATGTTTCGCTGCGACAAGAATCATACGGAAATATTCCTTTTGATTGTCTTAACCAACTTTCTGAACTGAACATCAAAAAATTGGTCCCCTTTCTCCATGCGTTGAAGTTAAGCAGACTACAAGTTTTGATAGGAGTTCATGATACACAGTTGCCGGCGAATGATGCAGTTGGTTAAGTTTTCAACAAACCTTCTGAATTAACCAATTTTTATGCAAATATTCTTTAATAATTGTTCGAAATAATCCGCCAATCTTATCTTTTCTATCAATTCTTTCGATTATGGTAATATCAGGAAAAAGTTTGAAAATAAAAATTACGAAATTTATTTTGTTTGTCCAAAAAATCTGTTAAGTATGAACATTTGATTGACCCATGGTCGAAAGGGCTAAAACACATCACGATTACCCCTTTATAAGTTTATAATTTCCTGTCATAAGTTTCTTCCTAAAAAAATAACTTTCTCTTCATATTATCTTAAGAAAGAAAGAAAATCTAACTGTGACATTGATGTCAATCTTTATTACCACCCTTGTTTCATGACTTACTCATATTCTATGTTTTAATACCACAAAATGTCCCAGTCAATGTTTAAGAAATATAGACCGCAAATCATTAACCGCGTGTCGGTCATGTCTAGCAAGCAACATAAAACTCTAAAGCCTCTTATATCAAGTTTCAAATGATTCTCACAGCAGTGACTCAATTCTAGATTAAACAAAAAAAGAAACACAACATTACTCATTTAGACTTATTTGAGATTCATTTTATGTATATATGTGTATGTACCTGTGTATAATGAAAGCTTAAAATTAAGGTGTAAGGTGTCGAGACAGTAATTTTATCGCAACATTTAATTTTTATCTCTACGAGTAGGTTTGTCATTTATTTCTTGTGTTCATGCGATTTGAAAGGTTATGTGAGATATCAAACGTCATTTGTATTTAACTTGCACTTTTGGCGAAAAGTTTCACCCAAAGTTTCAACAATCTCAATGACGTGATAAGTATCTATGTAGATTGTAGATAAATGTATTCTTTTTAAGTGTGTTGCTACTCGTAATTTTGCACGGAAGTATAATTAATAAAATAAAGAAATCGCTGATGAACATATTTTTTGCTGATATTTAGTACTTTTATAAAAATATGTAGTTCATCTCAAAAATTGTGTGGTCTTGGAAGCTTTCCGTTAAATTGTAGTAAAATGAAATTAATAGCAAAAGGATATTTGATAAGAAATGATAAATTGTAAAAAGTTGAACTTTGAATTGTATTATACTTCTAAGCCTTACCACCAGTTTTATAGTGGATAAGCTTAAATTCCACTTTTGGTTTAATCTTCGCAGTAAATAAACTAATTCGGTTTCTTAGTTACGGTCTTGAACTATGTTCAATCTTTAATTCAAATCAAACAACAACTGTATTCTGTGATTTAAACCTCATTTCTGCCTTTAGTAGCTGTCAAACTGACATTTCAGCTTGACAGCTTGCTCGAATTCATTATCCTATATCTAGTTAGATCAGTAAATTTCCATCTGCTGTTGACAAGCTATCACGTATTTTTTTTCTAAATTGGAGACTTATTGACTTATTGTTTCCATTTTTCTAAAATTTATTTCTAACTTCAGAGAAAGAGAACACAAGAAAAGATTTTGGATAGCCGCATAAAATCTAAGTTCTAGTTACAGTACTTCACATAATTTATCAACTGACAAATTTATTCTAATTTGTCGTTTTCGATTGGATTGTTGGAGTATTTTATTCTTTTTTGATGCCAATCGAATATGAAAATGTCGAAATTAACGCTCACACACTTCGACGAAAATGGTTTCTTCAAACAATAAAAATGATTGTGACAAATATTCCCAAGAAAAACTATATATGTTGTATGTATAACTTGTGTTGTGTTTTTACTTGCTTATGAAAAAAAGTTTTCGAAAAGCTTAATCGGAACACCCAAAATCGATCGTTTTTGGAGTAGCAAGTATGAAAAAGCAGTAACTCTGAACAGGAAATCGAAAACGGTATTATTTAAACTACGTTCAAATGAATTGGATTTAAGATCAGACTGCGCCGTAAAATCCGTTTAAGTGATCTTCAAAATTAAAGTAATTTTAAGTTTCCACCGAACTTAAAATTAAGCTTACAATGTGAAAAACCATTAACAACAAAATGGTTGTTTTACCCCATTTTGCATCTTTAGAAATGGCAAGGAAATATTTAGTTATTAAACAATTTTGGTCACAGCTCCAACTCTCTGTAGATAGAACCTAAGAAGATATACGAGACTTGGTCAATAAATCCCTACAAAATAGAACAAGGAACATTTTTCAACATAAAAACATTTTATTTTGCAACACAGTCTCGAATTTGTTGATGTCTTCGAAATAAAAATACGATTTCTCGAGCCCCCCAAAATAAGTATTTGTTTCAGCGATGACCTCTTCATTCAACCCAATAAATCTCTTTCTTCCGATTCATTTCTTCATGTTTGGAAAAAGGAAATAGACGTATGTCTCTAAATCTGGGGATTGGATGATCAACCATTTCTCGTTTGGTGACCTCAACCGCACCAAAATTGAGTAAGCTGTTCCATTCGATTGGCTTTTGTATGGTTTGCGTGATAGTTTTTTCTCACAAGAAATAATATTTAATGATCACTAGAAATTCACTTTTTTCCATTTTAACGAAAATGCTCTTAGGCGTATATATAAAATGGCTGACACAACAAAACTATTTGACAGTTCTATCTGAAAATTTGGGCGCGTTCTTTTGAAATATAATTCTTGACAATAAACAAATTTAAGTTGACGGCACAATTGAGTTTTTGAGGGTGAAATTTAACATTATTACCCTTACAAACCAAAACAGTTAATTAAACGGCAGTGGCAACCGTTTTTGCGGAGCTAATCACAGATGCATTAATTATGATTTGAAGTAGGTACTTGTTGATAACAATTTCAAATAAAAAATTAAAAAACTGATACTTAAGAGATTGCCGGTTTATTCTGCGTTAATTTAGCAATACACAAATATAACCCAGTGATATGTAACTACATTATGGATATATGTACATTTGTATGCACGAGTATGTACATTTCATAAAATATTAAAGAGTGGGTATATTATCAGTTACTGCATCAAAAAAAAGGAGGTACCTTTTCTGATAAGATCAAAAGTTAAACGACAATATTTGCGTCGTTATATTTTATAATGCTTAATAATATGGCCGAAGTCGGAACTATGAAGTCATTTTTAATAAAAAAAAAAGATATGTATCTCAACTGAATTAATTTGTAAATTATTCTACATTTAGCCCTTGAACTTATAAAGCAAACAGCAATAAATGAAATCTATTTGTTCTTTTGAGTTATATGTCCAGATGTTCAATAAAACTGCACTACTCTGTCTCTGTATCGCTGTGGCCTTAATTGATTGCAGTTACAGATGTTCAATTATTGTATCACACATTTTGATATTGTATCTGTTGCAGGATCGTAGCCAATGGAAATGTAGGGGTGATACCTGAATTTTATTAAATTTTATGTCAGTGAAAATTTTATTGAAAGAGTTTTTTTTTTAAATTAACTTTCGAAGTAAAAAAAATAATAGGCGTGTTCCCGTACTTCTTAAGACTGGGTAAATCTACGAATTTCTCGAAAAACTGTCAAATTCTCAAATGTTTCGTAATTTTTCACAGAAGAGATCATTTTTTTTTACGAGAAAGTAAGATTTTTCCCTGGTGCAAATTGTAAACAAATATTTGGAATAGAAAATTGTTGTTCTTAAAAAAATGGTAAAAAATGGCTAACATTTTGTTTTTAAGGAATTACCGTAATTTTTTGAGAAACTTTGTTCCATTCTGTAAATCGATCAATAGCCTAAACGGATGAATCGATTTTCTTCAAACTTTGGTACTTAAGTGTTTTAGGCGATTGCCTCAAATATATTTTTGAATCGTTTTTTTAGCCCCAAAAATAACGGTACTTGTCATACTATTTTTTCTACCATTTTATTCCAATTCCAATTATTTGCAAAAATATTTGTTTGGATTTATAAAATATAGTTTTTTTTTAAATTCAATATTTCGAATGATTTCGTATGATTTTTTAGAAATTTTATTTTTGAGTTTGTATTATTAAATATTTAAGATTGTCACATTTTTTTAGAAAAAAATTAAAGTAATTTTGTATATAAAAAATTAAGTAAAAAATGACTGAAAATATATTTAGATTCTTAATGGAAGTTTTTGCATACAATGTGATCGAGCACAATAGCATGTTCGTGCGATCCAGTCGTGCATTTTATTTTTCTATATAATGTGACTTTAGCAAATATAACAATCAGGCTTTTGTGTTATTTTTACTTATCACTTTGTGTCCATATTTTTGAAGTATTTCTATAAAAATCAATTTCTTTAAAATTTGGTATACACGAGAAACCAAAAAATAAAAATATTTTGCTGGAAATATTGTATTTATGAACACCCCTTTCAATAAATGATGACTACGATCTTAAATGAATATCATGCTCGTATGTCATTTGAATAATTTTTATACTAGAAAACTTTTATAAGGTGTCAGTCTTGACTTATTTTTAAGTTATTTAATCAAAATTACCTAACAGATAGAAAAGTTGTTGCTACTACATACTTCGTTTGGGTGTATATTTAATTGTATAACGATTTTTGTATTATATATATTTTTTTACTCCATTTGTGAAGTGACGAAAACTTTGTTTGAATTATGTAATATGACAAAAGATAATGATTAATTAAAAATATAGACGCTCCTGCTCTTTGCAAAAAATTAATTGAAATATCATGTGATATTTTTTTTGATTATTTCTAATGTTAGTATCCTCTACAAAAAGTTAAATGTGTTTTAACAAAATCATAAATATATTTGTTTTGAAGCGGTATCTTCCGATGAATTAACTTGTAGAGTTCTTTTTGACTTATTTAGTTGAATTTTCAGCAGATCTTTCCTTATATGCACATCTTTTACATATATCATTAAAAATGGCTTTTATGAAAAATGTGCAATTCACTGATTTTTCACACATTTTTCGGAAGCATTGTTTCAAAGAGAATTCAACAAGTCGATTCTAGTTGCTTCTCACAAATTGAAAGCACCTATACTATATGAATATTTTTATGATGAATTAACCAAATCATAGCAAGGAAATCCCCTCTAGTCGGCGACCAATTAAAGTATAATGACGCCATTTTTTCGTCAGACCAAGATAAACTGAATGCTTTCGCAGATTTTTTGAATTCAATTTCAAACCAAATCTTCTAGCCCACTTATCAGAAATTTTCTCCAGCGTAAACAGCAAAGTGATGGGACTGGTATAGCAGAACCATGACGCGCTAACCACCTTTTCACAAAAATAAATCTAATCAGTCTACACAACAACAGATGAAATTTTTACCAACCCTTTAGACCTTTACAGTTCTATCCAAAACGGTAATTCCATGAAATCTTCCGGGACCCGGTTTCTAATTTCCTAATAAAGAAATTACCCCTACAGCTATTATAGTCCTTAAGACTATTTTTAATAACTATGTTAACAACAGTTACTTCCCAAATAAATAGAAAGTTGTCGAAATTTTCCTAATACCAAAAAAACCAAGTGCAAAATGTGTTATCAGTGTACTCATTTCCCTTCTCCCTAATCTCAGCAAACTTCTTTAAATGCTGATCTTCAACAAATTTCTATCACTTTGATCATCCATGGGTATAGTGCAGCACAACTAATTTGGGCTTAAAGCATCCCACTCGACATTCGACTCGTTTTTAAAGCTAACAAAGGACATACGACCATAGATCGGTTTGGAAAGATGGCCTGGTTTTCAAGTTTAGGTCTCTTCACTTCCCCACACATCCTATCCTCTTCATACATAAAGAGGTGTTATTTTGATATTCAAAGAAAAATGGCATTTTTGGAGATAAATGATCGGATGTTTATTTCATTATAAGGAGGAAGGTATGCCGTTAATAATGGAACACAACATCAGCAAAATGGCCGCCAAGACCACGCTTACACGACCATATCCTTTTCATGAAATTTTCCATAACCAAATCGCAAAGTGGCTGCCCTATGTCCTCGATAGCCTCACGATTTTCATCTTTGAGGTCTTGAATCGACGCTGGGCTGTTGGCGTAGACCTTATCTTTCACGTGGCCCTAAAGGAAGAAGTCGCAAGGTGTTAAATCACAAGATCTCGGTGGCCAATTGTGATCACCTCTTCCAAAGATAACACGGTCCGGAAACTTTTCCCGTAAAAGATCGATAGTTTCATTGCTTGTGTGGCACGTAGCGCCGTCTTGTTGAAAGTAAACGTTGTCCAGATCAATACCATCCAATTCAGGCCATAAAAAATCATTAATCATCTCTCGATAGCGCAATCCATTGACCGTAACTGTTGCTCCAGCCTCATTTTCGAAAAAGTAAGGTCCAATGACCCCGCGGGACCATAAACCGCACCAAACAGTCACGCGTTGAGGATGGAGAGGCTTTTCAACAATAACTCTTGGGTTTTCCGAGCCCCAGATGCGACAGTTTTGTTTGTTGACGTAGCCTCCGAGGTGGAAATGGGCCTCATCAGTCAAGATGATTTTTCGATGAAATTCCGGTTCATTTTCATGCATTTCAAGGACCAAAGAACGACGAGGAATGGACAAACCTGGGTTTTCTTCAACACTTTGGGCTACAACAGCAATATTCTCAGTTGTTCTTGAGCGACGTGCACGGGTTTTATTCTTCACATCACTAACTTGTCCCAACAGCTCGAATTTGTCCACCAATTTCTGTATTGCGGTCCGACAAGGTGCTTCACGACGACCCAAAAATGTTTTAGTTTTACGAACCGTCTCTGCCAAATTTTCACCATTTTTATAGTGAATTTTAATAATTTTAATGCGTTGTTGAAGCGTGTATCGTTCCATTTTTATTAATAGCGTAGTTTCTACTTGTCAAATGTCAAAAAATGACAGCTTCAAAAGTGACAGCTACCGAAATAGCGGGCTATTCAAAATAACACCTCTTATTGGAAAACCCTTTAGTTTTCTCACTAGCCTTAAATTTAATGTACTTACTTTACTTTACTTTAGATGGCGCTTACAATCCAGGATGGATCACGGCCTCAACCAGCAAACCTCTCCAGCTAGCCCGGTCCCTAGCTAGCTGCCACCAGTTACGCACACCAAGTTGGTTGAGGTCGTTCACCACTTGGTCGCGCCACCTAAGATAAGGCCTTCCTCTGTCGCGTTGTCCACCGGGGTTGGATACGAAGACTCGTCGGGCTGGTGCGTCGATGTGCATGCGCTCCACGTGACCTAGCCATCTCAGATTAAAGTTTTATATAGGGTCTCTTTGGTTCTTTGAGAGAGGGCCTTACTGCACAAATGCTTTCTAAGCCCGAAGAAACAGCGAAGTGTGATTCTTCGTTTGATCTCCGCGCTGATATTGTTGTGCGATGTAATAGTGGATTACAGGTAAACAAAGTCTCTGACTACTTCGAAGTTATAACTGCCAATCGTGACGTTTTGTCCCAGTCGATGGTGTTGGACTTCTCTTCTCGATGACAGCATATACTTAGTTTTCGTCTCGTTAACAGTCAAACCCATCTTCGCCGCATCCGCTTCAATACTTGCAAATGCTCCACTGACAGCTCGCTTTGTTCTGCCTATGATGTCAATGTCATCAGCATAAGCAAGGAGTTGAACGGACTTTTGAAAAATTGTGCCTCTGGTGTTGACATTTGAGTTGCGCACAATTGCTTTCAGCACGATGTTAAAGAGATTGCATGATAGCGCATCACCTTGTCTCAAACCTTTCTCGACATCAAAGTCGTCGATGAAGTTCTTACCGACTCTGACGGAGCAGCGAGATTCCTTCATTGTCATTCTGCACAAGCGGACAAGTTTGGCAGGGATGCCGAGATGTGACAAGGCTTTGTATAACTTGTCTCTATCAACGCTATCATAGGCGGTTTTAAAGTCGATGAAGAGATGGTGCGTATCGACTTGGAATTCTTGGGTTTTTTCCACTATCTGCCGGAGTGTGAAAATCTGATCGTTAGTTGATTTTCCTCGCCTAAAGCCACACTGATAAGATCCGATCAGGTCGTTGGTAAAAGGTTCTAGGCGGATACACAAAATAGCCGACATAATTTTGTATGCGATGTTGAGGAGACTTATACCTCTGTAGTTGGCGCAGTTCAGAGCATCTCCTTTTTTGTGGATAGGGCACACTATGCCGAGGTTCCATTCATTGGGCATACTTTCCTCCGACCAGATTCTAGAAATGAGTTGGTGTATGCTCCTGGCCAAGTCATCTCCGCTGCCTTAAACAGTTCAGCTGGCAGGCCATCTGAACCCGCGGCCTTGTGCGACTTAAATTTAATGTTCGTGTGAGAAATTTTAACTCAAGTCTCATGAGCATTTCCGGTGGTGTTGCCCAGTTATCTCGCATTGAATCCGAACATTTCAATTTAAATAAACTTTCGACTAGCCACTAAACATATACGTAGGTCAAATACCCTCGTATTTGCTAATGAGACCATCATTTATATCACATCCTCCAGCCCAGACTTAGCTTTCCGAAGAGTAAAGGAACATACTCTGAAAATCTGTGGGTATTACCTCCAGTGCGGAATAAAAATAATCCCTACATAGTTGATCTGCTTTATGATGCTTTCGCACAATTGGCCTAACCACAAGATGTAAAAACCTCTGGCTGATCCTTCCGATAACACAGTACAATGTTAAATATCTTGGAGTTAAATTTTTCGAAAGCTTAAAATTTAAAAAATAGGGGATCATCAACGTTGCCAAATGCACAAATTTGTATCTTTCCCTATGAAATACCCTATTGCAACGCACTTTATTTCTCATAGAATTATTTATAGAATTGTTCTACTGTTTTTTGATTTAAAAAAAATTGCTTAAAAATGAAAACAAAAAGAAATTATCATCTAATTAATATTAATTGACACAAAAACATATTTTTTTTTGAGAATTTTAATCTGCAAATATATATAGGTACACACCTAACTGTCATTGTCTATAAATATCACATTTGTATATATCGCAAACATGTGGTATACTAATTAAATAAATTTGATTTTTCATTATATTGCTTAAATATTCATTTACTTACATATAAATAAAGTTGTCAAGCAACAGATAGCTTCTATCTTAAGTTGTATTTTATATAGTAACCTTGAACTAACCTAACCCAAGATTGCTGCTTATAATGTTAATGATGTATAATTTGAAAATCAAACAGCTCTTTGCTCATTCGGAATATTCATAAATTAATAAAATTTAATTAAGTTTTATAGTCTGCTGTCGAATGCGAATACTTATAAAATTGAGTGTTTTACAAAGTACTTAAATATACTTAATAAGCTTTTAAAAAAGTTAATCCTTGAACCTTGGTGTCAGTTTTATCTCTTAAAAAGTAAAAAGTTTTAGATTAGTACACCGCAATTACAATTTATATTAAAGTGTCCAAACATGATAAATCATGGGTATTTAACATTTTAATTTAAAATTCTATCCTACTCGAAAGTTGTAAAGTTCAAGTAAGTAGGAAGCTGACAAAATGTTTTCTGTCGTTTTCTGTATGAGATTAAATCCCATTAACTAGATTCATCTTATCAATTGAATTTACTTCACACTGTTTCTTACTCTTACTTCCTCTGAACACATACATCAAATAATAGTTTTGTGTAAAAACTTTTTAACAGAACATAATGATGATTGGGACATTTA
Source organism: Philhelius pedissequus (assembly GCA_910595825.1). Lineage (NCBI taxonomy): Eukaryota > Metazoa > Arthropoda > Insecta > Diptera > Syrphidae > Philhelius > Philhelius pedissequus. Next base: position 148,392,185 of record OU343162.1, on the reverse strand, counting down.
AGGAATGCCTAGTTTTTCGTTGAAAACATTTGATAAAGAGTCAAGCGTTCCAACATCGGCGTTCTTTTCTAATTGGGTGATATGCATAAAACGCCACTATTTTCTAGAAGTAAAAGCTTAAAGTAAATACTTTAATTTTTAGTAGAATGTTGTATACATAAAAACAAGTTCTTACTTATGGAATATACTTTCTTTTATTCATATTTTTTCACAATGAAATTATTGCTTTGGTAGTTTTACCACTTAGACTTATGGGGTTTTTATTTGGCAATCCGGAATACTTCTTTTATCAGAGATGCCAACTGAATACGTTTGTTTGATTCTGACGATTCTGAATTTTAATTAGATTGATGTGTGAAAATAATTGTGTACGTGGAAATATTCAAATTCAAAAAAAATATTTGTTGCACAATTATGATACAAAAAATGACAATAGAGTTTGACATTCAAGTATATAAATGTGTGAGTGCTTCTGGTTTCAATTCTGAATTCAAATGCAGAAGCAAAATTCTATTTTTTGAGAATCAGAACTGTCATTTTTCAGAAGAGTCCAGAAGGCTTCCGGATTGCCAAATAAAAATGACATTATTGTAATTGACTACTTTAATTCTTGTTTTATTAACATATGTATGTCTGTGGTATTTTGTCAGTCTATCAGTCAGTTGTCCGAGGATGAATGAATACATACATGCACATACTTATGAAATAAAGTTATATATGATTACTGCTAATTCCGTCCTTTAAATTTGTCCCGATCTCCGGATTTGAAGTGCACTAGCCATTAGTTCTTCGGTGTTTTCCAATATTGTGCAAAGCGAACCAAGCGAAAATAATATTTGAAATATTCTGTATGTGAAGCCGAATGCAAATTTGTAAAATGGGAAATCTCTTCTTCAGTTCAGTAAAACATCTTTTAATTATAACCCTCTATTTTGAATGCAGTTTTTTCGTGGTTTAAGGGGTGTCATAAACCAAGATGTAATTCCATATCCTTCCATATCCTTCGCCGCCTAGTAATACAATGTTAGTTGAATTTCCCATCATGTGTTTCTCCAAATTCTGAAATGTCTAACGGAGCCCTGGTATCTGCAATCAACACTTGTAAAATATTCTTTTGCATCAAATGTTTCTTGGATATTGATGGATGCATAACCTTTTCGGTTAATGTATTCTTCGGAGTGAAATCGGGGGCCTGGTTTCAATATTTCAACATGACTGCAGTCCAAGGCTGTGGGAAGCTGTATTTTATAATCCAACCATGTTTTGCTCTTTGGTGTTCTTTATAGTTTGATGGAAATTTTAACCAATGAGAATCTTTGTCTTTTATTAATTTCCTAGCAAAATTAACACACAAATATATCTTCACCAATGCCAAATTGCCAACCTGGGTCCCCAACGTAGCCTCAAAATATCTTCATCTTTCTTGATGGCTAATTGGCCCTCCTCTTGTTTCACTTGAATTCCGTAAAATACATATAGATGTTTATTTATGAACACTGTATGAATTAGTAATATAGGCAATATTAGTTTTAAATCCTGGCCACTAACTGAAAACTTTGCATGGTAGGTATATATTTATATGTTATAATATTTATTTATTATTAGAACCATTACAACTTTGGCGCCGTATAATTTTTAGTAAGTGTGTTAAATTTCGAATTTATACTAATACTTTAAGTGGTAAAAATATTGCTTTAGCATAACAATAAAATATTCATTTAACCAATCTATGTTTTCTCAAAACGATATAATTGTTTAAAATTAGAATTAGAATCCTACCTTCGATCTTTAAAACATTCTTTGAGTTTGAGAATTAATAAGCACAAATTGCGTCATATCATTAGCTGTAAGAAAACTTAAATATGCACTATGATGATCTAATTTATTCTAAATACGACATAAGACTGATATTAATTGCCTTGCCACCTAACTAATCTAAGGTTTAAATAGAAAACAAAGTATGTACTACGAAATTTTCAACTTGCTATTTAACAACTTTGAAAAAACTAAGTATATACTACAGAAAAATAGTACTTATTAGTTTTTATGCATACGGAATGAAGTATTTACTTATAAATTTCATTCAAAAATGTAAAAACTATGGTCGAAAGCAAATACTTTATTTAGAGCGTTTTCCGCATTTTTATGCATACCAAAAATAGTTTATACTCAGAAGTTCTCCAGTTGTTGAAAATGACTATAACGATTTTGATTAAGCTTCAGATGCTATATTAAAATTGATTGTAATACAAATATTATTTCTGATATACACACTCTTCCAAATTAAACAAATTGACACCAATTTCTGCCAATTCCTGTTCCAGACTTACAAATTTGGTAGCTTTGTGCAGAAGCTGACAATTCCTTGCCAATTTCTGCCCAATACATTTTTGTAGGCAGCAATTTTTCAAATTAACAATTGTCAGATTGACGTTTGTCATAAAGGAAAAAAAACCTGTCATGGTTGTTTTGGGAAAAGATTTGTTGAACAAATAATTTAATTTAGAAGCACTAGGATACAAAATTATTAGTTTGAAGAGAAAAAATGTTAATTTGAAACAAGCAAAAATAAAAAAATTACAAATGTTGTGTTGACGTTTACAAATTATCAAAAAATTGTGCTCAAGCTGTTCCAGACTTTTTCGGACTTTATTTCTTAATGAGATAATTTTATCTCCACTCTTCAAAATTTTATAAGCTGCCAATTCCTGCCCAAAGAAGTCTGTATCAGACCTATTTTTTAAGTGTTCCTACATTGGTTTTCTCTTTTATTTGTCTCAAAAACGACTATTACGATTTTGATTAAACTTCATACTAGTAATCTACAAAAAAGACTTGTCATTTGACTTTTTCCGGTAGTGGCTCAACAATTTCTGTTCAAACATTCATAATCAAATAAATATATACTACCAAGCACATTATTATTTATTAAGTAAATAATAGATCAACAAAAAATATTTGATTTATTGACACGTTCCGAATGAGTGTGCTCTTACATTCATATCACAATCCATTCGGTAGCTGCCCTGGTACTTGATTAAATCGTAGTTTTTTTTTATGGAATTAAAAAAAAAATAAATACCTTTAAACACATTCACATTAGTTATCTTGTTAAAATATTTCATCATTTCCTCAGTGACAAATCACATTTTGAACATTTTTCAAGAAAATCTATGACATTGAAAAAAAAGAACGAGGTGAATTCGGAAATATTTTTCGAAATTATATTTCCTGCCAGGTACAAGCTCTATAATACATTATACTCGACTTGTAGATTTACTGATAAGATTCTTTTGACAGTTAAGATAAAAGTAAGGAATGTGAATTGTGGTTTTGGTAAATGAAGTGAAATGGGTTTATAAATAATTCTAAGAAGACAATTACCTACCCATTAATCGTTATAAATAAATCCATCACCTGTCCCTTGTCAGGTGATTTCGATTAGATAATCAGTTGATTTATATTTTTGGCAAGCATTTCATTCAAATTATCGATCATGAGTGTCATTCTTGTTCGAAACTGGTAATGTTTAGCACACAAAGGTGGGGAAATAATAATTCCGTATTGTGAATGCGCCATAATTTTTGCAAATGGAGTCAAATGTCATTATAATTTGAAGTATTATGTTGTAGGAATGATTTACAATAAGTTGAGACACCTCAAGAATGCTGAATTATTTATGCTAATTTGTTGACGACTTTCCGATCTGTTGTCCTTCACTATTTGCCTAAAAAATTGTAGATTTTATCTTGTGTCTTGGGCATAGTGACTCTATTAGACAGACGGCAGTTCCAGAATTGTTGGTTACAACAAGAAGAAACAACAACTCACCATCACAGCTGTGTTATTTCCCGCTTTGAGAGCTTAGATTGCTATTTCTGAGACTTCTGCAGGGGCTTTTCCAAATATCGAGTTTATTACAAATCCTTTAAAAGCCTTGATAGCGAACACTTATTAAGGTTAGAAGCAGTTTAGAGCGAACAATAATTCTAAATGGAGTAAGATGAGACTCAGGAGGTGATCTTTAGACCGTAAGACCCCATTTTTGTTTAATTTGTTACAAAATGACAGCCAATTGTATGGCATTCTTTTGGTCCCACCTTGTATGTATACATATGTACATTCTTAATGACGGGTTGTCATGGAATTTAGCTCACATTCGAGTATTATTGTCTGTCAGTAATAATGTTAAACGAGATAAGATAAACATTTTGTATCTCGATTATAAAATTGGCGCAATTCATGGTATTGTCAAATTGATAAAAAATTTAACCATATGCGATGACATACCTTCTTCCTAGATTGCAAATTGGTGGGTGTTGGCTCTTTTTTTTCAAAGGCACCTTTTTACAGGAACAACCTCATACCATTTTCGACCCCCCCCCCTCTATCTTTAGTTACAATTAAGTTAAAAACTTCAAATTCCGATCAAATTTCACCTTATTACCCTAGGTATTTCCTGGGATATAAGGCCTCAAAAATCACAAAAACTGACTGACAGATCATCAAAAGTATGAAATGTTATCAATAATGTAGACTACTTCCGATTGCTGTAGAGTGATGAAATTTCGTATAGTGGCAGGCCTTTAGTACGTAAAAGGAGAAAAATATAAAATTTGAGGTTTTTTATTAAGGGGGCGTGGTATCCATCCACTTTCTGAAAAAGTCTTAATTTATATGCAGCAATTCCTTTTTCAGTATCTTTCGAGATTTTAACATGACAACCTATGAAAATCATTGCAAAAAGGAGTGAGATCAAAACGAAAACATAAATGTTTAAGAAAATACCCAAGTTCTGCTATATAAAAACACCTAACAAGTCCGACTTAAAAAGTAATGAGATCTAAAAGTTGTAACTTTACATAAAGTTTTAATATTATAAATGAATAATAATTAATTTGGGTGGGGTTATTTGGAAAGTTTTTTTATTATGACCAATTCGAAAGGTGTTAAAAACTTGACCTGTAAAACCACCAAAATTTAGTCAGTATTCATTGAATCGACAACACGACACGACACGCTCTCAAAAAAATGCGTGCCCACAATATTGTTCTTATTTTCTATGGCTTACTCTATTGTATCAATGTGTGCAGTGCATAGCTTGAACCGAATCACTTGGCCAACATTCGGTTTCACAGATAGAGTATTCAAGAGTACAAAACTGTTGTGCAAGAGACTTAAGTACAAGTATAATGTCAGTGATGAAATACTTTTTCGAAAACTGCACAATAAACCACGGTCATACCTCATGTAAATAAAAATTGTATAGGAATGTTACTAGTCGGCATATATTAGCAAGTACACAAACCAGCGTAACATACATTTTTGTGCGCGTTTTGACATTAGGGCATTGCATTTTTCTACATCCCAGTATTTATCCCACACTTAAATTTTATACAGCACAGCTAATTGATGTCTGATGGAAATTCCGAATTCCAATTTGCTTACGCTTAAATCCATCTGTCATGTCGACACATCCGTAATGGTTGTTAAAGTAATGATATCTTTCAGAAAATCGAACATACATTGGAAATTTCCAATGCAGGCCACAAATGAAGTAAATTATTTTACGAAATCGATTGTAGGGTGTCCGGGGGAAGGAATGCTACTTTGTTTTGCCGCTATTTTGGTAAAAATTAGTCTTTACGGTTCATATTTGGAAGTCGTAAAGTAGACACGTGCCAAATTTATTATGGAAAAATATTCGATAAACCAACGTGTTTTAATTACTGTGACGATGAGAAAGTTACTTAAAATTTTTGGGAAAAACAACGTGTCAATAAAACGCACTATTTATCGTGTAGTGAATGATAGATCGGCTAAAAACATTACTGCTGCTCAGGGAAGTGTTCAAAATAATCCATCAACCTCAATTCGACTACGCCGTGGTCTTCAAAGAACAACTTTGGCCACAATTTTGCACATTGTCGTTGATTTGACTGCTCCAGACTTCTTTTTGTGAGGATATCTAAAAAGGTTTATGCAAACAAACCAGAAAAGCTTGAGCAACTAAACAAAATATTCATGATGAAATTAATGAAATGCCGAATGAAAAATGTGCTCAAAAGGGCTCGTATTTATGAGACTAACAGAGGCGGACATTTACCAGATATCGTATTCCATACATAATTGCCGACATTAAATAAAACATTTATCAATATAAGATCCATTATCTTTCATTTGATCAAAAATTATAAACAAACAAAGTAGTATACCTTCCCGGCGGACACCCTTTTTTTACCATCTCTGTGAAAACAAATGAAGAAATAAATTTGACGGTTTATGTTAGTACGAATGACATTTGTATGGTTTTTAACTTTACATGTGTATATTGATGGGTTGAGTTGGAATTCCAGGCCGAGAATGTAAATAAAATAGGTGATGTTTGCTTGGCACTCTGATTGTCAATCAGATTTCATGAAATAATTTAACCACTGAACGAAGAATTAAAAATGTCTGCAATAATTGCTGAAATAAAAACACAAATAAAAATTGCTTGTGGAATGTGGAGGTGCAGGGTAAGGCGAACGCGATATTGGAAATCAGCCTTTATGGGGGTTGTATTTATGCAAGTACGGGGCCGGTATCAGAAAATGTTAACTTCGTTGATCTTTGACCGGTTTCCATGAAATTGAAATATGTTGAACCTGACATAGAATTTCGAATTATAATATTATTTCAAATTGGGTAAGTTTTATTTATGGAATCAATGTTATACAAATATTTTAAAATGTGCTTTGAAGGAACAACAATTAGATGAAATGTGGATGGCAATTATTGTTATCTCTGGGGAGTAATTTTCGAACTTAAAAAAATCTATAAATATGTTGCCAGAATTTATTTAAATGGAAGATTGATTAATCAAAAGTCTATAATTTAAATGATTGTATTGTTAAATTAACATTTCATAACATGAAATATTTTACATATATGTAAGTAGCTATGTATATATTTTATTTAATTTTTAATTTCTGATAGACCTCTTTGTATTTTTATATTTTTTTTTCACGAGTTTGAATTTTAATGACAAGCTAAAATGTTCTTGGATGCCATCCAAATTGGCATGTAATCTTAAGCTATCTTCAAAAGTGGCTATTAAAGCAATTTAAAGCTAATAAACAGAGAAAAATAAATATACCTATTTACATAGCCACATACATACATAACTAATATCAGTAAGACAAAAAAAGAAAGAAGAAAAAAAAACGTTTAAATTTCTTTAATTTATGGGTTCTATAATTTGATTGAATAATAAATCTGTAACTACGCAGTTTATATTTGTAAAAAAAAAGAATTGAATTGGAAATAAAATTACGCACATTTTGCATATAAAAGTTCATGGTAGTTTATCGCAGAAAATTGTGGAATTTATAAACCTGACGAAGATTAGACGTAGTTAAATGACAAACTATTATTTGTTATTATTTTTTTATTTTGAAAAACAACAGTTGCCTAAGGTAACCTTTAATGAAATTGATAATTCTTTAAGTAACATACTATGATATTTTTTACCACGGGACATTTTGAAATGTAGATATGATTTCCAATAGAGCATACATATATATGACACTAAGGAGCTTAATAGAACGAAATTCTGGTGTTCCAAAGGGGTGTGTTATTAGTCCAGTCCTTTTCACAATCGCTACTTTAGCCGTTTAGAATATTATACCATTTCCAAATGATCTTATATTTATAGCTAATTGTTAATGAATTTATTTCAACAATTGCAGAATTTTTAGAGCCACAAAATATATTGTAAAATATCTCTTGTATGTTTTATGAAACAGTTGTTTTTTTCGAAATAAGTAGGTTTTACGGAAATAAGTAAGTTAATTACTTAAAAATGCCATATAGCTTAAAATTAATATTATAACTGTTTGCTTAGAATTTTTGTTAATAATATTTGAATATTTATACATAAATAATATCAATAAATATGTACATATATTAAATAATATTTAATATAATAGATATTGGTTTGAGCAAGCTAGCTTCCTATTTATTTAAAGTGAACGACGATTGCACGTATTTGCTCGTATGTTGGATCATATATTTTAAAAACAGTTTTTTTACTAATTGTTTTACATACATTTTTTTAAAATTTGTTTCTAAAAAAAGTTGATAGATAATTTTAAGTATTTAAAGATATAAACTTAATAGAATTTCTAAAAAAAAAAATGGACCCCGCCAGTGTTAGAAATATTTAAAAAAAAACATTTTTTTTTAAATATCCAAACAATTTTTCTTAGAACATTTTAGTATGCAGTATTATTTTAAATTTGAAGGACCTCCTGTACCAACATTTTGATCAAAACCATTGAACCGCTAATGTGGAACTCGGAAATTAAACGGTTCTATCGTAGGTGCCGCTAACAACAAAATATGTAAAAAAAAAAGTATTGGACCAAAATTTAAAATCCGAACTAGGAATTATTCTATTAGGTCAGTTTTTTACTTGCGATATAGGTATACTCTGTCCAACAAAAATAGTCGTTATAGGCATTATAGGAGATCTTTTTGAAATACAATGGTGCCTGTATTCGAAAAATGAAATTACCACTGAAAATAACCACTGAGTTACATACAAATTGTTTTGTAATCTTTTTAAAAGCAGCGTATATTCCACCATGACCTACTGTACATCCAAGTGCACAGTACACACTTCTGCTTGTGTGCCTTCACCATAGACTTAACCCTCCTTGTGTGTTTTTAATATAAACACATTGAATCAGAGATACCACTGCTACGTTTGTGGTAATTTAATATGGCTACTACGGTAACCCTGTAAGAGCCTTAAAACATTACGAACTTATTTGCATCTATTACAGTCAGGGTGATAGGCAAGTGTCCTATCTTTCCTGTACTGACTATTTTTTTTGGCAGACTGACTGTAGGTAAAAAAAAGAACTCAATATTTTAATCAAACTTCAAACTTGATATTACAATGATACACGAAAATAGTTTGTCCCGCAATTCGAGAAATTGCTGAAGCTATATTATTTTTTAAATTATTTAATTTAAACTCAAGGTACCTGTCATACAATTTTTTGTATCAAAATTGATAAATCGTAATTACCTCTTATGTTCAATCATATCTTATGCAAAAGATTCTTAGTAGAACCGCCTAATTATATTTTTAAAGTCGTTGCTTAGTTAATTTTCGTATAAACAAAAATTCTTTAATTTGTTTCTTAAAAAAATATATTAAATATATATTTAATTATTTAACAATATAAATTTAAAAAACATAATTTTAGAAAAAAATCGTCCACCCGTTTTCGAAATATAGAATTGTTTGATTTTTTTTTTGACAATCCAAAAACAATAGCGCAAAATTTTAAACGATTTAGTAAAATGTTAAAGCCGCTTTTAGCTATTTACTAAGCTAAAAAGATGACTGAGCTAATTTTAAACGATTTTAACATTTTACTAAAGTTAAAATCACGGAATGGCTACTTTAACTTTTAGAAATTTGCTAAATCCATTATGGAATCTGTTAGTATATCAGCCTTGCACGCGGGGTGCCCACGTTCGAGTCCTGCTGGTGCACAATTTTTTTTTGTTTTTTTTTTGTTTTTAAATAATGAAGTTAAAATGATGAAAATAGAAATAACTAATACCTCTCTAGAGCACATGTTGGGTTTTCATCAACATATAATTAATTTACAACGCATAACAACAATAATTGTGTTCATCAAAATTCGAACCCTACAAATGCTCAGCTTTCTGCTTAATTAGCAATTTACTAGTTTAGAAAAGGTTTGAAAATTTTAAAATTGTTATTCAATCAATAAGCACTTAGAAAATTGCTTACTAGTAAAATGTTAAGCCCTTAACAATGGGTTGTTTAAAATTTTGCGCTAATATTTTTCGAAAATGTTGGTATGCATTATTATTAAGAATGTGAAAGTAAAATTTTGATCGAATGATTTGTACCGTTAATAACAAAATTTCGGCACGAACTGTATAAGTTACCTATTGCACAGATTTTTTTTTTATCAAAATCGTTAGAGTCGTTTACGAGATAATTCTGATGGTAGAACAAATTGTATGACAGGTACCTACCATTAGTTTTGGAGCTAAAAATAGAGTCAAAAGTCTATTTGAGACAATCACATAATACGCTTAAATACAAAGTTTGATGAAAATCGCTTCAGCGGTTTAGGCTGTTGGTCGACCTACGGACATACAGACGGAATTGTGGGACCAACTTTTTTCGTGTTCCCTATCATCATAATGTTAAGTTTGATTAAAAATGTTTAGTTCGATTTTTTTCCAAGTGCAAAGCTTGCATACATAGGAGTCTACATTTTGGTCAATTTTTTTTTTACATATATTGTAATTAAGGGTATATGCTATAGAGCCAATTTAATAACTTGCGACTCCCTAATTAACGGTTCAATGGATGTCGATCAAAATTTTTGTACGGGATGTCTTTCAAATTTAAAATAATAGGGGTATTCACGATCCGGTGTATCTGGTCTTGTATCATTGTAAAAGTGTAAAAGTGTAGCATTTTTTTGCACTACAACAACAAAATATACTGAATGTCAAAATCTTACACTTTTACAATACCCGAACCCTATTGTAACAGAAAAATACAAGGGTGTACGATTTTTTTAACACAAACTTAAGCCTTCTTCAGAACAAATGTGAAAGAGATTTTGACATTTGCTGCAGTGTTGCTACAGATTAGTAAAGGTGTGTTTACAGTCTGTTGTAAAAAAATAAAATTTTACAATTTTACAAGACTTGGTACACCAGATCGTGAATACCCCTAATACTTCATAAAGGTGCTGCCACTACGAAAACCATAAAAACATTATATTAAGGCATGATTTGAGTTCAAAAATCATGATAATGGTAAAACAAAGAGAGAAGAGGTGCGAGAGAGTGTTTTTACATAAGCTTATGAGTTGTAAAACATGGTATGTCTTTCTTTCTTCATGAATTCTGTAGTGCACTTCACACCTATTCAGAGACAAGAAATGAAATAATGAAATTACAAAAACAATAAGTAGTTATACAGAAAAATTGTTCGTTCTCTCTGGTCTCTCCTAATGAGTTGAAGCGTCAATTTAGCAATGTCATTTTTGTGTAGGGTAGGTCGCACATGTTTGGTTTCAAGTGACGTAATATTGTTTTACAGTAGAGTTATAGATAATAAAAATTTAATATAAAAAACATGATATTCCACTCGAAAATATTAGAACATTTTTTCCGAGTCCAAAAAACATGATAATAATGCTATATTATGAGAATTGAAACATATGTGGCATGTGCATTTTTATAGTATGAGTTCTTACTTAACACTTAATTAAAATGCACCTATAATTCAATCAAAAGTGACAAAGAGCCAGGACAGTTAAAAAATATGGCGGCTAGAACGAAACCAATTTTGAAAAACATTAGTTTGTTTTGATATGCAATGATTTTGTTTTTAATTTTCTATCTAAGCAAAAAAAAACAAAATTTTTGCAGAGGTGATTTCAATCTGGTCCTTTTCAAGACAAGAGGGAACTAAAAAATATTCTGGGTCAATTTTGTATTCCTTTTTCGAAGTATTCCCTGAGAGTGGTTTCAAGTTAAAATCTTATCTATCAAACCAAAAGTTCACACAAATAATTCAAAATTAAAAACAAATTAAAAAAAAAATACTTTTGTTGGAATTTCGAATCTAATTAAGAAGAAGCATGTGCTTTCCTTATTAATGGCTATACCGAAACATTTATTCCAAGTAATCGAAACCTATTTATTAGTGCAATTACTCTACCCGCCCATTTAATTTCAATTTCATCCATTCCAAAGGCGAAACTTGTAACACTAACGACTAAAACAAAAAAAATGTTAATGCGATCACACACAAACGTTTCTGCACTCTGATCGTGGTCGTCGCCGTCGCCGGTATAAAACGATCCGAAACCGAATGAAAAAAAAAATCGCATCTCTAAACGATTTATACACACTTCAACGATTACAGATCCAAAAGATTAAAAGACTTAAACCGCATGCATTAATGTAATTGATTATACTCTTATTCCTACAAAGTTGGCTTTAGCCAATAAATTGCACCGCATAAAACTGCCCCTAACCCGCCTTCATAAATAAAAGCGAACAAGATCCAACTCCTGCCTTCTGCCGCCTGAAATGTTCGGTGTTGTCCACTTAGCTGGTTGATGTGGATTTTTTTTTGTTGAATTCTCAGCAGCTCTGCCAGTTGCTGTAGTCCCCTGTCCGCTGCCCTTCTCTATAACCGCCACCTCCACCTCAACCAATACCGACACCGACACCGCCACCGTCGCCGCCACCAACGACACGACAACCTTGCAAATTCTGCTGTAGTCATTCTGTCTATGTAGTCGCCCGAGCTTGTAGCTTTCAGAACAATGCTGGCAACGGACTTCCATCTAGTAGATACTTTAATTGCATAGAAAACTACCACACGACACGTACGATCGGTCTCGGCCGTTCCTTCGATTATATACGATTCAAATCCGGGCCAGACGCTCGGGGCATGTGGCTTGGGGCTGGGAAATAGAGGAATGAGAACTCATTTTGCCCGGCTGACGCTGACTCACTTCAAAGTGCATCGCGCTGTATAATATTGTCCTCTAAAGAGTACAAACGGTGTGTGCCGTGGAAAATAAATTGCCATCTAATTAATTATAGATTTCCGACTGATAGTTTTAAATCTTTTCAATTGCTATTGCGATCGGCACAAATACACGCAAACAAACAAAAAAAAATTAAATAAGAACAAACCATTAATAGCTCTCTATACAATACAGACGAAATAGACAGTACAGTGATAGAGGGAAATTACATTACGTTACGGTTCGGTTCCTAGAAAATGCATGTTTGACTTGTTTCATAAAGTCCATGAGTTTAGGCAGGTTTTTCTGTGAAACAAATAAATTGGTTTGCCACTATACACAGATTGTGGAAATTTTCTGAGAATGCTTTTTCGAATTGCAAATGTTCGAAAATTTAACAAACAAATCGATGTACGGAAATAGGTTAACGGATATCTTCTATCGAGCCAGTAGAAGGGACCATAGGACGAAGATCCTGCAATTAAAGAAGACGACATAACGTAGTTTTCCCAGCAAACGGAGATACTCGTAAAAGTGTCAAGAGATCAAAATGACACCCTGAAGTCTTATGAAAAAGTCTGACAAAATGGCTGCTGGTTTTAAGACCGGGAAATCGATAAAGGAGATGTATTTTAGCAACATTTTCACCAGCTGCTAAATGGTAATCATGTGGTGCGATGCTTATAGGACAAGAAGGGAACCCACCTCCCATCAATCAAGACCCAGTTTCACCACCACAAGAGGTTGAATTAGCTATAAAAAAGCTGAACAATACTAAGGCTGCCGGTCGTAAACATTGCATAGAAGAGACTATCTAGTCTAATTGTTTGAGCGTAGGTACTGATTCAAAATAAGACACATCCTGAGAAAGATCACCGAATTTTAAGTCGAGACTCAAATCTACTCGTATCTCTTGTGTCCTCCGACACTAGAATACTACTTCCGAACTATTCCAAACGTGTACAGGATTTTGGCAAGAAGACTTGTCACTTCACTAATCTAGTCTTAGAACAGATTGGCACTATCTTTAACAAATATGTCGAGCTACTTGCGTATGTGGAAATCACTGATAAACCCGCCCGCTCCTAATGTGCAGTTATAGAGGACTTTAGGGTGGTTAATGAAATGTCGAAATTTGTTGGCCTGTACCGTAAACGAGGACAAGATCAAAAAACTGTTATCAATAACAAACAGACACCGCTTAGGACAAATAGTCACTATTGATAGCAGCTTTTTCGAAGTAACTAAGTAGTCGACCAATCTTGGAATTAATATTAGCTCCACTCCACTTAAATTGCCCTAGCAAACCGCGGCTACTTCTGTTTACAAAACACTTGACTTCAAAACTTCTGTTGCGAAATACTTCGAAGAACAAGTTGGCTAGGGCAATTGTTTGGCAATTTAGTCCAGTCGGGTTAAACATTTGAAATGTAAAAAATTAATTCGTACAATTTTATTTAACAGTTCGCTGAGGGGTGCCATCAGTAGATATTAATGATCAAATGTTTTAGGGCTCATGAACACCTTCTGGGATCATCGATCGAAGACTCCTAACTTTTTAGATAATGAAACGGTCAATTAATTAGCATCAAATTCAAATTTTCCACCAGACGAATATTTACTATTCCACTGGCTAATACTTGCTTAGTTAAAATTGAATTCGATTTATCAAATTTAATGCTACCCAGCATCAAGTAGTTTACAAGATGTCAGTGTCAGTTTGAGCTGAATACTTTTAAAATCACTTTATGTTGCACATTACGCCTATGTACGAAGTATATGATTTAAATGCAAGAACCTGCCTGTGAAAACTAGTTAAGACCTGGTCTTAAGATTTTTTTTCTTGTTATCTCTCTCGATTTACAATAATTAAGGTCAATTTAAGTCAATTTAATCTTCTGTTCTTTTCGGGAAGGAGAAATCATAACCAGAAATTCGACTTATTAAACTTTACTGACATGCAGAGGTGCAGTGCAAAAAAGGCAGTAAGAAGTTCACATTATAACAAATTGGCAGTGTTTTATTGAATCTGATACATGTTGCTTTTTCTACTCTCATTCTAGTTGCTACTGACATTTCTGGATTTTTATTTCCATATAGCTTAATCTCTCTGCTTTTATTTAACTAGTTAGAAAGAAATTAATTTAATCTTGAGGTTGTACTGTCATATCATTTTGAACTTTTTAAAAATTGTATTAGTAATCTAGAATGATAATTGACAATCCGAAAGACCACACTCATTTCAAATCAAGAACCTCTTTCTCACAGCCAATGATGACCTATATAAAATAAGACATTTTATCTAGTTTATATTTTTAAATTGTATAATTTTATAATAAATAAAATAATAATTATAAATAATAATATAGAATAATAAAAGATTAAACTATGTACATATATATATACTTAATTGTAATTTGCATTCATGTATGCTTTTTTTTAATACTATCTGGATTTTTGCACAATTTTATTTACAAAACAGTCACTGATGAAAATGTTCGTTCTTGTTGATTCTCACTATTTTAAGGGACACTATTTTCAAATAAATCTACAAAATATTTCAGCAGTTAGAATAAATGTTTCCAACATTGTAATTTGCTTTATGATTTTATATTTTCGGGCTTTCAAAAGAATTGTTTTGTCTGATGATTGGTAAGAGATCTTAAGTTATTTTTAAAACTCAAAGGACAATTTAAATCATATAAATCTATCGATTTCGTTCGACTTAAAAAAACGAGTGACAATTAGTAAGTCAATATTTTTTGTCGAATTTTGAGTAATTAGTTTTTCGTTTCTATATTATGCAAGTTGCATTTGAGAAATCACCGATTTTTTTAGATAATATGGAATGTTAAATCGTTCAAATGGCCACTGCAGCCCTGCAGCATGGTGCGCATTCAAGAGGACCTAATCGTATTTCAAACGATGACTCTGACGTATATATCAGGCTGATATGTTTACCTTGAAAGTAACCGTTTTTTACAGCTTATAGGTTAAAACTTGTGACTTATAAAAATATACCATCCAACCAATGTTTTCCAAGAAGTATGCATGCCCGCTGCTGCCCCCGGCCATCAACAATTATCTGCAAGCACAGTTGCCCAAGTTCTAATTTCAAATTCGCCAAGTTAATGCCAGGCATACAAATACATTTTAAATTTATGGACCTTCTTTAAACTTTTATTTATCAATAGCTTAAGAAATATCGAATTCTTGTGGATATACAATGTTTACCAACAGCCATGGACTTACAAAACCATGTAATAAGAGTTAGACCAAGGACTAAAATTTCCTATTAATAAAAAATTGAGCAAAATATACTACAATAAGTATGAACTCTACCTCGTTTTATTCTATGTCCCTGTAAATTTTGTTCTTAAATGTCAATTCTTAGTCCATCACTAGACCACCGTCTTCGACGGTCTAGCGAAGGACTAAGTTGTTAAAAGTCAAATAGCAGAAATTGTGTTTTATTAATAGTATTTAGCACTTAGTCCACGGAATAAACTCCTAAACCTTCCCTAGTCCAAGTTTATTAATTTGGATATAACTGGTTATGATTTCTTCGAAGATTGTGACGGAAGGCGTACGTAGACGATAGTTAGACGGCGGAAAACCGCCTGGTACTCATACAATACTACAGGATTTTCTGTATGTGCTAAGGGCTATAAACTGTCAAATGGTTCGCTTGGCTAATAATCCGCCTCGAGCTTCGCATGGTGAAATAGCTAAAACTTTGTACCGTCTGTGTAAGCCTTTTTTTTCTAATATAGCGGCTCAAGTAAAAGCATTCATTTCAGAATGCATTTGGCTTGGATGGAAGTCTAGTAAAAGCACCTAATTATATCCTGATACCTTCATTCTACAATAGCTCTCGTGGTTGATCATACCAACATACCAATATTCATAGATTTGTTTGAACAATATCCGAGATCCAAGAAATGGAATTTATTCATAAAGCAATAATAAAATATTCATAAGCAATAATAAAAGCCGGGTGAAGTAGTTACTAAATTCTTAGAAGAAGAGGTCCTTATCCGCAGTGCCGGTGCCGGAGTCGCTTTAACCGACAACGGAAATCAATTACCGGGGAAA
The DNA here is from genome assembly GCA_910595825.1 of Philhelius pedissequus. Taxonomy (NCBI): domain Eukaryota; kingdom Metazoa; phylum Arthropoda; class Insecta; order Diptera; family Syrphidae; genus Philhelius; species Philhelius pedissequus. Next base: position 148,375,497 of record OU343162.1, on the reverse strand, counting down.
GAGTTTACAAAATGTTTAAAGGCGTATTGAACAAGATACAATAAAAACCACATCCTATCCCGAAATGCCAGCTAGCGGGTGAACCGCTCCTTTTTATCTGTGTTGTTTAGCAGTGTTGTTAACACGCATCTGATTATCTTCGAGATAATTTTAAATAGACCTTTAGACATTAAAGTTGATAGAGAACTATTGTATTACATTATTTACTAAACTTGAATACCCCAGCCGCTAATAGAAATATTAAGTTCATATCAGTTTACCCTTTAGCTCAACTTCAGACATACAGTCAAGTATACATTGATTCTTGCTTTACCTGACATTATTCCCTACTCCACCTCTCACCTTACATTTTGATATTCAGAACTCCAAAACAATTTTGAATTAGTATCATAATTGTAAATCCTTCCTTACTCTGGTAACGCTTGGAATGTATTTGATAATTTTAAGGATAGTCAACACTTTTAAGCTAGGAAGACACATGCAATTCTTCCGAAACTAAATAGTTTAACCACTAGTTGAACCATGATCGCGTACATAAGAAACTTAAGAATCAATCAACAAGATAAGACAACAGACAGATATTATTTATTCACTTTTCGTTTCTTTTTTTTAATCGAAGAACCATACACTACGTAGGCCGAAACAAAGAACAACGTCTGTCAAATCAAAAAAAAAGAACACCTGGGAAGAATATATTATATGCGTTAATCTGCTTAGCTCGTCACACTTCCAAAAAACATCGGAATGAAATTCACTAATTCACCTGCATGTGAGCGCATCTACGTTTATTCACATAGGATTACAGGAATTTTTGTCAGTTGGAGCAACTGTTCAATCTTCGCAATAAACAGATGAAAGAGAAAACCAACCATATTTGGATGTAAGGTGGTTCTCTTCCCTCTGAATTTTTGGTGAAAGGAAACTATTGACTCAACTCAACTCTCTCTTGCGCTCAAACAAAAAAGTTAAACTATTTGGTGTACTGTGCGCGGAGTTACATAAATAATTCGGTGTGCCACAAGCTGAATATTACTGATTTGGGGCGATCGTTCGGTTTGTGCCAAAACACAAAGTTTTAAGTTATTCGAATCAGCATGTGCGCACCTCTCTTATAAGTTCATGCCCATGGTAGTCATTTTAGCAACCAAACTGTTGAAAACCAGATGGTTGTATGAGTGCGCCTAGCTTTAGTGCCCGCATAGCTATAAAACCAAATTTGTTTACGTTACTGCAAGCCCCTGGGAATATAATATAGCAACAATTATTAATTTAAACAAAATTAATGTCATATTCCATTGTAGTCTAATTCGACGCACGTATGCTTTTTCACTCGCGATCTTGGCATGTAGAAAACGGTGCAGTGCATTAACGCCCATGGAATTATCACCCGCGGGCGTTAATTCTCAAAAAAAGGAAATAACATCCGAGTTTTTTGTACGCGGTGAACCTAATTGCAAGAAAACACTTCACGCAACTGCCAAAAAAACCTAATAGTGGGACTCGGCTTTATTTCTCCAACCACATTCGGCGTTATTTATTCCAAAAGGCAGTAACACCCGCGGGCGTTAGTTCCTTTTTGAGGTTGGCCTTATTACCAGTTTTAAAATGAATTAACCCCCGCGGGGGTTATTTCCTTTTTTTTTTTTAGAATTAATACCCGCGGGTGATAATTCCGTGGGCCTTAATGCACTGCACCGTAGAAAGCATCTATCTTGACATTTTGATCAAACTTGACATTAAGATGATATAAAACACGGAAAAAGTGGGTCCCGCAATTCCGTCTGTCTCTCTATAGGTCGATCTACAAGCTGAACGGCTAAAGCGACTTTCTTCTTTAATCTTTGTATTTTCTCGTAGCGTATTAGTTGAATTTCTTTTTTCTTAGCACCAAAAATAATGCTACCTGTCATAAAATTGTATGTATATAAACCTGGAAAACGGCTCTAAAGATTTTGCTAAAAGAATCAGTGTATCTACAATTTGTTCTAAACAAATTTACATAAAAGTTATTTGAATCACTCATTAACGGCTCAACGAATTTTCAATAGGTTTTCCTTTGTGTAGTTGGTTGGTTTCAACCAGATCTTATATTATTCATTGAACTATCAAATCAAATCTCACACACTTAAAAAAATTTGTACTTATATGAAACTGATAAAAAAGCCAATTAATAAATGCGGGCGATCACTTATTTATTCTCGGATACCAAGCTATCAGAGTATTTCTGTGGACCAATCAGATAGGTTAACTGAAAGCTGTCAAAAAATCAAAGGAAAACGCATACCAATGAATTTTGCAGTCAGCTGGTTCTATACATTTGTTCTCGGATAGCTAGATATTCCAATTTTTTTTGGGATAACTGAAGATAGCTTTCATGAGAGCAGCTGTTTGTTCATCAGATGTTGTTTTGCACGCATTACAACAACAGAAAGTTATTCCAGATTACTGAGAATAATTGAGTGAACGTCCCCAATAATAAAACTTCAAATCTTCATATGATTTTGTATTGTTATTTTTTTAAATTAATTTAATTTTAAATTATCGAAACATTTATTTGATTTTTTTTTTAGAATTTGCGATGAGTTTTGGGTCAATCAATCCATCATCGGCCGTAGAAGTTGACATATCAACATCTTTGAAAAAATTACGTTTTAAGTCTAAAAATAATTTATTCAAAGAAACACAACTCATTAATAGTAAAAAATTTGTATTATCATTTAAATATTGCTCATCACCTAAATATACCTACCTATCACATTTCGCATGCATATAATGTGGTTATCTACATAAGTATCTACTCATTTTAGTTTCAACATCAATTCACTCTGCTTTACCTGCTCTGCTGAGGTAAAATTAAATTCGCTGAACCTCGAGGTCACAATAATGTTATACCGGCACATATGTATGGTTATCGTTATTTATGTAGGTCAGATCATAGTTCAATGAATTCTTAATATTGCATCATACATTTTCTCTATGTTATTAATTGCACGTACGCCAAGAGTTTTCCCCTAATATTCTAAAGAGGTTTAATATTCTATTGTCAAAAAAAGAACATACAATTCTGTGAATTTTTGTTTGTTTTCATTTTGTCTTGTTTGCATTGCATACAAGCCAAGAAGAAACCACTGCATATTGAATTTTTTTTTAAATGAAATTCTTTTTCATTATTACATCAGTCATTTTCAATGTACATATGTCCCTATGTACATAGGTGATGGGTAGGTATGTATAGGAAGTAGGTATCTCGTATCTATCAATATTTTACAATTACGTGTTATCATTTTTTAAACATAAAACATAGGTACTCATAATTTTTATATGTTCATTTCATAATCAATAAATTTATTTAAGGAAGATTGAGAATAAATAAAATAAACGATTGGATCTCAATATCATGTTCTTTTGGTTCTAGACTGCATAATGTAGGTAAGGGTTGAAAATACATATAAGTAATTCATCTCCATATTCATTATCTCGAAAATTAAATATTTCAAAACGGAGAGACTAGAAAAATGCCAATTTATAAATGTTATAACAGTTTTATAACAGTTGTTCAAATTGTACCCTTTTAACCCTTCAGGGACGCAAAAGCTCAACTTTTCGATCACACTGTTGGCAGGGCCAAGAACTTTGTTTGAAAATTTTGATTTAAATTAATTTGGGGAATAATTTAAAATGATTAAGTATAACGTAAAAGTTTTAGTGTTATACTAAGCTAAGAAGAGGATTTTCCTGAATTAAACAAGTTAATCTTCGAACTATCTTTTAACATTTTACTTAGTGCGTTTTTTTTGCAATCCCCGGGGGAATTGGTTGAAAAAAACGACCAAGGCGCTTAGTGAAATACTTGGTAGCACTATAAATTTGCAAGATGACATTTGAAGAACATGTGTAAGGCAAGAAAAAAACAAACATCACTGTTTGCTGTCATCGGGTTGATTTGTTTTGTCTAATTTCAATATATTTAATGAATTTAAACTACTTTTTTTATTAAAATAACATAAAAAGAACCAAGTTAATTATTATTTATACAAAAAGATGTATTTCAAGTAATTTGAAAATTGAAATCAAGTATTTTGGAAATTGTTTTTAGCCGATGTGATTTTCTTTTAATTTAATTTTCACAAATAAAGTGGTACATAGAATTCAATCTCTTGAAAACTACCCCATTCGTGCTCTCCATTCCTCGGTCACTGATGGTGACATGATATTAGTGGGCGCGAGTTGCTTATTCGAACGGGACGCTCAGTTCATAAACTAATAACTTAAAAACCAGAAACCTCTGCTTTCATTTGACATTTGCCTACAAGCTGAAACACGCACACAAGTAACATTTCTGTTTCTCTTCCAATAGACACATTGATAAAAACGCACACAAGAATCTTTTCTGTTCCTTTTCCTATAGACACATAGACAACACAGCCCTAGTAATTTGTTTTTGTTTTGCTTTTCGATTTCTCATCTATTCATGGATAGAGTTTCAAAGCTACAAATACAACAATGTAAACAAATGGGTTTTGGGGGTGCAACGTACGAAGGTTTCTAATCTTTATTATGTCTTATTTGTGGCTCAGTTCCTATGTCATTAGGAATATAGGTCTGAGCAAGAGCTGACGACGATCAAGAAGATTGAAGTATGCCAAGGATGTAGCAGAGAATCTGTATTGGATTGCTCCCGTGTACAACAAAACGCAGCCGAAAACAATCTTCTCAGAGAAACCTTTGTTTTGATGTTCATTCAATTCTTGTTAATTGAACGAATATCAACTTCAGGAAATGCTTTTTTATTTAATAATAATTTCACAGTTTTAATATACCTATAATAAAAATAAACGCTAAAATGAAAAATCGCTGTAGAAGGTTGTGCTCATGGCGAGGTGGAAAAAACCATCGAGGCAATACAAAAGCGAAAAATGTTAAAATTGATTTGTTGTTGTGTTGCGGAATTTATATTAAAAGGTAGGTTAGGTTACACACTTAGACCAAAAGCTCAACCAAACCAAACAAAATTGATAATTATTTGACATGTCAAAATGTCAGTGAAGTTTCTACACATTTTATCGGTAACTTAGTGAAAAAGTTTTTGGTAGCACAGTTTTTATCCTCTCCAATAGCTAAGCCCCGAGAATTCTCTGGGTTTAAGCTAACCATACCCGGAGATTAGTTGTTGTTGGATTTAACATGCAAATTGTTAATCCTACTCATCGTTTTTTCGTCCAATTTCCCCTTGGCTTAGAAAAAAACGCCTACTATAAAGTTAAAATCACCAAAAGGCTATTTTATCTGGCATCATTTTAAATCTATATGCCACTTTAACATTTACAAATGCTGAAAAGTTATGTTTGATTATTTTTGGGCGCAATTTTAGGCGTGTCCAGCTGTATTGAATAAAATAGGGTTAGTATGGTTCTAGTCAAAATATTTTTAAAATTAAAAAAACTACTTCAATATAAGCAAATTGTTAAATAAAATCATGCTAATGCCTTAACATAAGGTTGCTTAATCGTTATTTATGCCTATTCTGTCACATCTGTTATTCTACTATGAATTTTCCGTTATGAATTATGATGTATAACAGATATTCACAATAAAAGATATTTTATAATTGGTATTCAGGAGTTCGATCTTTTATAAAAGTATGTTATGTAACTTCGAAAAAGAAAAATTTATACAAACAGACCGAAAATCTGCTATCAAATTATCAGCTGTATAGTAGGTAAATAAAAACTCTCCGCAGTCGACACTGACTAATGCCAATATAATGTTTTGTTTCGCGTAGATAAATAATAATTAATCTTTGTAATTTGTCCATAACAGTTCCTGAATTTAATATATCCAATATAAAAAATTGTACAAAACGAACTCCGGCAAGATAAGCGACACTTTCTTTTCGTTTCATTCAACGAAATGTGTTCTATGCTTTAGTGTATAGTTTGAAATTACTTTCATATTTGTGCTTGTCATTATGTATTTTAATAATATTTTGTTATATCTGTCCTTTTAAGAATAATTCATTAACGAAATACAATTTTTTACTTCATATATTGAAATCTTTTATGATAAAAGTAACAAAAATGTGTCTTTTATTCTTTTATGATTCATAACAAAAATGAAGTTCCAAACACGATGTCTCCACTTTCTATATTATATAGTATACTATCTGTCATTTTGATAGAAAGAAAGAAAAATAGAATGCTACAACATTTGGCATTGGGCATTTCATAGCATACTATTTCAATTGCACAAATGTCGCGAAGGAATACGAATCGCTTTGTTTTTGCTCTAGTAGCATTAATAGACTTAAAAAACCTTAAAAAAAAACAGGGAATTAAAACAATACAAACACCACAAACATTCACCAGTCACAAACGCTAACCTCAAAGTGAAAATTGCAGCCAAATAGTATACTATCGATAGAATGCTTTGAGCTGTGCAATGTCTAGTATGAATTTTTTTTTATAGAATGCTATTTGTGATCTCCATGAACAATTTTCATAGAATGCGACCTAGCTTACTACAAAATCTAGATCGTGGAGACCCCATGTAAAAGGCTTTAAGAATTTCGAAGTCTTGACATCTCAAAAGCAGATTTCTTAACAGATTTTATAGCAGAATACCAAAATTATAATTCATAAAAGATTTTTTGACAGCTTAAGTTTTTGTATGCAAATTCATAACAGAATAGCAACATAACAGAATAAAAGATCTCGCCGAATAGGCCTAATTATCTTTAACATTGGCATACCAAACAGTTTTTTTAGAAAAACATTTTATGAACATTTAGATATATAGATATAAAATTTTAAAATCAAATATAAAAACAAGTCATGCATTTTATTTGTATAATATTTATTGTATACACTTTTCGTTTTATAAATTTTGCGATGTATAGGGAGATTTTTTTGCTACTTGGTTTTTGACGTTTATATTTTTGACAGATCACACATGACAAATTCCACGAACATTTGATATTTCGATTCAGTATTGTTTGCCATTTCATCATGAATAGACTTCGCCTGAACAACGTTTGCAAATTATTGAAATTTATTATCAAAATTCGTGCTCTGTGAAAAATGTGTTTCGCAAGCTACGTCCGTTTTTTTTGCCGCTCATTTTTGGCTAAATGGATACGTGAATAAGCAGAATTGCCGTATTTTGAGTGAAGAGCAGCCAGATGCAATTCAGCAGCTACCAATGCATCCCGAAAAATGCTCTGTTTGGTGCGGTTTATGGGCAGGCGGCATCATTGGGCCGTACTTCTTCAAGGACGATGAAGGCCGCAGGGTTACGGTCAATGGAGAAAGGTACCGTTCGATGATAACAGATTTTTTTTTTGCCGAAAATGCAAGAATTGAACTCGGTCGACATTTGGTTCCAACAGGACGGTGCCACATGCCACACTGCACGCGAAACCATGCATCAATTGAGAGGCGAATTTGGTGAGCAGTTGATCTCACGTTTGGGCGCAGTCAATTGGCCACCAAGATCATGTGATTTGACCCCGTTAGACTATTTTTTGTGGGGCTATGTTAATTCTATTGTCTATGGGGACAAGCCAAACACGATTGCTGCCTTGGAAGCCAACATTGAACGCGTCATTGGTGAGATTCCGGCCGAAATGTGTGAAAAAGTTTGCCAAAATTGGACCTTCAGAATGGACCACCTGAAGCGTAGCCGCGGGCAACATTTAAGTGAAATTATTTTTAAAAAGTAAATGGCAGAAATTGATTTATCGATTTAAATAAAAATTTCATTCACTTCTTACAAGTTTCTGTGTTTTTTTGAATTTTAAAAATCCAAGCTCTTAAAAAATCACCGTTTATAATTTATTTGTATCTACTAATTTAGAAGAACATATTTTTGTAGCAGATTTAAACAAAGTGGGTCGAATCATTAACCAGATAACCAGTGAATAATGCGAAATAAAGCTAGTTCTTTACTATTTAGAATTTGTTTTCTTGGGCCAGTAACTAGATTGGATTTATGTAAAAAAAAATTGATTTATATTTATTTTGAAAGTCTTCGATTATTTGTTGGATTTCCTCTTGATTCCAATGTGTTCTTATTGTTGTAGGTTTGCCAGCGTCCAAAAATAAATAAAAAATCAAGAGTCCTCATTAGTTCCTTCAATAAAATGATTGTTTTGTTAGCTGTATGGCGCATAGGGGCCTCTTGCTGGATCCACATTCCTTCCGTTGTCATATAATTCAATCATAGCTTTTTCAGTAAAATCCGTTGGTCGTAAATTCAATTCAAAATGTGTATGTACGGCTGGAATGTTTTAACACATATCAATTCTCTATATTTATTTCTTTTCTGTCTCACGGGTTTTTATACATAGAAATGCCCAATGTAATTTTAATTTTTTCAGCCAATCTAATAATCTAATCGCCAACACAAGCTTGTACAAGCTCCAAATCAACAAGTGAATCTCTCAGGAAATTTTATTTCCCATGGAATATTTTATTCCCTTGAAATTTTTCCTGCTATCGTGAATCTACTACGAAATACATTTCCCTCGAACAAAAAATAGAATGAAATGACAACAAAACTACCTTGAAAAGCTTATTCCTGATACCAATGAATTCCTAGGGAAACTTTTGAACATTATTCAAGTTCCTAAATTACATCATTCGACTGAGAGAAAAATGAAAAGGTTTTTGTAATCTAGTTTTTTTTGTTTTGTCTTCTCTTGCGCAAATAAACAAAGAAGATGGCTTGCCGACTCTCGAACATGCGACTAGGTTAGATGTGACCATGCGCAAAATGTGGAAACTCCAATTTAATTCCGTAAACTTCCAACGACTGGCTCTGAGATTTGTTGATAGTTATCGTGAAGGTCAGGCGCATGAGGAATTGCAGCCGTTTAAGCTTGAATGGTATGTCTGGTTGGAATCATCGGGATGCGTGGAATCAAAATAATGTCTCCTTGTACTTCCTCTGCTAATTGTAACATCTATGACGTTGTCCATAAGCTTTTTCACAGCCAGTCTCATTCCAGTTTCAGTTGCATATTGTGAGGTTGTAGTCCTTGCAATTCTAGTGAATTCAAGAATTCTTTGCCATAGTTAACTATTTCATTCTGCTTTATAAGTATGTCAACCAATTTGAAAACTGTCCTGGTATGAACTTTTGAATGATTGCATTGAGATCTCCAAAATCTTTGTTTTTTCGACGCCAATATAGCTGCTTCACTCAGTCAGATATGGTCCTTAAAGTTTTGGACAATGTTTGGAAACAACACGTTGAATAATCTCTTCTTTTGATTCAGTCAGTTAGAAGAAATTTGTGGTCTAGTAGCAAAAACACTCGCACGCCAGTTATCAATTGTAAGTTTTCACATTCCGGCACATATGATGATTTTAAACATGCATTAAGTTCGTCAGCTACAGTTGGTCGAGCAATGACTGAAAGGGTCTGACGAAGATTCGAATGATGTCTTGCTGACTTAAAGTTGTCCAATGATCATACAAGAAACACATACATAAATTCTCAATTAATCACACAAACTTCTTACTACTATAATTAGTAATAGATTTAGTGATGTTCCTCACAAGGGCCAGATGCAGGGAATATTGTAGCAGTTTGAACTTAAGTTGCAAGAATGTTGGAAACATTTTAATTTCGCGATGATTAGAATTATAGAATTAAAACATCGTCTTCTTTGTACTTTCCCTTGATAAAATCTTTACTTCTCGATACAAAATTCTTATATAAAACACAGATTTCGATTTTTCGAACAATTGCAAAGGTTTCTATTTTCTATTTCTGTATATGGAAATAAATTTGAGTACTTGTTCTCTTAGTATCCATTTTAAAAATAACAAACTGCATAAAAAACACAACTGCTTAAAAATTAAATGCGTCAGGTTAGGGATGATTGATATTCATCGATGTTACAGCAAAAAATCGAGGCTAAAATAATAAACAAAGGAAATTCGTTAAAAATATCGATGTTATCGATCCGATAATTATTAATTTCGATGATGAGTCATCGAGGTTTTCTCAACATCGGCCATCCCTACTTCAGATCTCATGTGAATTTGACAGTTTTTTCATTTACTTCAACTTGCCCCAACTAAAAACCTAGATCTACTTCAGGACGAATTCAAGGCTCAACGATTAAACCAACTACCCTTGGTTATAAGCTGATTGTTTCGCAAGTGAAAAATGTTCAACTTGAAAATAGCAGTAGGAGGAAATAAACCTGGCGAAGTTTTAAAATTCATTTGTTAAATGAAAAGCTGATTCTGAGAATTATCAAATTATATTCAAGATGGTGTTCATAAACATGTCTGCGGCAATGTCATACAAATCTTTCTGCAAAGTGGAAAATTATCTCGTTACATGGAATTATTTTGTTATTTAAAAAAAATAGATTTTGATCAAATGGCAAATTCCTATTTAGGCTAAATAGAAGCCATTTAAAAAAAAGCTTTAAAAAGAGATTATATTGCCACATCATTGATTGTTTGATTGTGAGTGAAACCAACTACTATCAATTATTTCATTCACTTATTCTCCAAGATCATCATTCCTCAAAATCGCATTGCCATTAGTTCAAAAATCTAGGTCTGTATAATACAAAAAAAAAATGTTTGATAATTTTAATTCACGATCAGTCAAATTAGGTATGTAGATCGATTTATCAACATATTCGGCTTAACAAAGCGCTTTATCTTTCTTTCATTATTTCTTTTAAATAAAATAAAACTCGATAAGATTAAAAGCCGATCGCTGGCTAATAGGCACTTAAGATCTCACACACGATCGGTACAATCTCTGCCATTACTTTTGGATTTTTTTTGTTTTGTTTTAAATACATTGTATCGGTAGTTGGTTCTCAATGGAGGTATAAATATTCTTTTTTTTTTAATTTATCAAATAAATTTAATTCAAATAGCTTTAACCTGCCGCCTTGATCAGTGATCGTGACTCCTTCCTATTATTCCCCAACCCACTTATGTATATTTGGATGGAAACTTATGGCCGACGTCACTATTATATTTTAATCTCTGTCCTACGATCTCAAATTAGACAAGATCACTTGAGTACTCGTATAATTATCCCATTCTTAGATCTGCTAGAGAGGCAGAGGATCGATCGATTGGGAAATAATTACTGATACTACTTTTTACATAAAAAGACTGTCTATACGACGATCGACGACAACGACACGCCAATAACGACAACGATGCGACGACATACCTCCGTCCGACTTCGATGTATTCATTTCCTCCAATAAATTCAACATCTGGAAATGAGCGCATTTTGATCATCTCATTTCTTACTTTGTATACACAGTCACAGTATGGCACAAAAAGTGATCGTTTCTTTTCTAGTTGCGTTTGCATGTCGTGTTGTGTGTTCGAATACATTTGTTATACTGTAAAGTAAGGAATTTTTGGTTGCTTCTGGCTTCATCTGGGCTTGCTTTAGTTGCTAATGCTCTTGGTGCTGGTGCTGCTCTACTGTTACTACTGTCTGCTCATTGCTTTGGCTTCGGTTTCCTCGATTTTGCCTCTCCCAAGACTCACAACACAGTACACACTACGACAACGCACGCTCAAATTGACAAACCAACCAGCAGCAGTGGCACCGCGCATATAAATTGGTCGACCGGTGAGACTTTACAATCAGTTCTGTTACAGTTTTTGGCTGTTAGACATAACTTTTTTTTATTGAGAAATTAAAAAGAGAGTATTTTCAACTTGAAAAAAAAAATAAATATAACCAAAAATCTCATTTCAAAGTGGCAAACGTGTGTATTCTGTCTCGTGACGATCTTGCAGTTAAATAAATTTTGATTATTTAAAACGTGATCGATTAGAAAATAATTATCAAAAAAAAAAAAAAAACAGTGAATAGATTTGAAAAAAAAAATCTTATTAAAGATCGCTTATAACATTTTCTAAAAAAGAGAAACAAGTGTTACAAAAAAAGAGTGTCTTCAATTCAGTATTCAAAGTTAATTCATATTTTTATAAATTGACAAAAAAAAAGAACCCTTAACAACCTCGTTTCAAAAACAGCGAATGTGCAATTTGTTTTTTCGATCTTTCCGTTCGAGTTTTGACGAAGTAAACTTTTTTCATAAATTGTTTAATAAAATTTAAGCAAAATTCCACCCATACGAGAAGAAATTTTCTCTGTTTCCACAACGGAAGCATTTAAAGGACCTATGTCAATACTAAGTGATTTAGTCCTAAATTTCAATCGCAACGATATATACGCAAGGACAACAAATTTACATGCGAATTGTTATTCGTTTATAACATAACAGTTATTTAATAATAATAAATAAATCAATTCTTGTTTGAATTTGAGAAAAGTAAAAGAAGAAGAAAATTAAAAAAAAAAAAGTTTGATTTATCATCGGAAGCAGAAATTCACAAAAAAAAATTTGCTGTATTTTTTAATAATAATCTTGTGATTTAAAACAAAAATACATAAAACAAAATCAAGATTCGACGATTTTATAAACTGCAGAGAGCAAAGAAAAAAATGATACTGGTAAGTACCTACTAAGTTCCTAGTTTTTTTTTTTTTTTTTTGGATAGGTAGCTGAATTTAAGTTCAAAAATTAAGGGTAGTTTGTTTTCCACACACTATATCAATGCAAACACAGCGAGTGTAACAGGTGACTTAGAAAAGAACAATGTGTGGCATTGTAACGTCAGAATGAGAACGTTATGCCATATTGTGCATTGAACTGGAAAAAAGAAGAAAAATCTGACGCAATTATTTAGTAATATTTGCTGAGATTATTGTATGTTATATGAACTACCTATGTACATAATCGTTTCCATGTGCCTGGGTAATAGGTCGCTATCTCTGCGAGAGAATGCGCTTGTTACGCGGTGGTTTGGTATATTTTATGGCATAATACCTAGTCGGTAACGAATTTTACCGGCGGAATCTAGGTATGACTGAATCAATTGAAGATAAGCTATGGCTAGGGTTGCCATTTGTCCAACTGAAAGAATTAAAATTATTCGTCCTTGCGCAAAGTATCTATTGTTTTTTTTTCAAAGAAAAAGTTCATTATAGAAATTTGTAACTCTCGTTTTCTTATAATTCGGCATATCCTCAAGCTTTTTTTTTTCATATTTCTATCGTCCAAGAAATATTGGGAATCTTTCGTCAGTTTTTTTCTGTCATCGTAGATTAAATATTTTGTATATTTTATTTAACGGTACATTTACGATGTGACACGGCATTTATGAAGGTAAATAAGGGCTAAACAAAATATTTTATAATAAGTTTTAATAGATGATTTTTGTAATGCCACTAAAAATATTTTTCTGAGCATTTTCGTCAGTATGATTAAAATAAAGAATCAATAATTTATTTTTTTAATAACAAAAAAAAAAAGAATAATTAACAAATATTCACAAAAATTAAAACTTAACAAATTGTATTTATTCCTATGCATATGAATTTTCTTAACCATCGATTTTGAATGGTAACAACTATCTGAAACGATTAGTTACATTGGAGTCACTACACTGACATTAATTTTAAGTTTAAGGCCAAGCTAGAAATTAAAAAAAAATGCTTAAATTAAATTAAAAATTAAAAAAAGTAATATGATCCAAATTATTTCAAACAGATTTCTTTTCTCTTCTAGCCCTTTTACAAATGGTCGTTTTCTCAAGTTTTATCTTTTTTTACTTAAATATTTTCAAAAATATATCTACTATTACTGAATATTTTGACGAAATAAAAAAAACTTATCCGTATTTCCACTAGCTTACTAAGTAATTTACTAATTGTTCGAGATTTGACTTCTATTAGATATTTCAAAAGATTACAAATATTCAATGTATGCCTCATTTTGCTATTTACAAAACTATTGATCTTTTTTTAAATACATTTTATCAAGCTCAAAATATCAAATTAAAAAAAAAATTATTCGATACATCGAAAATCTTAAACTTCATTTAAATTATGTATGAGTCATAATTTTAGGAAAAAAAACCGTCAGATTCATTAAGTCAAATTCGAATTTTGCATGCTAGACGTATCTTAAAATAAAATATGTGAGTGGGGGCGGACTTCACACTATGTATGTCACGTAGTTTTTTTTTGTACATCCTGTGACAGGGAAACTTTCTTCTGACATCACATCCGTTAAATTTCAGTCAGAATTCAACTTAAAAAAAAAACTATTTATATATACATATTATATATTAATATAAAATACCCCCCTCTCTTTGTGTGTCTCTCTTTCTATCTTGACGTTTTGTTCTTATCTAAATAAGTACTCTTCGAGCGCCATTTTGTATTTTCAACTTGGATCTGGGCCCGTGTTAACCATATCTTTAAAAGCAGGGTAAGTTTAGATCAGTCATTGATCAGTTGGCCAATGAATAACATCTATCTAATTCAATAGAGTCAATAGAGCATTATAGTAACGTTTTTTTTTTAAACAGATTTTATACGAGTAAAAGAGTTTATAACACGTTCTCTTATTTTTTTTTATTTTTTTGAATTTAATAATTCGTTGTGAAACAAATTACAGTGACACGTGTATTGAGGTTTACGACGAGGTGGGTTTTTGTTAGAAAGTTTTCGCATTACCAAATGTCACGTTAGTTCCATTTTCGAACATGAAATTCGAAATCAAATTTTTAAAAATATTGACCAATTTTGATTCTTTTGACATTGTGCTTAATAATACTGTCCTTATTTGAAAATATTGTAAGTTTTATTGAATGGCATATTGAATTTCGAAAAAAAAACGAACATTATCTATCGGACGTGACTTCTTTGTAAATCAAAACGGATCTCCAATAAAGACGCTCGATTTAAAAAAAGAAGATGAAAAAAACAAGGTGTTAGATATCAACAGATATTTTTTGATTTAATATAATATTTAATGGAAATGATACTGTCATCTGTGGGTTTGCTTCGTGGCACATAATGCTTAGGTTCATTTTTTTCGATGACAATTTGCTACAAATTTGACAGATATTCTTGCAAAAACATGAATTTTATGTTCAACAAGTGCATTATTACAAAATATCATGAGAACTTTTTAAAAATAATTTGTTTAGTTTCGAAAGTCGAATCCGATAAAAATTTACGGTAAAAAATATTAACTTAGTCTAATTTAAAAAAATAAAAATATTTTTTTTAATAAAAAAAAAATTGTAAACTTTTTTTTTAAGAACCAGTTCAAAATGTGAAACTGACAGCTATAACGACCATTAATATACCTACTATAACATACCTGGTGCAATGATACAAATCTACACCGGAACAATAGCTTAAAATATAGCCCACCAAACCAACTTCAGATAGCCTACTGTCAATCTTGTTCCAATTTTAGAGGTCGTTTTTTTTTATAAAATACCGTTGTTACTCGCAGTTCAGCTTCAGATAATAATTTCCGAAGTACGTAATTGCATTTAAAAGAAATTCGAAACAATCAAAATGATCTTTGACTCTCTTGATAGCTTCAGAAAATCATATATGTACATTATTATGAGTGTTATCTCTCGTATAAGCTTCTTCAATTCTAAAAGGTCCGCTTGGTTTTTTTTTTTAATTAAATTCAAGCATTATTGCAACATGGTTAGATAAGCATTGTCATATTGGAAAAGACACGCCTTCTGTTCCTTTGTTAGCTTCCGATCGATTGTCATCGTTATAAATGCCTGATTATTTGACAATTGACGTCACTAGAAATGTCACTCAAAACTGCGTTCGATCATCATATATAATTTATAATTATTATGTTATCGTTGACACATCGTAAATTTTTTGTATGCATTAGTTAAGAGTGCTTAACTTTTGCATGGTTCATTGACCCATATTTTCATAGATTTTAATGGCCATTTTATGGCATCATAAAAAATGTTGTAATGATATTTTAATTGATTAGTATTTTCTGTTGTTGTTGTTTATTTTTAGAAAATGAATAAAACTGTGTTAATAATAGCGCTGCTAATTTTTGGGGCCATAGACGCCCAAAGCCGAGCAATCGATGACCTGGACAATAATTCGATTGAAGATGAAAGGCCAAGGCCACGTAATCCAGCACCAGATGGATTCAGGAAGGTCAGCATGCCACCGCCGCAGATTTTGCAAAAGCTTGGCACACCAGTTGAGATTGTGTGTGAAGTTGGTGGTACACCAGCTCCAACGATACAATGGATTGCCGGACATGAGTCATTACCTGAAATGGACAGTTTTGAGATAAATTCATTGATTGAATCCAGTCCCAGTGAGATCGTGAATGTGCGATCGGTGTACGTTATCGATCATATTTTGACCGAACCAAAATCATTCACATGTGTTGGACGATCGGGCTCGAAGATTGTTTATGGTTCAACTACAGTGTATCCACCGACGGAGTCCAAGGAGCTAGTCCATTTCGGGAACAAGGCTTTGGCTAGGCCAAGGAAGCCAATCATCACATTTAATCATGTGACGCATATTGATTTCATTGGAACCAATGTTGTGCTGCCATGCAAGGCCTATGGAAGGCCACATGCTGAGGTCTTCTGGATGGGAAAGGAAGGCCCGATTACAGAGCAGAGTAATCGATTCAAGGTAGGATTACCAGACTCTTATATTCTTTAAATATATGTTAATTTTTTTTCTATTTTGAATTTAAAGATCCTTGAATCAGGAGAACTATTGATATCTAACCTCAAGTGGGAGGATATGGGAACTTACAAATGTGTAGCTCGAAATTCTGTTGGTAAAGCTGTAGCGGAGACGTTCGTCTACCCATTACTTGTAAGTTAAAATTTTTTCTCATCAAATCAATAAAATTCTATAACATTCTTCTTTTTTTTTGTATTTCTTTTACAGAGGGATTAAAATTTAATCTAAATTCTAAGCAACAATGAGAGCTATATTAATTAAAAAAAGCCATCTTTAAAAGCCAGTTCTACTTAAAGCCCTTACAAAATTTTGAAGCGTTTTTTTCTTTTGGAACTTATGCGGACTAACTTTTTTTGAAATGAGCGACATTTGTTTGAGAGCACTACTATCCCAACAATTACCTTCTATTACATTTAGTACTACTATTTTATATTTATAAACCAAAAAAAAAACAACAATCATATTTTATGAGTGTCTTAGGTTTAAGTAAAATATTTTTTTTTTAAATTAATTTAACTAGAGAATCTCTAGGAAATAGTATTTTCTTTATATTGTAAATCATTTCAGCATTTAGGTTCTGATTATCTTCTTTTTTTTTATAAAAAAAATATCTTTATTGTTGTTTGTATTTCTGTATGTGTGTACAAATCAGTTAACTTAATCATCATCAACGGCCAAAATCTACTTAATAGTTTTTTAAATGAAATATTATTGTTATTATTAAATACACATTGAATGCATTTGTTATTGTTTATTATTATTTTAATTTATTACATTTTTTTGTTTCGAATACTTTCCAAGTTCATCAAACGCAAAGCAAAATAGCACACAATTAATTTCATTACCTATACACATAAACAAAAACACAAATAATATTTAAATGTATGTTAAGTTATTTTATTTTATTTTATTAAGTTTAAGCTAAAATAATTTTTTTTATTTCTATAATTTTTTTAATGATGTTTTATTTTTGTATGAACTGATAATTTTTAGTGAGGATGAAAATAATATGAAAAAATGAAAAATAAAAAAAAAAATAAAAAAAATACATGTTAATAAAAATTGAAATACAAAAAAAAAATATTCGTCTTTATTTTATTGAAAAAATTTTGAAGATTTTTAATAGCACATACTGAAATAGACTAAAGGATGCCCACATATAGAATTGAGGAATAGGTCAGAGGTGCCTAATCCAATGCTTAAAAGACTGGAAAAATATAATTACTTCTTAAGATTATTATGGCAATTAAAACCAAATCAAAACATATATGGTTTATATTTCATCGAATCATTCCAAAGGTAGCGTACATTTTCGAATTACCATAACATTTCATTTCCCACGGAATATTTTATTCCACGAAATAATTTAATTTAACTATATGCCTGTAAGATCTAAGGTCTTTTAAATGCAACCTGAATTGCACGGCACTAGCTTGGCACAGTGGATTTGAGAACCAGGTATTGACTGTCTCATTTTAACCCATGGGCGGCATCCAATTAAAATTGGAGGTATAGAAAAGAATGCGCCTAGCGTGGGAATCGAACCCACACGTCCTAGTTAGCAAACAAGCACTTTATCCACTGCGCCATTGCCACCCATACATTTTTGCTGCGAGGGAATACATTTCCCTCGAACAAAAAATCGAATGAAATGGCATCAAAATTCCTTAGGAAATCATATTCCCGATACCAATAAATACCGAGGAAAACTTTTGAGCATCATTCATGTTCCAAAAGTTTTGAATTGGAGAAAATTTCAATTATTAAATTTAAAATTAAATTTTTATTCACGATAACCACCATTATGATCCCGGTGATCATAGGAGTGTGAGATTCGTAGTCACTAAAAAAAGCCTCCATTAGTTTCTATGTTCGACTAAAACTAAGTTGCCTTACCAACTAGTTTAAATTTCAATTTAAGTCTCATTTGGTAAGGACTTCCCCAGTGAGAGCTGAGACGACCTGCAGATACCACACATAAAATGGATACTCTTTATAGAGCGAAATCGAACGGTCTTGTTCTTAGAAGTCAGTGCACAAGGTTTGTTTCGTTAATTGATTGCAGATATCACAATTTTGGGTTTGGAGAGTTCTCAGCTTTCCAGCGAAAACTGCTATTTCAATTTTCAATAGTTGCCATACGTAAGTCTCATTGTTTCTAACATACCACGGAGCATTACCGATTGTTCTGAGAACTTCGTTCTGGTAAGATTATGCTATTTACCTATTGCTTTCCCCAGAGTTGCATACCGTATGTCCATAAAGGTTTGATCACTTGCTTATATAAAATCAATTTGCTGTATTGGAATGCTTTGGAATTCGCCAATTTAGTTCGCGAAGTTTGTTTTCGAGTTCATCTCTTTTCTTCTTTACGTGAGTTTTTATTTAAGCTTAGCATCTAATGTCATTCCAAGTGCCTAATTGACTTAAACTCATTAGAAACAAATAAACGCCATTTCTTAGTCCATTCCGAAATATTATTTAAGGTTCTTTTGAGCTTCTTTGTAGCCATTTCAATTGAATCTGATACTGAAAGTATAGCCGTGTCATCAGCAAAGTGCAAATGTGACTGTTCGGGTCTGTCGCGAGTGAATAACAGAAACATGATCGGACCAAGAACTCTTCTTTGGGGAACACCAGCATTTATTTCCTTAAATCCCGAATATTCCCTACCTTGCTTAACTCGAAATAACCTATTATCGAACTAGGATTCGAAGACGTGATATACTGGCTCCGGAAATACCTTTCGTAGTTTATACTGCCACATCTTGCCGAAGGCTTGGGAAACGTCTACAAATTCGCTGGAACTTTAATTTTATCAATTTCATTAGTTATTCTATAGAGACGTGATCAATTATTGTTGAGTGTTTTTTTCTGAAAACCAAACTGGTGATCCGGAATAATACGATTTTCGTTATCACCGAACTGTAAGAAAGAAATCGGTCTATAAGATTTCTTTTCGTTCAGGGGTTTCCCAGTTTTGGTATTTATTAAAGCAATTCATATCATTGTTTACTTATATACTCAGTTTAACCGAGATAACACCTGCAATATTTCCCCCTTTTACCACATTTTGAATGCTCGGACGATATTCGCTTGCTCTCAAACAACATAATAGATCTTCACAATCTGGAAAGCGAAACGAATAAGGTTAAGCTGAGGACCAAAACGGGGAAGACGAAAATGCTCAACATTTCTGGCAACTCTACTGAAGTTAACGTTGCAGGACAACAACGGCGCGTTGAAGATTTTATTGCGAGACACTTAATGCAGTGGAATGCTTTTACTCACAGAATACCTGGGGGCCCTGAGAAAAACTTGGCGCATATAGTTAATGCCCAATGGCCCTAAGTGGTTTCAAGTAGATAAGTAATTAATACTTTTTCTTTCGGATGGTGATATCTCTAAAATTAAAAGCCAAAATAAGATGTGGCCTATCCTGCTAGAAAGGTTTTAATGAGATCTCTCCACTGGTTTTTAAATTGTTGTGGGAATCATAACCAATTTTTGTAAGTAAATTACTAATCAACTCAATCAAATACCATATATACAATATACAATTTTTTATTCAGCTCAAATTTTTACAGTGTTACATATTTACAAATAATTAATTCTTAAGTCTAACATTATATATCTGCGAGCACAGAAGGGGCTCTGCTTCATTAAATAGTCGGTTTATTTTATACATTTTATACTAAAAAGTGGCTTAAGTCTAACATAGGTTTTTTTTTTAAAATAAAATTTGAATTTATCTCGTCGGCTTGAGCAGTGCTGACTGTCGTTGATTGGTGTGGTTGAGATGGGGTTGGAGGGCCTTAACTCCTGTTGCTTGTCAGCTGGTTTGGTCCTGTGGTGGCTTCAACCTCTGTTGTACTGCGTTCCTGCAGCTACGTAGAAGTTTCCGAAGCTGTCATCTGACCATATTCCAAATGCTGGATCCATCATGGATAGCACGTGAAGGTACCGGTCTTCTGTGTCTGGGTCACCTGTAATTAAATTAATAAGTGGGCTAGGATGGGATGGGATATTTTGCAGCATCTATCTTAACGCTGAGGTTGTACATGAATTTGTCTATGGGGACAATTCCTGAAGCTTCGTATAGCCTTGAGTTGCTATAAAACTTAACGGAGTTTGGTTTGTGGAAAAGGGAAGTGCAATGGCAAAGAACTTTTCGCTCGAAAATTTGCAGTTTTTTCATGTATAATGGACTTATGGTGTACCATATAGGAAAGCTAAAAGTTAAAATGGGACGAATGAGTTGCTTATAAAGCAGAAGTTTCGTCTTTGTTTGGAGACCGCCTCTTACTTGCATAAGAGGTCGTACTAGAGAAAAGGCATGGTTAGCCTTACGTAGGGTGAATTTGGAGTGTTGATTAAATTTGAACCTTTCGAAGAAGTGAACTCCTAGGTATTTAACCGTTTTCTTCGGCTTGATAACTGAGTTATCGGGAAGGGTCAGAGAGAGGTTATTGCATTTTTTCGCTAGGCCATTTTTCGAAGGCGTCCTAAAACAGATCAACTCTGTTTTAGTAGGGTTGATTTTTATTCCCCACTGTAGGTAGTAATCCCAGAGTTTAAGGATATGTTCCCTTACTCTTCGGAAGCCTAGGTCTGGGCTAGAGGATGCGCTGTAAGTGATGGAGTCATCAGCAAATAGTAGGGTATTGGTCCTAGGTATGCTTAGTGGTTGGTCAGAGGTATATAAATTGAAAAGATCGGGTCCAAGGCGAGATCCCTGAGCAACACCAGCGGAAATGCTCATGAGGCTTGAATTTGAATTTCCCACTCGTACGTAAAATTTACGGTTAGTGAGGAAACTGTGGATGATTAGGATAAGATGTCTGGGCAAGTGAAGAGACTTCAACTTGAACACCAAGCCATCTATCCAAGCCGAGTCGAATGCTTTTTGGATGTCGAGCAGACAAGCTACGGTCGTATATCCTTTGTTGAGGGCCAGCGTCGTATCAGCATGTAGCTTTAACAACGGGTCGAATGTCGAGTGGGATGCTTTGAACCCGAATTGGTTATGCTGCACTATACCCATGGATGAGCAAAGTGAGCGAAGTTTGTAAAGGATCAGCATTTCAAGAAGTTTACTGAGGTTTGGAAGAAGGGAGATGGGTCGATAATTGTTAACACAATTTGCACCAGGTGTTTTTGGTATTGGGAAAATTTCGGCGATTTTCCATTTATTTGGGAAGTAACTGTTGATAATACAGTTATTAAGTATAATTTCAAATACCATACATTTCAAAAAGTATCCCTTAAAATGATGAGAATCAACAAGAACGAACATTTTAATTCATTTCCGTATGTTGTTAGAAATAGCGTAAAAATAATTAATTTATTTACTTGCTAAACAAAAATTAGAGACTTATTTATTTACAATATTTAGTAATGCGGTTATTTTGAACTTCTGGCTTCTGAAATTTAGAGATTTTGAAATTCGGGTTTGCTTAGTTTTATCACTAAGATATTTAGAATTGTGGAGGGTTGTCCGCATGCGTGGAAAAGGCTAAAC
Source organism: Philhelius pedissequus (assembly GCA_910595825.1). Lineage (NCBI taxonomy): Eukaryota > Metazoa > Arthropoda > Insecta > Diptera > Syrphidae > Philhelius > Philhelius pedissequus. Next base: position 148,353,356 of record OU343162.1, on the reverse strand, counting down.
ACTTATCTTTAGGCCGATTTCAAAAAGTGTTGGTAATTATCAAAAGCGATAATGGGCGAAAATGATTGTTCATATTTTCAGTTTAAATGTCAGCTATATCCGAGCTGTTTCCATTTTCATTTTATTCAATATTTACATAGGTGTATATATTTTATAATATTTAAATCACACACTGCAATTTGCCATTCAAACACCAACTATTAAAAATAACTATTCAAAATAGCTTTTAACGGCCTTTAGTCCACAAAATTTGCGTTTCATCCCGGCAATCTCACTTGGACTCATCAGTTGGTTAGTGAGCGCCTTACCAATATGCAATTTTTGTTAAGTTCAGTCCAACTTACTTGCATTTTTTGACAAAAAAGCAATGTGAACTATATCCAACCAGATTAAAATTTTAATCATTAAAATTGGAAGATTTTGTCCTTGGCCAGACATAGTTAATAAGAAGTTTTTTTTATAATACAATTCTAATACTACTGAAATTACTCAGCCAAGTAGAAGACTTAGAATTATATTGAATTCGACTTGTCGTTAAAAGCTATTTTGAATCAATAATTCAACAAGTCCAATTAAATATAATGCTAAGTCTTCTACTTGGCTGAGTAATTTCAGTAGTATTAGAATTGTATTATAAAAAAAACCTTCTTATTAAAAATAACATTTGGTCCATCCATAAAATGTTGGGGGAAGGCGAATCGCTTTTTGGAATGCGAAAAATCAAAACCGCCGCCAAAAGCGGCCTGCCGTTACCTACTGCTACATTTAATTTTATGGATTTTTATTTGTCCTAAATTTGAATATAACTTCAAATTTCCTTGATCAGGACGGGGTAATAAAAGCGTTTGATTTCCATTCAATTGTGACTAGTGAGGATTCCAACCAAAAGAGATAGGTGAACATTCTTTGTTTTTTTTTAGACAACCGTTCATTTAATTGAAGAAATCAAGCCTGCGTTTGTCACTCTCTCCTAGAGTTGGTTATTTAGATAGACAAAATTATTGTACCAAGTTATTTTTTTTACGTATAACAGTAATTAGCAGTAATATATAACATGAACAATAGTTTTCGCTCATTAGAAGTCGAAGAGTTATATAAAAACCATTCGAATCAGCTGTAAGTAATATTTTTCAAATTTGTCATACGAATAAATCTATATGTGAATATTCTTTAAATAAATGTCAAGGTTTTATAAAATTCAAATCTTCAATTATTTTAGCTCATTCTTTGTTTTTTTTATAAGTCATAAATTACTTACAATTTATTCATACGATTAAACAAATTTTATATTTTTTATGTCAGTTTTAGCAGATATATAAAATTTGTATACAAATTTTTACTGCACATAGAATAATAAATTGCTTTCAATAAAAAGATCTGATAGACATACATGCGACAGATTAACTGAAATACAAAACAAAAACCAATACGTAACTAAGCTTACTCAAAAAATGAATTCAGTAGCGGTTTCGGAAATTCAATAATTGAACAACAAGTTGTACACCAATGCATAGGTCTGAGCAATCCGTTTCGAAGACTGGCAGCCGTCGGTTTTTGCGGGGCTTGGTGGCGGAGATATCACCACACAGAGCAAGTCAAGTGCAGTTGCGTGGAAAATCATGCTAATAGTTTTGGATCGAAATATCTTAAGATCCAGATGCCGCAGATACTTTTTGTCATCAGCTGTGGATAGGTATTGAACAGACCTTTCTTTTGATATATATATCGATGGGTTTTGGGAACATTGTTGAAAATGTAATTTTTTTTTGCAAGGGGTTAGCCTTGACTTTTTTCTAAAATGTCGAAAAATTGAAGTCGATAATTGTACAACAAGTTGCACACCATTGTAAAGGTCTGAGCAATCCGTTTCGAGGACTGTCAGCCGTAGGTTTTTGAGGGGTTTGATTGCGGAGATATCACCACCCAGAGCAAGTCAAGTGCAGTTGCGTGGAAAAGCATGCTAATAGTTTTGGATGGAAATATCTTAAGATCCAGATGCCGCAGATACTTTTTGTCGTCAGCTGTGGATAGGTATTGAACAGACCTTTCTTTTGATATATATATCGATTGGTTTGGGGAACATTGTTGAAAATGTAATTTTTTTTTGCAAGGGGTTGGCCTTGACTTTTTTTCTAAAATGTCGAAAAAAGTGAAGTCGATAATTGTACAACAAGGTGCACACCTTTGTAACGGTCTGAGCAATCCGTTTCGGGAACTGGCAGCCGTAGGTTTATGCGGGGCTTGGTTGGGGAGATATCACCACCCAGAACAAGTCAAGTGCAGTTGCGTGGAAAAGCATGCTAATAGTTTTGGATCGAAATATCTTAAGATCCAGATGCCGCAGATACTTTTTGTCTTCAGCTGTGGATAGGTATTGAACAGACCTTTCTTTTGATATATATATCGATATATATCGATGGGTTTTGGGAACATTGTTGAAAATGTAATTTTTTTTTGCAAGGGGTTAGCCTTGACTTTTTTCTAAAATGTCGAAAAAAGTGAAGTCGATAATTGTACAACAAGTTGCACACCATTGTAAAGGTCTGAGCAATCCGTTTCGAGGACTGGCAGCCGTAAGTTTTTGAGGGGCTTGGTTGCGGAGATATCACCACCCAGAGCAAGCCAAGTGCAGTTGCGTGGTAAAGCATGTTAATAGTTTTGGATCGAAATATCTTAAGATCCAGATGCCGCAGATACTTTTTGCCGTCAGCTGTGTATAGGTATTGAACAGGCCTTTCTTTTGATATATATATCGATGGGTTTGGGGAACATTGTTGAAAATTTAATTTTTTTTGGCAAGGGGTTAGCCTTGACTTTTTTTGTAAAATGTCGAAAAAAGTGAAGTCGATAATTGTACAACAAGTTGCACACCTTTGAAAAGGTCTGAGCAATCCGTTTCGAGGACTGGCAGCCGTAGGTTTTTGCGGGGCTTGGTTGCGGAGATATCACCACCCAGAGCAAGTCAAGTGCAGTTGCGTGGAAAAGCATGCTAATAGTTTTGGATCGAAATATCTTAAGATCCAGATGCTGCAGATACTTTTTGTCGTCAGCTGTGGATAGGTATTGAACAGACCTTTCTTTTGATATATATATCGATGAGTTTGGGGAACATTGTTGAAAATGTAATTTTTTTTTGCAAGGGGTTAGCCTTGACTTTTTTTGTAAAATGTCGAAAAAAGTGAAGTCGATAATTGTACAACAAGTTGCACACCTTTGAAAAGGTCTGAGCAATCCGTTTCGAGGACTGGCAGCCGTAGGTTTTTGCGGGGCTTGGTTGCGGAGATATCACCACCCAGAGCAAGTCAAGTGCAGTTGCGTGGAAAAGCATGCTAATAGTTTTGGATCGAAATATCTTAAGATCCAGATGCTGCAGATACTTTTTGTCGTCAGCTGTGGATAGGTATTGAACAGACCTTTCTTTTGATATATATATCGATGAGTTTGGGGAACATTGTTGAAAATGTAATTTTTTTTTGCAAGGGGTTAGCCTTGACTTTTTTTCTAAAATGTCGAAAAAAGTGAAGTCGATAATTGTACAACAAGTTGCACACCTTTGTAAAGGTCTGAGCAATCCGTTTCGAGGACTGGCAGCCGTAGGTTTTTGCGGGGCTTGGTTGCGGAGATATCACCACCCAGAGCATGTCAAGTGCAGTTGCGTGGAAAAGCATGCTAATAGTTTTGGATCGAAATATCTTAAGATCCAGATGCCGCAGATACTTTTTGTCATCAGCTGTGTATAGGTATTGAACAGGCCTTTCTTTTGATATATATATCGATGGGTTTGGGGAACATTGTTGAAAATGTAATTTTTTTTGGCAAGGGGTTAGCCTTGACTTTTTTTGTAAAATGTCGAAAAAAGTGAAGTCGATAATTGTACAACAAGTTGCACACCTTTGAAAAGGTCTGAGCAATCCGTTTCGAGGACTGGCAGCCGTAGGTTTTTGCGGGGCTTGGTTGCGGAGATATCACCACCCAGAGCAAGTCAAGTGCAGTTGCGTGGAAAAGCATGCTAATAGTTTTGGATCGAAATATCTTAAGATCCAGATGCCGCAGATACTTTTTGTCGTCAGCTGTGGATAGGTATTGAACAGACCTTTCTTTTGATATATATATCGATGGGTTTTGGGAACATTGTTGAAAATGTAATTTTTTTTTGCAAGGGGTTAGCCTTGACTTTTTTTGTAAAATGTCGAAAAAAGTGAAGTCGATAATTGTACAACAAGTTGCACACCTTTGAAAAGGTCTGAGCAATCCGTTTCGAGGACTGGCAGCCGTAGGTTTTTGCGGGGCTTGGTTGCGGAGATATCACCACCCAGAGCAAGTCAAGTGCAGTTGCGTAGAAAAGCATGCTAATAGTTTTGGATCGAAATATCTTAAGATCCAGATGCCGCAGATACTTTTTGTCGTCAGCTGTGGATAGGTATTGAACAGACCTTTCTTTTGATATATATATATCGATGGGTTTTGGGAACATTGTTGAAAATGTAACTTTTTTTTTGCAAGGGGTTAGCCTTGACTTTTTTCTAAAATGTCGAAAAAAGTGAAGTCGATAATTGTACAACAAGTTGCACACCATTGTAAAGGTCTGAGCAATCCGTTTCGATGACTGGCAGCCGTAGGTTTTTGAGGGGCTTGGTTGCGGAGATATCACCACCCAGAGCAAGTCAAGTGCAGTTGCGTGGAAAATCATGCTAATAGTTTTGGATCGAAATATCTTAAGATCCAGATGCCGCAGATACTTTTTTTCGTCAGCTGTGGATAGGTATTGAACAGACCTTTCTTTTGATATATATATCGATGGGTTTTGGGAACATTGTTGAAAATGTAATTTTTTTTTGCAAGGGGTTAGCCTTGAATTTTTTCTAAAATGTCGAAAAAAGTGAAGTCGATAATTGTACAACAAGTTGCACACCATTGTAAAGGTCTGAGCAATCCGTTTCGAGGACTGGCAGCCGTAGGTTTTTGAGGGGCTTGGTTGCGGAGATATCACCACCCAGAGCAAGTCAAATGCAGTTGCGTGGAAAAGCATGCTAATAGTTTTGGATCGAAATATCTTAAGATCCAGATGCCGCAGATACTTTTTGCCGTCAGCTGTGTATAGGTATTGAACAGGCCTTTCTTTTGATATATATATCGATGGGTTTGGGGAACATTGTTGAAAATGTAATTTTTTTTGGCAAGGGGTTAGCCTTGACTTTTTTTGTAAAATGTCGAAAAAAGTGAAGTCGATAATTGTACAACAAGTTGCACACCTTTGAAAAGGTCTGAGCAATCCGTTTCGAGGACTGGCAGCCGTAGGTTTTTGCGGGGCTTGGTTGCGGAGATATCACCACCCAGAGCAAGTCAAGTGCAGTTGCGTAGAAAAGCATGCTAATAGTTTTGGATCGAAATATCTTAAGATCCAGATGCCGCAGATACTTTTTGTCGTCAGCTGTGGATAGGTATTGAACAGACCTTTCTTTTGATATATATATCGATGGGTTTTGGGAACATTGTTGAAAATGTAATTTTTTTTTGCAAGGGGTTAGCCTTGACTTTTTTTGTAAAATGTCGAAAAAAGTGAAGTCGATAATTGTACAACAAGTTGCACACCTTTGAAAAGGTCTGAGCAATCCGTTTCGAGGACTGGCAGCCGTAGGTTTTTGCGGGGCTTGGTTGCGGAGATATCACCACCCAGAGCAAGTCAAGTGCAGTTGCGTAGAAAAGCATGCTAATAGTTTTGGATCGAAATATCTTAAGATCCAGATGCCGCAGATACTTTTTGTCGTCAGCTGTGGATAGGTATTGAACAGACCTTTCTTTTGATATATATATCGAAGGGTTTTGGCAACATTGTTGAAAATGTTTTTTTTTTTTGCAAGGGGTTAGCCTTGACTTTTTTCTAAAATGTCGAAAAAATTGAAGTCGATAATTGTACAACAAGTTGCACACCATTGTAAAGGTCTGAGCAATCCGTTTCGAGGACTGGCAGCCGTAGGTTTTTGAGGGGCTTGGTTGCGGAGATATCACCACCCAGAGCAAGTCAAGTGCAGTTGCGTGGAAAATCATGCTAATAGTTTTGGATCGAAATATCTTAAGATCCAGATGCCGCAGATACTTTTTTTCGTCAGTTGTGGATAGGTATTGAACAGACCTTTCTTTTGATATATATATCGATGGGGTTTGGGAACATTGTTGAAAATGTAATTTTTTTTTTGCAAGGGGTTAGCCTTGACTTTTTTCTAAAATGTCGAAAAAAGTGAAGTCGATAATTGTACAACAAGTTGCACACCATTGTAAAGGTCTGAGCAATCCGTTTCGAGGACTGGCAGCCGTAGGTTTTTGCGGGGCTTGGTTGCGGAGATATCACCACCCAGAGCAAGCCAAGTGCAGTTGCGTGGAAAATCATGCTAATAGTTTGGATCGAAATATCTTAAGATCCAGATGCCGCAGATACTTTTTGTCGTCAGCTGTGGATAGGTATTGAACAGACCTTTCTTTTGATATATATATCGATGGGTTTTGGGAACATTGTTGAAAATGTAATTTTTTTTTGCAAGGGGTTAGCCTTGAATTTTTTCTAAAATGTCGAAAAAAGTGAAGTCGATAATTGTACAACAAGTTGCACACCATTGTAAAGGTCTGAGCAATCCGTTTCGAGGACTGGCAGCCGTAGGTTTTTGAGGGGCTTGGTTGCGGAGATATCACCACCCAGAGCAAGTCAAATGCAGTTGCGTGGAAAAGCATGCTAATAGTTTTGGATCGAAATATCTTAAGATCCAGATGCCGCAGATACTTTTTGCCGTCAGCTGTGTATAGGTATTGAACAGGCCTTTCTTTTGATATATATATTGATGGGTTTGGGGAACATTGTTGAAAATGTAATTTTTTTTGGCAAGGGGTTAGCCTTGACTTTTTTTGTAAAATGTCGAAAAAAGTGAAGTCGATAATTGTACAACAAGTTGCACACCTTTGAAAAGGTCTGAGCAATCCGTTTCGAGGACTGGCAGCCGTAGGTTTTTGCGGGGCTTGGTTGCGGAGATATCACCACCCAGAGCAAGTCAAGTGCAGTTGCGTAGAAAAGCATGCTAATAGTTTTGGATCGAAATATCTTAAGATCCAGATGCCGCAGATACTTTTTGTCGTCAGCTGTGGATAGGTATTGAACAGACCTTTCTTTTGATATATATATCGATGGGTTTTGGGAACATTGTTGAAAATGTAACTTTTTTTTTGCAAGGGGTTAGCCTTGACTTTTTTCTAAAATGTCGAAAAAAGTGAAGTCGATAATTGTACAACAAGTTGCACACCATTGTAAAGGTCTGAGCAATCCGTTTCGATGACTGGCAGCCGTAGGTTTTTGAGGGGCTTGGTTGCGGAGATATCACCACCCAGAGCAAGCCAAGTGCAGTTGCGTGGAAAGGCATGCTAATAGCTTTGGATCGAAATATCTTAAGATCCAGATGCCGCAGGTACTTTTTGTCGTCAGCTGTGGATAGGTATTGAACAGACCTTTCTTTTGATATATATATCGATGGGTTTTGGGAACATTGTTGAAAATGTAATTTTTTTTTGCAAGGGGTTAGCCTTGACTTTTTTCTAAAATGTCGAAAAAATTGAAGTCGATAATTGTACAACAAGTTGCACACCATTGTAAAGGTCTGAGCAATCCGTTTCGAGGACTGGTAGCCGTAGGTTTTTGAGGGGCTTGGTTGCGGAGATATCACCACCCAGAGCAAGTCAAGTGCAGTTGCGTGGAAAATCATGCTAATAGTTTTGGATCGAAATATCTTAAGATCCAGATGCCGCAGATACTTTTTGTCGTCAGCTGTGGATAGGTATTGAACAGACCTTTCTTTTGATATATATATCGATGGGTTTTGGGAACATTGTTGAAAATGTAATTTTTTTTTTGCAAGGGGTTAGCCTTGACTTTTTTCTAAAATGTCGAAAAAAGTGAAGTCGATAATTGTACAACAAGTTGCACACCATTGTAAAGGTCTGAGCAATCCGTTTCGAGGACTGGCAGCCGTAGGTTTTTGCGGGGCTTGGTTGCGGAGATATCACAACCCAGAGCAAGTCAAGTGCAGTTGCGTGGAAAATCATGCTAATAGTTTTGGATCGAAATATTTTAAGATCCAGATGCCGTAGATACTTTTTGTCGTCAGCTGTGGATAGGTATTGAACAGACCTTTCTTTTGATATATATATCGATGGGTTTTGGGAACATTGTTGAAAATGTAATTTTTTTTTGCAAGGGGTTAGCCTTGACATTTTTTCTAAAATGTCGAAAAAAGTGAAGTCGATAATTGTACAACAAGTTGCACACCATTGCAAAGGTCTGAACAATCCGCTTCGAGGACTGGTAGCCGTAGCTTTTTGCGGGGCTTGGTTGCGGAGATATCACCACCCAAAGCAAGTCAAGTGCAGTTGCGTGGAAAATCATGCTAATAGATTTGGATCGAAATATCTTAAGATCCAGATGCCGCAGATACTTTTTGTCGCCAGCTGTGGATAGGTATTGAACAGACCTTTCTTTTGATATATATATCGATGGGTTTTGGGAACATTGTTGAAAATGTAATTTTTTTTTGCAAGGGTTAGTTAGCCTTGACTTTTTCTAAAATGTCGAAAAAAGTGAAGTCGATAATTGTACAACAAGTTGCACACCTTTGAAAAGGTCTGAGCAATCCGTTTCGAGGACTGGCAGCCGTAGGTTTTTGCGGGGCTTGGTTGCGGAGATATCACCACCCAGAGCAAGTCAAGTGCAGTTGCGTAGAAAAGCATGCTAATAGTCTTGGATCGAAATATCTTAAGATCCAGATGCCGCAGATACTTTTTGTCGTCAGCTGTGGATAGGTATTGAACAGACCTTTCTTTTGATATATATATCGATGGGTTTTGGGAACATTGTTGAAAATGTAACTTTTTTTTTGCAAGGGGTTAGCCTTGACTTTTTTCTAAAATGTCGAAAAAAGTGAAGTCGATAATTGTACAACAAGTTGCACACCATTGTAAAGGTCTGAGCAATCCGTTTCGATGACTGGCAGCCGTAGGTTTTTGAGGGGTTTGGTTGCGGAGATATCACCACCCAGAGCAAGCCAAGTGCAGTTGCGTGGAAAGGCATGCTAATAGCTTTGGATCGAAATATCTTAAGATCCAGATGCCGCAGATACTTTTTGTCGTCAGCTGTGGATAGGTATTGAACAGACCTTTCTTTTGATATATATATCGATGGGTTTTGGGAACATTGTTGAAAATGTATTTTTTTTTGCAAGGGGTTAGCCTTGACTTTTTTCTAAAATGTCGAAAAAATTGAAGTCGATAATTGTACAACAAGTTGCACACCATTGTAAAGGTCTGAGCAATCCGTTTCGAGGACTGGCAGCCGTAGGTTTTTGAGGGGCTTGGTTGCGGAGATATCACCACCCAGAGCAAGTCAAGTGCAGTTGCGTGGAAAATCATGCTAATAGTTTTGGATCGAAATATCTTAAGATCCAGATGCCGCAGATACTTTTTGTCGTCAGCTGTGGATAGGTATTGAACAGACCTTTCTTTTGATATATATATCGATGGGTTTTGGGAACATTGTTGAAAATGTAATTTTTTTTTGCAAGGGGTTAGCCTTGAATTTTTTCTAAAATGTCGAAAAAAGTGAAGTCGATAATTGTACAACAAGTTGCACACCATTGTAAAGGTCTGAGCAATCCGTTTCGAGGGCTGGCAGCCGTAGGTTTTTGAGGGGCTTGGTTGCGGAGATATCACCACCCAGAGCAAGTCAAGTGCAGTTGCGTGGAAAATTATGCTAATAGTTTTGGATCCAAATATCTTAAGATCCAGATGCCGCAGATACTTTTTGTCGTCAGCTGTGGATAGGTATTGAACAGACCTTTCTTTTGATATATATATCGATGGGTTTTGGGAACATTGTTGAAAATGTAACTTTTTTTTTGCAAGGGGTTAGCCTTGACTTTTTTCTAAAATGTCGAAAAAAGTGAAGTCGATAATTGTACAACAAGTTGCACACCATTGTAAAGGTCTGAGCAATCCGTTTCGATGACTGGCAGCCGTAGGTTTTTGAGGGGCTTGGTTGCGGAGATATCACCACCCAGAGCAAGCCAAGTGCAGTTGCGTGGAAAGGCATGCTAATAGCTTTGGATCGAAATATCTTAAGATCCAGATGCCGCAGATACTTTTTGTCGTCAGCTGTGGATAGGTATTGAACAGACCTTTCTTTTAATATATATATCGATGGGTTTTGGGAACATTGTTGAAAATGTAATTTTTTTTTGCAAGGGGTTAGCCTTGACTTTTTTCTAAAATGTCGAAAAAATTGAAGTCGATAATTGTACAACAAGTTGCACACCATTGTAAAGGTCTGAGCAATCCGTTTCGAGGACTGGCAGCCGTAGGTTTTTGAGGGGCTTGGTTGCGGAGATATCACCACCCAGAGCAAGTCAAGTGCAGTTGCGTGGAAAATCATGCTAATAGTTTTGGATCGAAATATCTTAAGATCCAGATGCCGCAGATACTTTTTGTCGTCAGCTGTGGGTAGGTATTGAACAGACCTTTCTTTTGATATATATATCGATGGGTTTTGGGAACATTGTTGAAAATGTAATTTTTTTTTGCAAGGGGTTAGCCTTGAATTTTTTCTAAAATGTCGAAAAAAGTGAAGTCGATAATTGTACAACAAGTTGCACACCATTGTAAAGGTCTGAGCAATCCGTTTCGAGGGCTGGCAGCCGTAGGTTTTTGAGGGGCTTGGTTGCGGAGATATCACCACCCAGAGCAAGTCAAGTGCAGTTGCGTGGAAAATTATGCTAATAGTTTTGGATCCAAATATCTTAAGATCCAGATGCCGCAGATAATTTTTGTCGTCAGCTGTGGATAGGTATTGAACAAACCTTTCTTTTGATATATATATCGATGGGTTTTGGGAACATTGTTGAAAATGTAATTTTTTTTTGCAAGGGGTTAGCCTTGACTTTTTTCTAAAATGTCGAAAAAAGTGAAGTCGATAATTGTACAACAAGTTGCACACCATTGCAAAGGTCTGAACATTCCTTTTCGAGGACTGGTAGCCGTAGCTTTTTGCGGGGCTTGGTTGCGGAGATATCACCACCCAAAGCAAGTCAAGTGCAGTTGCGTGAAAATCATGCTAATAGTTTTGGATCGAAATATCTTAAGATCCAGATGCCGCAGATACTTTTTGTCGTCAGCTGTGGGTAGGTATTGAACACACCTTTCTTTTGATACACATATCGATGGGTTTTGGGAACATTGTTGAAAATGTAATTTTTTTTTGCAAGGGGTTAGCCTTGACTTTTTTCTAAAATGTCGAAAAAAGTGAAGTCGATAATTGTACAACAAGTTGCACACCATTGTAAAGGTCTGAGCAATCCGTTTCGAGGACTGGCAGCCGTAGGTTTTTGCGGGGCTTGGTTGCGGAGATATCACAACCCAGAGCAAGTCAAGTGCAGTTGCGTGGAAAATCATGCTAATAGTTTTGGATCGAAATATTTTAAGATCCAGATGCCGTAGATACTTTTTGTCGTCAGCTGTGGATAGGTATTGAACAGACCTTTCTTTTGATATATATATCGATGGGTTTTGGGAACATTGTTGAAAATGTAATTTTTTTTTGCAAGGGGTTAGCCTTAACTTTTTTCTAAAATGTCGAAAAAAGTGAAGTCGATAATTGTAGAACAAGTTGCACCCCATTGCAAAGGTCTGAGCAATCCGTTTCGAGGACTGGTAGCCGTAGCTTTTTGCGGGGCTTGGTTGCGGAGATATCACCACCCAAAGCAAGTCAAGTGCAGTTGCGTGGAAAATCATGCTAATAGATTTGGATCGAAATATCTTAAGATCCAGATGCCGCAGATACTTTTTGTCGCCAGCTGTGGATAGGTATTGAACAGACCTTTCTTTTGATATATATATCGATGGGTTTTGGGAACATTGTTGAAAATGTAATTTTTTTTTGCAAGGGGTTAGCCTTGACTTTTTTCTAAAATGTCGAAAAAAGTGAAGTCGATAATTGTACAACAAGTTGCACACCATTGTAAAGGTCTGAGCAATCCGTTTCGAGGACTGGCAGCCGTAGGTTTTTGCGGGGCTTGGTTGCGGAGATATCACAACCCAGAGCAAGTCAAGTGCAGTTGCGTGGAAAATCATGCTAATAGTTTTGGATCGAAATATTTTAAGATCCAGATGCCCTAGATACTTTTTGTCGTCAGCTGTGGATAGGTATTGAACAGACCTTTCTTTTGATATATATATCGATGGGTTTTGGGAACATTGTTGAAAATGTAATTTTTTTTTGCAAGGGGTTAGCCTTGACTTTTTTTGTAAAATGTCGAAAAAAGTGAAGTCGATAATTGTACAACAAGTTGCACACCTTTGAAAAGGTCTGAGCAATCCGTTTCGAGGACTGGCAGCCGTAGGTTTTTGCGGGGCTTGGTTGCGGAGATATCACCACCCAGAGCAAGCCAAGTGCAGTTGCGTGGAAAGGCATGCTAATAGCTTTGGATCGAAATATCTTAAGATCCAGATGAGGCAGATACTTTTTGTCGTCAGCTGTGGATAGGTATTGAACAGACCTTTCTTTTGATATATATATCGATGGGTTTTGGGAACATTGTTGAAAATGTAATTTTTTTTTGCAAGGGGTTAGCCTTGACTTTTTTCTAAAATGTCGAAAAAAATGAAGTCGATAATTGTACAACAAGTTGCACACCATTGTAAAGGTCTGAGCAATCCGTTTCGAGGACTGGCAGCCGTAGGTTTTTGAGGGGCTTGGTTGCGGAGATATCACCACCCAGAGCAAGCCAAGTGCAGTTGCGTGGAAAGGCATGCTAATAGCTTTGGATCGAAATATCTTAAGATCCAGATGCCGCAGATACTTTTTGTCGTCAGCTGTGGATAGGTATTGAACAGACCTTTCTTTTGATATATATATCGATGGGTTTTGGGAACATTGTTGAAAATGTAATTTTTTTTTGCAAGGGGTTAGCCTTGACTTTTTTCTAAAATGTCGAAAAAATTGAAGTCGATAATTGTACAACAAGTTGCACACCATTGTAAAGGTCTGAGCAATCCGTTTCGAGGACTGGCAGCCGTAGGTTTTTGAGGGGCTTGGTTGCGGAGATATCACCACCCAGAGCAAGTCAAGTGCAGTTGCGTGGAAAATCATGCTAATAGTTTTGGATCGAAATATCTTAAGATCCAGATGCCGCAGATACTTTTTGTCGTCAGCTGTGGATAGGTATTGAACAGACCTTTCTTTTGATATATATATCGATGGGTTTTGGGAACATTGTTGAAAATGTAATTTTTTTTTGCAAGGGGTTAGCCTTGAATTTTTTCTAAAATGTCGAAAAAAGTGAAGTCGATAATTGTACAACAAGTTGCACACCATTGTAAAGGTCTGAGCAATCCGTTTCGAGGACTGGCAGCCGTAGGTTTTTGAGGGGCTTGGTTGCGGAGATATCACCACCCAGAGCAAGTCAAATGCAGTTGCGTGGAAAAGCATGCTAATAGTTTTGGATCGAAATATCTTAAGAACCAGATGCCGCAGATACTTTTTGCCGTCAGCTGTGTATAGGTATTGAACAGGCCTTTCTTTTGATATATATATCGATGAGTTTGGGGAACATTGTTGAAAATGTAATTTTTTTTGGCAAGGGGTTAGCCTTGACTTTTTTTGTAAAATGTCGAAAAAAGTGAAGTCGATAATTGTACAACAAGTTGCACACCATTGTAAAGGTCTGAGCAATCCGTTTCGAGGACTGGCAGCCGTAGGTTTTTGAGGGGCTTGGTTGCGGAGATATCACCACCCAGAGCAAGTCAAATGCAGTTGCGTGGAAAAGCATGCTAATAGTTTTGGATCGAAATATCTTAAGATCCAGATGCCGCAGATACTTTTTGCCGTCAGCTGTGTATAGGTATTGAACAGGCCTTTCTTTTGATATATATATCGATGGGTTTGGGGAACATTGTTGAAAATGTAATTTTTTTTGGCAAGGGGTTAGCCTTGACTTTTTTTGTAAAATGTCGAAAAAAGTGAAGTCGATAATTGTACAACAAGTTGCACACCTTTGAAAAGGTCTGAGCAATCCGTTTCGAGGACTGGCAGCCGTAGGTTTTTGCGGGGCTTGGTTGCGGAGATATCACCACCCAGAGCAAGTCAAGTGCAGTTGCGTAGAAAAGCATGCTAATAGTTTTGGATCGAAATATCTTAAGATCTAGATGCTGCAGATACCTTTTGTCGTCAGCTGTGGATAGGTATTGAACAGACCTTTCTTTTGATATATATATCGATGAGTTTGGGGAACATTGTTGAAAATGTAATTTTTTTTTGCAAGGGGTTAGCCTTGACTTTTTTCTAAAATGTCGAAAAAATTGAAGTCGATAATTGTACAACAAGTTGCACACCATTGTAAAGGTCTGAGCAATCCGTTTCGAGGACTGGCAGCCGTAGGTTTTTGAGGGGCTTGGTTGCGGAGATATCACCACCCAGAGCAAGTCAAGTGCAGTTGCGTGGAAAATCATGCTAATAGTTTTGGATCGAAATATCTTAAGATCCAGATGCCGCAGATACTTTTTGTCGTCAGCTGTGGATAGGTATTGAACAGACCTTTCTTTTGATATATATATCGATGGGTTTTGGGAACATTGTTGAAAATGTAATTTTTTTTTGCAAGGGGTTAGCCTTGAATTTTTTCTAAAATGTCGAAAAAAGTGAAGTCGATAATTGTACAACAAGTTGCACACCATTGTAAAGGTCTGAGCAATCCGTTTCGAGGGCTGGCAGCCGTAGGTTTTTGAGGGGCTTGGTTGCGGAGATATCACCACCCAGAGCAAGTCAAGTGCAGTTGCGTGGTAAAGCATGCTAATAGTTTTGGATCGAAATATCTTAAGATCCAGATGCCGCAGATACTTTTTGCCATCAGCTGTGTATAGGTATTGAACAGGCCTTTCTTTTGATATATATATCGATGGGTTTGGGGAACATTGTTGAAAATGTAATTTTTTTTGGCAAGGGGTTAGCCTTGACTTTTTTTGTAAAATGTCGAAAAAAGTGAAGTCGATAATTGTACAACAAGTTGCACACCTTTGAAAAGGTCTGAGCAATCCCTTTCGAGGACTGGCAGCCGTAGGTTTTTGCGGGGCTTGGTTGCGGAGATATCACCACCCAGAGCAAGTCAAGTGCAGTTGCGTGGAAAAGCATGCTAATAGTTTTGGATCGAAATATCTTAAGATCCAGATGCTGCAGATACTTTTTGTCGTCAGCTGTGGATAGGTATTGAACAGACCTTTCTTTTGATATATATATCGATGAGTTTGGGGAACATTGTTGAAAATGTATTTTTTTTTGCAAGGGGTTAGCCTTGACTTTTTTTCTAAAATGTCGAAAAAAGTGAAGTCGATAATTGTACAACAAGTTGCACACCTTTGTAAAGGTCTGAGCAATCCGTTTCGAGGACTGGCAGCCGTAGGTTTTTGCGAGGCTTGGTTGCGGAGATATCACCACCCAGAGCATGTCAAGTGCAGTTGGGTGGAAAAGCATGCTAATAGTTTTGGATCGAAATATCTTAAGATCCAGATGCCGCAGATACTTTTTGTCGTCAGCTGTGGATAGGTATTGAACAGACCTTTCTTTTGATATATATATCGATGGGTTTTGGGAACATTGTTGAAAATGTAATTTTTTTTTGCAAGGGGTTAGCCTTGACTTTTTTCTAAAATGTCGAAAAAAGTGAAGTCGATAATTGTACAACAAGTTGTACACCATTGCGAAGGTCTGAGGAATCCGTTTCGAGGACTGGCAGCCGTAGGTTTTTGCGGGGCTTGGTTGCGGAGATATCACCACCCAGAGCAAGTCAAGTGCAGTTGCGTGGAAAATCATGCTAATAGTTTTGGATCGAAATATCTTAAGATCCAGATGCCGCAGATACTTTTTGTCTTCAGCTGTGGATAGGTATTTAACAGACCTTTCTTTTGATATATATATCGATATATATCGATGGGTTTTGGGAACATTGTTGAAAATGTAATTTTTTTTTGCAAGGGGTTAGCCTTGACTTTTTTTGTAAAATGTCGAAAAAAGTGAAGTCGATAATTGTACAACAAGTTGCACACCTTTGAAAAGGTCTGAGCAATCCGTTTCGAGGACTGGCAGCCGTAGGTTTTTGCGGGGCTTGGTTGCGGAGATATCACCACCCAGAGCAAGTCAAGTGCAGTTGCGTGGAAGAGCATGCTAATAGTTTTGGATCGAAAGATCTTAAGATCCAGATGCTGCAGATACTTTTTGTCGTCAGCTGTGGATAGGTATTGAACAGACCTTTCTTTTGATATATATATCGATGGGTTTTGGGAACATTGTTGAAAATGTAATTTTTTTTTTGCAAGGGGTTAGCCTTGACTTTTTTCTAAAATGTCGAAATAAGTGAAGTCGATAATTGTACAACAAGTTGCACACCATTGTAAAGGTCTCAGTAATCCGTTTCGAAGACTGGCAGCCGTAGGGTTTTGCGGGTCTTGGTTGCGGAGATATCACCACCCAGAGCAAGCCAAGTGCAGTTGCGTGGAAAATCATGCTAATAGTTTGGATCGAAATATCTTAAGATCCAGATGCCGCAGATACTTTTTGTCGTCAGCTGTGGATAGGTATTGAACAGACCTTTCTTTTGATATATATATCGATGGGTTTTGGGAACATTGTTGAAAATGTAATTTTTTTTTTGCAAGGGGTTAGCCTTGACTTTTTTCTAAAATGTCGAAAAAAGTGAAGTCGATAATTGTACAACAAGTTGTACACCATTGCGAAGGTCTGAGGAATCCGTTTCGAGGACTGGCAGCCGTAGGTTTTTGCGGGGCTTGGTTGCGGAGATATCACCACCCAGAGCAAGTCAAGTGCAGTTGCGTGGAAAATCATGCTAATAGTTTTGGATCGAAATATCTTAAGATCCAGATGCCGCAGATACTTTTTGTCTTCAGCTGTGGATAGGTATTGAACAGACCTTTCTTTTGATATATATATTGATATATATCGATGGGTTTTGGGAACATTGTTGAAAATGTAATTTTTTTTTTGCAAGGGGTTAGCCTTGACTTTTTTCTAAAATGTCGAAATAAGTGAAGTCGATAATTGTACAACAAGTTGCACACCATTGTAAAGGTCTGAGCAATCCGTTTCGAGGACTGGCAGCCGTAGGTTTTTGAGGGGCTTGGTTGCGGAGATATCACCACCCAGAGCAAGTCAAGTGCAGTTGCGTGGTAAAGCATGCTAATAGTTTTGGATCGAAATATCTTAAGATCCAGATGCCGCAGATACTTTTTGCCGTCAGCTGTGTATAGGTATTGAACAGGCCTTTCTTTTGATATATATATCGATGGGTTTGGGGAACATTGTTGAAAATGTAATTTTTTTTGGCAAGGGGTTAGCCTTGACTTTTTTTGTAAAATGTCGAAAAAAGTGAAGTCGATAATTGTACAACAAGTTGCACACCTTTGAAAAGGTCTGAGCAATCCGTTTCGAGGACTGGCAGCCGTAGGTTTTTGCGGGGCTTGGTTGCGGAGATATCACCACCCAGAGCAAGTCAAGTGCAGTTGAGTGGAAAAGCATGCTAATAGTTTTGGATCGAAATATCTTAAGATCCAGATGCTGCAGATACTTTTTGTCGTCAGCTGTGGATAGGTATTGAACAGACCTTTCTTTTGATATATATATTGATGAGTTTGGGGAACATTGTTGAAAATGTAATTTTTTTTGCAAGGGGTTAGCCTTGACTTTTTTTCTAAAATGTCGAAAAAAGTGAAGTCGATAATTGTACAACAAGTTGCACACCTTTGTAAAGGTCTGAGCAATCCGTTTCGAGGACTGGCAGCCGTAGGTTTTTGCGGGGCTTGGTTGCGGAGATATCACCACCCAGAGCAAGCCAAGTGCAGTTGCGTGGAAAATCATGCTAATAGTTTGGATCGAAATATCTTAAGATCCAGATGCCGCAGATACTTTTTGTCGTCAGCTGTGGATAGGTATTGAACAGACCTTTCTTTTGATATATATATCGATGGGTTTTGGGAACATTGTTGAAAATGTAATTTTTTTTGCAAGGGGTTAGCCTTGACTTTTTTTCTAAAATGTCGAAAAAAGTGAAGTCGATAATTGTACAACAAGTTGCACACCTTTGTAAAGGTCTGAGCAATCCGTTTCGAGGACTGGCAGCCGTAGGTTTTTGAGGGGCTTGGTTGCGGAGATATCACCACCCAGAGCAAGTCAAATGCAGTTGCGTGGAAAAGCATGCTAATAGTTTTGGATCGAAATATCTTAAGATCCAGATGCCGCAGATACTTTTTGCTGTCAGCTTTGTATAGGTATTGAACAGGCCTTTCTTTTGATATATATATCGATGGGTTTGGGGAACATTGTTGAAAATGTATTTTTTTTTGCAAGGGGTTAGCCTTGACTTTTTTTCTAAAATGTCGAAAAAAGTGAAGTCGATAATTGTACAACAAGTTGCACACCATTGTAAAGGTCTGAGCAATCCGTTTCGATGACTGGCAGCCGTAGGTTTTTGAGGGGCTTGGTTGCGGAGATATCACCACCCAGAGCAAGTCAAGTGCAGTTGCGTGGAAAATCATGCTAATAGTTTTGGATCGAAATATCTTAAGATCCAGATGCCGCAGATACTTTTTGTCATCAGCTGTGGATATGTATTGAACAGACCTTTCTTTTGATATATATATCGATGGGTTTTGGGAACATTGTTGAAAATGTAATTTTTTTTTGCAAGGGGTTAGCCTTGACTTTTTTCTAAAATGTCGAAAAAAGTGAAGTCGATAATTGTACAACAAGTTGCACACCTTTGGAAAGGTCTGAGCAATCCGTTTCGAGGACTGGCAGCCGTAGGTTTTTGCGGGGCTTGGTTGCGGAGATATCACCACCCAGAGCATGTCAAGTGCAGTTGCGTGGAAAAGCATGCTAATGGTTTTGGATCGAAATATCTTAAGATCCAGATGCCGCAGATACTTTTTGTCGTCAGCTGTGGATAGGTATTGAACAGACCTTTCTTTTGATATATATATCGATGGGTTTTGGGAACATTGTTGAAAATGTAATTTTTTTGTGCAAGGGGTTAGCCTTAACTTTTTTCTAAAATGTCGAAAAAAGTGAAGTTGATAATTGTACAACAAGTTGCACACCATTGTAAAGGTCTGAGCAATCCGTTTCGAGGACTGGCAGCCGTAGGTTTTTGCGGGGCTTGGTTGCGGAGATATCACCACCCAGAGCAAGTCAAGTGCAGTTGCGTGGAAAAGCATGCTAATAGTTTTGGATCGAAATATCTTAAGATCCAGATGCCGCAGATACTTTTTGTCGTCAGCTGTGGATAGGTATTGAACAGACCTTTCTTTTGATATATATATCGATGGGTTTGGGGAACATTGTTGAAAATGTAATTTTTTTTGCAAGCGGTTAGCCTTGACTTTTTTTCTAAAATGTCGAAAAAAGTGAAGTCGATAATTGTACAACAAGTTGCACACCATTGTAAAGGTCTGAGCAATCCGTTTCGAGGAGTGGCAGCCGTAGGTTTTTGGGGGGCTTGGTTGTTGAGATATCACCACCCAGGGCAAGTCAAGTGCAGTTGCGTGGAAAAGCATGCTAATAGTCTTGGGTCGAAATATCTTAAGATCCAGATGCCGCAGATACTTTTTGTCATCAGCTGTGGATAGGTATTGAACAGACCTTTCTTTTGATATATATATCGATGGGTTTTGGGAACATTGTTGAAAATGTAATTTTTTTTTGCAAGGGGTTAGCCTTGACTTTTTTCCTAAAATGTCGAAAAAAGTGAAGTCGATAATTGAACAACAAGTTGCACACCATTGCGTAGGTCTGAGCAATCCGTTTCGAGGACTGCCAGCCGTAGGTTTTTGCGGGGATTGGTTGCGGAGATATCACCAGCCAGAGCAAGTCAAGTGCAGTTGCGTGGAAAAGCATGCTAATAGTTTTGGATCGAAATATCTTAAGATCCAGATGCCGCAGATACTTTTTGTCATCAGCTGTGGATAGGTATTGAACAGACCTTTCTTTTGATATATATATCGATGGGTTTTGGGAACATTGTTGAAAATGTAATTTTTTTTTGCAAGGGGTTAGCCTTGACTTTTTTCTAAAATGTCGAAAAAAGTGAAGTCGATAATTGTACAACAAGTTACACACCATTGTAAAGATCTGAGCAATCCGTTTCGAAGACTGGCAGCCGTAGGTTTTTGAGGGGCTTGGTTGCGGAGATATCACCACCCAGAGCAAGTCAAGTGCAGTTGCGTGGAAAATCATGCTAATAGTTTTGGATCGAAATATCTTAAGATCCAGATGCCGCAGATACTTTTTGTCGTCAGCTGTGGATAGGTATTGAACAGACCTTTCTTTTGATATATATATCTATGGGTTTTGGGAACATTGTTGAAAATATAATTTTTTTTTTGCAACGGGTTAGCCTTGACTTTTTTTCTAAAATGTCGAAAAAAGTGAAGTCGATAATTGTACAACAAGTTGCACACCATTGTAAAGGTCTGAGCAATTCGTTTCGAGGACTGGCAGCCGTAGATTTTTGCTGGGCTTGGTTGCGGAGATATCACCACCCAGAGCAAGTCAAGTGCAGTTGCGTGGAAAATCATGCTAATAGTTTTGGATCGAAATATCTTAAGATCCAGATGCTGCAGATACTTTTTGTCGTCAGCTGTGGATAGGTATTGAACAGACCTTTCTTTTGATATATATATCGATGAGTTTGGGGAACATTGTTGAAAATGTAATTTTTTTTGCAAGGGGATAGCCTTGACTTTTTTTCTAAAATGTCGAAAAAAGTGAAGTCGATAATTGTACAACAAGTTGCACACCTTTGGAAAGGTCTGAGCAATCCGTTTCGAGGACTGGCAGCCGTAGGTTTTTGCGGGGCTTGGTTGTGGAGATATCACCACCCAGAGCATGTCAAGTGCAGTTGCGTGGAAAAGCATGCTAATGGTTTTGGATCGAAATATCTTAAGATCCAGATGCCGCAGATACTTTTTGTCGTCAGCTGTGGATAGGTATTGAACAGACCTTTCTTTTGATAGATATATCGATGGGTTTTGGGAACATTGTTGAAAATGTAATTTTTTTTTGCAAGGGGTTAGCCTTGACTTTTTTCTAAAATGTCGAAAAAAGTGAAGTCGATAATTGTACAACAAGTTGCACACCATTGTAAAGGTCTGAGCAATCCGTTTCGATGACTGGCAGCCGTAGGTTTTTGAGGGGCTTGGTTGCGGAGATATCACCACCCAGAGCAAGTCAAGTGCAGTTGCGTGGAAAATCATGCTAATAGTTTTGGATCGAAATATCTTAAGATCCAGATGCCGCAGATACTTTTTGTCATCAGCTGTGGATATGTATTGAACAGACCTTTCTTTTGATATATATATCGATGGGGTTTGGGAACATGGTTGAAAATATAATTTTTTTTTGCAAGGGGTTAGCCTTGACTTTTTTTTCTAAAATGTCGAAAAAAGTGAAGTCGATAATTGTACAACAAGTTGCACACCTTTGGAAAGGTCTGAGCAATCCGTTTCGAGGACTGGCAGCCGTAGGTTTTTGCGGGGCTTGGTTGCGGAGATATCACCACCCAGAGCATGTCAAGTGCAGTTGCGTGGAAAAGCATGCTAATGGTTTTGGATCGAAATATCTTAAGATCCAGATGCCGCAGATACTTTTTGTCGTCAGCTGTGGATAGGTATTGAACAGACCTTTCTTTTGATATATATATCGATGGGTTTTGGGAACATTGTTGAAAATGTAATTTTTTTGTGCAAGGGGTTAGCCTTAACTTTTTTCTAAAATGTCGAAAAAAGTGAAGTTGATAATTGTACAACAAGTTGCACACCATTGTAAAGGTCTGAGCAATCCGTTTCGAGGACTGGCAGCCGTAGGTTTTTGCGGGGCTTGGTTGCGGAGATATCACCACCCAGAGCAAGTCAAGTGCAGTTGCGTGGAAAAGCATGCTAATAGTTTTGGATCGAAATATCTTAAGATCCAGATGCCGCAGATACTTTTTGTCGTCAGCTGTGGATAGGTATTGAACAGACCTTTCTTTTGATATATATATCGATGGGTTTGGGGAACATTGTTGAAAATGTAATTTTTTTTGCAAGCGGTTAGCCTTGACTTTTTTTCTAAAATGTCGAAAAAAGTGAAGTCGATAATTGTACAACAAGTTGCACACCATTGTAAAGGTCTGAGCAATCCGTTTCGAGGAGTGGCAGCCGTAGGTTTTTGGGGGGCTTGGTTGTTGAGATATCACCACCCAGGGCAAGTCAAGTGCAGTTGCGTGGAAAAGCATGCTAATAGTCTTGGATCGAAATATCTTAAGATCCAGATGCCGCAGATACTTTTTGTCATCAGCTGTGGATAGGTATTGAACAGACCTTTCTTTTGATATATATATCGATGGGTTTTGGGAACATTGTTGAAAATGTAATTTTTTTTTGCAAGGGGTTAGCCTTGACTTTTTTCCTAAAATGTCGAAAAAAGTGAAGTCGATAATTGAATAACAAGTTGCACACCATTGCGTAGGTCTGAGCAATCCGTTTCGAGGACTGCCAGCCGTAGGTTTTTGCGGGGATTGGTTGCGGAGATATCACCAGCCAGAGCAAGTCAAGTGCAGTTGCGTGGAAAAGCATGCTAATAGTTTTGGATCGAAATATCTTAAGATCCAGATGCCGCAGATACTTTTTGTCATCAGCTGTGGATAGGTATTGAACAGACCTTTCTTTTGATATATATATCGATGGGTTTTGGGAACATTGTTGAAAATGTAATTTTTTTTGCAAGGGGTTAGCCTTGACTTTTTTCTAAAATGTCGAAAAAAGTGAAGTCGATAATTGTACAACAAGTTGCACACCATTGTAAAGGTCTGAGCAATCCGTTTCGATGACTGGCAGCCGTAGGTTTTTGAGGGGCTTGGTTGCGGAGATATCACCACCCAGAGCAAGTCAAGTGCAGTTGCGTGGAAAATCATGCTAATAGTTTTGGATCGAAATATCTTAAGATCGAGATGCCGCAGATACTTTTTGTTGTCAGGTGTGGATAGGTATTGAACAGACCTTTCTTTTGATATATATATCGATGGGTTTGGGGAACATTGTTGAAAATGTAATTTTTTTTGCAAGGGGTTAGCCTTGACTTTTTTTCTAAAATGTCGAAAAAAGTGAAGTCGATAATTGTACAACAAGTTGCACACCTTTGTAAAGGACTGAGCAATCCGTTTCGAGTACTGGCAGCCGTAGGTGTTTGCGGGGCTTGGTTGAGGAGATATCACCACCCAGAACAAGTCAAGTGCAGTTGCGTGGAAAAGCATGCTAATAGTTTTGGATCGAAATATCTTAAGATCCAGATGCCGCAGATACTTTTTGTCATCAGCTGTGGATAGGTATTGAACAGACCTTTCTTTTGATACTCGTATATATATCGATGGGTTTGGGAACATTGTTGAAAATGTAATTTTTTTTTGCAAGGGGTTAGCCTTGACTTTTTTTCTAAAATGTCGAAAAAAGTGAAGTCGATAATTGTACAACAAGTTGCACACCTTTGTAAAGGACTGAGCAATCCGTTTCGAGTACTGGCAGCCGTAGGTGTTTGCGGGGCTTGGTTGAGGAGATATCACCACCCAGAACAAGTCAAGTGCAGTTGCGTGGAAAAGCATGCTAATAGTTTTGGATCGAAATATCTTAAGATCCAGATGCCGCAAATACTTTTTGTCGTCAGCTGTGGATAGGTATTGAACAGACCTTTCTTTTGATATATATGTCGATGGGGTTTTGGGAACATTGTTGAAAATGTAATTTTTTTTTGCAAGGGGTTAGCTTTGACTTTATTTCTAAAATGTAGAAGAAAGTGAAGTCGATAATTGTACAACAAATTGCACACCTTTGTAAAGGTCTGAGCAATCCGTTTCGAGGACTGGCAGCCGTAGGTTTTTGCGGGGCTTGGTTGCGGAGATATCACCACCCAGAGCAAGTCAAGTGCAGTTGCGTGGAAAATCATGCTAATAGTTTTGGATCGAAATATCTTAAGATCGAGATGCCGCAGATACTTTTTGTTGTCAGGTGTGGATAGGTATTGAACAGACCTTTCTTTTGATACTCGTATATATATCGATGGGTTTGGGAACATTGTTGAAAATGTAATTTTTTTTTGCAAGGGGTTAGCCTTGACTTTTTTTCTAAAATGTCGAAAAAAGTGAAGTCGATAATTGTACAACAAGTTGCACACCTTTGTAAAGGTCTGAGCAATCCGTTTCGAGGACTGGCAGCCGTAGGTTTTTGCGGGGCTTGGTTGAGGAGATATTACCACCCAGAGCAAGTCAACTGCTGTTGCGTGGAAAAGCATGCTAATAGTTTTGGATCGAAATATCTTAAGATCCAGATGCCGCAGATACTTTTTGTCATCAGCTGTGGATAGGTATTGAACAGACCTTTCTTTTGATACTCGTATATATATCGATGGGTTTGGGAACATTGTTGAAAATGTAATTTTTTTTTGCAAGGGGTTAGCCTTGACTTTTTTTCTAAAATGTCGAAAAAAGTGAAGTCGATAATTGTACAACAAGTTGCACACCATTGTAAAGGTCTGAGCAATCCGTTTCGATGACTGGCAGCCGTAGGTTTTTGAGGGGCTTGGTTGCGGAGATATCACCACCCAGAGCAAGTCAAGTGCAGTTGCGTGGAAAATCATGCTAATAGTTTTGGATCGAAATATCTTAAGATCCAGATGCCGCAGATACTTTTAGTCGTCAGCTGTAGATAGGTATTGAACAGACCTTTCTTTTGATACTCGTATATATATCGATGGGTTTTGGGAACATTGTTGAAAATGTAATTTTTTTTTGCAAGGGGTTAGCCTTGACTTTTTTCTAAAATGTCGAAAAAAGTGAAGTCGATAATTGTACAACAAGTTACACACCATTGTAAAGATCTGAGCAATCCGTTTCGAAGACTGGCAGCCGTAGGTTTTTGAGGGGCTTGGTTGCGGAGATATCACCACCCAGAGCAAGTCAAGTGCAGTTGCGTGGAAAATCATGCTAATAGTTTTGGATCGAAATATCTTAAGATCCAGATGCCGCAGATACTTTTTGTCATCAGCTGTGGATAGGTATTGAACAGACCTTTCTTTTGATACTCGTATATATATCGATGGGTTTGGGAACATTGTTGAAAATGTAATTTTTTTTTGCAAGGGGTTAGCCTTGACTTTTTTTCTAAAATGTCGAAAAAAGTGAAGTCGATAATTGTACAACAAGTTGCACACCTTTGTAAAGGACTGAGCAATCCGTTTCGAGTACTGGCAGCCGTAGGTGTTTGCGGGGCTTGGTTGAGGAGATATCACCACCCAGAACAAGTCAAGTGCAGTTGCGTGGAAAAGCATGCTAATAGTTTTGGATCGAAATATCTTAAGATCCAGATGCCGCAAATACTTTTTGTCGTCAGCTGTGGATAGGTATTGAACAGACCTTTCTTTTGATATATATGTCGATGGGGTTTTGGGAACATTGTTGAAAATGTAATTTTTTTTTGCAAGGGGTTAGCTTTGACTTTATTTCTAAAATGTAGAAGAAAGTGAAGTCGATAATTGTACAACAAATTGCACACCTTTGTAAAGGTCTGAGCAATCCGTTTCGAGGACTGGCAGCCGTAGGTTTTTGCGGGGCTTGGTTGCGGAGATATCACCACCCAGAGCAAGTCAAGTGCAGTTGCGTGGAAAATCATGCTAATAGTTTTGGATCGAAATATCTTAAGATCGAGATGCCGCAGATACTTTTTGTTGTCAGGTGTGGATAGGTATTGAACAGACCTTTCTTTTGATATATATATCGATGGGTTTGGGGAACATTGTTGAAAATGTAATTTTTTTTGCAAGGGGTTAGCCTTGACTTTTTTTCTAAAATGTCGAAAAAAGTGAAGTCGATAATTGTACAACAAGTTGCACACCTTTGTAAAGGTCTGAGCAATCCGTTTCGAGGACTGGCAGCCGTAGGTTTTTGCGGGGCTTGGTTGAGGAGATATTACCACCCAGAGCAAATCAACTGCTGTTGCGTGGAAAAGCATGCTAATAGTTTTGGATCGAAATATCTTAAGATCCAGATGCCGCAGATACTTTTTGTCATCAGCTGTGGATAGGTATTGAACAGACCTTTCTTTTGATACTCGTATATATATCGATGGGTTTGGGAACATTGTTGAAAATGTAATTTTTTTTTGCAAGGGGTTAGCCTTGACTTTTTTTCTAAAATGTCGAAAAAAGTGAAGTCGATAATTGTACAACAAGTTGCACACCATTGTAAAGGTCTGAGCAATCCGTTTCGATGACTGGCAGCCGTAGGTTTTTGAGGGGCTTGGTTGCGGAGATATCACCACCCAGAGCAAGTCAAGTGCAGTTGCGTGGAAAATCATGCTAATAGTTTTGGATCGAAATATCTTAAGATCCAGATGCCGCAGATACTTTTAGTCGTCAGCTGTAGATAGGTATTGAACAGACCTTTCTTTTGATACTCGTATATATATCGATGGGTTTTGGGAACATTGTTGAAAATGTAATTTTTTTTTGCAAGGGGTTAGCCTTGACTTTTTTCTAAAATGTCGAAAAAAGTGAAGTCGATAATTGTACAACAAGTTACACACCATTGTAAAGATCTGAGCAATCCGTTTCGAAGACTGGCAGCCGTAGGTTTTTGAGGGGCTTGGTTGCGGAGATATCACCACCCAGAGCAAGTCAAGTGCAGTTGCGTGGAAAATCATGCTAATAGTTTTGGATCGAAATATCTTAAGATCCAGATGCCGCAGATAATTTTTGTCGTCAGCTGTGGATAGGTATTGAACAGACCTTTCTTTTGATATATATATCGATGGGTTTTGGGAACATTGTTGAAAATATAATTTTTTTTTTGCAACGGGTTAGCCTTGACTTTTTTTCTAAAATGTCGAAAAAAGTGAAGTCGATAATTGTACAACAAGTTGCACACCATTGTAAAGGTCTGAGCAATTCGTTTCGAGGACTGGCAGCCGTAGATTTTTGCTGGGCTTGGTTGCGGAGATATCACCACCCAGAGCAAGTCAAGTGCAGTTGCGTGGAAAATCATGCTAATAGTTTTGGATCGAAATATCTTAAGATCCAGATGCCGCAGATACTTTTTGTCATCAGCTGTGGATAGGTATTGAACAGACCTTTCTTTTGATATATATGTCGATGGGGTTTTGGGAACATTGTTGAAAATGTAATTTTTTTTTGCAAGGGGTTAGCCTTGACTTTTTTCTAAAATGTCGAAAAAAGTGAAGTCGATAATTGTACAACAAGTTACACACCTTTGTAAAGGACTGAACAATCCGTTTCGAGTACTGGCAGCCGTAGGTGTTTGCGGGGCTTGGTTGAGGAGATATCACCACCCAGAACAAGTCAAGTGCAGTTGCGTGGAAAAGCATGCTAATAGTTTTGGATCGAAATATCTTAAGATCCAGATGCCGCAAATACTTTTTGTCGTCAGCTGTGGATAGGTATTGAACAGACCTTTCTTTTGATATATATGTCGATGGGGTTTTGGGAACATTGTTGAAAATGTAATTTTTTTTTGCAAGGGGTTAGCTTTGACTTTATTTCTAAAATGTAGAAGAAAGTGAAGTCGATAATTGTACAACAAATTGCACACCTTTGTAAAGGTCTGAGCAATCCGTTTCGAGGACTGGCAGCCGTAGGTTTTTGCGGGGCTTGGTTGCGGAGATATCACCACCCAGAGCAAGTCAAGTGCAGTTGCGTGGAAAATCATGCTAATAGTTTTGGATCGAAATATCTTAAGATCGAGATGCCGCAGATACTTTTTGTTGTCAGGTGTGGATAGGTATTGAACAGACCTTTCTTTTGATATATATATCGATGGGTTTGGGGAACATTGTTGAAAATGTAATTTTTTTTGCAAGGGGTTAGCCTTGACTTTTTTTCTAAAATGTCGAAAAAAGTGAAGTCGATAATTGTACAACAAGTTGCACACCTTTGTAAAGGACTGAGCAATCCGTTTCGAGTACTGGCAGCCGTAGGTGTTTGCGGGGCTTGGTTGCGGAGATATCACCACCCAGAGCAAGTCAAGTGCAGTTGCGTGGAAAATCATGCTAATAGTTTTGGATCGAAATATCTTAAGATCCAGATGCCGCAGATACTTTTAGTCGTCAGCTGTAGATAGGTATTGAACAGACCTTTCTTTTGATACTCGTATATATATCGATGGGTTTTGGGAACATTGTTGAAAATGTAATTTTTTTTTGCAAGGGGTTAGCCTTGACTTTTTTCTAAAATGTCGAAAAAAGTGAAGTCGATAATTGTACAACAAGTTGCACACCATTGTAAAGGTCTGAGCAATCCGTTTCGATGACTGGCAGCCGTAGGTTTTTGAGGGGCTTGGTTGCGGAGATATCACCACCCAGAGCAAGTCAAGTGCAGTTGCGTGGAAAATCATGCTAATAGTTTTGGATCGAAATATCTTAAATCCAGATGCCGCAGATACTTTTTGTTGTCAGGTGTGGATAGGTATTGAACAGACCTTTCTTTTGATATATATATCGATGGGTTTGGGGGAACATTGTTGAAAATGTAATTTTTTTTTGCCAGTTGCGTGGTAAAGCATGATAATAGTTTTTGATCGAAATATCTTAAGATCCAGATGCCGCAAATACTTTTTGTCGTCAGCTGTGGATAGGTATTGAACAGACCTTTCTTTTGATATATATGTCGATGGGGTTTTGGGAACATTGTTGAAAATGTAATTTTTTTTTGCAAGGGGTTAGCTTTGACTTTATTTCTAAAATGTAGAAGAAAGTGAAGTCGATAATTGTACAACAAATTGCACACCTTTGTAAAGGTCTGAGCAATCCGTTTCGTGGACTGGCAGCCGTAGGTTTTTGCGGGGCTTGGTTGCGGAGATATCACCACCCAGAG
The DNA here is from genome assembly GCA_910595825.1 of Philhelius pedissequus. NCBI lineage: Eukaryota > Metazoa > Arthropoda > Insecta > Diptera > Syrphidae > Philhelius > Philhelius pedissequus. Next base: position 148,324,360 of record OU343162.1, on the reverse strand, counting down.
CAAGTCAACTGCTGTTGCGTGGAAAAGCATGCTAATAGTTTTGGATCGAAATATCTTAAGATCCAGATGCCGCAGATACTTTTTGTCATCAGCTGTGGATAGGTATTGAACAGACCTTTCTTTTGATATATATATCAATGGGTTTTGGGAACATTGTTGAAAATGTAATTTTTTTTGCAAGGGGTTAGCCTTGACTTTTTTTCTAAAATGTCGAAAAAAGTGAAGTCGATAATTGTACAACAAGTTGCACACCTTTGTAAAGGTCTGAGCAATCCGTTTCGAGGACTGGCAGCCGTAGGCTTTTGCGGGGCTTGGTTGCGGAGATATCACCACCCAGAGCAAGTCGAGTGCAGTTGCGTGGAAAATCATGCTAATAGTTTTGGATCGAAATATCTTAAGATCCAGATGCCGCAGATACTTTTTGTCGTCAGCTGTGGATAGGTATTGAACAGACCTTTCTTTTGATATATATATCAATGGGTTTTGGGAACATTGTTGAAAATGTAATTTTTTTTGCAAGGGGTTAGCCTTGACTTTTTTTCTAAAATGTCGAAAAAAGTGAATTCGATAATTGTACAACAAGTTGCACACCTTTGTAAAGGTCTGAGCAATCCGTTTCGAGGACTGGCAGCCGTAGGTTTTTGCGGGGCTTGGTTGAGGAGATATTACCACCCAGAGCAAGTCAACTGCTGTTGCGTGGAAAAGCATGCTAATAATTTTGGATCGAAATATCTTAAGATCCAGATGCCGCAGATACTTTTTGTCGTCAGCTGTGGATAGGTATTGAACAGACCTTTCTTTTGATATATATATCGATGGGTTTTGGGAACATTGTTGAAAATGTAATTTTTTTTTGCAAGGGGTTAGCCTTGACTTTTTATCTAAAATGTCGAAAAAAGTGAAGTCGATAATTGTACAACAAGTTGCACACCATTGTAAAGGTCTGAGCAATTCGCTTCGAGGACTGGCAGCCGTAGATTTTTGCTGGGCTTGGTTGCGGAGATATCACCACCCAGAGCAAGTCAAGTGCAGTTGCGTGGAAAATCATGCTAATAGTTTTGGGTCGAAATATCTTAAGATCGAGATGCCGCAGATACTTTTTGTCATCAGCTGTGGATAGGTATTGAACAGACCTTTCTTTTGATATATATATCGATGGGTTTGGGGGAACATTGTTGAAAATGTAATTTTTTTTTGCCAGTTGCGTGGTAAAGCATGATAATAGTTTTTGATCGAAATATCTTAAGATCCAGATGCCGCAAATACTTTTTGCCGTCAGCTGTGGATAGGTATTCAACAGGCCTTTCTTTTGATATATATATCGATGGGTTTGGGGAACATTGTTGAAAATTTAATTTTTTTTTGCAAGGGGTTAGCCTTGACTTTTTTTCTAAAATGTCGAAAAAAGTGAAGTCGATAATTGTTCAACAAGTTGCACAACATTGTAAAGGTCTGAGCAATCCGTTTCGAGGACTGGCAGCCGTAGGTTTTTCCGGGGCTTGGTTGCGGACATATCACCACCCAGAGCAAGTCAAGTGCAGTTGCGTGGTAAAGCATGCTAATAGTTTTGGATCGAAATATCTTAAGATCCAGATGCCGCAGATACTTTTTGTCATCAGCTGTGGATAGGTATTGAACTGACCTTTCTTTTGATACTCGTATATATATCGATGGGTTTGGGAACATTGTTGAAAATGTAATTTTTTTTTGCAAGGGGTTAGCCTTGACTTTTTTTCTAAAATGTCGAAAAAAGTGAAGTCGATAATTGTACAACAAGTTGCACACCTTTGTAAAGGACTGAGCAATCCGTTTCGAGGACTGGCAGCCGTAGGTGTTTGCGGGGCTTGGTTGAGGAGATATCACCACCCAGAGCAAGTCAAGTGCAGTTGCGTGGTAAAGCATGCTAATAGTTTTGGATCGAAATATCTTAAGATCCAGATGCCGCAGATACTTTTTGTCGTCAGCTGTGGATAGGTATTGAACAGACCTTTCTTTTGATATATATGTCGATGGGGTTTTGGGAACATTGTTGAAAATGTAATTTTTTTTTGCAAGGGGTTAGCTTTGACTTTATTTCTAAAATGTAGAAGAAAGTGAAGTCGATAATTGTACAACAAATTGCACACCTTTGTAAAGGTCTGAGCAATCCGTTTCGAGGACTGGCAGCCGTAGGTTTTTGCGGGGCTTGGTTGCGGAGATATCACCACCCAGAGCAAGTCAAGTGCAGTTGCGTGGAAAATCATGCTAATAGTTTTGGATCGAAATATCTTAAGATCGAGATGCCGCAGATACTTTTTGTTGTCAGGTTTGGATAGGTATTGAACAGACCTTTCTTTTGATATATATATCGATGGGTTTGGGGAACATTGTTGAAAATGTAATTTTTTTTGCAAGGGGTTAGCCTTGACTTTTTTTCTAAAATGTCGAAAAAAGTGAAGTCGATAGTTGTACAACAAGTTGCACACCTTTGTAAAGGTCTGAGCAATCCGTTTCGAGGACTGGCAGCCGTAGGTTTTTGCGGGGCTTGGTTGAGGAGATATCACCACCCAGAGCAAGTCGAGTGCAGTTGCGTGGAAAATCATGCTAATAGTTTTGGATCGAAATATCTTAAGATCCAGATGCCGCAGATACTTTTTGTCGTCAGCTGTGGATAGGTATTGAACATACCTTTCTTTTGATATATATATCAATGGGTTTTGGGAACATTGTTGAAAATGTAATTTTTTTTGCAAGGGGTTAGCCTTGACTTTTTTCCAAAATGTCGAAAAAAGTGAAGTCGATAATTGTACAACAAGTTGCACACCATTGTAAAGGTCTGAGCAATCCGTTTCGAGGACTGGTAGCCGTAGTTTTTTGCGGGGCTTGGTTGCGGATATATCACCACCCAGAGCAAGTAAAGTGCAGTTGCGTGGAAAATCATGCCAATAGTTTTGGATCGAAATATTTTAAGATCCAGATGCCGCAGATACTTTTTGTCGTCAGCTGTGGGTAGGTATTGAACAGACCTTTCTTTTGATATACATATCGATGGGTTTTGGGAACATTGTTGAAAATGTAATTTTTTTGCAAGGGGTTAGCCTTGACTTTTTTCTAAAATGTCGAAAAAATTGAAGTCGATAATTGTACAACAAGTTGCACACCATTGCGAAGGTCTGAGCAATCCGTTTCGAGGAGTGGCAGCCGTAGGTTTTTGCGGGGCTTGGTTGTTGAGATATCACCACCCAGAGCAAGTCAAGTGCAGTTGCGTGGAAAAGCATGCTAATAGTCTTGGATCGAATTATCTTAAGATCCAGATGCCGCAGATACTTTTTGTCATCAGCTGTGGATAGGTATTGAACAGACCTTTCTTTTGATATATATATCGATGGGTTTTGGGAACATTGTTGAAAATGTAATTTTTTTGTGCAAGGGGTTAGCCTTAACTTTTTTCTAAAATGTCGAAAAAAGTGAAGTCGATAATTGTACAACAACTTGCACACCATTGTAAAGGTCTGAGCAATCCGTTTCGAGGACTGGCAGCCGTAGGTTTTTGCGGGGCTTGGTTGCGGAGATATCACCACCCAGAGCAAGTCAAGTGCAGTTGCGTGGAAAAGCATGCTAATAGTTTTGGATCGAAATATCTTAAGATCCAGATGCCGCAGATACTTTTTGTCGTCAGCTGTGGATAGGTATTGAACAGACCTTTCTTTTGATATATATATCGATGGGTTTGGGGAACATTGTTGAAAATGTAATTTTTTTTGCAAGCGGTTAGCCTTGACTTTTTTTCTAAAATGTCGAAAAAAGTGAAGTCGATAATTGTACAACAAGTTGCACACCATTGTAAAGGTCTGAGCAATCCGTTTCGAGGAGTGGCAGCCGTAGGTTTTTGGGGGGCTTGGTTGTTGAGATATCACCACCCAGGGCAAGTCAACTGCTGTTGCGTGGAAAAGCATGCTAATAGTTTTGGATCGAAATATCTTAAGATCCAGATGCCGCAGATACTTTTTGTCGTCAGCTGTGGATAGGTATTGAACAGACCTTTCTTTTGATATATATATCGATGGGTTTGGGGAACATTGTTGAAAATGTAATTTTTTTTTGCAAGGGGTTAGCCTTGACTTTTTTCCTAAAATGTCGAAAAAAGTGAAGTCGATAATTGAACAACAAGTTGCACACCATTGCGTAGGTCTGAGCAATCCGTTTCGAGGACTGCCAGCCGTAGGTTTTTGCGGGGATTGGTTGCGGAGATATCACCAGCCAGAGCAAGTCAAGTGCAGTTGCGTGGAAAAGCATGCTAATAGTTTTGGATCGAAATATCTTAAGATCCAGATGCCGCAGATACTTTTTGTCATCAGCTGTGGATAGGTATTGAACAGACCTTTCTTTTGATGTATATATCGATGGGTTTTGTGAACATTGTTGAAAATGTAATTTTTTTTTGCAAGGGGTTAGCCTTGATTTTTTTCTAAAATGTCGAAAAAATTGAAGTCGATAATTGAACAACAAGTTGCACACCATTGCGTAGGTCTGAGCAATCCGTTTCGAGGACTGCCAGCCGTAGGTTTTTGCGGGGCTTGGTTGCGGAGATATCACCACCCAGAGCAAGTCGAGTGCAGTTGCGTTGAAAAGCATGCTAATAGTTTTGGTGCGAAATATCTTAAGATCCAGATGCCGCAGATACTTTTTGTCATCAGCTGTGGATAGGTATTGAACAGACCTTTCTTTTGATATATATATCGATGGGTTTTGTGAACATTGTTGAAAATGTAATTTTTTTTTGCAAGGGGTTAGCCTTGACTTTTTTCTAATGTCGAAAAAAACGAAGTCGATAATTGTACAACAAGTTGCACACCATTGCGAAGGTCTGAGCAATCCGTTTCGAGGACTGGTAGCCGTAGCTTTTTGCGGGGCTTGGTTGCGGAGATATCACCACCCAGAGCAAGTCAAGTGCACTTGCTTGGAAAATCATGCTAATAGTTTTGGATCGAAATATCTTAAGATCCAGATGCCGCAGATACTTTTTGTCATCAGCTGTGGATAGGTATTGAACAGACCTTTCTTTTGATATACATATCGAAGGGTTTTGGGAACATTGTTGAAAATGTAATTTTTTTTTCAAGATGCACCATTGCGAAGGTCTGAGCAATCCGTTTCGAGGAGTGGCAGCCGTAGGTTTTTGCGGGGCTTGGTTGTTGAGATATCACCACCCAGAGCAAGTCGAGTGCAGTTGCGTTGAAAAGCATGCTAATAGTTTTGGATCGAAATATCTTAAGATCCAGATGCCGCAGATACTTTTTGTCATCAGCTGTGGATAGGTATTGAACAGACCTTTCTTTTGATATATATATCGATGGGTTTTGTGAACATTGTTGAAAATGTAATTTTTTTTTGCAAGGGGTTAGCCTTGACTTTTTTCTAATGTCGAAAAAAACTAAGTCGATAATTGTACAACAAGTTGCACACCATTGCGAAGGTCTGAGCAATCCGTTTCGAGGAGTGGCAGCCGTAGGTTTTTGCGGGGCTTGGTTGTTGAGATATCACCACCCAGAGCAAGTCGAGTGCAGTTGCGTTGAAAAGCATGCTAATAGTTTTGGATCGAAATATCTTAAGATCCAGATGCCGCAGATACTTTTTGTCATCAGCTGTCGATAGGTATTGAACAGACCTTTCTTTTGATATATATATCGATGGGTTTTGGGAACATTGTTGAAAATGTAATTTTTTTTTGCAAGTGGTTAGCCTTGACTTTTTTCCTAAAATGTCGAAAAAAGTGAAGTCGATAATTGAACAACAAGTTGCACACCATTGCGTAGGTCTGAGCAATCCGTTTCGAGGACTGCCAGCCGTAGGTTTTTGCGGGGCTTGGTTGCGGAGATATCACTACCCAGAGCAAGTCAAGTGCACTTGCTTGGAAAATCATGCTAATAGTTTTGGATCGAAATATCTTAAGATCCAGATGCCGCAGATACTTTTTGTCGTCAGCTGTGGGTAGGTATTGAACAGACCTTTCTTTTGATATACATATCGATGGGTTTTGGGAACATTGTTGAAATGTAATTTTTTTGTGCAAGGGATTAGCCTTAACTTTTTACTAAAATGTCGAAAAAAGTGAAGTCGATAATTGTACAACAAGTTGAACACCATTGCAAAGGTCTGAGCAATCCGTTTCGAGGACTGGTAGCCGTATTTTTTTGCGGGGCTTGGTTGCGGAGATATCACCACCCAGAGCAAGTCAAGTGCAGTTGCGTGGAAAATCATGCTAATAGTTTTGGATCGAAATATTTTAAGATCCAGATGCCGCAGATACTTTTTGTCGTCAGCTGTGGGTAGGTATTGAACAGAACTTTCTTTTGATATACATATCGATGGGTTTTGGAAACATTGTTGAAAATGTAATTTTTTTTGCAAGGGGTTAGCCTTGACTTTTTTCTAAAATGTCGAAAAAATTGAAGTCGATAATTGTACAACAAGTTGCACACCATTGCGAAGGTCTGAGCAATCCGTTTCGAGGAGTGGCAGCCGTAGGTTTTTGCGGGGCTGGGTTGTGGAGATATCACCACCCAGAGCAAGTCAAGTGCAGTTGCGTGGAAAAGCATGCTAATAGTTTTGGATCGAAATATCTTAAGATCCAGATGCCGCAGATACTTTTTGTCGCCAGCTGTGGGTAGGTATTGAACAGACCTTTGTTTTGATATACATATCGATGGGTTTTGGGAACATTGTTGAAATGTAATTTTTTTGTGCAAGGGATTAGCCTTAACTTTTTTCTAAAATGTCGAAAAAAGTGAAGTCGATAATTGTACAACAAGTTGCACACCATTGCAAAGGTCTGAGCAATCCGTTTCGAGGACTGGTAGCCGTATTTTTGTGCGGGGCTTGGTTGCGGAGATATTACCACCCAGAGCAAGTCAAGTGCAGTTGCGTGGAAAATCATGCTAATAGTTTTGGATCGAAATATCTTAAATCCAGATGCCGCAGATACTTTTTGTCGTCAGCTGTGGATAGGTATTGAACAGACCTTTCTTTTGATATATATATCGATGGGTTTGGGGAACATTGTTGAAAATGTAATTTTTTTTGCAAGCGGTTAGCCTTGACTTTTTTTCTAAAATGTCGAAAAAAGTGAAGTCGATAATTGTACAACAAGTTGCACACCATTGTAAAGGTCTGAGCAATCCGTTTCGTGGACTGGTAGCCGTAGGTTTTTGCGGGGCTTGGTAGCGGAGATATCACCACCCAAAGCAAGTCAAGTGCAGTTGCGTGGAAAATCATGCTAATAGTTTTGGATCGAAATATCTTAAATCCAGATGCCGCAGATACTTTTTGTCGTCAGCTGTGGGTAGGTATTGAACAGACCTTTCTTTTGATATACATATCGATGGGTTTTGGGAACATTGTTGAAATGTAATTTTTTTGTGCAAGGGATTAGCCTTAACTTTTTTCTAAAATGTCGAAAAAAGTGAAGTCGATAATTGTACAACAAGTTGCACACCATTGCAAAGGTCTGAGCAATCCGTTTCGTGGACTGGTAGCCGTATTTTTTGCGGGGCTTGGTTGCGGAGATATCACCACCCAGAGCAAGTCAAGTGCAGTTGCGTGGAAAATCATGCTAATAGTTTTGGATCGAAATATCTTAAATCCAGATGCCGCAGATACTTTTTGTCGTCAGCTGTGTATAGGTATTGAACAGACCTTTCTTTTGATATATATATCGATGGGTTTTGGGAACATTGTTGAAAATGTATTTTTTTTGCAAAGGGTTAGCCTTGACTTTTTTCTAAAATGTCGAAAAAAGTGAAGTCGATAATTGTACAACAAGTTGCACACCATTGCGAAGGTCTGAGCATTCCGTTTCGAGGACTGGCAGCCGTAGCTTTTTGCGAGGCTTGGTTGCGGAGATATCACCACCCAAAGCAAGTCAAGTGCAGTTGCGTGGAAAATCATGCTAATAGTTTTGGATCGAAATATCTTAAATCCATATGCCGCAGATACTTTTTGTCGTCAGCTGTGGATAGGTATTGAACAGACCTTTCTTTTGATATATATATCGATGGGTTTTGGGAACATTGTTGAAAATGTAATTTTTTTTTGCAAGGGGTTAGCCTTGACTTTTTTTCTAAAATGTCGAAAAAAGTGAAGTCGATAATTGTACAACAAGTTGCACACCATTGCAAAGGTCTGAGCAATCCGTTTCGAGGAGTGGCAGCCGTAGGTTTTTGCGGGGCTTGGTTGTTGAGATATCACCACCCAGAGCAAGTCGAGTGCAGTTGCGTTGAAAAGCATGCTAATAGTTTTGGATCGAAATATCTTAAGATCCAGATGCCGCAGATACTTTTTGTCATCAGCTGTGGATAGGTACTGAACAGACCTTTCTTTTGATATATATATCGATGGGTTTTGGGAACATTGTTGAAAATGTAATTTTTTTTTGCAAGGGGTTAGCCTTGACTTTTTTCTAATGTCGAAAAAAACGAAGTCGATAATTGTACAACAAGTTGCACACCATTGCAAAGGTCTGAGCAATCCGTTTCGAGGACTGGTAGCCGTAGCTTTTTGCGGGGCTTGGTTGCGGAGATATCACCACCCAGAGCAAGTCAAGTGCACTTGCTTGGAAAATCATGCTAATAGTTTTGGATCGAAATATCTTAAGATCCAGATGCCGCAGATACTTTTTGTCGTCAGCTGTGGGTAGGTATTGAACAGACCTTTCTTTTGATATACATATCGATGGGTTTTGGGAACATTGTTGAAAATGTAATTTTTTTTTCAAGGGGTTAGCCTTGATTTTTTTCTAAAATGTCGAAAAAATTGAAGTCGATAATTGTACAACAAGGTGCACACCATTGCGAAGGTCTGAGCAATCCGTTTCGAGGAGTGGCAGCCGTAGGTTTTTGCGGGGCTTGGTTGTTGAGATATCACCACCCAGAGCAAGTCGAGTGCAGTTGCGTTGAAAAGCATGCTAATAGTTTTGGATCCAAATATCTTAAGATCCAGATGCCGCAGATACTTTTTGTCATCAGCTGTGGATAGGTATTGAACAGACCTTTCTTTTGATATACATATCGATGGGTTTTGGGAACATTGTTGAAAATGTAATTTTTTTTTCAAGGGGTTAGCCTTGACTTTTTTCTAAAATGTCGAAAAAATTGAAGTCGATAATTGTACAACAAGTTGCACACCATTGCGAAGGTCTGAGCAATCCGTTTCGAGGAGTGGCAGCCGTAGGTTTTTGCGGGGCTTGGTTGTTGAGATATCACCACCCAGAGCAAGTCGAGTGCAGTTGCGCTGAAAAGCATGCTAATAGTTTTGGATCGAAATATCTTAAGATCCAGATGCCGCAGATACTTTTTGTCATCAGCTGTGGATAGGTATTGAACAGACCTTTCTTTTGATATATATATCGATGGGTTTTGGGAACATTGTTGAAAATGTAATTTTTTTTTGCAAGGGGTTAGCCTTGACTTTTTTCCTAAAATGTCGAAAAAAGTGAAGTCGATAATTGTACAACAAGTTGCACACCATTGCAAAGGTCTGAGCAATCCGTGTCGAGGACTGGTAGCCGTATTTTTTTGGGGGCTTGGTTGCGGAGATATCACCACCCAGAGCAAGTCAAGTGCAGTTGCGTGGAAAATCATGCTAATAGTTTTGGATCGTAATATTTTAAGATCCAGATGCCGCAGATACTTTTTGTCGTCAGCTGTGGGTAGGTATTGAACAGACCTTTCTTTTGATATACATATCGATGGGTTTTGGGAACATTGTTGAAATGTAATTTTTTTGTGCAAGGGATTAGCCTTAACTTTTTTCTAAAATGTCGAAAAAAGTGAAGTCGATAATTGTACAACAAGTTGCACACCATTGCAAAGGTCTGAGCAATCCGTGTCGAGGACTGGTAGCCGTATTTTTTTGCGGGGCTTGGTTGCGGAGATATCACCACCCAGAGCAAGTCAAGTGCAGTTGCGTGGAAAATCATGCTAATAGTTTTGGATCGTAATATTTTAAGATCCAGATGCCGCAGATACTTTTTGTCGTCAGCTGTGGGTAGGTATTGAACAGACCTTTCTTTTGATATACATATCGATAGGCTTTGGAAACATTGTTGAAAATGTAATTTTTTTTGCAAGGGGTTAGCCTTGACTTTTTTCTAAAATGTCGAAAAAATTGAAGTCGATAATTGTACAACAAGTTGCACACCATTGCGAAGGTCTGAGCAATCCGTTTCGAGGAGTGGCAGCCGTAGGTTTTTGCGGGGCTTGGTTGTTGAGATATCACCACCCAGAGCAAGTCAAGTGCAGTTGCGTGGAAAAGCATGCTAATAGTTTTGGATCGAAATATCTTAAGATCCAGATGCCGCAGATACTTTTTGGCGTCAGCTGTGGATAGGTATTGAACAGACCTTTCTTTTGATATATATATCGATTCGTTTTGGGAACATTGTTGAAAATGTATTTTTTTTGCAAGGGGTTAGTTAGCCTTGACTTTTTTCTAAAATGTCGAAAAAAGTGAAGTCGATAATTGTACAACAAGTTGCACACCATTGTAAAGGTCTGAGCAATCCGTTTCGTGGACTGGTAGCCGTAGGTTTTTGCGGGGCTTGGTTGCGGAGATATCACCACCCAGAGCAAGTCAAGTGCACTTGCTTGGAAAATCATGCTAATAGTTTTGGATCGAAATATCTTAAGATCCAGATGCCGCAGATACTTTTTGTCGTCAGCTGTGGGTAGGTATTGAACACACCTTTCTTTTGATATACATATCGATGGCTTTTGGGAACATTGTTGAAAATGTATTTTTTTTTGCAAGGGGTTAGCCTAAACTTTTTTCTAAAATGTCGAAAAAAGTGAAGTCGATAATTGTACAACAAGTTGCACACCTTTGTAAAGGTCTGAGCAATCCGTTTCGAGGACTGGCAGCCGTAGGTTTTTGGGGGGCTTGGTTGCGGAGATATCACCACCCAGAGCAAGTCAAGTGCACTTGCTTGAAAAATCATGCTAATAGTTTTGGATCGAAATATCTTAAGATCCAGATGCCGCAGATATTTTTTGTCGTCAGCTGTGGGTAGGTATTGAACACACCTTTCTTTTGATATACATATTGATGGGTTTTGGGAACATTGTTGAAAATGTAATTTTTTTTGCAAGGGGTTATTAGCCTTGACTTTTTTCTAAAATGTCGAAAAAATTGAAGTCGATAATTGTACAACAATTTACACACCATTGCGAAGGTCTGAGCAATCCGTTTCGAGGAGTGGCAGCCGTAGGTTTTTGCGGGGCTGGGTTGTTGAGATATCACCACCCAGAGCAAGTCAAGTGCAGTTGCGTGGAAAATCATGCTAATAGTTTTGGATCGAAATATCTTAAGATCCAGATGCCGCAGATACTTTTTGTCATCAGCTGTGGATAGGTATTGAACAGACCTTTCTTTTGATATATATATCGATGGGTTTGGGGAACATTGTTGAAAATGTAATTTTTTTTGCAAGCGGTTAGCCTTGACTTTTTTTCTAAAATGTCGAAAAAAGTGAAGTCGATAATTGTACAACAAGTTGCACACCATTGTAAAGGTCTGAGCAATCAGTTTCGTGGACTGGTAGCCGTAGGATTTTGCGGGGCTTGGTTGCGGAGATATCACCACCCAGAGCAAGTCAAGTGCACTTGCTTGGAAAATCATGCTAATAGTTTTGGATCGAAATATCTTAAGATCCAGATGCCGCAGATACTTTTTGTCGTCAGCTGTGGATAGGTATTGAACAGACCTTTCTTTTGATATATATATCGATGGGTTTTGGGAACATTGTTGAAAATGTATTTTTTTTTTGCAAGGGGTTAGCCTAAACTTTTTTCTAAAATGTCGAAAAAAGTGAAGTCGATAATTGTACAACAAGTTGCGCACCATTGCAAAGGTCTGAGCAATCCGTTTCGAGGACTGGTAGCCGTATTTTTTTGCGGGGCTTGGTTGCGGAGATATCACCACCCAGAGCAAGTCAAGTGCAGTTGCGTGGAAAATCATGGTAATAGATTTGGATCGAAATATCTTAAGATCCAGATACCGCAGATACTTTTTGTCGTCAGCTGTGGATAGGTATTGAACAGACCTTTCTTTTGATATATATATCGATGGGTTTTGGGGACATTGTTGAAAATGTAATTTTTTTTTTGCAAGGGGTTAGCCTTGACTTTTTTCTAAAATGTCGAAAAAAATGAAGTCGATAATTGTACAACAAGTTGCACACCTTTGTAAAGGTCTGAGCAATCCGTTTCGAGGACTGGCAGCCGTAGCTTTTTGCGAGGCTTGGTTGCGGAGATATCACCACCCAGAGCAAGTCAAGTGCAGTTGCGTTGAAAATCATGCTAATAGTTTTGGATCGAAATATTTTAAGATCCAGATGCCGTAGATACTTTTTATCGTTAGCTGTGGATAGGTATTGAACAGACCTTTCTTTTGATATATATATATCGATAGGTTTTGGGAACATTGTTGAAAATGTAATTTTTTTTTGCAAGGGGTTAGCCTTGACTTTTTTTCTAAAATGTCGAAAAAAGTGAAGTCGATAATTGTACAACAAGTTGCACACCTTTGTAAAGGTCTGAGCAATCCGTTTCGAGGACTGGCAGCCGTAGGTTTTTGGGGGGCTTGGTTGCGGAGATATCACCACCCAGAGCAAGTCAAGTGCACTTGCTTGAAAAATCATGCTAATAGTTTTGGATCGAAATATCTTAAGATCCAGATGCCGCAGATACTTTTTGTCGTCAGCTGTGGGTAGGTATTGAACACACCTTTCTTTTGATATACATATTGATGGGTTTTGGGAACATTGTTGAAAATGTAATTTTTTTTGCAAGGGGTTATTAGCCTTGACTTTTTTCTAAAATGTCGAAAAAATTGAAGTCGATAATTGTACAACAATTTACACACCATTGCGAAGGTCTGAGCAATCCGTTTCGAGGAGTGGCAGCCGTAGGTTTTTGCGGGGCTGGGTTGTTGAGATATCACCACCCAGAGCAAGTCAAGTGCAGTTGCGTGGAAAATCATGCTAATAGTTTTGGATCGAAATATCTTAAGATCCAGATGCCGCAGATACTTTTTGTCATCAGCTGTGGATAGGTATTGAACAGACCTTTCTTTTGATATATATATCGATGGGTTTGGGGAACATTGTTGAAAATGTAATTTTTTTTGCAAGCGGTTAGCCTTGACTTTTTTTCTAAAATGTCGAAAAAAGTGAAGTCGATAATTGTACAACAAGTTGCACACCATTGTAAAGGTCTGAGCAATCAGTTTCGTGGACTGGTAGCCGTAGGATTTTGCGGGGCTTGGTTGCGGAGATATCACCACCCAGAGCAAGTCAAGTGCACTTGCTTGGAAAATCATGCTAATAGTTTTGGATCGAAATATCTTAAGATCCAGATGCCGCAGATACTTTTTGTCGTCAGCTGTGGATAGGTATTGAACAGACCTTTCTTTTGATATATATATCGATGGGTTTTGGGGACATTGTTGAAAATGTAATTTTTTTTTGCAAGGGGTTAGCCTTGACTTTTTTCTAAAATGTCGAAAAAAATGAAGTCGATAATTGTACAACAAGTTGCACACCATTGCAAAGGTCTGAGCAATCCGTTTGGAGGACTGGTAGCCGTAGCTTGTTGCGGGGCTTGGTTGCGGAGATATCACCACCCAGAGCAAGTCAAGTGCAGTTGCGTTGAAAATCATGCTAATAGTTTTGGATCGAAATATTTTAAGATCCAGATGCCGTAGATACTTTTTATCGTTAGCTGTGGATAGGTATTGAACAGACCTTTCTTTTGATATATATATCGATAGGTTTTGGGAACATTGTTGAAAATGTAATTTTTTTTTGCAAGGGGTTAGCCTTGACTTTTTTTCTAAAATGTCGAAAAAAGTGAAGTCGATAATTGTACAACAAGTTGCACACCATTGCAAAGGTCTGAGCAATCCGTTTGGAGGACTGGTAGCCGTAGCTTGTTGCGGGGCTTGGTTGCGGAGATATCACCACCCAGAGCAAGTCAAGTGCACTTGCTTGGAAAATCATGCTAATAGTTTTGGATCGAAATATCTTAAGATCCAGATGCCGCAGATACTTTTTGTCGTCAGCTGTGGGTAGGTATTGAACACACCTTTCTTTTGATATACATATCGATGGCTTTTGGGAACATTGTTGAAAATGTATTTTTTTTTGCAAGGGGTTAGCCTAAACTTTTTTCTAAAATGTCGAAAAAAGTGAAGTCGATAATTGTACAACAAGTTGCACACCTTTGTAAAGGTCTGAGCAATCCGTTTCGAGGACTGGCAGCCGTAGGTTTTTGGGGGGCTTGGTTGCGGAGATATCACCACCCAGAGCAAGTCAAGTGCACTTGCTTGAAAAATCATGCTAATAGTTTTGGATCGAAATATCTTAAGATCCAGATGCCGCAGATACTTTTTGTCGTCAGCTGTGGGTAGGTATTGAACACACCTTTCTTTTGATACACATATCGATGGGTTTTGGGAACATTGTTGAAAATGTAATTTTTTTTTGCAAGGGGTTAGCCTTAACTTTTTTCTAAAATGTCGAAAAAAGTGAAGTCGATAATTGTAGAACAAGTTGCACCCCATTGCAAAGGTCTGAGCAATCCGTTTCGAGGACTGGTAGCCGTAGGCTTTTGCGGGGCTTGGTTGCGGAGATACCACCACCCAGAGCAAGTCAAGTGCAGTTGCGTGGAAAAGCATGCTAATAGTTTTGGATCGAAATATCTTAAGATCCAGATGCCGCAGATAATTTTTGTCATCAGCTGTGGATAGGTATTGAACAGACCTTTCTTTTGATATATATATCGATGGGTTTTGGGAACATTGTTGAAAATGTAATTTTTTTTGCAAGGGGTTAGCCTTGACTTTTTTCTAAAATGTCGAAAAAAGTGAAGTCGATAATTGAACAACAAGTTGCACACCATTGCGTAGGTCTGAGCAATTCGTTTCGAGGACTGCCAGCCGTAGGTTTTTGCGGGGCTTGGTTGCGGAGATATCACCACCCAGAGCAAGTCAAGTGCAGTTGCGTGGAAAATCATGCTAATAGTTTTGGATCGAAATATCTTAAGATCCAGATGCCGCAGATACTTTTTGTCATCAGCTGTGGATAGGTATTGAACAGACCTTTCTTTTGATATATATATCGATGGGTTTGGGGAACATTGTTGAAAATGTAATTTTTTTTGCAAGCGGTTAGCCTTGACTTTTTTTCTAAAATGTCGAAAAAAGTGAAGTCGATAATTGTACAACAAGTTGCACACCATTGTAAAGGTCTGAGCAATCCGTTTCGAGGACTGGTAGCCGTATTTTTTTGCGGGGCTTGGTTGCGGAGATATCACCACCCAGAGCAAGTCAAGTGCAGTTGCGTGGAAAATCATGCTAATAGTTTTGGATCGAAATATCTTAAGATCCAGATGCCGCAGATACTTTTTGTCATCAGCTGTGGATAGGTATTGAACAGACCTTTCTTTTGATATATATATCGATGGGTTTGGGGAACATTGTTGAAAATGTAATTTTTTTTGCAAGCGGTTAGCCTTGACTTTTTTTCTAAAATGTCGAAAAAAGTGAAGTCGATAATTGTACAACAAGTTGCACACCATTGTAAAGGTCTGAGCAATCAGTTTCGTGGACTGGTAGCCGTAGGATTTTGCGGGGCTTGGTTGCGGAGATATCACCACCCAGAGCAAGTCAAGTGCACTTGCTTGGAAAATCATGCTAATAGTTTTGGATCGAAATATCTTAAGATCCAGATGCCGCAGATACTTTTTGTCGTCAGCTGTGGATAGGTATTGAACAGACCTTTCTTTTGATATATATATCGATGGGTTTTGGGGACATTGTTGAAAATGTAATTTTTTTTTGCAAGGGGTTAGCCTTGACTTTTTTCTAAAATGTCGAAAAAAATGAAGTCGATAATTGTACAACAAGTTGCACACCTTTGTAAAGGTCTGAGCAATCCGTTTCGAGGACTGGCAGCCGTAGCTTTTTGCGAGGCTTGGTTGCGGAGATATCACCACCCAAAGCAAGTCAAATGCAGTTGCGTGGAAAAGCATGCTAATAGTTTTGGATCGAAATATCTTAAGATCCAGATGCCGTAGATACTTTTTGTCGTCAGCTGCGGATAGGTATTGAACAGACCTTTCTTTTGATATATATATCGATGGGTTTGGGGAACATTGTTGAAAATGTAGTTTTTTTTGCAAGCGGTTAGCCTTGACTTTTTTCCTAAAATGTCGAAAAAAATGAAGTCGATAATTGTACAACAAGTTGCACACCTTTGTAAAGGTCTGAGCAATCCGTTTCGAGGACTGGCAGCTGTAGCTTTTTGCGAGGCTTGGTTGCGGAGATATCACCACCCAAAGCAAGTCAAATGCAGTTGCGTGGAAAAGCATGCTAATAGTTTTGGATCGAAATATCTTAAGATCCAGATGCCGTAGATACTTTTTGTCGTCAGCTGTGGATAGGTATTGAACAGACCTTTCTTTTGATATATATATTGATGGGTTTGGGGAACATTGTTGAAAATGTAGTTTTTTTTGCAAGCGGTTAGCCTTGACTTTTTTCCTAAAATGTCGAAAAAAGTGAAGTCGATAATTGTACAACAAGTTGCACACCATTGCAAAGGTCTGAGCAATCCGTCTCGAGGACTGGTAGCCGTAGCTTTTTGCGGGGCTTCATTGCGGAGATATCACCACCCAGAGCAAGTCAAGTGCACTTGCTTGAAAAATCATGCTAATAGTTTTGGATCGAAATATCTTAAGATCCAGATGCCGCAGATACTTTTTGTCATCAGCTGTGGATAGGTATTGAACAGACCTTTCTTTTGATATATATATCGATGGGTTTTGGGAACATTGTTGAAAATGCAATTTTTTTTTGCAAGGGGTTAACCTTGACTTTTTTTCTAAAATGTCGAAAAAAGTGAAGTCGATAATTGTACAACAAGTTGCACACCATTGCAAAGGTCTGAGCAATCCGTTTCGAGGACTGGTAGCCGTAGGTTTTTGCGGGGCTTGGTTGCGGAGATACCACCACCCAGAGCAAGTCAAGTGCAGTTGCGTGGAAAAGCATGCTAATAGTTTTGGATCGAAATATTTTAAGATCCAGATGCCGTAGATACTTTTTGTCGTTAGCTGTGGATAGGTATTGAACAGACCTTTCTTTTGATATATATATCGATGGGTTTTGGGAACATTGTTGAAAATGCAATTTTTTTTTGCAAGGGGTTAGCCTTGACTTTTTTTCTAAAATGTCGAAAAAAGTGAAGTCGATAATTGTACAACAAGTTGCACACCATTGCGTATGTCTGAGCAATTCGTTTCGAGGACTGCCAGCCGTAGGTTTTTGCGGGGCTTGGTTGCGGAGATATCACCACCCAGAGCAAGTCAAGTGCAGTTGCGTGGAAAAGCATGCTAATAGTTTTGGATCGAAATATCTTAAGATCCAGATGCCGCCAATACTTTTTGTCATCAGCTGTGAATAGGTATTGAACAGACCTTTCTTTTGATATATATATCGATGGGTTTTGGGAACATTGTTGAAAATGTAATTTTTTTTTTCAAGGGGTTAGCCTTGACTTTTTTCTAAAATGTCGAAAAAAAAGAAGTCGATAATTGTACAACAAGTTGCACACCATTGCAAAGGTCTGAGCAATCCGTTTCGAGGACTGGTAGCCGTAGCTTTTTGCGGGGCTTGGTTGCGGAGATATCACCACCCAAAGCAAGTCAAGTACAGTTGCGTGGAAAATCATGCTAATAGTTTTGGATCGAAATATTTTAATATTCAGATGCCGTAGATACTTTTTGTCGTCAGCTGTGGATAGGTATTGAACAGACATTTCTTTTGATATATATATCGATGGGTTTTGGGAACATTGTTGAAAATGTAATTTTTTTTTGCAAGGGGTTAGCCTTGACTTTTTTCTAAAATGTCGAAAAAAGTGAAGTCGATAATTGTACAACAAGTTGCACACCATTGTAAAGGTCTGAGCAATCCGTTTCGAGGACTGGCAGCCGTAGGTTTTTGCCGGGCTTGTTTGTGGAGATATCACCACCCAGAGCAAGTCAAGTGCAGTTGCGTGGAAAATCATGCTAATAGTTTTGGATCGAAATATCTTAAATCCAGTTGCCGCAGATACTTTTTGTCGTCAGCTGTGGATAGGTATTGAACAGACCTTTCTTTTGATATATATATCGATGGGTTTTGGGAACATTGTTGAAAATGTAATTTTTTTTGCGAGGGGTTAGCCTTGACTTTTTTCTAAAATGTCGAAAAAAGTGAAGTCGATAATTGTACAACAAGTTGCACACCATTGCGAAGGTCTGAGCAATCCGTTTCGAGGACTGACAGCCGTAGCTTTTAGCGAGGCTTGGTTGCGGAGATATCACCACCCAAAGCAAGTCAAGTGCAGTTGCGTGGAAAATCATGCTAATAGTTTTGGATCGAAATATCTTAAATCCAGATGCCGCAGATACTTTTTGTCGTCAGCTGTGGGTAGGTATTGAACACACCTTTCTTTTGATACACATATCGATGGGTTTTGGGAACATTGTTGAAAATGTAATTTTTTTTTGCAAGGGGTTAGCCTTGACTTTTTTCTAAAATGTCGAAAAAAACGAAGTCGATAATTGTACAACAAGTTGCACACCATTGCAAAGGTCTGAGCAATCCGTTTCGAGGACTGGTAGCCGTAGCTTTTTGCGGGGCTTGGTTGCGGAGATATCACCACACAGAGCAATTCAAGTGCACTTGCTTGGAAAATCATGCTAATAGTTTTGGATCGAAATATCTTAAGATCCAGATGCCGCAGATACTTTTTGTCGTCAGCTGTGGGTAGGTATTGAACAGACCTTTCTTTTGATACACATATCGATGGGTTTTGGGAACATTGTTGAAAATGTAATTTTTTTTGCAAGGGGTTAGCCTTGACTTTTTTCTAAAATGTCGAAAAAATTGAAGTCGATAATTGTACAACAAGTTGCACACCATTGCGAAGGTCTGAGCAATCCGTTTCGAGGAGTGGCAGCCGTAGGTTTTTGCGGGGCTTGGTTGCGGAGATATCACCACCCAGAGCAAGTCAAGGCAGTTGCGTGGAAAATCATGCTAATAGATTTGGATCGAAATATCTTAAGATCCAGATGCCGCAGATACTTTTTTTCATCAGCTGTGGGTAGGTATTGAACACACCTTTCTTTTGATATACATATCGATGTGTTTTGGGAACATTGTTGAAAATGTAATTTTTTTTTGCAAGGGGTTAGCCTTGACTTTTTTCTAAAATGTCGAAAAAAGTGAAGTCGATAATTGTACAACAAGTTGCACACCATTGCGTAGGTCTGAGCAATCCGTTTCGAGGACTGCCAGCCGTAGGTTTTTGCGGGGCTTGGTTGCGGAGATATCACCACCCAGAGCAAGTCAAGTGCAGTTGCGTGGAAAAGCATGCTAATAGTTTGGATCGAAATATCTTAAGATCCAGATGCCGCAGATACTTTTTGTCATCAGCTGTGGATAGGTATTGAACAGACCTTTCTTTTGATATATATATCGATGGGTTTTGGGAACATTGTTGAAAATGTAATTTTTTTTTGCAAGGGGTTAGCCTTGACTTTTTTCTAAAATGTCGAAAAAAGTGAAGTCGATAATTGTACAACAAGTTGCACACCATTGTAAAGGTCTGAGCAATCCGTTTCGAGGACTGGCAGCCGTAGGTTTTTGCCGGGCTTGTTTGTGGAGATATCACCACCCAGAGCAAGTCAAGTGCAGTTGCGTGGAAAATCATGCTAATAGTTTTGGATCGAAATATCTTAAATCCAGTTGCCGCAGATACTTTTTGTCGTCAGCTGTGGATAGGTATTGAACAGACCTTTCTTTTGATATATATATCGATGGGTTTTGGGAACATTGTTGAAAATGTAATTTTTTTTGCGAGGGGTTAGCCTTGACTTTTTTCTAAAATGTCGAAAAAAGTGAAGTCGATAATTGTACAACAAGTTGCACACCATTGCGTAGGTCTGAGCAATCCGTTTCGAGGACTGCCAGCCGTAGGTTTTTGCGGGGCTTGGTTGCGGAGATATCACCACCCAGAGCAAGTCAAGTGCAGTTGCGTGGAAAAGCATGCTAATAGTTTGGATCGAAATATCTTAAGATCCAGATGCCGCAGATACTTTTTGTCATCAGCTGTGGATAGGTATTGAACAGACCTTTCTTTTGATATATATATCGATGGGTTTTGGGAACATTGTTGAAAATGTAATTTTTTTTTGCAAGGGGTTAGCCTTGACTTTTTTCTTAAAATGTCGAAAAAAGTGAAGTCGATAATTGTACAACAAGTTGCACACCATTGCGAAGGTCTGAGCAATCCGTTTCGAGGAGTGGCAGCCGTAGGTTTTTGCGGGGCTTGGTTGCGGAGATACCACCACCCAGAGCAAGTCAAGTGCAGTTGCGTGGAAAAGCATGCTAATAGTTTTGGATCGAAATATCTTAAGATCCAGATGCCGCAGATACTTTTTGTCGTCAGCTGTGGGTAGGTATTGAACACACCTTTCTTTTGATATACATATCGATGTGTTTTGGGAACATTGTTGAAAATGTAATTTTTTTTTGCAAGGGGTTAGCCTTGACTTTTTTCTAAAATGTCGAAAAAATTGAAGTCGATAATTTTACAACAAGTTGCACACCATTACGAAGGTCTGAGCAATCCGTTTCGAGGAGTGGCAGCCGTAGGTTTTTGCGGGGCTTGGTTGTTGAGATATCACCACCCAGAGCAAGTCAAGTGCAGTTGCGTGGAAAAGCATGCTAATAGTTTTGGATCGAAATATCTTAAGATCCAGATGCCGCAGATACTTTTTGTCGTCAGCTGTGGGTAGGTATTGAACACACCTTTCTTTTGATATACATATCGATGTGTTTTGGGAACATTGTTGAAAATGTAATTTTTTTTTGCAAGGGGTTAGCCTTGACTTTTTTCTAAAATGTCGAAAAAATTGAAGTCGATAATTGTACAACAAGTTGCACACCATTGTAAAGGTCTGAGCAATCCGTTTCGAGGACTGGTAGCCGTAGGTTTTTGCGGGGCTTGGTTGCGGAGATACCACCACCCAGAGCAAGTCAAGTGCAGTTGCGTGGAAAAGCATGCTAATAGTTTTGGATCGAAATATCTTAAATCCAGATGCCGCAGATACTTTTTGTCGTCAGCTGTGGATAGCTATTGAACAGACCTTTCTTTTGATATATATATCGATGGGTTTTGGGAACATTGTTGAAAATGTAATTTTTTTTGCAAGGGGTTAGCCTTGACTTTTTTCTAAAATGTCGAAAAAAGTGAAGTCGATAATTGTACAACAAGTTGCACACCATTGCAAAGGTCTGAGCAATCCGTTTCGAGGACTGGTAGCCGTAGCTTTTTGCGGGGCTTTGTTGCGGAGATATCACCACCCAAAGCAAGTCAAGTGCAGTTGCGTGGAAAATCATGCTAATAGTTTTGGATCGAAATATCTTAAGATCCAGATGCCGCAGATACTTTTTGTCATCAGCTGTGGATAGGTATTGAACAGACCTTTCTTTTGATATATATATCGATGGGTTTTGGGAACATTGTTGAAAATGTAATTTTTTTTTGCAAGGGGTTAGCCTTGACTTTTTTCTAAAATGTCGAAAAAAGTGAAGTCGATAATTGTACAACAAGTTGCACACCATTGTAAAGGTCTGAGCAATCCGTTTCGAGGACTGGCAGCCGTAGGTTTTTGCGGGGCTTGGTTGCGGAGATATCACCACCCAAAGCAAGTCAAGTGCAGTTGCGTGGAAAAGCATGCTAATAGTTTTGGATCGAAATATCTTAAATCCAGATGCCGCAGATACTTTTTGTCGTCAGCTGTGGGTAGGTATTGAACACACCTTTCTTTTGATACACATATCGATGGGTTTTGGGAACATTGTTGAAAATGTAATTTTTTTTTTGCAAGGGGTTAGTCTTAACTTTTTTCTAAAATGTCGAAAAAAGTGAAGTCGATAATTGTAGAACAAGTTGCACCCCATTGCAAAGGTCTGAGCAATCCGTTTCGAGGACTGGTAGCCGTAGCTTTTTGCGGGGCTTGGTTGCGGAGATATCACCACCCAAAGCAAGTCAAGTGCAGTTGCGTGGAAAATCATGCTAATAGCTTTGGATCGAAATATCTTAAGATCCAGATTGAACAGACCTTTCTTTTGATATATATATCGATGGGTTTTGGGAACATTGTTGAAAATGTAATTTTTTTTTGCAAGGGGTTAGCCTTGACTTTTTTCTAAAATGTCGAAAAAAGTGAAGTCGATAATTGTACAACAAGTTGCACACCATTGTAAAGGTCTGAGCAATCCGTTTCGAGGACTGGCAGCCGTAGCTTTTTGCGGGGCTTGGTTGCGGAGATATCACCACCCAGAGCAAGCCAAGTGCAGTTGCGTGCAAAAGCATGCTAATAGCTTTGGATCGAAATATCTTAAGATCCAGATGCCGCAGATACTTTTTGTCGTCAGCTGTGGGTAGGTATTGAACACACCTTTCTTTTGATACACATATCGATGGGTTTTGAGAACATTGTTGAAAATGTAATTTTTTTTTGCAAGGGGTTAGCCTTGACTTTTTTCTAAAATGTCGAAAAAAGTGAAGTCGATAATTGTACAACAAGTTGCACACCATTGTAAAGGTCTGAGCAATCCGTTTCGAGGACTGGCAGCCGTAGGTTTTTGCCGGGCTTGGTTGCGGAGATATCACCACCCAGAGCAAGTTAAGTGCAGTTGCGTGGAAAATCATGCTAATAGTTTTGGATCGAAATATCTTAAGATCCAGATGCCGCAGATACTTTTTGTCGTCAGCTGTGGATATGTATTGAACAGACCTTTCATTTGATATATATATCGATGGGTTTTGGGAACATTGTTGAAAATGTAATTTTTTTTTGCAAGGGGTTAGCCTTGACTTTTTTCTAAAATGTCGAAAAAAGTGAAGTCGATAATTGTACAACAAGTTGCACACCATTGTAAAGGTCTGAGCAATCCGTTTCGAGGACTGGCAGCCGTAGGTTTTTGCCGGGCTTGGTTGCGGAGATATCACCACCCAGAGCAAGTTAAGTGCAGTTGCGTGGAAAATCATGCTAATAGTTTTGGATCGAAATATCTTAAGATCCAGATGCCGCAGATACTTTTTGTCGTCAGCTGTGGATATGTATTGAACAGACCTTTCATTTGATATATATATCGATGGGTTTTGGGAACATTGTTGAAAATGTAATTTTTTTTTGCAAGGGTTAGCCTTGACTTTTTTCTAAAATGTCGAAAAAAGTGAAGTCGATAATTGTACAACAAGTTGCACCCCATTGCAAAGGTCTGAGCAATCCGTTTCGAGGACTGGTAGCCGTAGGTTTTTGCGGGGCTTGGTTGCGGAGATATCACCACCCAGAGCAAGCCAAGTGCAGTTGCGTGGAAAAGCATGCTAATAGTTTGGATCGAAATATCTTAAGATCCAGATGCCGCAGATACTTTTTGTCATCAGCTGTAGATAGGTATTGAACAGACCTTTCTTTTGATATATATATCGATGGGTTTTGGGAACATTGTTGAAAATGTAATTTTTTTTTGCAAGGGGTTAGCCTTGACATTTTTCCTAAAATGTCGAAAAAAGTGAAGTCGATAATTGAACAACAAGCTGCACACCATTGCGTAGGTCTGAGCAATCCGTTTCGAGGACTGCCAGCCGTAGGTTTTTGCGGGGCTTGGTTGCGGAGATATCACCACCCAGAGCAAGTCAAGTGCAGTTGCGTGGAAAAGCATGCTAATAGTTTTGGATCGAAATATTTTAAGATCCAGATGCCGTAGATACTTTTTGTCGTTAACTGTGGATAGGTATTGAACAGACCTTTCTTTTGATATATATATCGATGGGTTTTGGGAACATTGTTGAAAATGTAATTTTTTTTTGCAAGGGGTTAGCCTTGACTTTTTTTCTAAAATGTCGAAAAAAGTGAAGTCGATAATTGTACAACAAGTTGCACACCATTGCAAAGGTCTGAGCAATCCGTCTCGAGGACTGGTAGCCGTAGCTTTTTGCGGGGCTTCATTGCGGAGATATCACCACCCAGAGCAAGTCAAGTGCACTTGCTTGAAAAATCATGCTAATAGTTTTGGATCGAAATATCTTAAGATCCAGATGCCGCAGATACTTTTTGTCATCAGCTGTGGATAGGTATTGAACAGACCTTTCTTTTGATATATATATCGATGGGTTTTGGGAACATTGTTGAAAATGCAATTTTTTTTTGCAAGGGGTTAACCTTGACTTTTTTTCTAAAATGTCGAAAAAAGTGAAGTCGATAATTGTACAACAAGTTGCACACCATTGCAAAGGTCTGAGCAATCCGTTTCGAGGACTGGTAGCCGTAGGTTTTTGCGGGGCTTGGTTGCGGAGATACCACCACCCAGAGCAAGTCAAGTGCAGTTGCGTGGAAAAGCATGCTAATAGTTTTGGATCGAAATATTTTAAGATCCAGATGCCGTAGATACTTTTTGTCGTTAGCTGTGGATAGGTATTGAACAGACCTTTCTTTTGATATATATATCGATGGGTTTTGGGAACATTGTTGAAAATGTAATTTTTTTTTGCAAGGGGTTAGCCTTGACTTTTTTTCTAAAATGTCGAAAAAAGTGAAGTCGATAATTGTACAACAAGTTGCACACCATTGCGTATGTCTGAGCAATTCGTTTCGAGGACTGCCAGCCGTAGGTTTTTGCGGGGCTTGGTTGCGGAGATATCACCACCCAGAGCAAGTCAAGTGCAGTTGCGTGGAAAAGCATGCTAATAGTTTTGGATCGAAATATCTTAAGATCCAGATGCCGCCAATACTTTTTGTCATCAGCTGTGAATAGGTATTGATCAGAACTTTCTTTTGATATATATATCGATGGGTTTTGGGAACATTGTTGAAAATGTAATTTTTTTTTTCAAGGGGTTAGCCTTGACTTTTTTCTAAAATGTCGAAAAAAAAGAAGTCGATAATTGTACAACAAGTTGCACACCATTGCAAAGGTCTGAGCAATCCGTTTCGAGGACTGGTAGCCGTAGCTTTTTGCGGGGCTTGGTTGCGGAGATATCAATACCCAAAGCAAGTCAAGTACAGTTGCGTGGAAAATCATGCTAATAGTTTTGGATCGAAATATTTTAATATTCAGATGCCGTAGATACTTTTTGTCGTCAGCTGTGGATAGGTATTGAACAGACCTTTCTTTTGATATATATATCGATGGGTTTTGGGAACATTGTTGAAAATGTAATTTTTTTTTGCAAGGGGTTAGCCTTGACTTTTTTCTAAAATGTCCAAAAAAGTGTAGTCGATAATTGTACAACAAGTTGCACACCATTGCAAAGGTCTGAACATTCCTTTTCGAGGACTGGTAGCCGTAGCTTTTTGCGGGGCTTGGTTGCGGAGATATCACCACCCAAAGCAAGTCAAGTACAGTTGCGTGGAAAATCATGCTAATAGATTTGGATCGAAATATCTTAAGATCCAGATGCCGCAGATACTTTTTGTCGTCAGCTGTGGATAGGTATTGAACAGACCTTTCTTTTGATATATATATCGATGGGTTTTGGGAACATTGTTGAAAATGTAATTTTTTTTTGCAAGGGGTTAGCCTTGACTTTTTTCTAAAATGTCGAAAAAAGTGAAGTCGATAATTGTACAACAAGTTGCACACCATTGTAAAGGTCTGAGCAATCCGTTTCGAGGACTGGCAGCCGTAGGTTTTTGCGGGGCTTGGTTGCGGAGATATCACAACCCAGAGCAAGTCAAGTGCAGTTGCGTGGAAAATCATGCTAATAGTTTTGGATCGAAATATTTTAAGATCCAGATGCCGTAGATACTTTTTGTCGTCAGCTGTGGATAGGTATTGAACAGACCTTTCTTTTGATATATATATCGATGGGTTTTGGGAACATTGTTGAAAATGTAATTTTTTTTGCGAGGGGTTAGCCTTGACTTTTTTCTAAAATGTCGAAAAAAGTGAAGTCGATAATTGTACAACAAGTTGCACACCATTGTAAAGGTCTGAGCAATCCGTTTCGAGGACTGGCAGCCGTAGGTTTTTGCCGGGCTTGTTTGTGGAGATATCACCACCCAGAGCAAGTCAAGTGCAGTTGCGTGGAAAATCATGCTAATAGTTTTGGATCGAAATATCTTAAATCCAGTTGCCGCAGATACTTTTTGTCGTCAGCTGTGGATAGGTATTGAACAGACCTTTCTTTTGATATATATATCGATGGGTTTTGGGAACATTGTTGAAAATGTAATTTTTTTTGCGAGGGGTTAGCCTTGACTTTTTTCTAAAATGTCGAAAAAAGTGAAGTCGGTAATTGTACAACAAGTTGCACACCATTGCGAAGGTCTGAGCAATCCGTTTCGAGGACTGACAGCCGTAGCTTTTAGCGAGGCTTGGTTGCGGAGATATCACCACCCAAAGCAAGTCAAGTGCAGTTGCGTGGAAAATCATGCTAATAGTTTTCAATCGAAATATCTTAAATCCAGATGCCGCAGATACTTTTTGTCGTCAGCTGTGGGTAGGTATTGAACACACCTTTCTTTTGATACACATATCGATGGGTTTTGGGAACATTGTTGAAAATGTAATTTTTTTTTGCAAGGGGTTAGCCTTGACTTTTTTCTAAAATGTCGAAAAAAACGAAGTCGATAATTGTACAACAAGTTGCACACCATTGCAAAGGTCTGAGCAATCCGTTTCGAGGACTGGTAGCCGTAGCTTTTTGCGGGGCTTGGTTGCGGAGATATCACCACACAGAGCAATTCAAGTGCACTTGCTTGGAAAATCATGCTAATAGTTTTGGATCGAAATATCTTAAGATCCAGATGCCGCAGATACTTTTTGTCGTCAGCTGTGGATAGGTATTGAACAGACCTTTCATTTGATATATATATCGATGGGTTTTGGGAATATTGTTGAAAATGTAATTTTTTTTTGCAAGGGTTAGCCTTGACTTTTTTCTAAAGTGTCGAAAAAAGTGAAGTCGATAATTGTACAACAAGTTGCACACCATTGCAAAGGTCTGAACAATCCGTTTCGTGGACTGGTAGCCGTAGCTTTTTGCGGGGCTTGGTTGCGGAGATATCACATCCCAGAGCAAGTCAAGTGCACTTGCTTGGAAAATCATGCTAATAGATTTGGATCGAAATATCTTAAGATCCAGATGCCGCAGATACTTTTTTTCATCAGCTGTGGATAGGTATTGAGCAGACCTTTCTTTTGATATATATATCGATGGGTTTTGGGAACATTGTTGAAAATGTAATTTTTTTTTGCAAGGGGTTAGCCTTGACTTTTTTCTTAAAATGTCGAAAAAAGTGAAGTCGATAATTGTACAACAAGTTGCACACCATTGCGAAGGTCTGATCAATCCGTTTCGAGGAGTGGCAGCCGTAGGTTTTTGCGGGGCTTGGTTGCGGAGATACCACCACCCAGAGCAAGTCAAGTGCAGTTGCGTGGAAAAGCATGCTAATAGTTTTGGATCGAAATATCTTAAGATCCAGATGCCGCAGATACTTTTTGTCGTCAGCTGTGGGTAGGTATTGAACACACCTTTCTTTTGATATACATATCGATGTGTTTTGGGAACATTGTTGAAAATGTAATTTTTTTTTGCAAGGGGTTAGCCTTGACTTTTTTCTAAAATGTCGAAAAAATTGAAGTCGATAATTTTACAACAAGTTGCACACCATTACGAAGGTCTGAGCAATCCGTTTCGAGGAGTGGCAGCCGTAGGTTTTTGCGGGGCTTGGTTGTTGAGATATCACCACCCAGAGCAAGTCAAGTGCAGTTGCGTGGAAAAGCATGCTAATAGTTTTGGATCGAAATATTTTAAGATCCAGATGCCGTAGATACTTTTTGTCGTCAGCTGTGGATAGGTATTGAACAGACCTTTCTTTTGATATATATATCGATGGGTTTTGGGAACATTGTTGAAAATGTAATTTTTTTTTGCAAGGGGTTAGCCTTGACTTTTTTTCTAAAATGTCGAAAAAATTGAAGTCGATAATTGTACAACAAGTTGCACACCATTGTAAAGGTCTGAGCAATCCGTTTCCAGGACTGGTAGCCGTAGGTTTTTGCGGGGCTTGGTTGCGGAGATACCACCACCCAGAGCAAGTCAAGTGCAGTTGCGTGGAAAAACATGCTAATAGTTTTGGATCGAAATATCTTAAATCCAGATGCCGCTGATACTTTTTGTCGTCAGCTGTGGATAGCTATTGAACAGACCTTTCTTTTGATATATATATCGATGGGTTTTGGGAACATTGTTGAAAATGTAATTTTTTTTTGCAAGGGGTTAGCCTTGACTTTTTTCTAAAATGTCGAAAAAAGTGAAGTCGATAATTGTACAACAAGTTGCACACCATTGCAAAGGTCTGAGCAATCCGTTTCGAGGACTGGTAGCCGTAGCTTTTTGCGGGGCTTTGTTGCGGAGATATCACCACCCAAAGCAAGTCAAGTGCAGTTGCGTGGAAAATCATGCTAATAGTTTTTAATCGAAATATCTTAAGATCCAGATGCCGCAGATACTTTTTGTCATCAGCTGTGGATAGGTATTGAACAGACCTTTCTTTTGATATATATATCGATGGGTTTTGGGAACATTGTTGAAAATGTAATTTTTTTTTGCAAGGGGTTAGCCTTGACTTTTTTCTAAAATGTCGAAAAAAGTGAAGTCGATAATTGTACAACAAGTTGCACACCATTGTAAAGGTCTGAGCAATCCGTTTCGAGGACTGGCAGCCGTAGGTTTTTGCGGGGCTTGGTTGCGGAGATATCACCACCCAAAGCAAGTCAAGTGCAGTTGCGTGGAAAAGCATGCTAATAGTTTTGGATCGAAATATCTTAAATCCAGATGCCGCAGATACTTTTTGTCGTCAGCTGTGGGTAGGTATTGAACACACCTTTCTTTTGATACACATATCGATGGGTTTTGGGAACATTGTTGAAAATGTAATTTTTTTTTGCAAGGGGTTAGTCTTAACTTTTTTCTAAAATGTCGAAAAAAGTGAAGTCGATAATTGTAGAACAAGTTGCACCCCATTGCAAAGGTCTGAGCAATCCGTTTCGAGGACTGGTAGCCGTAGCTTTTTGCGGGGCTTGGTTGCGGAGATATCACCACCCAAAGCAAGTCAAGTGCAGTTGCGTGGAAAATCATGCTAATAGCTTTGGATCGAAATATCTTAAGATCCAGATTGAACAGACCTTTCTTTTGATATATATATCGATGGGTTTTGGGAACATTGTTGAAAATGTAATTTTTTTTTGCAAGGGGTTAGCCTTGACTTTTTTCTAAAATGTCGAAAAAAGTGAAGTCGATAATTGTACAACAAGTTGCACACCATTGTAAAGGTCTGAGCAATCCGTTTCGAGGACTGGCAGCCGTAGGTTTTTGCCGGGCTTGGTTGCGGAGATATCACCACCCAGAGCAAGTTAAGTGCAGTTGCGTGGAAAATCATGCTAATAGTTTTGGATCGAAATATCTTAAATCCAGATGCCGCAGATACTTTTTGTCGTCAGCTGTGGATAGGTATTGAATAGACCTTTCTTTTGATATATATATATCGATGGGTTTGGGGAACATTGTTGAAAATGTAATTTTTTTTGCAAGCGGTTAGCCTTGACTTTTTTCTAAAATGTCGAAAAAAGTGAAGTCGATAATTGTACAACAAGTTGCACACCATTGTAAAGGTCTGAACAATCCGTTTCGAGGACTGGCAGCCGTAGCTTTTTGCGGGGCTTGGTTGCGGAGATATCACCACCCAGAGCAAGTCAAGTGCACTTGCTTGGAAAATCATGCTAATAGTTTTGGATCGAAATATCTTAAGATCCAGATGCCGCAGATACTTTTTGTCGTCAGCTGTGGATATGTATTGAACAGACCTTTCATTTGATATATATATCGATGGGTTTTGGGAACATTGTTGAAAATGTAATTTTTTTTTGCAAGGGTTAGCCTTGACTTTTTTCTAAAATGTCGAAAAAATTGAAGTCGATAATTGTACAACAAGTTGCACACCATTGCGAAGGTCTGAGCAATCCGTTTCGAGGAGTGGCAGCCGTAGGTTTTTGCGGGGCTTGGTTGCGGAGATATCACCACCCAGAGCAAGCCAAGTGCAGTTGCGTGGAAAAGCATGCAAATAGCTTTGGATCGAAATATCTTAAGATCCAGATGCCGCAGATACTTTTTGTCGTCAGCTGTGGGTAGGTATTGAACACACCTTTCTTTTGATACAAATATCGATGGGTTTTGGGAACATTGTTGAAAATGTAATTTTTTTTTGCAAGGGGTTAGCCTTAACTTTTTTCTAAAATGTCGAAAAAAGTGAAGTCGATAATTGTAGAACAAGTTGCACCCCATTGCCAAGTCCTGAGCAATCCGTTTCGAGGACTGGTAGCCGTAGCTTTTTGCGGGGCTTGGTTGCGGAGATATCACATCCCAGAGCAAGTCAAGTGCACTTGCTTGGAAAATCATGCTAATAGTTTTGGATCGAAATATCTTAAGATCCAGATGCCGCAGATACTTTTTGTCGTCAGCTGTGGGTAGGTATTGAACAGACCTTTCTTTTGATATATATATCGATGGGTTTTGGGAACATTGTTGAAAATGTAATTTTTTTTTGCAAGGGGTTAGCCTTGACTTTTTTCTAAAATGTCGAAAAAATTGAAGTCGATAATTTTACAACAAGTTGCACACCATTACGAAGGTCTGAGCAATCCGTTTCGAGGAGTGGCAGCCGTAGGTTTTTGCGGGGCTTGGTTGTTGAGATATCACCACCCAGAGCAAGTCAAGTGCAGTTGCGTGGAAAATCATGCTAATAGTTTTGGATCGAAATATCTCAAATCCAGATGCCGCAGATACTTTTTGTCGTCAGCTGTGGATAGGTATTGAATAGACCTTTCTTTTGATATATATATATCGATGGGTTTGGGGAACATTGTTGAAAATGTAATTTTTTTTGCAAGCGGTTAGCCTTGACTTTTTTCTAAAATGTCGAAAAAAGTGAAGTCGATAATTGTACAACAAGTTGCACACCATTGTAAAGGTCTGAGCAATCCGTTTCGAGGACTGGCAGCCGTAGCTTTTTGCGGGGCTTGGTTGCGGAGATATCACCACCCAGAGCAAGTCAAGGCAGTTGCGTGGAAATCATGCTAATAGTTTTGGATCGAAATATCTTAAGATCCAGATGCCGCAGATACTTTTTGTCGTCAGCTGTGGGTAGGTATTGAACACACCTTTCTTTTGATACACATATCGATGGGTTTTGGGAACATTGTTGAAAATGTAATTTTTTTTTGCAAGGGGTTAGCCTTGACTTTTTTCTTAAAATGTCGAAAAAAGTGAAGTCGATAATTGTACAACAAGTTGCACACCATTGCGTAGGTCTGAGCAATCCGTTTCGAGGACTGCCAGCCGTAGGTTTTTGCGGGGCTTGGTTGCGGAGATATCACCACCTAGAGCAAGCCAAGTGCAGTTGCGTGGAAAAGCATGCAAATAGCTTTGGATCGAAATATCTTAAGATCCAGATGCCGCAGATACTTTTTGTCGTCAGCTGTGGGTAGGTATTGAACACACCTTTCTTTTGATATATATATCGATGGGTTTTGGGAACATTGTTGAAAATGTAATTTTTTTTTGCAAGGGGTTAGCCTTGACTTTTTTCTAAAATGTCGAAAAAAGTGAAGTCGATAATTGTACAACAAGTTGCACACCATTGTAAAGGTCTGAGCAATCCGTTTCGAGGACTGGCAGCCGTAGGTTTTTGCCGGGCTTGGTTGCGGAGATATCACCACCCAGAGCAAGTCAAGTGCAGTTGCGTGGAAAATCATGCTAATAGTTTTGGATCGAAATATCTTAAGATCCAGATGCCGCAGATACTTTTTGTCGTCAGCTGTGGGTAGGTATTGAACAGACCTTTCTTTTGATATATATATCGATGGGTTTTGGGAACATTGTTGAAAATGTAATTTTTTTTTGCAAGGGGTTAGCCTTGACTTTTTTCTAAAATGTCGAAAAAAGTGAAGTCGATAATTGTACAACAAGTTGCACACCATTGTAAAGGTCTGAGCAATCCGTTTCGAGGACTGGCAGCCGTAGGTTTTTGCCGGGCTTGGTTGCGGAGATATCACCACCCAGAGCAAGTTAAGTGCAGTTGCGTGGAAAA
The DNA here is from genome assembly GCA_910595825.1 of Philhelius pedissequus. Taxonomy (NCBI): domain Eukaryota; kingdom Metazoa; phylum Arthropoda; class Insecta; order Diptera; family Syrphidae; genus Philhelius; species Philhelius pedissequus. The sequence continues at coordinate 148,292,117 of OU343162.1, read as the reverse complement.
TCATGCTAATAGTTTTGGATCGAAATATCTTAAATCCAGATGCCGCAGATACTTTTTGTCGTCAGCTGTGGATAGGTATTGAATAGACCTTTCTTTTGATTTATATATCGATGGGTTTGGGGAACATTGTTGAAAATGTAATTTTTTTTGCAAGCGGTTAGTCTTGACTTTTTTCTAAAATGTCGAAAAAAGTGAAGTCGATAATTGTACAACAAGTTGCACACCATTGTAAAGGTCTGAGCAATCCGTTTCGAGGACTGGCAGCCGTAGCTTTTTGCGGGGCTTGGTTGCGGAGATATCACCACCCAGAGCAAGTCAAGGCAGTTGCGTGGAAATCATGCTAATAGTTTTGGATCGAAATATCTTAAGATCCAGATGCCGCAGATACTTTTTGTCGTCAGCTGTGGGTAGGTATTGAACACACCTTTCTTTTGATACACATATCGATGGGTTTTGAGAACATTGTTGAAAATGTAATTTTTTTTTGCAAGGGGTTAGCCTTGACTTTTTTCTTAAAATGTCGAAAAAAGTGAAGTCGATAATTGTACAACAAGTTGCACACCATTGCGTAGGTCTGAGCAATCCGTTTCGAGGACTGCCAGCCGTAGGTTTTTGCGGGGCTTGGTTGCGGAGATATCACCACCCAGAGCAAGCCAAGTGCAGTTGCGTGGAAAAGCATGCAAATAGCTTTGGATCGAAATATCTTAAGATCCAGATGCCGCAGATACTTTTTGTCGTCAGCTGTGGGTAGGTATTGAACACACCTTTCTTTTGATACACATATCGATGGGTTTTGAGAACATTGTTGAAAATGTAATTTTTTTTTGCAAGGGGTTAGCCTTAACTTTTTTCTAAAATGTCGAAAAAAGTGAAGTCGATAATTGTAGAACAAGTTGCACCCCATTGCAAAGGTCTGAGCAATCCGTTTCGAGGACTGGTAGCCGTAGCTTTTTGCGGGGCTTGGTTGCGGAGATATCACCACCCAGAGCAAGCCAAGTGCAGTTGCGTGGAAAAGCATGCTAATAGCTTTGGATCGAAATATCTTAAGATCCAGATGCCGCAGATACTTTTTGTCGTCAGCTGTGGGTAGGTATTGAACACACCTTTCTTTTGATACACATATCGATGGGTTTTGGGAACATTGTTGAAAATGTAATTTTTTTTTGCAAGGGGTTAGCCTTAACTTTTTTCTAAAATGTCGAAAAAAGTGAAGTCGATAATTGTAGAACAAGTTGCACCCCATTGCCAAGTCCTGAGCAATCCGTTTCGAGGACTGGTAGCCGTAGCTTTTTGCGGGGCTTGGTTGCGGAGATATCACATCCCAGAGCAAGTCAAGTGCACTTGCTTGGAAAATCATGCTAATAGTTTTGGATCGAAATATCTTAAGATCCAGATGCCGCAGATACTTTTTGTCGTCAGCTGTGGGTAGGTATTGAACAGACCTTTCTTTTGATATATATATCGATGGGTTTTGGGAACATTGTTGAAAATGTAATTTTTTTTTGCAAGGGGTTAGCCTTGACTTTTTTCTAAAATGTCGAAAAAATTGAAGTCGATAATTTTACAACAAGTTGCACACCATTACGAAGGTCTGAGCAATCCGTTTCGAGGAGTGGCAGCCGTAGGTTTTTGCGGGGCTTGGTTGTTGAGATATCACCACCCAGAGCAAGTCAAGTGCAGTTGCGTGGAAAATCATGCTAATAGTTTTGGATCGAAATATCTTAAATCCAGATGCCGCAGATACTTTTTGTCGTCAGCTGTGGATAGGTATTGAATAGACCTTTCTTTTGATATATATATATCGATGGGTTTGGGGAACATTGTTGAAAATGTAATTTTTTTTGCAAGCGGTTAGCCTTGACTTTTTTCTAAAATGTCGAAAAAAGTGAAGTCGATAATTGTACAACAAGTTGCACACCATTGTAAAGGTCTGAGCAATCCGTTTCGAGGACTGGCAGCCGTAGCTTTTTGCGGGGCTTGGTTGCGGAGATATCACCACCCAGAGCAAGTCAAGGCAGTTGCGTGGAAATCATGCTAATAGTTTTGGATCGAAATATCTTAAGATCCAGATGCCGCAGATACTTTTTGTCGTCAGCTGTGGGTAGGTATTGAACACACCTTTCTTTTGATACACATATCGATGGGTTTTGGGAACATTGTTGAAAATGTAATTTTTTTTTGCAAGGGGTTAGCCTTGACTTTTTTCTTAAAATGTCGAAAAAAGTGAAGTCGATAATTGTACAACAAGTTGCACACCATTGCGTAGGTCTGAGCAATCCGTTTCGAGGACTGCCAGCCGTAGGTTTTTGCGGGGCTTGGTTGCGGAGATATCACCACCTAGAGCAAGCCAAGTGCAGTTGCGTGGAAAAGCATGCAAATAGCTTTGGATCGAAATATCTTAAGATCCAGATGCCGCAGATACTTTTTGTCGTCAGCTGTGGGTAGGTATTGAACACACCTTTCTTTTGATACATATATCGATGGGTTTTGGGAACATTGTTGAAAATGTAATTTTTTTTTGCAAGGGGTTAGCCTTGACTTTTTTCTAAAATGTCGAAAAAAGTGAAGTCGATAATTGTACAACAAGTTGCACACCATTGTAAAGGTCTGAGCAATCCGTTTCGAGGACTGGCAGCCGTAGGTTTTTGCCGGGCTTGGTTGCGGAGATATCACCACCCAGAGCAAGTCAAGTGCAGTTGCGTGGAAAATCATGCTAATAGTTTTGGATCGAAATATCTTAAGATCCAGATGCCGCAGATACTTTTTGTCGTCAGCTGTGGGTAGGTATTGAACAGACCTTTCTTTTGATATATATATCGATGGGTTTTGGGAACATTGTTGAAAATGTAATTTTTTTTTGCAAGGGGTTAGCCTTGACTTTTTTCTAAAATGTCGAAAAAAGTGAAGTCGATAATTGTACAACAAGTTGCACACCATTGTAAAGGTCTGAGCAATCCGTTTCGAGGACTGGCAGCCGTAGGTTTTTGCCGGGCTTGGTTGCGGAGATATCACCACCCAGAGCAAGTTAAGTGCAGTTGCGTGGAAAATCATGCTAATAGTTTTGGATCGAAATATCTTAAATCCAGATGCCGCAGATACTTTTTGTCGTCAGCTGTGGATAGGTATTGAATAGACCTTTCTTTTGATATATATATCGATGGGTTTGGGGAACATTGTTGAAAATGTAATTTTTTTTGCAAGCGGTTAGTCTTGACTTTTTTCTAAAATGTCGAAAAAAGTGAAGTCGATAATTGTACAACAAGTTGCACACCATTGTAAAGGTCTGAGCAATCCGTTTCGAGGACTGGCAGCCGTAGCTTTTTGCGGGGCTTGGTTGCGGAGATATCACCACCCAGAGCAAGTCAAGGCAGTTGCGTGGAAATCATGCTAATAGTTTTGGATCGAAATATCTTAAGATCCAGATGCCGCAGATACTTTTTGTCGTCAGCTGTGGGTAGGTATTGAACACACCTTTCTTTTGATACACATATCGATGGGTTTTGAGAACATTGTTGAAAATGTAATTTTTTTTTGCAAGGGGTTAGCCTTGACTTTTTTCTTAAAATGTCGAAAAAAGTGAAGTCGATAATTGTACAACAAGTTGCACACCATTGCGTAGGTCTGAGCAATCCGTTTCGAGGACTGCCAGCCGTAGGTTTTTGCGGGGCTTGGTTGCGGAGATATCACCACCCAGAGCAAGCCAAGTGCAGTTGCGTGGAAAAGCATGCTTATAGCTTTGGATCGAAATATCTTAAGATCCAGATGCCGCAGATACTTTTTGTCGTCAGCTGTGGGTAGGTATTGAACACACCTTTCTTTTGATACACATATCGATGGGTTTTGGGAACATTGTTGAAAATGTAATTTTTTTTTGCAAGGGGTTAGCCTTAACTTTTTTCTAAAATGTCGAAAAAAGTGAAGTCGATAATTGTACAACAAGTTGCACACCATTGCGTAGGTCTGAGCAATCCGTTTCGAGGACTGCCAGCCGTAGGTTTTTGCGGGGCTTGGTTGCGGAGATATCACCACCCAGAGCAAGCCAAGTGCAGTTGCGTGGAAAAGCATGCTAATAGCTTTGGATCGAAATATCTTAAGATCCAGATGCCGCAGATACTTTTTGTCGTCAGCTGTGGGTAGGTATTGAACACACCTTTCTTTTGATATATATATCGATGGGTTTGGGGAACATTGTTGAAAATGTAATTTTTTTTGCAAGCGGTTAGTCTTGACTTTTTTCTAAAATGTCGAAAAAAGTGAAGTCGATAATTGTACAACAAGTTGCACACCATTGTAAAGGTCTGAGCAATCCGTTTCGAGGACTGGCAGCCGTAGCTTTTTGCGGGGCTTGGTTGCGGAGATATCACCACCCAGAGCAAGTCAAGTGCAGTTGCGTGGAAAATCATGCTAATAGTTTTGGATCGAAATATTTTAATATTCAGATGCCGTAGATACTTTTTGTCGTCAGCTGTGGATAGGTATTGAACAGACCTTTCTTTTGATATATATATCGATGGGTTTTGGGAACATTGTTGAAAATGTAATTTTTTTTTGCAAGGGGTTAGCCTTGACTTTTTTCTAAAATGTCGAAAAAAGTGAAGTCGATAATTGTACAACAAGTTGCACACCATTGCAAAGGTCTGAGCAATCCGTTTCGAGGACTGGTAGCCGTAGCTTTTGCGGGGCTTGGTTGCGGAGATATCACCACCCAAAGCAAGTCAAGTGCAGTTGCGTGGAAAATCATGCTAATAGATTTGGATCGAAATATCTTAAGATCCAGATGCCGCAGATACTTTTTGTCGTCAGCTGTGGGTAGGTATTGAACACACCTTTCTTTTGATACACATATCGATGGGTTTTGGGAACATTGTTGAAAATGTAATTTTTTTTGCAAGGGGTTAGCCTTAACTTTTTTCTAAAATGTCGAAAAAAGTGAAGTCGATAATTGTACAACAAGTTGCACCCCATTGCAAAGGTCTGAGCAATCCGTTTCGAGGACTGGTAGCCGTAGCTTTTTGCGGGGCTTGGTTGCGGAGATATCACCACCCAAAGCAAGTCAAGTGCAGTTGCGTGGAAAATCATGCTAATAGTTTTGGATCGAAATATCTTAAGATCCAGATGCCGCAGATACTTTTTGTCGTCAGCTGTAGGTAGGTATTGAACACACCTTTCTTTTGATACACATATCGATGGGTTTTGGGAACATTGTTGAAAATGTAATTTTTTTTTGCAAGGGGTTAGCCTTGACTTTATTCTAAAATGTCGAAAAAAGTGAAGTCGATAATTGTACAACAAGTTGCACACCATTGTAAAGGTCTGAGCAATCCGTTTCGAGGACTGGCAGCCGTAGGTTTTTGCCGGGCTTGGTTGTGGAGATATCACCACCCAGAGCAAGTCAAGTGCAGTTGCGTGGAAAAGCATGCTAATAGTTTTGGATCGAAATATCTTAAGATCCAGATGCCGCAGATACTTTTTGTCGTCAGCTGTGGATAGGTATTGAACAGACCTTTCTTTTGATATATATATCGATGGGTTTGGAGAACATTGTTGAAAATGTAATTTTTTTTGCAAGCGGTTAGCCTTGACTTTTTTTCTAAAATGTCGAAAAAAGTGAAGTCGATAATTGTACAACAAGTTGCACACCATTGTAAAGGTCTGAGCAATTCGTTTGGAGGACTGGTAGCCGTAGGTTTTTGCGGGGCTTGGTTGCGGAGATATCACCACCCAGAGCAAGTCAAGTGCAGTTGCGTGGAAAATCATGCTAATAGTTTTGGATCGAAATATTTTAATATTCAGATGCCGTAGATACTTTTTGTCGTCAGCTGTGGATAGGTATTGAACAGACCTTTCTTTTGATATATATATCGATGGGTTTTGGGAACATTGTTGAAAATGTAATTTTTTTTTGCAAGGGGTTAGCCTTGACTTTTTTCTAAAATGTCGAAAAAAGTGAAGTCGATAATTGTACAACAAGTTGCACACCATTTCAAAGGTCTGAACATTCCTTTTCGAGTACTGGTAGCCGTAGCTTTTTGCGGGGCTTGGTTGCGGAGATATCACCACCCAAAGCAAGTCAAGTGCAGTTGCGTGAAAATCATGCTAATAGTTTTGGATCGAAATATTTTAAGATCCAGATGCCGTAGATACTTTTTGTCGTCAGCTGTGGATAGGTATTGAACAGACCTTTCTTTTGATATATATATCGATGGGTTTTGTGAACATTGTTGAAAATGTAATTTTTTTTTGCAAGGGGTTAGCCTTGACATTTTTTCTAAAATGTCGAAAAAAGTGAAGTCGATAATTGTACAACAAGTTGCACACCATTGCAAAGGTCTGAACAATCCGTTTCGAGGACTGGCAGCCGTAGGTTTTTACCGGGCTTGGTTGCGGAGATATCACAACCCTGAGCAAGTCAAGTGCAGTTGCGTGGAAAATCATGCTAATAGTTTTGGATCGAAATATCTTAAGATCCAGATGCCGCAGATACTTTTTGTCGTCAGCTGTGGATAGGTATTGAACAGACCTTTCTTTTGATATATATATCGATGGGTTTTGGGAACATTGTTGAAAATGTAATTTTTTTTTGCAAGTGGTTAGCCTTGACATTTTTTCTAAAATGTCGAAAAAAGTGAAGTCGATAATTGTACAACAAGTTGCACACCATTGTAAAGGTCTGAGCAATCCGTTTCGAGGACTGGCAGCCGTAGGTTTTTACCGGGCTTGGTTGCGGAGATATCACAATCCTGAGCAAGTCAAGTGCAGTTGCGTGGAAAAGCATGCTAATAGTTTTGGATCGAAATATCTTAAGATCCAGATGCCGCAGATACTTTTTGTCGTCAGCTGTGGATAGGTATTGAACAGACCTTTCTTTTGATATATATATCGATGGGTTTGGAGAACATTGTTGAAAATGTAATTTTTTTTGCAAGCGGTTAGCCTTGACTTTTTTTCTAAAAAGTCGAAAAAAGTGAAGTCGATAATTGTACAACAAGTTGCACACCATTGTAAAGGTCTGAGCAATTCGTTTGGAGGACTGGTAGCCGTAGGTTTTTGCGGGGCTTGGTTGCGGAGATATCACCACCCAGAGCAAGTCAAGTGCAGTTGCGTGGAAAATCATGCTAATAGTTTTGGATCGAAATATTTTAATATTCAGATGCCGTAGATACTTTTTGTCGTCAGCTGTGGATAGGTATTGAACAGACCTTTCTTTTGATATATATATCGATGGGTTTTGGGAACATTGTTGAAAATGTAATTTTTTTTTGCAAGGGGTTAGCCTTGACTTTTTTCTAAAATGTCGAAAAAAGTGAAGTCGATAATTGTACAACAAGTTGCACACCATTTCAAAGGTCTGAACATTCCTTTTCGAGTACTGGTAGCCGTAGCTTTTTGCGGGGCTTGGTTGCGGAGATATCACCACCCAAAGCAAGTCAAGTGCAGTTGCGTGAAAATCATGCTAATAGTTTTGGATCGAAATATTTTAAGATCCAGATGCCGTAGATACTTTTTGTCGTCAGCTGTGGATAGGTATTGAACAGACCTTTCTTTTGATATATATATCGATGGGTTTTGTGAACATTGTTGAAAATGTAATTTTTTTTTGCAAGGGGTTAGCCTTGACATTTTTTCTAAAATGTCGAAAAAAGTGAAGTCGATAATTGTACAACAAGTTGCACACCATTGCAAAGGTCTGAACAATCCGTTTCGAGGACTGGCAGCCGTAGGTTTTTACCGGGCTTGGTTGCGGAGATATCACAACCCTGAGCAAGTCAAGTGCAGTTGCGTGGAAAATCATGCTAATAGTTTTGGATCGAAATATCTTAAGATCCAGATGCCGCAGATACTTTTTGTCGTCAGCTGTGGATAGGTATTGAACAGACCTTTCTTTTGATATATATATCGATGGGTTTTGGGAACATTGTTGAAAATGTAATTTTTTTTTGCAAGTGGTTAGCCTTGACATTTTTTCTAAAATGTCGAAAAAAGTGAAGTCGATAATTGTACAACAAGTTGCACACCATTGTAAAGGTCTGAGCAATCCGTTTCGAGGACTGGCAGCCGTAGGTTTTTACCGGGCTTGGTTGCGGAGATATCACAATCCTGAGCAAGTCAAGTGCAGTTGCGTGGAAAATCATGCTAATAGTTTTGGATCGAAATATTTTAAGATCCAGATGCCGTAGATACTTTTTGTCGTCAGCTGTGGATAGGTATTGAACAGACCTTTCTTTTGATATATATATCGATGGGTTTTGGGAACATTGTTGAAAATGTAATTTTTTTTGCAAGGGGTCCTTGACATTTTTTCTAAAATGTCGAAAAAAGTGAAGTCGATAATTGTACAACAAGTTGCACACCATTGCAAAGGTCTGAACAATCCGTTTCGAGGACTGGTAGCCGTAGCTTTTTGCGGGGCTTGGTTGCGGAGATATCACCACCCAAAGCAAGTCAAGTGCAGTTGCGTGGAAAATCATGCTAATAGTTTTGGATCGAAATATCTTAAGATCCAGATGCCGCAGATACTTTTTGTCGTCAGCTGTGGGTAGGTATTGAACACACCTTTCTTTTGATACACATATCGATGGGTTTGGGGAACATTGTTGAAAATGTAATTTTTTTTTGCAAGGGGTTAGCCTTGACTTTTTTCTAAAATGTCGAAAAAAGTGAAGTCGATAATTGTACAACAAGTTGCACACCATTGTAAAGGTCTGAGCAATCCGTTTCGAGGACTGGCAGCCGTAGGTTTTTGCCGGGCTTGGTTGTGGAGATATCACCACCCAGAGCAAGTCAAGTGCAGTTGCGTGGAAAAGCATGCTAATAGTTTTGGATCGAAATATCTTAAGATCCAGATGCCGCAGATACTTTTTGTCGTCAGCTGTGGATAGGTATTGAACAGACCTTTCTTTTGATATATATATCGATGGGTTTGGAGAACATTGTTGAAAATGTAATTTTTTTTGCAAGCGGTTAGCCTTGACTTTTTTTCTAAAATGTCGAAAAAAGTGAAGTCGATAATTGTACAACAAGTTGCACACCATTGTAAAGGTCTGAGCAATTCGTTTGGAGGACTGGTAGCCGTAGGTTTTTGCGGGGCTTGGTTGCGGAGATATCACCACCCAGAGCAAGTCAAGTGCAGTTGCGTGGAAAATCATGCTAATAGTTTTGGATCGAAATATTTTAATATTCAGATGCCGTAGATACTTTTTGTCGTCAGATGTGGATAGGTATTGAACAGACCTTTCTTTTGATATATATATCGATGGGTTTTGGGAACATTGTTGAAAATGTAATTTTTTTTTGCAAGGGGTTAGCCTTGACTTTTTTCTAAAATGTCGAAAAAAGTGAAGTCGATAATTGTACAACAAGTTGCACACCATTGTAAAGGTCTGAGCAATCCGTTTCGAGGACTGGCAGCCGTAGGTTTTTGCGGGGCTTGGTTGCGGAGATATCACAACCCAGAGCAAGTTAAGTGCAGTTGCGTGGAAAATCATGCTAATAGTTTTGGATCGAAATATTTTAAGATCCAGATGCCGCAGATACTTTTTGTCGTCAGCTGTGGATAGGTATTGAACAGACCTTTCTTTTGATATATATATCGATGGGTTTGGGGAACATTGTTGAAAATGTAATTTTTTTTGCAAGCGGTTAGCCTTGACTTTTTTCCTAAAATGTCGAAAAAAGTGAAGTCGATAATTGTACAACAAGTTGAACACCATTGTAAAGGTCTGAGCAATTCGTTTGGAGGACTGGTAGCCGTAGGTTTTTGCGGGGCTTGGTTGCGGAGATATCACCACCCAGAGCAAGTCAAGTGCAGTTGCGTGGAAAATCATGCTAATAGTTTTGGATCGAAATATTTTAATATTCAGATGCCGTAGATACTTTTTGTCGTCAGCTGTGGATAGGTATTGAACAGACCTTTCTTTTGATATATATATCGATGGGTTTTGGGAACATTGTTGAAAATGTAATTTTTTTTTGCAAGGGGTTAGCCTTGACTTTTTTCTAAAATGTCGAAAAAAGTGAAGTCGATAATTGTACAACAAGTTGCACACCATTGCAAAGGTCTGAGCAATCCGTTTCGAGGACTGGTAGCCGTAGCTTTTGCGGGGCTTGGTTGCGGAGATATCACCACCCAAAGCAAGTCAAGTGCAGTTGCGTGGAAAATCATGCTAATAGATTTGGATCGAAATATCTTAAGATCCAGATGCCGCAGATACTTTTTGTCGTCAGCTGTGGGTAGGTATTGAACACACCTTTCTTTTGATACACATATCGATGGGTTTTGGGAACATTGTTGAAAATGTAATTTTTTTTGCAAGGGGTTAGCCTTAACTTTTTTCTAAAATGTCGAAAAAAGTGAAGTCGATAATTGTACAACAAGTTGCACCCCATTGCAAAGGTCTGAGCAATCCGTTTCGAGGACTGGTAGCCGTAGCTTTTTGCGGGGCTTGGTTGCGGAGATATCACCACCCAAAGCAAGTCAAGTGCAGTTGCGTGGAAAATCATGCTAATAGTTTTGGATCGAAATATCTTAAGATCCAGATGCCGCAGATACTTTTTGTCGTCAGCTGTGGATAGGTATTGAACACACCTTTCTTTTGATACACATATCGATGGGTTTTGGGAACATTGTTGAAAATGTAATTTTTTTTTGCAAGGGGTTAGCCTTGACTTTATTCTAAAATGTCGAAAAAAGTGAAGTCGATAATTGTACAACAAGTTGCACACCATTGTAAAGGTCTGAGCAATCCGTTTCGAGGACTGGCAGCCGTAGGTTTTTGCCGGGCTTGGTTGTGGAGATATCACCACCCAGAGCAAGTCAAGTGCAGTTGCGTGGAAAAGCATGCTAATAGTTTTGGATCGAAATATCTTAAGATCCAGATGCCGCAGATACTTTTTGTCGACAGCTGTGGATAGGTATTGAACAGACCTTTCTTTTGATATATATATCGATGGGTTTGGAGAACATTGTTGAAAATGTAATTTTTTTTGCAAGCGGTTAGCCTTGACTTTTTTTCTAAAATGTCGAAAAAAGTGAAGTCGATAATTGTACAACAAGTTGCACACCATTGTAAAGGTCTGAGCAATTCGTTTGGAGGACTGGTAGCCGTAGGTTTTTGCGGGGCTTGGTTGCGGAGATATCACCACCCAGAGCAAGTCAAGTGCAGTTGCGTGGAAAATCATGCTAATAGTTTTGGATCGAAATATTTTAATATTCAGATGCCGTAGATACTTTTTGTCGTCAGCTGTGGATAGGTATTGAACAGACCTTTCTTTTGATATATATATCGATGGGTTTTGGGAACATTGTTGAAAATGTAATTTTTTTTTGCAAGGGGTTAGCCTTGACTTTTTTCTAAAATGTCGAAAAAAGTGAAGTCGATAATTGTACAACAAGTTGCACACCATTTCAAAGGTCTGAACATTCCTTTTCGAGTACTGGTAGCCGTAGCTTTTTGCGGGGCTTGGTTGCGGAGATATCACCACCCAAAGCAAGTCAAGTGCAGTTGCGTGAAAATCATGCTAATAGTTTTGGATCGAAATATTTTAAGATCCAGATGCCGTAGATACTTTTTGTCGTCAGCTGTGGATAGGTATTGAACAGACCTTTCTTTTGATATATATATCGATGGGTTTTGGGAACATTGTTGAAAATGTAATTTTTTTTTGCAAGGGGTTAGCCTTGACTTTTTTCTAAAATGTCGAAAAAAGTGAAGTCGATAATTGTACAACAAGTTGCACACCATTTCAAAGGTCTGAACATTCCTTTTCGAGTACTGGTAGCCGTAGCTTTTTGCGGGGCTTGGTTGCGGAGATATCACAACCCTGAGCAAGTCAACTTTTTTTATACAAAAATTGTATTAAATTTCAATATTTTTTTCATTACAAACCTCATTTTAATACCAGTTTACTGAAATATAATTTCACAAGGTTTAAATTTAGTATTTTAATTCTACAATCTAACCTTGCCCTATTGAAAATTACACTTCAACCATAAGATTATTACAATTAAATTATAGTTGACGTAAAATATAATGTCTGCTCTGATTATATTTTAATATTAACTTATTAAAATTAAATATTTGGTATACTTATAAATTAAAGACCGTAATCTAATCTGAATTACATTTTGATAATTACGGAATATTATAATTTAATATTTTACAGAATTCATTTTTAATATTTTTGTGTTACATTTGAATACCTTATATAAACGTTAATATTCATTTTTAATGGTATTACTTTTTTAATATTTTAAAAATACTTTATAATACTTAAGTATTATATTTCAATATTTCACTATTAATTTTTTGAACAAAAAATAACTCGGGTCATTTGAAGCACGTCATCGTTGTGTTATAAATGAATTCTAATATGCAACAATACTTCCTTTAAATAATTCAGATTTAATATTGAAAAATTTATTTATCTTAAAATTTATTTCTAGCTTAAAATACGCTAGAGTTACTTTTTAACCCTTGAGTATTAAATTTAAACATTTTGGTATTACTTCAATTTTATGAGCGCACTACCCTCGATTTCAATATATTTACATATTACTTTATAATAATTCAGTATTACATTTTAATAGTCAATTATTATTTTTAAACCTTTTAATACTTTGTTCAAAACCTCCAGTATTACATTCAAATACTGAAGAATTACGTTTTAACCCTTGAGTATTAAATTTTAATTTTTCGGTATTACTTTCAATACAAACAGATATTATTTTGTCGCTTGGTTTTCCTTTATCAGTTCAGTTTGTTTGAGTGCGTGATTCAGTATGGACTTTTTGTTGGACAACTTACTTGGCGTGGTTATAAAAGTTAATAATTGGAAAAAAATACTACAAAATTCAAAAAAATTAAAGCCCAAACAAACAGTGATAATTCGGTAATATCGAATGAGGATATTCTTTTGACAGGTAAGAACATACTAGTATATAAGTAAGAATAAAATTCTGAGTGTTTCTTTGGTCTAAATTGTGCATAAAAAATGATTAAATGTACATATAAGATCAAGTACGAGAGACCTAGTCGTGCCTATTTTTTTATGAATGCGATTTGTTTTTGTTTTAGTTCTGGAAGGCGAAGAACTTGAATCTGGGTTCGTTCTTAAAGATCGGGACGGAGATGAAATACCTCTTGAAATTCTTAGTGATATAGTGAGACAATATTCAAGCTGTGCCTGCTTTTGTATAAAGATTGTTCCCGTTGTTCAAAAGCCGGTTGAACCTGTCGGAGATTTAAGAAAGCAGGACGCAGCTTTTGGAAGTAGTCTCCCCATTTACAAAGAAGTAAGTAACTTTTGTATAGTTAATATTAGTGTATTTTAATTTCTTCATTCAAAGGGCTTGGAATCTTATATTAAGTCGGGCCCAGCGGCATATATTTTAAATGAGTACTACCAGAACAATGCCTTAAAAGATTCTTCCCGAAGATCGTTGGTGACAGCTGGATCAGAGTATTTGCGCTCAATTTGTGGCATTTATCCATCGAAGGAGGAAAAACTCGCTTGTGCCAGAGCAATTATTTCATTGTTCCCATGCTACAAAATTGGGGACAGCAAGATTGGAGGTTGTGTAAGTATTAATATACTTTAATTTATTATTTAAAATCTCAGATAATTATATAGTAAAATTTGTTGCGTTTGCAATTGATTAATTGAACTCTCATTTTTATTCAGTAATTGCATTTGCTGCATTTATTGTTGCAATTGATTCGGTAGTGGCTTCTCATTCTCTATTACCAATTCTGACACCTTACAGCGTTTGCGTTATTGAGTTGCATGCTCTTCAAGATTAAATCTTAACGCAATAACCTTTATATGAGCGCCAGTCTTGGTAATTATGAATGAATAAGCTGCTGCCTTGATATTCTCTCGTTAGTTCTTATTTTCGAGTCACACACAAGCTTTGCCACCAATTTTACTAAGTCTATTAAGAACTTATAGATCAAGATCCCATGGCCGGCAGACATACGTCATTTTATCAAAGCTGATTTTTTGATATGTTTAAGGGGATAGTGTCTCAAACTTTGTTTGACACTTGTCAAACACCTACAGTGGGGCGTTTCGTCTGGTTATGATAAAATGAAGTATGTCTGCCGGCCCTGGGATCTTAGTCTATTAGGACTTATTGTTTTAGTAACTTGGTAGCGTTTGTTTTAAATGATTGATTTCTTTTATGTTATAAGCTTTTTAACGCAAACGCTTTCATGTGCCAGACTTGGTAAAAATTAATAATATATTAAGTAAATGCTTTACCTTTGACTCCTCTTTCACACCATTTTTTAGGAATTATTTTATAATCCAACTTCAAATACGGGTTATTTGGTAAACAAGATTAAAAACATCAATATAAAACGCCATAAATGTGATGGCACTTATGGCCACAGCAAGTCTCTTAAATTAAGTCAATCCCTTGGTGCCACTACAAACACTGAAATTATTGTTTTAGAACAAGAAGATAGAGAATTTTTTCAAAATTGCTTGGCAATTGTGCAAGAAGAAGCAATCAAAGAACGCCTTCTCAAAACGTTGAACACAAGGAAACATATTTTGCAGCAGCCTATAAACATATTTAAATTGAAAATAATGCTTATTTTGTATGCTCAGAATATAAACAAGAAAGTTTTGACACTCAAGTTAATATGTTCAGTGTTAAAAGAACACAAATCAAAGTTTTTTTGAAATATGATACCATTGTTTTCAAAAAACCATTCGAGCATTATGAAATAAAAAACAAAATTTTCATATTACGCCCTTATTTTTATAAATACCTACTTCTTTTGTATAAGATAAATAGTTTAACAAATGTTTTGTTTTTCTAGTTTAAGGTTTTATTATTAATAAAATGTATATATCTGAAAAAGAACCGTACGTTTTTTTTGTTTTGGGATGTTTTCTTTTTTATATAGATGGATGGATTAAGATTAAGAATAAATCTTGGTAAGTTTTTTTAAAGTAAGTATGCCTTCAGAAACATATATGTACATAAAAACTTTGAACATGGATGGTAATAATAATTACTGAAATTAAATATTGTTTTAAATTAATATAAACTTTATTACGCTTACGTCCAAAACTACTATTTGATATTAATGTAGGTAGCTCCTACCAGCAAAGTTTTATTTTGAAATCGTATTTTTTTCTTTAAAAAAAATATGTATCTAATTTTGTGTGCAACAATAGATTATTTATTATACATACCTGTATACAATATTGTGTCAAATGGTACGATTTTTAATAATTTAATAATCCATTTCTACATAAAACTAATTAAACCTTGTTTTGAAATTGAATGCGTTTTCTATTATATTAAATAACTTTTTGTACTCAAAACTAATTGAATTTTGTATTAAATTTTAATGCACTTAAAATTAATCTAGTTTTGTATTGAACTGTAATATATTTTGTATTATAATAAAACCTTTTTAAATTCAAAACCAATCTAATTTGGTTTGAAATCTAATACACTTTGTATTATATTATAATTTCTACATGCTTAATATGAATACAAATTTGTATTAAAATTTAATACATTTGGTGTTTAATTACATTCGATTAATATTAAAATCAAATCAAAATTTGTATTTAATTAAAATAATAGTGTATTATATTCTAATATTCATTGGGTTTACATCAAGTAAAGGAAATATTGAATTTAAGGTGGAAATATTAGATTTCAATGTGAAGTATATTTTTTTCTAATACAAATGTATTAAAATCATAAACAACAATTAAATATGTAAGGGTTTGATTTCAATACTTTTGGCATTAAAAGCAATCTTAATAAATGTTAAAATTCAATAATATGGACATATTTTTTTAATAGCAAACATTATTAAATTTTAATAAAGTATGTATTGACTTTTGAAATTTAATATATCCCAAATATTAAATTTTAACATTTTTTCAGCGTTGTCATATATACAACCCAAAAAATATTAAAATTAATGCCAGGTTTTTTAACCGTGTAAAGGTCTGAGCAATCCGTTTCGAGGACTGGCAGCCGTAGGTTTTTGCGGGGCTTGGTTGCGGAGATATCACAACCCAGAGCAAGTTAAGTGCAGTTGCGTGGAAAATCATGCTAATAGTTTTGGATCGAAATATTTTAAGATCCAGATGCCGTAGATACTTTTTGTCGTCAGCTGTGGATAGGTATTGAACAGACCTTTCTTTTGATATATATATCGATGGGTTTTGGGAACATTGTTGAAAATGTAATTTTTTTTGCAAGGGGTCCTTGACATTTTTTCTAAAATGTCGAAAAAAGTGAAGTCGATAATTGTACAACAAGTTGCACACCATTGCAAAGGTCTGAACAATCCGTTTCGAGGACTGGTAGCCGTAGCTTTTTGCGGGGCTTGGTTGCGGAGATATCACCACCCAAAGCAAGTCAAGTGCAGTTGCGTGGAAAATCATGCTAATAGTTTTGGATCGAAATATCTTAAGATCCAGATGCCGCAGATACTTTTTGTCGTCAGCTGTGGGTAGGTATTGAACACACCTTTCTTTTGATACACATATCGATGGGTTTTGGGAACATTGTTGAAAATGTAATTTTTTTTTGCAAGGGGTTAGCCTTGACTTTTTTCTAAAATGTCGAAAAAAGTGAAGTCGATAATTGTACAACAAGTTGCACACCATTGTAAAGGTCTGAGCAATCCGTTTCGAGGACTGGCAGCCGTAGGTTTTTGCCGGGCTTGGTTGTGGAGATATCACCACCCAGAGCAAGTCAAGTGCAGTTGCGTGGAAAATCATGCTAATAGTTTTGGATCGAAATATTTTAAGATCCAGATGCCGTAGATACTTTTTGTCGTCAGCTGTGGATAGGTATTGAACAGACCTTTCTTTTGATATATATATCGATGGGTTTTGGGAACATTGTTGAAAATGTAATTTTTTTTGCAAGGGGTCCTTGACATTTTTTCTAAAATGTCGAAAAAAGTGAAGTCGATAATTGTACAACAAGTTGCACACCATTGCAAAGGTCTGAACAATCCGTTTCGAGGACTGGTAGCCGTAGCTTTTTGCGGGGCTTGGTTGCGGAGATATCACCACCCAAAGCAAGTCAAGTGCAGTTGCGTGGAAAATCATGCTAATAGTTTTGGATCGAAATATCTTAAGATCCAGATGCCGCAGATACTTTTTGTCGTCAGCTGTGGATAGGTATTGAACAGACCTTTCTTTTGATATATATATCGATGGGTTTGGAGAACATTGTTGAAAATGTAATTTTTTTTGCAAGCGGTTAGCCTTGACTTTTTTTCTAAAATGTCGAAAAAAGTGAAGTCGATAATTGTACAACAAGTTGCACACCATTGTAAAGGTCTGAGCAATTCGTTTGGAGGACTGGTAGCCGTAGGTTTTTGCGGGGCTTGGTTGCGGAGATATCACCACCCAGAGCAAGTCAAGTGCAGTTGCGTGGAAAATCATGCTAATAGTTTTGGATCGAAATATTTTAATATTCAGATGCCGTAGATACTTTTTGTCGTCAGATGTGGATAGGTATTGAACAGACCTTTCTTTTGATATATATATCGATGGGTTTTGGGAACATTGTTGAAAATGTAATTTTTTTTTGCAAGGGGTTAGCCTTGACTTTTTTCTAAAATGTCGAAAAAAATGAAGTCGATAATTGTACAACAAGTTGCACACCATTGTAAAGGTCTGAGCAATCCGTTTCGAGGACTGGCAGCCGTAGGTTTTTGCGGGGCTTGGTTGCGGAGATATCACAACCCAGAGCAAGTTAAGTGCAGTTGCGTGGAAAATCATGCTAATAGTTTTGGATCGAAATATTTTAAGATCCAGATGCCGTAGATACTTTTTGTCGTCAGCTGTGGATAGGTATTGAACAGACCTTTCTTTTGATATATATATCGATGGGTTTTGGGAACATTGTTGAAAATGTAATTTTTTTTTGCAAGGGGTTAGCCTTGACATTTTTTCTAAAATGTCGAAAAAAGTGAAGTCGATAATTGTACAACAAGTTGCACACCATTGCAAAGGTCTGAACAATCCGTTTCGAGGACTGGTAGCCGTAGCTTTTTGCGGGGCTTGGTTGCGGAGATATCACCACCCAAAGCAAGTCAAGTGCAGTTGCGTGGAAAATCATGCTAATAGTTTTGGATCGAAATATCTTAAGATCCAGATGCCGCAGATACTTTTTGTCGTCAGCTGTGGATAGGTATTGAACAGACCTATCTTTTGATATATATATCGATGGGTTTGGGGAACATTGTTGAAAATGTAATTTTTTTTGCAAGCGGTTAGCCTTGACTTTTTTCCTAAAATGTCGAAAAAAGTGAAGTCGATAATTGTACAACAAGTTGAACACCATTGTAAAGGTCTGAGCAATTCGTTTGGAGGACTGGTAGCCGTAGGTTTTTGCGGGGCTTGGTTGCGGAGATATCACCACCCAGAGCAAGTCAAGTGCAGTTGCGTGGAAAATCATGCTAATAGTTTTGGATCGAAATATTTTAATATTCAGATGCCGTAGATACTTTTTGTCGTCAGCTGTGGATAGGTATTGAACAGACCTTTCTTTTGATATATATATCGATGGGTTTTGGGAACATTGTTGAAAATGTAATTTTTTTTTGCAAGGGGTTAGCCTTGACTTTTTTCTAAAATGTCGAAAAAAGTGAAGTCGATAATTGTACAACAAGTTGCACACCATTGCAAAGGTCTGAGCAATCCGTTTCGAGGACTGGTAGCCGTAGCTTTTGCGGGGCTTGGTTGCGGAGATATCACCACCCAAAGCAAGTCAAGTGCAGTTGCGTGGAAAATCATGCTAATAGATTTGGATCGAAATATCTTAAGATCCAGATGCCGCAGATACTTTTTGTCGTCAGCTGTGGGTAGGTATTGAACACACCTTTCTTTTGATACACATATCGATGGGTTTTGGGAACATTGTTGAAAATGTAATTTTTTTTGCAAGGGGTTAGCCTTAACTTTTTTCTAAAATGTCGAAAAAAGTGAAGTCGATAATTGTACAACAAGTTGCACCCCATTGCAAAGGTCTGAGCAATCCGTTTCGAGGACTGGTAGCCGTAGCTTTTTGCGGGGCTTGGTTGCGGAGATATCACCACCCAAAGCAAGTCAAGTGCAGTTGCGTGGAAAATCATGCTAATAGTTTTGGATCGAAATATCTTAAGATCCAGATGCCGCAGATACTTTTTGTCGTCAGCTGTAGGTAGGTATTGAACACACCTTTCTTTTGATACACATATCGATGGGTTTTGGGAACATTGTTGAAAATGTAATTTTTTTTTGCAAGGGGTTAGCCTTGACTTTATTCTAAAATGTCGAAAAAAGTGAAGTCGATAATTGTACAACAAGTTGCACACCATTGTAAAGGTCTGAGCAATCCGTTTCGAGGACTGGCAGCCGTAGGTTTTTGCCGGGCTTGGTTGTGGAGATATCACCACCCAGAGCAAGTCAAGTGCAGTTGCGTGGAAAAGCATGCTAATAGTTTTGGATCGAAATATCTTAAGATCCAGATGCCGCAGATACTTTTTGTCGACAGCTGTGGATAGGTATTGAACAGACCTTTCTTTTGATATATATATCGATGGGTTTGGAGAACATTGTTGAAAATGTAATTTTTTTTGCAAGCGGTTAGCCTTGACTTTTTTTCTAAAATGTCGAAAAAAGTGAAGTCGATAATTGTACAACAAGTTGCACACCATTGTAAAGGTCTGAGCAATTCGTTTGGAGGACTGGTAGCCGTAGGTTTTTGCGGGGCTTGGTTGCGGAGATATCACCACCCAGAGCAAGTCAAGTGCAGTTGCGTGGAAAATCATGCTAATAGTTTTGGATCGAAATATTTTAATATTCAGATGCCGTAGATACTTTTTGTCGTCAGCTGTGGATAGGTATTGAACAGACCTTTCTTTTGATATATATATCGATGGGTTTTGGGAACATTGTTGAAAATGTAATTTTTTTTTGCAAGGGGTTAGCCTTGACTTTTTTCTAAAATGTCGAAAAAAGTGAAGTCGATAATTGTACAACAAGTTGCACACCATTTCAAAGGTCTGAACATTCCTTTTCGAGTACTGGTAGCCGTAGCTTTTTGCGGGGCTTGGTTGCGGAGATATCACCACCCAAAGCAAGTCAAGTGCAGTTGCGTGAAAATCATGCTAATAGTTTTGGATCGAAATATTTTAAGATCCAGATGCCGTAGATACTTTTTGTCGTCAGCTGTGGATAGGTATTGAACAGACCTTTCTTTTGATATATATATCGATGGGTTTTGGGAACATTGTTGAAAATGTAATTTTTTTTTGCAAGGGGTTAGCCTTGACATTTTTTCTAAAATGTCGAAAAAAGTGAAGTCGATAATTGTACAACAAGTTGCACACCATTGCAAAGGTCTGAACAATCCGTTTCGAGGACTGGCAGCCGTAGGTTTTTACCGGGCTTGGTTGCGGAGATATCACAACCCTGAGCAAGTCAAGTGCAGTTGCGTGGAAAATCATGCTAATAGTTTTGGATCGAAATATCTTAAGATCCAGATGCCGCAGATACTTTTTGTCGTCAGCTGTGGATAGGTATTGAACAGACCTTTCTTTTGATATATATATCGATGGGTTTTGGGAACATTGTTGAAAATGTAATTTTTTTTTGCAAGGGGTTAGCCTTGACATTTTTTCTAAAATGTCGAAAAAAGTGAAGTCGATAATTGTACAACAAGTTGCACACCATTGTAAAGGTCTGAGCAATCCGTTTCGAGGACTGGCAGCCGTAGGTTTTTACCGGGCTTGGTTGCGGAGATATCACAATCCTGAGCAAGTCAAGTGCAGTTGCGTGGAAAATCATGCTAATAGTTTTGGATCGAAATATTTTAAGATCCAGATGCCGTAGATACTTTTTGTCGTCAGCTGTGGATAGGTATTGAACAGACCTTTCTTTTGATATATATATCGATGGGTTTTGGGAACATTGTTGAAAATGTAATTTTTTTTGCAAGGGGTCCTTGACATTTTTTCTAAAATGTCGAAAAAAGTGAAGTCGATAATTGTACAACAAGTTGCACACCATTGCAAAGGTCTGAACAATCCGTTTCGAGGACTGGTAGCCGTAGCTTTTTGCGGGGCTTGGTTGCGGAGATATCACCACCCAAAGCAAGTCAAGTGCAGTTGCGTGGAAAATCATGCTAATAGTTTTGGATCGAAATATCTTAAGATCCAGATGCCGCAGATACTTTTTGTCGCCAGCTGTGGATAGGTATTGAACAGACCTTTCTTTTGATATATATATCGATGGGTTTTGGGAACATTGTTGAAAATGTAATTTTTTTTTGCAAGGGGTTAGCCTTGACATTTTTTCTAAAATGTCGAAAAAAGTGAAGTCGATAATTGTACAACAAGTTGCACACCATTGCAAAGGTCTGAACAATCCGTTTCGAGGACTGGTAGCCGTAGCTTTTTGCGGGGCTTGGTTGCGGAGATATCACCACCCAAAGCAAGTCAAGTGCAGTTGCGTGGAAAATCATGCTAATAGTTTTGGATCGAAATATCTTAAGATCCAGATGCCGCAGATACTTTTTGTCGTCAGCTGTGGGTAGGTATTGAACACACCTTTCTTTTGATACACATATCGATGGGTTTTGGGAACATTGTTGAAAATGTAATTTTTTTTTGCAAGGGGTTAGCCTTGACTTTTTTCTAAAATGTCGAAAAAAGTGAAGTCGATAATTGTACAACAAGTTGCACACCATTGTAAAGGTCTGAGCAATCCGTTTCGAGGACTGGCAGCCGTAGGTTTTTGCCGGGCTTGGTTGTGGAGATATCACCACCCAGAGCAAGTCAAGTGCAGTTGCGTGGAAAAGCATGCTAATAGTTTTGGATCGAAATATCTTAAGATCCAGATGCCGCAGATACTTTTTGTCGTCAGCTGTGGGTAGGTATTGAACACACCTTTCTTTTGATACACATATCGATGGGTTTTGGGAACATTGTTGAAAATGTAATTTTTTTTGCAAGGGGTTAGCCTTGACTTTTTTCTAAAATGTCGAAAAAAGTGAAGTCGATAATTGTACAACAAGTTGCACACCATTTCAAAGTTCTGAACATTCCTTTTCGAGGACTGGTAGCCGTAGCTTTTTGCGGGGCTTGGTTGCGGAGATATCACCACCCAAAGCAAGTCAAGTGCAGTTGCGTGAAAATCATGCTAATAGTTTTGGATCGAAATATCTTAAGATCCAGATGCCGCAGATACTTTTTGTCGTCAGCTGTGGGTAGGTATTGAACACACCTTGCTTTTGATACACATATCGATGGGTTTTGGGAACATTGTTGAAAATGTAATTTTTTTTTGCAAGGGGTTAGCCTTGACTTTTTTCTAAAATGTCGAAAAAAGTGAAGTCGATAATTGTACAACAAGTTGCACACCATTGTAAAGGTCTGAGCAATCCGTTTCGAGGACTGGCAGCCGTAGGTTTTTGCGGGGCTGGGTTGCGGAGATATCACAACCCAGAGCAAGTCAAGTGCAGTTGCGTGGAAAATCATGCTAATAGTTTTGGATCGAAATATTTTAAGATCCAGATGCCGTAGATACTTTTTGTCGTCAGGTGTGGATAGGTATTGAACAGACCTTTCTTTTGATATATATATCGATGGGTTTTGGGAACATTGTTGAAAATGTAATTTTTTTTTGCAAGGGGTTAGCCTTAACTTTTTTCTAAAATGTCGAAAAAAGTGAAGTCGATAATTGTAGAACAAGTTGCACCCCATTGCAAAGGTCTGAGCAATCCGTTTCGAGGACTGGTAGCCGTAGCTTTTTGCGGGGCTTGGTTGCGGAGATATCACCACCCAAAGCAAGCCAAGTGCAGTTGCGTGGAAAATCATGCTAATAGCTTTGGATCGAAATATCTTAAGATCCAGATGCCGCAGATACTTTTTGTAGTCAGCTGTGGATAGGTATTGAACAGACCTTTCTTTTGATATATATATCGATGGGTTTTGGGAACATTGTTGAAAATGTAATTTTTTTTTGCAAGGGGTTAGCCTTGACATTTTTTCTAAAATGTCGAAAAAAGTGAAGTCGATAATTGTACAACAAGTTGCACACCATTGTAAAGGTCTGAGCAATCCGTTTCGAGGACTGGCAGCCGTAGGTTTTTACCGGGCTTGGTTGCGGAGATATCACAACCCTGAGAAAGTCAAGTGCAGTTGCGTGGAAAATCATGCTAATAGTTTTGGATCGAAATATTTTAAGATCCAGATGCCGTAGATACTTTTTGTCGTCAGCTGTGGATAGGTATTGAACAGACCTTTCTTTTGATATATATATCGATGGGTTTTGGGAACATTGTTGAAAATGTAATTTTTTTTTGCAAGGGGTTAGCCTTGACATTTTTTCTAAAATGTCGAAAAAAGTGAAGTCGATAATTGTACAACAAGTTGCACACCATTGCAAAGGTCTGAACAATCCGTTTCGAGGACTGGTAGCCGTAGCTTTTTGCGGGGCTTGGTTGCGGAGATATCACCACCCAAAGCAAGTCAAGTGCAGTTGCGTGGAAAATCATGCTAATAGTTTTGGATCGAAATATCTTAAGATCCAGATGCCGCAGATACTTTTTGTCGTCAGCTGTGGATAGGTATTGAACAGACCTTTCTTTTGATATATATATCGATGGGTTTGGGGAACATTGTTGAAAATGTAATTTTTTTTGCAAGCGGTTAGCCTTGACTTTTTTTCTAAAATGTCGAAAAAAGTGAAGTCGATAATTGTACAACAAGTTGAACACCATTGTAAAGGTCTGAGCAATTCGTTTGGAGGACTGGTAGCCGTAGGTTTTTGCGGGGCTTGGTTGCGGAGATATCACCACCCAGAGCAAGTCAAGTGCAGTTGCGTGGAAAATCATGCTAATAGTTTTGGATCGAAATATTTTAATATTCAGATGCCGTAGATACTTTTTGTCGTCAGCTGTGGATAGGTATTGAACAGACCTTTCTTTTGAGATATATATCGATGGGTTTTGGGAACATTGTTGAAAATGTAATTTTTTTTTGCAAGGGGTTAGCCTTGACTTTTTTCTAAAATGTCGAAAAAAGTGAAGTCGATAATTGTACAACAAGTTGCACACCATTTCAAAGGTCTGAACATTCCTTTTCGAGGACTGGTAGCCGTAGCTTTTTGCGGGGCTTGGTTGCGGAGATATCACCACCCAAAGCAAGTCAAGTGCAGTTGCGTGAAAATCATGCTAATAGTTTTGGATCGAAATATCTTAAGATCCAGATGCCGCAGATACTTTTTGTCGTCAGCTGTGGGTAGGTATTGAACACACCTTTCTTTTGATACACATATCGATGGGTTTTGGGAACATTGTTGAAAATGTAATTTTTTTTTGCAAGGGGTTAGCCTTGACTTTTTTCTAAAATGTCGAAAAAAGTGAAGTCGATAATTGTACAACAAGTTGCACACCATTGTAAAGGTCTGAGCAATCCGTTTCGAGGACTGGCAGCCGTAGGTTTTTGCGGGGCTTGGTTGCGGAGATATCACAACCCAGAGCAAGTCAAGTGCAGTTGCGTGGAAAATCATGCTAATAGTTTTGGATCGAAATATTTTAAGATCCAGATGCCGTAGATACTTTTTGTCGTCAGCTGTGGATAGGTATTGAACAGACCTTTCTTTTGATATATATATCGATGGGTTTTGGGAACATTGTTGAAAATGTAATTTTTTTTTGCAAGGGGTTAGCCTTAACTTTTTTCTAAAATGTCGAAAAAAGTGAAGTCGATAATTGTAGAACAAGTTGCACCCCATTGCAAAGGTCTGAGCAATCCGTTTCGAGGACTGGTAGCCGTAGCTTTTTGCGGGGCTTGGTTGCGGAGATATCACCACCCAAAGCAAGCCAAGTGCAGTTGCGTGGAAAATCATGCTAATAGCTTTGGATCGAAATATCTTAAGATCCAGATGCCGCAGATACTTTTTGTCGTCAGCTGTGGATAGGTATTGAACAGACCTTTCTTTTGATATATATATCGATGGGTTTTGGGAACATTGTTGAAAATGTAATTTTTTTTTGCAAGGGGTTAGCCTTGACTTTTTTCTAAAATGTCGAAAAAAGTGAAGTCGATAATTGTACAACAAGTTGCACACCATTGTAAAGGTCTGAGCAATCCGTTTCGAGGACTGGCAGCCGTAGGTTTTTGCCGGGCTTGGTTGCGGAGATATCACCACCCAGAGCAAGTTAAGTGCAGTTGCGTGGAAAATCATGCTAATAGTTTTGGATCGAAATATCTTAAATCCAGATGCCGCAGATACTTTTTGTCGTCAGCTGTGGATAGGTATTGAACAGACCTTTCTTTTGATATATATATCGATGGGTTTTGGGAACATTGTTGAAAATGTAATATTTTTTTTGCAAGGGGTTAGCCTTGACTTTTCTCTAAAATGTCGAAAAAAGTGAAGTCGATAATTGTACAACAAGTTGCACACCATTGCGAAGGTCTGAGCAATCCGTTTCGAGGACTGACAGCCGTAGCTTTTTGCGAGGCTTGGTTGCGGAGATATCACCACCCAAAGCAAGTCAAGTGCAGTTGCGTGGAAAATCATGCTAATAGTTTTGGATCGAAATATCTTAAATCCAGATGCCGCAGATACTTTTTGTCGTCAGCTGTGGATAGGTATTGAACAGACCTTTCTTTTGATATATATATCGATGGGTTTTGGGAACATTGTTGAAAATGTAATTTTTTTTTGCAAGGGGTTAGCCTTAACTTTTTTCTAAAATGTCGAAAAAAGTGAAGTCGATAATTGTAGAACAAGTTGCACCCCATTGCAAAGGTCTGAGCAATCCGTTTCGAGGACTGGTAGCCGTAGCTTTTTGCGGGGCTTGGTTGCGGAGATATCACCACCCAAAGCAAGCCAAGTGCAGTTGCGTGGAAAATCATGCTAATAGTTTTGGATCGAAATATTTTAATATTCAGATGCCGTAGATACTTTTTGTCGTCAGATGTGGATAGGTATTGAACAGACCTTTCTTTTGATATATATATCGATGGGTTTTGGGAACATTGTTGAAAATGTAATTTTTTTTTGCAAGGGGTTAGCCTTGACTTTTTTCTAAAATGTCGAAAAAAGTGAAGTCGATAATTGTACAACAAGTTGCACACCATTGTAAAGGTCTGAGCAATCCGTTTCGAGGACTGGCAGCCGTAGGTTTTTGCCGGGCTTGGTTGTGGAGATATCACCACCCAGAGCAAGTCAAGTGCAGTTGCGTGGAAAAGCATGCTAATAGTTTTGGATCGAAATATCTTAAGATCCAGATGCCGCAGATACTTTTTGTCGTCAGCTGTGGATAGGTATTGAACAGACCTTTCTTTTGATATATATATCGATGGGTTTGGAGAACATTGTTGAAAATGTAATTTTTTTTGCAAGCGGTTAGCCTTGACTTTTTTTCTAAAATGTCGAAAAAAGTGAAGTCGATAATTGTACAACAAGTTGCACACCATTGTAAAGGTCTGAGCAATTCGTTTGGAGGACTGGTAGCCGTAGGTTTTTGCGGGGCTTGGTTGCGGAGATATCACCACCCAGAGCAAGTCAAGTGCAGTTGCGTGGAAAATCATGCTAATAGTTTTGGATCGAAATATTTTAATATTCAGATGCCGTAGATACTTTTTGTCGTCAGATGTGGATAGGTATTGAACAGACCTTTCTTTTGATATATATATCGATGGGTTTTGGGAACATTGTTGAAAATGTAATTTTTTTTTGCAAGGGGTTAGCCTTAACTTTTTTCTAAAATGTCGAAAAAAGTGAAGTCGATAATTGTAGAACAAGTTGCACCCCATTGCAAAGGTCTGAGCAATCCGTTTCGAGGACTGGTAGCCGTAGCTTTTTGCGGGGCTTGGTTGCGGAGATATCACCACCCAAAGCAAGCCAAGTGCAGTTGCGTGGAAAATCATGCTAATAGCTTTGGATCGAAATATCTTAAGATCCAGATGCCGCAGATACTTTTTGTAGTCAGCTGTGGATAGGTATTGAACAGACCTTTCTTTTGATATATATATCGATGGGTTTTGGGAACATTGTTGAAAATGTAATTTTTTTTTGCAAGGGGTTAGCCTTGACATTTTTTCTAAAATGTCGAAAAAAGTGAAGTCGATAATTGTACAACAAGTTGCACACCATTGTAAAGGTCTGAGCAATCCGTTTCGAGGACTGGCAGCCGTAGGTTTTTACCGGGCTTGGTTGCGGAGATATCACAACCCTGAGCAAGTCAAGTGCAGTTGCGTGGAAAATCATGCTAATAGTTTTGGATCGAAATATTTTAAGATCCAGATGCCGTAGATACTTTTTGTCGTCAGCTGTGGATAGGTATTGAACAGACCTTTCTTTTGATATATATATCGATGGGTTTTGGGAACATTGTTGAAAATGTAATTTTTTTTTGCAAGGGGTTAGCCTTGACATTTTTTCTAAAATGTCGAAAAAAGTGAAGTCGATAATTGTACAACAAGTTGCACACCATTGCAAAGGTCTGAACAATCCGTTTCGAGGACTGGTAGCCGTAGCTTTTTGCGGGGCTTGGTTGCGGAGATATCACCACCCAAAGCAAGTCAAGTGCAGTTGCGTGGAAAATCATGCTAATAGTTTTGGATCGAAATATCTTAAGATCCAGATGCCGCAGATACTTTTTGTCGTCAGCTGTGGATAGGTATTGAACAGACCTTTCTTTTGATATATATATCGATGGGTTTGGGGAACATTGTTGAAAATGTAATTTTTTTTGCAAGCGGTTAGCCTTGACTTTTTTTCTAAAATGTCGAAAAAAGTGAAGTCGATAATTGTACAACAAGTTGAACACCATTGTAAAGGTCTGAGCAATTCGTTTGGAGGACTGGTAGCCGTAGGTTTTTGCGGGGCTTGGTTGCGGAGATATCACCACCCAGAGCAAGTCAAGTGCAGTTGCGTGGAAAATCATGCTAATAGTTTTGGATCGAAATATTTTAATATTCAGATGCCGTAGATACTTTTTGTCGTCAGCTGTGGATAGGTATTGAACAGACCTTTCTTTTGATATATATATCGATGGGTTTTGGGAACATTGTTGAAAATGTAATTTTTTTTTGCAAGGGGTTAGCCTTGACTTTTTTCTAAAATGTCGAAAAAAGTGAAGTCGATAATTGTACAACAAGTTGCACACCATTTCAAAGGTCTGAACATTCCTTTTCGAGGACTGGTAGCCGTAGCTTTTTGCGGGGCTTGGTTGCGGAGATATCACCACCCAAAGCAAGCCAAGTGCAGTTGCGTGGAAAATCATGCTAATAGCTTTGGATCGAAATATCTTAAGATCCAGATGCCGCAGATACTTTTTGTCGTCAGCTGTGGATAGGTATTGAACAGACCTTTCTTTTGATATATATATCGATGGGTTTTGGGAACATTGTTGAAAATGTAATTTTTTTTTGGCCTTGACTTTTTTCTAAAATGTCGAAAAAAGTGAAGTCGATAATTGTACAACAAGTTGCACACCATTGTAAAGGTCTGAGCAATCCGTTTCGAGGACTGGCAGCCGTAGGTTTTTGCCGGGCTTGGTTGCGGAGATATCACCACCCAGAGCAAGTTAAGTGCAGTTGCGTGGAAAATCATGCTAATAGTTTTGGATCGAAATATCTTAAATCCAGATGCCGCAGATACTTTTTGTCGTCAGCTGTGGATAGGTATTGAACAGACCTTTCTTTTGATATATATATCGATGGGTTTTGGGAATATTGTTGAAAATGTAATATTTTTTTTGCAAGGGGTTAGCCTTGACTTTTCTCTAAAATGTCGAAAAAAGTGAAGTCGATAATTGTACAACAAGTTGCACACCATTGCGAAGGTCTGAGCAATCCGTTTCGAGGACTGACAGCC
Organism: Philhelius pedissequus; assembly: GCA_910595825.1. Classification (NCBI taxonomy): domain Eukaryota; kingdom Metazoa; phylum Arthropoda; class Insecta; order Diptera; family Syrphidae; genus Philhelius; species Philhelius pedissequus. Next base: position 148,263,245 of record OU343162.1, on the reverse strand, counting down.
GTAGCTTTTTGCGAGGCTTGGTTGCGGAGATATCACCACCCAAAGCAAGTCAAGTGCAGTTGCGTGGAAAATCATGCTAATAGTTTTGGATCGAAATATCTTAAATCCAGATGCCGCAGATACTTTTTGTCGTCAGCTGTGGATAGGTATTGAACAGACCTTTCTTTTGATATATATATCGATGGGTTTTGGGAACATTGTTGAAAATGTAATTTTTTTTTGCAAGGGGTTAGCCTTGACTTTTTTCTAAAATGTCGAAAAAAGTGAAGTCGATAATTGTACAACAAGTTGCACACCATTGTAAAGGTCTGAGCAATCCGTTTCGAGGGCTGGCAGCCGTAGGTTTTTGCCGGGCTTGGTTGCGGAGATATCACCACCCAGAGTAAGTCAAGTGCAGTTGCGTGGAAAATCATGCTAATAGTTTTGGAGCGAAATATCTTAAGATCCAGATGCCGCAGATACTTTTTGTCATCAGCTGTGGATAGGTATTGAACAGACCTTTCTTTTGATATATATATCGATGGGTTTTGGGAACATTGTTGAAAATGTAATTTTTTTTTGCAAGGGGTTAGCCTTGACTTTTTTCTAAAATGTCGAAAAAAACGAAGTCGATAATTGTACAACAAGTTGCACACCATTGCAAAGGTCTGAGCAATCCGTTTCGAGGACTGGTAGCCGTAGCTTTTTGCGGGGCTTGGTTGCGGAGATATCACCACCCAGAGCAAGTCAAGTGCACTTGCTTGGAAAATCATGCTAATAGTTTTGGATCGAAATATCTTAAGATCCAGATGCCGCAGATACTTTTTGTCGTCAGCTGTGGATAGGTATTGAACAGACCTTTCATTTGATATATATATCGATGGGTTTTGGGAACATTGTTGAAAATGTAATTTTTTTTGCAAGGGTTAGCCTTGACTTTTTTCTAAAATGTCGAAAAAAGTGAAGTCGATAATTGTACAACAAGTTGCACACCATTGCAAAGGTCTGAACAATCCGTTTCGAGGACTGGTAGCCGTAGCTTTTTGCGGGGCTTGGTTGCGGAGATATCACATCCCAGAGCAAGTCAAGTGCACTTGCTTGGAAAATCATGCTAATAGTTTTGGATCGAAATATCTTAAGATCCAGATGCCGCAGATACTTTTTGTCGTCAGCTGTGGGTAGGTATTGAACAGACCTTTCTTTTGATATACATATCGATGGGTTTTGGGAACATTGTTGAAAATGTAATTTTTTTTTGCAAGGGGTTAGCCTTAACTTTTTTCTAAAATGTCGAAAAAAGTGAAGTCGATAATTGTAGAACAAGTTGCACCCCATTGCAAAGGTCTGAGCAATCCGTTTCGAGGACTGGTAGCCGTAGCTTTTTGCGGGGCTTGGTTGCGGAGATATCACCACCCAGAGCAAGTCAAGGCAGTTGCGTGGAAAATCATGCTAATAGTTTTGGATCGAAATATCTTAAGATCCAGATGCCGCAGATACTTTTTGTCGTCAGCTGTGGGTAGGTATTGAACACACCTTTCTTTTGATATACATATCGATGGGTTTTGGGAACATTGTTGAAAATGTAATTTTTTTTTGCAAGGGGTTAGCCTTAACTTTTTTCTAAAATGTCGAAAAAAGTGAAGTCGATAATTGTAGAACAAGTTGCACCCCATTGCAAAGGTCTGAGCAATCCGTTTCGAGGACTGGTAGCCGTAGCTTTTTGCGGGGCTTGGTTGCGGAGATATCACCACCCAGAGTAAGTCAAGTGCAGTTGCGTGGAAAATCATGCTAATAGTTTTGGATCGAAATATCTTAAGATCCAGATGCCGCAGATACTTTTTGTCGTCAGCTGTGGATAGGTATTGATCAGACCTTTCTTTTGATACACATATCGATGGGTTTTGGGAACATTGTTGAAAATGTAATTTTTTTTTAACTTTTTTAACTTTAACTTTTTTTTTAAATGTCGAAAAAAGTGAAGTCGATAATTGTAGAACAAGTTACACCCCATTGCAAAGGTCTGAGCAATCCGTTTCGAGGACTGGTAGCCGTAGCTTTTTGCGGGGCTTGGTTGCGGAGATATCACCACCCAGAGCAAGCCAAGTGCAGTTGCGTGGAAAAGCATGCTAATAGCTTTGGATCGAAATATCTTAAGATCCAGATGCCGCAGATACTTTTTGTCGTCAGCTGTGGATAGGTATTGAACAGATCTTTCAGGTCTGAGCAATCCGTTTCGAGGACTGGCAGCGGTAGGTTTTTGCGGGGCTTGGTTGCGGAGATATCACCACCCAGAGCAAGTCAAGGCAGTTGCGTGGAAAATCATGCTAATAGTTTTGGATCGAAATATCTTAAGATCCAGATGCCGCAGATACTTTTTGTCGTCAGCTGTGGGTAGGTATTGAACACACCTTTCTTTTGATATATATATCGATGGGTTTGGGTAACATTGTTGAAAATGTAATTTTTTTTTAACTTTTTTAACTTTAACTTTTTTTTTAAATGTCGAAAAAAGTGAAGTCGATAATTGTAGAACAAGTTACACCCCATTGCAAAGGTCTGAGCAATCCGTTTCGAGGACTGGTAGCCGTAGCTTTTTGCGGGGCTTGGTTGCGGAGATATCACCACCCAGAGCAAGCCAAGTGCAGTTGCGTGGAAAATCATGCTAATAGTTTTGGATCGAAATATTTCAAGATCCAGAGCCGCAGGTACTTTTTGTCGTCAGCTGTGGATAGGTATTGAACAGACCTTTCTTTTGATATATATATCGATGGGTTTGGGTAACATTGTTGAAAATGCAATTTTTTTGGCAAGGGGATACGCAGACAATACAGCTGGGTCAGACATCAGAAAAAGATTCATCTCAGAAAATCAATCTAGTTTACATTTTTTTGCATACAAATGTAATGTGATACAGGTTTGTTTGGTGTTCTCTCCCTCGGGGCACTGATTTCGTCGTAATCCTCCACACACAAAAAAACCTTTGTAATTTGAGGGAAATTTTATTCTGTTAACAACTTGTACTTGGCTGTACAAGAAATTAATAAAAAGATTAAATGTAAGATACATAACTTATACCTAATAATTCTGACACAAATGCTCTTGACTTAAAATGCAGGGAGATATGTCTTGACTAGATTTCCAGTAAAAAATAAATTCCCCCAACTGACAGGAAATTTCTGGATAACTTGCCAATAAAAGAAATACATCTTACGGTTTGCTCGAGTCTGTCTTACAGGGAATTCTTATGTTTGCGTATTTTCTTTCAAGGGAAATTTATTTTAAGGGTTTCTCGGTGGCCAAGCGGAATTAAATTTGAAGCGAAACGTTCGCGTGAGAGCGCTATTGAACTCGCTAAGTATTTATCATTTAGAATGCGACTTACCCAAAAAATTATAATGGCTTATTTTAAGGGTTGTTTACGATGGTAGAAAAAAAAATCTAGGGATTAAAATATTCCGATGTTTTGATAAAAAAAAGATCTGATCAAACTGCGGAAAGAAACAAGAAAATAGCAAATTAAAAATCTAACTAATTTGATCATTTGACATCGTGAACGAAATTGTCTTCAAAACAAAGTTTTAAGCTTAAGACATTAAACTATTTAAGGCTTTTAGGCCAGTTTGCTGATACGAATCAACTTTAAAACGCCTATGGGCTACTTTATCCTCTGCGTAAGCTGTCACATATGTGCTTAAGTAGAACTTAAATGCTTAAGTTGTTTTGTATGAAACGGCCCTAAGTGAAGTATGAACCAAACCACTTTAAGCAACGAATCAAAGAAAACAAGATTACGACACTTCTTTGTTTTTCTTATTTTATTGACGTCATATGTGAAAAAAAATTTGCAAATTAAATTTCAATATACAATAAGGACATTAATGGGCCCCAGCATCGTAACCTATCGGAGCAAAATGTCGGAGTACGAAATGAACGAATTTTGTATCATTGTAACCGTTCTGATTCATCAGTCGGACGGTATTCCGAAAAAAATTGAAGTGTGCGTTAAAAAATTTCAAAATCACAGCAAAGTGCGTTGCGAATTCATAAGAGGTTTGACGATTAAATGTCAAAATCATGCGATGCATGCAGTCTCCTAGATTTATTTTTCATCCGACTGCCTCCTACTCCGACAACAATGGGCGCAATACCAAAAATAAATAAAAAATACAATTAAAATTAGAAATGTTGGAGATGTCGTCTGAACTGTAAGTCAGGTATAACACAGCGAGTGACTGTAACGCGCAAGTCTTGGTTATTTTCTTTTGAACTTCTTTCCGTAACGCGCGTGTTATTACACGAAGCTTTTTTCTCGTTTTCAGTACTGCGCCTTTATTTGACAGCTATCTTTCATTTTATCTTCTTTGCCCAGTGCAGATATTGAACATAAAATAATTTTTAAAAGAAAAATTGAAGGCAAAGTTATTTATATGGGTATTCCGGATGACAAAGACAAGGATTATAGAGAATGGAGTTCATTTGGTAATTTAAAATAAGCTTAGAAGTTTTTTCTTTGCTCAATTTAAATTCGTCAGCCATTTAGATTGGTGTTAATTCATCTACAGCCAAAATTAAATGAAGCAAATCCGAAAAAGAAGAAAAAGTAAAAGGAGAAACGTCAAAAATACGCAATGAAAATCCTACCTAGATTTATTTCTGTTTCATCTTTTTGTTCCTTTTTTCTCTTTCGCACTTTATTCACGCAGAGGTAAGCACGCGCTGTGTAATACCGGACTAAAGTAGGCTACACACTGTCAGTTTGTTACTTCATTTCTGCTGAAATGATGAAAAAAATGATAGTGTAGATGTAAATAAAAGATAAAATGATGAGAGAAATGATGAAGATCAAAATTTTTCGTGGGTATGGCTGGAATGATGGAATGAAATGATGGTATGTAGGAAATAAATGAGCATGTGTAAATGATAATGTGTAGCATCAATTGAAACGTTCAGAAATGACAGTTTTGGAATGTCATTTAAGAAATTTTGTACTCATTTCATCATTTACATATGTACAAAAAAAAAAAACAAAAATCAAAACCAATATCTCCGGCTGGTTGAAATGATGAATGCCAAACCAGATTTTTACTTTTAACTCATTCGTTGATGAGATTCAACATTTCTTTTCCTATTCGTTTAGAATGAACCAAATAAATACTCCGACTTGCGGCACGGGACTCCGCGAACAAAATTACCAGCTTATCAAATCTATTTACGTACACCCCGTATAGTATATTCATTCAGATAAAGGAAGCAGACAAATAAATTTCCTGAACAAAAAGTTGTCCTTGCACAACTCAATATAACAATCATGTAAATCCGGTCAATTAACAAGATCTTTTATTTTTTAATTATTTTATTATTAGATGTATATTTATTTTTATTTGTTATACATTCTGTATTTACTTACAAATATGTATAATAATACTACAACAATAATAGATTTTTTTTAACCAAAATAAATGTATGTGTTAAATCACCAGAAAAAATATTTAATGATACAATATACATACATATGAATATATTAATAAACAAGTTATTAATTTATAATATTTTCATTGTTTATTTTTTTTTTAATTTATGTGCACATTATTTGTGTTTGTAAATTGCGATTTTTTTTTATTTATTTTTGTTTTAATTTTTCGTTTTTGCTGCAACAACTATAAATTGCTAATTTTATTTCTTTATTTAATTTGACTACGGGCGAAACCAATATATTGCTGCTGTAGAAAATAGCGATAACGATAACTATGATTTTAATTTGGCTACTTTAGGTTTTAGAAACGTCTTTTCGTTTTCTTCTAAGACACACATAAAAACAGTGCCGGACTTAACAAAAACTAAGATGTATTACTTTTTTTTATAAATATACTTATGTACAACAGAAGAGAAAATATATTTTGGAAAAAAATAATGTTTTTTATTGTATTTTTTTATGATTATTAAAAAAAAATTAAAAATAATTTAGATGCAGATTCGTATGGGCATTTTTATATTGATTTATGAAGATGTTGGTGTCTGTGACTGGGCATTTTTTACAAAATGAAAATGTTAAAAAAAAACGTGAAAATATATATATTTTTCTTAATAAAACAATTAATTTAATTTAAAGTTTGATTTAAAAAAAAATCCACTTATAAACAATGTATACAAATTTCCCTGGAAATGTTTTTGCTTCTTGGAAGATATGGAACTTGAATTATTCTGGAAAGTTGCCCTTGGAATGTATTGTTAAATAGCGGGAAGAGTGATTTGTTTGGCACGTTACATGCGGGCTCCATTAGCGATGAATCGAGAGAGAGCTTTAAAGCATGCTTTCAGTATCGCAAATGGAGACCGAAATTCCAGCTATATTTACATACCATGCGATAGATAGTATGCGTTCATGGCTTACTGTTCATCGCTTGCTTTATCGCAAGAACTCTAATTTTGTTTTGGCGTTTCGAAATATCATTTGTTGTTGTTGTTTCTACCAGCATCAGTTGCCTTCGAAATTCTTCAGTAACTAAAAAAGTATGCTATGAAATGCCCACCGAAGAAAATTTGTCTGTCCTTCTGCTATCTGCTATTGCGTTTGCTTTTAATAAAGCAAAACATTTTAATCGCTAATGGAGACCGCGCGTTAACTCGCCCTTAAGGAAATACGATACTGTCAAGCATCTATTTTTTGTGTTTTAATTGTGTCTAGTTTTGAAAAAGTAAGGAAACAAATGCTGGATTAACATGTGTCGTAAATTTCAGAAAAAGTAGTGTGGCAGATATGTTATAAACATTAAATACCAAATTATGAGTGTATTAACCAATATCTTCGTCTAGATGAACATGCTCATATTTATTCTTGATTTCATCATATCAAAAATCAATTAATCGGCTTTTATTATTCAACCGTAATACTCATGCTTCTAGGAATGCTCATCAGTTTACCCTTGAGCCTAACTTCGGACATACTGTCAAGAACAGAGATTCTTTCTTTAGCCGGCTCCATTTTCAATTCCCACTTTGATATTTAGAAATTCAAAACCAACGTGCATCGGTTGCTCCTCTTGCATCCTTCCCTCCTTTCCTAAAGCTCGCACTGTGCTTGTTCATTTTCAGGGTAGTCAAAAATACTTTAGTGCGCGTATAATTATAAAAAAGATATACTTGTATATATTTTATAGTTTACATCGTTTTTTGGAGAAACCAAATAAAGATAGATGTAAACCCACCATAAGACACTTCAAGTTAATTACATCAAATACATCATCCAGCACTTGCAATTATAGTTGTGAAACAGGAAAATGTATTTGATGTAGTTGAAGAATGTAGTTGTATGACGTAGTTGATGTAGCTGATGTATTACCGCTGAAATAGGCCCCAGATACAGAAAATCAACAAATAACCAACTTCTTCCGCCATTTTGATTGTATCTTATATATTTTTTTGTCACATTTTCCTGCTTGACGCACATGCCATTTAGTGTGTTCAGCAATTTACTCAGAATGCTCAGACGATTATTCCCAAGAACGAGCTCGGAACATTTTCAGAACGAAAAAAAAACACAAATTTGAAGCTATGAACGCTCTGAGCGAATAAGAAATTCAAACAAACTTATTGACAACTCACACTCCGCTCCAAACTAAAAAAAAAAGAAGAAAAAAACTCCTAATGCTATCAAATTCACTGAGCAGCAAATAGTTCAGCCACAGACTATGCATCTGTGCTGATATACAGTTTGTCAATACGCTATCGGGGCAGATTCACGAAATCAGAAAAACAAAATTCGAGGGCAACAAAATTCCAACGATGTTCTGGATTATAATTTCCTAGATTAACTTAAACTTAAGGTAGCCATTATCTTCCTAATTCTAAGGAAATTTGAATACAATTAAGAAAAAGGTAGCCAACCACAATGGCTGAAAAATAAGTACATATATATATGCGTCAAAGTAAAAAAAACTCTCTAATACATATACGCCCTCTAAGGTTCAAATAACAAAAGAGGTGTGTGTAATTCGTTTTGGGAAAAGAATATGCTAATTTGACAGCATTGATTTGGCGAAGTTCTGCGCTACCTCGGTTGTTTGTGCATCAAACGCACCAAAACTCGGTTTGCTTTTTCGTTTACTCTAGTTTTGGAAATACAAACTCAACTCAGAATAATAATATTCCGGAGCTTATTGGGTTTTTTTGTAGCTCACCCAAGGCCGTGCCGTATAGACTGTTATAAATTGGATTTTCCCTAGGTTCGTTTTGTTAAACACTTGAAAACACGGCTTTCCCAAAATCGTATCGATAATGCTCAAAATGGTTAATTACCAAAATTTGAGAAAATCAGCAAAGTGTATTTATTGATCAAAAATTTCTTTTTAATAGCTATACAAGAGAAACAGCTACTATTTAAACTCTTAACAAAAATAATTGTAATCAAAAAACGGTTTTTGGTAAAAAAAAAACTTTTAAAATTATTGGACCGTTTTCGTTAAAAAAAAATAAACATGTACGAATAACACAAATTCTATGTCAGGTACCGTTTATTTGGTTCTAAATTTTACTATGCACAATATTTTTTAACTTGTTTTTGTGCAATTGTTTAAATTAAAAAAAGAACCAATAAAAACAACATCAAAAATTGTCATACTTTGGTTTTTCAGTGATGCCAAAGTTCAATTTCAGGTAGTTATATACAATAGACAATAAGCAGCGCCGCGTCGCTACACGTCGTACTAGAGCTAAAGTTAAGGTTCAAATTGAAATTAGTAGCCTTAAATTTAATCAATCTGCTACTATATCCCCAAAAAGAATTAAAGTTAATCTCCGAATAAACTTGCATTTTGATGGTGTGTTTTGTACTTAATGATCGTCTGTCAACTGTTATTTTAAAGTTTTAATTTAAATGTTTTTTTATTATGAATTTAAAAGATGATTCATATTTTATTTTTACACCAAATTTTTAACTAAAGACATTTTCCTTACATATTCAGCTTACATACATTTTGGAGAATTTTAATTTTCAATACTCGTAAGTTATCAATTGATCTTTATATGAATGAATAAATATTTACAAAATCTAAATCCTACACAATAATATTGTTACAAAATTTATTATAAATATGAAATTGAAAATAATAATAAAAATATGTAAATCAATCGGGAAGATGGTATCACAATAAATAAACTCATATACCAGATAGATATTTATATAGTTTTCGCAAATGTGTATTATTAATTAAAATAAATATATAGCTACATATTTTTTTTTTGACTAAATAAAATAATATTTTTTTAATACTTTTTTTTGTTAAAATAAAATATATGTATACACTATTTATAGACACCACTTCTACAGAATATTGAAAAAAATGAAACAAACAATATGAATAAATGAGTTAAGTGACAATGTACTTTCGTATTTTTGAATAATATAAGAATGATAATCTCTCTAAATATTTTCTTCTTATCCGGCACTGTATCATCTATTAAAGATGTAAATCTTGCAGTCAGTAAATTAACCGTTAATTAACTTGAGCTTTTGAAGAAAAAAAAAAGTTCAACCTTTAACTTAAAAACTACAATCAAAACTAATGTTGATGTATGTTATTATTACACTTTCTAGTTAACTAAGTGAAAACGTATCAGGAAAAGTTGAAACAGCATGAAAGTGAACATTTTTTCCTGATGGTCGTTTAGAGCAAATAGGAAAATTATGACAGTTGGCAAGGCCAGTCTGTCATCAAGTTTTCCAGATTGAATGAAACGCACACGTAAAATGTTTTTGGTTCACAATTCTGTCAGTGGAACGAGATAAATTGAAACATAAATCATTGGGGACGTTTACTCAAGTATTCTGAGCAATCTAGAATAACTTTCTGTTGTTGTAATCCTTGCAAAACCACATCTGATGAAAAAACAACTGTTCTCATGAAAGTTATCTTGAGTTATCCCAAAAAATTTGGAATAACTAACTATCTGAGAACAAATGTATAGAACAGCTGACTGTAAAATTCATTTGATATGCGTTTTGTTCAGATTTTTTGACAGCTATTTTATTCGCCCACAGATATACTCCGATAGCTTGTTATCCGAGATAACAATAACAGCTTGTTATCCGAGACAACTAATAAGTGAGTGAACGCCCGCATTGGAATGATTTGTTCCATTTTGTGTCAAATGGTAATCAGCTGACACGAAAAATTAATTGTCAACAGGAAAATAATTAGATTAATTACATTTTTAACTAAAAAATTCTTTTATTGCCTCCTTGCGGGATAGTTATAGCCGTCAGGAAAAACTTCAAGTGAATAATTTATGTGTGTTCACTTGTTTTAAAATTCAAATCCAACTTTAATCGATGACAAATAACTGAGAGAATCTTTTTTTGCAAAAAATATTTTCAATAGAACATTTCATTTTTGTTAAAAATATATTTAATTAAATATATTTTTGTGATAAAAATTAATTTTTCGTACCAGCTGATTGCCATTTAACACACAGTGGAACAAATCATTCCATAGATTTGGGTTCCAATTTCTCTCGTTCCACTGACACAATTGTGGACGAAAAACTTTTTCGTGTGTGTGCTATTGCCATAATAAGACATAATTTTCCTGTTTGCTTTATTCTACCATCAGGAAAAAATATTAACTTTCATACTGTTTCAAGTTTGCCTGATGCGTTTTCCTGTTCGCTAGTTTTTTGTTTTTACTATTACCGCAGTCTTTTAGTCAATAATTAAGTCATTGGTAAGACTTATCTAGTTTTGACAGCCAATCAATCTTCTAACAGCCATCTTTTAATGTCAGTAAATTTTGATAGTCAATTTGCAGATTGGTAAGTCTTAAGTTATTTGCATTTTTTTTTAACTTCACAAAGAATTTTTATATTGTTACATGATGTAAAAGCCTGCAGTCAAATGACTTACTTCATCAAATTAAATTTAATTGACTTAAAATTCAAAAAGTAATTAACTGTTTTAGTTAACTTTTAAGTAAAATTGTTTTAAAATAACAACCCTTAAATGTAGTTTCAAAATTAAAGTCCTTTAGATCCAATTTATTCAGCTTACCTTAAATTTAAATTTTAAAGTCGCTGTTAAAAGATATCATAAATTTCCTACGTTTAACAAAAATTTAGGATTTAATAGAGAGTAAATAAATTGGGCGTTAGAAAGTCAAAAGGCTTTCAAGATAATTATTTTTGTCAATTAACTTCAGTTACTAATTGACTGCAAGTTATACATCTCTGTAATCTACCTAATGATTGACATATAACACTAAATTAATAATTATGTCCTTTTTGTTTCCTAAATATATATGCCTTACACCCACACACACACACAAATATTTCGATTCAACAAAATGTTATATAAAGATACAAGTATCTATTTAATTAGAAATCTATTTTTATATCTTAAACGAAAAAAATAATGTATATAACTGTGCGCATCTATAGACAATTCTACTGATGGATTGATGGCAAATACGAAACAAGGACAACACTCGAACAAATGATAAATAATAATAATAGTGAAAAAGAAAATACTAAGATACAAATTCAAATTAAGTTTACTAGTACTTTCGCCCACGAGCTGGCAGGCAAATAATACAAAAATTGAAGATTCTTTCATTGGCATGCCGCTGCGTGATGCCCCAGACAGTACACACGCTGTTTGCCACAATATCCATTTGGTCCTTGTGGGGATTCTCTTCTCATTTGCTGCTGCTGCTGCTACGGTGCGATAAATGGCTTGTCAAAACAAAATAATTTTCTTATGTCAATAATAACAACAAGGACTTTGTTGTTTGATTTGTGTGTGTGGGTGTGTATGCTCCGCGATAGATAGTTATAGTTATATGAGTCTACACATTAAGTACGGAATGTTTCTTGGTAGCCACAGGAGTCGAAACAGCTATAACCGCCAATCGGCCATCACGTAACGGTGCCAATATATGAGTGTTGCCAGGTGTTACGACAACAGTTTGAATCGGTATATGCAATGGAATGTCAAATACTGGTTTCAATCTGTGCAAAAAGGTGATAAGAGAATGTAGATTATTTTAATACAAAAAAAAAATTATAATTTAAATGAGCTAATTAGCGGCCTTATCAATTATAATATAATTCGAAGAAAGGTGAAGAGACCTTGATAAAGCCGTTGTGTCTCGTAACTCAAAATCAAATATTCATTAAATTGTTAAATATTATATATGTACATCCTTCGGGGACAGAAATGATAATAAATTCTAACATTGAACCTTACTCACCCATTTAATCGACTCATCGTTATATCACCTGCATCATCAGCAACAACTAAATAATCGGAGGCGGTAGTTAAACCAGTCACACGTCCCGACACATATTTCGAGCCCAGACTAGTGCCATTGATGCTACACACATGCACAGAGTGTGAGGTATCATCTAGGGCACTAAAAGCGATATGACCTTTAAATAAAAAAATATCAAAAGTAATAATTTTTATTGTGTATACGAGTATGTTGGTTTTATTAAAATGCTCAGATGTTATCAATTCTAATTTTTTTTATGAAAGGCTTTAAGGAAGTATCGGTTTTTGAAGGCCAGAAATATTATTTAACTTTGAAAATTTCAAATCAGTTGCTATGCATGAGAGACAGATATGAAGGGGATATATTTTTTAATGAAGCATCTGATTGCTTTCAATACGAAGAGGATTGTGCTGATGTTTTTGAGGCTACATTTTCATCCACCACTAAACCGAAATTTAAGTACGTAATCTCATCAGATGCAGATTTAAAATAAATTTCATTTAAATCTTCATAGGGCCTACAAAGTTGTTCAAATTGAACTAACCTATTTCCATATCGAAATGAACAGATTCATCGGAAAAGTGAATTTTTCGCTTAGGTTTACATATATAAAACTGTCTGTCTCACTTATACAGAAGAAGTGAAAAAGAAATACCATGCTTTCTGATAGGGTTGTCTTAATATCGATAGTCCACTGTTTCGATAGTTTCCATTGTTTCCAAAAAAAAACTATCGGTAATACATGGACTTTTCGAAAACAGAAACACAAAAAAAAATACATTTTTAAAGTTCAAATACGTTGACGAAAGTTCCTACAAAACATATTTTGATCATCTGAATGCCCAGATGCATTTAACCACAGTATCTATAATTACAATAGGCGTTTTTCCTTTTTCGTTCAGATCAGAGCTTGAGCAGAATTTGAGTGCATAGAGTATGCTGTCCACTTGTTTCCAACAGAGCTAGCTCTGAACACTGATTTGTTTTTTAAATACACTTGAACCACACAAACCAGAATACATTTTCATTTTAATCATAAAAAGCTATAGCTATATCACAAAGTTACCCTTATTTTATACACAGATACACTACAACCAACTTATTTCGCCATTTTAATTGTATCTGATTATTTTTCCTTCACATTTTCCTTTTCGACGCTCGTGACATGTTCAGCAATGTTCAGACGATTATGTTCGAACACATCGGGCGCGCTCTGCAAGCGTTTAGGACGAAAAAAGAAACACACATTCGCAGCTCTAAACGCTCTGAGTGAAAAGGAAACACAAAGAAATTTTTTGAAAACTCAGACTCTGCTCTGAACTAAAGAAGAAAAACGCCTACTAAAGCAGTACATATAATAAAAACCATCTGAATAAGTAATTTTCAATTTCAATGTATATCTTTTTTACCTAAAAAAAAAGAAAAAAAACTCCAATAAACATATAAGTTTTTTTGAAGTTAAGAAACAAAAAATTTTGAACTTTCAATAAAACATAAAATATTTCAAATTAATAGAAAAAAACTAGAGAATCAACACTAACCATTATAAAATCATAAAAAAAACATTTCTTTTATAAAAATAAATAATTAAATATTTTAAAGTAAAATAAGAGGTGAAAAAAAATGTCCATACGTAAGATTTCTCTTCAAAGCCATTTCAACAACTCAAATTTAACAATTTTAGCAACTACGTAAACACCATACGAGTGCATTTAGTTCATTTAATAATAATAATTATTCCCGCAGCGAATTAATACTTTACGAAAACTAAAACTGCAAAAACTAAAATAAAACCAAACAGAATCATCAACAAAATCAAACCATAGACGATAGACAGAGACACAACACAATTTGACTGTAGATCATAGAGATTTAGATTTAAGACAACCAGATGAAAATCAAGCACAAATGATCTATGGAAGTCACAACAAAGAGAATACACACATACTAGTGCATTTTGATTGATTGATGGTGGTGATTTTCATAAAAATACAAGACTTTGAGTGTGAATGACATTTAAAACGAATAAACTTAAGGGATGGAAAACAATCGATAGTTTCTTTTAAATATCGATGTACGCGATAGACTTTTCATATTGATAGACTATCGATGTTTAAGCAATTATGCTTCCTGGGTAGTGAGAAAGATTCCAGCGCAGATATGATAACAAATTTAAATCTTTACGGAATGAGAATTCTTGCCCCGAATAGCATTAAATCTATCAAATTATAATAAGACTTGTGGAATAAGTAGCAAGCTAGAAAAACATGTAAGTTCAAATTCAGCGAACCAAATTTTTGCATGACCAAACATTAAGGCAAACAATACTACAATGTCCTAAATGTACTAAAAAAATATTCGAAATTTAATTTCGTATTCGGTTCCAACACGGCCTTAAATGATACATCTTTTCAGCTTACGTGAAAAAGCTAATTTGTTTGCAGCGCAGTTCGCTGTTAATTCGACGCTGGTAAAAAGTGTTATGACTGCTCCAGAACTTGAAAGATTTTATGGGACGAATCTTCTTTCGCACTCCTGCAGTTGATAGAGTCCTTAAGGGCCTTGATAAACACAAAACCACTGGCGTGGATAGCAACTCTCCCGTTGTGGTGTTCTTCTACGCTGGCAAAACTATTGCGTAAGCTTTTCCATCTGTCCTACTCTACTGGTCTCTTGCCGAGTGTCTGCAAAAAAGCAAAATCTTCTTCCCCTTCTAACTATCGTGCCATTGTACTTAAGTCCCTTTTTTCCAACGTCATGGAAACTCTGATTAATTATCCGCTTAAATATCTTGAAGAACAAATGGTCCTTAATGACCGGCAATATGGCCTTCGTAGCAATAGGTCCGCTGATGATCTGATAGTATATCTCACCAAACATGGCAGCACAAATCTTTACAACGCAACGTTTTGGAGAAAGTAAGATTATTGCGATATATATTTCTAAGGTATTTGATCGAGTTTGGCATTAAGCTCTCTTATCGAAAATGCGGGTATCGATGAATCCTCTCTTCATTGTATTAGAAATTACCTTTCGGACAACTCAATACAAGCGGTATTGGACAGTTTTATGTCAGAAATTCATAAAATAAATGCTGGTGTGCCCCAGGGCTCCGTTCTGTTTCCGACTCTCACATTCTCTTAATGATCTCTTGTATGGAAAATCGAATGCACTAAATTGTTTTGCTGACGTTAGGTTAGGTTGAAGTGGCTGTCAAGAAAACGGCTGACATACTTAGACCACAGATATGTCCTTCATGATACCACGTTAAGAGATATTTATATATTTATTATCTCTTTAATTAAGCTGGTAAATTTTTCTGTCTTAGATCACTGGGGTCATCAAAGAAGTATTCTCCCAGGTGTAATCTACGTCATTGTGAGAGATCAGGACATGCGCGAGGAAGATGGCAGATCATTTTCTCTTCCTCATCATCCATGTTACTTCTGCAGAAGTCGTTGGAGAATACGCCAAGTCTTATCTAAACAGAGTAGACCTTATGAGCGTCTTAGATCCATTTTTAAACAGATCTGTTTAGTAGCGATTGTGTTAGTACTCTCAGCTTTTCATATTCGTTTTCAGGTTCACTTCATTGTTCTGCGGATGTGGAACGGCAACGGCAGCGTATAATAAGCTAATTAAATTCTAACATCGACAGCATCGTCTAATGGGGAATAAAAAACCGCGTAGACATAATTGCTTCAAAATCTCAGTATTTTTAAAGTCGTTTTTCACTTAATTTTTTATATATAAATTTCTTAAATTTTTTCTAAAAAAAATTGGTATGAACATTTTAAATATTTAATTATATAAATTTAAAAACAAAATTTCAGGAAAAATCGCCCACCCGTTTTCCACTATTTTTTGAAAATTTTGAAATGCAGTATTATCCTGTATACAAATTTTGATAAAAATCCGTTGAACCGTTTATGAGAAAGTCGAAAATCATTAAAATGGTTGTAATGGTTGCAGGTACCTTTAATAACAAAATATTTCAATTTTTTTTCGGCCAAAATGTAGACCATACTCAAATTAGTACACATACCAATTTTTATCAAAATCGTTGGAGCCGTTTTCGATATAATTATGATGGTAGAAAAATTTGTATGGCAAGTAACGTTATTTTTGGGGCTAAAACAACGATTGGACAATCACCTAAAACGCTTAAATACCAAGTTTGAAGAAAATCGCTTCAGCCGCTTAGGCTGTAGAGAGTTGTGCAGACAGACAGACAGAAGAAAAATCTCGAGTTCCATTTTTTTTCCAAATGCAAAACTTGCCCTATAGTACCTTTATCGCAAGTAAAAAAAGAAAAAGAACATTAAATTTGTTTTGTAGGTTTGTCTGTCTGTTCGCCTCGTACAGTTCATAGACATCAGATAAAATGTTGTTCCGATCGGATACTATGATAGGGCTGAATGCATTCTAGATCTCCGTCAAAATGATACAACTTTTTTTTTTTAAATAAAACAAATCCATGTACGAAAAACGCATAGCTGGTGATTACCACATTTGTGACTTTTTTATTTTAGACTACTAGACTCCAATTGCAACTGAATTCTCATTCACATCGGATAGATCGGATGACTGTTTAATGATACAATTGGCACAAGGCCAAGACATTGTCGACGCGACGACGGGAAGTCTAATGTTTGCTTAGCAACAAAAATCATTTGAGATAATATACATTGTAGAAGCATGAAAGACAAAAAAAAGAACAAATTAAAACTAAAGGAAATCTTTGCATTGCAAACTAAATATAATTTGAGGAGTCTTGCTTCCGGAATTCCTTTTGTATTTCACAATTAATTGAAACTGAAACTTTTACAATTCGATGCAAAGAAATAGTTAATGCTCACCCAAAATATATACATATGTACACCCCAGCTCAATTTAATATTATGATTTTTTTCTTTTCAGATTTTTTTATCACAAAACCATTTTGGTTTAAATTTTATGATTTTTTAAAATTATATAATGATCGGTTTAATCCGATAATTAAAATACATTTTAAAATTTTATTTTTAAACTGTGATATTCCCACAAACCCAATTCCTGAAAACCCCATTAAAATTATTTTTAAAACACAAGAAAGAAATTGGTCAATAAATTAATTATAATCTGTATTATAATTTTTTTTAAAATTAGGATTGGCAATTCTCTGGTATCTATTATTTTTTTGTCATAAAACCACATGGCCTTATTTAACTGTTGTGGGGTGTATACATTTAATTTCAGTATCAACTAAAAAAAGTAAGACCAAAAGATTTATGTATGACGTACGCGTTATATGATTTATGCAACAAGACCGTATGACCTGCGTTTTTTCTTTTTTATTCAGTTTCTAAGCCGACTTTCGATTGAAATGACCGCCTCGCCTCGTGTTAAAATGACTTTGCTTAAAATGTTAATTGGTTCTTTGGTGTTCGTTTACAGCTTTGTTTAAATTAATTGACAAGCTGATGCCAGTGTTGTGACTCAGAACTATTAGCTTGTGGGAAATTTTAATGATGGAACTTTAATTTGTTTTAATAAATTACATACGGGGATTTTTGTTTTACAATAGTTTAACTAGCCTATGATTTGAGGCTATAAGTTTACACATGTATGCATTTAAATTAAGTAGAAACTGGTGCAATAAATTATATAGAGAATGTTTTTCTAATGAATTAAAGTTCAACATCATTAATTATGTCCTGAATCATAAGATTTTCCATCACATATGATGAATCCTCTTGAATCATTTAGATTTGATGTTTTTCTTTTAAAAAAATGAGCAGATGTTTCTGAAGAAAGATACTTTAATATTATTTCGCTAAAAATGACAACTTCGTTGAATGGATTAATTCTTTTGAAATACAACAAAAATACTTCTAAACTTTTTTGGCAATCTGTCAAAGCGTGAGTCGAATTCCCAACAACAATTTCAAACCGATTTCAGATCGATTTTTGTTTTTTTTTTGTAATGAATTTAAAAAAAAATAGTGTGCGGATAAAGTCTATTGTCGAATTCTAAACAATTATAAATTCGATTTTTTTCTGAACACAATTGAAATATTTCTAAAGAAAATCTGTCAAAACAGATCTTGCTTTTTTAGCAAGATTTCATACACTTTACACGAAAAGTATTTTTTGAAAGCTCTTTGCAAAAACACAGACATCTCGCTAAAAACACAAGATCTGTTTTGACAGCATAAAATCGATTTTGTTTAGAAATAATTCGATTGTGTTCAGAACAAAAATTGGATTTTTGTTTGTTTGGTTTTCGACATTAGAGTCAGATGCGTATTTTATATCAGAACAAATCCAGCAACACGCACGCCAATTTAATTTCAATCTCAATTTTTACAAAATGTTAAACACTCCACTGTTTGCACATCACTCACAAGAATATAGTGTGTAATAATGCGATTTAAAAATTCTGTATGGGTAGATATTTTTTTTGGGAGATTGAAGAAGTATCTTAATCAATGCTTGCAGTGAGAGATATAACAGCAACTACAGTTGGGAATAAAAATCAACCCTACTAAAACAGAGTTGATCTGTTTAAGGACGTCTTCGAAAAATGGCCTAGCCAAAAAATGCAATAACCTTTCTCTGACCCTTCCCGATAACTCAGTTATCAAGCCGAAGAAAACGGTTAAATACCTATTAGTTCACATCTTCGAAAGGTTCAAATTTAATCAACACTCCAAATTCACCCTACGTAAGGCTAACCATGCCTTTTCTCTAGTACGACCTCTTATGCAAGTAAGAGGCGGTCTCCAAACAAAGACGAAACTTCTGCTTTATACGCAACTCATTCGTCCCATTTTAAGTTATAGCTTTCTTATATGGTACACCATAAGTCCATCATACATGAAAAAACTGCAAATTTTCGAGCGAAAAGTTCTTCGCCATTGCACTTCCCTTTTCCGCAAACCAAATTCCGTTAAGTTTTATAACGGGTCCGCCATCTAACGTTTTTTTTTCAACTAGTGCTTATTTCGTGAATGGTAACACTTAGCTCATGTCTGATTCGACAGATAATTAGTTTTATCCTTCCGCTGAACGAATATGGTTGTGCATACGCTTGAACAACGCTGGGAAATATTGCGACATTACTTTGAAAATCATGGTAATGTTGCAGAATGTGTGCGAAAATTGCGTACGGATTTTGGAAGAAGAGAAGCACCGTCAGATCCGTATGTTCGTTATCTTGTGAAAAAAGTGAAAGAAACTGTCATCCTCATCGATAAACCAAAGCGTGAAAAGCCAAAAACAGTTCGTTCACCCGAGAATATTGCTGCTGTTGCAGAAAGTGTGCGTGAAGCGCCATCAACATAAATTCACCGTCGTTCTCAACAATTGAACATTTCGGAGACATCATTGAGACGAATTTTGCATAAAGACCTTGGTATGACGCCATACAAAGTCCAATTGGTTCAGGAGTTGAAGCCAACTGACCATCCAACGCGTTTTCGCTTCGCTTAGTGGGCCTGCGATCGACTTAGAGAAGATGCCGATTTTGCCAAAAAAATCATCTTTTCAGATGAAGCTCATTTTGATCTTGGCGGGTATGTAAACAAGCAAAATTGTCGCATTTGGGGCACAGAAAACCCGCACGCATACATTGAAAAGCCGATACACCCAAAACGAGTCACTGTTTGGTGCGGATTTTGGTCCAGAGGCATAATTGGACCATGTTTCTTCGAAAATGAGCAATGAGTGGCCGTTACAGTCAATGGCGATCGTTGTCGGGCCATGTTGAATGAATTTTTGTTCACAAAAATTGAAGAGGAGGATATTGGCAATATTTGGTTTCAACAGGACGGCGCTACGTGCCACACAGCCGAAGCTACACTCGATGTTTTGCGCCCTGTTTTTGAAGATCGCATTATCAGCCGCAGAGCTGATGTCGTTTGGCCACCTCGGAGCTGCGATTTGACACCGTTGGACTATTATTTGTGGGGTGCCGTAAAAGATAAGTGTTACGCCGACAAGCCAAAGGACAATATTCGTGAAGCCATTGGTGAAATACAGCTGCAACCAATCGATAATGTGCTTAAAAATTGGTCCGATCGTGTAGGCTACTGCAAGGACAGCCGAAGCAGCCATTTGAATACAATTATTTTTTATTATTAACCGGAACGATTGAACTTTCAAATAAAAAAAGAAATTTGAGAAAATATTCAGTAGTTTTTTTTTATAGCATTTTCAAAAAAAAAAAAAGTTATTTGGCGGACCCTTCAGCTTCAGGAATTGGCCCATAGACAAATACATGTACAACCTCAGCGTCAAGATGCTGCAAAAAATCCCATCCCATCCTAGCCCTCTTATTAATTTAATTACGGGTGACCCAGACACAGAAGTCCGGTACCTTCACGTGCTATCCATGATGGATCCAGCATTTGGAATATGGTCAGATAACAGCTTCGGAAACTTCTACGTAGCTGCAGGAACGCAGTACAACAGAGGTTGAAGCCACCACAGGACCAAACCAGCTGACAAGCAACAGGAGTTAAGGCCCTCCAACCCCATCTCAACCACACCAATCAACGACAGTCAGCACTGCTCAAGCCGAGGAGATAAATTCAAATTTTATTAAAAAAAACCTATGTTAGACTTAAGACACTTTTTAGTATAAAATGTATAAAATAAACCAACAATTTAACGAAGCAGAGCCCCTTCTGTGCTCGCAGATATATAATGTTAGACTTAAGAATTAATTATTTGTAAATATGTAACATTGTAAAAATTTGAGCTGAATTAAATTGTATATATAATTTTTCATAAAAAAAAAGATATAACAGCAATCCACTAGAATTAATAAATATTAATATACAATTTTTTTAACAAGTATATCAGTTCCACCAGCTCTTCAGCTTTGCGCAACTTTAAACCTTCTATCCAGTGGGAGTTTCCAAACTAATGTAGAAAACAATTTTGAAAAAAGTGATTTGTTAAAAATCGTTGCCTCTTATTTATTCACCGACATATTTTGTTTATTTGCTTTCATAATCGGCAGCCAATAACTTTTTGCTTCGAGTAAATACTTTTGTTTCAAACGTCCTTTTCGATTTTGTATGCTACTGATTCTAACGATACAATCGAAATTTGATTGAACTAACACAGATGCTGGCAATGGTCGACTGTATAAGGTTACGTGCTTGGACCCTCCCAGGGCAGGGGTAAAAATCTTAAATGAGGTGTTGGACTTTGTATGTGAATAAGGAGGTGAAATTTTGTATTTGTATTTATTTATTTTAACATAAGTATTTTAAAACAATATGTCTTATTACATAATAGTTAGAATATTGTAGGTAATATCATTAAATTATAAGGAGTTTAAACAGTATGCTATATCTCGCAAATGAAACTGTCAGTGAAATGATTAATATCAATTATCAATGCCATAATTTCTGTCAGTGACCGTGATGGACACAATGCCATCACTGCTGAAAATAGACACCTTTGATTTTGTTTTCAGTTCAAGATGGGACAAGAAATAGTAGTAGTTTGTTGTACTGCCTTTACTTGAGAACAATTAATACAGGGTGTCCCAAAAGTCAACGTCGAAACGCAAACGGATGGTAGGGTAGGTGGTGACAGTTATCAGAAAAATAATAAAAGAATTGTAGTCATGTATTTTGTGAGTTATAGACATTCGAAAAAAATCGAAAAAATGGTCACCCTGTAACGGTCTCTTAAGCGCCGTGATTACAAATCTTAATTTTTCTCATTTTTTTTTTTATGTTATGAAACCTTGAATAACCCTTCTAACAATTACATTTAAAAATTTAAACATACCTGCATCAGTTTTCAAAAAACATTATTTTTTTGCCCAACTAACTACTCAAAATGCTTACATGACTCTAAATTAATGGAGTGTAGTGTAAAAAAATGTACTACGAAATTTTGGCAAATTACTTTAAAAGTTGGCGTGTTCAATTCTCATTTCAAGATGGTACATTTTTGAGAATATTTCATAAAAAACCCTAACACCCGTTTCGTTTCGTCGTTTACTTTTGGGACACCCTGTATATAAATAAAAATATTTTTAAATTCGTTTGTTTACTTCCGATATACATATGTAGGTGCTATAGGGCAAGTTTTGCTTTTTGGTATTTTTTAAAGGAAAAAAAAGTTTATGTTTGGTAACTCTATAGTAGAACCATTTTTTTGGTTTTCGATTTTCTGATTTTTTTTTTCAAAATCCCATCACTGCTTTTTTTTAATTAAAATTTTATATGCACATTATTAATTACTTCATAAAGGCATTTTTTGTAAAAATGTTTTCAAAATTTTAGAAATAAGAAGCTATTTTTAATATACAGGGAAATCTCCCTATGCGGACATCTCTCTTAGGCGGACACATTTTCTTGCACGGAAATTGCTCCATAAGCGTTTCATTGTTTTCAGTTTCTCTTGGACGGACACTCCCTTGGACGGACACGCACAGGAATTTCACTTATCAATGACAAAATATTTTAACTTAGACGGACACCAGAGCAGGATTGAATATGGCATCACGCTGATGATTTTGACAACG
Source organism: Philhelius pedissequus (assembly GCA_910595825.1). NCBI lineage: Eukaryota > Metazoa > Arthropoda > Insecta > Diptera > Syrphidae > Philhelius > Philhelius pedissequus. Next base: position 148,240,475 of record OU343162.1, on the reverse strand, counting down.
GTATTTTTGTTTAAGTTGCAGTCTTTTACAGCGAGCATCAAATTATTTTCTCTCATTCACGTGATGAAAGTGATTTTGTTTGGACGTTAGTCCCCTTTCACACAAGGAAACTGAGTTGCCGGCAACTGGGAGTGTGTTGGCGAGAAGGGCAAGAAGTAAGGGAAATGCAAAAAATCTCCCCGGTCAACGATTTGAAGAGATTTTTTTGACGTTTTGCTTTGCTTTCCAATTAGCCCAACAAAATCTTCCCAGTTTCCTCCTCAGTTTCTCGGTGCCAGTTTCTTCATGTGAAAGCTACAAGGCAATTAAAGGAAAACGTCAAAAAAATCTCCAGCAACTGGTTTCCCTGTGTGAAAGGGGACTTAAACAGATTTATTTTTGGAGTTTTAAATCTTTGTTTATTTGCGCTCAGGTAGTTTCAAGTTTGAATTTGGAGGACAGTGAATTCGATCGAGAAGATGACTCGCCTATAGCAAATTTAAGAGAAGTTTCCAAGCTCCTTCATGAATGCAGATTGGTGGATAACCTGAGAGATTTGTGTTGATGGATGAAAATGTAAATGTGGACAAAAATATTGCAGTTCCTTTTGAAATTAACGAGTCTGGCAGTGAATTTGAGGAAGAGGCTTCTTCCTACGAAAAAGCAAACACTTCAATTGAAAATTAAAAACAAAATTTACGCCCAAGATTTTACTGTATTCATATTTGTCCAACAAATCAAACGGCATTTTTTTCCCTCAAACTTTAACAATTAAACAATCTAAAAAGTTTGTATTATGTGTATCATCCATTTATAAAAAAAAATCCATAATCTAGATTTAAATATACATTTGTGGGTAACTATGTATAACTTATTTAATATAATTAACCGAATCAAAGGGAGGAAACCCCCTATAGTCGGACAATTGCAATATAATGACACCTTTCTTTCGTCGGACCAAGAAAAAACGAATGCCTTCGCAGATTTCTTTGAAAGCAATTTCAAACCTAATCTCCCAATCCACTTACCCGACTTTCTCCCCAACGTAAACAACGAAGTCACAGGACTGATATCTCAGAACCCTAGCACGCTTACCACCTTTTCACAAGAAAATTCATCAGTCTACACGACAACAGATGATATTTTTACCAACACTTTAGACCTTTACGGTTCTATCCAAGACGGCAATTCCAAGAAATCTTCAGGACCTGACAAGGTTTTTAACTATCTAATAAAAAAATTACCGTCGACAGCTATTATAATCCTCACGATTATATACTTAATAACTGTATTAACAACAGTTACTTCCCAAATAAATGGAAAATCGCCGAAATTTTCCCAATACCAAAAAAACCTGGTGAAAATTGTGTTAACAATTATCGACCCATCTCCCTTCTTCCAAACCTCAGCAAACTTCTTTAAATGCTGATCCTCAACAAACTTCTATCACTTTGATCATCCATGGGTATAGTGCAGCACAACTAATTCGGGTTCAAAGCATCCCACTCGACATTCGACCCGTTGTCGAAGCTACATGCTGATACGACGCTGGCCCTTAACAAAGGATATACGACCGTAGCTTGTCTGCTCGACATCCAAAAAGCATTCGACTCGGTTTGGATAGATGGCCTGGTGTTCAAGTTGAAGTCTCTTCACTTGCCCAGACATCTTATCCTAATCATCCACAGTTTCCTCACTAACCGTAAATTTTACGTACGAGTGTGGAATTAAAATTCAAGCCTCATGAGCATTTCCGCTGGTGTTGCTCAGGGATCTCGCCTTGGACCCGATCTTTTCAATTTATATACCTCTGACCAACCACTAAACATACCTAGGACAAATACCCTACTATTGGCTGATGACTCCATCACTTACAGCGCATCCTCTAGCCCAGACCTAGCCTTCCGAAGAGTAAGGGAACATATCCTTAAACTCTGGGAATACTACCTACAGTGGGGAATAAAAATCAACCCTACTAAAACAGAGTTGATCTGTTTTAGGACGTCTTCGAAAATTGGCCTAGACAAAAAATACAATAACCTCTCTCTGGCCCTTCCCGATAACTCAGTTATAAAGCAGAAGAAAACGGTTAAATACCTAGGAGTTCACTTTTTCGAAAGGTTCAAATTTAATCAACACTCCAAGTCACCCTACGTAAGGCAAACCATGCCTTTTCTCTAGTACGACCTCTTATGCAAGTAAGAGGCGGTCTCCAAACAAAGACGAAACTTCTGCTTTATAAGCAACTCATTTGTCCCATTTTAACTTATAGCTTTCCTATATGGTACACCATAAGTCCATCATACATGAAAAAACTGCAAATTTTCGAGCGAAAAGTTCTTCGCCATTGCACTTCCCTTTTCCGCAAACCAAACTCCGTTAAGTTTTATAGCAACTCAAGGCTATACGAAACTTCAGGAATTGTCCCCATAGACAAATACATGTACAACCTCAGCGTTAAGATGCTGAAAAAAATCCCATCCCATCCTTAATTTAATTACAGGTGACCCAGACACAGAAGACCGGTACCTTCACGTGCTATCCATGATGGATCCAGCATTTGGAATATGGTCAGATAACAGCTTCGGAAACTTTTACGTAGCTGCAGGAACGCAGTACAAGAGGTTGAAGCCACCACAGGACCAAACCAGCTGACAAGCAATAGGAGTTAAGGCCCTCCAACCCCATCTCAACCACACCAATCAACGACAGTCAGCACTGCTCAAGCCGACAAGATAAATTCAAATTTTATTAAAAAAAGAACCTATGTTAGACTTAATACACTTTTTAGTATAAAATGTATAAAATAAACCAACAATTTAACGAAGCAGAGCCCCTTCTGTGCTCGCAGATATATAATGTTAGACTTAAGAATTAATTATTTGTAAATATGTAACACTGTAAAAATTTGAGCTGAATAAAATTGTATTGTATTGTAAAAATGTGGGTAACTATATAACTATTCCTTGAATCATCCAATCGAAAATGTATTATAGGTACTAAGAATCAAGGTAATCTTACCTACATAGACTTTAAATTTGCATAGGACAACTAGACTACCTACCTACTAACCAGCGTTGTCACAAAGAAAAGAATATTGAGGGCCTTTCTGAGTGCTATTTCCAAAAAGTGAGGATCAATACTCGTCAGAATTTTTTTTGTCATAAAAAAAAACATTCAATAATTTATTAAACAACATACACTTATTCATACCCCTACTACACGCCGCGAAACACTGTACCGATACATAGTGTCGATAAGGTTTTATGGGCACGTGAAAAGGGGATACACTGGACGTCCAATATCACGAATGCCGATATAACGAATTTTCAGTATAACGAATCACCACTTGAAGTCAATTGATGTCTCTAAATAACGAATAATGCAAAATTGTACTACTTAATAGTTATAACGAATGCTGTTCAATTACAAGGAAAAGATGCAACAGAACATGAGAATCCTTTTCATATAGAACTCAGTAGTATTTTTTCTTCGTTTGAAGTTGTTGACACAACAAAACGGTGTATGTACCGTTGGTTTTTTTTGATTACGAATCTTTCGATATAACGAGTCAATTCGTTCTACCTATGTTTTGCTTATACTGGACGTCTAGTGTATACCGTACCGACAGAGTATTTCGAGAAATATTGTTCCAGTATTAAGTATGTCGACACGGCTCGCGTGTGAAAAAATTCGGAATGGTTTACCGATACGATTTGATGTTTTTACTTGCGATTATAGGTACTATAAGGCAAGTTATGGATTCATGTAAAAAAAAATCTAACAATCAAACATGACATTACGATCATAGAAAACACCAAAAAAGTGGGTCTCCCAATTGCGTCTGTCTGTCTGTCTGTCCTCGAGTCTACAGCCTAAACGGTTGGATAGATTTGCTTCAAACTTGTTAGGTATTGTTTTTTTCGGTAATATGCCCACAGTTTTTTTTCATTTTTTTAAGACGACAAATAACAGTAGCTCCCATACATTTTTTTTGGGACAAAAACAAAAATCTTATTTTTCTCAAAAAACGGCTCCAACGATTTTTATAAAAAAAAAGTGCAAAACGAACATTTTGGTCATTTTTTTTTGGAAAAAAATTGTTATTTTTGGTACCTCTTTTTTTTGTTTTTCGATTTTATAGGAAACGGTTAATTCATTTTTTTTATTTCTTTTGCGCAGAAGCTCCTAAAAAGTCTAAACACTAAAAAACGACTTAATTGATTTTGTATTTCAGTATTTGGCAGTTTTTTTTACATTATCTTGAAAAGTTAAAAAAAACTATATTCCTAAAATAAAAAACAACGGTACCTTCCAAATAAATGTTAAAAAAAAAAACATTAAAAAAAATTTATTCCTCGAAAAGGGATCCAAGAATTTTTATAAAAAAATGTGTGTTTTCTTAAATTAGTACAGTCCACTTTCAAGTATAAAAATTTTTTTTTTCGTACTTATTAACGGTACTTCCCATAGAACCACTTTTCATATTTTCGACTTTCTCAACATTGGATGAACCGATTAAAATATTTTTTTTATGCGAATGGTAGCTAAGGTTGCTAATAAAACTGCATACCAAAATGTTCAAAAAAAAGTTTTTCGATTTTAAAAAAATAAATCAATTTTTTTTTGAATAATCGATTTTTCAAAAACCAGTCCCAGAATTTTTTAAAATTTGAGTTTTATATGTATATTAATAATATCTTCAAAATGGCATTTGAAGTTTTTTTCGAAAAAGGTTTTCAAAATTTTATACATAAAAAATTAATTTATTAAAAAAACCTCCAATGATTTGTGAAATATTTTTTTGATATATTCTTATTAATCCATGAATTCAAATTGCATCTTTGTTTTCCCTCAAACTATAACGACTACGCAATATAAAAACATTTAATTACGTGTATCATCCATTTATTTCAATACCTTATTATTATTCCCTTTTTTACGAATTTTTGCGTACGTCACTTAATACTAAAAACAATGTAGGTCCTCATACATTTATATATACATATGCGCTTTAAAATCACATGAATCTTATGTATGCATATTGCACCTAAATTATGAAGTTGTATGTATATTGCTATCTACCCACCTACATCATTATTATACGTACATGTTTATATACATATATGTAGATACATTTTACTCTCCTAACCTACATAATTAAAATTCATAACTTAGATTTAAATATGCATTTGTAGGTAGGTACCTATATATATGTAACAATTCCTTGAAATATCCATTCAATAATTAATTATACTAAGAATCAAGGTTATCTTACCTACATAGGCTTTAAGCCTGCATAGGATAACTACACCTTACTAACTTAACCTCAATGGTTAGCTACATGTTAGCTACAAGAGCAAGTTCGTACGATCTAGTCGTGCATTTTATTTTTTTTTAGTTTGCATGTTGCTTACTTGTTTAGCAATGAGGGAGTAAATGCATGATGGTTGAAAGCAATATACATATGTATGTATGTATGCTTTATTCTAAAGTAACAATTTTGTTAGAAACAATGAACGATACAAAAATTGTCGACCAAATGGACAATAAATTATTCGACATGAAAATCTTCTCAAAATAGTTTATCCATTGAACTGAAAGACAGAAACATTTTTCAATCATCGTCCATTTTCACTTCAACTATTTTCTTTGGAAAATGGGAACATTTTTGACAATTGATTTTTGACAGACCCACACCGGCATACTGGGTGTGTAAATGTCCATACAGAATTGGATTGCTTTGTCGGTAAGGTGTTACGATCCTGGCTTGTAATAAGGCTAATAGTCGCGTCAGTCTGAATGAATGAATTCAGGTGCGGTTTCAATATGTGAACATGTTTATGGAGAAAACACATTGATATTTTTTATGATGTAGAAGAAAGATTAGTTTACAAAAATGAGATATGCTGGCTATTTCTTGTTGGCATGGGCCAAGGGCCAGAATAAAAGACAGAGGGCCAAATGGCCGATCGGGCACATTATGGTAACGCTACTACTAACACCGTGAATGTTTAGTTATAGTTGTAAGCTACAAGAGCAAGGTCTTACGATCCAGTCGTGCATTTTATTTGTTTACATATTTTGTTACTAACGGTACCTGCCATGTAAACATTTTTTTCATTTTCCACTTTCCCATAAACGGCTCCACGGATTTCGATCACACTTTTTGTATAGGAGGTCCTTCTAATTCCACATAATATTGCATACCAACATTTTAGAAAAATAGTTTGAGTGAGAGTTTACACATGGCACACCGAACTTCCAAGTGTTATAGCTTGTTAAGAACGTTTTGTAGAAATTCTTTTAAAGTGCTAAGGTGCTTTCCTGATAGCAACCGCTTGCAGGTAAGTTAGCTCATTTACTACGAAATTCCAAAAAGGGGGGGGGGGGTGGAGTAAAAGACCGCTTGGCGGCGTACCTCTATTAACTTAACACATCTTCTTGCAGAGAATGCACCCAGTTTTGAGTTGATAATCCTGCTAGTTAGGACTTGATTAATCAGCGCAGATGCGATTGCAGATATGTCGACATTGTTAAAAAGAGGATATTGTTAATATTAAACGTGTTTATTATCAAACTATCTTTTAACATTTTACTAGAAATTATTACGAACTCCAAAAGGTTTCGCTCGCTTAGTTTGTTGCTCTCTTTTATGCGTGTTCAGCTGAAATTTAGCAAGGCTATAGGTTTCGCATTAAGCTAGTTAAAAAGTGACCAAGAAGTTTGAAACTTCTTCGAAACGTCGGGAAAAAGAAATTGAAAATATTTCTAACATTAAACGCGGTAAGTTCCGAAAAATTTAAACTTTATGTAATAGTTAAAAAGTGTTTAAAATTAGAAAGTTTAATTAAAAAATCTTTATACCTAAATGTAGGTTTCTAGGACATCAAAAACATATAGCATATAGAATATAGTCGTATGTGTTTCTATTGTGTTTCTATGAGTATTGAGATTTTTGGTGGGTAAATGAGGAAAATATATGAACATACAATAACGGTCTTGCGTGTAACTTGTCTTGGTATATCAGAAAAATAGTATTTCAAATGGATATAATATTGGTTCACAGAATTTTTCCATAATTAATTTGCTACCTTTCAAAAATTAAAATACCAAACCATATGCGGTATCTCCATAATTACAGATTAAGCAAATAATAATTAATAGTGTTATCAAGCCTTCAAAATATACTCTACTTCAAAACCATTTTAAATATTTATTTTGAATCGTAGAATCTTTGCTTTTCTTTCTGTTTCAATTCTAATTTTTTCTAATAATATTTTCATTTAAATTTTTGCATCAAACGATTTATGTTGTATCTGTTTCTAATTTTAAATTCATATTCACGTTGTTCTTTCTAAATGTATTCCTGAAAACCAATTTGTAAGTTATTTTATCTTTTTTAATTAATTAAATGATTCATTTTATGTTTTGATAAACAGAAAATAAAATTGTAACGTTTTCCAAGAAATTAACTTATTTGAGTTTTGGATATTCTCATTAAGCCTTGGAACAATATTTATTCATTGGAAGGATTTAAGCGAAGGAACAACATTATTTTATTTTAAATTGAATAGTTTAAATAAATTAGTTTCAAATGGACGGTGCAAAATCAAGCTGTAATTTATATGGCTGTGATAAGCCGGATGATGATTACATGGTCTCATGTGAAAAGTGTAATAAATGGTGGCATTATTCTTGTGTGGCATTTGACCCAAGTAAGTATGACACACAAACTCCTTGGTTCTGTAGTGAGAGTTGCGGTCAGCCATGTGATAATAATGCCCAAAATAACGAGAATACTCTAAGTCCCGAACGATTTGATGCACGACTTTCAGTAGATGAACTCATAGAAGCAGCAGTTGTAGCACAAGCAGCAGTTGTATCACGAGAAAATGAACTTTTATCACTTCGGAAGGAAATGGATGAACTGAGGTTGAAAATCGCAAAAACCTCCACAGGGAATCACCTTCGAGAAGAGTTGCCACAATGTTCTACTTTCAACAAAGCTGATGAAAGATTTCAAATGATTAAGAAGATTCAAGATAATCATAAGTCCTTACTGGGAAATATGGCTCAACAACGACAGTCCACCCCTTATAATGAGTATCCGGAAAAAAGACAAGATTTGGAAGAATCATCGTTCCGAAATCAAGATATGGCAAGCTTGCTTATAATCTTAAACAGAAACAATATTCAAGAATTGCCGATTTTTTCTGGTGAAGATTTACGTGAATGGCCTTACTTCGAAGAAGTTTTCAAGTCAACTACTAAGGAAGGCCACTATAATGGAAAGGAAAATGTTTCTCGCCTTCGAAAGGCTCTGAAAGGTGAGGCCTATCAGTTGGTAAGTGACCGTTTAAAATATTCTTCTGATGCTGACGCTATTATGGACTCGCTTTGAGTAATTTTTGGAAGATACGATGTTCTAGTCCATTATTTAACTGCAGATTTGTTAGGTCTTCCTTCTCTTACATCTAAATGCGATCCTAAGCTTCGCATGTGGGCAGTTAAACTTAATGGTTTTGTGGCTGACATCAAATCTATGAAGAGGGAAGATGATTTGAAAAATGGTTTCGTGTTAACCTCTCTTGCATGCAAGTTAGGTTCTGGTCTCTACCAAGAGTGGACAAAAACGAAAATTGGTATACCTAAAGCGAGCATTCAAGATTTTGCTGAGTTTTTAACTGAAAAAGTTATTGATTTGCCTCCTGTTCTTTCAAGTCAATTGCAATCTGTGGACACTAGGAAGACGCTAAGATCCCCTAAAACTCCTGGTCGAGTATTGACTCATCAACCAGTTTCGCAAGAGATCTTAGTTGCAAATTGTGAAAAATGTGGTCGCAAGCAACATGCATTGGATCAGTGTTCAAGTTTTAAAGCATTGTCAGTTGAAAACAGACTTGCGTTTGTCAAAGAAAAGAAAGTTTGTTTTTCATGTCTAGAGCCATCTAAGCACGACTGGAGATCATGCAAACAGAGATCTGTTTGTGGAACTGAAGGTTGTAGTCGGCGACATCATCCACTTCAGCATTTGAGTTTAGTTGAAAGAAGATCGGAACTTAACTCAGCTGCGTCTCCATTCTCACCTCCATCACATGTCCATTCTTCTCACGTAAGTTCCAAATCTCCAATAATTTTTAAAATTTTACCAGTCCGCATCCACGGTAGAGATAGTAAGTTTGTGGACACTTTTGCATTTCTCGATGATGGTTCGTCTTTGTCAATGGTAGAAAAAGATATTTTTGATGAACTTGGTCTTGAAGGTAAACCAGAACAGTTAACTCTTCAGTGGACAAAAGGTATTTCACGCCAAGAAGACTCAATGCGTACTACCTTGCCAGTATCTGCAGTAAGCACTCATAAACGTTTCATGCTTAAGAATGTCTACACCGTAAAGAATTTGGAATTACCAAGCCAGTCAGTAAACGCTTCAGAATTGCAGAAATCATTTCCCCATTTGAGAGGACTTCCGCTGAAAGATTTAGTTAATGCCAAACCAAAGTTACTTGTAGGTTTGGACCAAGCTAAGTTCTTATGGGGTCGTGGGCAGCGTCACGGCAAAGATGATGAACCGTGTGCCATTAAGACGCTATTGGGTTGGGCAGTGTATGGTAATGCAGCCCCATCACTGAAAGTTGCATGTCTCCACCAAGCACCAAAGCCTTCAATGCATTTTATGTTTCATGAAGCAATTAAGGCTGAAGAAGAATTGCATGATTTAGTCAAATGCCATTTTACTACAGAAGACTTCGGCGTAATGGCACCTAAGGGAGACTTAATCGGAAAAGACGTAAGCCGAGCGATGAGTATTATGCAAAATACATTGAGAATGGTTGAGAATCGCTATGAAATAGGTTTGATATGGGCGTCTGATGATGTAAAACTTCCAAATAGTTATCCGATGGCATTAAAGCGTTTGATAAGCTTGGAAAAGTCTTTAAAAAAGAATCCTGAGTTACTGAATTGGAAAAACAAACATATGAGTGAATTGCTGTCCAAAGGCTATGCTAGAATAGCAACACCAGAAGAATTAAATAAGCAATGGTCCAGAGTTTGGTACGCACCCACTTTTGTTATAGTAAATCCAAATAAATGTCCTCCCAAACCAAGAGATGTAGCAGATGTGGCAGCTAAAGTTAATGGGGTGTCTTTGAATACCTATTTGCTTAAAGGTCCAGACAACCTTGTTCCCCTACATGCAGGGCTTTTTAAGTTTCGTGAACGCGCCATAGCTGTTAACGCTGATGTGAAAGAGATGTTTTATCAGATTCTCGTAAAGGAAGAAGATCAGCAATGTCAACGCATTTTGTGGAGAGATGGTGATACCTCGAAAACCCCAACAGTTTATATAATGCAAGTAATGATGTTTGGCCCAAGATGTTCTCCGACATGTTCACAGTTTGTTAAAAATCATCATGCTGAGTTATTTAGAAATAGACATCCTGAAGCAGTGGATGGTTTGACGAAACGAACATACGTTGACGACTATTTCAACAGCCATGATTCTATAGAAAAGGCAATATCGGTGATTCAAGATGCTATTAAGATTTGCAAATCTATGAACTTCGATTTAGTCAACTTTCAGTCTAACAGCCGAGAATTACTCCAACAGATTCCAGAATCTCATGTAAACTCGAAATTGTGCAGTATGGATCCAAACGAGTGTGAGTCCATTGTTGCTAAGGTATTGGGAATGTACTGGCATCCCTCTTCTGATAACTTTACTTATAAACTAGCCAATGACGATTCAATAGAATATATGCTGCTGCTACAGACTAAAATCACAAAACGAATAATGTTAAAAACAGTTATGCGAATTTTTGATCCTCTGGGTTTAATTTCCTTTTTTATCATTCGTGGGCGAATCATTTTGCAGGAAGTTTGGCGTGAAGGATTCGACTGGGATGAAGAAGTTCCAGAGGATTTGAAGTCTTCTTGGTTAGAATTTCTTAAAGAATTAAAAAATATTGAAAACATTAAAATACCTAGAAGATACATGTCATGGAATCCTGACGATTCAAAGGTGAGTTTGATTGTTTTCGTCGATGCTTCTGAGAAAGCTTTTGCAGCGGTTGCTTACTTGAGGTTTGAAAAAGTTGCATTAGTTGAAGTTAATCAAGTAATGGCAAAAGCTAAGGTTGCTCCGGTTAAAAAACTGTCAGTTCCAAGATTAGAATTGCAAGCAGCTGTACTTGGAACACGGTTAGCACATACTATAAAAAATTCGCATTCAATCAACTTTGATGAAACTATTTTTCTGACGGACTCAAATACTGTTTTGTCTTGGATACACTCAACAAAATTCAAGTTTCCAACTTTTGTCGCAGTACGAGTAGGAGAAATCCTCGACACGACCTTACCTCGACAATGGTTCCACATAAGATCCAACGAAAATGTCGCAGATGATGCTACGAAATGGAGTGATCCATCAATAGGCGGGTCTGATTCAAGATGGTTTGTGGGACCTGATTTCCTGAAAACTTCAACAGAATGTTGGCCGATTCAACCAGGGAAAAGCGTTGTTGAAGAAAATAATTTTGAAGTTGTCGGTTCAAATAATTGTTTACTACATAGTAAGAAAACAATAATTTCATTTAGCACTTACAACGAACTAAGGCCAAGATTTCGTGCGAGATGGACTTCTTCTGTAAGAGTCATGGGTTTTATTTTGCGATTTTGTGATATAATTCGTAAAAGACATGTCGAAAAAGAGCCTTATATAACACCTTTAGAATATCAACGAGCGGAGAATTGGATGTATCGAAAAATTCAAATGGATTCATTCCCAGCTGATTTTGAATCTCTAAGTACGAACGGAAAAGTAAAATCGTCTAGCTCTATTTTCAGTTTAACTCCATTTCTTGATACGGAAAATACTATTCGGATGAGTTCTAGAGCACAAAAAGCACTGATATCATATGCAGCTCGGAATCCAGCAATTTTGCCAAAATGTCATCCACTGGTAAACGTACTAATTGATCATCACCACTGTAAAAATAACCATATGGGAACAGCTATAACTATATCAGACATTAGAGAAAAGGCTTGGGTAATCAACATTCGTAGTGCAGTTGAAAGTGTAAGGTCAAAATGTTTCATGTGTAAGCGGCTTAAAGCAAAACCAATAATGCCGATCATGGGGCAACTGCCCGAATCCCGTTTGGCTTTCCACTTAAGACCATTTACTCATGTTGGAGTTGGTAATGTAGTTATTTTGTTTGATCCTAATGAAATACGTAATGCATGGCAGCTTGGTCGTGTTACAAAAGTTTACCCTGGCCCAGATGGAGTAGTTCGAACTGCAGATATTCAAATTTCAAATGGAAATATTAAATTAAAAAGATCAGTTGGAAGGCTTGCTGTTTTAGATTTGGAGTCTTCACCCTAGAAGTTCAGACGGGCTCCGGAATGTTATCAAGCCTTCAAAATATACTCTACCTCAAAACCATTTTAAATATTTATTTTGAATCGTAGAATCTTTGCTTTTCTTTCTGTTTCAATTCTAATTTTTTCTAATAATATTTTCATTTAAATTTTTGCATCAAACGATTTATGTTGTATCTGTTTCTAATTTTAAATTCATATTCACGTTGTTCTTTCTAAATGTATTCCTGAAAACCAATTTGTAAGTTATTTTATCTTTTTTAATTAATTAAATGATTCATTTTATGTTTTGATAAACAGAAAATAAAATTGTAACGTTTTCCAAGAAATTAACTTATTTGAGTTTTGGATATTCTCATTAAGCCTTGGAACAATATTTATTCATTGGAAGGATTTAAGCGAAGGAACAACAAATAGATTAAATATAAAAGCAACAAGTAGACATTAAACAATTATTATTTTATTTTTGATGATGACTATACATTTTTTTTGTCCGTTTTGTGTGTGTGTTTCAATTATCAAAAAAGAAACATACATTATTCTCTAATTGCGCATAATATCTCTTCCTCTCTCCTTGAACATACAAGTTTCATTCACTTTTTCCCTTATCGCATTTTTCGTTGTAAAAAATTGATAACATTTTGAAAAATTGTCGTCTAGTAACCTCTGATTGAACCCTTCATCGTGCGCATAATTATTGTATCTGTAGTAATTCCATTGATTGAAAATGTCCAATATAATATCTCCCTCGCATCCAATCTGACAGTGTGGAAAAAAATTAATTAATTGGCACTGATTGCGCCGATTGAGGGTTTTTTTTGTTTCGTTTTAGTTAATACGCATCTCGGAAGAATTGATCTATTTAATAAGTTAACATATTGTCGTCATTCGAGATTTTGAATTGACTGTCTGTTTTTTTTCAATAATCTCGCTCTCCAAATCGATTTTAATTAATTACATGAAATGTGTACATACATTGTTATCTTCTTGCAACATTTTGTTTCAAATTGTCTTTGTGTATATTCATTCCAGGCCTGAAGAAAGATTTCAACACTTGATCAAGAAAAAGACCAAATGTTGAACAATTCAGCGACGCAAATTAAATGATTTAGGAAAATATCTTTTAGAGCGGGGCTTTTTCTGTGCAATGAAACATAGATTTCTTAGAAATAAAACTATATTTTCAAAACCCTCATTAGAAAAAAAACCCTGGCTATGTGCATGTGTTTCCTACGCGGTGATCGCTTACTCACATTTCTTGACCGATAATCTTTAAAATAGTCCCTCAAACTGCGTTTTTCTATAAAAAAAGAAATATATGATGTAAATTCTTCATAAATGCGCCTCAGACAATTAGATAATTATGAAATTTTATTGATTTCAAAAAATTATTTCAAGCTTTTTTTTTTCAACATCATAGCTTAATAGAAATAAAATGCACGACTGGATCGTACGACCTTGCTCCTGTAGCTAATAACGTTAACGTAGCGATAAATTCAAAAATCGTTTGAGCGGTTTCTTAAAAAAATTGTTTCTTATTTCTAAAATTTTGAAAAAAATTTTAGAAAAAAAAATTGCAACGTCATTTTGAATTAATTTTTAATGCGCATATAAAATCTTAAATTCGAAAAAAAATCAGTGACTGGTTTTTGAAAAATTGATTTTTCAAAAAAAAAGACATTTATTTATTTTTTAAAAATCCGAAAACCATTTTTTTGATAATTGGAGTATGCAGTTTTATTAACGTTTCTAGAGAACATTTGCTTAAAAAAAATAATTTGAATAGGTTCATCCAATAGTGAGAAAGTCGAAAATATGAAAAGTGGTTCTATGTGAAATACCATTAATAAGCACGTAAAATAAAATATTTTTTTACTTCAAAATGGATTGCACTAATATAAGAAAATATAAGAACACACATATTTTTTTTTCCAAAATTCTTGGAGCCGTTTTTGAGAAATACATTTTTTTTAACATTAGTATGGGAGGTACATTTTTTTTATTTTAGGAAAATAGTTTCTTTGACTTTTAAAAATAATGTCAACAAATTACCAAATATGAAGTTTCGAAAAAAATCGATTGAGTAGTTTTCGAAATCTTAACTTTTCAAAAAACAATTTTTTTCATCTACAAAAAACATTGTTTGAAAATTGTTGATGTACATCAGTGTTTTAACGTTCTAGTAGCTTCTGCATACAAACTTTCAAAAAAAATCAAATGAACCGTTTCCCAGAAAATCGAAAACCAAAAAAAAAAAATGGTTCTACTACAGGTACCAAAAATAACCAGTTTTCCAAACAACAAAAATTACAAAAAAAGTACCTACATTTTCCCTTCATTAATGAACTGATTTTTGTTTATAAAAAATCGATGGAGCCGTTTTTGAGAAAACTAAGATTTTCCTTTTTGGCAAAAAAGAGGCAGGTACCTAATGTTATTTTTCGTCTTAAAAAAATCAAAAGAAACGTGTGGGTATATTACCGAAAAAACAATATGTACCAATTTTGTAGCAAATCCATCCAACCGATTAGGGAGCCACTTTTTTTGCCTTGGCTATTATCGTACTGTGTCAACTTTGATCAAGATCTCGAGTTAAATTTTTTTACGAATCCATAACTTGCCATATATTACCTTCATATACATACATCGCAAGTAAAAATGGTGTTAAAAGATCGCACACCATTTCCGTTGTGCTAAAGTCAAATAGGAAAATAAAACGAATATAATATTAATTAAGAGGAAACGACAATAGAAAAAAAGATGACAAGGAATTTTTAGACATGTGATTTATATTACGTTTATCGGTGGTTTATATGGTTAATTTTATATGACGTTGAAATAACAGTGGGTATGACGTCAATGAAATGTCGACCAAAATCAAATATTCAAGATTTGGCAGAGACAAGAAAAAAAACCTTTTAATGTGTTTCGCTTGAACAACATTCCACACGCAAAAAATGTATTTTCCCCTTTTATGAGTTTTACCCGAAAAATGTTCAATAAAGAACAAAAAAAAATGACACCATTTAAAACAACTGTAGAATAAAATTCACACTTTATATAGGTACATTTCTAAATAATCTTATATATAAAGAACAATCCAAATTATGTTTCTGCGCTATCTACTCTGTGCTGCGATAAATGCCACAACCCGTTAGGTTGCGTTATACATTGACTTAGGCTGTGAGCGATTTGACAGATGTCTTTACTTCACATTATAATTTTCTATTCAGAAAATGTGCTATTTTTCTTGCTGAAATTGATTCGAGTTTTGGGTATTATTACACTGATTCCGATCTAACCTTGGACGACGTACACGTCTTGCAATAAATAATCAGAATATCCGTGATAATCAAACGCAAGAGGTAAGTGAGGAAGAAATAAATGGACACGTGCCCATATGCACGGCTCCAAACTGCAAAATCACCACCACAAATTCGACAAAATGTTATTAGAAGAAGAAAAGTGGTAAATGTAGACTTCAATCGCGCTGCTTTGGAATACGATTCAGCAATCTTACTTACTTTCTCGATGCTCCCGGTAGGACATGCAAGACATTCGTCATTTATTTGATTCTGGCAACAATTCGGCCAAGATCTATTTCGTTGCTTGTTGCAATCTATGGCATCTATGGCATTGCTGCCACACTGTTTGTAGGCAGTCGAACTGCACATTCCGCTGTGAAGTTGGCGATGAATCTTTCCACGATTGACAAGCCAATAACGTGCACAATGACCAAGAATTCGGCAACAGCTAAATTGATTCGAGAATACAAAATCATAATTTGGGATGAATGCACGATGTCGCATAAACGGAGCTTTGGAGGCAGTTGACCTAACAATGAAGGTTTAAAAGGTGATTCGAGATGATTTGGTGGGGATATGATATTGTTCAGCGGAGATATTCGTCAAACGCTTGCTGTCATCCCAAAAATCTACTGCTGCCGATGAATTTAATGCATGCTTGAAATCGTCGACTTTGGCCGGGCATGTCAAGAAGTTGACAAGTAATATGAGTCGCATTGCAGGGCGAACCATCGGCTGCTAAGTTCTCAAGAACTTGGCAATGGCCAAATTTCTGTTAATGTCTCGACTGGATTTATATCATTCCCGGCAAATTTTTGCGAGTTATCAACGTCAACGGAAAAACCCCTCACCAAAGGAAAGTGTTCCCCGACATTGCAAAAAATTATAAGAATCTCGATTGGATTTGTGAAAGGGCCATACTAGCAGTGAAGAATAAGGATGTTGTCGATAGCTTGAATTTCATTATCCCTTGGAGAACTGCCTTCGTACAAATCCGTTGACAGCGTAACCGACGATAATGAAGCGACCAACTATGTAACGAAATTTTTGAACTCCCTTAATGTGCCCAGAACTCCGACGCATTTTTACAGCAGAAGGTGGGATCGATCATAATCATGTTGCGGTGATTACAGCCATGAACATCAAGGGCAAATTCAAAGGAGAGGAAGAGAAATGACTTATTCAGATAACAAAGGTTTTTTTTTATCGGATAAGTGTTTATACTCTCGAGTAACACAATAGATCTACATTGATCTAAGTGTGACGATAACGTCATCAATTGTCAGCCCAATTATACAGCCTAACCTAAGTCCTTATATCAACCGATTTTCCATTCCAATTCAAACGAATTCAGTTCCGCGTACGATTGGCTTTTGTGATGACAATCAATAAATCGCAAGGCCAATCGTTGTAGGTTTGTGGAATTAATCTCGGATTTCTGCTTTTCGCGCCTGCTCGCGTGTTGGCAAACCGTCTTCGTTGTTTGCTTTCGCTGCAAACAAATCGAAAAACATTGTTTAGCATATCACTCTCTACTGATTTTAATTCCATTCATATAAATAATTGAAATTTGATCTATATGTTTTTTTATTATACCAATAATGCGGTTCATTTGAATTGGGGGGAGACGAAGTTCGCCTGGTCCGATAGTTTTATATAAAGAACAATCCAAATTATGTTTGTGTGCGAACTACTTTTTTTTGGCTCCATCGGTTTGAATACAATTTTTAAGAGATCTTGAAACATGTTTGGAGAGTGCATACATCATATAAGAATACAATGTTTGCTGTCCAATATCTAGAATCGCAGTTATGACCAAAAATGTCTTTCACATGGTCGTTAATGCTTTAGTATAGTATAAATAATGTGTTTTGAATACACTTTTTATTTTGGTTTCTCTTTGTTGGATCTCATTAAATAGATTTTGATATTTTATTTCGTTGAATTTCTGGAATGTTCTATGGATCCTCTGATTTTCAGGGCGTTTCTCGAATTGTCTAGAATTTCCCATGGATTTTTTTGACGATTTTAAGGTGAAAAATTCTTTGTGAAGCTTGGAGATAATATTGTTTAATTCATTGTGATAAAAGACGTTTGAGATGTTAACGAGAATTATAATAGATTACGCTGTGGTGCGATCAATGTCACCACAACCCGAGAGATTACGTTATACATTGACTAAGGCTGTACGTGATTTGACAGGTGTTCTTTTCCACATTGTCATTTTCCGTTCAGCAAATGTGATATATTTTTTGTGCTGCAATTGAATTGAGTGTTCCGCATTATTAGACTGATTCCTCATAGTCGTATATCGCACATCACATCCGAAAATCGGTGAAAACATTATGATCAATTGAAATTCAATGACATATTTATCAATTGAATCATTTCTTTTTTTTTTTTCAGAAAGTTTGTAAGTGTCAAAAGTGAGGTTATCCAATTAGGTTGCATGTCAGGAATTTGAAATTGAGGACGAACATGAGAGTCACATTGCAGAACGACCCATCGGGTGCTGAATAAGGACGTCACCGATAGCTTGAATTTCATTATTCAAAGTCAAATCGCTGGAGAACTGCATTCGTACAAAACCCTTGGCAGAGTTACCGACGAGGACGAAGCCACCAACTATCCCATGAATTATTTAAACTTATTTCATTCAACAAAATAAGTTATTGTACGAGTAAGCATGATACATGCGAGCTATTTTTGATTTTACTTGAAATAAATTGGAAATGATTTCGAAAATTCACTTGATTTGGAAATTCAATTTGGATTCAATTTCATTCGATTTCTGGAACCTGCTGATTATGATATGCTTGTATTT
This sequence comes from Philhelius pedissequus, assembly GCA_910595825.1. Lineage (NCBI taxonomy): Eukaryota > Metazoa > Arthropoda > Insecta > Diptera > Syrphidae > Philhelius > Philhelius pedissequus. The sequence goes on along the minus strand of OU343162.1, from coordinate 148,221,980 downwards.
GGCTCGCAGTTCATACATATATAAAATTTCCCAAACATGCTCATTATGCATAACGAATCGGAGTTTGGTCTAGAAGCGAACGTTTTTTATTCGACTGATTTTGACACATTGAGCGAATATTTTCCTGAAAAATTACTTTTAGTTATTGATCCAATATCGAACGCGATATTTTTTTATAATAAAACATTCCTTAAATGTGTCGAAATCAGTAGAATACTCGAACGTTCGAGCACCCAGTAATAACGGTCGATGGGGAAAACATGTTTTAAGTAGATCAAATTTGTGTTCACATTTTTTTTTTTTTTTGAAAATAATGGTTTTCATAGTAGAAAAAAGAATTAATACATGAAAACCAACAGCTGATTTTTAGAAAAAAAAATATTTGTGCAATTTATTAAAAAATGTCAAGTTTCGTATTTTTTTCTAATTTTTAGATATGAGTGTTTGCATAAGTATTATATTTCTTTCTTGTCTTTTGAAAGGCATTTAATTTCTATTTTGCCAGCAAAGGAGTAATGTACTACACAATCGCTTGGTTTCCCTTGTACCAATTCCATTCCGTTTCACTTTTGATAGACTGGTAGAAATTCATGATTGAAACCACAAATAAGCCATACTAAGATCGGAAACCTTCGTACGTTTCACCTCTCAAAACCCATTTGTTTACATTGTTGTATTTGTAGCTTTGAAACTCTATCCATGAATAGATGGGAAATCGAAAAATAAAACAAAAACAAATTATTAGGGCTGTGTTGTCTATGTGTTTATAGGAAGAGGAACAGAAAAGATTCTTGTGTGCGTTTTTATCAATGTGTCTATTGGAAGAGGAACAGAAAAGTTACTTGTGTGCGTGTTTCAGCTTGTAGGCAAATGTCAAATGAAAGCAGAGTTTTCGGGTCTTTACGTTATTAGTTTATGATTAAAACACGAATCAGTGAAACGGTCGAATTTTCGTTGGCATGTCGGTTATAGCTATCATTGAAACTTGGTTGTCATTGAAAAGATCTGTCATAGCCAAATGTAATTTTGAGTTAAGATTTGATCATAGAAAAAGCAAGCCCACTTTATTTTTTTTAATTAAAAAAAATGTTGTTTATAAAAAATTAAGTAAAAAATTAATTTAAAAATATATTTAGCCGTCTCTACTACTCTACTACTTGTGCTACGATGTTACCAAACACAAACGATCCTGTAGTGCATTTGATTTTGTTCCGTTTGTAGTAATAAAAGCACTTTTTTTTGCGATCATGTAAACAAACAAACAAAAATGTTAGTATCAATAGTTAACACCATTTTTTGGGAAAATATAATTTTATAATTAAAGACGATGTTGAGGCCATGGGTCAATTGGATTTAAATTTTGATTAAATTTTGTGCCTAGATTAAAACTTGATGTTTATGACTCTCATACACGCTTGACGTTTTAAAAGTTATATTGTGCATTTTACTTTTTCGCAAGTTTCGCATCATCTCTTCGTTTATTTGTCAAGAATGCACATTACGTCGTTTTGTTCGTGGTCGATGACGACTGTCGATTCCGGGTTGTGTGTTTGTTTTGTTTGTTACAATTTTCAATTGTCAATTATGTGATATTAGCCGTATTTTATTGGTAAGCTATAGGTAGCGCAGTAATGAGCGTCTGAATAAAACTATCACTATTCACTTTTTATATACACTATACATTTTCATCTCGCTCTGCCTGCCACCTATGGTCCAAATATTGCAAAGCTTTATCTGCACTATTATCGGCACTATTTTTACTGCCTAATCTATTGGCACTTTTCCTTTGTTTTTGTTTACTGAATAAAGTTTTGCTGCGCTGCGTATACATTTAACAATAAAAAAGGGCTATTGCACCAATATAAATTACTTATTTTTGACTTTTCCTGATGAAGAACATACACATGCTCTAAACGTTGTAACAAATAAAATCTTTTATTGACCTAAGACCCGCATGAAATAGCTTCTATTCAGTTAAAACCAAAAGGTCAAATAAAAAATAAACTACTGCCCTTATTCTCTTATCTGAAATGCATGCATTGGTATTAGAAATTTCCTTTCGGACGTCCACTCAATTCAAGTCGTATTGGACGGTTTCAAGACTGAAAACCATAAAATAAATACTGGTATGTGACAAGGCCCCGTATTGTCTCCGGTTCTCATATTAATTAATGATCTCTAAATTGTTTTGATGAATAAAGTACTCTCAGCTTTTTCATATTCCTTTTGAGATTATCAGCTCCTTGTTTCTCGGATGTGGAATTACAGCAGCAGCATATGATTAACTCATTAAATGTTGATCTCGACAGCATTGTGCATAAAGGAACAAGTAAGTAAAGTAAGTAAGTAATTCATTTTATTGTTTATATAATTATAATGAATTTAGAGGCTATGGCATTGCCGTCAGCTCGGTTGGTCAGTTTACGGTTCATATATTTTTATTTTATTTTTTATATATATAATAAACTAATATTGAATGTGTTTATTCGAATTCAGTTATTAATAACATCCTGTATTTATAAATGTCTTTCAAAAAGCGGTACAGTATTTTCCAGTCAGTTTCGTTAAGCGCTGAGATTGCTTCTCTCATTGTCATCGTTTTCTTCCCAAAATATATTAGACGTTGAGGAGCAAAAATTGGACATATACTTATGATATGAAAACAGTCTTCTTTGGCTTTCAAATTGCATAAAGTGCAAAATTGATAAAAACTTCCGTTGTAAGGACACCCATTGAGAGCTAGGAGTTCGCAGCTGGCTTTAAATATTAATGATATCTCCTTCTAACTCATTGAATCGTTGAAGTAGTTTCCTTCCATTAAGTCAAGCTTGAGTTGTGAATATATTTTTCTGCTTTCTGAGTTACTTGCCTCTTCTATGAACGGAATTCTTACTGATGTTTCGTGTGCTTGATTGATGCGATAAAGCTGCTCCTTTAGATTTTTTAAATTGTTTGGATCTACCGTCACTACCTCTCCACAAGCTAGTCCTAAGCTTTTCCACTTAAGAGCCCACTAGTCTTTGTTCCTCATTTCGTAAAGTGCCATTTTTTTTTGGTAAACGATCGTTCGGAAGGGATATTACAAAAGATGTTGTCTGTCTGAGACTTAAGGGTGGATGTGTAAAGCTTAGTAAGACCCGTTTCCAAATATAACGCATAGTTTGGTGTTTTCATTCAGTGGAAGATTAAACAGCTTTTTTCAAAAAAATTCTATGGAAATTTTCTATCACATCGTTCTCATAAACTCCCCATACTTGCGATGCATAGCAGAGTGTAGATTTAACAATATTTAGCAGATATGATGATGCGCTCGTTTGTGAAAACAGTCTTCCACGATAGATTAAACAAGCTTTGGGCAGCTTTGGCTTTCCCGTCAAGGTGCTTGGAGAAATCAATGGTCTATTTAGTTTAACTCCCAGATATTTATACTCAGCTGCTATATCTAATGGGATGCCATTGAAATACCAACTACGTGTGATTTGGTTCCGGATAGATCTAGAAAACAACATCACTTTTGTTTTATCCGTGTTAATAATGAGCCCCCATTTGCTGCAATAATCGGCTAAACGGTTAATCATCAATTGGAGATTTTCAGGTGAGTCTGTCAGTAGCACTATGTCATAACTTGTGTGAATCCAAGATCACACTTTTTGTCGCAAAAATAAAAAACATAGTAATTAAATATTTATTACTATATTTATTATATTAATGGTAACCCTTACTAATTAAATTTATAGAACAAAATTCAACCGCCGCGCCGCCGATGATAGCAAAAGTATTCGTTTTCTATCACCTTGACCATATGGGACTTCTGGTGACATCAATATCTTTTGTTTCCTATTCAAGCTCTTATACACTACGAGTATAACGAGTATATCAGAGAGGTGAATCACCATTCATATCTCGTTTAAGTATAGAATTGATATTTTTTTTTTTGACAATACGAAGCGTGACTACTTTTAAGTGTGACGAAATCCAATAAACACTTTTAAAATCACAAAATAATTTAAATGAAAAAAAAAAACAATAACATTGTGAAGTGTTATTATCTGTCAAATGTTTTTTTTTTTGCATTTATGTATAATTTTATTAGATTAAATCACTTATTGGTCTGCTGCCAGAGCTTCATAAATAGCATTATAATTTGCGTCATCAGAAGTACGCGCATACCATGAAGGCCCGTCACGTGCGATCCCATTGAGAATTCATCCCAAGGGGATTAATCCTTGGATTAGCCAATGCGAAAATAGACAATTTTTATATTACCAAACACACCCATTTTGGCCTTTTTTTGTAGTACGAATGGCATTATTATTTGTTTTCGTGTTTTGTCTGCTAATCTCTCACTTTTTAAAACTCATGATTGACCTTCAATTAGGGGGGTAGCTGAGCGAAAGAAGATTATGTAGATTTGTTTTGGTATTTATTTTCAAATTAAATGACTACACACGGACGGATATATGTAGTCGTCAATGGGATTTCGTCAGAGATAATCTCAATTAAAATATTAAAAAAGTAGATACATTAACATTATGTATGTATATTTTTTTTTTTAATGTGGGAGTATGGAAATCGCTTGTTCTTAATTCAATATTGAAGGACCTACCAGAAAATAGGAGTCACAAGCTTGTTAAGTGGAATGAGTTAATTATAAAATCGCCTACTTGAATTTCCTTTTGTATATCGAAGTCAGTTTTGTGATGGAATTTACTGTTTTTTTTTAAATATATACAGATAACGGTATATGTGCATTTTTCAAAGTAAAAATTTATACACTCTTCAACTTTCTTGGTTCGAAGATACTTTGACATTTTAATATGTCAGAATGCAATATTAATTGGATGTATGCCTTAACGCATAAGAGCAACATTTTTAAACAGTTCTGGTTTAAGGAAAAGCACGACTCTAGTTTGGGAGCCCTTATCTAACTTTTTGGTAATTTTTAAAACTTTAAACAACTCTTCCAACTAATTAAAGCATCTTAACGCGATCTTGGAAAGTTTCATTTGAACACGCCTATTCTTGACAGAATTAAACATAAACACATCAATTTCAAATTAAACGCATTTTGCTTTCGTGCTTACTTTGAGAGTATAGATTGTAAAGACAAAAGAGAAACTAAATACTCAGCTAGTTTTCCACGCTGAAGACAAATTTCTGTGTCGTGACCAAGGATTAAAACACAACACTCAAAAGATAGCATTGTGAACGAAAGAGGAAGAAAGATGTTGAAGGTGTAACAAAGCGTTACGTTACCTATGCCTGATCGACTGGTTGGTACTGGTAACCAAATACAACAATTCCGCACAACCACCACATAACCATAATGCATAGATAACAACAGCATCACTGTGCGACCACTACCGGTACTTGGTTATGCTACTATACAATGAACAGCAATACACTCGAGCAACAACATGCGACCAGAACACCACCATAACTTTTGAGTTCGTTATCCTTACGATTCACATTGTTTTAGAGCAAGAAATATATAACAAGTGTAGGTAAGGAATGACGATGAAAAGACGAAACTTATACACTTGAAAGCGTACCTTGATTTCGGTCGTAGACAAAGAAGATAAAGACCCGAAACCTCAGTTGTCATTCGCATTTGCCCACAAGCTGAACTTTTTCGTTGCTTTTCCAAATAGACATATTGATAAAATACACACAATAATCTTTTATGTTCCTCTTCCTATAGAACAGAGACAATAAGTGTGTTGTTCCCGTACTTTGTGAAGACTGTCATTTTTTCAAGAGTGGGGGTAAAAATCTCTCAGAGCGCAACAAAGTTTCACAAAAGTACGGGAACGCTTTGAACAAAAATGTTTGCCATTTTTTAAACGTCAACGTAAAAGTGTATTTTTGAAAATGTTTATTAAAAATTTACGTGAAATTATTTCTTAAAATAACCAATTTGATATCACAAATTTCAATTTATTGCACGGATATCCCCGACCAGACTATAATTCCATTATTTTCAACTTTTGTAACCATACACTTGGCAACTGACAGCTTATGTATTGCTTTTTGTATTCCTTTTTCATTAATTTCACAGTCTTCATAATTTTGTCCAAAGAAATTTCTTGGACAAAAATTCGCAGCCTGGGGAAATATTTTACTCCCTCATGAGCGCTCTTTCTTCTGTGAAAAACTACGAACATTTGGAGTGCGGGAACAGGATTTAACAATAATTAAAATAGTTTTTAGGTCGAAAGACATTAGTATTAAGAGATATAGTTTAGTTTAGAGCGCCCGTAAAAGGCCAGTAAATTAGTTGTAAGTTATTGATAAGTAGGCTAGTTTTAAACATTTTTGTTTAGCTTTAAGATAGTTATAAGTGAATATGAAATAAAAATGAATTTACAAAAAAAAAAAAAAATAGCTTTTAACGGCCTTTAGTCCACAAAATTTCCGTTTCATCCCGGCGATCTCACTTGGACTCATCAGTTGGCTAGTGAGCGCCTACTAATAATAAATTATTGTTTTTAAGTGAAATGCTACCCCCTTCCGGTTCCACACTTAAAACTTGGCTTTTTTAATAGAACATGTTTTTCCAGACAACTAAAAACAAAAAAAAAAAAATCCGCACTCAAAAAATTTATAACATTTTTTTAATGTACTACACCCAATGTTTTCACCATTTTTCTCCAAAAAAAAAAATTATTTTGCGGGAGTTTCCAGGCGAGGGAAACTCAGGTTAATAATTTAGCGAGGAGAAAAATTCGAGGAAGAAGCAACTTCAAAGAGTTAGGGCCAGCTGGGCCTGAAAAATTTAAAAAGGATTTATTCAATTACGTTGAGAAAAGATGAGTATTCTGTCGTAATTTTTTTTTTGTGGGCACTGTTTTATTCTTTTCGCCAGTTTGGGCAAAAATTGGGTATCTCTAGACCTTTGTTTCCTTTGTTTGATTTTCTTTGTTGTAGAAAACAGTTTCCATAACTGACTTCCATAACCCCATTTTAGTTCCGTTGTTCTTTCGGGAATCTTTCCCAAGATCACCTTCATTTCGTTTCCTTTGTGACACATCAAAAATTGCTAAATTAATTTTAACTCTATATAAATTGTTTGCTTTTGATATTTCAAACTTTGGTCTTTTGCCAAATTAACAAATTGTCACATTTTTATACTTGAAAAAATTTAGGGTTTTTCACCTATACTCGTAAAGGTTTCCCTAATAAAATTATTAACTTCCTTTTGGAATTAAATTTTTGTGTTCTTAATTCTGTTTGGGAGTTATCTTTTGGTTTACTAAGATTTTGGTAAGTTTTCACCACGTATAAAAAAAACTTCCTGGCGCCCAGAGTAATTCGGAGTACCTCCCTGTGTTTCCATCGTTGGTCAATTAATTCCTTTTTATTAATACCGTTTTTTTTAAATAGTTTATTAATCGAACGAAGATAGGCGCACGATTAATAATATTCATACAAAAATCGAACCCACCCATCGCTGAGCGAAACCGGAGGTAACTCTTTAATTGCTACTCAGTTACAATTTTATATGCTGAATGCAACCCACCGATCTGACAGATCACCGTCTCAAATATTTCATTTATAGAAATTTTCCTATCGCGAGCACATCGGTTGTGCATTTTATATATAAATTCGATTCTATTATTTTGTTTGTTATTTGCTTTGTGGATACAAAAATCCAAAGTCTCGATTTATAATAATCGTCCAACATAAATAATAATTTAGTATCGGGAAATAAAATTGTAACAATAGGTCTGATTCACACTCTGCCAATTGGCACAAATTGGCACCAATTTCTGCAAAAACCTGTTTGGCAGAAGAGAGAGAAAAAAAAAAACGGTTCGTAGTTGGTGTGGAAAAATATTTGTTGAACAAATAAATTAATTTAGAAACACTAAAATACAAAATAATTAGTTTGAAATAAAAAAAACAAATGTGTTGACCATAAACTAATAACTTAAAGACCAGAAACCTCTGCTTTCATTTGACATTTGCCTACAAGCTGAAACACGCACACAAGTAACATTTCTGTTCCTCTTCCAATAGATACATTGATAAAAACGCACACAAGAATCTTTTCTGTTCCTCTTCCTATAAACACATAGACAACACAGCCCTAATAATTTGTTTTTGTTTTATTTTTCGATTTCCCATCTATTCATGGATAGAGTTTCAAAGCTACAAATACAACAATGTAAACAAATGGGTTTTGTGGGGTGAAACGTACGAAGGTTTCCAATCTTTATTATGGCTTATTTGTGGTGTTGACGTTTAAAAATTGGCAGAAAATTGTGCACAAGCTGTTCCAGACTTTTTAGGACTTTATTTCTCAATGAGAGAATTTTATCCCCACACTTCAAGTTTTGACAATATACCAATTTCTGCCCAAAAAAAGTCTGGATCAGACCTAATATAACGTTGCGGTACAAAAGTAACTTTGTGCGACCTATGTATCATGATTTTTATTATTTCAAACAAACTAACTAAGCTTATTCAAATGCCTACAATATATAACATGTATGAATGTTCATATGTGTATACCGATTATAGTGACGCACTTTTAGTTCTTGGCCATATATTTGGCAGAAACACGATTAAACAAGTCGGAAGCCACCAAAAACTGGAAGCAAAAATCTTTAATTTTTATCAGTTTTTTTTTAAATTTTTTTCTAACTTTGCTTGTGAAATTGAATTATTCACCAAGTTTTGTAGATACAGGTGTGCTGGCTCGCAAGTCGCAACGGGTCTATAAATCAAAACAAAAAAGCGTGGGCTGAATTTAAGAACAAAAAAAAAATGTGTTAAATAAATTCATTGATAGAGATAATAAATTAATTTAAAAAATGAAAATTATAGCAAAATGTTGAGCATTTTATTTTATAAATTATTGTTTTGTTATAATTAAACTTGTGGAGCAAGTCATTGTTAAAAATATGGGCAATGTCAAGGATAATGAATTTCCAAAAAAAAAAAAATATTCATTTGGCCAAAATCCAAAAATTAGATCAATTAGAAAGTAGAAAATATAGAATTTAAAAATTCACGATTAATTTCGGCCTTAAAATGGCCTCATTTAATAACCAAACTATAGCTATCCGGATATGTTGGTGTTGTTGTATTCCCATGTAAGAATACAGCTGATGACAAAAGAACTGCTGCCGAAAAAAAAAATCTTAAGCTATCCGAAAAACTTTGGTATACTTTTGTATCCCATGAGAAATGTCAAAAACATATGCACAAACCCATACAAATTCAACCTATTCGATGTTGGTTGTTCAGGAACTTCAGTGGATACTAACATATTTTAGATAGGCTATCGTACCGACATCTGAATGAGGCCATTCCCATACAAGGTATTTACATCACTGCATTTCGACTTGTTTGTACTGGTAGTACTTCGCTTTCCCTTAACAAACTCAATTGACTCCTGAAAATACTATGGCCATGGACCGTTTAGTTTCAAATCAATGAGACTTGTGCATTTATTCAAGGACGGCAAAACATTCGACTTTCAGATAATCCGCCCTATCACAAATTCCATCGTAATAATTCCCCGCACGGACAGTTACGCCACGATCTACGACAAACAGCTTTCACAAAATCCGAGTGGAATATTCTTATTTTCGAAATCAGCGGTGTATGCCAAATCAAAGGATAAATGGCAATTTTAATTAAGCTTACACACATGATTATGTGAACATTTAAAACAATCTTGTAGTCCAAGGTTGCCTTTTACAATTTCCCAGAAATTTTCAATTTCTTCTTTTGCCAGTTTTTTACAGCCTTGGGAGGACAGGTCATTAGAGACTTTAATATTGAAATTTAAAATCAAATATTATTCATAAAACCATAGAATTTGTAGAAATACTTACATTTTTCTTTAAAATAACTGTTAACGACGCATTACTCTCAGTGTCCGACACAAATAGTTAGTCGTAGAAAAAATCTGTTTCATTTCATTCCATTCGAATTCAGTGATACCAATTTCTACGAACTTCGAAAATCGTAAGCGAATTTTTCACTCCGAATCCACTACGAGGGAATTTGTGATAGATTTATGGGTAAACGTAGCATATTTTCGATTACGATGGAATTTGTGATAGGGCTGAATATTTATAGGTACATCAAGGATTTGACCCGAAGTTAAAAGAAATCCCTTAAATAGAGAGGTCATGAGAGTGTTACATAAGTTTACATAATGTCGACAATAAAGAAACGTGTTAGTCCTTTATAAAACTCCCTCTTTTTCTGCAGGATAACGAAGGTTATACATATTTGCTTTACATGGCTATAGCTTAGTGCCATTATTTTCCTCAAATCATGGTATCGCCGTATATATGCGAAAAGATGTTGCTTATCAACTTCAACCGCAATATGGGTCTTGTTTAAATACAAGCTTTAACTTCATCAGGTTTAAATTCACCGTCAATAAGCACATCATTCACACATGCTTTATTTATCGTAGCCCTAGTTTGGACAGTAATTCGACTTTTGACGAATTCGATGCGTTGTCCGACTCTATCCAAAGATTTTTTCCCCAATAGCCGCACAGTGAAACTGTTGTTACGGGCGATTTCAATGTACACAATTCCAAGGGGCTACGCTATTCTGATCAGACAACACCCGAAGGAAGGTATGTGGAGCTCTTTGCTGAAGTAAACAATCTGACTCAGCTGGTTACGTTGCAAGTCACTCCGCCAACACCATAGATTTGTTTCTTACCTCTCAACCTGTTAAATACACTTTTAGTGTGTTAACGCCTCTAGGCACATCGGACCATTGTGTCATATCAGCCAATTTCTCGTGCTCAAACTTTTCAGTTAAAGGAAACATTCCTAAGAGGACCGTATGGCAATACGAGAAAGCCAACTGGGACGGTATAAATAATTTCTTCAGGATCTTTAACTGCTCACTATGCTTCCTCGATAGTGATGTTGACTCCAGCACTAATATGATTACAAATATAATTCTTAAGGGGATGAAAGCTTTTATACCGAACAAAACCAAAAGCATCAAACCAAAAGAAAACTCGTGGTTTGATTTGAAGCTGTAAGGAGGTTATCAGGTTGAGAGAGTTAAGTTTCCGATATTATAAAGCCAACCCAACTGAGGAAAACCGGAATAAGTTCAAACAAGTTAGAAAGACCTGTAATAATCATATTCAAAGAACCAAATTTCTACATGAGCAAAAATTAAGGCAACAAATACTACAATGTCCCAAAGGTAGTAAAAATTGTTGGTAATTTGTAACAAAATGTATGAAATTCCTCCTCGTCGGTTCCAACGCTCGTTTCCAATAACACTCCTGTGGTAAGCGCACAAGAAAAAGAAAATTTGCTAGCAGCGCAGTTTGCTGCTAACTCCTACGCTTCCACAAAGTGTCATGACTCATCCTGTATTTGAGACAATTAACAGTTTCATGGGACGTATCTTCTTTCGTACTCGTATAGTTGCTAGAGTACTTAAAGATCTTGAAATGCACAAATCCCCTGGTCCAGATAGTATCTCCCCTATTGTTCTGAAGAGGTGTTCTTCTACGCTAGCAAAACCACTGCGTAAGCTTTTCCATCTGTCCTATTCTACTGATCTCTTTCCGAGTGGATGGAAAACAGCCTTTGTCCACAGCCTGTCCCTAAAAAAGGCGAATCTTCTTCAGCCTCTAACTACCGTCCAATTGCACTTACATCGCTTCTTTCCAAGGTCATGGAAACGTTGATTAATTATCAGCTAAAGAAATATCTTGTAGAACGAAAGCTCCTTAATAACCGGCAGTATGACTTTCGTAGCAATAGGTCCACTGGTGATCTGATGGTATATATCACCGAACAGTTGCACAAATCTTTACATCGTTTTGGAGAAAGTAAGATTATTGCACTTGATATTTCAAAAGCATTAGATAAAGTTTGGCACCAAGCTCTCTTATCGAAAATGCGTGCATTTGGTATCGATGAATCTCTTCTTCGTTGGATTAGTAGTTACCTTTCGGACCGCTCAATACAAGTCGTATCGGACGATTTCAAGTCTGATATTCATAAAATAAATGCTGGTGTGGCCCAGGGCTCCTTTCTGTCTCCGTTCTGTCTCCGACTCTCTTTCTCATTTTCATTAATGATCTTTTGTCTGAAACTTCTAATCCATTATACTGTTTTGCTGAAGACAACATCCTTAGCTTTTCATATTCGTTTTTAGATTCACGCCCATGTCCTTCGGATGTTGAACTTAAACGGCAGCGTATGATAAGCTTATTAAATTCTGATCTAGACAGCATTGTCCGATGGGGACTAAAAAACCGCGTAGAATTAAATGCTTCAAAAACCCAATGCTGTCTTCTGTCGTTAAAGCGGGACCCTCCCCAAATGCCGCTGTCCATGAGCGGCGCTTGTATCGAGGAAACCGAACATCTTTCAGTTCTCGGTATGTGGATGACCGTTCACCTTTTATGGAATGACCACATATTCTTCGTCGCCAAAAACGCTGCAATGTGTTTGGTTTTTCTGAGACGATGCAAGAAATATTTCTCCACTTCTGATCTGGCTATATATCTATAAAGCCTATATTCGTCCAAAGCTTGAATACAACTATCACATCTGGGCAGGTGCTCCCATAATTCACTTAAGTCTTCTGGACAGAATCCAAAAAAGAGCTTTAAAAATGATAGGTGATGAAACAATAACGGAAACAATTGCACCTCTCGAACACCGTCGGAATGTTTCATGCATTTCATTATTCTATCGGTATTTTTATAGACAGTGTTCTAGTGAAATAGCCAGTTGCATTCCTCTCCTTAAACAATTCAACCGTAACACTCGCGCCTCCAGGAATGCTCATCAGTTTACCCTTGAGCCCAACTTCGGACGCACTGTCAAGTATAGAGATTCCTTCTTTAGACGTACTACACGAATGTGGGATGCTAAATAAATAATATTGGATTTGTAAATTTGAATGCGTGGTGGAATTAATTTGGTTTTAAGTTAAAACTGTTGTTTTTTTTACTAGATTGCTACTTTTTTTTGACAATATCACCACTGTTACCACTGGGACTCATTTGAGTCAAAATGGACTAATTTTTTTAGATTGGCTAGAGTCAATTTATAGTTTAAAGCACATTTCTAACTTTATTACGAAATTGATGACGTTTACTCAAAGTTCTGCTACCGCAGAAAGGAAAATTTTCAGATCTCAGCTAATCAAAACAAAAAAAGTTTAATAGATTTCAATTAGAAACTGTTGAAGCAATTTTGCTTGCAAAGGACTTATGTGCCTCAACCGATAAGGTCTGAACTCCAGATCAAAAACTATGATTTTGTTTATTTGTTTTCTTACTTTAGTTTTATTATTGAATTGTTCCTTTTTGTTTGCTTTTTAAAAAATGTGTTCTTAAGACTTAAAATTTTTAATCATAATATTCTTGTACTCGTATATTACCGAAAATACATCGATTTTTTGTGATATATGTAATACATGTACATGATTTATTTAAATTCGGTTAATTTAATAGTATTTATAGTCCAGGGACCTGTTTCACAGATCATACAACACATACAGTGTATGTTTTCAAAATTCTGCTGTATGATTTCTGTTTCACAGAATTGTTGTATGATTTGTTGTCATACAGGGTGGCACACGAATCGTGCTACAAAATAAAACGTAATAACTTTTTTTCAGTGTGAGTAATCGGCTTATTTTTTTTTTATTTTATAGGCTATTGTCAGGCCATACTTCTTTGAAGAAAATGGTTAAACACAAACTGTCAATGGGGACCGTTATTTAAAGATGTTGAAGGAGTTTTTTTACCCAGAACTTTGCCGAAGACGTATCCCTTTCAGCAGGATTTGGTTTCAACAAGATGAAGCAAGTGCACACATAGCTACACAAGTTATGGCGGAGCTCCAACGAAAATTCCCAAACAAATTGATATCCAGAAACTGCACTTTCCGCTGACCCCCAAGGTCACCTGCCTTAACTGCACCTGACTTTTTTTATGGGGTTATGTCAAGCAGGAAGTTTACAAAACGAAACCCAGGAATTTGACTGAATTCAAGCAGTCCATTAAGACAATAATTGAGGCGATCCCAATTGCAACCCTTCATGCCGCAATGAATAATTTTCTGATCAGGTGCCGCATATGCGTTGATGAGCGTGGATGTCATTTGCGGTCTATCACCTTTAAAAACCATTAGTTATTTAAAATAAAATTTAATTTTTAATCCAATAAAAAAAATTAATGAAATACATCGATTAAAATAAAAGCTATTTAAATTTCTTGTTGTAGCACGATTCGTGGGCCACCCTGTACTAGCAATATTTCAGCTAGGAGCATTTTTGCCAAAAAAACATGCACAGAAGCTGACTTGACAGCCATCTTTTAAATAATCAGCCTGTTTCTTTGGTTATCCAAAAAATTCAGGTATGGATACAAAAATTGGAAAAGAAAATTGAAGAAAGACGAAGTGTACCAGAGGCCCTACCATCAGAAATGTTAGATGCTTGTTAACACATTTATATCACACAGTTCTCCGTGCTTAGGCGCGTTAAAATTTGGTTGCGGGCATATATGAGACAAGATCGCCTTACCGGTGTTACATTAATGAATGTTCATCGCGATATCGCAATCGATCTTGATGAAACTGTAATAAGATTTGCTGAAAAAAAAGAAGACTAGACGTAATAATGTATTGTTTAAAAGAAGTTCAGTCAAAAGTATAAAAGACTTAAATTAAATTGATAAGGCCAATAAACCACCTTATAGTCTTTTTTATTTATTTATTTTATTGAAGCGTTTCGGCTATATAGCCAAGTTTTCGATCAACTTGACGCCCCCCCCCCCAAACTGAAATCCTGGATCCGCCCCTTATTCCTGCCAGCTGTCAAAACAATTGACAAGTTGTAACTAGACATGGGCCGAACTATACCTACTAGTTTTTATTGTTAATTAGAGTCACAGTTAAGTAAAATCAGTAATGATAATAATAACTTTTTTATTTTATTTAATCATTTATTTATTAAATCAAAACAACAGATCACCATTTTCAACTAATTATTAAATAACTCTTTGTTAATGTGAAAAGAATATCACAAATAAAATTCAAAATTAAAATTTTAAATTTTAAATTCAAAATTAAAATTTTAAATTTTATTAATAGGTACATTTCGATCTTCAATTATAACAAGTTATTATTGCTATCTGCTAATACCTGCTATTGAAATATATACCCATCCCTAGTTTCCAAATGTCAAAATTTCACAAGCTATTAATGTGCCGGGCAATTAAATTGAGAACGAAAAGAGTGGAGAATTGTACTAAGAAATCTATTACAACTATCCAATAAAATAACGTACTGGAAAATGAAGATACGAACGAAGTTTTTCGTTTATAATTTAGTGGCGTCATTTTTGCATGGGATTATTTATTTCATTTCGTAGCGTACTACTAGGCTTAAGACAAAAAATCATCCGCCCCATCTATGTTACTTTGTATTACAATATATACACTTTTTTATTTTATTTACATAACGAGAAATTTGCCCCAGCTGAAAAAAAAAACTGATTAATAAGCTAGAAAATTTGCTTAGAAAAATTAAAATAAAGAAAAAATTAAATAAGCTTTACAGAACTCTCCACACTCCCAACTGAATGGTAAGTTATTTACTTCTTGACTACTACAAAATGGCGACAGGGCGTAGTTGTTTTTCATGCGAATTTGGGTATAGGTAGTACAGGTATACAAATCTGCGATACTGACATAATAAACAAACAACTCCCTCTAAATTAGTGTAGTTATTAACGCACAGCAAGTCGACAAAAACTAAAAAAATGGTGAGAAAATAACTGTCATTGTCGCGGAAGTATAAATAACAACTTACATGAAAGCGACCAACGACTAATGAATATTATAGCCTATTTTGATATTTAGTTCACATCCCGTTCCACATATCATATCGTTCCAATAATCCTAAAATCATAGATTACCAAGTATAAAATGCCATTCGGGATAAATAATAAGAAAAGTCGTGTACGTAAGCGAAATGTCAAAATGGATGAATTTTATTCAATAATTTGTTGGCCGCTGACACTGTGAATAGCCCTTAGATGGAACCATATTTGAAGTGTTTCTTAACTCAAATTAAATCCATTTGGACTAATTTTTGACTGGAAAGATTTTCACACCTTTTTCAAACAAAACAATATTATTTTGTATTTTAAATATTGCAAACTATATTGCTCAAAATCACCCATATCTCATTCAGAATCATTTTAACCTTTGAGAACTAAGTTTTGAGAAACTTGTGTCAATATTTAGGAACAAACATTCACAAACAAACAAATGCCAGATGAAATTTGTTCATGTGTTTTTCCAACACTCTATGAATTGAATACTAAAGCTCAGAATACAAAGTAATAAAAACCTGTGACACCTCTGTCTATATATTTTCTTTGCTGTATCCACCTGACAGTTGGCTCTTTAAACGTCAGAATTGTTCACATACATAAATGTAAAACAATCAATAAAAGTGATTTGTCCTATATATTAATTTACACTAAACACAACTTATAGATATATCATGATATGACTAATGATCATACTCAGCATCAGCCACACAACATATACATATGTCTATTTCCGAAAAGTAGTAGCTTTTTTATTTGATTAATAAAAAAGACCTTAAACAATCACAAAAAAAAATTAAACACAGATGTTTTTTTTTGAAGGAAGGCTTAGGTGGGTAAATCATTTTGTTTTACGATTTACGCTTTCTTTTGCGAGATAGAGAATTTGTTGCTTTTTTCTGACAGTTTGAAATGCTTAAAATTAATATTCTAATTTATTTAACATGTCAGGAGAGCAGACTCTAAAATTTAAATGCGCATAGAATGACATCAATGAGTTTTTTCGTTTCTTTTTTTTAGAAATTAAGAAAAAAAAATTGGAGGCGCGTGCAAGTGAGTAAACGTGAGTGACGGAAGTTATACTTCCTTGGTGATCTGAATTCTCGACTTGCGTGTGGTGTGCTATATATCAAAAAAGAAACGTTAATTGTCAAATTTACGAATAAGATTTAGAATTGTGAAAATATGTTTAACATTGAAAGTATATGAATGATTTTATGATGTTTGTAGGTTTTTATGAATTTGTATTAAGACAAGCGCAATTGTTAGTTCCCATATTTCATTTACCGTTATAAAAATGTTGACATTAATAAATTCAGCATTACAAACAATGGTGGTAGTTATTTTTTTAAAATGGATTCCCTTAAAAATTTTGACATTTTAGGTCGGCCATATTGTTTTAGCTGCTGGCATTTTATTGTACACCTAAAATCACATGACAAATTACCGCCAACTACAATAGTTTGATTGATTGAGGTAATTGTACGAAGGCACATAATGCGATTCGCGATTTTTACAAGTAGTGTCGAGCCTATGGATCCCTGAGTCGAGTTGAAAAGAGTTTCATTTGACAGATTATTTTTCCATAGATTGCGCTGTTATGACATTGCTTAATGAAAAGTAGCCCATTTGTTTTTCATAAGACATTATTAACTAAAACATTATATCTGTTTTGAAATAGGGAATCCTCAATTTACCACTCAAACTTAATACGTATAATAAATTGATACTCCACGCTTATTAAATACATAACATTTTTATCAAAATGAATTGCTTTGTAAGACATTGGGCGAAAGATAAGTATATAGTTTGTGTAGACAGCTTACAAGCCCATCGTTTTGATCATTTCACTTGAGTGAAGAAGCACATGATAGCGATAAGAGTCATCTCGTGATCATTATTTGGACTATGACTTTTCTTATCATAATCGTTTAAGTAGGTAGGGATGTAGGTATAGGTACATATTGCGGGTGCGACATTTTTTTTTTCGTTGACATACAATCTCACATATTTTGTCTTGAAAATAGCATATACCATGAACCAGTGCGGCTGTGGGAATTTTACTTTTTTATTTGCTTGAGAAACATCATTATAAAGGCGCGTTATGGGGATTGTCTTAACAAATTGAATTATATAAATTTGGTGTACACCAAGGGAGCGCCTTGAGTCCTTTGCTCTTTATTATAATCACTGACTATCAGTTATTCTTCGCTAACGATATTCCAATCAAAAACGATAACACGAAGCAATTTAGGAAAATTAGTTGTATATGAGCCACAGTACACATAATAAAGGTAATATATTCCGGTTTTCACTTCCGTTCAAGTTCTCGCATGTGGCAAAACTCAGAGACAATCGTGTCACATTTGGCATGCGCATAGGTTTAGGCATGGGCCAAACTGCTAGTTGCAATTACTGTTACTACTACTTTTAAATAACAGTTATAAATTCCTGTTACTGAAATAATAATTATGGAACAAAAATTGTCAGTGAAATCACAATTTTAATAAACTATTTTCCACATTCATTTTAAAATGAATTAGTCATCACTTTGTTATCTATATTCCGCTGTTTGCTTTAATCAAAATACAAATTTAGAAATTTCAAATGTTATTTCACTAACAGTTATTTTTTATCTACTGTTACCTCTTACTGAACACATCTTACTGAAATATTGACCCATCCCTATTTGTATGTGAAAATGTCAAAAATGAGAGTGCATGCGGCAAATCTTATGTCGATTTCGTTTCAACAAAAACATCGATCTGCCGTCGATCCGCCGTCAATTTTTTTCTGAAAATCAAATTCTTTTCAAATTAAAACCAGTTTTTTTCTGGAAAAACAGATCCGTATTGAATCTCTTTTTGGAGACGGATTCAAAACGGATTTGTGCACAGATTCTTACACACACTAAAATATTTGTTTTGAAGTTTCTCAATTGTTGTGTTGTGAATTAATTTTTATTTTGTGCCAGTGTACAGAAAAAGTAAATTAATATATTAAAAAATAAAAACAATTGTTAAAAACTTCTTGAAAACAAATATTAAAAAAGTGCAAGTGTGTTTAGGAATTCCCCCGCAATAATGATGTTTTAACGAATTGAAGATTTGTTTTTTTTTAGAGCTGCCAAGCAACACACACAGTCCCAAAAAGAGATTCGGTCCGTAATCGTTCGTTTCAAAGCAAATAATTATTGGTTTTAGTAGCGAATCCTAATTATTGAAACGAAATCGACATTATACATTTTGCCAAATATGACAACCGAATTTTTGAATTATGACAACCGAATTTTGACAACATGAGAAATATATTATATTATTATGTGTACTGTGTACAGCAGCTACTTCCTAAGTGTCAACAAAATTGGTTATATGTATGTAAGAGCACATTGACGGCAGCTGAAATGAAAATGCCTGGGATGACAGCAGGGTGAAAAAACCCGCGAAGCTTTCACGTAAAAAACATAATGACAAAATACATTGCGACCAGCTTCTCAGATATTTCTATTTACAAACAGAGTCCCTGACAGCTCTTTTAAAATGCAATATCACAAAGAATATGTAGGTGCAGTATATACGTACATACCTAAATATCACAGATAAACAGCGTTAGGCCTTATGTTTAATAGAAGAAAATTAAAAAAAAAAAAAAACAGCATTTAGTTGGTTTCAATCATGCAACCCAGCTTGGGTTGGAGAGGATGCTAATTCTTCTGAGACCTTGAAAGTTCACACCAAATACTGAAATTTTAGCGTTTGAATTCCCCATTTAATTGCGCTGCCTTTTTTTTCGAAATTCATACATTTTTTTACGTTACATCTGAACACAAAAATTGATCAAGAAGGAGCTATTTAAAATGGATGTATTTTAAAAGTTGGCACCACTTTTTTACAGAAAAAATAACTGTCAAATAAAGAATATTGTTAGACCAGTTCAGAAGAATGAGAACTCAGCAATCTCGTCCATACGAACAGGTCTCCTCAGCAAATTTTCAATACTAAAGAAAACAAAATTTGGATCCGCCGCCTTAATATAAACTCGCCAGTTATCCCAGATATTTTTCGATTACTGAGTTAAAACCGGAAAATTTATTTGCTTTTTAGCACAGGACAATAATTAACCTCAAAAATAAAAAAAACTGCCTAACAAAAGGCGAGTTTGTATTCTAAGACTTCGAAGTAATGTTGGTTAACTCAGGTTTAACATCGATATAAAGACGAACTCACACTAATCTACTAATTTTTTAAGTATTGTTGAAGCAATGTGATTTCTAACATTGACGAGCTACATACCTACTTGTACATATTTACATACATCGTGTTTATATATAATTATGTCGATTTCAATTGTTAATCCAGAACTCTTCAATCCTTAACCGAAAAAGTAAACACCAAATTCTCGATTCTGAAGTTTAATGTGATTGCATGTGTAAAGCGTGACTAGTGTCAAACTCATATTTGTGAATTAAATTGTCTAAGCATGGCCGACACAACGATGAATTTAATTGACATTTAGTGGGTGTGAGTGTGTTCATGCTTCTGGTTTTGATTCTGACTTCAAATCCAGAATCGAATTTTTCTTTATTCCCGGAAATGATCTATCATTTAATATCAATCGAACTTCTTCAGAAGCATTCGGACGACATTAGTTTTAGTCGAGTGCTGCTAAACGAAAATCGACAACATTAAAATTAAAACAAAATACCCTTAGACACTTAAAAATTTGTAACCAAATAGCAAGAACACACGACATTGACGACAACTTTTCTTTGATCAATAATAATTAGAGTTGGTTTTCCTCTCATTAAAAGCTTAACATTTGTAAGGCTTTCTTTGATTAAAAAAAAAAAATTGGAACACCATGACTGTACCATTCCTTATCAGTTTGATAGTGGCCTAGCTGCCACTCTTTACAATCAAGGGGAATAAACTATTTGGTTGTACATTGAAAACAGACAAGTTCTTGCACGTCTACCATGAGAACATTTTTTTTTGTTGGTTTACTTTACGTGATTTAAACTACGCCGCACGGTGCGACATCGTAATATATAAATATTATGTGTATTTATGTAAGGCTGATAAATTCCTACAAATTGTTTGGTTTCCGATTGGAATCATTATGATTTCTATGACGAACAAGTGTTTGGGGGTTAATTTGTGTGAAGCAGTGAGTACATTAATTGGATGCGTGGTGTGAAATGAAGTACTCACAATATATAGATATGAATAATTGAAGAAGACGTGACTTGATAAGAGAATTTTAAAGGTTTATTGTTTTACAGAGTTTTTTTGCTTGACATAGGTGATTTTATGGAGAAACGTTTTTTTGCAAATTCTTCAGTAGATAAGTTCATATTTTAGTATGGATAGATACCAAGATTTAACATGGTCAATAAAGTACGGACACATTTTTAAAATGCCTCAAGTTATTTATGACTCAGAAATATAATTAGATAACATGCAGATTTTTTTTTTAAATCTATAGCACGTAAATAGTCACACCTTTCTTTCTTTGATATAAGATTTAAAATGAACATTTAAGAACCTGTAAATAAGGACAAGAGGACTCATGATACATTTAAGATGACATTTAATGACCCAGGTAAAAAAAAACTAGTTTCAGTTCTGAAAAAACAAGCCCACCGTAATACTCGCGACGCGCCGATAGAACTGCAAATCAGTTCACACTAATCTTACGTTAACATGTAAACATCTCTGAACGCAGCGGCGATAAAGTATCCTTCTGTTCGGCTGAACATTAGTACATAGTGTTTTTCTTATTTTTACGTTTTCGATTGGCTGTTCGCAGTTATTGTTTTTTTCGCTCTTTATGTTCAGTTTCTATAGAACATGGAATCCGGAGTGAAACAAGTAACTCTGAGCGTCCACTTGAAAACGACATATGACATTTCCTTTATCAATGTTGTTAACTGGGGCGTATGTGAAAAATTTAACATAAGAATTGCAGAGAAAAGTGCAGCTGAAACTGAATGGAAAACCGTACAAGAAACTGTACTAGATACCGGAAATTAAAGAAGAATAAATCTGTCAACAAAACTTTTACAAAATTTAAGAAATTAAATACACAATTCAAGTATAATAAAGTTGGACGTGAAAGATGAAAAAAAAAAATTTAATTTTCAATAAATTTCTTGCGAACATACCCTATAGCAAGGACACAACCATAGTATTTTAGTCGAAACGCAAACCAACAACAAAAAAGTTATTGTGAATGAATTGTAAAGTGCGTTGCATAATTTTAGGGTATAGTTTAAAGTTAACATTTTCGAATAAAAAAATAATTGATAATTTAAAAAGTCCGTTAAGTTCAAAATAATACTTAATTCAAAAACTCAACTGCCATTATGATAAGGTTTTAGGTTTGTTTACTCACCCTGATAAGATAATGTAACAAATGATATTTGGACACAAGATTCTGTACAGCCAATTGGTTTAAGTGTTCTCACAAATTGTCCATCTTGAATCGTATACACATTAACAGTGCCATCCTGTGAAAAATTCATTGGCCAAATTTTAATATAGAACGAAAATATTTTGAAGTAACAACTTACCAAAGATCCCGATACAACCATATCCAATTCAGTATAAATAGCTACACTAGATATCGCATCGTCATGACCATAGAGTGTAGTCAGTGGTTTGGGCGAGAAGGTATTGTGTGTATTTAATTGAGCGGCACTAGCATGCAATTGACTAGGAGCTGGAGTAGTTTGTCCATGACTATTGGATTGAATGCTCCATATGATACAGGTACAGTCTTTTGATCCCGTCACTAGGTAGGATCCACAGTTGTCCAATGACACACATGTTATTATATCTAAATTAAAAAAAAAAATATTAAAATATTTTGAGAATGCAGATAAAATATTTTTCTTTTTGTTGTAATTTACCTAAGTGCCGTGTAACCGATGCAATTGTTTTTCCTTTGTGCAGGTTAAATACTCGCAATGAATTATCCCAGATTCCACCGGAATACAAATGCTTTCCATCTGTACTGACAGCAAACATCTGTGAATTAAGGCTGTACGATGGATGGTATGGTCCAAAGATACGCTTGCGGTTTCTGAAATAATTCAATTAATTGATTATTAAAAATATATATATCTTATATTTGTGACTATTTACTTAAGGTTCGTTGTGGTAGCGTCGATTTCTAATAAGAAACCCCTATCCTTATCGTAGGATATCCAAGAATTACAACCAAGAATACCTGATTTCGATATGCTAACTAGAACATCTGGGCTTAGCTGTAGAAACGACCGCGGCGGGCTTCTGGGAGAGCTAAGGAAGACAATGGGATCTTTCGGTGTCGAAAGTTCACAATACACTTGAACAACTTTATCAAGAAATTGTGTAAGGTCAGGACGCTTTAATTCGGCACGGACTAGTTTAAGTGAGGTTTCATCTTGTGTAAGGCGTCTCGGATGAGGTTCACGCATTAACTGTGACGGAACTTGACCAAAATTATTTATCATTCCTACAAAGGGTTTATACATTAATAATTAAAGCTGTCATTTATAAAAAAATAACATACCCTCCACAGCTTCACGCTCGATGGGATTTGCGATTTTATCCAAATCAACAGCACCTTCATAAGAACAATAGTAGAAGACATTTAAGGCTTCTGCGGCTTTGGCACCTTTTTGTTTATAACTAAAATAGAATATTCATAAATTATTATAAGATATTGGTGTCTCATTGAAAATATATAAATTCGCGCTCACCCAAAAATTAAATCAATCCAATGATGAAGATTCTGGGACACATATTCAGATTCTAGAGCACGTCGGTGAATAGCAATAAACTCTTCAGGTGTTGTTGCCCATGGTGGAAGAATCACATCGTCGACCTTTTCCTTCGTTAGCTGAAGATGTCCTAAATCCAATCTTAAACAAAACCATCATTACATAGATTCAATTACTTCAAAGCTCAATAACACACTTATTCATGTTTTTAAGAAATTCAGGAAAGTAGAAAAACTCTGGAATTAATTCTTTAACATCATTGGGATTGTCCATGAGAAGTTTCCAAGTTTGTGGAATCGAATGGAACTGACGATCTGCTACATCAAATCGGCCACTTTGTAATTCAATATGAAGTGATGTGAATGGCTCCACACGCAAGAGATAATGCAATACACCAGCTGAGTTCGAATAATGCGTACCGTAGTGGAATTTTGGTATCATGCCAGAGGGATCCTCGAAGCTGTCGTACTTTGTTCGCACTTCAGCTTCATTTTTAGGATTTATCTACATTCAAAGGTTATTTAAATCCGATTTTTTCATTTTTCATACAATACAAACATACCACTCCCACTGGTTTAGATAGATTTCTAAATGACTTTGGATCGGTGAGATCAAGAATATCACTCGTATAGTCGGCCAATATCCAAGGAAATACCGGATACTGGCTTAGGTCATTATAGGAACGACCTGAATATAAACGAATATGAAAGAGTTGATACTAAAACTTCGCACTTAGAAACATACCTGCGATGGTGTTTAAATACATGAGATATTCGAAATTCGATATCTCTCTGTTAACCCACTTCTGAGTGAGCCCAGAAGATCTCAAAAGTTCCGCAGGAGAACGACCCGAACCGTAGAGAATATTTGGTGGTTGCAGGCTAAGAATCTTTGTAAATACTTTGTTTCGTGTCTGTAGGAAAGGAAAATTAGAAAATTAGATTTGTGTTATTTTTTGCTAAAGAAAATTTCCACTTACTTTCGTTGTAAAGTTAAGAAAATAGCTAGTCTGATCAACTAAAAATATTTCCAAAGCGCTGCGACGGAGATTGTATTTACGCAAATGAACCTCACGAATTTTGTTAATGGAAAATCTAAAAAAAAATAATTGAAAGTTTATTTTGTGAAATTTCAAAGATTTTGATTGATTAATTGTTTACCTAAAATCATTCTTTTCGCCATCTTCTGTCGGTGGACTTAGATCAATGAATGTAAACACAGCCTGATTAACTTCTATGCGACCTTTCACTTTGGTCATAAGAGTGATTAATTCACATTCTTGAGCGATCACAGCTTTTTCTAGTGGGACATCTTGTTGGGATTGTGCTTCGATGGTTATTCGAAGTTCTTCCTCCAACATTGAATTGTCATCGTCGAGAAAATCTCGCACAACAGCAGTTTTGATAGTCGAATCGAATTCGGAAAGTTCTCTATTAATCAAGTGATTGATTATTATTATTATTTTTTAAAATAATTTAATTTTAAAAATAAAATTATGATTTACTTTGTATCACAAGCGTTAGCGGCATTATCTCGAAGGTTTGCAGCATTTTCATGTTTATTTGGATACAGTTGAGGTTCGAGTTTTAAACGCATGCGCGCCACATTTTCGTGACTAGATAAGGTCCAAAATTCTTCAGCTGGTTTTCTAAAAAAAAAAACAACAAAACAAGAAAATGAAATAAAACAATATTTTTTGTTGGGTAGCGCGTATTCTGCGGTTGAAGCAAACCTATTATAAATACAGTTTAATATCTTCTGTGCAAAAAAATTCAATTAATGCGGCTTGTTACTAACTAGCATAGCGAGTTATATAAAAAATTTACCAATGCCTTCGACCTAAATTTGCGCTGATGATTTGTCATCTATTATAACTCGTTTCTTAGTTCTCTAAAGGAAGCGATTGATTTTTATGTAACTAAATCTGAAGTTAAAAATGCATCCAAGCCACCTTGGTTCAACAAAAGGCTTATTAATTTAAATAACAAAAAGAATAAGGCTTACAAAATGTTGCGAAAAACCAATTCTGATGCCAATCTGCATGTGAAATATCTTGACCTCGAAAAGAGATTCAATATTTTAAACAAATTCTTATACAAAAGTTATAAATATTCCATTGAATCAAAACTAAAAAAAATAGCAAATGTTTTTGGACTTTCATAAAAAATAAAATGAACTCAAATGGAATTCCCAAAAGTATGCAATATTTGGAAAATTCTTACACCATCTAAGAACTGTGTTAGTATAGGCCAATTGAGTGTTTCAATATTAGATGTAGAAAAGACCTTATTGGGCCTTAAGGAAGAAGCAAATGCTGGTCCAGATGGGATCCCTCCTATACTATTAAAATACTATTAAAAAACTGTGCTACCATGCTATCTGGAATACTGTGTCTTATTTTTAATAGCTCTTTATATAATGGTAAATTTATTCCAGAATGGAAAATTTCCTTCGTTTAACCCATTCATAAAAGTGGCCCCAAACAAGATGTATGTATAATTACCGGCCAATATGTAAATTATCTGCAATACCTAAGGTTTTTGAAAAAAAAATAGTTTCTGATAAATTAAACTTTTTGTTTCTGGTAGATCGACATCTACAAATCTTACTGTTTTTACAAATTACATCTTAAATTCCCTAAAAAAGAGTTACCAAGTTGATGTTGTGTGCACCGACTTTGCCAAGGCGTTTAATAGGGTACATCATATAATATTATTATCAAAATTAGAAAAAATGGGCTTTTATTCAAATATACTAAAATAGTTCACATCATACCTTAAGGGACGAATTCAATATGTTTGCATTGATTTTCATATTTCAAAACCTATTTTTGTTTCATCTGGTGTTCTCCAAGGAAGTCATCTTGGTCCAATTTTGTTTCTCCTATTTATAAATGACCTACCTACTGAAATTTCTAATTCAATCTGTCTAATGTTTGCTGATGACCTCAAATTTTTCAGATGTGTACATAGTTTGACCGACTGTATGCTGCTCCAAGACGACACAGAAAAGCTTTCCAAGTTGTGCAAAATCAACCAATTAACGTTTAATATTTCGAAATGTCAAAATGGGTGGGCCGAATTCCTTCAAACTTGGTATAGCGTTTTTTTTTTGTGAAATTGCCATTATGTTAAATTTCATTTTTCTCGAAAATGGTTCTAACGATTTTGATTTAAAAAATCAGAGCATTTTTTCGATATGAACTATTATATGGTTGGAAAACAAATTACCAATAATAGCTAAGAACGGTACCGATTTTTTTGCTTTCTACTATCTCGAATGCGGCTTAGGTGATTCTTTCGTTCTTTTGAAATTTTACCAATATTATACAGGTTTAGGTACGTCAACTTGTGATGCATACCAATATTTTTAATTTGTATTTTTAAAAACATACTCGTATTTTAAAACTTTTTTAAATAATTTAATATTTTCAAAACATCTCATTATTTTTTGTTTCAAATTATTTGTACACACAATATGCTTTATTCCTAGAAACCACTCCACAGATTTGAATAATTTTATTTTCATAAAGTGAAATTCATCTTTATCAGTTTGTTTGCTAAGGCTAAACTCGGGAACCACACCTACAATTTAAAAAATTCTTTTGATTTTGAAATGTTGTTTGCAAGTGGCTTGAGGTTAATATATATTCAATATTCTCAACAAACTATTAATTTCTAATATGGTGCCACGCGACCTTACGCTGAAATGCAAGAAATATTGTATGAATTCAGCAGCGCATGTAACCGTGAAAATACAAGATTTCCCGATTTTATGTGTTTACATACGAAAATAAGTTTTAGATGCAAACTTGAAAAAATTGGTAGTTCAGTGCGAAACCTTAGCAACCTTTTTGCTTTCCTGAAAATATTCCTGCCGACGGTCAATTCATGTAGTGTATAAGCCCCGCATAAATTACAGAAAAGGAAGACATCTAATGTCGAATTTCTTTTAAAGTAAGACCGCACAATGCGACACTTTCCGACGCTATGCATAATTTTTTTTTCAAGCCGCACTTGCATAGCAGCCTTTCTCGTCTTCGTTATCATCATAATGTCATGTGTGATTATTATCTCAATTTTTTTTTGTTCAAAGAATGCATAACTTTCCTTATATTGTACTAACTATAATCGCATGTAAAAACGAAAGCGAAGAGTCTCAAAATGAAGAATAGTTCGTTTGCAAAAAAAAAAAAAAAAATAATAAATCTTCTTTATTAAATTTAATTAGAAAGCTAATCCTGGTTAAATAAACGACAAAATAAATGAGAAATCATTTTCCTCACAAATTTTGTTTCTTGGTGCCCGGACAACACCGGGGACTTTCTGCTAGTTTGGAAATAAAATACATAACAACTACGGAAGTAAGCAAGACAAAAACCAATTTGGATATAACATCCATGGAAACAGCAAAACGTAAACAAAACAAAATATTTATAAATTTGGAAATTCTATTTCAAAAT
Source organism: Philhelius pedissequus (assembly GCA_910595825.1). Lineage (NCBI taxonomy): Eukaryota > Metazoa > Arthropoda > Insecta > Diptera > Syrphidae > Philhelius > Philhelius pedissequus. The sequence continues at coordinate 148,193,892 of OU343162.1, read as the reverse complement.
CAGGATAAATTTATGAGGTAAGTGCAAATATTTGTGTACTAAGCATATAGAACATAACTTACGAGTATACATATATTAAATTTAATGGCCTATACGTTGCCCAAATGACAACAGAAGAAGATACAATAACTTTTATGGCGTGTGAAATGGTAAGTCGTCAGTTTAACTGTCATATACAGACAAACTGACATCAAAACAAAATTACACTTTTATTATAATGGGTTATTCATTTTGCGGTTTCAAAACTAAACGTAAATAAAACACATATAAAATATTTTTTTTCATGATATTTCTTTTATTTTATAAAGTTTGAACGTTGACATTATGTGTGAAACACTACATCATTTAAATGACCACCATGCGAATTGTTTCAAGCATCGATTCTTTCGAGGTAATTTTCGACCACTTTTTGACACATATTGGGCGGTATCTCAGCCATAACTTGACGAATGTTGCGTTTCAAGTGCTCAAGAGTTAAAGGTTTATCTGCATAAACACGGTCTTTCGCGTAGCCCCACAAAAAAAAGTCAAGCGGTGTCAAATCGCATGATCCTGGTGGCCAGTTGATATCGCCACGACAAGAAATTACGCGGCCAGGAAATGTCTCTTGCAATAAAGCCATATTCGCTCGAGTCTTGTGGCATGTGGCACCGTCTTGTTGAAACAACATATTCTCCAAGTCGTATTCTACAATAGCAGGCACAACGAATTGACGGTGACAGTCGTTCCATCGTCGTTTTCGAAGAAGTAAGGTCCAATCACACTTCCGGACCAAAGAGCGCCCCAAACAGTGACCTTTTGTGGATGTAATGGCCTCTCTTCAATTACTTGAGGATTCTCATAACCCCAAATACGACAATTTTGTTAATTAACATACCCACCGAGTGAGAAATGTGCTTCGTCGCTGAAGAAAATTCTGTTCGAAAAATCGCTGTCAACCGCCTGTTGTTCAAGCACCCATTCGACGTATCTACGACGTTGTGAATGGTCAGTTGGCTTCAGTGGTTGTGTGAGCTAGACTTTATATGGATGTAGGTGTAGATCCAAATGCAAAATGTGTCATAATGTGCTGTAAGACAGTGCTAATTCCTGAGAACGACAAGGAATCGAGACATTCGGGTCTTCGGCAACACTTTCACTTACAGCAGCGATATTTTCAGTGGTACGAGCGAAACGATGATGCACAGGCCTTACAATATCTGTAACCAATCCAGTCTCTTCAAATTTCTTCACAATCTTGCCAATTGCTTGCGTAGTTGGACGATTATGTAAACCATAATCTCCTCTTAAAGCACGATATGTGGCTGTGGCAGAATCATCATTTTTGTAGTAGGTTTTAACAATTTCTATTTATAAATTGGTTTAACAACTTAGTTTGACAGATGTCGACTTCCAGCCCTATACTTTTGAAACCGCAAAATGGATAACCCTTTATTAGTAGAGATACATACATTTTTTTTTTATTTTTTTGCAAGTTGTTTAATTAACTTCTCTTTTATTTTTTTACAACAAAGATAATAACAAGACATCAAATGTCGTGTTATAAAATAAAATAGTCGACATAAATTAATCTTATATGGAAAAATTCGGAGTAAAAAGAGTGATCCCGAATAGCTAATCGAAAACGACATTATGATTCGACAAATGACGTTATATTTACTAATAACAGAAACTAAACAACTGTCAAGTTATCAATATTCAAATTGTTACCTTGTCATTTTATTTTTTTCTGATACCTTCAAAGTTCAAACACTTTTTTCTTCGAGAATGATAGTGACAGTTTACGAGCAGTAAAAAGTGACACTTGAGTTTTTAAGTTCAAATTAAATATTTTACTTTCATATCATGATCACACACGTGCCCAAGCCCATGTCTATATACTAACATTTTAAATACTCAATCAACGGAATAATGAATTTCCAAGAAGAGGTACATTGATCTTATTTGATGGTATCAATTAAAATTTTTCAGTTTTTAAACTTTCAATTGAAATTTATTGGTCGAATTCTTTGCAAACAATTCCACTTTTTTCTTTTAATGACAAAAAATACGTCATGGCCTATTAGTATTCTTCACACTAATGCTAAGTGGCCATTTTTCAAAGCAATGTATTTGAATAAAGCGTTTTTAAAACCCAAAAACAGATACAGACAAAGTGAAATCATCTAATGAAAAAAAAAAATGAATAATTATTTCACGTAGAGGTTCATATTTTATTGCAACCTCGTTCGAAGATCGTTTTCGAATGAGGAATCACCTATTTGGAATTCTAATGAGCCCCATTAAGAATCTCTTCCATGGCGATTGTCTGCTACAACCATCTTTCAATTTAAGAAGAGTAAAAAGTAAGTTTTTTTTTGTAGAAATAATTTTTTTATGAGTTTTTTTCCAATTTGTGTTTACAATAATTTCAAAGAGGACAAGAATAAAAAAAAGTGATGAAAGCAATTTACAACAATGACAATGAAGAGTTTACTGATTTTATACAATAGAGGTCACTCTTATTATTCCACGAACTCTGAATTTTGCGGCGATCAATTAGCTATTTTATGAAGGTTGTTTTCAGGTAAGACAGGGTTTTTGACGAGATCCGGTGCAGGCTTATGCTACGATGGTTTTGGCAGCAAGAACTGGAGCAGGTGCAACGATTGTTTTGGCGGCTACAACTGGGGCAACGGCTGCAACTGGTACATCCTTTTGAACGACGGCATTGAATCCACTGATGTCGTCAGCGTAGTAAGAGACAATACGGCGGGAACCGTCAGGTTCGATCAGGGAGTAGGATCCACGGACAACATCTCCGTCACGGCTTTCCTCTTGGGTTTTTGAATCACCGGTTAGGGTGTCTTGGACATCATAGGCGAACTTGTATTGTGGGAAGGAATCTACCTCCTCAGCGGCAACAAGTGGTGCTGGAGCAGCAACAACTGGAGCTGGGGCAGCAACCAATGGAGCTGGGGCGGCGAAGGATCTGGCGGCAACAACTGGGGCTGGGGCAGCAACGATTGGCTGAGCAAAGGCACGGGCAACTGGGGCAGCGTACGCAGCCCTCTGGATCAATGGAGCGGAATAGTACTGGGCGGTGTAAGGCGAGGCGTAGGCCAGAGGAGCAGGTCCTGCAGCAATCAAAGGTGCAGCTGCGGGGATAAGGCCTGCTTTAGCTGAGATAGCCAATGTGGAAAGAACTGCAATCTGTGAATGAAGTCAAGAATTAGTGTAATCCGGTCGGTCAATTATCCAAAAAAGTGCGTTATTCCATAAAAAAGACAAAAAGAACCAATACTTACAATAAGCGGACTCATTGTGGGCTTAGGAAGGATTGTTTCTCACTGTCTGATGCTCTAAAGTGAACTGACATACTGCTGAAACGGCAGTGCGTCTTTTTATACCCAAAAAATAAATTTCCATGCCTCAGTTTGTTAATTTGAATATTTCATATACCTATCTACCTACTTACCAGAGAAGATGGGGCGCGCGAACTGATTTTGCCCCGTAAATTCAGTGTTTTCAATTTCCAAATAGTAATCCGCAGTCGTGGCACGTAAATCGGGTAATATACCATGGCAATATGCACGCGGGAATAATTGTTATTCAATTTTCATACAATTAAATTTTCAACTCCATATGCAAGCCATCATGGACTGCGAGCGGGCGTAGGTATAAGAGTTTGAAATATCCAAAAAAAAAAAAAATAATAATAATGTGAAGACTTTCAAAGCCTTGTGAAGGCCTTTGGCCAAATTGTTTTTTTTTTTTGTGTTTTTTATTTTGGCAATAGTGTGTCCTCTCACGCATAATCAAATACAAACTATAAAATCAGATCATCGAATACCAACATGTTCTTAACCAGCTTTTACCATTAAAAAAAAGGTGAATTCGGGTAAAACATTTTTGGTGAATTTCTATAAGCAAAACACTACGAGTATGATAAGGGAAGTACTCGTGTATGAGGAAGCTTTCCAAATTGTAGCTTTTTATTTGTAAAATTAAAATTTTAAATATCTTTATCAATGCCAATGCGAGACGGGAAGACTTTCGAAATCACATTAAGCTTGGATAATGGCAATGGCTAGTGGTGATATGAAAATGACGCCTTAATTAGTATCAAAGGTCACAAAAAAAAAGCAAAAAACCAAGGAGACGGGTTAATAAAAAGTGCTAATCGAGGACACCTTTCTTAAATAGGTACCTTTAAATGAATGGACTCCCTGAATCTTATTTTATAATAAATAAATAAAATGAAGTTCCATACAGCAAAGATTTCTCTTAATTACAAGACTTGAGGAAATACACCTACACGACAAATCCTGCTCTCGAGGTGGATATGTTTTTTTTAAAGCAAAATTAGGATTGTCTTTTACAAACTTCCGTTGATTGACAGTAAACCCTTTTTGATTTAATTGAAGAAAAATATGTTTATATTATTTTTGTTTTTGTTTTGCAAAATTATTAAAACAACAATTTATGTTTTCGTAAAAAAAATATTTTTTTCTAACAATCAAACACTACATTACGATCAGAACACTAAAAAAGTGGGTCCCCCAATTCCGTCTGCCTGTCTGTCTGTCATTCTGTCTGTCTGTCATCGATTCTACAGCGGAAACGGTTGGATAGATTTGCGTCAAACTTGGTACATATTGTTCTTTCATATTACCGAAGCCCACACTTTTTTTTCATTTTTTTAAGACGACAAATAACAGTAGCTCCCATACATTTTTTTTCCAAAAACAAAAATCTTATTTTTCTCACAAACGGCACTAACGATTTTTATAAAAAAAAATCAGTTCATTAATGAAGGGAAAAGGTCCTTTTCATAATTTTTTTTTTTGGAAAAAATTGTTATTTTTGGTACCTCTAGTAGAACATTTTTTTTTTGGTTTTCGATTTTCTCGGAAACGGTTAATTTGATTTTTTTGAAATCTTTTACACAGAAGCTCCTAGAAAGTTTAAACACTATTGTATACCAAAATTTGTCATGAAAAATTTTTTTGGAAATAGTTTTTTTTTTGAAAACTCAAAATTTCGAAAACGACTCAATAGATTTTTTCGAAACCTCGTATTTTGTAGTTTTTTGACATTATCTTGAATAGTTAAAAAAAACTATTTTTCTAAAATAAAAAACAACGGTATCTCCCATACAAATGTTAAAAAAAACCGTTAAGAAAGAAAAATGTATTTCTCGAAAACGGCTCCAAGAATTTTTATAAAAAAAATTGTCTATTCTTAAATAAGTAGAGTTCACTTTTAAGTATAAAAATATTTCTTTTTGCGTACTTATTAACGGTACTTCCCATAGAACCACTTTTCATATTTTCGACTTTTCCAATATTGGATGAACGGATTAAAATAATTTTTTTTTATACAAATGCTCCCTAAAAATGTTAATAAAACTCTTACTGCTCCTGAGTAAGTCGTGGGTTTACCCGAATTTCCCTTGGACTAGCTTTGGGCAGTGACTAGATTCCTAACCGATCTTCCCCTCTCGCTCCTTCTGAGTAAGTTGCGGGCGTGTCTATTCGCTATTCTCTGTCTGCTCCTTCTGAGCAGAACGTGGGCCCGCCAATTATATGAAATACCGTGTTATTTATCGTAAGTTAAAGAGTTTGTAAGAAAAATTGTTAGGAAAATATCGTAAGCTATAAAAGATAATTAAACTGAGTTCTAACCTTCTTAAAACCCGAGTTTTATTGTGCTTTCTTCGGGATACCCAGGACACCAACGAGCTCACCTCAGTCTTTGGAAAAAAATCATCACAATGTCTGGTTTTATAAATACTTAGCAATTGCATTAGTTCGGACGCTTTTATACGTGGCATTTTTCCTCAAAAAAACCAGTGCAAACAAATAATTCATTAAAAATTGCTGCGTATACAGCAGACTGCGTTTTCTGATTGATTCTAAGAAAAGTATAAAACATTTCAAGTCCCAAAAATGTACTATTTATTCATATACACGTACAAGTGTTATTGTTTGTTGTTTTTTTTAGAGTGATCAATTAAATTAATTATCAATTAAATATAAAGAGAACAATGGATTTTAGAGAAACACAATTTGTAACTGAGCAAAAAAATTCATTCGATTGTTAAAATCGTTGACTTCACTTTCTCATGTACTCAGCATTTAAACTCGTTCAAGAAATCCCATCACTATCAACGAGCTGATGTTTCTGATTAACCGTTATATTGTTTCGTTATTTTTAAAGTGTGAAATTTTGATCTAAAATTGTAGCAAGAAGAAATAAAATGTAAACCCTTATTAGTTTTTAAAGAACAACTAGCTGACGACTATTCTATTGAATAGTGTATACCTAATTTTGCAAATACAAAATTTCTTTAATTTTTTCTAAATAAATTATGGCAAGATAATTTTAAGTATTTAATAATACATTTTTAAAACATAATTTCAAAAAATCATTCGCCTGTTTTCGAAATGCATATTGATTTTTCAAAAAAAAAAAATATTTTTTTTTAATAAAATCCAAAAAATGTTTCCATAATGGTGGTGTGCATTATCAAGTTTGAAGAAAATCTTTTAAGCCGTTTAGGCAGTAGATCCGCCTAGAGAAAGACAGACAAACGGAATTGCGGGACCAACTTTGTTGGTGTTCTCTATGATCGTGATGTCAAGTTTGATTAAAACTGCAAGCAACAATTCGATTTAGTTCACATGAGCGAAATCCCAATTTTTGAGTAAGTTAACTCTTTTGGGAGTTAGTTCATAGAGCAGTTTGGTGCCGTTTCTCATAAAAAAATATCACCACGACATTGAAAATAATGTATCAAAAATCGCAAAAATATTTGTTTTTATTGTTTTTGTATAAAGTTTTTTTTTGAAAATTTTAAGGCTTTTTCCCTAAGTATTGATCCATTTAAGGCGGCTTTACATGGATCTGCATCTGCAGAGTTGAAGAAAAGTAGAACGGTCCAATAATATAAAACAAACATAAAAGTAAGACAGGGTACACACTAATAACTTACTCGAACTCTGCTATAACTTTCTTGAGACATCTCTCAATCACATGTTCTTAGCGTTCAGTTATGTAGTTTTGAGAAGAAAATTTTCGCTTTTTTCGTTGTTTTTAAGCTAACTGAGCTGAAATGGTAAAAAAAAACTTCAAAATTCGTTATCTGAACGGAACAAATTATGGTGCAGATGAAAATGCTATAATGAAGATGAACATGTTCATCTTCACTATAATCTGCAATCTTCAGGTTCGTACTTCCTATAATCTTCATACATGAAGATGATCTCCATTTTGGTTTTCGCTCTCTATCGCACAAGTATGAATTTTTTATTTTGTTTCCTCTTTTTCTGCAGATGTCAATGCAGATGAAGATGAAGATGCATGTAAAGCCTCCTTTATGCATTATAATATTTTTCATTTGAATCATCCGCGACGATTCGGGTATTCGCGAACGAATCATATTCATTAGATTTGGTTCGTTTGTAAACCCAAATTCTAAAGGAACCAGCAACAACATTTTTGATAGAATCAAAAATAAACAAATAAGCAACTTGTATTTTTATTAAATTAATGCAAATATCATAGATACGAGTATGTGCAATTCATTGCATTTCGAATGGCTCTCTATAAAATATATAAATTGTATGCAGATTTATGACCACATCTACTAACAAGTGCAACCTGCACTTTATGGGCAGTGAAATTTGATTTATGTGCTTTTTATTTCTGTGTTTCGATTATAAACTTTTTAACATTCATTATTGTTTTAAACAGAATTCTTCGTCAATGCTTAACTTTTATTTATTAGGTAAAATTAACCAAACAAGAAATCGTGCCAAGTGTTAATGAATCGTGTTTTGCATACGAAAATACTAAATTCTGTCACAATCACACATATACAGTCTTGTGCAAATTAATTGGGACAAGCAATTTTTGTAATGAATTTGGTAGCATGCCTTGATTTTTGCGTATATTTTTTCAATTTTTTGGTAAGTGCTTCATGAATTAGTTGTGTTACTATTGAGGGTCCTGGAAACTTAAAGCCCATCGAAGGCATGATGAACAGCGACAAATACGCAGATGTCCTGACACATATGCTTCTTCCTACCATCCGAAGAAGAACTTCTTCGCAAGAATCAATTTTTCAACAAGACCTTTCCCCGTGCCACACGTCCAAAAAAAATTAAGCAATTTTTCGCAAAGGAGAATATTAATGTACTGCAGTGGACTGGAAACTCACCTGATCTCAACCCAATTGAAAATTTATGATCTATCATTAAGGCGCGGGTTAGAAAAAAGTACTGTACAACAAAAATCAAGCTAATTACATCAATCATTGATATACGGTTTAACGATGCAAAAATAAAAAATATTTTTGAAAAGTTGGTTCTATCAATGCCAAAGTGTGTAAAAGAAGTAATAGATGCTAAAGGGGGGCATATAAAATATTAAACAAAGTATCGGTACAACGAAACAACTTCTTCGTCAACGAATTTCCAACCACAAATCCGACATTAATTTAAAAAGTACTGGGAAGACAGCATTGGCATTACACTCCATTGAGCATGGATACAAACCAGATTTTGACAGAGTGGAAATCCTGGAAAGAGAGAAACATGTCTCCAAGCGGTATACTCTAGAAACGCTTCATATTATTAACAACAAAAGCAATATGAATCGTAAACAAGACAGCCAGAACATTTCATCGGTTTACTGCTTTTTGGTGACTAAGCAGAATCCGTGACAATATAAAGCCGACTAAACTTCAATCGAAGTGTGTTTTTATATCATAAAAAAATATTTTTTTACACATTGATTTATATTTGTTTTTCATTGTATTATTTATGTTTATCTGTAATACGTACTAAATGTAAGTTTGCCAAAATTTTACACTAAATGTTCTTATGTGTATAATATGTTCATTTTATTTTTGTAAATAAAAGATCCCCTGAAGAAGACGGCAACCACCGTCGAAACGTCGGGAAAGGAAATGAAATTGTTTCATTAAAAATACATTACGACCAAAACAGCCAAAAGAGGTATATTTAAATCTCGAACACCTATAATTATTAAACAAAAGTTTATACACTTATTTATTAATATTATTTAAAATAAATGAAAAAAAATATCAAAAATCAGTTTGTCCCAATTAATTTGCACAAGACTGTATTATGTTCTTCTATAGACATTCGTATTGTTTCAAATATTTGAGTTAATAAATAACCAAAAAAGTTGGCAACATTTACCAGTATGCATATGTGCACAAATAAAAGTGTTGAACTCACGCATTTACTCGTAATTTAAGAATGTGGGCCACAAAATCCTATGCCAATAACACATATGTATATGTTCTTATATACATATGTAAATATATGTATGTATGTATAAACTAGAGCTTGAAGTTAAATTCGATTTTTTTTCGTGTGGTGAATTAAAATTTACCACACAATTAAGCTCATTTTGTTTTTGTCCGAAATCCATTTAAAGCTGAAATTTTCCCAGACATCATTTCATTAACAGTTTGCGTTGGGTATAGTTGACAGCTTGACGGCACAAGTGCTCGTATTATAGCTCAAACTATTTGTATGTTAAGTCATTATTTGCTAACTGTTAGATTCAAGTAGGTACGTGACTGGCATTGAGTATGTTAGTTACTTCGGTTGTTGTGACCTTGGGGTTTACATTAGTTTTAACAATGTAATTCTTGTTGGATTTTTTTTACCTCAATAATGAACGCACATGTTTAGTTAAATCTCTAAAAAAAAAACTGAAAAAAAATAAGAGCAAATTGCTCTTTTTTTAAATTAATTTTAGGGGCATTATTTACTTGCGATTGTAAGCACTGTAGGTCAAGTTTTGCATTTCGTAAAAAAATCGAACTCGGGATTTTAATCAAACTTGGCCTTACGATGGTAAAGAATAAAAAGTGGGCACCGCAACTCTGTCTGTCTGTTGTCTGTCTGTAGAGCGATCAACTGCCTAAAGCGCCGAAGCAATTTTCTTCAAACTTAGTACCTAATCTTATTAGGCGTTTGTCTATATTCTTTTCTCTAATCTTTTTTTTTTAGCCCCAAAAATAATGGTAACTGCCACACAATTTTTGCACCAAAAATGATAAATCTCAATTTTCTAGAAAACGGTTCTAACGATTTTGGTAGAGGCGTTTTCTTTTTTCGTTCAGGACAAATATTTGAAAAGAGTTCGAGCACATAGAGTATATACTCTGAACTTGTTAAGAACAAAGCGAGCTGTGACTACTATTTGTTTTTTAAGCACACTTGAACCTCACAAGCCAGAATAAATGTTCATTATAACGTATTTTGTACATAGATGCACATAAGATACATCATTTTCATTCTTGGCGTACATGGAATTTCGTGTGCTCAGCAATTTACTCAGAAGATTATGTACGAGCACATCGAGCGTACTCTGACCATGTTCAGAACGAAAAAAGAACACATTCGGAGCTCTAAATGCTCTGAGCGAAAAAGGAACACAAAAATTTTTTTTGACAACTCAGATTCTGAACTTAAGAAGAAAAACGCATATTATAGGAGTATAGTCTACATTTTGGCTTAAAATTTTTTGCAGTACCTGCTATAGAACGTTTTTATTATTTTCGACTTTCCCATTAGCGACTCAAAGGATTTCGATTATTAAAATATTTATACAGGAGTTCCTTCCGATTCTGAATAACGCTGCGTAATTAAATTTTTGAAAAATAATTGTTTGGATTTTTGACAAAAAAAATTGTGTGAAAATTTGAAAACCTAAAATTGACATGCATGTGTTTTTTTAAAATAATAATCGAAACGAAATGTTTGTATATAAAAACTTAAGTAAAAAACCATTTTGAAAATATATTTAACATTTTCTGCTAAGAATCTTGTGCTTACGATGTGATCGAACATGTGAGTAATTACGTGTGATTCATTCGTGCATTTTATTAAGAACTCATTTGCTGCACAAATTTTATATTCAGGAGGCGTAGAATTCGTCCACTCTCTCAAAATTGTTAATGCAATCGCTCTAGAATTATTAAATGGTAGGAATTGAAGTACATACAAGAAAATAATGTAAAACTGTAGATTCTCCATTTACGAGCCGTGACATTTTAAAGAATGTAATCTCTTATAAATGCAATCTTTAATGAGTCATTCATTGATCTCAGTTTATTAATTTGAGATTAATAATATTGCAATAATTGAACCGCATCATTTTACAGAATTCGATCTTTGTAGTATTTTGCAGAATTTGTAGTCACAGTTTGAAAATGAAGTGAACGAATGCAATTTTTTTATTTAACTAAATGAATGACTTATAATTATTGCAATTCACCTTCGACTCGACAAATACAACTACACAACGTGTTAAAATTAAAATGGTATAAAATCACTACAAAAATGGTGAAATATCACCAAAACGTTTCTTGTAATTTTTGGTACATCATTTTATTGACTGATTAATTGATTTTGCCCAAAATTGGACTTAGCAGATTTACGCATTTAAAAAAAGATATACACATCTTTCTATCTCTATCTCTCTCTAATGTTATTAATAAGCAAATTATAATTTTTTACGAACCAAAGTTTTAAAAATGTCAAAATTTTTAGTCAACTTCGAATCTCATAACGAATAGGAGCAAATGACAAATTTGTACATAAATATCTACATAAGTTTTAAACAACGCAACGTCTGAAAATGGACTTAGTCTAATTGACTTTGCAGCGGCACGTAACGTCACCATTGCAAGCACACGGTTTCCTCATCTCGACATACACAAAGGGACTTGGCGGCATCCAGATCAAATAACCGTCAATCAGATTGATCATGTTGCGATCGATGCAAGGCACGCCTCCAGTATTCTGGATGTTCGCACCTTCCGAGCAGCTAACATCGACTCGGATCACTACCTTGTTGCAGCCAAGGTAAGAATGCGAATAACCCGAACGTCCCAACAACGGAGTAACACTGTGAGGAAGTATGACGTCGGAAAACTGGAATCGCAAGAGACTGCCAGAACATATGCCGATCGAATATCCCGTAACCTCTCAACAAATCTATTGCCGCCAGCATCAAGTGCCGAAGACCAGTGGCAACGCTGTCAACAAGCCATCAGACGTGCCGCAATTGATGTGCTAGGTTTCACCGGACCTCCACCACGAAACCGCTTGTTCGATGAAGAATGCAGGCAGGCACATGCAGCTAAACAAATGGCATATAATGCGGCGCTGCAAAGAAGGACGAGAGCTGCTCGCAAGCTCTACGAGCAGAAAAGACGGGAAGAACACCGGCTTCTCCAGAAGAAAAAGAGAGATCATGAGAAGCGCGCGATCGAAGATATTGAGAGATGCTGCTAAAGGATCATTGTGCGGAAGTTTTACCAACAGGTAAAAAGAACGTGTCAAGGCAAAAAAACCGGCACAGAAGCCTGTAGAGATAGGAATGGAAACCTCGTAGTAGAGTCACATTCGGTGCTGAGTATATGGAAGGACCATTTCTGCAGACTGTTAAACGGCGATGAAGACCAAAATCCCGCTGTCATGCAGAATGAACCATTCAACAATATCCAAACTAAGAAACAACAGAGCTGCTGGCCCCGACGGTCTACCCGCCGAACTCTTTAAAGCAGCCGGAAATGACCTGGTACAGTGCATACACCAATTCATCTCTAAAGTCTCGTCAGAAGAAAGTATGCCTGATGAATGGAACCTCAACATCGTTTGCCTGATCCACAAAAAAGGAGACCATCTAAACTGCGCCAACTATAGAGGAATAAGTCTCCTGAATATCGGGTACAAGATCCTTTCTGCTGTATTATGTGAACGTCTGAAACCATTTATCAGCAACCTGATTGGACTCTATCAGTGCGGTTTCAGGCCAGGAAAGTCCACAATCGATCAAATGTTCACGCTACAGCAGATTCTGGAAACTACCCAAGAACTCCAAATCGATACCCACCATCTCTTTATCGATTTTAAGGCCGCGTACGATAGCATTTACAGAGACGAGCTATACAGAGCCATGTCTGGTTTTGGCATCCCCACAAAACTCATCCGCCTGTGTAGGATGATCATGGAGAACTCTCGCTGCTCCGTCAAGGTTGGTACTGACCCCACAGAAGCTTTTTATGTCAAGAAAGGATTCCGACAAGGTGATGCGCTATCGTGTGATTTCTTCAACTTAATACTTGAAAAAAATTGTAAGGAAATCCCATGTTAACTCTACTGGCACAATTTTTTTCAAGTCTGTGCAATTGTTAGCATACGCTGATGACATAGACATCATTGGCAGAACCCAACGAGCTGTCACTGGAGCGTTTGCTAATATTGAAGCTGAAGCGGCTAAGATGGGACTAGCAGTCAATGAGGCCAAAACGAAGTACCTGCTGTCCACAAAAAGGGACATACAACACCGGCGGATTGGACAAAACGTCACAATAGACAGGTACAAGCTTGAGGTAGTTAGGGACTTTGTCTACCTCGGATCCGCTATAACATCTAACAATAACATCTCGTTAGAAATAAAGCGAATAATAACTCTTGCCAATCGCTGTTCCTATGTGCTAGGGAGGCAATTGAGTAGTAAAGCCCTATCTCGAAAAACAAAGGAGACTCTTTACAAGACTCTGATCATCCCAGTCCTGCTCTATGGCGCCGAGACATGGACTCTATCGAAAGCGGATGAAGATATCCTTAGTCGTTTCGAGCGTAAGGTTCTTCGTAAGATTTTCGGCCCTATCTGCGTTAACGGGCTTTGGAGGAAAAGGTTCAACCACGAACTATACGAGTTGTACAGCGACATTGACCTGGTACAAAAAATACGTATATCACGTTTAAGATGGCTAGGTCATGTGGAGCGTATGGACAACAATGCTCCGGCTCGCAGGATCTTCGATTCCAACCCAGAGGGAAGACGCAGTCAAGGAAGACCTCGCCTAAGGTGGCGCGCTCAAGTGGAAGATGACCTCAACCAACTTGGAGTGCGTAACTGGAGGCAGCTAGCCAAAGATGGAGCTAGCTGGGGAGGCATGTTGGTTGAGGCCCAGGTTCGCCCCAAACTGTAGCGCCACCTAAGTAAGTAAGTAAGTATATCTACATAAGTACGAATTTTGTAATTCCCAATAGTTTAAACATGTACATATTATAAAATTTTGACACATTGAATTACTTTCGTTTATAGAAATTACTTAAATGCAGATTACTGTTTATGAAAATGTCTATACCCAGAAGGGTTTGACTGGCCGAATGGTTAAAATGGTCTAAACGATGTCAAATTTCTCACATTATAACATTATGTATCTTTTACACAATTTGATTAATTCTATTTTGACATAAGCCCATCTTGATTGCAAAGTTCTTTTTTTCAGAAAAAATTCAATTTAGTAGATAAGAGAAGTATCAAAATCGTTAAAGCCGTTTTGAAGAAAAAAACATCTCTTTTTATTTATCGAATCTCTGATATCGATATTTTAAGATTAGCGATTATTGCACTTCATAGACGAACGATTAACAATTTGAAGTCTCAAGTTTGAAGAAAAATATTTCAGCGGTTTGTAGTCTGTATAGGTCGAAATATAAAAAAAAGCAGAAAGATGAATTTGCAGGATCCAATAATTATTGGTGCAGTTATTTGAAATGATTTCTATTTCACTTAATTTATTAATGGTATCATTCCTGCAGAGAGTCGATGACAAAACAAAAATAATCGATGATAAGATCAATTATTTATACCTATTGGCAAAAAATACGGCTTGGGAAAATTGTCACTCAGAGTCTGAGAGAAATACCTATTTAAAAAAAAATAACATGACAGACGTGTCTCTTATTGCAGTGCCGACGCGCTGCTATGAATCACAGTTAGACCAAAAATATTTGACAGCATTCTTTTGAAAGAGTAATCTTACGAATGCGATGCAATGAGCTTACATCATGTAATGTCTCCAATTTATATCTAAAATCCCAATAAGGTGAAAGTAATTTTTAATTTAATTATAAATCATTTAGTGTTGTCTTGCATCATATTGTCTTACTTAAAATAGCAATTAGTAAGCTGCCTTCAACCCTTATTCGGTTGGAACAATTGTCGTGCTCATTAAATGGTTACCTCAATGATTTTTTTTAATTTGTTTTTTTAATTCTCTTTTTATTTGAGAGTGGTAATAAAACTGTGGTACAAAACAAAATACAAAATATAAAAAAAAATGTCGCAAGGTTTTGTAAGCAAACGATATACAACATAACGATTTATTTGGGTGCGCAAAGACACATTAGAAACTTGATTTAGAAAAGTTACGTTTATTTGGCACAATTTATTTAGCCTACATAGACGCCCAACTGCTTTGAAAGATATATGTACGTACGTACTAGCGAATGCCATTCACTTTGCCGGCAAAATAGATATTTAACCAGACAAGTTATATAAACAGCCGGCCGGCCGGCTAGCCGACAAAACGATGACTTATCAAATTTATAGGAGCTTAATGTCGGGGAAATCTAGATGCAAACGAACCGTACGTTCTAGCAGATTTGTAAGGATTTTCATATTTCTTTAAGATCTTCACTAGTAGTAGTACCACATACATAGATCATAGCGCGTCGATTCGAAGGTCGAAAATGGGTTATACCAGTTGTTTACCATAAAATAGAATTATGGAAATTTATGACAACCAGTTGGTGAACAATGTCAGAGATATTGTCATTTTGCTACAATCACGTAAATATGAATACAATACTCAAATCTATTCTTGACACTAAATATCAATATGACAAATAAGTACATGACTGTCAAAATGACATTATTATTGCGATATTTTTTGCATTAATTGCCACAATCCTATTTTATGACGGTATACTATTATAGGTCATCTTTAGTGATCATCGCGATGAATCCCTGAACTCACCACAAAACCTTTTTACTTGCGATTATATGTAGGTACTATAAGGCAAGTTATGTATTCGTTACGGTCATTAGGATCATAGAGAACACCAAAAAAGTGAATACCCCAATTCCATCTGTCTGTCTGTCAGTCTGTCTGCCTATCCTCGAGTCTACAGCCTAAACGGTTGGATAGATTTGCGTCAAACTTGGTACACATTATTTTTTCGGTAATATGCCCACACGATTTTTTCATTTTTTTAAGACGACAAATGACAGTAGCTCCCATACATTTTTTTGGCCAAAAACAAAAATCTTATTTTTTTCAAAAACGGCTCCAAAGATTTTTATAAAAAAAAATCAGTTCATAAACGAAAGGAAAGGGTACCTTTTGATAAGTTTTTTTGGAAAAAAATTGTTATTTTTGGTACCTCTAGTAGAATCATTTTTTTGATTTTCGATTTTCCTAGGGCTGGCAACGAGACGAGACCAGGCGAGACTTTTGTTAATCTCGTCTCGGTCTCGTCAAAATCGAAAAATTTCAGTCTCGTCTGGGTTTCGGTCTAGGTCTCGCCTAACCAAGTCTCGTCTCGGCCTTGGTCTCGCCTTTTTCTCGAGAAAATTTTAATGTGCGATCTCGTCTCGGTCTCGGTCTTGGTATCATCCTTAGTTTTGGTTTCTTTCGTGTTTTTTTGGTAGTAAAAAGATGTAAGTAAAGATAAGAAGCATTGTTCGGATTGCAAATATAGAGTATGGTTGTGGTATCTCAGCAGTTCTTCGTTAAGAAAAATGCGGGAAAATGTATGAAACAAACTCGTTAGTCTGTTTTGTCTTTTGAGTTAAGTGGAAATAACATTTTGGAAGAATTGTGTAAGAAAATATATTTCATAGCAAAAACAAATAAAATGTTAAAAAAAAGAGTACCTACATACAACGCTCGATTTCTTAAAAAATAAATTAACCGTTTTGCCAAGCCCCGACCTGTCAAAAACCATTTAAGGATGTCTCCGATTTAAATGAATTAAAAAAACCTCTACAAAATTCAAATTTTAACTCAAAAAAATCGAAATTTATCGATTTAGTTTATTGCTCCCTAAAAAGTTGATTTTACACATTTTATTTGAAATTTCGAAAACAAAATATTGCTCAAATGTCAAGATATATTAAGCTGCCTACCTTTCAAGTCCTGAACTGTCAAAATCCATTGAAGCATCGGCTCGGATTAAAAAACCTCTACAAAATTCAAATTTTACCTCAAAAAAATTGAAATTTTTCGATTTAATTTATTGCTCCCTAAAAATGTGATTTTAAACCTTTTGGGTGACATTTGGAAAAAGTTGCCTACCTGTCAAGTCATAAACTGTCAACTGAGCATCGCTCCGATTTAGATGTATTAAAAATCCTCTACAAAATTCAAATTTTACCTCAAAAAATTCGAATTTTTTTCCTCCGGCAAAAGTTGATTTTAAGCCTCTTGTATGACATTTGGAAAAAAATATTATCAAAACGTCAAAATATAGTATGTTGTCTACCTATCAAGCCATGAGCTGTCAAAATCCATTGAAGGACTGCTCCGATTTTAGTGTTTGGTAACGTGAAAAATCATAAGAATTGGTACAAATTTTCACATTTAGCTGTCAAGACCCATAGAAAAAAAAGCAAGCTTGGGAAACTTGGTGAAAATCAACGTACAATACGGATCTCAAGAATTCGGTCAAACTTGGCATCTGCACGTCTTTTCCAACTTTATTGTGCTTGTCAATTATGAATGAATCTAATAGTGATATATCCTTGTACGTTGCTTATCTTAAACAAATCATAAACTAGAAATTTTGTTCTGCACTACCTAGGTCCATGAAGCTAAGGCCATAGACTTCACTTGAAACGAGTAAGTTTTACTTGTGTAAATCGAAAACTATGATTTTAAGTTGAATTTTATTAGTTGCTTATGAAAGGGCTCCGAATGGCTTACATTTTGTGCTAATTTAGTTTTCAAAGGTGTGTGATAACGTAAAAAATAGGCTGTGAAGTAACGTTATCAGACAACTTTGAAGAGCCGTATTTCCAAGATAAAATTTGAATTTTGTACAGTTTTTTTAATCCATTTTAATCGGAGCAATCCTTAAATGAAATTGACAGTTCATGGCTTGGCAGGTAGGCAATAAACTATCAGCCCTATTCTGCTATCTTTCGATTCACGTAAACATTTCACTCAATTTTTCACTATTTAGATATTTTCAAATGTCTTCTATCTTTTGAGTCCAAAGTTTTACTCATATTTTTTTGTTTAATTCTTAAGATAATCTAATTGTTAAAATTTATATTTGATCGAAATTTATATACTTTTTGAAACAATTCGTTTTTTCCGTCGGATAGCAGAATAAAAATATTCACGTGAACGTTTAACAGAATAGGACTGTATATTTTGACGTTTTTAAAATATTTTTTTTCAAACCTCACCCAAAAGGCCTTAAATCACCTTTTTCCGAAGCCAAAAATAAAATCGGAAAAACTTCGAATTTTCCGAGGTAAAATTTTAATGTTGCAGAGGTTTTTTAACCCATTTAAATCGGAGCCATCCTTCATTGGATTTTGACAGCTCATGGCTTGACAGCTAGGCAACGAACTTTGTTTTGACGTTTTGGCAATCTTTTGTCACCAAAAGGAAGCAACGCCATGCATACATAAATCGTACGTATTGTTCTCTGGATTTTCGCAATACGCCTATCTTTGTATAACTATGTACATACATATATGGTTTAATATGTTAACGCTTATATAACATTTCGCAAAAAAAACTTGCGATTATTATAAAAATTGAACATGATTATATGCTAAACAATAATGAAATAAAAACAAAATTTTCTTATAGCGAAAACCGAAACCAAACCACCGAGGCCGCCGAGACCAGCGAGACTCTCGTCGAATTTCGGTACCAAAAATACGGTCTCGTCTCGCTCTCGTCTCGGTCTCGTCTTCGGTACTTTTAAAGGAGTCTCGTCTCGTTGACGAGACCGAGACCGAGACGAGACCGAGACTAGTCTCGGTCTCGTTGCCAGCCCTAGCATTTTCCCAGAAGGTTAATCTGATTTTTTTGAGATTTTTTACGCAGAAGCTCCTAGAAAGTTTAAACACTATTAAATACCAACATTTTTCAAAAAAAAAAGTTTTGGCAATTATTTTTTTTTTTGAAAATTCAAAATTTCCAGAACGACTCAATAGATTTTTTCGAAACTTCGTATTTAGTGGTTTTTCGATATTATCTTGAATAGTTAAAAAAAAAACTATTTTTCTAAAATAAAAAACAACGGTACCTCCCAAACAAATGTTAAAAAACCTTAAGAAAAAAATGTATTTCTCGAAAACGGCTCCAAGAATTTTTATAAAAAAAATTGTCTATTCCTAAATAAGTAGAGTTCACTTTTAAGTATAAAATAATTTCTTTTTGCGTACTTATTAACGGTACTTCCCATAGAACCACTTTTCATATTGTCGACTCTTTCAATATTGTATGAACTGATTAAAATAATTTTTTTTATACAAATTCTCCCTAAAATTGTTAATAAAACTGCATACGAAAATTTTCAAAAAAAAAGTTTTTCCGATTTTTAAAAAATAAATAAAATCGATTTTTCAATTTTTTTTTAATTTGAATTTTACGAGTATTTGTATATTAATAATATCTTCAAAATTGCGTTTCAAATTTGATTTCTAAAAATGTTTTCAAAATTTTGTACATAAAAAATTAATTTATTAAAAAACCTCTCCAACGATTTTTGAAATATTTTTTTCATATATTCTTATTAATCCATGAATTCAAATTGCATCTTTGTTTTTCCTCAAACTATAATGACTAAGCAATATAAGAACATTTAATTATATGTATTATCCATTTATTTCTACCTTATTATTCCCTTTTTACGAATTTTTGCGTACGTCACTTAATACTAAATACAATGTAGGCCCTCATACATTTATATGTACATATGTGTCTTTAAAAATCACATGAATCTTATGTATGCATAGTGCACCTAAATTGTAAAGTTATATGCATATAGCTACCTTCCCACCTACATCCTTCATTTTCATTATTATATGTACATGTTTACATACATAGGTTCCATCAATATGTATATATACGTAGATATATTTTACTCTCCTAACTTACATAATTAAAATCCATAACTTAGATTTAAATATACATTTGTAGGTAGGTACCTATGTAACTATTCCTTGAATCATCCATTCGACAATTCATTATAGTAAGAATCAAGGTAATCTTATCTACATAGGCTTTAAACCTGCATAGGATAACTACACCTAACTAACTAAACCTCAATGGTTAGCTACTTTAAAGTTGTTAGCTACAAGAGCAAGTTCGTACTATCCAGTCATGCATTTTATTTTATTCTATCATCACACTGTTAAAGTTCGCAGTGTCAGTGCATAAAACGTTGAATATCACAGGAATGACGCATGTCGGCAAATATTGTCCGAAATGCGTTGACATGTGTGCCAACGTGAATTTATTCTTCAGTGTCAATGCGTTGATACTCAATAATCTAAGCACGCAGGAAAAAAGTTGGTAATTTTTTTAGTTGACAACAACAAAACGAAATTTTGAACGTATGTCTTTGGTAACAAGCAAAATTGCCTTATTTGGGAAGAAGCGACGTCAACGCATTCGAAGTTCAACAAGTGGCAATGCTTCCACAAGAAATTGGTGCATGGTTCATGGTGTCGTCATTGGTCCATCATTTTTCGAAAATAAAGTTGATGAGGCGGAGGCCGTAAAGGTGAGCTCTACAGATCCATGTTCAGATGTCGCAAGTCTATGTCAATAAGCCGCGATCAACGATTGGCTTCAAACGGACCAATGGTCAAGCTCAAATTTAGCCCGACATATGCGGCAGTCGTTAAAAAAAACTGTTCAGTACCCTGGACTCAATGCTGCGATGTGTAAATACCTTGTTGTATAAAGTATAAAGTACGGTATATAGAAAAGTGTATATATATTATAAAAGTTAAGTATTTTAATTATTATTTTTATAACTCAATAATTTGTATTCAAGTCCATTTTTTCTAACAACGAGAAGCATGCAGTTGGCAGCTCAGAAACGTCAAAGTTCAGCTAGAAAAAGTCTTGAAATTTTCATTTGTGTTTTCCCTCTACATCGCTCACTTAATCTGTGAAAAAGACGCCAGACGAAACATCAAAAATAAAATGCACGACTGGATCGCACGAACTTGCTCTTATGTTCGATCACATCGTATGCAAAACATTTCTTTTAAAAATCTAAATATATATTTGAAGTCATTTTTTACTTAATTTTGTATATATAAAAAATTTCTTTAATTTTTTTTATAAAAAAAAATTGGTATGCCAATCTTAAATATTATAATATAAACTTAAAAACAAAATATTAAATCGGCTTATTAAAGGAAAAAAATAATTCAAAGTTCTGAAATAAATACGTAAACTTATTTGAACTCAACACAAAGTACGCCGTTTTATTTCTTGGATAAATTTGAATTTATGAGAAAAACTTTTTTTTTTAAATCTGTGAAGCGGTTTTTGAGAAAAAAGTTAAAAAAAAAAAAAAAACTTTTTGAAAACATTTTTCAAAAAAAATTTAAAAACGATAATTCATAGGTATTGAGCAAATACATACAACCATAATTTTTGAAAAAAATATAATATTTAAAATATATAATTTTTTTAATAAAATAATGAGCAGTTATCAAAATATAATTTTTTTTTTGAAATGCTTTTAAGAATAAAAAAAAATATTGGTAAGCAGTATAAATTGGGCAACCTAAGCCTATTAATGTGTGAAATTTGGAAAGAATCGGTTGAGCCGTCTATGAGATAGTCTAATGCAAAAAAACGGTCCTATGGAAAGTACCGTCTTCAGACATTTAATCATTTTTTTTGCAACCACATGATACGATAGCTACAACCGTAAAAAGATGCACTGATTTTTTTAAATCAAAATCGTTAGAGCCGTTTCCGAGAAAAATAGGCTTTAATGTAACGGTTACATGGCAGGTAAGGTTAGTTTTTAAGCTAAACAAAATTCTATTTCCCCTCTGTACAATACCTAAAAAACTCTATATACCAATTTTGAAGCAATACAAAATCACCGGAAAAAGACAACAAATTCCAGAAATAATTAACACCAGACAAGGGGATGTCATGACTACTGAGAACAAGGCGGAAGCATTTGCCCAATATTTTGAAGAAAATTTCGCCCCAAACCCGCCCAACGATCCTGCATTATTACATGAAGTGGATTCAACAATAGAGCAGTTGCAGCAGACGAACAATGAAATAACTACTTTTTTTGATGAAAATCCAGCAAGTAATCCAGAGATGATCGGAAGCTTCACCAACCCCGAAGAAGTCGCCGAGCTAATCGTTAGTGGACGACCCAAGAAATCTTCTGGACCAGACATGATTTCCAACTATATCATAAGGAAATTCCCCCATGTCATGATACTATTTCCCACGAACCTATTCAACAACTGCATCAACAACTGCTATTTTCCGAAAAGATGGAACACAGCGAAGATAGTGCCGATACCGAAGAAAGTAGATAGGGGCAGCGTATCAGGATATCGTCCCATATCTCTACTAAGCAACACCAGCAAAATTCTTGAGGCACTTATTCTTCGGAGGTTGAAGACATTCTGCACCGCTAACCGGATCATTCCGGTTGGCTGTTTCTTGGATATGGAGAAAGGATTCGACAGCATCTGGATACAGGGGTTTATACACAAACTAACCATTTTTAATTCTTCAAGTACACTAATTAAAATAATTTTTAGTTTTCATAATTCCAGATCGTTCTTTGTCCAAATAGAAAACAGCAAGTCAACAATAAAGAACATTAGAGCAAGAGTTGCCCTAGGATGGAAGCTAGGTCCATACCTCTATACTCGTAACATTTTCACATCGGATCAGTCCCAACCAAACAATTCTATGAATTTGCTCTATGCAGACGACTCGCTAACATATGCCAAATCTATGTATTCAGTTATTGCAGCCCGAAGAGTAGAAGCACATGTGAGATGCCTGTGGGAATTCTAAACAAAATGGGGCATCAAAGTCAACTCAGCCAAATCCGAGCTGGTTTGCTTCAGAAGACCAGCGGGGCATCGGAACACGCCGTCAGCCACAAGTTGCCGAAGTATTATTATCAATCTGCCCGACGGGTCACAACTAAGATCCAAACCAATTGTGAAATATCTGGGTATCAATTTCGAAGAGATGTTTCGTTTCAACCCGCACGTGACAGCTACCCAAAAATGGCACATTTCGCTTTTCACCGAATCCACCCCCTAATGCGGAAAAGGAATGGACTCAGCCAGAAGACGAAACTGCTTATCTATAAGCAACTTCTCAGGCCCATTATCACATACTGTTTTCCAGCATGGTTTACTGTATCCAAAACCAGCATGAGAAGGTTTAGAATGTTTGAGAGGAAAATCCCCCGGATCTGCACGGGACTCCACTTTAACCAGCGACGACAAAAGCACTTCAGCAACAAACGGCTTTTCGAGGCGTCCGGGATAACACCCCTCGACAAATACATGATCAATGCTGCCAAAAGACTGACGAGTAACCTAATCAACCACCCATACACCCTAGTGAATAGCATGACCAGCAAAGAGAGATACCCCGAGCCAAGATATCTGGATGTGACAGCGCTACTGGACGAAGGACTTATTTATATCAACGACGACGAAGCAATCCAATTCTACGAGAATGCAGCGTCAAACTACCACCGTGGCTAGATGCCACATTAACCCCAACATCACCAGAAAACCGGGTTTGAACAACCCGAGATTATCCACACAGGTTTTAGTAAGTAGTACAAGAAATTCAAGGACAATTTGAGACAAATAATATCGCCGCTATCCTTACTTTACTTAAACTAAACGATGGAGGACAGTTCGCTGAAAAATAAGAAAAAGCACAAAGAAGAACAAGCGATAACTGCCATTTTTAATCTCAGCAAATACGAGTAGATACAAATTGCAAGGTCAAATTGAAAATTGTAATAGCAGTCTAATCGGGTTCGGTTTTACCTTAATGGTTTGTGCACTTACTTCGTTTATTTCTTAAAATGGTTGGTGAATTTAGTAAGGGATGTTTTAAAAGGTTCGTGAATTTGGGGGGCATTTTTTGGGAAAAAAGTTTTATCATATAACGGGTGATTTTTTTGCTACTTGGTTTTTGACGTTTATATTTTTGACAGATCACACATGACAAATTCCACGAACATTTGACATTTCGATTCAGTATTGTTTGCCATTTCATCATGAATAGACTTACGCCTGAACAACGTTTGCAAATTATTGAAATTTATTATCAAAATTCGTGCTCTGTGAAAAATGTGTTTCGCAAGCTACGTCCGTTTTATGGTCGTCATAATCGACCCACCATTTTTGGCTAAATGGATACGTGAATATGCAGAATTGCCGTATTTGGAGTGAAGAGCAGCCAGAGGCAATTCACCAGCTACCAATGCATCCCGAAAAATGCACTGTTTGGTGCGGTTTATGGGCATGCGGCATCATTGGGCCGTACTTCTTCAAGGACGATGAAGGCCGCAGGGTTACGTTCAATGGAGAAAGGTACCGTTCGATGATAACAGATTTTTTTTTTTGCCGAAAATGCAAGAATTGAACTCGGTCGACATGTGGTTCCAACAGGACGGTGCCACATGCCACACTGCACGCGAAACCATGCATCAATTGAGAGGCGGATTTGGTGAGCAGTTGATCTCACGTTATGGCGCAGTCAATTGGCCACCAAGATCATGTGATTTGACCCCGTTAGACTATTTTTTGTGGGGATATGTTAAGTCTATTGTCTATGGGGACAAGCCAAACACGATTGCTGTCTTGGAGGCCAACATTGAACGCGTCATTGGTGAGATTTCGGCCGAAATGTGTGAAAAAGTTTGCCAAAATTGGACCTTCAGAATGGACCACCTGAAGCGTAGCCGCGGGCAACATTTAAGTAAAATTATTTTTAAAAAGTAAATGGCAGAAATTGATTTATCGATCCAAATAAAAATTTCATTCACTTTTTACAAGTTTCTGTGTTTTTTTGAAATTTCAAAAACCAAGCTCTTGAAAAATCACCGTTTAAAAAGGTTAGGCCGCACCTGCATTCTGTTTTATGCTTATAGTGTGCACCTTCTGATTGATGGTTTGAAAATCAATTTTTTTTGATTAAGCGGGCTACAGATTATAAGATCCGATTGACAAATCGGTTTGACGTCAAATAAAAATTCATTGTCAAATAATTGTGTGACCAATTCGATTGCCAAACCATCGAGGGTACACATTATAAATGTCAAACAGATTTCATATGTGTTACATTTGATATATGTGTGTCCCGCTTAATGATTTTTTTGTTTAACTTCAAACAGGTTTATCAATCAGAAACACGTTCGAAGCGAGAATTAAATTTCACTCTGCCAAAATTAATTTCCATCCACATAATACAAATTACCCATAAGATCGAATTAAAACTTGGTTGTCATTGAGCCAAATGTAATTTTGAGTTTAGATTTGATCATTGAAAGAAAAACTGACAGAATATAAGGAAGGGAACACAAATCATTGGAACGATTCTTTTCCACATTTGGAATAAAATGTCAACTGTACATTAAAAACTCTTTCCATGATTAAAAAATCAAGTGATTTTACAAGAAAGTGGTAAACATTGGGAAATATATTTCGTTTCCCACAGAATATTTCATTCCCTCGAAATCCTTCTTGCTCTCGTGAATATCCCACGGAAAAAATTTCCCTCTAACAAAAAATCGTATGAAAAGACAGTAAAATCGCCTGGGGAAGTTTATTCCCGATACCAATAATTTCGATGTAAGATTTTGAGCACCATTCACATTCCCAAAATTCGAATTGGATAAAAAATTTCCTGGGAAATTTTTTATTCACCATAATCCCATTAGTATTATTTGTTTAAGAACCTTAGAATTGATAGACAAAGTTTTCTAGTATGAGTTTCAATGACAGCTATAACTCTCGCCTTAAAAAGAATTTTTTAAATGTTCTTTTTTTCTGTCGAGACAAACGAGACTCGGCAAATTTTGGTCTAACTAAACTACATACTATTTTATAAGAATATGTTGTGAAATATATAGTTTCGCTGAAGTATAGTTCCCAGGAGCGCGGTCCAAACTTTTATTCACATAAAAAGTCCCTCCCAAATTCACGAAACTTTAAAAAAAAAATACTTTATTAAATTCCCCAACCATTTTAAAAACTGGAGAAAGTGAATGCTATGAGTTTGAACAAAATGGCGTGCGTAAGCTTCCTTAACGTTATTCTCAATTTTACCCCTGCCGAGAGCTTAGATGTTTACACTTCAAAAATTAATAATAATTCGAATTTGAATGGTGTCATATTTAAAAAAGTTAAATGATTTCGGTAATACAGGACGGCCCACGAATCGTGCTACAAAAATAAAACGTAATAACTTTTTTTCAGTGTGTGTAATCGGCTATTTTTTTTTTTATTTATTTATAATAGAAGCCTATATCTATTTAGATTTATCAAAACGAATGCTTGGGATATTGAGAAAAGGATTTGGATAGTGCAGCGATGCCATTCTTTGCAGTCCGTCATTTCCGTCCAAAGGGAATTTAGGCTGGAGTTTGGCGGTACTCCCCCGAGTAGATGGACCATTATGAGGCTGGCGAACATGTTTGCCGAACTTGGAAGCATCGAACGAAGACCGTATCATCGAGATCCCAATATTCGGGTTCAGGATACAATCGTGGCTGTTGCATCGGCAATACAGGCAAATCCAAGTGTTTCGACTAGAACAGACGGTCATTACAACGGATACTTCATGATGACTTAAACTTGTTTCCGTACAAAGTCCAAATTACAAGCAAGCTAAACCCTCAGGATTTGCCTGTTCGCCTGGAATTTTGCCGAAAAATGATTGCAATGGCCGAAGAAGACAACACATTGATAAATTGTTTGTTCATGTCTGATGAGGCCCATTTTGACTTAAACGACAATGTTAACAAGCTAAATTGCCTTATATGGAATGAATCTAATCCAGAAATGCTCCATGAGACGGAATTGCACCCAGAATAAGTCACTGTGTGGTGCGCAGTTTCATCAAGGTGTATTGTCGGGCCATACTTCTTTGAAGAAAACGGTGTAACACAAACTGTCAATGGGGACCGTTATTTAAAGATGTTAAAGGAGTTTGTGTTACCCAGAACTTCGCCGAAGACGTATCCCTTTCAGCAGGATTTGGTTTCAACAAGATGGAGCAAGTGCACACGTAACACACAAGTTATGGCGGAGCTCCAACGAAAATTCCCAAACAAATTGATATCCAGAAACTGCACTGCCTTGACTGCACCAGACTTTTTTTATGGGGTTATGTCAAGCAGGAAGTGTACAAAACGAAACCCAGGAATTTGACTGAACTAAATCAGTATATTAAGACAATTATTGAGGCGATCCCAATTTCAACCCTTCAGGCCGCAATGAACAATTTTCTGATCAGGTGCCGCATATGCGCGGATGAGCGTGGAGGTCATTTGCGGTCTATCATCTTTAAAAACCATTAGTTATTTAAAATTAAATTTAATTTTTAATCCAATAAAAAAAAAATTATGAAATACATCGATTAAAATAAAAGTTATTTAAATTTCTTATTTTAGGACGATTCGTGGACCACCCAGTACCTCACACACAGCTTGTTTTATTTCATTTCAAATTTGAACCACCATTAATGCAACTTCTTTACCTTACAGAACAACACAAGAAAGATAATTTTCAACTAAAGCCCTCAATGCGTCAAGTCCAAAGCCGCCAAGCCGTTGACCACATATAAAACTCTCAATGTTTGGATAAGTCCATGTGGTGCTGAAAGAGTCATTACATGATCATCGGAAATTATCAATGTCTTGACGAAAAATTCATGTCAACGGTTTCGTCACGCAGATTTCTTAGTCATGTTAACGTCACAGACTCAATACATTCACTTCTGAAGTGGACTGTCTATTCGTAGCCTTATAACTGTTTTTCTGTTTTGAAGTCCACAAGTACTTTCTATATGTTTCAACACCTAACTGTCACAAAAAGGCGTTGTTCATGTCAAAATACATTTCCAAGATTGCTAACCGATTGTATGTTTATTGCAGTCAGCCGCAAGAGTCATTTAAATTACGTATTCTAATTGAGCTGCTAACACTTTGTGCCAAAGATATTTTGATACGAATCTAGTCATTGTAATAGCAGCAGTCCAACGTAATTCTTTCTTTCTTTTTGTTGTTGTTTTTTTCGAATAACGCCTACTTGCCACCGAAAAAAAGTATTTGATTAGGCTAAATGTGCACGAACTGATCATAGATAACACAACTATAAGACTAACACGTCCTGCATATAATTAGTATGAAAAGTTCACGGTTAGGTTGCACGTTCTTGGTCTAATGCATAAAACAGTATAATAATTTTAAATGTTTCGACTTTTGTAAAAATCTTAAAATTATGGAACCTCAACTCTTGGGGACTCTTGCGTAACTCGTATTCTTTTCTAACGACCATACCTTAGGCGCGGATATTAGGAAAGAAAATCATTTGTCTGCAGCACACGATTTCACGTGAAAATATGGCGAAACTAAAACCGACTCCCTCCGCCAGATTTGACATGGCATTCATGAAGAAAATGTTCGTCTTTTTTTAATTAAGAAAGTATTTATTATTTACAAATTAATCAATTTTAATTGGACTAGTTAAAGAATGTAATATTTTGTGAATCATCCCTCCAAAAAGCATTCAAATTAATAAAATTTGTTATTGCATTTATTCATTAAACTATGAGATGTCAAAAAATAAAGAAGATGAATGTAATTACCGTGTTTTTTTTTTAATGCAATAGTATGGATTGATTACTTTCCCATTTTTATTTGAGGTATTTTTGAGCATGATTTGAATTTGGAAAAAAAATCAAAGCCGAAATTTGAATCAAACTTGACATTGCAATGATAGAAAAAAAAGTGGATTCCGCAAATTCCGTCTTTCTGAAGGTCGATATGACAGAAGTCTGTAGGGTGATCTATAGCCTGAACGGCTGAAGCAATTTTTTTTAAAACTTGGTACTTAAGTGTCTTGGGTGAATGTCTAGATTTTTTAAAACTTATTTGCAGACCCAAATCGAATCGAAAAAGATTTTGATACAAAAGAAACCAGCACACTGTCTTAGTTATGTGCTACATTTTGGTTTTCGGCTGTCTCATTAACGGCTCATCGGTTTTCGATCAAAATTTTAAGACAAATTCTAAATAATACTGCATAACAAAATTTTCAAAAAATAATTTTTCAAAAAAAAAAAAATTAAAATTCAATAAATATTTCAAAAGCGGGTCACGATTAAAAAAAATGGTTAATAAAATACTTAAAATTGCTTTACCAACATTTTTATTTTTGAAAAAAATTAGTTAATCTTTGATATAAAAAAGGATTCGGTATATTTTCCGCGTAACGTTGTCCCACCCAATGTTTCCCGGGCGTTTTTTAATACATTATGACGGCGCTGTATTAATTTTTAGGCAAATTCGGGAATTTGTACAAATTCAAAAAAAAATATAAATAAAAGATCACATTGTATGCAAAAGATTCTTAGGCTAAATATATTTTTAAAGTCGTTTTTTATTAAATTTTCTATATAAAAAAATTCGTAAAACTAAAAAGGAATGAAAATTTTGAATTTTTCTTAATATAAACTTAAAAAAATTTCAGAAAATTTGTTTCCTCGTTTTCGAATTTTTTTTTTCAAACTCCAATTTTTTCGAAAAGTTTCAAGTGCAGTATAATACTGCATTTTGAAAAAATTGAAAAAATCGTTAGAGCAGTTTTCGACATAATTAAAACGGTAGAAAAATTTGTATGACAAGTACCATTATTTTTGGGTCTAAAAGAAAGATTCTTAAATCTATTTTAGACAATCACCTAAAACGACTAAGTACCGAGTTTGAAAAAAATTGGTTCAGCCGTTTAGTCTGTAGATCATTCATCATATAATTTCGAAAAAAATCGTCATCCGTTTTCGAAATATTGAATTTATGAATTTTTCGAAAATTTTCGTATGCAGTATTGTTTAGAATTTGAAGGGCATCCTACATAAAAATTTTGATGGAAATTTGTCATGGCGTTCATGAGAAAATCGAAAATAAAAAAATGGTTGTATGGCAGGTAGCGTTTATAACAAAATATGTAAAGAAAATTTTGGACCAAAATGTAGTCTCTACCCTGTAGAACGATCTAAAGCCTAAACGGTTGAAGGGATTTACTTGGTAGTTAAGCGTTTTAGGTGATTGTCTCAAATAGATTTTTAAATATTTTTTTAGCCCCAAAAATAAGGGTACTTTCATCGCCATAAATTTTTTCCTACCATTGTAATTGTCTCGAAAACGGCTGCAACGATTTTGATAAGAAAGTGTATGCACTACTTTAGGTATATTTTTCTAAAAATATTTTGTTATTAACGGCACCTGTCATGCAACCATTTCTTGACTTTGACTTTATCATAAAGAGCTCTCCGGATTTTGATCAATTTTTTTTTGGATTTTTGAAAAACATTTTTTTTTTGAAAATTTAATATTTCGAAAACGGGTGGATGATTTTTTAAAAAATTTTGTTTCTAAATTTATATTATTAAATAGTTAAAATTGCCATATCATTTTTTTTAGTAACAAAAATTAAAGAAATTTTGTATATACAAAATTAAGTAAAAACGACTTTAAAAATATATTTAGACGTTTCTATTAGGAATCTGTTACATACGATGTGATCGGACATAAGAGCAAGTACATGCGATCCAGGCGTGCATTTTATTTAACTTCTTCTGCAAAATGAATGCATGGTAATTTTAATTTAATTAATGAAAACAATGCAGGTAAACAAAAATAACTAAAAGCTGCTGATGACTATAACCACATTATTGATTTTGATTGCGTGAAGTTCAGAAGGTGTATACAAAATATTATTTTTAAATCTGCAAAGCAAGGCAAGCACGGGTCTGCTAGTGTAGAACTTATATTTAAATAAATTGCACACAATAATCCGCAGGAATTATTTAAAGCAGAAAATTTCCTACAATTTTGCACATTTTTTAAAACCGACTGTGTTTTTTTTTAAATCCAAAATTTATCATTAAGGGTGCATCGTAAATAAGAAAAAGTTTTTTTTTTTTAATTTTTTATTTATTTTTGTACTGAATTTCTTTATTTCAGTAAATGCAGGGTAATTCACTATTAGGTCTTGTTTTGTTTTGCTTTGTTTCATTTGCTTTTCTTTACAGTTTTTGTCTTGTTTTGTTTTAACGATTACATACATACATACATTTAAATAAAAATTAATATAATTAATTATGTTGTAGACTGAGTAGATAAAATATTTTATATATATAATAATGTATAAATATGCAAGCAATCTTGATTTATATGTATCATTTTCTATATCGCGTGTATATTACAAATATAATGTAAAATAAAAAAATATTTAAATTAATTTTCCATGATTTATGCGCGCGTCGATTTAATATATGTGCAGGGTTCGACTGTGCTGCCGCCGCAGCTCTCAATGGTATCCATGTCCTAAGGAGAGTCCATGGCCGTAGGAGATTCCTCCACCTAATGAAAGTCCACCTAATGAAAGTCCACCGCCACCGATGGCGATTTTGGAGTAGGCTGGAGCTGAGGCAACAATCGTAGGGGCCGCAGCAGCATAGGCAATCTTGGAGATGGCTGGAGCTGCAGCTACATACGTTGGCGCAGCAGCGGCATAACTCACACTTGGAGCGGCAACCGAATAAGAGATCCTAGAGACGGATGGAGCCGCTGCTACGTACGATGGGGCAGCTGCAGCGTATGCCACTTTAGAGATAGCCGGAGCTGCGGCTACGTACGTTGGGGCTGCTGCGGCGTAGGTCACCCTTGGGGCAGCGACAACAGTGGGAGCAGCGGCGGCATATGTAATTTGTGGTGCTGGGGCAGCGGCGGCATAAGTGATCTGTGGTGCAGGGGCGGCGATTGCAATTGGAGCTGGAGCTGCAACTGCTACTTGAGCTGGGGCAGCTACTGCCACTTGAGCTGGAGCAGCAACTGCTACAGGAGCTGCAACTGCTACAGGAGCTGCAGCAGCTACAGTTGCTACTTTCAATGGTCCGGCGTTAATGACTCCGGCCGACTTTTGGACGACAGCATTGAATCCGTTGATTTTGTCGGCAGTGTAAGTGACCTTGCGAATGGAACCGTCCGGTTCACTCAACGAATAGCTTCCATGCACCACTCCGTCCTTGAGAGACTCCGAAGCTGACTTAGAATCACCGGTGCTTGGATCGGAAACTCCATAGTTGAAGCTATACTGTGGATTTATATCAACTGGTTCGGGGACGATGGCCTTTACAACTGGAGCAGCAGCAACTGCAACTGCTGGTGCGGGTGCAGCAACAATAGCTGGTGCTGGTGCTGAGACAACTACTGGTGCTGGACGAGCAATGCTAATAGCCGGTGCAGCTGCTTGAATTACTGGGGCAGCAGCAGCGTATGATACCGAAGGAGCAGCTGCATATGACACCGAAGGAGCAGCAGCATATGATACGGATGGAGCAGCAGCATAAGATACCGATGGAGCAGCAGCATACGAAATTGATGGAGCAGCAGCGTATGACACAGACGGAGCAGCAGCATATGAGACTGACGGAGCATATGAGATTGATGGAGCAGCAGAGTATGAAATTGATGGAGCAGCAGCATATGATATCGAAGGAGCTGCGGCAGCGACTAGTTTAGGAGCAGCATATGAAACTGATGGAGCAGCAGCATATGATATCGCAGGAGCAGCGGCAGCGACTAGTTTAGGAGCAGCATATGACACTGAGACAGCTGGGGCTGCCGCAGCATACGTAATCGACGGAGCAGCTGCCAGGCTGATTCCACCGCCATAGCCTCCAATGGCTCCAAATCCATGACCACCACCGTATGACAAATGACCAGCCTGAGCTACGGCAGCCAGGCAGATTGACAGAATAACCTGCAAAGAACACAATTTTTGTTTGTTTGTTTTATCGTTAAGTGAGAGACTCATATCAAAAGGATCCAATCAATTATAACTAAAACTGACAGATTTACCTTTGCGAACATCATTTTGTGTCGATCTGCACTTAGAAGATTACAACTTTGGTTTGAGATACATTTCCTTGGATAACTTCACTTTTATAAGTGCGTCGCTCATAAAGAATGCCCCAACAACCTGAGTTAGCCAGCTGTTGATCTGACGTTTGGATTGATTTCATCACTGAATAATTAGTTCAATTCCAAAATGACTTCTGCACTTCTTCTCCTCTCTTTCTGTCTGTTGCACAAAGCGCAATCAATGAGCCATACATACATGATGAAGTATTCAATGCTTCGATGTTCGATATGGCAAATTCATGTTGCTGGCCAAAAGCTGGAAACAAAAGTTGATTTGTGCTTCTGCAGAAGAATTTTCTGGGTGGTGTACCATATGAGCGGCTGCAAGTGATCGCCTTTTTGATGGGCACACCATAATTCAGAACCGGTCTAAGCTCCGACGACGACGATGACGACGACTACGACGACCGAGTCTCAGCACTTTGACTTTTAATGAATCAATTTAATTCGTTAATGCTTTTCCCCAAAAGAGATCACGCATTTATGAACTCATTTATGGAGCACATCAAGATGCCAGATAAGTCCGCTCGCACCGTGCGTCCCATAGCGTCGATGCGATGATGATAGAGCTTTAGCTTTGTCGAACTGTCTGACAGTTGAAATGTCTTATAGATTTTATAAGACACTACGTGACTCTGCGGCAATTTTGATGGACCCATGAGGTCGTCGACGTTTGATAGACACTTTGAACAATTAATTTAATTGTATAACGACCGAAACCATGCATCTTGTGTGCTAGATATGAGTTGTGGTATCCAATGCAGCAGGTGTTTTAACAAATTGTTAAAAAAACGTCTGTCTGGCTTTGGGATAGTTTTTTTTTTGTACTAACGTGCATGGGAACATCACACGAATAAGCCTTATGTCATCATTATAATGGTTACAAAAAAAAAAACTATGGAGATCGGTAGTGTCGAAGGCAACAATAAGTTTACTTGAACTTTACCTAGAAATTCGACAAGTGAGAAGAAATATTTTCAGCTCATTTACAATTTATTCCTTCTCTTATGTTTATTTATTAAATGTAGCGGAGAATCTACTGTTAGAGAAGTGGAAGCTGCATAGGAAGTAATATTTAATTGCTAAAATTTTTTTGAAACGCACAAGCTGTGGGAAGAAAAGTGAGTAGGCGATTCGATTTGCAATATTTGTGGTAATTTTATTTTCAATGAATGTGCATAGCTATCTCTGTATGTACGAGTATATTGAAATAAACATTATCTTATGGATTAGTGGAATAAAATTCAATCCATTGATGAATGAATTAATGCACCCGGAGGCGGAATTTGTCATCAAGTTTTCTCCATTTGCTGTGACACTGACACTTATGATTTAATAAATTATTCACACAATATTTTTAATCAGTAACAAAAAAAATCACTACTACAGCTAACAACTTTAATCTGTAGGTAAATGCTGACACTCTAAAGTTCCAAAGCTAGAAATAAATGGATGACATATAATAAAATATTTGTAGAGTGCTTAGTTGTTATAGTTTGGGAGCAAAAAGATCGCATTTGAATTCTTCGACAAATAAGATAAGGGTGGGGTTCAATATCCCGCTTTTTATAATCCCCTTTTTTAAAATCCCGCTTTTTAAAATCCCGCCTCTTATAATCCCGTTTTTTATAATCCTATTTCTTATTATCCCACCTTTAGAATCAACGCCCTTGTGATGAAAGGACGACGCGTAAGGTGGGCAATGCTGCCCCGCTGCAACGCCCTGCTTGGCCCAATATAGAATTTGGAGTGGGGTCGAAATTGGGTGTATGCGAAGTGGTTTGTGTAACATTTATCAAAATACAAAACGAGCTTGGTGGGATTAAACGGAAGAAGTCGAGGTTTTAAAAAGCGGGATTATAACAGATCAGGATTTTAAGCGGGATTTTAAAACTGGGGATTTTAACAAAGTGGTATTTTAGAAGGAGGGATTTAAAAATTTTTATTGGGATTTTTCAAAAAAAAACGGGATTTTAAAAAGCGGGATTCCGATACGTTCTCTTTAAATTAAGTAAATATAATCAACATCAGTATAAAAATAAAATGTACGACTGGATCGCACATACTTGCTCTTATGTTTGATGACATCGTATGCAAAAGATTTCTACTAAAAATCTACATATATTTCTTAAAGTCGTTTTAACTTAATTTTTATATACAACATTTCTTTAATTTTTTTCTAAAAAAAAAATTCGTGTGACAAATTTAAACATTCAATAATATAAACGTAAAACGAAATTTCAAAAAAAAAAATCATCCACATCTTTTCGAAATAATGAA
The DNA here is from genome assembly GCA_910595825.1 of Philhelius pedissequus. Lineage (NCBI taxonomy): Eukaryota > Metazoa > Arthropoda > Insecta > Diptera > Syrphidae > Philhelius > Philhelius pedissequus. The sequence goes on along the minus strand of OU343162.1, from coordinate 148,158,514 downwards.
TTTTCAAAAAAAAAATAATTTTTTTCAAAAATTCAAAAAAAATATTTTTCGACAATTTTGCTTTCAGTTCTATTTATAATTCTAAGGACGTTCCTGTATACAAAATTTGATCGCAATCCGTCGAACCGTTTGTGAGAAGGAAAATTTTTAATTAATTAATTTTAAAGTAGTGCACACTTGTTTTTATCAAAATCGTTAGAGCCGTTTTCGAGATAATTAAAATGTAAAACTTGACATTTCGATGATAGAGAACAAGAAAAAAGTGAGGCACGCAATTCCGTCTGTTTGTCTGCAGGTCCATCGACAGCCTAAAAGTCTGAATCGATTTTCTTGAACGTATACCATAGGCATTGACATACTACATATGGACTGCTATTTGTGATTCATTTGAACACAATATTTGCAAAAAATAGGGTTCCCTGCTTTCAGCGACTATTTCAGGCCAAGTGGCGAAAAGAAAAAACAAATTAAGCACCACTGTTGTCGATATTACCTTTCTACAAATTTTATGCAAAGAAACAAGAGCTATCTATTGGCACATATTATAAGAAGCCCTACCATCTAGTGTTTGTTAGAAAGTTAACAATTGATGTAGTGCTGGGGGACATATAATAAAACTTCCTTTTTCTTTCAACTTATATCTAAAATATTGCTTTTAGAGTTACATTCGAAATAATGGAACATAGTTTAACCCTGCAAAATACGTTGTTGTTGGTCACGTGACGAATATTCAAATGCAAGTTTTTTAATTTAAACTTATATCACGCAGTATTTTGTGTTAAATTCTATAACATTTTCTTGTCTATTCTTGTAACTATTCTTGTACAAAAAATAACCAAACTGTAGCAGACGGCTTTTAATTTCATAGTTATATATGATTTAAAAATCTTAATAATTGTAAAAGTATGATTTAAAAAAGAAAATAAATCAAATTATCTATCTATCTTATTCTTTCGTCTAAAAGTTGAAACAAAAAATGAAATGTAATTTCAACTTATATTACGCAGTGTGTGTTAAATTTTATTCGTTTAGTCGAAAAGTAAAAAAAAACTAAATTGATATTTGATCTAGCTTTAATCGTATTAATCGCAAACAACAATAATATAGTTGCTTATTGTTTTCTGTAAAAAATAGAGAAAGGGAAATTTTTGGACTCGTGACTTTGACTTGATAATATTCTTAACTACCGCAAGGACTGAAATGGTCGCTGGTGATGCTTTTTTCAAAAGGAACCATTGTGAAGTTGGCTCCTAGCAGTCCATATCTAGTATGTCAATGACCATATGCATACCAAAGAAAAATTATTTTTTGGATTTTTGAAATAACATATAAATTTTTTTTTGAAAATTCAATATTTCGAAAACGGGTGCATATATTGATATATTATGTCATTAAATTTATATTATTAAATACCTAAAAACTTACATAACAGTTTGTTTTACAAAAAAGTATTACGGGGGTGGCTGTGGCGCGATAGTTGTGTGCTCGCCTGTTAACCTCGTGGTTGCAGGTTCTATTCCTGCCGTTGTATATGTCTTCTTATATTCCATTAAAAAAACAATTCTAAAAATTGTCATAAAATAAGTTGCTGGTTTACTTATTACATTCTGATTAGGCATAACACTAACAACATGTGATTGAGTAAACTAGCATACCCATAAAATATGACAACGAAATAAATAAAATGATGCGAATTATAGGGGACATAAATGAATAAGACACGGTCATTCTCTCCGCATTAGTTCAGCCGCCATCCCTGGAGATAAATCTGAGACATCAACCAGCTCTAGTCCCAGAACATCGCGCCATACATCTTTCCTATCCTTCTTTCTCTTCTTCCACCGGATGCCCGCGCTGTGTTAAGGAAACATATAAAAGGGTATTCTTAATCCCTTGAGCGCGTGCAAAATTATAAAAAAAAATTGTATATAATAAATTAAATAAAACACGATTTAAAAAATATATTTAGCCCTTTCACTAAGAATCTTGTGTTTCGATGTGATCGAACATTAAAGTACGTGCGATCAGGTCTGTTTTTTTGTACAGATGCTCCTTAAAAGTAGAAATAATGCAATATTTTCAAAAAAAGTGTTTTTTTCGATTTAAAAAAAAAAATTATTCTGAAGTATTATTGAATTACATTTAATTTTGTCACGAGCTTCGTCGGTTAGTTTATATGGTGTATAAGCTAAAAGAGAAGAAGAATTTCGTTAAACAAAAAATGGATGAGATGACTAAATCAGACGGATGTATTTTATCAAGTGGTTATACATGTCTTCTGAGTTTTTAAGGACCTTTATTTTAGATTTTCTCTAATCCAAAATAAAAACCATATACTTTTAATTGTGGAACATGTTGTAATAGACTATAACATTTAAGTAATTTAAGTATGGCCGTTCAATTATGTCGATTTTAACAAGTCAATGGTCCTTTCCATTTCAATGGGGGGACATAAGGCATATATACTATTTTGACCAAAACAACATTGAAAATTGTCTAAATCTGGAGCCTGAATGTGGATCAACATTAAAAGCGTTTCGATTGAATAGGAAAAAACGCAAACCACCTGTCAGACCTTGTATCCGTTTGGTATGTGCTTCGATGGCATGTCGACCGGCCGCCTTTCGCAGATATATATAATTAATTTGCCCGAATTGTCTTCATGTGATTTCAATTCTGATGCAAGATTGTGATTTGTGATAATAATTAAAGGCATTGGTTATGTTGCATGCATGCCGCACTCTGATGTCAGACAGACATCGACGCATGGGGCAGCCTATGGAAGGTTTCTGTTTCTGTTACTGTTTCTAAGCCAATCTTTGATTTAACAAAGTGCAATAAAATTGCAAAATTAACAACAACAACTATTACTAGTACAGCTTACCAACAACCAATAATGTTACGTTTAATTTGCGCTTGAAGATTGTGTTTATGGTTCGAAATTGTTGGGTTAGATTTTTTTTTGTTCGTTTTGTTTTATTTTATAAGGTGTCACTTCTTCAAAAATAGGATTCTTCGTAACATGTTTAATTTTTTTCGTGACAGACAGCTTGGGCGACGAAACATTTAATTTAAGTTTATTCGTTGATCCATCCAGTTGTGGTTTTTAAGTTTTAACAGCTCTCTTACTTGTATAGTGGATCAATTTAAAAATTGAAATAGAATAATATTTTTATTACTCGTCCATACAAATAAAGTTATGTAGAACAGTGAAAGCAAGGTGGGTTTGTATTTTAAACATCAATCTCAATTTTTGGATCCTTTCTTTGAAAACAAAAAGGATAAACATCACCTAAGAAATAAAGTAAAACTGTGCAAACGGTATTGGTAAATCTTAAAGCATATTTAAAAATTCTGTAAATCAATAATATTGTTAAGAATTTCCTATTATTTCATTTTCTTATATTAAAAACATATGTACCTCTAGGGTATACAATTATATATGTAAATGACATGTCACCCTATCGAAAGATGATTTTATTTGAAAATGGCGACAAATGTCAAACGAAACTATTATTTCGTGTTCTTGTTGCGATTCTTGTAGGTTTACTTCACAAATGTCAAAGTCAAATTGACATTTGGCGCCATTTGCAAAAGTTATAGGATCTTCCGATAGGGCGCCATCTAGTGCTCATCCTAAATAGCTAGTATAACATTGGTTTTAGAAGAACTCATTTTTATTGGAAGACTACTAAAATTCTGTAGAAATTAACAATATTTATATTTTTACTATTTGATGAAAATCAAGCATAAGTATTGGTTTCGTGTAAAAACCAGCAGCACGTAACTTTAAACGAGTTTCATTTTGACTTGTACTAAAAAAAAATGATTGTGAACTAGAATTTGAAATGACAAATAGTATTTTTTAAATTAAAATTATTTTCTCAATTTTAAAATCCGCATTGGATATGATATTTTTTGATTCGGAAAATGAAGATGACGATCTTCGTCTTATGTGAAGTGATACACACAAGAGGTTCGAACTGAAAACTGCAATTGCTGACTTACAACGATTTTTTTTTTTAATTTCTCGAAAACGGCATAACGATTTTAATAAAATATAATCACTTCTAATTTCGAAATTGTGTTATTATAAAAACAGAAGTATAGTTTTTTTTATCAGATGGTTTCATGTTTGGGTTTATCGCAAGTGTCTCGTAAACGGATCGGAAATGAATATTTTCAAGCAGGTAGTACAAATTTTTAATTTTATAATTTTATATACTTTTATTATAATTATTTAGAAAACAATTTATTTCTATTAATAAACGCATCCTCAATCTCTATTATATATTATAGACCACCCCGTCTGAATATTATTTATGCACACTAAATTTTTTTCCATGTCTCATAACTTGCATAAATGAACCATCCTGCATTAAATAAAATGCTCGACTGGGTCGTACGAACTTACTCTTGTAGCTAACAACTTTAGTGTTACTCACTAACGCTGTAGGTTGGTATCTAGTCTATTATAGTTATCCTATGCAGATTTAAAGCCCATGTAGGTAATATTACCTTGATTCTTAGTATAATGAGTTGTCGAATGATGATTCAAGGAATAGATAAATAGGTACCTACAAATGTATATTTTAATTATGTAAATTAGGATGGTAATAATGTAAATATGTACAAGTATATAATGAAAGTGAATGGTGTATATGTGGGAAAAAATCGTTTTTTTAAACTTATTTAAACTGCCAAAACCTAAAGTGATGGTTTCAGTTTTTCGAAAAAAAAACGAAGAACGTAATTAGATGCCACGGATTAATGAAATTTTTATAAAAAAGTATCTCGAAAATTGTAGGACGGGTTTTGATGAAATCCGGTTTTTTATTTTTCGTTTTTTGAAAACAAAATTCTTTTGAAATTTTGGTATACAATTTTTTTTAGAGACTATTAATGTTCATGTAAATATAAAATTTTAAATTATTTTTTTTGATTAGTTTTAAAATTATTGATTTGTCAAAAAAAAAAATTTAATAAATTATTTTAATTTAAAAAAAAGGTATTCAAAATTTTGATATGCAAAAATAATTTAACTACTTAGATCTTCTCAGATATAAAATTTGACAGAAATCCAATGTACAGTTACCGAGAAAGCCAAAAATTAAAAAAAACCGTTATATGAAAGGTACCGTTAATAGACTTTTCCTGTAAACTTGGTTCATATCAAATAATAGATATTACCACGAAAAAAATTCTCAACATTTTTTATCAAAATCGTTGGAGCCGTTTTAGAGAAAAATAAGATTTTCCTTCAAGGTCATAAGGCAGGTACCGTTATTTTTAGGCCTAAAAATAAAATTTCAATTTCACCTCTGAGGAATGCCAACATAATCACACATACCAACTTTGAAGGCAATCGCTTAAGCCGTTTAGGCTGTAGCTCGTTATACATACAGACGGATATACTGACAAAATGACAGACTGGCAGACAGACTGACAGACATTTTTTGGCGATCACTTTTTTAGGCTTCTCTATGATCGTAATGTTTGATTGTTAGAATTTTTTTTTTTACGAATACATAACTTGCCTTATAGTACATATAATCGCAAGTAAAAAAAATGATGACCGAAAATCATTCTCTAAAGAATCTAGTTGCACTAATACTTTCAGCAATAAGGAGCATTGATGCATTTTTATAGATAATATTGTATATAACTTGTAGCTAAATTTATTTAAATTCATTAAATTAACGAATAAATTCGTTAAATTGCAGAATAAGTTAATTAGATAAACGAATAAATCATTACAGTTATGAAATAGTAATAGGATAGTTTTGCAGATTTAACTCGATGTCACGCGTAGATTGTATGATAGGAAGCATATAATCCTCGATTCACTGCGCCAACATTCTTACTAACCAGTCAGTGTTCTGTAATACAGAACGCATTTAAAAGACGTTACGTCTTACATCAGATACTTAAAATTATTTAAAAAAAAATTCATTGACTCAACCAAAACAACTTTAATAAACAGTACGAGTGGGTTTTGCGTTAATTAATATAAAATTGTTTCATTGACTCAACAACCATTCGTTATTTAAACAACTGCTTCAATAACAAATGTTTGACGATTGACCTCACTGAGACATTGAAGTTCAACATCTTTTGAATTCTAATTAAAAATCCATTAGATAAGTTAATTTTTTTGCAATGATTTGAATTTGACGTACAGCTACATATACATACAGCCTTATCCATTAATTCATTTTAGGAACTATGCGTACATATAAAATGCCTCTAAACTCGGAAATGTTATTCATAAAACTGAATATACATAAGTATTGTGAGCTAAACGAGTTTAGATTTGATATAAGGATATTTTCAATTTTCACTTCACAATCAACAACAACAATGTTTTTAATCGGCACTGTCGGGAATCTCCCAGGGAATTTCTTTTCGCACAGAATATTTTATCCACGAAATTTTTCGTGTGATCGTGAATCTCCCACGAAATAAATTTCCCTCTAGCAAAAAGTCATATGAAATGACAGCAAAATTCCCTGAAAAAGCCTTTTCCCGATACCAAGAAATTCCGAGGGAAACTTTTGAATATCATTTACGTTCCCAAGATTCGAATTGGATAAAAAATTACGGGTGAATTTTTATTCACGATAACCCCCATTGGAATTAAAGTGGCTCGGAAAATGTTTTACGGAAATGAATAAGTGCAAATTCTATTGATCACGATTGATAAAGTTTTAAAATCTGCATTATAGTATTATTTTTACTTGAAATATGTATGTATATATGTATGTACTATTGGGCAAATTTTGCATTTGGAAAAAAAAATCGAACTCGAGATTTTAATCAAAGTTGACATTACAATGATAGAGAACACCAAAAAAGTGGGTCCCGCAATTTCGTCTGTTTGTCTGTCTGCCTGTCTGTACAACCCTCTACAGCGTAAACGGCTGAAGCGATTTTTCTTCAAACTTGGTACTTAAGCGATATAGGTGATTGTCCAAAATAGATTTTTGAATCATCGTTTTTTTTTTTTTTAAATTTTACTATATGCCTGTAAGACCTAAGGTCTTTTAAATGCAACCTGAATTGCACGGCACTAGTTTGGCACAGTGGATTTGAGAACCAGGTATTGACTGTCTCATTTTAACCCATGGGCGGCATCCAATTAAAATTGGAGGTATAGAAACGAATGCGCCTAGCGTGGGGATCGAACCTACAAGTTAGCAATCCAGCACTTTATCCACTGCGCCATTGCCACCCAAAAATAACGGTACTTGCTATACAAATTTTTCTACCATTTAAATTATCTCGAAAACGGCTCTAACGATTTTGATAAAATTGGTATGTGTACTACTTTGGGTACGGTTTACATTTTAGCCAAACAATTTTGTTTAAATATTTTGTTATTAACGGTACCTGTCATACAACCATTTTATTGATTATCGACTTTCTCATAAACGGCTAAACGGATTTCGACCAAAATTTTTATACAGGGGCTCCTTCAAATTCTAAATAATACTGCATTTCAAAATTTTCGAAAAATAGTTTTTTTGGACTTTTAATTTTTTTTTAATTCAATATTTCGAAAACGGGTGGACGATTTCTGAAAATTTTGTTTTTTGAATTTACATTATTAAATACTTAAAATGCTTATACCAATTTTTTTTTAGAAAAAAATTTAAGAATTTGCATATATAAAAAATTAAGCGAAAAACGACTTTAAAAATACATTTGGCATATAATGTAATCGAACATAGGAGCAAGTACGTGCGATCCAGTCGTTTATTTTATTAAATGAAGAGAAACGAACCAATTTAACAAACAAATTTCAGTTACGATTGCAATTTTGTGCAAAAAAAGAAAACTATTCAGTGGAATATACCAGGTCTTACAGTGCAATTCTGTGGATTTGTTATATGTATATGTAAAATTTGGGTTGGTAAATATTTAATGGTGGAAACGTAGCAAAATCAATACGTCAAGAAACACCAGTAATTTTCCTTTTTTTTCCTCAGAAGCATGTGAAAACTGTTTGGAGCACTTCCAAAGTTTTAATGGTTTTTTCCCTCATATGTAAATCTTAAAAAGTTTAATTGACAATACAACGGCAGAAATTGACAAACAAATGACTGAAAATCTATCATCTTTGGCAGTTCGGTTAGATCAGTGTGAGCAACAAAAAGGATGACTCAATGATCTCTACCAAGAACATTTTTTAACAATAGAAGCTTATTTTGATTTGAAGACTACATTTTATTATTACTTTTGTCTACTTACTACATATTTCGATTATTGTCTTAGTTTGACTCTTAAAAATTATTATCACTTCTTTTTTTCTAATATAAAAACATAATCATTAGGTAACAAATATTATTTAAAATAACCGAACCGGTGCTGGAGCCACAGCAACAGCTGGCCTAGGAGCAACCAATGGTCCTCTCTGCACAATTGCATTGAAACCATTTATGGGATCTGCAGTGTAAATGACAGTGCGAATGGTACCATCAGGTTCGGCGACAGAGTAGGAGCCCTTAACGATATCTCCCTCCCTGGTTTCTTGTTGACTCTTGCTATCACCTGTCAAAGCATCTTGAACATTGTAAGCAAATGTATACTGTGGATGTGGATCATGATCGGTGTTGATTGCTGCCACTGGGGCAACGGGAGCAGCAAATCCTTGACCAGCAAAAATGTTGCCACAGCTCACAGCTGATATTAGAACACAAGCAATTGTAATCTGAGGGAATTACAATAAATTGTATTAATTTTTTTTCTTTAAATTAAATCAGGATTATTTTTAGTTCACCTTGATTGAAATCATTTTTCAGGAATTGGGATTAAAAAAAAATTTCCCCTGTTTAGTTGAATTATTAAAGTGTAAATGATGTAGTCGATGTAATTTGGAGCTTCTTTTAAATGAATTTTTTTTACGACCGTCCCCACGCCCAATCGAACCGACCGATCACATAAAATGGGGCAAACCATCATTTAATGTTCATTAGCAGTAATAGTGGAGTATGTCATCATGACTCTTGTCCATTGAAACTGATTGAATCGATGCATATTGCAGATGTGATAAATCGAAGCCAAAAGTGAAATTATTAAAGAACATTAGTATTCATGGTGGTTGCTCAAGGCTTTGCCACAAGTTAACGCACGTACACTTCTTGTTTAGACTTAAGTATGTGTGTCACCCATTGCAGGCTGCCGGCCGTCGCTGGCGGCGCTTTAAGCCAACAACATACAGTCATCATCATAAACTAAACAGTGGAGCCAAACGTTATGTTTAAAAATGCAAAAAAAAAATCATAAAGTATTCTGAAATGTATGGGTACGAGTATATTTATATTTTATATTTTTGGAATATGGTTTGAAAAGAATGGAATTTATTTAGTAAAATATTCCAGAAGAAGTCTCAGTCTTACTGTGTAATGAATTTATTTTGACTGATGACAACTACAAATTATTATTAAGGTGAAAATAATTTTCTTGCAAATTGTGCTCAGTGAAAATTTTCGAATTTAGATTTTAGAATAATTTGTTGCTTGTTTAGTTAATGATAATTATAAGTATACTTTTAATTAAAAGGCGTTTTTGAACTGTCATTTCTCACATTTGTGCGAAAGTATGCGTTACCTCGGCTATTATTTATTTTATTCAAATTTCACTTATTTAAATCTTCACTAAGCATGGTCTAATTTTTACGAAATAATTATTTGTGGCCCCAAACTATCATTGTTTCGACGATTGCCGTCTCTTTCATATTAATAAATAAATATAGAGAGGGCAATCATCGAAACGATGATCGTTTGATAGAAAGATCGTTTTAATCTTACTCTTACGTGATCTTGGCCCTGGTTAAACCAGGCAAAACTGTGACTGGTGAACAATACATACCTAAAGGGTTATCCATTTTGCGGTTACAAAAGTGTAGGCCTGGAATTCGACATCTGTCAAACTAAATTTTTAAACCAATTTTTTTTTCAGTTGAAAATCTGACATTTACGAAAATGGATCACTTAACTATCACACAACGCATAGAAGTTGTTAAAACCTACTACAAAAATGATGATTCTGCCACAGCCACATATCGTACTTTAAGAAGAGATTGTGGTTGACATAATCGTCCAACTACACAAGCAATTGGCAAAATTGTGAAGAAATTTTAAGAGACTGGATTGGTTACAGATATTGTAAGGCCTGTGCATCATCGTTTCGCTCGTACCACTGAAAATATCGCTGCTGTAAGTTAAAGTGTTGCCGAAGACACGAATGTGTCGATTCCTCGTCGTTCTCAGGAATTAGGACTGTCTTACGGCACATTATGGCGCATTTTGCATTTGGATCTACACCCACATCCATATAAAGTCCAGCTCACACAACAACTGAAGCCAGCTGACCATTCACAACGTCGTAGGTCCGTCGAATGGGTGCTTCGACAACATGCGGTGGACGGCGATTTTTCCAACAAAATTTTCTTCAGCGACGAAGCACATTTCGCACTCGGTGGGTATGTTAATAAACAAAATTGTCGTATTTGGGGTTCTGAGAATCCTCAAGTAATTGAAGAGAGGCCATTATATCCACAAAAAGTCACTGTTTGGGGCGCTCTTTGGTCCGGAAGTGTGATTGGACCTTACTTCTTGGAAAACGACGATGGAACGACTGTCACCGTCAATTCGGAGTGTTATGGTCATATGGTAACCGACTTTTTTTTGCCTGCTATTGAAGAATACGACTTGGAGAATATGTGGTTTCACGAAGATGGTGCCACATGCCACACAACTCGAGCGAATATGGCTTTATTGCAAGAGCCATTTCCTGGCCGCGTAATTTCTCGTCGTGGCGATATCAACTGGCCACCAAGATCATGCGATTTGACACCGCTGGACTTTTTTTTTGTGGGGCTACGCGAAAGACCGTGTTTATGCAGATAAACCTTTAACTCTTGAGCACTTGAAAACCAACATTCGTCAAGTTATGGCTGAGATACCGCTCAATATGTGTCAAAAAGTGGTCGAAAATTACCTTCAAAGAATCTATGCTTACAAAAATTCGCGTGGTGGTCATTTAAATGATGTAGTGTTTCACACATAATGTCAACGTTTATACTTTATAACAAAAAAGAAATATCATGACAATAATATTTTAAATGTGATTTATTTAAGTTTACTTTTGAAACCGCAAAATGGATAACCCATTATAATCAAGCTTTTTTTACTAGCGTACATTGATAATTTGGAGCTGGGGTAGAAATGGATCCGACATGTTGCGACGAAATGTCAAAGTAGTGTTTAAAAAAAACTGTAGAATTAACTCGATAAACATTTCTGACAGAACATTGCCAAAAAAAAACAATATATTCCTATAACTAGATACCTAACTTCGTATTGAAACATGAAGTATTCAACCGCAATTTGTTCATAGGCAAAATAGCTGATTCTTTCCATATAACCATTTTTTTAGTGTCCATTACATTTTTGGTTTAGGTTGTTTGGCGATTTTTTGGTCTAAAGGGGCAAATATTTCTAGATGAAAATAAAATAAAAATGTTTTGGTTTTTGGATACGTTTTACTTTAATAATTTTTAAAAAATGTGTTTTCTTGTTTTACAATATATACTTTAATATTTTATTTACATCTAGAAAAATTTAAGAATACAAAAAAATTAAATTTGGCGAGACCTACAAAATTAAATAAGCTTACAAAACTCTCCGTATACTCATATGAGTTAGCCATCTAGGTATTATATTAAAATCTATGCAAAAAATTTAATTATGTGATATTTCTATAGTCACGTCCTCTAGATTTCGATTTCCATTCCGCATCGGCACATCGATTTCGATCTAACTGGATTAATTCCATGTTATTCCATTAAATTAACCAAAGTTAACTAGAAAGCTGTCTTTCAGTGCAGGAATAACTTTAATTTTAAAATTCTCAAAAATCTATCGATCTTGATGTGCAGCAGCAATTTCACTTCGAAATGGAGATTACGACACTTTTGAACTCGTCCATTCTATAGCTTCGCACATTGATTAAACTATTTAAATGCATCTTTTAGAAAAAATGTTGTGTTTTTGTTTGCATTCTACTTATAATTATGGTAACAAAATTCCAAAAAAAAAACACATCCGCAGTAGGCTGGTTATTATTTTTGTGAAAAAGGCACCCCTGCCAACTGTTACAAGCAATCAAAGAGTTTTGTGCAAAGTAAAATTAATGAAATATAAAAATTATTTATATAAAATAGAAAGTAGAAAATTAAACTACTTTTATTTAATTTTTTTTATTATTATTTCAATTTTAGATTCGAACATTTATTTTGCATCAATAGAAAGAAAATTATAAGTGGATGGGTTTTATCTTAGACTATAGTCAAAGTCCCATTTCACACTATGCAATTTTTTATTTGCTTTAAAAATAGCTGGGGATTTTTTTTGTTTCCTCTAATGTTTCTTGGTTTGAACGCACTTTACACGAAGTTTAAATTGTTCACTCCCCTAACATTTCCACGTTGTATTTCATGCTTTAACCTATTTATTACGGAATTCGTTCAATAGCGATTGATTTTTTTTTCAGAATGAAAATCAAAATTTCTTAAAATTGATCAATTGACGTTAGTGGTATGGGGTTTTAAAAATTGCAAATATAGGTTCCAAAAAATAATTGAAAAAAGTGTGGAATTTTATTTACACTTTTTAATAGTAAGAGCGAGATACTTTACAGAGGATAAGCTTTTATATTTTATATATAAAATTCACAATTTGTGTGTGTATATTTAGGCTATAGTCTCGAAATGCATTTGATCATGTGATGATCTTTATCAAAGTTGTTGTGCATGAGCCAAAGAATGTTTCTGAGTTGGTACGACCAATTTTCGACAGATGGGGCAACTGTTGACACTGGAGAAGTTGCCCACCCCCTAAATTTTTTAATGAATTAAAAAATAGTGGAAAACTTCTGAATTTAAATCATTATTTTATTTCAAGAAGAGTTTCTTTTTTTTAGAAATAAAATATTTTATTAGATATAGAAATTTCTATTAATATTGAACTATCTATACATATAAAATTCAAAATGTGTTTGTGTAAACGCTATAGTCTCGAAAACTATGCACACAACCCTCTTGAATGCTAAAAGCAATTCATTTACAAGTCATAAGGAAGGTTTATAGAGCGGTCCGACCCCCTGCCGATAGATGGCGCTGGCGTTTTATCATCGCTTGGAATTTTGCGTTTGTATAAGAAACAGCAATTTTCAATTTTTGTATAAACACAAGAGAAGTAAATGAAATAATTAGAAGAAAAATCAAAAGGAAAAGAAGATCTTAAACATTTTCATTGTCATTGATAAATAAACAATAAATAAACTCAGTTTTTTCAATCTGGAAATAAAATACTTCATTCATTCTTTCTTGGGCGTTAAAACGTACGCCGGGTAAGGCTAGTATTTTATATGTTGATGGTGGTGACCTTTTAGATTATAGTTTTATTTGACCTAAAGCCCATTTTCAAATAAAGCTAGTATTTTATATTAAAAAATTGAGTTATCTGAGATTTTAGAAATATAAACTGGCCAACTAAAAAAAACAAAATAATAAAAAAGATCGATTTGTTTGTCGAATGGAAATTAATAATTATAAGTACTCCATAAACACATATATTGAGATTTAATACAACTATCAATCGTACCAAATAAACTAATACTACGTTTCCACCGACCACTAACCGAGATTTAAATAGATTTAGCTAAATCTCCTACAAATCTTAAGGATTTACCATACAAAATTTTAATCTTCCCAGATGAAGATTTAAAATAAATTTCATTTAAATCTTCAATCGAACTACCCTATTTCCATATCGAAATGAATACATTCATCGGGAAAGTGATTTTTTCTCTTCGGTTGACACAGATGAAGCTGCCTGTCTCACTTCTACAGCATAAGAGAAAATGAAAAGATATATGCATTTTGAATAGTGCTGTCAAAATTAATCTACTTTTGGAGCGGTGGAAACACTTTTTGAGGTTAGTAGATCTACAAGAGATTAAAGTTCGGTGGAAACGTAGTATAACAAAATCAAATCCGAGACTCGAATCAAAATTAAAAAATCCATCCACACTAGGATTCAACTTTAGCTTTTTATCGACCTTGGAGCTACTAGCGATGTAGTATGTAAGATCCTTCTATTGATAGATTTTATAATCTTCGACTCAGTTATTTCAGAGTTAACACTACGAATTCGTTGAATTAATTCGCGACTGAATTTATCTGACAAAAATATTTCTACAGAGTTGACTCCGATCTAGCTGTGATGGACCAGCCTTTAAAATATTCTGCAAATAAATTTCTCTTAAATATATGCATATATTGTTTGATCTCGCATATTTAAATTTTTTTCTTATTTAATGTTAAAGTGGAGTACAAAATTTGTTCGTAATTTTTTGGTTTTCAATTCAAAACCCCTGAAAGACCACACTGTACAAAATAGCTTCCATTTTTAAATTGCAATAATTCAAAACAAAAATATTATATTTTCATATTACTTTACGACTCCCGATCTACATAAAATCAATTTGAATAAAAAATATCAAAATTTTTAATCACATCACTTTTATCGTACAGTTGGTAGATACTATATACAAATGCTTTGGGTTTCCCGATGAGTTACGGACTTTATAATTTGTATAATCCACAAGGGAAGCGAACATCGAATTGGCACGCTTTTTAATGCAACAATTCACGATTACATATTAGAGTCGATTCAATTAGGAAATTAATTGGTGACTTATTCGAACTAAGTTCGGTGGGTGGCGGTTTTATGTAATTTGTTATGCGATGTACAATCGGCTATGTGAATTCTTCTTTTCATTTAAAAGCAACGTCAAGGTTTGAAAGTTATCATTCAATAAAGTTCATCGATAACGAAAATAACTCGAAAGAAATTAATTAAATTAAATTAAAAATGTCATTCATCAAGGTAAGTTTTTTTTTTATTTTATTTAATTAGTTGATTTGACTTCGCTGGGTAATTGTTTATTTGATTTTAGTTAGCAATTGTGTGCTGTGTCCTTGTATCGGCAGTTAACTGTGGAGTCCTTTTGCAAGGTCAACGATTTGCTGCTCCACTTGCACCAGTGGCTGCAATCAATACCGACTACGATCCACATCCACAATATACATTCGCTTATAACGTTCAGGATGCTCTGACTGGAGACAGCAAGAGCCAACAAGAGACCAGGGAAGGTGATGTTGTTAAAGGTTCCTACTCTGTGGCCGAACCTGACGGTACCATTCGTACTGTCATTTATACAGCTGATCCCGTCAATGGATTTAATGCTGTTGTGCAAAGAGGACCATTGATCGCTCCAAGGCCTGCAGTTCCTGTTGCAGCACCTTTTGGGGCACCACTACCAGCTTTCGGTTAAAGGTTCCAATTAGTGTTATTAGTTGAATTTGAATAGTAGTTGTTTGAAGTAAGTTATTTATGACTTTAATGAATAAGATTTGTTTTCTTTTTTTAAATATAGTTTTTTTTTTCAACAATTAGTTCTTATCTTTTTTTGTCAGGGGGTTTCTTTTGAAAGCATAAGTCGAAGAAACAAAGATTTCTGTTATTGTACTTATTTAGAAATGATGATTTTATTTGGTTCAAGTTTAAAGGGAAAATTGAAGAAACAAAGACTTCTCTTTGAAGTAAACGGTGATTTTTTAAGAACTTGGTTTTTGAAAATTCAAAAAAAACACAGAAACTTGTAAAAAGTGAATGAAATTTTTATTTGGATCGATAAATCAATTTCTGCCATTTACTTTTTAAAAATAATTTCACTTTAATGTTGCCCACGGCTACCCTTCAGGTGGTCCATTCTGAAGGTCCAATTTTGGCAAACTTTTTCATACATTTCGGCAGGAATCTCACCAATGACGCGTTCAATGTTGGCTTCCAAGGCAGCAATCGTGTTTGGCTTGTCCCCATAGACAATAGACTTAACATAGCCCCACAAAAAATAGTCTAACGGGGTCAAATCACATGATCTTGGTGGCCAATTGACTGCGCCAAAACGTGAGATCAACTGCTCACCAAATTCGCCTCTCAATTGATGCATGGTTTCGCGTGCAGTGTGGCATGTGGCACCGTCCTGTTGGAACCACATGTCGACCGAGTTCAATTCTTGCATTTTCGGCAAAAAAAAATCTGTTATCATCGAACGGTACCTTTCTCCATTGACCGTAACCCTGCGGCCTTCATCGTCCTTGAAGAAGTACGGTCCAATGATGCCGCCTGCCCATAAACCGCACCAAACAGTGCATTTTTCGGGATGCATTGGTAGCCGCTGAATTGCATCTGGCTGCTCTTCACTCCAAATGCGGCAATTCTGCTTATTCACGTATCCATTTAGCCAAAAATGAGCGGAAAAAAAACGGACGTAGCTTGCGAAACACATTTTTCACAGAGCACGAATTTTGCTAATAAATTTCAATAATTTGCAAACGTTGTTCAGGCGTAAGTCTATTCATGATGAAATGGCAAACAATACTGAATCGAAATGTCAAATGTTCGTGGAATTTGTCATGTGTGATCTGTCAAAAATATAAACGTCAAAAACCAAGTAGCAAAAAAATCACCCGTTATAACGGAAGACGGACTTTTTATGGTGCACTTTTAAGCAATGTTCAATAATTTTCAGTTTACTTTTAGATTCGATCGGGATCCATACATTTTACCGCAGTACAGCTGTCCGCGTAAGGTTTGCCCGTCGATTTCTGAAAAGCCACTTTTATTCATTATCCCGCTGATTGTACACTACGGGATAAAGCAGTACTATTCAATACGTTTTAAAAGTACGTTTTGGTACTTATGGACATACTTTATAATTTATTTACTATGTTTATGATGTTTCACTTTAAATGTGGCCCAAAAGTGTAAAATTTTAAAACTGGCCCCCAGTCACCTCCCTGCTTGATCAAATATGGGATTTGGGGTGGTGTTCTTCTTTAAAATGTGAACGATTTCTGTCTGCTTTTCAGACAGTCTTTGTCATACCATTTCGACTGATCTAAGAGCATGTATGAAGTTGCAGGTTGTCTGATTGCACCAAATAAATAATTTTTTGCCGCTCCTATGTAATTTGAGATAGGATTGGGCAAGCTCACAAGTTACTTTTTTTCTCTCCACTTTAATTTACTTTCGCGCTTTTTATTTGCGGGACATAATCGATCATCAAACTGTCATGAGATAATTATTATGGACAAATGGGATGAAAGCTTGGTGGGAAAACTTTAAAGTCTTTAACTAATCTAAGCCACTCACCACTTATGAGATAGTAATCTATCTACGAGTATATATACCTAATCTATCAGCTGAGTATTTCAAAGAAAGAAAACATCTTTAATAAATTCAATTAAAGTTTTTCCGCTTGCATTAAGACAATTGTCTGAGGACAGTCTGTCAATTATAAAATGAACATTATTGAAAAAAGCTCAATTCTCGAAACCAATTATACGCGCATTGAGGTCCCCGATAACCATCAGATTGTCTATGATTGTGATTAGAAAGTAAAGTATATAATTTGTAGAAGAATTTATATTTACAATTGAGATTTTAAATAATACTTTACTTTGTTTTTCCAATTTTATTTTTCTAATTGTATATGGTTTCGTAAAATATATCATTGATTGTGCGTCATTTTTACTTGCGATATATGTACCTATATACTATAGAGCAAGTTTTGCATTTGATCGAACTCGAGATTTTAATCAAACTTGACATACGATGATGGAGAACACCAAAAAAGTGGGTCCCGCAATTCCGTCTGTCTGTCTGTCTCTCCTCGAGTCTGCAGCCTAAACGGTTCGGTAGATTTGCTTCAAACTTGGTACATATTATTTTTTCGGTAATATGCCCACACGTTTTTTTCATTTTTTTTAAGACGACAAATAACAGTAGCCCCCATAAATTTTTTTTGGCCAAAAACAAAAATCTTATTTTTCTCAAAAACGGCTCCAACGATTTTTATAAAAAAAAATCAGTTCATTAATGAAGGGAAAAGGTACCCTTTGATAATTTTTTTTTGGAAAAAATTGTTATTTTTGGTACCTCTAGTAGAACATTTTTGTTTTGGTTTTCGATTTTCTCGGAAACGGTTCATTTGATTTTTTTGAAATTTTTTACGCAGAAGCTCCTAGAAATTTTAAACACTATTGTTAAGAAAAAATTTTTATTGGAAATTATTTTTTTTTTTTTGAAAACTCAAAATTTCGAAAACGACTCAATAGATTTTTTCGATACCTCGTATTTGGTAGTTTTTTGACATTATCTTGAATAGTTAAAAAAAACTATTTTTCTAAAATAAAAAAAGAAAATGTATTTCTCGAAAACGGCTCCAAGAATGTTTATAAAAAAAATTGTCTATTCTTAAATAAGTAGAGTTCACTTTTAAGTAGATTTTAGATTAGATTAGATTAGATTTTTATTTATGATTCCTTGTTTATGTTACAATTTTTAAAATACAAAATCGATAAGCATGGCTATTGCTGTCTGCCTGATTGACATTGACATTAAACATTGAATAATAAGTTGTTGTTTTTTTTTTGATTAGAATAAAAAAAGTATTATGACATTAAAATACAATTTTGCTTTGCTTTTACAAGATTAAAGATCCTCATTAATAATATGATTTCGATAAGAAATTGCAGATTTATAGTATGATTAATATCGTTTTCGCAGTTGAGGTGTGCTCGAACTTCCGCTTCAGGAATCATGTTGGTTCCAAAGTAAAGCCTCCGGATTTCTTTTAGAACTGGACACCTGCCGATGAAATGGATAACATCTTCCCTCTCCGATAAGTTACAAATGCTGCAGTAAATTGGTAAGTCAGGCCGGTGCGGTATATAATTAAGACGAATAAGCTCTCCTCTCATTTTGAACATTGCTGAAATTATTTCCTTACTATTGTTCATGTTGAAATAGTTCCTTTCGCACAAATTGTGATTTAGAATGCTGTATGTTGCTCTATGTACTGAAGAAGTAGCTAGACTTATACAGTCAGCTCTGTATTGTTCATCTACTTTTGAAATAAGATTGTTTATAGAATCTTTAGCGTAACTTCCGTTTCCATTTTCCAAATTTAATTCAATTGTACAGTATGCAGCACGTTCATACAGTTTTTTATACCATAGAATTTTTCTTCCTATTGTCTTTTTGGCGATTATTTTTGGAAGTCTATCATCTGGCAAGTTTAAGATTTTTAAAACATAGTCCGTGTGCAGTTTCAAGGTTTTTATATAGAGTGGTGATAAGCCTGTTTCTATATTTATCATATAACTGGGCGTTGTGTTTGGCAGATTAAAACATTTTTTAATATAATATCTCAGTAATTTCTTTACTATTTCATTCTGACAGTACCCCTAAGATTGTGCTGCTACATTACAGATTCAGATACTGCTAGGAAAACTTTATGTTTCACACTATGGTCCACCAGTTGATTTGAGAAACATCTTTTCCAGGTTGCTGATATTGCACTTTTTGCTTTCACTAACCTTTGTTTTAAGTGAGTTTCCATACTGAGGTTGGTAGCTATTGTTACTCCAAGATACCTGTACGTTTTAACAACTTCAATGGGTTGCCTATTGAGATACCATTTTTCGTTACTGCAAGTACTACCGGAACCCTTCTTAAAAACCATTATTTTTTATTTGGCCAGATTAATTGTCAGATTCCATAATTGGCAGTACGAATCAAGTCGGCTAATCATTAGTTGCTATGATTCTTGTGAATATGCAAATAAAACCACATCATCTGCAAATAAAAGGGCCTTTATTAAAACTCCATCTATCTCTATTCCTCCAGGAAGATGGTCCGTAAGGTCATTAATGTACATCGAAAAAAGGTACGGACTCAGTGTACATCCTTGTCTTACACCCATTGTTGTCTCAAACCATTCCGATACTTCACTTCCGCACCATACCGCTGCTTGGTTATCCTGGTAGATATTTTCGAGAACCCTTCCAAACTCATGACTCATTCCCGCATTGTATAATTTATACATTAATGCCCTTCTATCGATGTTGTCGAAAGCTGCCTTGAAATCCACAAAAAATGTAAATAATTTCTTTTTTTGTTCGACAAATATTCCTGCGATGTTTTGCAGCACAAAGATATTGTCTACAGTGGAATAACCATTCCGAAATTCAGCTTGGCACTCCTTAATCAGTTTTTTGTTTTCAATCCAATTTGACATTCTATAATTCAAGACTGTTGTGAACACCTTATACGATGAATTAAGAAAGGATATTCCGCGATAGTTAAATGGATCAGCTAAATTGCCTTTTTTATAGATGGGAAAGATAGTCGCTTGTTTAAAATGTGTCGGTATATTACCCGTTTCAAATATTTCATTAAAAGCCGTTGACAATTTGTCGATAAAGTCGCTCGTCGCATATTTAAAGAATTCTACTGGGATCCTGTCAGCTCCTGGTGCCTTTCCGTCTTTGAGTTTTTTCAAGACTTCACAAACTTCGACTTGTGTAATCTGTGCATCCAGTATTTCATTTGTATGGAAGGGAGCAGCATAATGAATTAGATGAATATTAGTTGATGGGTTCAATAGCGTTTGAAAATGGGTCATCAGTGTTGTAGCATCTAAGTGTATGCCGATTTGGGGTACTTTACCGTTAATTTTATTTATTGAACGCCAAAATTGCTTAGTATCTGTAGAGCATGTTAGTTTGAGAGCTTCATTTTTAAATAGGTTTTCTTTTTCTCTTTGCAGATTAACTTAAAAGCTGTGTTTGCTTGAATGTACAGTCTTTTCTAGTACCGATCACCAAATATTCGAAATATCTTGAGCCATCGGAAGGATTTACGCCTTGCATTTTCGCACTCAGTATCAAACCATTTTTCTTTGTAACCACACGTTTTTGTATTTTCATGTCCGCCGGTAGGATATGATGTTTGTATAAGATTTTCAATTTCACTTATACTGTATTCTGATTGAGTCCTCAAATTTAGTTCGAGATTGAGTCTATACTGAGTTGCCTTTTCTTCTTTCCACATCATTTTAGGGGGTAATTGCATGATTCTTGTGTCTTCTCTTTCAATCGGATGTTAGGCAAACTGCACAAAATTGGTAAACTTTTAAGTATAATAATATTTCTTTTTGCGTACTTATTAACGGTACTTCTCATAGAACCACTTTTCATATTGTCGACTTTTCCAATATTGGATGAACGGATTAAAATAATTTTTTTCATACAAATGCTCCCTAAAAATGTTAATAAGACTGCATACTCAGATTCTCAAAAAAAAGTTTTTCGATTTTTAAAAAATAAATAATTTTTTTTTTTTGGAAAAATCGATTTTTCAAAATATTTTTTTATGTATATTAATAATATCTTCAAAATGGCGTTTCAAATTTTTTTTTCTAAAAATGTTTTCAAAATTTTATACATACAAAATTAATTTGTTAAAAAACCCCTCCAACGACTTTTGAGTTTTTTTTCATATATTCTTATTTATCCATGAATTTAAATGGCATATTTGTTTTTCCTCAAACTATAACAACTAAGCAACATAAAAACATTTAATTATGTGTATTATTATCCATTTATTTCTATACCTTATTATTATTCCCTTTTTTACGAATTTTTGCGTACGTTACTGAATACTAAATTCAATGTAGGCCATCATACATTTATATACTGTCTCCAATAATCACATGAATCTTATATATGCATATTGCAACTAAAGTATATAGTTATATACATTTAGCTACCTATCTACCCACCTACATCATTATTATATGTACATGTTTACATACATAGGTTCCTTCAATATGTATATACATATATTTAGATACATTTTACTCTCCTAACTTACATAATTAAAATCCATAACTTGGATTTAAACATACATTTGTGGGTAGGTACCTATGTAACTATTCCTTGAATCATCCATTCGACAATTTATTATAATAAGAATCAAGGTAATCTTACCTACATAGGCTTTAAACCTGCATAGGATAACTACACCTAAGTAACTAAACCTCAATGGTTAGCTACATTAAAGTTGTTTACAAGAGCAAGTTCGTGCGCTCCAGTCGTGCATTTTATTTTTTTTATTTCGACTATCTCATAAATGGCTTAACCGATTCTTTCGAAATTTCATACATAAGTACATAGGTTTGGGTTGCCTAATTTATACTACCTACCAATATTTTTAATTAATATTTTTTTGTATTTTTAAAAGCATTTTAAAATATAAATTTTTAAAATTTATATTTTGAAAACTACTCAATCATTTTTTTTTTGCAAAAATTATAGTTATATGTAATTGCTGAATACCTATGAATTGGCGTTTTTGAATTATTTTTTAAATTTTTTTTCCAAAAGTTAAAAAAAAAACTTTTTCTCATAAATTAAAATTTTTACAAGAAATAAAATGGCGTAAATCTTTTTTAGCTCAAATTGGTTTAAGTATTTATTTCAGAATTTTGAATTATTTTTTCTTTGATTAAGCCGATTTAATCTTTTGTTTTTAAGTTTATATTATTATATATTTAAAATTGTCATACCAATTTTTAATAGAAAAAAATTAAAGAAACTTTGTATATATAAAAAATAAGGTAAAAAACGACTTTAAAAATATAAAAGGTTATACATTTTGCGGTTTCAAAAGTATAGGGCTTGAATTCGACATCTGTCAAACTAAGTTGTTAAACCAATTTATAAATAGAAATTGTTAAAACCTACTACAAAAATGATGATTCTGCCACAGCCACATATCGTGCTTTAAGAGGAGATTATGGTTTACATAATCGTCCAACTACGCAAGCAATTGGCAAAATTGTGAAGAAATTTGAAGAGACTGGATTGGTTACAGATATTGTAAGGCCTGTGCATCATCGGTTCGCTCGTACCACTGAAAATATCGCTGCTGTAAGTTAAAGCGTTGCCGAAGACACGAATGTGTCGATTTCTTGTCGTTCTCAGGAATTAGAACTGTCTTACGGCACATTATGGCGCATTTTGCATTTGGATCTACACCCACATCCATATAAAGTCCAGCTCACACAACAACTGAAGCCAGCTGACCATTCACAACGTCGTAGATCCGTCGAATGGGTGATTCGACAACATGCGGTGGACGGCGATTTTTCCAACAAAATTTTCTTCAGCGACGAAGCACATTTCTCACTCGGTGGGTATGTTAATTAACAAAATTCTCGTCTTTGGGGTTTTGAGAATCCTCAAGTAATTGAAGAGAGGCCATTACATCCACAAAAAGTCACTGTTTGGGGCGCTCTTTGGTCCGGAGTTGTGATTGGACCTTACTTCTTCGAAAACGACGATGGAACGACTGTCACCGTCAATTCGGAGCGTTATGGTCATATGATAACTGACTTTTTTTTGCCTGCTATTGAAGAATACGACTTGGAGAATATGTGGTTTCAACAAGACGGTGCCACATGCCACACAACTCGAGCGAATATGGCTTTATTGCAAGACACATTTCCTGGCTGCGAAATTTCTCGTCGTGGCAATATCAACTGGCCACCAAGATCATGCGATTTGACACCGCTGGACTTTTTTTCTTGTGGGGCTACGCGAAAGACCGTGTTTATGCAGATAAACCTTTAACTCTTGAGCACTTGAAAACCAACATTCGTCAAGTTATGGCTGAGATACCGCCCAATATGTGTCAAAAGGTAGTCGAAAATTACCTCAAAAGAATCGATGCTTGCAACAATTCGCGCTGGTGGTCATTTAAATGATGTAATATTTCACACATAATGTCAACGTTCAAACTTTATAATAAAAAAGAAATATCATGAAAAAAAAAATATTTTATGTGTTTTATTTACGTTTACTTTTGAAACCGCAAAATGGATAACCCTTTATTTAGATTTTTAATAGAAATCTTTTGCATACGATGTGATCGAACATAAGAGCAAGTTCATGCGATCCAGTCGTGCATTTTATTTTATTACGGATAGTATTTTTTTTTCTTTATTCATTCCATTCTGGATATTCTGGATAAACATTTCGTATTTTCCATTCATTCTATTCTTTATCCGGAACAAATAAAGGAACTCACTCAAAATGGTAGGTAGATGGTGTATTAGCGCCATCTGTTTATCTAGAGGAAATTTCAGTATCTCATTTTAGATCTCTTTGTTCGGAAGTTTCTATTCACACTAAGTAAAAGATGGTATTATTTCAGAGTCTTGGTCATGTCAAAAAGGATAAGATATTTTGCAGGTTAAAATAGTAATTATCAGAAACATAATTTAGAATTAACAATTTCAAATAGTAATTACCACAGAAAACATAACCACTTTAAACTGTCCCTGGTGTGTTCAACATAAGTTTGATTAATGTAGCACTTAAATATCTACTTTAATTAGAAGAGTTGTAAAGTGTGTTTAAAATTAAGATAAAGTTAGACAAGGGCTGGCAAATAGATGACTGCTTTAACTAGAGTAGGGTTTATTCCCTAAAAATTTTGAGCCATTTTGTTTAGATTAATAATAATTTACGAAAAAATCAAGTTGTAAGTTACAATAATTGGTTACTAACAATATAAGAAAATGAATTGTCAAAGATTCGTCAGATGCCGCACATTAGATATTGAAATGCTCAATTCAGTAATTAAAATCTGAATCTATCCATTTATCCACAATTTATAGACGAATATGTAAAAAAAAAAAAAAACAGAAATTGTCGTAAAGCTGTTTGACAATAAACAACAATTCAACTAGATTTTCATTCTTTTCAAGTATGTCCTCTATTCAATTTAAACAAATTGCTTCGCTAATAATGATATCGCGTTCAAAAGTTATATATGTACAATACTTAACAGTTTTCCATTAAACAAATCGAAGCTATAAGTCTTACATAACTGACATCCAATGAATTATTCACGTGAATACACTGAGTCGAAGTCAAGAGCTCATAAATATACTTATACTCTCGTATGACTACGACTGTTTTTTTTTTTTTTTTAAGTCTTGGTATGACAAACAAAATGATCGTATCAATGGACAATTTACAACCATTCGAGCACACTTTTACAGGCAATGTGCCTCCAAAAACGCGCCAGCCATCTATAAATGTTGAGATTACGTCAAGGGTTCGCAAGCGCATATACATGCAGCTACGTTAAGAATCTCAAATAATCTAGAGCCGGATCGATAATCCGCTTGGCTTTTATTCCAAAAACAGTGTATCATGTAGTTACATGAGTTGACATCAATTTAATACACCTTCTATGTTATAAAAGACAAAAGCTATGGCTGAAGGCTTTTTAGGCTTAAGGCGTGGCATATAAATATAAGTCGGGTCTAAATTTAATTCAAAGTTGCGTATGGATATCTTTCTCTTTATTCAATTTGTGATATTGATATCTGTAGCTGCAGTCGAGTGCGATATATGTATGTGCAAATCTGAAGTAGACTCAAAACTGCCTTAAAGAGTTGAGGCGAATGCCAAGCAATGGAAGTGCAAACGCATAAGTACATATATCTCGAAAGGAAAAGCCGCCATTCCTATAATGTGCGTTTCCCTGGCCGTCGAATATTTTTGAAATGTGAATGGACACTTAATTGAATCAATCAGTTAAAACTCGTATCTATGCATTCACTGGCATGCAAATTTAACTTAATTTGCTAACAATAAATATTTGTTATTCTATTATTTAATTATTGTTTAGACATTGTAGACATAACAAAACGGTAATGTGCGTCTGGTAACGAGAACGACAAAAAAAGCACTGAAAGGCTTTCCACACTATCAAGAGTTAAACGCATGTCAAAAAGTGTTTAGAATAGTCAGGAATATCTCCCACAGAGGTCCAAATTGTATATTGTGGAATTCTTAAAGCCCAAAAATCGACAAGATATTAGTATCAATCTATGATGCTGCTTCTGCTTCAATGATATCAGGGTAAAATATACAGTATTGGTCCTAGGACAATTCCTTGTGGTACACCAACCTCAATTTTTGTAAGTTCCAAATAAACTTTCTCGTGGCGTTCTTTGAAATATCGGTCTTTTATATATGATTTCATTACTTAATAGTAAAGCCGTGGTAGATAACCTATGCAGAGTCGACCAAATTTCTTTTTTTTTTCAATTGCTTCTGATCAATATCCAATAGTCGTAGAATTTGTAATTTTTAACCAAAACAAAAATTAAATTTTGTATTAGTATTCTTCTATTGTTGTGCTAAGCCTTTTGAGAAGCAATTTTTTTTCATAGTTGGTATATCTACTAAATTGTCGGCTTCTTTAATGTATCGGAAAGGCATTAACGAATCTAAAATTGTTTATCGAAGCATTATCGAAGCTGAAATATTAGTTGAGATATCCTTAAATTGCTTATCTTGGCAATGCTGATAAGGTCGTTAATGGGTAATTGCAAGAAACTCTTCTGTAACTCGGTGAACCACTTTTCAGACTAAAACTTTTCTTTTATCCGTGAAAAGCTGCCACTGCATAGTATTCGAAGTAGTGTGCATACAAATTGCTGCAAAGGGCTTAAGCAATTATAACTTTCACCGTTTTTCGCAAAATAAATCTTTGTGTAACAGAATCTTCTCATAACTGCATAATTGATGGAAGTAATATTGTGCAATTCAATTAGAAGACCATTCTATCCGATATCGTAAAACTCGACGAAATATATTGCACACATATTTCAGAATTACCATTTTAAGCATCACAACAACTTTAGCTAGTGTTTAATAATTTGAATCCGAAGCGATTTTCTTCAAACTTGGTATTTAAGCGTTTTAGGTGATTGTCCAAAATAGATTTTTGAATTGTTGTTTTAGCCCCAAAAATAACGGTACTTGCCATACAATTTTTTCTAAAATCTTAATTATCTCGGCTTAACGGCTCTAACGATTTTGATAAAAATTGGTGTGTGTACTACTTTATGTATGGTCTACATTTTGGTCAAAAAAATTTCTCATAAGCGGCTCAACGGATTTCGATCAAAATTTTTATACTTTCAAATTTTAAATATTTGGAAAACGCGTGGACGATTTTTTCTAAAATTTTTTTTTTGAATCTATATTTTTAAATATTTAAAATGTTCATACCAACTTTTTTTTTAGAAAAAAATTAAGAATTTTTATATATAAAAAATTAAGTGAAAAACGACTTTAAAAATACATACAAATATTTTTTCTATTAAGAATATTTTGCATATAATGTAATCGGACATAGGAGCAAGTACGTGCGATCCAGTCGTGCATTTTATTTTAATAGAGACCCAACATGTGCTGTAAATAAGTATTCAATGTTTTATATTTTTTAACATTTGTGCTTAATTTTTTTTACAATAAAAAAAAGAAAAAAGTGGGCACCTGGATTCGAAGCCAGACGTTATGGTTCTATATGCTTCATCGATCAGATAAATAGAATTTACAAATTTCGATCACAAACAACAATGCAGAAATCGACGATCGATAATCAACAATTTTTTTTCATCAATCAACAAATCCGCGACCACAATCGGAGCTTTTAATTTTAACTTTTT
Source organism: Philhelius pedissequus (assembly GCA_910595825.1). Lineage (NCBI taxonomy): Eukaryota > Metazoa > Arthropoda > Insecta > Diptera > Syrphidae > Philhelius > Philhelius pedissequus. The sequence goes on along the minus strand of OU343162.1, from coordinate 148,131,001 downwards.
TTTTGCATATTCTATTATTTTACGCTTTAAAACATTTTTACTTGCGATTGTAAGTACTATACGGCAAGTTTTGATTTTGGAAGAAAAAAATCGAACTCGAGATTTTAATCAAACTTGACATTACGATGATAGAGAATACCAAAAAACAGGGTTCCGCAATTACGTCTGTCTGTCTGTCTATAGAACGATTTACAGTCTAAACGGCTGAAACGATTTGCTTCAAACTGTGTCGTTTTAGCGTTTTACGTGATTGTCTCAAATAGATTTTTGAATCGTTCTTTTAGCCACAAAACTAATAAGCGGCTTGACGGATTTCGATCAAACTGTTTGTGTATTATGTGATTTAAATTCTAAACAATACTGAATACCAACATTTTCGAAAAATATTTTATTATTTTTGAAAATTCAAATATTTCGCAAACCGTTGACAATTTTTTTTTCGAAATTATATTTTTTTAGCTTATATTATTAATTACATAAATTTTCCATACAAAATCTTATTCAGAAAATAAAGGAAATTTTGTATATAGCAAATTATGTAATAAACGACATTCAAAATATAAATATTTAGCCGTTTCTACTAAGAATCTTGTGCATACGATGTGATTGAACATAAGAGCAAGTACCTGCGATGCAGTCGTGGATTTTATATTTTATGGAACTCAGAAGACTTAAGGTCAGTTGGCTTCTTTACTTTTTCGATGGATTAAGATGCATAAGTTCCAAATGCAGTTCAATTAAAAGAATGGGTTTTCTAACGATGATTTGACAGTTCATGGCCGCCATGTTGTTTTATCTGTTGACAATTTACAAGCAAAGTGTGGTGAGATCACTATCTCAGATTTCAGCTAACAAAAAAATATCTCCAGCGGCGAAACCCATTTTTGGATGTAATTGTACGGGCATCATATACGTCACCAAAGCAAAATTGCTGAATTCGGGATGATGTCAATACAGACGAATTCCGCCAAGTATGTCAATGTCTCTGCAGAAATGCAGAGTTTGGTGCGGATTGTTCGCTCTCGGCTGTGGAATTTACGTTGGGTTCGATTAGGTGATATCGATGTGAACGGACAGGGATCAGATGCCATAATGGAATTGACATTCGATTTGAAGTGATTGCGCAGGCGGCGAGAAACATTTTCCCCAAAATTTGTTTATTATTTTTTAAAGCCCCGTTTTTGGTTGTAAGGATTTTTTAATGGAAATTACGATTTTGGTATTGAAATCGAGATGGCGACACTATCGAAATTGTCCCCCTATAGTGTGCTAATTGGGGGTTATCGTGAATAAACATTTCCCTGGAAATTGTTCCCTCTTTCGAAAGTAGGGAATGCGAATGATGCTCAAAGGTTGCCTTGGTATTTATTGGTATCAGAAATAAGCTTTCCCAGGGATTATTGCTCACATTTCATACGATTTTTTGTTGGGGGAAATTGATTCGAGGGATTGATTCACAATCAGCATGAAAATTTTCCAGTGAATAAAATTCACTCGGAGATCGCCGATAGGGGCGATTGATTTTGATAGATTTTTAACAAGCATCCTTGAAAAATTCAGTTAATCATGCCCTGACTTTAATCTACAAATTGATTATGTAGATATAAGACGGATCTAAATAACCTGAAAACATATTTCAGAATATAACACCGATTTAGCTATTGGATGATCTTGCAGTATTTTAAAGCCTTTTGTGTTTTATTTCTTGTTCGTTTTTTCTCATTGTGTTACGCCCGTGATGTCTGAAAAACAAGTTCCAGGACATGTGTAAAATGATTTTTAGTGCTTTTTTTAAAGGTCTTTTTAGAATCAAAAAATTATGTCATCTCAAATTACGCAAACGACAAATAGACGAAAACACCCAAGTGCAGAATTTGGATATGACTCGAACTTGATTATGAAATGTCATATAATTCACTATCCTATTTTTGATACAAATTTTATACTCAAGTAAAATATTCAAGTATAAGGTATAGTATCAAATAATTCATCAGAAGCCTAAACATATTTCAATTAACAACTTAAATAATATGCAAGTACCACCGACAATGCATATCGATTACCCTAGTCCCGCAGTGGTGCTGATTTAATGATCTCCTTTCAACTCTTGTCTTGGAAGAAAAGGTACCTTTTCCATATGAACGCATTAAACACCCTCAGGGCAGGCATTAAAAAAGTGACAAACATACATCCCATATAGCCTGTGAAGCCTAGACACTTTGAGATACTTGCCCATTTGACGTGCCTCCGTCACCAACGCCAGCTACCAAGCAATTTCACCACCGCACCATCCAACTTGTTCGACGACTTTGACAACCCCCTCAAATAACGTAATTTCGAGCGCTCTCGATCTCGACTTTGAGAACATGCAAGTCTGAATTATATTTCACGTGTAAAAAGCAACAGGCAACGCGACGTACGGGCCTGGCGGCAAGCAGCATGCGGCAGTCTTTAATGCATATGGACCAGTTATGTTAAGCTTGACTCTATTCTCAGTTAACGACGATAGTTAAATAACTTGCGTTATGGTACCAAGCCCGAATGCAAAAAAAAAATGCTAAATGTTGATAAGTCACCGAGATGCAGTGAGAAAAATAATGCAAACAAAAAAAATTAAATTTACAAAAAAATAAAAGATAGAACAGCTCGCGCCGCCGCCACCGCCTCAATCTGAATGGTTTACAAAAATGGCATTGAGGAAAATAAAAGGCGCAAAACTAAAGGCCTACGGTAGTGCCGTAGTGGTATAGTAGGCCTGAAAGTAAAAATTAATTTTTGAATAAATATTTTAGGCGAACGGGCGTATCAGAGTATAAAAGCTAAGATTAGACAGCCACAGAATCACAGAGCATTTATTTGTCAAACCTTACAGACATGGTACAAAAGGCAAGGCAGTTTTTCATAGCAAAATATTAATATTCTTTAATTTAATTTTCTAAATAGAAAAATTTAATTTTGTGTTTTTTGTATTTTGTTTTTGAAATGAAACAGTTGATCATCCTGGCCGCCCTTGTGGCAGCAAGCTCAGCCGTTGTCATTGGACCACCTGCCTACTCACCATATGGACCAGCTATTGCCAAAATTGCCGCTCCACTGGCCTACCCAGCTTATCCAGCTATTGCAAAGGTTGCCGCTCCAGTTATTGCAAAGGTCGCCGCTCCAGAGCCATACGATCCAAACCCACAATACAGCTACAGCTACGACGTCCATGTAAGTGTCGATCCATCAAATAATCAAGGTAAACATTCTAATAGAACAGATTTATAACTTGGGCTTTTCTGTAGGATCCCACAACCGGTGATGTAAAGAACCAACAAGAAAGCCGAAGCGGAGATACCGTTCAAGGATCATACTCCCTTATCGAACCCGATGGCACCCGCCGATTGGTCGAATACACTGCCGATCCAGTTAACGGATTCAATGCTGTTGTTCATCGGGAACCAATTGCCGTTAAGGCTGTGGCACCAGTTGCTAAGATTTTGGCTCCGGCACCACTTCTAGCTCATGGACCATTGTTGCCCAAGATCGCTGCGCCCTATGGCCTTCCACTGGCTGCAGCTCATGCACCACTCGGTTATCCAGGATATCCAGGATTGATTCACGGTTGAAACTGATAATGATGATGATGTAGTATTTCAAACGAAATCAAAGACTCTCTATTGTATATGGAATATCTCTTCTGCTTCAATCCGCCTATTCTGTGTCATATATATTATTGTTGTAAATGTATTTATTAATTATAATTCTTTTTAATTGTTAAGGCTGTTTGACCGCGATAAATAAATAAACGTAATGTGCAAATAAAAAAAAAATGTATTTTCTTCTTCGCCTTAGACTAGCGACTTTACGGGTATTATGCAAAAGAAAAAGAATGAAGAGATCTTGAGGGTCAATTTACAGGTCAGTTCATCCTCGTTCTTCGAACGTTAACTTAAAAAAATTGATTAGATTTTGCTATTTGGAGCTCAATGCCCAATTCGTATCATTCAATGGGGGAATGAAAATGCCATGATCACTGTGAATACCGCTTACCATAGTACGTTAAGCAATCATAGAGGATCAATGCAACAATTCATTTAATGAAGAATTTGGATTTCCTCTTGTTCTAAAAAAAACTTCATGCGAAACGTCTACAAAAATTCAAAGGGCTTCTCTTTGAAGTGTTAAAATATTTTCTTTCAATATTCTTTCTCAATTACTTAAGAGAAATTAATTTTGACAGTTCATAGCGGCCATGTTATTTTTTTAACAATTTTTTTCAAAGACATTGAAGACAAATCACGCCCGAAGCGAAGCCTGCATGGATGATCAGAGGAACATCGTTGTAGAATTAAAGCCAGTGCTGAGGATAAGGAAAAAAGATTTCTTCAAAGTATATAACGTTGATGTGATGACGAACAGAATTCTGCTGCTAATCAGATTGCACCATTATAACCTGGACGCCATACGTAGGCCAACAATTCCGTTCATCCAATCTAGACGAAGTGGAGATAGCTACGTCTAAACTTAAGTCCAATAAAGCTGGAACTGATGGAACTGATGATCTTGCGGCTGAGTTTTTCAAAGAAGCTGGCAATGAAGGCTAGGAGTATGCACCAGCCAATCAGCAAAATGTGAAAGCATGCCCGATGAATGGTACATCAGCATTGTTCGCCCAATCATCAAGAAAGGCGATCCTCTGGACTGCACCAACTACAGAGCCATCAGTCTTCTTAATATCGCCTACAAGATATTTTCTGCCGTATTTTGTTAACACCTGAAGCCATTTGTCAACAGCTTGATCATCGTGGCTTTAGGCCAGGGAAGTCCACCATCGTCCAAATATTTGCACTACTGCAGATTTTGGAAAAAACCCAGAAGTTTCAAATCAATACTCACCACCTTTTCATCGATTTCAAGGCCTCGTATGAGAGAATTTAAAGAGACGACTTATATAGAGCCATGTCTTGTTTTGGCATCCCTCCCAAGCTCGTCCATTTGTGCAGGATGACCTCACCGACATCTTTGATATCAAAAAAGGTTTTAGGTAAGGCGACACGCGCTGTCATGCGACTTCTTCAACATCGTTCGAACGAACAAAGCGTGATGTCAGTTCGTGAGTATGAAGCCAAGAAGATGAGTTTAAAGGTGAATGAAAGCAAAACGAAATATATGCTGTCAACAAGAAAAGACACCCAACATTGTCGTCTCGGCGAGAACATCACTATAGACAGCTATAATTAGGATCCGCTACAAGCTCAGCGAACGATACCAGTGCTGAGATCAAACGAAGAACTACTCTTGCCAATTGCTATTTATTTGGGTTAAGAAGGCAATTGAGAAGCAAACCTCTCAACTAAACTATCCATTTGTAAGACGCTTATCATCGCGATTGTGATGTATGGTGCAGAGACATGGACACTGTAACGGTGGATGGCACAGCTTTAGATTATTTTGAGAGGAAAATTCTTCGATGATTTTTGGTCCCGTATGCATAGATGGGGAATGGATAAGAAGAAACAGAAGAAACATAATGTACGGGCTGTATGGCGACACTGACCTAGCCACAAAAGTGAAAACGACTGAGATGGATGGGTCACCTAGAACGAATGGACATCAAATCTCCGGGCAGGAAAGTATTTGAATCCAACACCATTGGACAGCGCAGTAGACGAAGACAGCGTAAAAGGTGGCGTGCGCAATTGGAAGAGGACCTTAACCAACTGGGCGTGCGAAACTGGACCCAGCTAGTTAAAACCCGAGTCGACTGGAAGAAGCTTGTCGGTTCGGTTGAGGCCCTGGTACACCCCAGACTGTGGCGCAACCTTAAGTAAGTAAGTAAAGGCAAATCACGATGTCAAGTTTTTTCAACTCTCAAGTCAAAATATTCGATAACCAAACATTTCCAGGGGTGAAAGAGTTAAGAATTATTTTTTTTAATTTCTCGAATTAGTGGTTTTTGAACAAATTTATCAAAAGAATTCCAAATACTAAGATTCCGTTAGGGAAAGTGATGTTATATTGTTAAAAATTTTCATCACCGATAAAAATTCATATTTCAGAAGGCCAATTACTGAAAACGGTGCGAATCGTGATAATCTGAGCAAAGTCCAACGATCAGCTTCAATGTCTAAAAGCGGAGCATTAAGAACAACAACCTCTGCCGCGCTAGACATTCTACTCCATCTTCCAACCCTCTATATTTTCAGCAAAAAGACGGCAGCGAGCACAGCCGCTCGCCTTAAGGCTTGTTCACAATGGATCAACAATGATATTGGTCATTCTATTATTCTGATCATCCCTCCAAGATCGGTCTGGGAGGACTTAAGGTTCTTGAAAGATGTTGCTATCCATTTTTATACTGATGGATCAAAAACTGATGCTGGGATTGGTGGGGGTGTGTACTCAAACAGACTAAAATTTAGTCTCTCTTTCCGTCTTCCTAATCATTGCAGCGTGTTCCAAGCGGAAATTATGGCAATCAGAGAAGTCCTCTCCTGGCTGAAAGTCAACTTGATATAAACTACTGATATCCTTATTTTCTGGGATAGTCAGGCGGCTATTAAGTCTCTGGAATCGTCCTCTACAAACTCCACAACTGCTCTCAACTGCCGTTCATCTCTCATGGAGATGGCGCAGCAGTTCAATATTTACCTATGTTGGGTGCCAGAGCACAGGGATATTCCAGGGAAATGGAACGACGCTACCTCTATTGCCTGAACAGGTATACCCATCGCTACATGTAAGTTAATGCTGAAACAAGATGATGTAGAAAGAACAAACCGAAGATGGAGAAATACAACAACCTGTATGACGACAAAACAGTTCTGGTTAAAACTTGATCTGAAACGCTCCAGGTATTTGATATCTGTAAGCAGATAGCACATCAGTTCCGTGATTGGTGTCATAACTGGAAACTGCTTCATAGGCAGGCACGCAACGAGGCTTGGCGTTTGTTCAAACGATTTTTGCAGACGCCTGCATGAACGAGGAGGAGGTGGAATCTGTTCCTCATCTTCTGTGCACATGTCCTGCTCTATCTCAAACACGTAAGCTCCAGCTTGGAGACATTTTCTTCGATGATCTCAGCGATCTAAACAATGTAGGCATCTAAAGTCTCTTAAGCTTTTTTAGGAGCTCCAAATGGCTCAACGAATAGGAAGCTTATCTGAGGATTCATGTGATATCACAATAAACCAACTCTGGTCTGAGTGTGTCAGCTGCAGCGCTTACAGCCACTTCAACCTAACCTATCCTAGGCAGTGGAAATCTTATGTAGATGCTCGGCTCTGGTTGAAGACTTTAAAGAACTTTCTGAAATGAAGTTCAAAAGAAATGAAATTGATCTAGGATGAAATGTTAGTACCTTCTGTACCGTTTTTTCCGTACATAACTGACTATGAATTTTGAAAGGAGTTCACAGTTCGCCTAATTTACTGTCTAGTTTCGAACAGTGTAGATGCGAATGGTGTTGCAAGTGTTGCAATATTCTTATTTAGAATTGCATAACAAACAGTTTTTGCTCGAATGCTTTTATTTCAAAAAACCTATAATATATTTCAAAGACGTCAATCGGGGCATGCCAACAGTATGAGAGAAAAATAGAGTTTATGCGATCCCGTAACGCTAAAAGGGCATTCGACTACCGGAAATAGTTGTTAGATGTTATAAAACTGTTATAACGGTTATAAATTGGCATTTCTATATTCTCATTCATTTTTAAAACCAAACAAATATTTGCTTGAAGTTTGGCGATGTTTACTTGCGATTATAGGTACTATAAGGCAAGTTATGCATTCGTAAAAAAAATTCTAACAATCAAACATGACATTACGATCATAGAGAAGCCTAAAAAAGTGATCACCAAATAATGTCTGTCTGACAGCTGTCCGTCTGTATGTACAGGGTGGCGCACGAATCGTGCTACAAAAATAAAACGTAATAACTTTTTTTCAGTGTGAGTAATCGGCTTATTTTTTTTTTATAGGCTACTATTTAGATTTATCAAAATGAATATACTGAAAAAAGGATTTGGATAGTGCAGCGATACCATTCTTTGCAGTCCGTCATTTCCGTCCAAAGTGAATTTAGGCTGGAGTTTGGCGGTACTCCCCCGAGTAGATGGACCATTATGAGGCTGGTGAACATGTTTGCCGAATCTGGAAGCATCGAACGAAGACCGTATCATCGAGATCCCAATGTTCGGGTTCAGGATACAATCGTGGCTGTTGCATCGGCAATACAGGCAAATCCAAGTGTTTCGACTCGAACAGACGGTCATTACAACGGATACTTCATGATGACTTAAACTTGTTTCCGTACAAAGTCCAAATTACAAGCAAGCTAAACCCTCAGGATTTGCCTGTTCGCCTGGAATTTTGCCGAAAAATGATTGCAATGGCCGAAGAAGACAACACATTGATAAATTGTTTGTTCATGTCTGATGAGGCCCATTTTGACTTAAACGACAATGTTAACAAGCAAAATTGCCTTATATGGAATGAATCTAATCCAGAAATGCTCCATGAGACGAAACTGCACCCAGAATGAGTCACTGTGTGGTGCGCAGTTTCATCAAGGTGTATTGTCGGGCCATACTTCTTTGAAGAAAACGGTGTAACACAAACTGTCAATGTGGACCGTTATTTAAAGATGTTGAAGGAGTTTTTGTTACCCAGAACTTCGCCGAAGACGTATCCCTTTCAGCAGGATTTGGTTTCAACAAGATGGAGCAAGTGCACACGTAGCACACAAGTTATGGCGGAGCTCCAACAAAAATTCCCAAACAAATTGATATCCAGAAACTGCACTTTCCGTTGACCCCCAAGGTCACCTGCCTTGACTGCACCTGACTTTTTTTTATGGGGTTATGTCAAGCAGGAAGTGTACAAAACGAAACCCAGGAATTTGACTGAATTGAAGCAGTCCATTAAGACAATAATTGAGGCGATCAAAATTGCAACCCTTCATGCCGCAATGAATAATTTTCTGATCAGGTGCCGCATATGCGCGGATGAGCGTGGAGGTCATTTGCGGTCTATCACCTTTAAAAACCATTGGTTATTTAGAACAAAATTTAATTTTTAATCCAATAAAAAAAATTAATGAAATACATCGATTAAAATAAAAGTTATTTAAATTTATTATTTTAGCACGATTCGTGCGCCACCCTGTATAACGAGCTACAGCTTAAACGGCTTAAGCGATTACCATCAAATTTGATATGCGTGATTCTTTTGGCATTCCTCAGAATGGAAATTGAAATTTTATTTTTAGGCTTAAGAGTAAAGATACCTGCCATATAACCGTTTAAGAAAATCTTATTTTTCTCGAAAACGGCTACAACGATTTTGATAAAAAATTTTGAGAATTTTTTTGTTGTCAATATCTATTATTTAATCTGAACAAAGTTTACGGGAAAAGTCTATTAACGGTACCTTTCATAAAACGGTTTTTTTAATTTTTGGCTTTCTCGGTAACGGTACTACATTGGATTTCTGATTAGAATAAAATTTTGTTTTCAAAAAACGAAAAATAAAAAACAGGATTTCATCAAAACACATCCTACAATTTTCGAGATACTTTTTTATTAGATTTTCATTGATCAGTGGCATCTAATGGCGTTATTCGTTTTTTTCGAAAAACCGATTAAAGTGATGGTTTTGGCAGTTTAAATAAGTTTAGACCATTCACTTTCATTATATACATGTACGTATGTACTTGTACATATTAACATTATTACCCTCCTAATTTACATAATTAAAATCCATTTAAATATACATTTGTAGGTAGGTACCTATGTAACTATTCCTTGAATCATGCATTTGACAATTCATTGTACTAAGAATCAAGGTAATAAGTATTACCTACATGGGCTTTAAATCTGCATAGGAAAACTATATAGTCTAGCTACCTACCAACAGCGTGAGGGAGTAACACTAAAGTTGTTAGCTACAAGAGCAAGTTTGTACGATCCAGTCGTGCATTTTATTTTCTAATATTTCAGGACACTATAGTCATTTTTAAGAACCAAACAATACATTATCAAAAGCTATAAATCATAAAGAGTTCAACAAATCTTCAACAAATAATTGCAGTCTATTAAAAAAACGTGCCTCTTGTGTGTTAGTCATGCATGTAACATGTGCTATCTACCAACCACCCAAACAATGTTAAGCACTTAAGATTTGCTCCTCATCTCGTGTGGATTTGCAGATTTTTTTTGCTTGCTATTATTCAAATTAGATTCGAATGGCATTAACATACTTACCATACGCAGCAAAGAACAAACAGTAGGCGTTAAGTATGTTCAAATTAGCTAAGAACCCATTATGCACATATCCGTAAATGTAAATCCGTTTTTTTTTTCTTTTTTTTTTGCATTCTAACAATTTGCTGCTCCTACTGTATTTATAAGGTCTTTTTCTTCACTGTAGGTGTGCCTTTAATATGGCGAGAATGAATCAGATGCAATTGATAATCCATACAGAATATTTTTTTTGATAAATTTTAAATACGGTTTGAATCAATAGATCATAACACCTGTCCAATGTCACATGGAAATCCTCCTACCTACAGTTTCACCTTCATTATTGCAATACAAACATTGAAAATGAAAAATTCCATTTATGGTTTGTTGCTGAAACTAAATGAGAAAACAGATTTTATCTGCACGCGATACGTAACGACGATGTCACTGACAGGCTTTTTTTTTTAAGTAAAAGATTTGTTCCGCAAAATATTTCCATTCAAACAAGTCACTAACTGATAATTATTGTTTTAATGTTATTTTTTTTTTTTTAAATCAGGGCCGTAGCTATTCTGAATTTGTTTTGGGATAATTATTGTGGACTTGCGTTATTTGAATCAGTGAATATTTACCGCCCACATATTTTTAATAGCAGTCAAATATTTTAAGAGTGAGTATGAAAAAAATATTTGTCTGCTGTTCAACTTAAAATTTTTAATGTGTTCATCAAGTGCTATTAAGTGTATTTCGTTTTTTTTTAGAATTTTTCGTTTTTTTTTCTTCAACCATATGAAGCATGTTAGGAACCACATTCACGTTGCTTATGGAATGTTGATCTTTTTAACTTAAATCAAAACTGCATTACAGCATTAAGATTGTATATAAACAAAAATCTTTAATTTGAAATTTCAGACTTTTTTATCGTGGTACTGAGACATTATAAATAAATACTTGAAACTTTACGGACTTACCGCGATTTTTAATAATTAAAATAAAATAAAAAATCGAAACAAAATTTGTTTTGATTTTAATTATTAATAATCGCGGTAAGTCCGTAAAATGTATAAAATCTTTAATATCGAAATACATATCGTATTTTCTGGAGAAATTTCGAAAAACGAAATTTGGCATTGTAAAAATATCGAATTTGAAAATCTCGAATTATCAAAATCTTCGCCCTAAAGATACAAATTTCGTAGTACACAAAATTCGCATTATATTTAAATCAGGGATTATTGAAATCTCGCTTCGCGGCGCTGCAAAAAAGGACGAGAGCTGCTCGCGAGCTCTACGAGCAGAAAAGACGGGAAGAACACCGGCTTCTCCAGAAGAAAAAGAGAGATCATGAGAAGCGCGCGATCGAAGATATTGAGAGATGCTGCTCCAGGAACAATGTGCGGCAGTTTTACCAACAGGTAAAAAGAACGTGTCAAGGCAAAAAAAATCCGCACAGAAGCCTGTAGAGATAGGAATGGAAACCTCGTAGTAGAGTCATATTCGGTGCTGAGTATATGGAAGAACAATTTCTGCAAACTGTTAAACGGCGATGAAGACCAAAGTCCCGCTGTCAGGCAGAATGAAACATTCAACATAGACGATGATACACAAAACTTCCGTCCACCTGAACAAAATTAAGTGAGGATATCAATATCTAAACTAAAGAACAGCAAAGCTGCTGGCCCCGACGGACTACCCGACGAACTCTTTAAAACAGTCGGAGATGACCTGGTACAGTGCATACACCAACTCATCTCTGAAGTCTGGTCAGAAGCAAGTATGCCTGATGAATGGAACCTCTGCATTGTTTGCCTGATCCACAAAAAAGGAGACCCTCTAAACTGCGCCAACTATAGAGGAATAAGTCTCCTCAATATCGCGTACAAGATCCTTTCTGCTGTATTATGTGAACACCTGAAACCATTTGTCAGCAACCTGATTGGACCCTATCAGTGCGGTTTCAGGCCAGGATCGATCAAATGTTCACGCTACGGCAGATCCTGGAAACTACCCAAGAACTCCAAATCGATACCCACCATCTCTTTATCGATTTTAAGGCCGCGTACGATAGCATTTAAGAGACGAGCTATACAGAGCCATGTCTGGTTTTGGCATCCCCACAAAACTCATCCGACTGTGTAGGATGACGATGGAGAACTCTCGCTGCTGCATCAAGGTTGGTACTGACCTTATGGAAGCTTTTGATGTCAAAAAAGGATTCCGACAAGGTGATGCGGTATCGTTCGATTTCTTCAACTTAATACTTGAAACAATTGTAAGAAATTCCCAAGTCAACTCTACTGGCACAATTTTGTTCAAGTCTGTGCAATTGTTAGCATACGCTGATGATATAGACATCATTGGCAGAACCCAGCGAGCTGTCACTGGAGCGTTTGCTAACATTGAAGCTGAAGCGGCTAAGATGGGACTAGCAGTTAATGAGGCCAAAACGAAGTACCCACTGTCCACAAAAAGGGACACACAACACCGGCGGATTGGACAAAAAGTCACAATAGACAGGTACAACTTTGAGGTAGTTAGGAACTTTGTCTACCTCGGATCCGCTATATCATCTAACAATAACATCTCGTTAACTCTTGCCAATCGCTCTTCCTATGGGCTAGGGAGGCAATTGAGTAGTAAAGCCCTCTCTCGAAAAACAAAGGAGACTCTTTATAAGACTCTGATCATCCCAGTCCTGCTCTATGGCGCGGAGACATAGAGACAAACATTTGACTCTATCGAAAGCGGATGAAGATATCCTTAGTCGTTTCGAGCGTAAGGTTCTTCGCAAGATTTTCGGCCCTATCTGCGTTAACGGGATTTGGAGGAGAAGGTTCAACCACGAACTATACGAGCTGTACAGTGACATTGACCTGATACAAAAAAATATGTATATCACGTTTAAGATAGCCAGGTCATGTAGAGCGTATGGATAACAATGCTTCAGCTCGCAGGATCTCCGATTCCAACCCAGAGGGAAGACACAGTCATGGAAGACCTCGCCTAAGATGGCGCGCTCAAGTGGAAGTTGACCTCAACCAACTTGGAGTGCGTAACTGGATGCAGCTAGCCAAAGACCCAGCTAGCTGGAGAGGCATGTTGGTTGAGGCCCAGGTTCGTCCCGAACTGTAGCGCCACCTAAGTAACTAAGTATTTTTTTTTTGTACAAATTTATCGGTTTTATTCAAACCCCGTTTTATTAAAATTTTATTTTTTTAACAAATCTGAGACCAATTAAAACTTTCAGTGGTTCAAGAATATTGAAAATTTCTAGTAAAATTGTGTTCGTATTTCCTTTAGATTTTTTTTGAAAATGAAGGGAAACAAATTAATTTAGCCAAGACATTGGTTTAAAATATTTTTTTTTGTAAATAGGGGAATCAGGGCAAAACCGTATATTTAATTTATCTCTATTTATTAAAAAAAAAATTTTAACCACATTTTCCTAGAAAAAGTTCGAAATTCGTATATTTTCTTCGGGGTCACTCATTTGGGGACAAGACGGTCCCTAATAAGTCTTACAGTGGACAAAACCTTATGTACTTTTTTGTCAGCAAATCACTCATTGTTATATGAATCCAGAGGTCATACAAGAAAGTCTGTTTTACCTATGAGTTGGTGTTCCTCCAAACCAAATATGAATTTTCTGTTTTAAAAAAAATTACCTACCATAACTTTTCGACGTTTCAACGAACTACATTATTTTGAAAGACGTGATGTGTTTTGTACTTTGCAAAAAAAAAAAAAAAAACAGGAATGGTTTTGCCACACTTCGCCTACATTCACAGAATAATCGTAAATTGAAGTCTACAACGTGGGGAACTACTATCCCAGTACACTTAGTACATATATTCTTTTTCTTAGATTTCAAAGAGACTTGGCAACTAAATTAGATATTCACGAATTTAATTTCGGGAGGGACTTTAGCCTCCCAAGTTTACCTCCTGATTACGTGACTGGCTCAACTTTTTATATTTTAAGCATGTATCTTATGCAAACATTATATATATAATTTAACTGTTTATGTTACTTACCCCGTGTACCAGGGACCGCGGGGACCGTACAGGAATCTTTTGGCCGTCTTCCACTTTTTCTTAATGTAGCTACTTTTGGTCTTTTGTTGAAGTGCCAAGGTGCTAAGTCGCGTCATTTCTTCCACTTGACGCACTTTCCATGGCACCACAATTTTTTGCTATTAAAAAAAAAAAACAATTACAAAAATAACACATTAAAACAAGTAGTAATTTAATAGATATAGACAATGTTTAAATGTTGTATAATAAATTTAGATTCAAATATACGGGTAAGAAGATTATATCATCATGTACAAAAATATGTATTCTTGTTTTGTTTACCTGAAAGTGACGGCGATTTTCAGCTTGAAATGTACCGCGTTTTTTGGATGCAGCTTTGCAGGCTTCATAACATTCAGCCCAGTACCGATTGATGGGTTCCCATAGAGTTAGTTCGATTTCACGCTGGTAGTTGTCGAAGAGAGGTTTTATCTAAAAATGGAAAGAAGAAGATTGCAGAAGTTGATATAAGATTCATTAATGGTTTGATTTTTTTTGTTTTTTTTGAAAAATTGAATTTTTTGTTGACAGTCAGACATGAATGGTTTATCGAATTACGGTTACAGAAAATTTGTATTCATTATGAGATTAAGATTGTTTACCTAAAATTAATGCAGTCAAATTATACATTTCTCTATTTTAAATTCGCGTACCTGAATATGATGTTAATTGAATGAATTATTAATTTTTAAAAGTGAAACGACAATGATCGACAAATTATTCAAATTCGTGGTTTAAAGCTTTTAAAATTATATTAATCTCGCAATAATTAAAAGTGCACATAATGGATTTGGCTTCCATTTAAAAACCACAATTTATGGCTCAATAAATTCAAGAAGCAAAATTTGCTTCGCGTTTATGTGGATGGAAAATTGTTGAAAAAAAAGTTGTGAAATTATGTGTGGAGTATAACATCGTTCGAATAACCAATAACCTGATGACTGGCGCATAAATTAGGCTGATTTTAAGCGATGCCACGGTTTGTGTTGACTTTGAAGGGGGCTGTCATTTGCGACTTATTGGTTTAGCCATATACGGCTTAAGGAAATCCCACAAGGGGTCAAATCGTTCGATCTCGGTAGATAGATACCCATGTTCTCAAGTCGTCAAACATTTCTATTGTGACATCACCTGTTAGACATGGAGTCAAAAGTCATTCACATATATTCTATTAAATTTTGACCAATAGAATGAAAGAAATGTTATAATTGATCGGTTGCCCCCCTCTGATGGATCGCCTGTTAGTAAAAATAAAGTAACTTCAACTTGCTGTTATACAGGGTGTTCGCCGGGAAAGTAAACTACTTTGTTTGTTTATAATTTTTGATCAAATGAAAGAGAATGGATCTTATATTGATAAATGTTTTATTTGATGACGGCAATTATGTATGGAATACAATGTCAGGTAAATGTCCGCGTCTGTTAGTCTCACAAATACGAGCCCTTTGAGAATATTTTTCATTACATTCTCACACATTTCACGCGGTATTTCATTAATTTCATCATGAATATTTTGTTTGATTTGTTCAAGCGTTTTTGGTTTGTTTGTATAAGCCTCGCTTTTCAGATATCCCCACAAAAAGAAGTCCGGAGCAGTCAAATCAGGCGACCGTGGAGGCCAAACAACATCACCATTTCTTGAAATAACTTATTGTGGAAAGAGGTCTCGCAGTAATTCTATTGTAATCCTAGCTGTATGCGAAGTGGCACCGTCTTGTTGATACCACGTCCACATGTTAATCAAGCCCAAAACATGCAGTTGTGGCGTTAAAACGTTTTCAATTATATCACGATAACTGCTCCACATTCACCGTTACCGTTACGCCGTTTTCGTTTTCAAAGAAGTAAGGTCCAATGATTCCTCCTGACCAAATTGCACTTTTAATGGATGAAATGGTGACTGATGAATAATTTGAGGGTTTTCCATTGCCCAGAACCGAATATTTCATTCAAATGAAAATGTGCATCGTCACTCATTATGATTTTTTTATGAAAATCTCGGTTGTCATGGGCTAGCTGTAACATCCTGTTGGCATATGTACGGCGCCGGCGGCGTAAATGGTCTTGTGGTAGAAGCTATTGTGTCAACTGAATCTTAAATGGAAACAAATATAAATCCTTGTGCAAAATTGTGGCCAAAGTTGTTCTTTGAGGTTGATGGATTATTTTGAATACTTCCTTGAGCAGCAGTAATGTTTTCAGCCGATCTTGTAGTACGTTGTCGTAAATGCTTGGGCCTATCACCTACAGACCCTCTTTCTTTGAAATCGTTCACTACACGATAAATAGTGAGTTTTGATGGCAGGTTGTTTCTCCAAAAAATTTCACGTAACTTTCTCATCGTCACAGTAATCGATGATTGATTTTAATAAAATGTTTTAACGATTAAAACACGTTGGATTATCGAATATTTTTCCATAATAAATTTACCACATGTCTGCTTCACGACTGCCAAATATGTACTGTCAAGACTAATGTTTACCAAAATGGCAGCAAAACAATGTAATATACCCTCCCGGCGGACACCCTGTAACATTGCACAGTGGTTCCGGTTGGGGGTCTTAATTCAATAGAATCTCATCCAATTTGGTTGATGATATAAAAAATCACCATACTAAATTTACGCCCACTGACCCGCCCATTGGTTTGGTAAAATTAATACAATACAGAAAATTGTAAAGTTCTTGTTCTTGGTTAGTACTCAGAAAATTTTACATAAAAAGTCCACCTATTTTGTTTTTCGAACTTTTTTTTCTGGAAAGTTTTGAATTGAGTCGTAGTCTTAGTTCGATAGAATTTAAACGCCTTACACGATTTTGATGAAATTTTAATTCATGATAAAACTTTATATGATAAGTGATTGCAAATAATGTTCGCCCATCGACAAAGCCATCTTTTTAAAGGAAAAATTCATATTAATTTCGATTTTTAAAATGGTTTTTAAGACACAACAGGGGAATTTGTAAGTTATTTGCTTAAAATCGAACTTGATTTTGTTCTGAAGCAACTTGTTAGTATTGTCCGACATGGATTTTTTTCAGGAAGGACGACCGTTACTAATTTATCATGGTTTTCTTTTTTCGTGGTTGATTCTATTGATGCCTATTTATTCTGACTTTTGAAAGGCTTTCCAAGTATTTGGCGATCTTTCTGAATTAATTCTATGGATAAGTTCGTTCCATAATTGGTAGAGCGCAAGAATTAAAAATAGAACATACTTCAAGGCTTATTAAATTAAATTCAGGTATTCCTCAGGGCAGTCAACTTGGTCCAATTGTGTTTATTATAATTATTGATAGTATATCTTAAAGAAACATTCTACGTGAGTTTTATTATTCTCGCAGCAATCTTCAAGGAACTGTTGAGATTGATTATAAAGGGGTAACATTTGACTGCAAGTTTTCACACAAGTTTCACGCTCTACACATTGATGCATGTATGTAAAACTTCAAAAGAGATAGTTTCCTTAATTTTATATGGCACCTTGTATTTTTGTATATTTTAATGTTAAGCGAAAAATTTCGATGGCTTTTTCAGGGAGTCAAAATTCGGCCATCGGCAAATAGCGAGTATCTGACAATGAATGATACCATATACGGTTGTGAACTGGATAAAAATATGGTAAGTCGTTACTTGAAATTCTTTGATCTTTTGCAGGATTTGATTCAGTTCGAACGCCAAACTGAAACAGAGCGGCTAGGGGAAATAAGTCCCTGAAAAATGAAATAATCTTTTCGGCAAAAAAATATTTAATACACTTTATCCAACTTTGCTTCAATTTTTGGATGTCATCCAAATAATACGATTTCTCGAGCCCTTACAAATTAGCGTTTGTTTCAGTGATCTCCAAATCTCTTACCTCCAAGACATTTCTTCATGTTTGGAAATAAAAACTAGTCGAAGGGGGATAAGTCTGAGGAGTATGCTGGATGAGGGAGGAGTTCATAGCCTCACCCATTTAATTTTTTACATTACGATTGCTGTCTTGTGCGGCAGTGCGTTATTCTGGTGAAAAAAGTATATTTTTTTCGCCAAATGTGGCGGCTGCTTTAATCGGCTTAAAAGCGATCCAGCTCTGAGTAATATGCGACGATGATGGTTTTACCATTTTCAAGTTACCTAATCGATGTGAATAAAACCGCGCGCATCCAAGAAACTGTAACAATGACCTTGTTTGCTGACAAACACATCTTGGTCTTCTTCGGCTTCCTTCCATTCACCAGGGGAAGTCCATTATTTTGACAGTTCGCTGATTTCTAGTTTGTTGTGGTGAATATAGGTTCATCCACTGTAATCAAACTGCGCAAAAAATTAGGTGATTTTTTCTGAAACATCGCCACACACACCTTTGAACTTGTCAAACGAATGCGTTTGTTGTAGATTGTGAGCAAACTCAGCACCAATATTGAAGAAGGCTTTATCATGTCCAAACATTTATGTATAAAATCAAATCTACTGATCCATGTGTTAAGCCTGTAGACTCTTCAAACTCTATTACTTTCACCCGCCGATCATTTATTATCAAATCATGGATTTTGTCGACCATTTTTGGAGTGGTAACCTCAATTGGGCGACCAGAATGTTCGGGGTCACTGTACTTGAACGACATCAGCGAAATTGAGTAATCCATAGTTCCAATCGAAGTAGAAGAGTCCCCATAATATTTATCAAGCGGTTTTTTAGTTTTTTTTCTCGCAAAAAAAACAGTGTTTAAAGAGCACTTGAAATTCACTTTTTTAGATTTTAACGAAAATGCTCCCAAACGACAATATAAAATGGCTGCCACAACAAAACTATTTGACAGATAAGTCTGAAAATTTGGGTGCGTTCTTTCGAAAGATGATTCTTTACAAAAACAAATGATAAATTTAAGGTGACGACACAATTTGTGTTAATTCAGGGATAACCAAAATGGGTTTAGGGCTTTAAGAAACTCTCATAATAGTCTAAAACTTGGTTGTTTTGTTTACTTTTATATTTTACGTATTTTTTAGATAATGTCCCTTCTCACTTAAATAGGGGAATTTAAAAATTTTATTTGATTGAGTGTTACCGTTTTGCTCCGGAAAAGACGCGACGGTAAAGTCTGCGATAATAAATTAAATTGAATAAAATGAAAGAGGAGAAAGATAAAGAATGAAAAATAAATTTGATTGAACCTTTACCAAAATACAAATGAATAACTAAAATAGAAAGAAAAAAATACCAAAAAATACTCTATTCTTATTATGTTAATTCATTAGAAAGTTTTTAAAATAAACCCGAGATATTGGAAATTGTAAAGGGTTATCCATTTTGCGGTTTCAAAAGTATGGGACTGGAATTCGACATCTGTCAAACAAAGTTGTTAAACCATTTTTTTTTTAGTTGAAAGTCTGACATTTACGAAAAGACTAATATAATATAGATATAATGTGTCGATTCCCCGTCGTTCTCAGGAATTAGGACTGTCTTACGGCACATTATGGCGTATTTTGCATTTGGATCTACACCTACATCCTTATAAAGTCCAGCTCACACAACAACTGAAGCCAGCTGACCATTCATAACGTCGTAGATACGTCGAATGGGTGCTTGAAAAACAGGCGGTGGATGGCGATTTTTCGAACAAAATTTTCTTCAGCGACGAAGCATATTTCTCAGTCGGTGGGTATGTTAATAAGCAAAATTGTCGTCTTTGGGGTTCTGAGAATCCTCAAGTAATTGAAGAGAGGCCATTACATCCACAAAAAGTCACTGTTTGGGGCGCTCTTTGATGAGGGAGGTGTGATTGGACCTTACTTCTTCGAAAACGACGATTGAACGACTGTCATCGTCAATTCAGAGCGTTATGGTCATATGATAATCGACTTTTTTTTTGCCTGCTTTTAAAGAATACGACTTGGAGAATAAGTGGTTTCAACAAGACGGTGCCACATGTCACACAACTCGAGCGAATATGGCTCTACTGCAAGAGACATTTTCTAGCCGCGTAATTTCTCGTCGTGGCGATATCAATTGGCAGATAAACCTTTAACTCTTGAGCACTTGAAAACCAGCATTCGTCAAGTTATGGCTGAGATACCGCCCAATTTGTGTCAAAAAGTGGTCGAAAATTACTTCAAATAATGGTAGCTTGCAACAATTCGCGTGGTGGTCATTTAAATGATGTAGTGTTTCACACATAATGTCAGCGTTCAAATTTTATAACAAAAAAGAAATATCATGAAAAAAAATATTTTATATGCGTTTTATTTACGTTTACTTTTGAAACCGCAAAATGGATAACCCATTACTACACAGATATACTTTCGCAACTTATGGAAATAAAGCAAAAAAAAAACAAAATTTAGAATTTCATAAAGAAATTTTGCTAAGCGCAGGGGCTTTTAGTTCCCTTCTTGGGTCCTTTCTTCGCTTTCACGCAACACTGTTGCACTTCTTAGAGTATGCTCAGGAAAAAATCAAGATACGGTTATAGTACAGTTTTTCATTTTAGCCTATTATTTCAAGGCCTAAAGTTTTGTTACATTTTCTTCAAATATCATACACATAGTGAAAAAAACTTAAGAGTATTAAAATGAAAAAAAAACATCACTTTATTATTTACTATACTTTATTTCAGTTCACATCAAGTTTCCACTAAAGAAATTATTTAAAGTTAAATTTAATAAATTAAAGGAAAAAATCGAGAAAAGTTTTTTAAAAAAATGTATAAAGTTTTTTTTTCAGCGGGAATTATCCCACGAAAAAGTAGAAGAAAATACAAAATGTTACCATAAAATCATTAAAAATAAATAAACAGAAAACTTAATTAAATTTAAAGATTTCTAATTAACATTTCTAGATTTCTAATTTAACATTTCCTTAAACTAATAAGAAAAACATTACGTGTAAACTTACGCCTAAAATTTTAAAAAATCATTTCGACATAAGGAGACATCCTCTCCTAAGCTAATTACTTTTTATCCCATGTAGCTATACTTTGAGCCAGAAATTTAAATATTTAAGGAAAAACAAACACAGACAACTTTTAAGACAAAAAGAAAAAAAATTGATCCTGGTTTACAAATTCTTGGAAATTATATGGAAGGTATGATAAAATTGGCTATTTTTGTCAGTGCGTCGTTTAAAAATTGAATATTTTGCCATATTTAACAAACATACAATTTTCTCAGTAAGTAAATTGAAAAACCACAAACTGAGGAATAAAAAAATAAAATGCACGACAAAAAGATTTCTTTCTAAGATCTAAATATATTTTTAAAGTCATTTTTTACTTTATTTTTATACACAAGGTTTCTTTAATTTTTTTCTAAAAAAAAATTGGTACGACAATCTTAAATATTTAACAATATAAACTTAAAAACAAAAAATTAAATCGGATTAATCAAAGAGAAAATAATTCAAAATTCTGAAATAAATTCTTGAACTAATTTGAGCTCAAAAAGAAGTACGCCATTTTATTTCTTGGATAAATTTGAATTTATGAGAAAAAAATTTAAAAATCTGTGGAGCGGTTTTCGAGAAAAAATTTTTTTTTTAAACTTTTTGAAAAAAATTAAAAAAAAAAATTCAAAACGCCAATTCATAGGCATTCAGCAAATACAGGTAACTATAATTTTTGAAAAAAAAAATATTGAGCAGTTTTGAAAATATAAATTTTTAAAAATTTCTTTTAAAAAATTCATTTCAAAATACAAAAAAATATTTATTAAAAATATTAGTACGCAGTATAAATTGGGCAACCTAAACCTATATACGTGTGAAATTTCGAAAGAATCGGTCGAGCCATTTATGAAGTAATCCAAATAAAAAAAACGGTGCTATGGAAAGTACCGTTTTTAGACATTTAAAAAAAATATTTTTTTCAATCATATGATCGGTAGTACCTAAATAGCTGCACTGACTTTTTTGTATTCAAAATCGTTAGAGCCGTTTCCGAGAAAAATAGGCTTTAACGTATTGGTTATATGGCAGGTACCGTTATTTTTTGACCTAAAAAATTTTTTTCAATTTCCCCTTTGTACAATACCTAAAAAACTCTATATACCAAGTTTGAAGCAATTCGGACCACCCGTTTGGGCAGTAGGTGTCTATACATACATACTTACAGACAGACTGACAGACAGACGTACAGACGGACAGAATTTTTAGACCATCTTTTTTCGTCTTCGCTATCATCGTAATGTCATGTTTGATTGTTATCTCAAAACTTTTTTTTCGTCGAATGCATAACTTGCCTTATAGTGCATATAATCGCAAGTAAAAAATAAGTCAAATATGATGTTGGAGACCACTACTCCATCGTTCATAGTTTTTTTTTGCAATTGAGACACATGTATATCTCTTGCAGTTGTCTCTAAATCGTTTAATACTTAATAGCTGAATCTTGTGTAGCATTTCACTTAATGTCTTCACTTTACGGAAGTACCTACTTAATGTATTCTGCCAACTGCAAAGATTTGTAGGATGATATAATCAAATACACATATTTAAAGTCTCATACGCAACATCGTTAGTAAAATACAAGTAACGTATATGCTTCAGCAGTGAGTTGTATGATTTACCTCTTTTTCATCTCTCGCCAAGTTTAAATTTCGCAAATAATAAGAATAATGAAATAGAGAGTGACTCTCTTGGCCAAAAAAAGAAAACAAAAAAAAAACCTTACTTCAACGCAAGAAAATCAACAAGTTCAAGTTCAAAAGTGAGGAAACGAACGAACAAATCATTTGCTCCGTCAACTTCTCACCCAAACGAAGCGTGTTGCACGTCTCGTGAAAAGTAAAATTTTGCTACCAGACAATTCATTCGTTGGAAACGCTTAGGTTTAATGAAATGCACATCGAAGCAGAACACCACGATCCACTATGATGATGATGATGATGCCGATGCGACGCAAAGATTCCGAATCCAATTTCCACCGCACCACGCGGAATTAACGAACAAAATTACAGGTTCGGTAACTTGGCGTGTGTTGAGGTAGTGGAAACCTCATCATCATCATCGTCGGCCCCAAAGAGGTTGCAGCTGTGACACCGACACCGTCGCGTCGCCACCATGTTGATGATGGCGAAGATGGCACATCAGGAGGAGCACAGTGGCGAATCCAATTTGAAACATCTGTGACAGTCTGTGAAAAGACGAAAGTGAGGAAAATAACCATGTTTTATGACGATGACTGAACCCGTGCAACCACTTTATTACGGGGATTATTATTTTTTTTTGTATATGTTGCTGTTGGGAGATATGAATGAAAAATAAAAACATAAACAAACGGGAAAGAACTACCTATATACTATGTCTGCAAATAAAATGGAAAAATAGCTGCCGATGTATCTTTCTTTCTTTCTTGCTTTTTTTTCCTAATAAAACAAGATACTTTCATAGCTCACGATTTAGTTAGTAAAAGAAAGTCTCAAAGTCTTGTGTGATATTAGTTGGGTTTTGGATTTAGAAGAAAGTTAATCTTTTGTGGAGTTTTTGGCATTTCGACTATAAGATAATATTATTCGAAAAAAATGTTTTTAACATTTCTATTGACCGTAAGTTAATTTTTTTGTTTCATGAACATATGGACTTTGATGATTTTTGTTTCTTTGAAATTGTGATGTACAGTTCTTAAAAAAAAATTTTAAACTACTTAATTGAAAAGAAGTGTTAACAAAAAAGTGAATTACTTTTTCAAGTTGTTATATTTTAACGCAGAAATTTAGAGAACTTTAAGGCTTAATTTCAGTGCTCAGGAAACTGTGGTAACATAAAACCATTACTTCCTTAAATTTAATGTAAATCAAGTAATATCGGGAATCCAGGGGAAATTTATTTTCCCCATAAAAGTGTACTATCTTTTTATTGCCTGCTTTCGTTAACCTTCCCCAGAATGAATTTCCCAGGAACAAAAAAATTATATGAAATGACAGAGAAATTCCCCTGTAAATTTTATAACCGATTTCAAACAACTTCGAGGGAAACTTTCGAACATCGTTTAGGTCCCCAACCCTAATTTCGAAGGAGGAACATTTTTGTTAATGATAAGATAACCATCAGTATAGCCTGATATTTTTATTCAAAAACTTAATCTTAGATTATTAGAGAAGTGAAGTTATATGCTTCATACGAGAACTTTAAGGCATTATTTGAAATAATTACCATTCAAAAATGTTTTTGGAATAAACATTTTACGAGTACCTACACCAAACGTGCAAGGACATTTTTTTCTAAGTTTGCATTTTCCAAATTCATTTTTAAATAAAATAGTTTTTTTTTTTTATTTTGAAAGCTCTGAAAATCTTGCCTAATTATTTGTAAACCAAAATTAATTTTTTTTTCAATAATTAAGTTTTTTTTTTTAAATAAAATTTTGAAAGTTTGTTATTGCGTTTATTTTTCTAATTTCATTTCTATTCGAATAGAGAATATTTTTTGCTCAAAAATTGTGACTAGCCGTGTTTTGAATAAATCAGCTGTTTTTCAAGCTTGGTAGCAAACAAGAATGACAGAAATGAGGAGGAAACGGGATACATTTTTTTACTTGCGATGTATACATTCATAAGTACTATAAGCTGAAGCGATTTTATTCACACTTCGTATTTAGGTATTTTAGGTGATTATCTCAAATAGCTTTTTGAATCGTTTTTTTTTTTTTGTTATGTCGAAAACTAACGGTACATGTCATACAATTTTTACTACCATCTTAATTATCTCGACAACAGCTCTAATGATTTTGATACGCAAAAATGGGTGCATTACTATAGGTATAGTTTTTGGACCAATTTTTTTTAGATATTATAATATTAATTGTACCATTTTTTTTATTTTAGACTTTCTCATAAACGGTTCGACGGATTTCGACCAAAATTTTCAACAAATATTTTTTTTGGATTAAAAAAATACAAAAACATTTTTTTTTTGTAAACCCAATATTTCGAAAATTTTTCAAAAAAAAAAACGACTCGATATTTTCGAAAATTTGTATTTAGAAGTTGAAGTTGAATAAAAAAAAATATATTCCTAAAAAAAAAAACATGGTACCGCCCAATAAAATGCACGACTGGATCGCACGAGCTTACTCTTATGTTCGATCACATCGTATGTAAAAGATTTCTATTTAAAATCTTAATATATTTTTCAATTCATTTTTTACTTTATTTTTTATACACAAAGTTTCTTTAATTTTTTTCTAAAAAAAATTGGTATGACAATCTTAAATATTTACCAATACAAACTTAAAAACAAAAAATTAAATCGGATTAATCAAAGAAAAAATAATTCAAAATTCTGAAATAAATAAGCCGTTTATGAGATAGTCGAAAGCAAAATAAACGGTCCTATGGAAAGTACCGTTTTTAGACAGTTAAAAAGTTTTTTTCCAACCATATGATCGGTCGTATCTAAAAACTGCACTGATTTTTTTAATCAAAATCGTTAGAGCCATTTCTGAAAAAATAGGCTTTAACGTAACGGTTATATGGCAGGTACCGTTATTTTTTGAACTGAAAAAAAAATTCAATTTCCCCTAAAAAACCTAAAAAAACTCCATAGACCAAGTTTGAAGCAATTCGGCCTAACCGTTTCTATAGTATTCTATATATATATATAGGTTTCTATACATACATACATACAGACAGACTGACAGACATACAGACGGACAGAATTCAATCTTTGTTTCCTTAAGCTATGTGTATCTTCCATTTATTTCTACCTAATATTTTTTTCACTTTTACGTATTTTGGCATATGTACTATTCAGGCTCTAATACTTTTATGTGTAGGTATCTTTAAAAATCACATGAATATCATGTATATTACACCTATCATATAAAGTTATTTGCATCTGCATATCTACATCCTACACTTTCTCTACCAGGATCTATTTTTCCTTCCAGTTTCGATATTCTGAACTTCAAAACTAATGTACATCGGTATCTCCTTTTGAGTCATATACTCTATCTTCCTAATGCTCGCACAGTGTTTGATCATATTAAGGGAAGTCAACACCAGCGTTGCCGAAAGTACTACTATAGTAGTATTGTACTACTTTCGACACCTCCGTACTACCGTACTCCTCCTTTCACAGTAGTACTACTATTTCTTTTAAAGCTAGACAAATCTTGCACATGCAGTTAAGTGAAACGTCACCCTTTACAAATGTTTTTCCTTTTTAAATTTAAAGTTAATTTGGTAGCATTTTAGTTAAAAAGTCGTTAAAAAGGCAATTTAACTCTCTTTATTAATTTTATTTTTGTCGTTGTGTTGTCCCAGACAATGCTGCTGTCATGGTTGACATGGATAACATCTATTATGTGTGTGTTGGGGCAAAAGCTGAACTTTGTCCAAATAAAAACAAAAATTTTCAAATAAATGAAATATTCGAAATTAAAAGAGTTTGTCGAAAATATTACATGATCTTATGTGAGCTTTCAAGCGAATTCATTTTGATGACAAAATTTAAAAATCAATTCAAGGTATTAAACCTTCAAACTTAGTAGAAATCACAACTTCCATAATCTTATCTATGCCTAATTTGATAGATAAAACCAATATTGAAAACCTTGATTTGTAATGGCGAAATTTCTTAATCAAAGCATGGTATCCAATTCATTAGATATCGAAGAATTTTGGGCAGAGATATTTATTTAAAAAAATGCTGTAAATAAAACACTTTTTCATCTAACACGGGATTTTGTGAGTGCCTTATTAAGTCTTCCCCACAGCAGCGCAGCGGCGAAACGAGTTTTTTCTCAACTTTTCCTTATAAAGGATAAAAAACGAAATAGATTTGACATAAGCACATTAAACGCAGTTATGAGTTTCAAAGAATTACTAAATGGAGTTGATTGCAGTAAATAGAATCCTTCAAAAAGCCTTTTGAAATCATATAAAAAATAGGTTTTGTTCCTTTTTTAATATTTTTCGTAACTTTTGAATATTATGATAACATTATCAGTAATATTATCAAAATACCTTAACACATTAGCTATTTTCGATCTACGTATTTAATACTGATATATATAAGCGTCCCGACAAAAAGGATGATAGTTTTTTCCGAAAAATAAAGTTTTAAAATACAAATTTTTTTCACAAGCTCTCATTTGAAAACTTTTACATTTATTCTGGAAAGGTACAATTATTTTGATCAAAATACTACTCTTTTTTGGCTTCTGTGCTCCTTTTGAACATTTTCCGCCAACACTGGTCAACACCATTTTAGTGTGCGCTCAATTAAAAATACATATACATATGTGGATACATACCTAGACTCTATATATACCGGTATTACATTCCTAATTAACGTAATTGAAATCCACAATATAGATTTAAATATACAATTGTAGATGGGTATCCATGTAACTCATCCATTCGACAAATCGTTACACTAAAAACGAAAGTAATCTTGCCTAAATCGGCTTTAACCCTACCTAGTGATACTAAGACTACCTACCTACTAACAACGCAAAATGTTTAGCTTCATTATAAAATTGTTAGCTACAAGAATCGTACGATTCATTCGTGCATTTTATTTTTTGTTGCTAAAATTTAATCTATTACTACGAAATGTTAAACGCAACTCTTATTCTTATTAAAATTGAAATTTGAAAATAATAATCTCTGTATGTGAATTGGATATATTATCTATAAAAATTTCATTCAGAATGTTTTTAGGGCCATTTCTTTTTCTAAGTGTATTTCTCTTTTACTCTTAATTTACATTCTGCTGTCGGTCATATGGGTGAACTGCATGCATAATCATTTATTCAATTTGACATTTTAATGATTTATGCAATCAGCAGCTGTTCATATAGAAAGTGAAAATCTATTGTTGTAAGTGTTTAATTTATAAAGACTTTTGGTTAATTGTTTTAAATTAATGGTTGGAAAAAAAACCTAAATGGATAGTATTTGTTTTTCTTTTTCATTTTCACACAGAAAGAGTTATTATTGGATTTAATTCAATCTATTTGTTGTTTAGCAACTAGTAATATATACAAATCTATTTATTTATAAGAAATCCATTTATGAAGCTTACGAAACAATAACTGCTTGTTTATATTTCATGGCGCAGTTTTTTTCGCAATAAATTAATGGAAATTCGCAACTTTTTGTGTGCGGATCAGAATTGTGCAAACAGAAGAATAATTCACAATAATACTAAACCAACATGGAAAGCTTATAAACGTCTTAAACTAAAATGTTTTCGAAGAAGAATCAACTTTAATTCATATTTTATGTAAATTGTTTTGGGAAAAATTAGTGTATGCACAAGTTTACTGGCGGTGTAACCTCAGATTGTACGAATTAGTTGTGGGTCGTGTGATGGGGCCAATAAAACAAAATGTAAATAAGTGAAATTGAAAACCGATTTTAATTTTGTGTAATTTGAAACAACAAATTTTAGCGAACTGAAATAATTGTTCTGGCAATTTTCTTAATCCAAAGGGGTTGCAACTAGAAACAAACAAGAGTTTGAAAAAAAAAGGAATAGCCTTGTTGAATATTTAATAAATTTCAATAGGTGATGTTGCCATTTTGATGTTTTCCGTCAGCTTTGGCTTGATTTTATCGCCTCGTTGTTCTCAAAAATACAATTTAGCAAATAAACAAATAAATATACAATCCCTTAATTCGTGAATAGTATTTTAAGGGGTGATTCTGGGATATATTTTAAGAAAAAAAATTGTTCTACAGTAAGGTCCTATCTCCAATTTTGATACCTCTTATCGGCGATTTAAGAAAAGCCTTACTTTGGTGTACCCTGAGCTATGTTAACGGTAATTCCGCTATAAGTTCTAATGATATAAACTTTGTTTAGGCCTTTATTTTTAGAAGAAATACAAGCTTTTGTAAATGCGTTTAAATAAATTTGATATCTCATCTCAATATTAAGATATTCAGTTTTTAGGCCATTTTTCCTGCCCGTATATTTTTTTTGAATAAACGTAACAATAATAAAAATAAAAATTAACGACAAGTTTGCGGAAAAACGCATAGATTTTATGATACTTGGGAAAACCGTTGTAGTTAGGTTTGAGGTATGAAGGCCTATTTGAAAAACGCACCTAACAAAAATGGTATAAAACATTAGAAAACGAAATTAATTCATCAGTCATCACAAAGGATAGTATTTCCTCTAAAAATAAAGGCCTAAACAAAGTTTCTATCATTAGAAATAAAAGCGTAATTACCGTTAACATGGGTCAGGGTACACCAAAGTAAGGCTTTTCTTAAATCCCCGATAAGAGATAACAAAATTGTACATAAGACCTTACTGTAGAACAATTTTTTTTAGAATATATGCCAGAATCACCCCTTAGAATGCTCTTGACGAATTAAGGGACACCCTATATACACATTTTTAAATTATATTCTTTTTGCAATTTGTGTTAAAAATAAAATGCACGACTGGATCGCACGTACTTGCTCCTATGTCCGATGACATTGTATGCAAAATATTCTTAATAGAAAAATATTTATAGGTATTTTAAAAGTCGTTTTTCACTTAATTTTTCATATATAAAAATTCTTAATTTTTTCTAGAAAAAATTGGTATGAACGTTTTAAATATTTAATAATATAAATTCAAAAACAAAATTTCAGAAAAAATCGTCCACTCGTTTTCAAAATATTGAATTGAATTTGAAAACAATATTTTTTTTTTCAAAAATTCAAAAAATTATTTTTCGAAAATTTTGAAATGCAGTATTATTTAAAATTTGAAGGAAAAAAAATTGTATAAAAATTTTGATCGATATCCGTTGAACCGTTTATGAGAAAGTCGAAAATCAATAAAATGTTTGTATGACAGGTACCGTTAATAACAAAATACTAAAAAAAAAAAATTGGCCAAAATGTAGACCATACTCAAAGTAGTACACACACCAATTTTTATCAAAATCGTAAGAGCCGTTTTCGATATAATTAAGATGGTAGACAAATTTGTATGGCAAGTACCGTTATTTTTGGGGCTAAAACTGTCTAATAAAAACTTGCGATAGATGTGTTCACACAGTCAGATTTTTAACCATAAACGTCATAAATGTCATCACAGTCTTGCAGATTGTGCATCCGTATATTTTTAATAGCCGAAAGCGCGAGAGGTAAAGGAAACAATTTAAATTTAATGTGCGAATTTTTTAAGTATGGGAGGGGCTTCCTCAATTTTGGAATTAAGTCAAGCCTTACTTTTTTAAATTAAAAAGCCAAATTTTAAGTTGAAAATTCATCACAAAAGTTAAGCAAAACCTATTCATAAAATTCAACCCCGCATATGGGGCAAGTTGAAACATAGACCGGGCCAGACTTTCGGGATGCTTTCTTTCTTTGTTGAGCCTTTGGATAAGTGCCTATACTCTTCCTGAGTAAATGAAATACAAAGTCCTGATGGCCTTGGTAAAGAGTGATGAGATGTCAAAGGAAGCACAATTACATATATCAACATTCACATTCTCTTGTTCTTATATATTTATCACACATACATATATCAGAGCTGATGTTGACACTTCTCAGAAATCAGCTTTCATTTGTTTTTATTTATCTACAAAAGCAACAAAACTGGAAAATCCTACTCTTAACTGTTTAAAGTTTAATTTTAATGGAATTAAGGAATAAGTAGGTGACATAAAATTAAAGTCAGTTACTATACCCTGTCCCAGAAAAATAGGCAGTGTAGGCAAGATAGGACATTTGCCTCTCATTCTCGCCTACAGTGGATTGCATAAATCTGTCACTCAATAAAGCTGTCACAGGTTTTTCGTAGTGTGTATTTTAAATGGACCAAAATATGAAAGAATAGTACGCAGGGTTACCGTTCTATTTTTCGATAGGACTTTTTATTTAATCGTTTTGTTTATAAAAATTAATATTATTTTCCACACGAACATGAGGTAAGATAAAAGGTGCGTTTTTGAAGGGTATCCCCAGTAGGCATAATCCATTTTAAATTTAAAAAAAAACAAGCAAAAATAAAAAAAAAATCATTATCAGATTTGCTTTTCTTTGGTGGCGGGTTTTGGCCTTTGGAGCTGTTTTCATTAAGAAGTCTGTAAACTGTTTGTTCACCTACATGAAAAATATCAGCTACTTGCTTCACAGCTTCTGTCGTATCTTGCAAATACTTATGAATTTTTTTTTAGTCGCGTAAACAATCAACTTTTGAAATCCTCGAAAACTCTAAAAGACACGCCTCTTAAAAAAATACTCGAGTTAAAAATACAAATTGCACAAACCTTTAAAATAAATACACCTTTTAAACAAACCTTTTTTACAAAAATTCTTAACTTCAAATTAATTAAAATCTTCGCTAATAATGTTCTTCTTCAGAGAAAACAGCTTAATATTTTGTTCCTGCACATGTTAAAAAAGTGAAAAATATGAAAAAAAAAACTCTACGATAACACTGATCATTCAAAAATTTTCTTAAAGCTGTCATATCAAAAGCACCTCAACAGAAACCCAAGGAAAAAAAACCGAACGTCTTAACAAATGGGCACGGATAACTGTGAAAGCACATCAATGGGGGTTGAATGGCACCAGCAGCCACAGGCCACAGGAAAAACAATTTAGTCCACAGTCCACACTCAGATGTGTCGGACGTTTGGTCTGCGTCGCACGTTGGGTCTGTGTCAGATGCATTGAAATTTTTTTTTATTATTTTATATATTTACGGGCGGGCAAACACTTTTTTGGAAGAGTTTATTCAATGTAGTATGGTGAAAAAAATAGACACGCTACTGATTTTGAAAAAGGTTTCTCATAAAACGTGATCAAATCAAGTGCATTTGTGTCAGAATTATCTAAAAGTTCGAGTTCAAATTTGACATTGCTGACTAGTTTCCTTAGATAAATTTACATTCAGAGAAAGCAGTTGACTTCATATACGAAGTCCTTAGGTTCTTTGGAAGTGAAAATTCACTTTGTTACGAAGATAAATTTTCCAATTAAATACACAAATTTGTAGTGCCACTGTTGATGTGTATTGACAAGAGTGATATACGAGTTTATTGCACTGGAATGAAAGTTATTTCTCGGGTCTAATAATAGAACATAATTTAAGCAAGATCAAATAAGTAAATCATGTTAGGCAGCAGAGTAATAAACTCAGCCCTGGAGGACTACTCAGAAAGAAGGTATGTCAGCCGAGGGACAGATTACTCATTGGTTGTCGTTAAACCGATACTTACTTATGGGGTAGCAGTATGGTGGACTGCATTTGACAAAGTCACATGTGATAAATTAAATAAAATCGATAGGCCATTCTAATATTCTTAACAAGGTCGGAGCAAAACTAGGACGACCACACCACACACTAGCTTAGCTTACAAGAACTTCCAAGTTACCACCCCACCAAGATCAGATTGGGAGGATGAGAGGTTGAAAAAAGTCAGTGAGTCAGACCACTTTTATAGGTACGGTTCGAAAACCGAAGAGGGAGTGGGCGGAGGTGTGTACTCAGACAAACTAAATCTTAGTCTCTCTTTCCGTCTCCCTGACCATTGTAGCGTGTTCCAAGCGGAAATTCTGGCGATTAAAGAGGTGTTATCCTGGTTAAGGGAAAACGTGATATCTACCCTCAAATCACTTGGCGCTGTTTCCACAAACTTTATAACTGCCCGCAACTGTCGATCATCTCTCAGGGAGATGGCAGAACAGTTTAACATTCACCTGATTTGGCTTCCGGGGCATAGTGATTTTTTGGGAAACTGCAAAGCCGACGAACTTGCCACTCGCCAGAAAAGGAACCCAAATACCTATTCTACCGAAAATGGAAGATATCGGTATGCCTATCGCTATAAAGATCCCATTGTTGCATCAAAACTCGATAAAACAAATAAATTTTAGATGGTCAAACTTCACTACGTGCCTAGGCACCAGACAAATCTGGCCAGTAATAGACCCAAGACGCTCAAAAAGTTTACTCTCTTTGAGCAGGAAACATCTTGGCTCCGTAATAGGTGTTGTAACTGGACACCGTTTTATTGGTAGGCACGTCAGAAGACTTAGCGTTTTCTCCAATGACTTTTGCAGAAACTGCATGGACGAGGAAGAAGAATAGACTATCTCACATCTTCTTTGTTCATGTCCTGCTCTCTCCCAAGGACGAAGATTACACCTCGGGGAATACTTTTTCGACGACACCAGTGACCTTAGACACATTGAGATTCACCGACTTCACCGCTTCATTCGAGGCTCCAACTGATCTGATTAAAGAGTACATTTCTCTTCATGTGGTATTACAATGGACCTGTCTAAGGTCCAAGTGTGTCAGCTGTTTTCCTGGCGACCACTTCAACCTAACCTAAGTAAGTAAATTAATCAGCACCTCGACTAATGCATTTTACACAATGGGACTTTTTTCATGGGTATAATACCCTAAGTCTAGGAAACCCAAAACAATTCAGGTCCCAGAAGAAAATATCCATCATGAAAAGCATAAGCAAAGCCATATATGTATAATACAAAATTTTGCATTCTCAATAATTTGACATGCGTTTTGCATATCATACTCTTGGACGACAAATAGTTTGCTATTATCTACACATTGATCAATTAAATATTGTTATGTTGAAGGCTAGCTTCTTTTTGTTTATTAACTAGTTTCCTTGAAAAAAAAATTAAGATACAAATTTTCGCAACTAAATTGATTGCTATAATTTATTTTTATTTTTTGTTTTGACCTAAAATGACAGCCTATAATTTGCATAACGAGTACACAAACAGTATTAATTTATAAGATTCTAACTTCAACTTGCATAACTAACGCATTTTATTTTGGTCAAGTGGCACGCAATTTGTTTGCCTTAAGAAAAAGATCTATTTTAGCTTAAAATATTTATACATAATGCAACTAAGTGAGTTTGTTTATGTGCTCTCGTGCTGATTTATTGGTTTAAAAAAGGAATTATCATATGTCGCAGAATTTTTAGTAATGTTAATAATATGTATATACAGTGCCGGTAAAAAAAATAGCACCACTGGTACAAGTTTCATTTTAACTTCTTTAAAGTGTGATGAGTGAATAGCAAAATATTTACAGCTTCTACTAATATTATGTTATTGCTTGAACTATCACCTCTCTTTATTGTATATCTCTGGCGTTGAAATAAGAACGGTTCTCTTCTTACAAGGCCATAATGCGAAAATCATATTTTTTGTGCCGTAAAAATAATAGCACTGATCGCAGTTTTCGTAACAAAAAAATATTTTTTCTTGGGCATATTTCAAGATAAGGCGGTCAAGTGTTAGAATTTGTTTATATTTATTTGGTATCATCATTTAAAACACAAAATTTACAGTTTTTCAAAGAAAATGGGTCGTGGAAAGCATTGTACCAACGAAAAACGTGAAATTATTAAAAAAATGATCTCGGAAGGTAAAACGTATGGAGAAGTTCGACGGTTTGTTGGCTGCTCCAACAAAATGATTTGAAGTGCAATAACATAAACACCTAAAACCGAATCTCGTTATGACGACAACTCTCATCAGCTGCCTACTCCGAGAAAGCCATAAAAATCCCTTTAAGCATGCAACTGAGCCAAAAAAAAGAGCTGAATATTACAGCTTGGGTGTAAACCGTTCACCACAGATTGAAGGAACATAATTTATCTGCTTGTAGACCAAAAAAATGTCCCCTTTTAACTGCAAAACATGCTAAAAAGCGTTTTATATTTGCAAGACAACATTTGAATTTGCCAGTAAGAAATGGCGCAACGTTCTACGCACAGATA
Source organism: Philhelius pedissequus (assembly GCA_910595825.1). Classification (NCBI taxonomy): domain Eukaryota; kingdom Metazoa; phylum Arthropoda; class Insecta; order Diptera; family Syrphidae; genus Philhelius; species Philhelius pedissequus. The sequence continues at coordinate 148,095,996 of OU343162.1, read as the reverse complement.
TTTTTTTTATAATTTTGCACGCGCTCAAGGGATTATGAATACGCTTTATATGTTTTTAACACAGCGCGGTCATCCGGTGAAAGAAGAGAAAGGAAGGATAGGAAAGATGTGTGGCGCGATGTTCTGAGACTAAAGCTGGTTGTTGTCTCAGATTTATCTCCAGGGATGGCGGCTGAACTAATGCGGAGAAAATTAAAGTGTCTTATTTATTTATATCTCTTATAATTCGCATTATTTCATCTGTTTCGTTGTCATATTTATGAGTATACTAGTTTACTCAACCACATGTTGCTAGTGTTATGCCTGAACAGCATGTAATAAGTAAACCAGCAACTCATTTTATGACAATTTTGAGAATTGGTTTTTAATGGAATGTTAGAAGACATAGACAACGGCAGGAATCGAAACTGCGGCCATGAGGTTGACAGGCGAGCACACAACTATCGCGCCACGGCCACCCCATTCCCAGATCAAAGTAAAATCGTATTGTTTGGCGGTAAAGGATCTTGTTGCTACGTGAGAAGACCTCCGAAAGCGGAATATAATCCCAAATACACAAATAAAGTATTTAAGCACGGAGGTTCAAACATAATGGTGTGGACTTGTTTTTCCTACTATGGGGTTGGGTTCATATATTGGATTAAGCCCATCACGGATCAACACGTTGACGTTAATATACTCGAACATGTCATGCTCCCTTATGCAAATAAAGATATGCCCCTTTTGTGGGTCTTCCAACAGGATAATGACCGCAAGCACACCAGTAAGAAGGCTAAAAACTGGTTTGGAGATCATTCAATTAATGTGATGGAGTGGCCAGCGCAATCGCTTGACCTAAATCCAATTGGAAATCTGTGGGCTGACGAAGGACTGAAGAAAGCAGTCACTGAAACCAAACCGACTAGTGACACAGAACTATCGGCTGCAGTAAAGGTCTCCTGAGAGAATATTCCGGTAGAAAGGGCCAACATTTGGTAAATTCAATGACCAGACGTTGTGAAGCAGTAATAGCCAACAAAATACTAATTTTGCTTTATAATTTTGCTTTAGAATAAAATCATAGAAACAGATTTTTTATTTTTATGATGGTTTAGTTTTAAGTTGTATGATGAGGCCATGGTGCTATTTTTTTTAACGCTTATATATTTGAGTTTTTCGAAAAAAAAATTATTGGTTTTAATAAGTTGATGAATAAAAGTTGGAATTCTTTTTTAAATGTGAATTTTTGGACTTTATATAGCTTTTCGCATATTCAAAATGTTCATCAAAAGATTATCTTAAACTTCCTTTTTAAACGAAATCTGGTTTTCTTAATGGTGCTATTTTTTTTACCGCAGCTGTATGTGTAGTACATAGTTTCTTTACTAACAGTTCGTAAATTTAGGTAATACATTCGGTACTCGATGCCCAGGGCCAGGATATCGCGGAAAAAAAGCAAATAAAACTGAGAAGGGTAGAACTCTTTTTCCCCTACTTATAGGGGAGAGAAATTTTCTTTCAAAATGGAAAAAAAATATTAAAAAACAACGGGATTTTTTAAAACACTATGCAGTAGCTTTTTGTAAATTATATTATTTTAAAATTAAGTTTTTTTGATTAATAGTTTTTGAAAAAAATATTTTAAAAATAAATATTCAAAATATAGTAGGTATCTGAATTTGTTTGTCAAAATTGTTCTTAATTAATGAATGTCACTAATAGACCACATTTTTATCAAAGTGGCTTTTACTAAGCTAAACCGCCGAAGATGGTGGTTTAGCTAAGAAATAAGCAATAAATTTGTTAAATTTGCTTTTTTTCAAAAATAAGCATATGTAAGTGAAGTTCGCAAACTTAATTTCAGCACGAAGAATTGTACATCTCAGATGTTCAGCAATATTGTATCATTATTGCTAGATAATCACTCTTTATCGACAAGAAAAACTAAAATATTTAAATGCGGTATTATTTAATGAAAAAGAAAAGCTACATATGTGCGAAGATTTGAGAAAAAAAAAAACAAACACAAAAACAAAAAACAATAGCGGTAAATTATTAAGTTTTTTTTATCAAAATTTTGAGTTCGAAAACAAATTTTCCAAAATTTATTTGCTCAAACATCTTGATTTTAAAACGAAATTTAGGACAGGGTTTCGGCTTTAAAAAAGCTATAGCATGACATTGTTAGTGTAGACGTTGCTTTTTAATAACTTTTTCCCATTTAAGTCATTTTCTCTTCTTCCAAAATTTACCATTTTTGCCCCAAACAATTTATGGATCTAAAAAAAAAAGATTGAATCAAAGAATCGAACCAGTCACCTAAAACCCTTACGTACCAAGTTTGAAGAAAATCGCTTCAGCGGTTTAGGCTGGCAGACAGATAGACAGAAGGAATTGCACGACCCACTTTGTTGGAGTTCTCTATCATCGTAATGTCAAGTTTGATCAACATCTGTAGATCACTTTTTTTTTCAAATGCAAATTTTGCCTTATAGTACTTATATCGTAAGCAAAAAAAAAAATATAGTGACAGACACAAGCAATTCGAAGTTCCCTCAGCTGGATGGTAGAATAATGTTCGGTATTGTAGTAGATTGTCTTTAGAGATTTTCGATAAACGTCATTTTACTATTCCGCGAACATTTTGTTTTCATTAATGCGACATTTTAACCCGTGGTTATTTCATAGTTTAGTAAAACTGCGGAATACACGTGGAATAAGTTTGTTTTATTTTTGAAAAAAAAATTTAAGATTAAAAAAGACAAAACCCGTTATTTATTTATCTTAAGAAAAAAATATTTAAAAGTAAAAAGTAGTTTGTTTACGCCTCGAACGAAAAAAAAACGAGTTCGGGCAACCCCGGGCGAACAACCTAATACTATGCGACCCTATTGTTGCATTCGAATTTGAATTCTGATTACTAGACGTATGCAAAAGATTTTTCACAGTGGGACTTTTTTTAGCGCTAAATTCTTCGTAGAGTTCGAAGAAAGATTTAAATTATTTCATCAGTACTGACAAAAATTTTGGTGTCTGCTTTTGAAATTCCCTGACCAAATGTTAGTTCCATGACTTTCCAATCGATTGGCAACCGTGGCTTAGACGAATTGAATTAGGGAAAAAACTTTAAATTTTATATACTCGGGGATAACAACAAAATATAAATCTAGTTCCAGCTTAAAAATTATCCAAGAAAAAACAACTGTTTAAGAATAAAAGAGTGTCCCCTTTAGATGATACCCGGATGCGCCAACTAAAGCAATCTGAACTAATAATGGGTGATTTTTTTGCTACTTGGTTTTTGACGTTTATATTTTTGACAGATCACACATGACAAATTCCACGAACATTTGACATTTCGATTCAGTATTGTTTGCCATTTCATCATGAATAGACCTACGCCTGAACAACGTTTGCAAATTATTGAAATTTATTATCAAAATTCGTGCTCTGCGAAAAATGTGTTTCGCAAGCTTTTATCGCAAAATTGTCTTCAGCGACGAGGCTCATTTTTGGCTAAATGGATACGTGAATAAGCAGAATTGCCGTATTTGGAGTGAAGAGCAGCCAGAGACAATTCAGCAGCTACCAATGCATCCCGAAAAATGCACTGTTTGGTGAGGTTTATGGGCAGGCGGCATCATTGGGCCGTACTTCTTCAAGGACGATGAAGGCCGCAGGGTTACGGTCAATGGAGAAAGGTACCGTTCGATGATAACAGATTTTTTTTTTGCCGAAAATTCAAGAATTGAACTCGGTCGACATGTGGTTCCAACAGGACGGTGCCACATGCCACACTGCACGCGAAACCATGCATCAATTGAGAGGCGAATTTGGTGAGCAGTTGATCTCACATTTTGGCGCAGTCAATTGGCCACCAAGATCATGTGATTTGACCCCGTTAGACTATTTTTTGTGGGGCTATGTTAAGTCTATTGTCTATGGGGACAAGCCAAACACGATTGCTGCCCTGGAAGCCAACATTGAACGCGTCATTGGTGAGATTCCGGCCGAAATGTGTGAAAAAGTTTGCCAAAATTGGACCTTAAGAATGGACCACCTGAAGCGTAGCCGCAGGCAACATTTAAGTGAAATTATTTTTAAAAAGTAAATGTCAGAAATTGATTTATCGATCCAAATAAAAATTTCATTCACTTTTTACAAGTTTCTGTGTTTTTTTGAATTTTCAAAAACCAAGCTCTTAAAAAATCACCGTTTAGGTAGCTAACTACCAACTACGGTCAATGGGAATCTATTTGTAAACAATTCAAAATCACCAGTCTAAAAGTTTCTCAATTTCTACTTCACTACTATGTATTACTATTTAAGTGTAATGCAAAAGCAATATAAGAGGCTCGAGCAAGAGCCAAGACGTATTGTGATGTGTGAGTGTCTAGTCTAGTATAGATTGTAATATACGTGTACGTGTTTTTTATGTATCCATTTCTCTAGCATTTATCATTGGAATGAATAGTAATAGTAATCAGTCCGTTCTCAAATACAGGTTGATCACTCGGTAGTAGTAATCTGAGATTTTTTGTTTTATGGAATGGCCGAATAAAAATGATTTTATATTTAAATAGAGTAAACTATTTATTTTTTCTTAATCTTTCATTGTTCGAATGATCATTCGATTATTTTGATGACTCGTATACTAATATATCGATTACTGAAATACCCCGGTTATGCCCATCACTAAATGAAAGCAATCTAGGACTCATCGATTTTTAAAAACCCTGTTATCTGCATAATGGACATACTTACACGACTGAATCAATAAAAATGAAAAAATAGAAACACAAAAAATTAAGCAATTAAATTGAAAAAGGCAGTGCTATTCAATTCAATTAAATATTTAAAAAAAAAACTTTTCTTAAAAAAAATTGATAATGTTGTCAAATGCCAATTTCATCTGAATTCATAATGGATCAGAAATAGGATAGTATAGTAAATTGGTATACTAAATCGGTGAAAGAAATTCCTCGAAGCCAACATTTTTTATTTTTTTTGTTTGTTATTGCTCACTGCAGCAGCTCCATAAGACTGCAATTAACAACAAATTAATTACCACATAATAGCCATTGACGGCTGCGTATGAATCAATTTTGTGCCAATGGCAGACACATATATGTTTGTATTTTAGAAGTAAAACATCAGCTTTGGCTAGTAATATACACTTTAGATTTTATAGTCCATGATATAGCGTTGCAATTGGATTTTATTTAACGAAATGTTTTCTATAAAAAATCTGTACGCACTTTTGACTGAATATTACTGTTCGAAGGTTATTATGTAGCTGAAACCACAGCTCGTATCGCTGTCAAAGTTAAAAGATACGAATACAATTTTAGGCAAGTTGAGACAACTTAGAATTTTTACTAAGTCTTTCAAAGGTATCACCCTGTCGGAAGATTTTTTTTTGCGAATTACGGCAAATGACAGTTCACTTTGACATTTGTGATGAAGAATCATACAAAATACACGTTAAAGCGCGGTATAATTGTTTCGATTGGCATTTGTCGCCATTTGAAAAATATATAGAATGTTCGGAGAGGGTGACAACTTTAGCGCCATCTTGTACTACAAGCCAGAAGTTGGATGTCGACATTGAAATTGTTCAATATGACCTTAAAATTCTTAAGCCAAGTACGTAGCTCGCATTATAGGGAAGTGTTACATAGCTCAAGCTAAAAAAATCATTTTTTTTTTTGCTTTCCATAGTATATTCACCATCTGTCAGAATTTAGCGCGGGAAATAAATGTCCGGCACAATAATTTATAAGCTAAATTTAGACAGGTTATTTTTTGTTAGACTTTGTGCCATCTGAAACGGGTTAGGTATATTTTCCCGGAAATAGTTTCCCGCGTAATCCTCCCTTTTTTAAATATATTATGACAGTGATGCATGGATCTTATACGGCGCGCAACCACCCTGCTTGACCAATATAGGATTTGCGGTGGGGTTGAGTTTGGGTGTATGCAAAGTTTAGTTTTTAGTAAATAAATTATAAAATGGAAGTCGACAACAGGCGGGATAAGCAACTTTTCAGAAATCGGCGGATAAACGTTACGCGGGCAGCTGTGATGCGGAAAAATTAATCGATCCCTCTGCATGTTCTCCATACTTGGCACTACCATGCCAAATTTTAGGTAGAATTTTATCTGATGTTTGGAGAAAAAATTGCTAGCGAAATTTTAGCGCGAGCTGGGTACTAGAATTTAACTATCGATTAAGTGAGTTTCAACCAGGTTTGAACTCTGGTTGAAACTGATTAAATCCACTGAAAATTTTGAACCAGATCTGAACATCGGTTTGATAATTTGTACAATCCAACAAAAAAAAACAATTATTTTTTCGAAATAACGCAACATGCCAGACTATTAACACTCCCAGCATTTTTTCGCACCATATGAGAAATTTAGGTCGAACATGCATTTTTTTTATTTGTACACCTCTCTTTTTGCGCGTTCTGAAGAAAAAAAAATTTCAACATTTCAGAGTTAGGTGTGTTAACGCATACGCTGTTGCAGGCTGCAGCTACTGCTGTCAGTAGATTCCAAGTTCAAATCTGATATCTGAGTGCGTCCCCCCACTGATTTCAAAACAAGAGCAACATTCTCAATTCGCACATTTTATCTCCAACACACAATCAGCTATGGCGCTGATTTAAGCCGCAACGCAACACAACAACTATACCATTAAAACAAAACGTTGAACTTTTTTTGGTTGCACCTCTGAGAGTCTACCCGTCATCGACATTCGCTTCAATTTCATTTAAATCTATCAAACAGGTTTAACTCTGTCATCATAAATTGTGTGATCTCAGTACCGCCAAAGTCCTTATGGAAGTCGAACTCTCAGCTCAGGCCCCGGACCCGTTTTTGGGTGGAGCAGATGAATGGAGAGAGATTTATGGTTAGAGATAATTTATCTATTGCCACTAGAAATACCCCAGCTGTTTTGTTGCCCCAAGTGTGTTTTTATGTTCCGCTAATTCGGAGGCGTATATGTATGTTTAAATACTTTATTTTTTTTTGTGTCGACTTAAAACCAGAAAACACTTTCACCACATCATTGAGCGTGAGAAAGTTAGGAATGTGTGTGCTGTGCATGTGCAATCAACTATCTACGTTCGTTCAGTGGACCTTGTTAAGTAAGGTGGTGGGTCGCAGTTAATAACTCAAATTAAGTACATGCAATATATTCCTTTTTTTTTCCAACCAGGAATTGAAATTCATAGATGTGCTGGATGTTTTGTATGGTTAGATAACATCAGCGACATAAATGAGAATACAGCATCATTATTTTGATGCATGTGTGTGTTTTCGTCAAATCAAGTTTAGTAGAATCACTTTGTTGCAAATGTTTTGTTATTGAATTAATGAGCAAATGTACACTAGTGCGTATGCGTACTATTTTATATAAACAAAAATTTTTAAAACTGAATAATTTTTATAGGAGATTTTTTCGGGAAATTTTAAAGAAGAATTTTATAATACTAGAAAATATACCAGTTATTTCGAATTTATTAAGATAGTCACAGGCTCCGTCGTAATATATTCGTACTACGAATCCCGAACAAATGTATTATAGGCCACGTCGTACTAAAAATATTCCCTACGAAATTCGGAGTTCGGTAAAATTGACTTCACTAGCCCCGAATGAATAGGAAGTTTGATTGTTTTTTCTACGAACAGTTATTTTCATAATAGCCTGTGGAAGTAAAAGCAAAAATAAAAAATTACTTGCAGACAAATAGGCACATCGCACAAAAATATTGAACTAATACTACGTTTTCACCGGACTTTAATCTCTTGTAGATTTACTAATCTCAAAAAGTGTTTCCACCGCTCCAAAAGTAGATTAATTTTGACAGCACTATTCAAAACGCATACATCTTTTCATTTCCTCTTATGATATAGAAGTGAGACAGGCAGCTTCATCTGTGTCAACCGAATAGAAAAATTCACTTTCCCGATGAATGTGTTCATTTCGATGTGGAAATAGGGTAGTTCGATTGAAGATTTAAATGAGATTTATTTTAAATCTTCATCTGAGAAGATTAAAATTTGTATGGTAAATCCTCAAGATTTTTAGGAGATTTAGCTAAATCTACTTAAATCTCGGTTCAGTGGTCGGTGGAAACGTAGTATAAAAGAGAAATGTAAGTTTATTGTGAAATTAAATGTGAAAATATATAATAATTTTAATTTTCAAACGACAAATAAAGCAATTACAAATCACATTCAATATAAAAGGCTTTTTAAAATGCTCCAAGAAAATCCTGAAATCGCCCAAGGATATTCCAAAATTTATATTAAATCCATTTTTGATTAACAAAACAATTAAATTGTCAAAAAAATAAAAACATAAATCGAAATCCATTTTTCTTCCCATATATTGACGTAAATCAGATGAATTTGAAACTCCGAAAAATGGATTGCTATGATGTGAATTTATTCGTATTCGTAGCGTAAGAAAACATTCGGAACTTTGCTCCAATGGACTCTGTGATAGGGGACTGAGCTTCGCTCTGGATCTTTCGAATTTGACATGAAAATGTTATAATAACATAACATTTTCCTGTAGGAAAAGTTGCTTTTATTCCACTTATAAATAGTAAAGACATTTATAGTCTTTTATTTTAAATTTACTTTAAATATAATTTATATGTTATACATAAGAATAGCAGAAGTATGTTAGAAATAAAATTGAAGAATTTAATTATTGGGTAATAATGCTTTTTTTTGAAGGACCAGTCTTGCAGTTGTTCAATGTATAGCTATTTTAAAACGCATATACCCTCTATCCCAAGTTGTCGGTTATAGGAAAAAGCCGATAACATTTTCTAGGAATGGAAGTATAAAAAAATTTGAGTATAAGAGTTAACTTATACACAAAATCACTAATGTTATTTTTCGAAATTTTAAAATTTTGTATTAGTTTTAGCATTCCAAAGATACTAACAAATAATAGAATTAGCCGTGTCAGTTAGCGAAATTGAATTAATCTAATTTTTAATTTTATTCTCGATCATAAGACCAAACTAAATTTTATTAAGATTGTTAGAGCAATTTCCGAAACACAAAGAAATGATAAAAAAAGTGGGCGGATTTTACTAAATTAAAATTATTATTTCTTTTGTTTATCAGAATACACTCGGGAAAAATTGTTTTAAATCGTTTGAGTCCTTTCTGAGTGGGCGTGCCAGCGGGTAGATCTTAGGATAATTTAGAAATTTTATTTGCCTATTGAAACAAACTCTAAGATGTTCGCCTAAAGCGTAGAGCCGTTTCCAAGAGACAATACAAAAGTAGGCGGGCATTCTACTAAACCAAAATCTCATTTGAATCGTTTTCAAAAACTACGAAGTAATAAAAAAAAGTGTGTGCAATTATGTATATAAATGCGCCAGAAGTAAAACTTCACTAATTTGAAACAATTTTTTTCTTTCGTAATTCTATCACCTAGTACATATGTATTTAAATTTCATGGATTTTCATGAAATTGGTCAAAGAACAACGAAGTTGACATATTTTGGACCCATACTGTTTTGAAACTATTTTTGCTTGCGATATAGGTACTATAGAGACAGGTTTGCTTAGAAAAAAATCGAAAGTCGAGATTTTAATCAAACTTGACATTACGATGATGGAAAACACCAACAAAGTGGGTCTATACAACGATCTACAGCCTAAACGGTTGAAGCGATTTTCTTCAAAACTTGGTATTTAAGGGTTTTAGGTCATTTTCTCGAAAAGATTTCTGAATCTATTTTTTAGTTTCAAAAATAATGGTTCTGCCATACAATTTTTTCTACATTCTTAATTATCTCTTAAACCGCACTAACGATTTTGATTTTAAAAAAATCTGTAGAATACTTTAGGTATAGTCTACATTTTGGTGAAAATTCGTTTGTACATATTTTGTTATTAACGGTACCTGCCATACAACAATTTTTTTCGATTTTCAACTTTCTCATAAGCAGGTTGACGGATTTCGATCAGCATTTTTATATAGAAGGTCCTTCAAATCATAACTAATACTGCACATTAGTAATACTGAAAATTCAATATTTCGAAAACGTGTGGAAGATTTTTTGGAAATTATGGTTTTAAGCTTATATTATTAAATACTTAAATTTGCCATACCAATTTTTTTTTGAAAAATTAATGAAATGTTGTATAATACAAAAATACATTTTTCAATTGTGCAAACTTCATCGTCGTTCGTAATTTGATTGAAAATTTGAAAGGACAATATTGTGGCTACACAATTTTTTTTTTGTTTTGAGATCGTGTCGTTTGTCGGTTGGTTTGACAGCTCAATAGAAAAAAAAAATAGCCGCAAAAAAAAAGTTTTAGATGCAAAACTAATAAAATAAGATTTTTTTTTGCTCATTAAGACGTTTCATAGAAACAAAGAAAGGATAAAAGTGGGAGTGGTTATGGGCGGATTTTACTTAAATATTTTTTTTTCACAAACTCTGAAAATGACAGCCAAATCATTTGAGTCGTCTCAAATGATTTGGTTAGTCGTTAACAGACTTTTTTGTATAAAAAATATTGGTGCTGTTTCTGAAAAAAAAACAAGTTTTAACTTTCTCACCAAAATAAATGTATGACAGGTACCATTTTTGTTGGTGTTAAAAGAAATAAAAACCTTTGGGCATATCACCCAAGCACACAATATCTGTCAAGTTTCAAAAAAAATCCAAGTTTTGGTTGTAACCTCGTGGACAGAACTTTGAGACCTACGTTTTTCGGCTTCGCTATCATCATAATGTCAAGTTTAATCAAAATCTCGAGTTCGATTTATTTTAACGGATCCAAAACTTGCAATATAGTATACACTATGTACATATAAGAAGTAGAACAATGGTTTACTATTGTTAATGGCACAAAATTTTAGTCGATTTAGTAATATGTTAAATCATTTTTAGTATGATACTAGACTAAAAAAAGGATTTTGCTAATTCTAAACCAGTTTAGTATCATACTATTTTCTTAACATTTTACTAAAGTTAAAATCACAAAATGGCTACTTTATTTTTTTAGTATCGTACTAAATCCATATGCCACTTTGACATACAAACGTCAAAAAGTTATGTTCGCTTACTTGTTTGCACTATTTAAGGCCTGTTTAGTTGTAGTTTATTAACAAAATAGATTTAGTATGGTGCTAGTTAAAAAGTGTTTAAAATTAGGAAAATATAAGTATAGTGCTTTAGTATTAGCAAACTGTTAAGTAGTATCATGCTAAGCCCTTAACATCAGGCTGTTAAAAATTTTGCGCCAATATTTTTAGTGATTTTAGCAAGCGCTATATTTAGAATTTTCTTTTTGTGTGTTCCAATTTAAAATTATTGTGTATATACTACATAATTGCTAAGGAATTTACCACAACGTTATATTTTTGAAAAAATTTTGATTTTTGGAGATTTCTAAGCATTGGCGAAAGAAGGATTTTATATTAAATACATTCTATAATATTTTTTTTTATTTCCAGGTACTTGCTGTTACCAAAATGACATTTTCGGAGTCAGCAGATAATGCGAAACAAACAATAATTCAGAATTCAATGCCAGCGAATTCGTCAATGCCTCCTATTCTTGATGCAACCGCATCAAAACTTGTAAGGTATCACAGTAAGCCTCCGCCGAATTTCCTTCGATACAAAACTCAACCTCATAAGCGTTCCCGGCCTAGAATAATTAAGTCTCCCAAAATAAAACACAGTCGACCACCCATGCATACACCTTTCGAGCAAAGTCTAGAACCAAGCAGCTATTACAAGTTCAAACCAGAAATTCATACAAGTACTTTAGCCTACAAACCTTCATACAGTTATGACGAAGTCCATTACGAAGTTAGTTCAGAGTATCCTAAAAAAGAATCAAGCTACGAAACACAAGTTATGGACTTGGATTTTTATGGAGGAACTTACCCGAAGAAGAAGGCTGTATCACAATATGAATACTCAAAACCACAAAAAGCTTACACAAAGCCACACAAGGCTGCACCTCAATATGAATTTAAAAAGCCACAAAAGACATATACAGTGATGCGACCTCATAACTTCTACGATTCTCCAAAGGAATCATCTTATAATTCTTATGATTTTAACTTTGATGCTAAGCCAGAAGTTCATTACGAAATATCTTATCACGAGGAGCCGCCAGAACAAAACTATGAACCAGCTCCACAGCCAAAACTGAAATACCAAGATTTTTCTTCTTATGGAGCTCCGCCGAAAAAATTCCACCAGTCAGAGCAAGTCTCTTATCAAATTCCAAACAATAAGTATGAATCACAAGGTAATACATATCACCCTCAGGAGTCTAAAGAAGGGTCATTGTCAAACAATGGTTACACATACAAGAATGACTTTGCTGAACCACCAACTGACATCCACATAATTCATTCACCATCCTATGATATTGAACCGTTACCACAAAAGCATGCATCCTCGCAGAATAACTACGGAAAAGCCCATGAGACGTATGGACCACCTCCAATCGAGAGCTATGGTAATGTCTACGATGCTACAGAATATAACAAACAATCTTCAGACGATGACCACGGCCCTATGGACTCATACCATCAGCCAAGTAGTGGACAGTTTGCAGAACCTCCAGGATCATACCTTCCACCTCCTCATCTGCCCGAAGACTTACCTCTAAATAAGAACCATATGCCGCCAGGTTACGATTATCCAAAGAGCAGCTATGAAGTTCCTCTTTATGATCCCATTCCATTTGAATCAACTACACCCGAACATGAGGACTACTTTCCTCCAAATATCTACAATGGCCCTGCTTCTGATAGCCATGTTCAAAACATTCAACAAACATTGGACTTAAGCACAGCATCAAGTACTGAAGAGCACGAGCAAGTTCAACAAGCCAACACAAAAGTGCACCATCGATTCAGTCCAAGCAAGGCTCGATATAATAAACGTAACCATCATCAAACAACCTCAAAGCTTCCCATTTCAACAGAGTCCTCTTCTTCTGAGTTGATAGACGAAGTCATGTCAACAACAAGTACATTTAGGCCACGCCGCAAAAGGAAGCGTACAAAGGCTCCTGTAGTAGATAAAAAACACAATCTGGATGCACCCGAGCTTAAGGAAGCATTCGACTTGGGACGTAATCATGACCAACCCGACGAACTTGCAGCTCATGCTTCGAATATAGATGAAAATGTTGAACCGCAGGAATCAAGTAAAATTCAAAAAATCACTGAATTTTCCCCATCACATTCTTGGAATCCAATGAGAATACGAACAAAGGTAACAAATGCCCAAAGAGGTCAGCGAACAGCACAAGCAGGCTTGGATGACCTTAAAAATGTCGAAATGATTTCTATACAAAAATCACGTTCTCATAGTTATTATGCTGGCACAGAGTCGCCAGCGACGAAACGAACTAGAAAAATGACTTCTCGAGCAGACGCAATAAAAATGCCTACAGTTTCAACAACGACACTTAGAGCTGAAAACGAACTAAAACCCACTCGAGGGTTGGTCATTGATACAACATACTTTAAGGTGAAAGGTAATGAGGATGAGGACTTCTACGATGGCACGGGAAAGTTGCCTAAGAATCATAAGTTATTTTAATTTTCCTACAAATTGGACTTTTTAGTGTATAAGATTAAAGTTTAGAGTAAGTTGGTTATGTAGTTATTTATTTGATAAGATCCAAGGGTGCTAAAAGCCTAATATACAATAGTAATGTTTTTTAACCCTTTACAATCTTCTTTCTTAACTATCCAGAGTTACCATTTGACTCTTCATTGGAGTGAGTCTACTAAATCAATTGCGAAATTATAATACACACAAAACACAATGAAGCGTATTTGTGTGTAGTAGTAGATCAAATGGATGGCGCAGAATTATACAGAAATTTCGTTTTGTGAACTTGTGTACTTAAAACATACATAAGTGAGTCAACAGGTCTTTGTATATTGCACATGGACTCTTGTCCCTATGCTAGAAACTAGTCAAGGACGTTCTTAAAGTTTCTTTTGGTTATAAAACTGGTCACTTTGCTTCCTCGATAGTGACGTTGAAATACCCAACAGAACCATAAGCATCAAACCAAAAGAAAACTTCGATTTGAGCTATAAAGAGATTGTCGAGCTTAGAGAGGTAAGTTTCTCTTGGTATAAAGCCAACCCAACCGAGGAAAACCGCAATAAGTTCAAACAAGCAAGAAAGACCTGCAATATTCATATTCAATGAATCAAATTCTGAGATGACCAAACAGTAAGGCAAAAAATACTACAATGTCCCAAGAATAGTAAAAATCATTTGTAAAAGATCATTCGAAATTCCATTTTGTATTCGGTTCCAAAGCTCGTTCTTAATGAGACCCCCTTTTTGTCAGCTCACGTAAAAAACTCAACTTGCTTACAACGCAGTTCGATGCTAATTGTACGCTTCCACAAAGTGTTATGATTCCTCCTATACTTGAGAGCATTAACAGTTGCAAGGCATGTAACTTCTTTCGTACTTGTACAGTTGCTAAAGTTCTTAAAGATCTCGACATACAGAAATTTGCTGGACCAGATAATGTTTCCTCTATTATTCTGAAGAGTAGTTCTTTAACGCTGCAAAAACCACTGCGTAAGCTTTTCCATATGTCTTACTCTACTGGTCTCTTCCAGGTCCAGCCTGCCCCCAAAAAAGGCGAATCTTCTTCACCCTCTAACTACCGGCCAATTAAATGTACGTCCCTTCTTTCCAAAGTCATGGAAACGCTGATATATAAGACAAATCTTGAAGAACGAAAGATCCTTAATAACCGGCAGTATGGCTTTCATAGCAATAGTTCCACTGGTGATCTGATGGTAAATCTCACCGATCAGTGTCACAAATCTTTACAGCTTTTTGGAGAAAGTAAGATTATTGCGCTTGATATTTCAAAGGCATTTGATAGAGTTTGGAATCAAGCTCTCTTATCGAAAATGCGTGCATTTAATATAGATGAATGTCTTCTTGTTCTTCTTGGACTAGAAATTACCTTTCGGACTACTCAATATAAGTTGTATTAGATGGTTTTAAGTCTGAAACTCACAAAATAAATGCTGGTGTTCCCCAGGGCTCAGTTTTGTCTCTTTCTCATATTTATAAATAATGAGCTCTGGTCTGAAACTTCTAATCCAATATATTGTTTAGCTGACGACCGCACCCTCAGGTTTTCATATTCGTTTTCAAATTCAATTCCTTGTTCTTCGAATGTGGAACTGCAACGGCAGCTTATGATAAACTCATTAAATTCTGATCTCGAAAAATAAAAAAGCGTGTAGAATTGAATGCCTTAAATAGTCAGTGATGTCTTCTGTCATTAAATCAGAACCCACCCCCAATACCGCTGTCCATGACCAGCATTGAATAAGCAGATCAGCGTTGAGTCCTTGTTATGTACATCACATACCATCTCTTGTGGAATGGCCACATATTCGATGTCGCAAAAAACGCACCAGTGTTCTTTTCTTCTTCGGATCTGGCTGTAAACTACAAGCCATAAATTCGTCCAAAGCTTGAGTACAACTGTCATATCTGGGCATGTACTCCCATAACTCACTTAAGTCTCTTGGACAGAACCCAAAAAACATCTTTAAAATTATAAGTAGTGGAACAATAACGGAAACAATTGCACCTTTCGTGCATTTCATTGTTCTTAGGTATTTTTATAGAATGTGTTCTAGTGAAATAGCCAGTTGCGTACCCCCCCTAAAAGTTCTAGGAATGCAAATCAGTTTATCCTTTAGCCCAACTGCGGACGTATCTTTTTTAGCCGCATTACACGATACACGAATGTGGAGTTCTCTGCCCGAACGAGTTTTTCCCATTCCATTGCCACATTATTCAAATATTTAAAACCAATGTGCAATGGTATCTCCTATCTAATCCTATCCTATTTATCTATTCACTCGCGCTGTGTTTAAATAATTTAAGGGTAGTCATAACCTCTTGGGTGCTCGTAAAATTATAAAAAAAAATCATCTTATTTACGAATGAAGAAATCGAATATGTTTTAAGTTATAAAGTTGAAAACCCACTTACCATTTTCTCGATGAAATTCTTCCATTTTCTGCTAGTGCTGTACATTTGAAAGTCATTAAAGAACACAGGTCCCGCTGATGTCGGTGGCAGATCGGGTAAATTTGTTTCTAAATTAAAAACATTTCTACATTTTTCAAGCATTGCTTTCATGACAGGCATAAGAAATGAATATTGTTCTGGGTTTCCAACTTTAAACAAAACAAAAAAATATATATATAATAATCATCATATATTTTTTAATTCGATGTACCTTCAATAGCATCATCCAAGGCTTTGTTTATACTAAACAAAAGATATGCCATTTCAGCTGGATCTTCAGAATTTCGACTTTGGAGTATGGCATGTAGTTTTGCTGTTGCCATTGCCACAACACCAGGATTTGGATGATGTGAGCATTTAAGCAACAATCCTAAACACAATCTTATCATATCAGACCATTCATCCGATGAGGATTGTTGGAATACCATAAGGGCGTCTAAGAGTGCCAGCACACCATCCAGTAGCTTTGTGGAGCATTTTTTTGATTCATCTTCATTTGAACCGAGTACAACGAGGTCATAGACCATCCGTAGGATTTGGGATGCGTTCTATTAAGAATAAAGTTAGGAAATATGTAGCAGAAAAATTATTCCAGTTTACTTCTTGATTGATTAAGGTTTGATGGCCATGTTCTGCCAAATCAGAGAGTAATGCTTCAACAGCCATTTCTAGAACACGCAGTCGCAGAGATAAATGTGATGCTATGAGTTCATTGTTCAGAGCAAGCAAATTGATGCAACCTAGTACTTGACCTCGTTCCTTTAAAATAAAATAAATTATGTACCAACACAAATGGAGAATAATACAATCATCAATTTTTACCTTCCAACATTGTGGGTTCTCATTGTTAACTCCCTTCCAGAAAATTGAAAACAAAATATTCGTGACTAGATATACTAATTGTTCTTCCATGTCTACATCTGCTTCAGGTGAGAAATCAAATGCTGCAGCCTAGAAAGCAAAATAAGGTAGGTAAGTTCTATACTCAAAGAAGTGAACAAACTTACATCCATGGAATCTTTGTTTTTGGCACTGCTATTTGGAGATTGAGATGAACTAGCTGAACTATTTGACGAAGTTCGTTGTCTTGGCACCATCCCCTCTCCACCTCCATGTTCCAATGGACCACCCATTGTAAGCGACTCAAAAGTATCGTGGATTTCAGATGTTCTCTGTCTTATCACAGAATACACACTAGCTATGTTCTCTGCAACTGCTCCTGATACTGACCCAGCCAATTCTGGTAGAAAAAAAAACACATTTTAAAAATATTCGCCAGATAAATTCCTCTCACCTTTAATTTCACTTTCGATAACATTAGCAGCTTCAGTGACACTAGCTTGAATTTCATTCAAAATCAATGCTCCATCTTTACCTTCTCGCTGAAGCTCCTCTAAGTCTACTGCATGCTCACAGAAACTTATCAAATCTGATTGATTGAGAAAATCTGTATTGTCTTCGAGTAGGACATCATTTAGATTTATCCCGAAGCTCTTGCGTTTTTCCTCATCAGGCTTAGCACTTGTTATTGGTTTGCGTATCAATAATCTAGCAATTGATTCTTGCCATCCAGGTTGTTTGGCAATTGACTGTGATGAATTTTGTTTAAGGAATGTTGTTTGAAGAAGCCTTTTGGCAATTTCTAGTTTCACTGGTAATTCACATGACGATATGTGATGAATCAGAAAAACAATTCCCGAATAATCTGTTTCAGATGTTAAAATCTCATCGACCATATGAAAAAGAATCGTTGAACTGAGCGTCATTGGTATCATGAAGGAGAAAAATCCAGGAAATAGTGAGCTTTCTAACGATGGATCATGCAGTCGAATTATTTGTTTGTATTTTTGATGTACCCGTGATGATGTGAGAAGACAATCTATAAACTAAAGGGAAATATTTAGAATTAAAATATTTTGTTTTTTCAAGAAAATGGAAGAAGAAAAAACAAGCTTATGATTTTACTCGTACAGCAGGAGGGTAAAATGAAATTGACTTTAAAATGGGTGGCGCAACAGGTCGTGAAAAACCAGGCCTTAGTAATTAATAGTTTTAAGAATTTTTCGCCGAATCAGAGAAGCCGATTCTCCCCCTTGTGACTATTCCTTGTGAGGATTATTGTGACTCGATAACATTTATCGAATTCTCCCCCAATCGTCACAAGAAAACTCACCACAGATAAAGGGGAATTGTGTAGTGGCATTATTTGAACAGCTATTAAAAATAAATTTGCTTTATTAAAATAAAAATACAAGCGCCAGGTAACATATAATACATTATTTCATAGCGAGAAACAAATAACTTTTATTTTCTTTTCAGAAGAAAACAACCGGGATTATAAAAGGACAACAGTTGAGCAGTTGGAGTTTTTTGTATTCTGCAATCTATCTAAACAATATGCTAGTTTGTTTAAATTGGAATTCTATAGTAAGATTCTTCTACTTTTCACTTTCGGATGCAATTTATTTTATAAGCTACATGAGAATCAAATTAACTTCTATTTTAATTTAATAAGTACCAATTAGAATAAAGAATATAAAAATTATTTCAAAGATATCAAATGCCGAATCGAAATGCCAAAACTCGAACTATTTGTGAGTTGTGACCTGCTCTGAAGTAGATCACAATTTCGATTGTTCTTATAGAGTAA
This sequence comes from Philhelius pedissequus, assembly GCA_910595825.1. Classification (NCBI taxonomy): domain Eukaryota; kingdom Metazoa; phylum Arthropoda; class Insecta; order Diptera; family Syrphidae; genus Philhelius; species Philhelius pedissequus. Next base: position 148,077,253 of record OU343162.1, on the reverse strand, counting down.
GAGCCCGGGGCCGGCAGACATGTGTACGTCATTTTATCATAGCTGATTTTTTTTTTTGTGAATAAATACCAAAGTAGATAAGAACGAATGGACATTCCGAATTTTCAAAGCTTGGGCTTTGACGAAACGCCCCACTGCAGGGATTTGACAAGTGTCAAACAAAATTTGAGACACTATCCCCTTAAACATATCAACAAATCAGCTTTGATAAAATAACGTAGTTGAGAATGCACTGTTAAAACTGCATATCTCCGAAAAGCACCAGCTTTGAAAATTCGGAATGTCCATTCGTTCTTATCTACATTGGTATCTATTCGCAGAAAAAAAATCAGCTATGATAAAATGACGTATGTCTGCGGCCATGGGATCTTGGTCTATTATGGCCCTCACAAGTTGTGACTGTGGAGGAGAATCTGACAAAGTCACAAAATCAATTTCACCTCTTCGTGTGATTTGTGAGATATCAGTGATGTTGGGGAAAATGGGCTGTAAGCCTGTAATGTTGAATGAACTTTTTCGACAGGAGCAAGATAATTTACTCCGATACTGCGACAAACCCCCTTTTAAAGCATGTTTCCCCGAAAATTTAGAGAATAGTATTGTTGAATTAAACAAAAGCTAATTACCCGAATAGCAGCCTCCTGCACCTCAACTCCATAGATTTTTTCAATAAACAAATTATACAACAAATTCGCAGTCTGTGGCTCATGCAGCAGCAAAATCATCTGATCTTTGCAGTTTTTACTCTTCAAATGAAAAATCATCATTTCCAAAAACTCAATCAAGATATGTTCATGCTTGACTGATGCCAAAAACGAAATTACAGTATGAATCTCCTTCACATTAACATCTTTCTGAATGTAAAATCGAATTACTGCAAGTAAAGTTGATCGAATTGTCACGGCATCGTCAGCAGTAATATTCTCTGGCGTTCCATAATATTGTCGTATAATGTCTAAAAAGAATTGAACACCATATTTCTTTCGAAAATACTTCCGATCGTTCTTAATCATTGCGCTCAGGTATTGAACATGTCCCAGAGTTATTTGAAAGTGCATTTTTGACCAAATTCCAAAATTAAATGCTATCTCTGTGTAGAGAGCTTCGAGCAAATTTACATTGATTCTAGCCTTTTGATTTTGAATCGATTCAATAAAGAGATGTGTTGCCATTAGGGCATTCACGTCAAACTGTTTGGCATTACATTTTTGCAACATCATACCAATTATCGACAGACTCTCACTGTTCAGCAAATTCTCCTGATTGTTTTCATGGTCGTGTATTATGTATCGCAGGAAACACATAAAACTCGCTATTGGATGTTGAATCATTTTCCATTCTGTGTATGAATTTGATGAGAGCACCTCCCAATCGGAAAATTCTTCCATTATCGGCGTTTTGATAGTTTCAGAGGTTAGGTTTTCCGACACACTACTGTCCGTTGAGAGTGAGAAATCAGTTTTTTCTTTGGTGATTCTATGAAGAATTGGCAGGAGAGATTGAATACCTCCAATGCTATTGATTGTGTCCTGAAAAGATAAAATTTATTTATACATTTTTGCACCATCACTGTTGCCGTTGAATTTGTATTACCTGAATTTTAATTATTCGACAATGTTGAGCACAAATAGTTCCAGGGTATTTTCCACTGGGAATTAAGTCAGGGCAATAATCGTGACTGAAAGCCCCAGCTGAGTAGCAAAATACAAATCTAGAAGTAAGGTCTAAGAGTTCATTGTCTTGCGAGAAAATCGAAGCAAAATTAGCTGCTCCATCGAAGATAGTCCTGAGATTGGTTGTAGGTTCGGCCAGCAAAACCGATCCAATTTGACCATTTAAATTGGTTTGTTCTCCAAATACAGTGTCTTGCATGCCAATTGGGAAATTTTTCACGTTCGGATCGAAGGATGTGGCGCTTGTTCGAAGCGGGAGAGTAAAATAATTTGAAACCTTTAAGAAAAACGAATATTTTAAAATTTTAAATAAAATAAAATTAAAAAAAAAAAAAACTACTCACATTCGTTGATAAAGTTCTTTCGAGTATACTCGGCAACATTCCTCTGTAAGTTGATGGTGATGAGGTCTCTTGAGATGCTGATCTACTAAGTCTGTCTGTTTGTTGTGGTTCACTGAGTCTTGATGGCAATTGGTTTGATCCAATGGCACAGAAACAAAATGGCTAACAAACAAAACCAAACATAACATAAGAACTGTGTTTTTTTTGGGAATATATTACTTTATTACCTCATTTACAGCTTGAACCTTCAAAGTTGCACTCAGTTTTTGGATAAAATCAACAAAAATATTTATTTGACTGTAAGAGAATGGCCGTTTCGGAGGGGTAATTGCAACAGTGACATAGTGCCATTGTCCGTCGAGTAGTGTTTTTGACATTACCGACGAAGTAAGGTATTCTCTGCGAGTTAAGGCAGCCACTACTATGTTTCCATTGTTTTGAATAAAAATTTCAAAACCAGTATTATTGATTGTCCGAAGGCTAAAAGAAAATAATTAACCAACTTATGTGTGTGTATTATGTAGGAATATTATTAGCGGTGTCTTACTTGAGTAACATTCTGCGAAAGTTTTTTCCAGAGTTTTTCTCTACTGAATCATTTATATTGTTGAGTTTCAATAAAATATGGAATATAAAACCATATGAACCAGACATTGACCAAGTTCTTATATCAGGAACAATGATTCCATCGTTATCGTTGTCTAGATTGAAATATTGTGAGCACAGGTTGCCGTTGGTCAAGCTTTGCAGTGATATAGTTACAAGTGTCTGAAAAAATGTGATGATAAAAAAATAATTATATTATAAAAAATTTCCATGAACATTTATCGTTGCGAAAAATGAGTTTATAAGTATATTTGAAGCTCTTGGAACAAAGTTTATTATGGGTGGTGTCTTTAATTCGGAACACACCTTCTGGGGATCAAAGTGCATCTCAAATAAAGGAAGATAGTTACTCAAAGCTTGTATGGAATCAGGCGTTGACTTTTTCTCGACGGGAACACTTACTTAATGGCCAACTGACTCCAGACGTCTTAGACTTTTTTTTTCGCAAAAGGCTTATATAAAAATTATACGAATGCCGAGGAAAGCGAAAAAAAACATATTAAATCGGCTTTTCAATAAGCTCAAAGAAGCAATCCGCGATTTTAAAAATAATGGAATTTATGTTTTTCTTCAGAACCTGACTTCAGAGAACAACGCAAACTACTCTCTCTGAAAAGCTTTAAAAGGCATTAGGTTAGGTTAGGTTATAGTGGCTGTTAAAGATAACTATCTAACACACTTAGTCCAAGAAGAAAGGACCATTGTGGTAGCACAGGAGTTGGGTTTTTTGCCCCAAACGAAAGAACTTAAATCGATTTTGAGCTTTTTATGAAGCGGAGGAGAGAGTTAATGTCTAAGTGTGCTAGTTCACTAATGTCGCTGAAGAAGAAGTCTCCTAGAAGAAGTCTTCGTCTGTGCAGGGCATGTACAGAGGAGATGAAGAATAGTTTCCTCCTCCTCCTCATTTAAACAGCTTCTGCAAAAGTCGTTTGCGAGCACGTCGAGTCTTGCAGCATGTCTACCTGAGGCAGTGTCCTGTGATGACACCTATAGTGGAGCTAATGTGCCGTTTGCATAGAGAGGTCAAAGCATTAGAGCGTTTAAGATCCAGATTTGGCCAAATCTTTTTTCTCGCTAGACACGTGTTACCACAGGCGGAAACGTTCAATTTTTTTGATGGGCGGGAGTTAGAAAACGAACTATATGATATGCAATCGTTATCTGAAAACTTTTTTGTTTGAAATGTATAACTATCTGAGATTTACCAGACAATTAAATATATAAAAAATAATAAGGCTTCTGAGTACGATCTCGTTTCCTTAAAGAACTACCGAGAAAAGCAGTAATCGAACTTATATACCTCAAGAATACGGCATAAATGTTTTTATACATTCCACACGTCAATTGAAAGTTGCAGAAGTAATAATGGCTCCAAAACCTGGAAAACTGCTGAACGAAAAGTATTGTAAATCGCATATACCGATTTGTCTATTGAAGCTGATCTTCAAGCTATTTGAGAATTTGAGAAAATCTTACTCAAGCGAATGCTTCCCATAGTTGAAGGAAAACGTCTTATTCCGGATCATGAGTTTGGTTTCCGGAAAAGCCTTTCAACAATTGACAATTGTTTATAGAATAATTAATAAAATTGGGAAGGATTTGGATAAAAAAAAAATGTATGTTCCAGCGCATTTCCGGCACGATAACCTGGGGCCTGTAATACAAAGCTACAAGTCTACAAGTCAAGAGGCACTTTTAATATAATGTTAATTTTACAAGTGTAGATTATTTCTATAACACAAACAAAAACTTTACAACTGTAGAAAACAAAAATTTCCCTACACTTGTAGGCATTCTGCTTACAAGAGCACATTCAAGGCAAGATAAGCCAACGCGGAGGCATCTTAATAAAAAAAAAATAATAAAGAATCCGTCAAAAATAAAATGCAGCGAAAATAAACAACACCGAGATCAGATATATTATATATTATATTTTATATGCAAAACTAGGCAACTCAAAGAAAACGGGTGCGACTAGGGTTAAGATTACAGCTGACTACTTGCGACAATATAGTAATGAATGAAGTCGGACGAGATTCGATCACGAATAGAACTTATGCGAAAGCTTTTCTGAGAGATATCAATAACGGGTTTCGATACACGAAATTTTTGGCAAACCAAACGTTCTTCTTGCTTGAAAGTTTATTCTTTCTTTATATATTTTAATTCTAGTAATTTTGGAATCACTATCACTATCTGCATTAGAATCGAAAAAGAGTGTCTTTTTTTAAAGATTTATACGTAGGATATTTTTGTAGACTCAGGATCTCACAACTTTTGTGCAAAAATACAATCCCGATTAACCGAATAAGTCGATCCAATTTAAATTGAATTATTATGTAAATTCTATAATTATGCATGTTCCGTTTCTAGTTCATTCCTAGTTCATTTTGCTTAGATTTCATATGTTTTCCATTGGCACTAATTTTTCTAAATCTATCAATCAATAAAAATTTAATTATTTCTAAGTAAATCTAAGAAAAGTCATAGAATGCATTATTTTGTATTATGTTTAATTTATTATTTAGTTTACTGAAATTTAAAAGTGTTTAAGGTTTCAAAATTTTACAAGGTTTACTTTACCTATAACATTTTTCAGTTGCATTACAAATTTTTACCGAAATAATTAACTATTGAAAAAGGATCACAAATATACACTATACACAAAAATATATTCACAAATTGACATTTAATATTGTTTTTTTTTTGGTTAAAAATATAACAACGAAGAAAACAATTATGGAAATGTTGACTAATTCAAAAAAATTTTGTTTTTTTTTTGTATAATTAATAACATCTACTACATCCTACAAGTTTTGAATAACCTGTAGGATTTAGTGGATTTTCCTACAAGTAAGATTTAATTTTTTTCTACACTTGTAGCTTTGTGTTACAGAAAGAGGGTGTTCCCAAACTGTCAGAAAACTTTAAAGAGACGGTAAAAAATAGTACTAATGACGTCAGTTTAGCGTATAAATCCAATAGGACGCTTGCACCTCTTTTCACCAACATGAAAACAAAAACGGAAAAGGATAAGTGCACAGACGTAGTCTATAAAATTAACTGTCGTGGCAATGCGGAAGAAAATGGCAATCTTTCCTATGTCGGAACAACGAAACAACTTCTTCGTCAACGAATTTCCAACCACAAATCCGACATTAATTTAAAAAGCACTGGGAAGACAGCATTGGCCTTACACTCCATTGAGCGTAGACACAAAACAGATTTTGACAGAGTGGAAATCCTGGAAAGGGAGAAACATGTCTCCAAGCGGTATACTCTAGAAACGCTTCATATTATTAACAACAAAAACAATATGAATCGTAAACAAGACAGCCAGAACATTTCATCGGTTTACTGCTCTTTGGTGACTAAGCAGAATCCGTGACAATTTAAAGCTGAATAAACTTCAATCGAAGTGTTTTTTTTTATATCATAAACATTTTTTTTAAACATTGCTTTATATATGTCTTTCATTGTATTATTTATGTTTATCTGTAATACGTACTAAATGTAAGTTTGCCAAAATTTTACACTAGGTGTTCTTATATATATAATATGTTCATTTTATTTTTGTTAATAAAAGATCCCCTGAAGAAGACGGCAACCACCGTCGAAACGTCGGGAAAGGAAATGAAATTGTTTCATTAAAAAAACATTACGACCAAAACAGCCGAAAGAGATATATTTAAATCTCGAACACCTATAAGAAAGAGGGGAATCATATAATTTCACACTTGTAATGTTCGCTCATTACACTTGTAGAAGAGCCCACAAACTTGTAGATTTATGTTACAGAATTTTTTTTACACTTGTAATAAATCACTTGTATTTCAAGTACTTGTAGTTTTGTGTTACAGGCCCCTGAGGTATAAGCTACGTCAGGTGTTTCCGGAACAAGTATATCACAGTTAATAACCTACCAAAAAAATTTTAAACAAAAGCTGTTCGAAATAGCATTGAATTCGCAAAAGAAGTAAAAGAATTGAAAATAACCAGTCTCGGAATTCAAGTTTCATTTGATCTCATTATATATAAATGTTGCAATTAATGAAGTTTTAAATTTTCTTAGAGATTGGTTAAAGAAAAATCCTTTAGAATGAGCAGAAATTAATGAACTGTCCGTCTTACAAAATTATGTATGGATCAAAAATTCTATCGACAAAAATTTGGTTGCAGTATGTGTTCACATTTAAGTCCATTTTTAGCAAACTTATTCATCCAAATTTATTCATGAATATTAGAGACTAAAATGAAAAATGAAAGAAATTTTCCAAGACTTTGGTTCAGATACATAGATGATGTTTGGACCATAGTCAAAAGATCAGAACTTCGAAGTTTAATAAACATGCTAAATAAAAGAAAATTACATCTAAGCTAAAACCAATTTTTTATAGACAAAACATCTGAATTAGGCCCTGGCCACGCACTGAGCGACGAGCGACCGAGCGACCAACAAAAATAGAACATATTAAAACCTATAGATATGGCCATGCTGTTACTGAGCGACGAGCGAAGTCGCTCAGAATTAAAACCTGTTCTAATTATTTGGTTGATCGCTAAGCGACGTAAAAGAAATATGGCCAATATACACATTGACACCCAAATTAATAAACATGGACTAGGGAAGGCTTAGGACTTATTCCGATGACTAAGAAATACTATTAATAAAACATAATTTCTGGTATTTGACGTTTACCAACTTGGTCGTTCGCTAGACCATCGAAGACGGTGGTCTAGCGATGGACTAAGAATTGACATTTAAGAACAAAATTTACGTTGACATAGAATAAAAAGTTGTTGCTTATTGTAGTAGATTTTGTTCTATTTTTTATTAATAGGAAATTTTAGTCCATGGCCTTACTCTTATTCCATGGTTTTGTAGGTCGATGGACTAAAGGTGGACTAAGCGTTTTTTATTAATAGGGCTGTGAAAGTTTAATTTCGGCTGTTCAAAGCCGACATGTTTTAATGCAGGATAAAGAAAAAGATTTTAAAAATAACAATATAAGTGATACAAAATGGGAAGAGGTTGCAAAAATTTGTAACTGTTCAGGTAATTTCTTATTCAAATATTTTAATTTTTTTTAACTTCCAAGCTCACAAAAGTACATTGTAAGCTCATTTCTTAAATTTAAAGCCGAAATACTGCTTCTGTTGTAATGGATTGATTGTTCTTGATTCCTTGCCCTCTTTTTAAGTAGGAGCTCGAGACGAAAAGATCTTGACAAAGGCGTTTTAACGACTATTACTTATTCATCGTCGCAGTGCGTGACCAAGGCCTTAGCCAAAGCAGTGATGAAATTAAAAATTAGATTAATTGAGCAAAAGACAAATTGAAACGTTGCAACAATTAGAGATTTACTCAATTGGATATAGCAATTGTAATAAATAATATATGCCAAAAGACTAATTCTTATAAGATTTAAGAAACATTTTGCGCATCTACACAGGCTAGATAATAACCATAATTAAAATTAAAAAAATTTGAAATTAATTCGTAATGGAAAAGCTCCAACGCACCTTAAGCAATATTTCTGAATGTACTAAGAAATGACGTAATTTTCGTAATGAGTCTAAATCAACTCATGTAGCCATTTATCTTAATTTAGTACAGATACCGTATGCTAACGATGCAAAGTATCTTAGAATGACATTAGATGCTAATGTCACTCTCACGTCTCAACATTCACGTGAAAAAAAAACGAGATTATCCTGTAAGCAAATCTCACGAACTAAATTGGCTAATTGGAGAACATTAAAATTGCTTTTAAAGCACTTTTTTGTAACATTTAATGATTTTGAATGACCAACAACAACTTGAGTGTGCTACCACCAAGTTTTTATCATATTATTTTTGGCTGGAATTATAACTATTTCACGACTTGTCAAGGTCGATCATCAGATTCCTTTGCTCTAGTGGTGTTGGTCTACTTTTTCATTTTAATTGTAAAACTTCTTGTGCCTTCATCGTGTACTGAACCATGACCAGCTGCTTAGAAGCCAACGCACTACGCATCACGCCACCGAGCCCATATGATCAGATCAGATAATGCAGGTTTTTCTGTTTATCAATTGCATTGAAACGACTAGCGCTTTTATTAGCCACACAAAATACTATACAAACTTATATGGACGCACGGTATACAACTCTGGGGCTGTACTAAACCAAGCAATAGGCAAACATTACAGTCTTACCAGAACGAAGTTCTCAGAACAGTAATGAATTTTTCGTGGGAGAATTACGTACGCCAACTACTGAATATTGAAATAACAGTTTTCGCTGGAAGGCCGGTCATTGCTGAATAGAACTATTCTGCAATCAATTGAAGAGGACCTTAGCGATTTAGCGCAATGAGGAGTATCTTGGGAGCTCTCTGCTAAATGCTAATTGTTGTTAATGCAATTTAGACGTAGTCGAACAGATAAAATAAGGGAGGTTTTTTTTTAGTGAGTAAAAATCTCACCCTACTATGAGCACCGGGCTCAGAGTATATGAAGATTCTAAAAAAAATAAATGTATCAAAATAAAAATGTACATACCTGTAGTAATTGTTTGGACTGCGGAAACTTGCTTTCGTTTTTCAATAAAAACATGACACGTTTAAGTTCAATTGGAATGATGCTAAGTTTAGATAGTTCCTCTATAAGTTTGATAAGATTTTGAATGCATGTCTCGGAGATTTTTTCAAAATGCTGAAGACATTCACAAGCCGCTTTGATTGTTCGATTTTCACATGCCACTGATTTCCTTTAAATTAAAACAAACGATTAATTGTACAAAATATATTAACAACTATTTAAATTAAACTTACCTTGTATAACTACTTGAACATCCTTTAACAAGCAGTCCGCTTATATATATTTGTTCTCTTTCATTTATTTCTGGAATCCATTCAATAATCTTTTTGATTACCTCAGGCAACATAATTGCCTCATTTTCTTCATTAAATGCCAAACCGAAACATGCCTCGAGCAGTTTTTCCGTTGGAGCACCCAGAGTTTTCAATCCTCGAAAAAGTTTATCAATTCTATCACCCGATCGGACTATTTCTGCTGCTTTTGTCGAAGCATGTGTCACAACCGCAAGAGTTCTAATTGTATTATATGAGATCATTGTGTGATTTAAATTCCAGCTTTTGATTTCATTTGGAATGCTAATAAGTAAGTCTAATAAATTCGTTTCAATTATAGCAATGCAAATTTGCTTGGAATTATTGGCATCTGATAGAAAATTGGCAATATTTGCAATTGTATCGGACAATGCATTTACATCGACTCCTAAATCTTCATTGGCATCGGCGCCGTCGTCTTCAACGGCTATATCAAATGCTTCTCCTTTAAACTGTCCGGTGCTTAGAAGTTGATTTAGTACATCACAATAAAGTTGAATTATAGTTGTAAGTTCAATTTGGCGCTGTAATTTAAACAAATGTATTTAAAGTAGTGATTTTTGATTATATTTGTTGTTACTTACTTCTTCAGGACTAGATCGTTGCAGAACCATTATCATTAGGGCGCAACATTTCAAAGTAACGTTACGCAGTCCATTCTCAGTTTCCCATTTGGATAGAAGTTTCATTAAAACTGATATCGTAGCTGGGCAAATTGCACGCATTCCATTTCGCTGTTGGTTTAAGTTTGTATAAGGTTTAAATTTGTTTCATATGACGGAAGAAATGTTTCAAATGGAAAATGTGTTTTTGTGAAGAAATATTATATATGTACATAATATTGTTCTTGTGCATTACTAAAGATAATATTGAATATTAGAGCTTTTCAGATTTATGGTGCATTATCTATTTTGTGCTGCCTTTTATGTACCATCACAAAGAACGATGGTAAATTGCAAGAATGCTAGAAGTAAGCCAAATAACGTTTCTGAGATCCCCGATATTTTTCACCTATGAAAATTTAAAGAGATTGTCTGCGTAAGTAGTCAAATGCGCACTTCCTCTTTTTAATGTGCTGGCGAATTAAGAAAAATCGGTGTGAATGATATTTCTGAAAACTACTTTCAGATTTATGAATCTGCTGAGGTTTCCCAGATTTCAGAAATCTGAACTAGTATTTTTTCGACAACTTGAAAAGAATGAAAGATGTCTTCGATGCGTAAACAAATATTTAAATTAAATCAAACCAGATCGCACAAAAAATGTGGATATAAAATTCCATCACAATTAACCATGTTATTTTTTAGAAGAAGTGTATGTACAGAGAACCGAAGGTCATTATTTTGGGAATCAAATTGCATGCTTAAAAAAATAATAGATAGACATAATCCAACTGAAAATCTAAACTCGGCAATAATCACAGACAGCTAGGCGGCTATCAAAGCCGTAAATTAGACAAAAATACTTCACTTCATCTGCAAGTGTCCCGCCTTGGCCAGACTGAAAATACAATCCTTTGGAAAACCTTTCTGACAGAACTATCTGATACAAAAATCAAAAACCTTTTATTTTTCTCAACACTATGAAATGGCTCTAGCGATTTTCCGCTTGAGTGGATTCCATCTCGTTTTCGAATTTTTATTCCGGCGCTTTCCAGCGTTACTTGGGCCATTTTACCTACCTACCTTCCTCATTACAGGCATTGCGGCTAATAGGTTTATTTGTCACCTTATGCTCGCCATAAAGCGCCTTGCGTTTTTTGAAAAACCTGAACGCACTCTGTTTTTTTAAAAGGTGGGGTGCTCTGAATTCGCCTTGAAATAAATCTAGGTCTTTAACTGGGGCAAGTTGAGGTAAATGAATAAAGTCACATGGGATCTGTTACTCATAATCGATGCTAATATTTATCGAATCGAAAAGACGATGTTTTTAACGTATTTTCTTTATTCCTTCCCTTAACATCGATATTAGCATCGATTTTTTTTTTTTGTTTTAACATCGATGTTTCGTTAACATCGATGAACATCACTCATCCCTAATCTGAAGCATTTGTTTTGTTGTGGATTCCGTTTTTTTTTATGCATATTGTTGTTTTTAAAAAGGATATTAAAACAATACTCAAATTTAATTTAATAGAAACCTATGAATTTGTGGATCGGGCCAATGGACATGCACTAAGAAAATAAATTTAAATACATTTTAAGTTTTAATTATTAGAGGGAATAACTTGATTTCCAAACAATATCTTATTACTTTAAACGTGCTAAACTTGTATATATACATATATGTATGTACAATGTTTGGTTTCTCTGAAACGGGTCTAACGATTTGGATTAAATTTTTACAACTTGATACATACAGTGATACAAAAATAAAATGCACGACTGGATCGCAAGTACTTGCTCCTATGTTCGATCACATTATATGCAAACGATTCTTAATATAAACGGCTAAATGTATTTTTAAAGTCCTTTTTCACTTAATTTTTTATATATAGTTTTTTAATTTTTCTAAAAAAAAATTGGTATACAAATTTTGATCGAAATCCGTTGAGCCATTTATGAAAAAGTCGAAAATAAAAAAAAATGGTTGTATAGCAGGTACCGTTAATAACAAAATATTCCAACAAAAAAACTAACCAAAATGTAGATCATACCTAAGGTAATATACACACCAATTTTAATCAAAATCGTTAGAGACGTTTTCGAGATAATTAAGATGGTAGAAAAATTTGTATGACAAGTATCGTTATTTTTGGGGTAAAACAACGATTCAAAAGTCAACTTTGATTAAAATTTCGATATCGATTTTTTTTTTCCAAATGCAAAACTTATATAACTATAGTACCTACATACATAGATATATTGCAAGTAAAAATAAATTAAGTTAACTCCACAATTAAACAAGAACAAAATTAAAAACTTTGATTTATGGGGTATTCTTTTGGTAACAACAATTAATTTTTTCCCCTTCAGATCTGTCGAAACACAGATTTTTACAATTAAAGTATTCCAATGGGCACACACATCAATTTATTTTTTCATCGGAAATCATATTTGCAGATCTGGATTTTTCGACAGATTAGCCCCTCTTTTACTAATACCATCACACCACCGAAACCATTGACAGCCGTCACTTTAACAATATTTTGTTTTCAGTAATTACGTGAATAGTAATAAAGTTGTGAAAACATACATAAATAAAAAAAAAAATAATATAGCAATTGTGTAATAACAATTTTGTAATTTTACAAATTAATTTCGGCATTCATTTTTTAATCATTGAAATCGCTTCGTGTTACAAAAGCAAACAAAATTTGAATGAAGAAAAATAATTCAAGTCATTTGGCATCACAGACACGAATATACACCAATACCATGATCAAACAAATCAATCTGAAATTCCTTTACCATTTGCGACGAAAAAAATCAAATTTCCGATCAAAATCTGAAATTAGCAAAAAAAAAAACATTAGTAAAATCAGTCTACTTCACCTACGCCCACTTTTTTATCATTTCTCGTTTATTAAGAAACGACTCTAGTATCTTTGTTTTTGTGTTTTGGCCTTTTCGATTGGCCGTCCGGAACTGTTCTGACCCCCACAAAATGACAGTTGTTACTCTAAACAGAACAGAAAACGATTCTGGATTTCATTTCAGAATCGAAAACAGAATCACTAATACACTCACATAATTAAAATGTCAAAATCATCGGGTTGATTTGTTGTGTAATTTCGATGTGTTTACTGAATTTAAACTACTCGTACTTTTCTGGTAAATTAACATAAAAAGAAGCAAGTTAATTATTATTGATACAAAAAAATGTGTATCTAAATTGATATCAAGTGTTTTGGAAATTCTTTTTAGCCGATGTGATTTTGTTTTAAATTTAATTCAGAATTAGTCAAATTGTTTCCGGGTGTTTTATTGGAGGAACCTGTTCCGGACGGCCAATCGAAAAGGCCATTAGTAGGTATTTTCCACGGCCGCAGCCATAGAACCGAGAAATGTAACTTCCAGAATATGTTGTCAGCTTTTGTTCTATAAGGGGATACCTTGCGATAGAGCGGATATGTGTTTTAAAAATAGGCCTACATTGAAAAACTACAAAACTGTTCCTTAAAAAAACATGATTTAGTTTTTACCCAATAATTAGATTCTTAAATTTTATATATAACCGAATACTTCAATTCTTATGTATAAAATATATTTTGAATTTAAATTTATAATAGGTCTGATCCAGACTTTTTTGGGCAGAAATCGGCAGCTTATAAAATTTTAATGAGTAGGGATGAAATTCTCTCATTAAGAAATAAAGTCCCAAAAATTCTGGAACAGCTTAAGCACAATTTTCTGCCAATCTTTAAACGTCAACACAACATTTGTTTTTTTTTTTTTTATATTTTTGTTTGTTTTATAGCGTTTTTATTTGGCAATCCGGAATTCTTCTCTGATCCGGGATCCAAACTGAACACTTTTGTGTGATTCTGACGATTCTGAATTTTAATGAGATTGTATGTGTGAAAATAATTGTGTACGTGAGAATACTCAAATTCAAAAAAAATGTTGTTGCACAATATGATACAAAAAATGACAACAGTCGAGTTTGACGTTCAAGTATATGAATGTATGGGTGCTTCTGGTTCTGATTCTGATTTCAAATTCAGAAGCAAAACTCTCTTCTTTTCAGAATTAGAACTGTAATTTTTTCCCAAGTGAACGCTTTTAGAAGAGTACGGCATGCTTCCGGATTGCCAAATAAAAACGACATTAAATTCACATTTTTTTCTCGTCAAACTAATAATTTTGGATTTTAGTGGTTCTAAATTAATTTATTTGTTCAAGAAATCTTTTCTCACAACAACCACAAGATGTTTTTTCTTTATTTATGACAAAGGTCAATCTGACATTTGTAAATTTTCTGCCCACAAATTGCTGCCTAAAAAATTTATTGGGCAGAAATTGGCAAGAAATTGTCAGGAAGGGGAAATATTTTACTCTCTCAAGAACGCTCTCTTCTGCCCAAAACAACCCAATTTGTATGTGTGGAACCAATTTGTGCCAATTGGCAGAGTGTGAATCAGACCTAATAACAGAGTATGAAAAAATCTATTTCCCCTTTTACACAAGGAAACTGAGTTGGGGGCAACTGGGAGTTTGTTGGCGAGAAGGGCAAGAAGTAAGGGGAATGAAAAAAATCTCCCCGGTCAACAATTTGAAGAGATTTTTTTGACGTTTTGCTTTGCATTCCAATTAGCCCGACAAAATTTTCCCAGTTTCCTCCTCAGTTTCTTGGTGCCAGTTTCTTCGTGTGAAAGGTACAAGGCAATTAAAGGAAAACGTCAAAAAAATCTCCAGCAACTGGTTTCCCTGTATGAAACAGGATTATGTAAGTCCCCTTTCACACAAGGAAACTGAGTTGCCGGCAACTGGGAGTGTGTTAGCGAGAAGGGCAAGAAGTAAGGGGAATGAAAAAAATCTCCCCGGTCAACAATTTGAAGAGATTTTTTTGACGTTTTGCTTTGCATTCCAATTAGCCCGACAAAATTTTCCCAGTTTCCTCCTCAGTTTCTTGGTGCCAGTTTCTTCGTGTGAAAGGTACAAGGCAATTAAAGGAAAACGTCAAAAAAATCTCCAGCAACTGGTTTCCCTGTATGAAACAGGATTATGTAAAGGGTGTTTTTATTTTATCTCATGATAGGTTTCGATGGTTGTTGTCTATGGTTTGACAGTTAATAGTTTCAAACTCTGTTGACATATTTATTGAGTAAGGTTCGGCAATTCATCGTGAATCGTTTAACGCCGGAACAAGCACTTCCGAATTGTAGAAATTTACTTTAAAAAAAATAAATCTGTTCGCAAAGTTCATAGAGCATTTCTACTGAAGAATTGTGTTTAGTAAAAAAGATCACTAAGCAAAATTGTCGTATGTGGAGCGAAGACATTCCTGAAGCCATTAACGAATCACCATTACATCCATTAAAATTGACTGTTTGGTGCGGTTAACACACTTGCGGCAACATTTTTCCTCATTTCTTTTGAAAAGGGGAAGGAGCTGCCATTGCGGAAAATGGAGCTCTCAAGTCATGTTGACTGATCTTTTCTTTCCACAAATTAATCAGCTAAGCATGCACGACATTTAGTTCCTAAAAGACGGCGCAATGTGCCATACAGCGCGCTTAATAAATTCATTACAAAATCTGTTTGGTGACAGTTTTATTTCCAGAAGTGATCTTGTTAGCTGCCTCCTCGTATGTGCGCTTAACGCCTCTCGACTACTTTTTATAGGGATATGTTAAGTCAACAAAATAGCAAATCTTGAAATATCAGAATTTTCATTCGATATATCAAGAGGAAAACTCTAACTACACATTATTATCATTTCATAAAAATATACTTGGGATATTTCGGACATAGAATATTTATCTTTGGAAGTTTTTGAACCTATTTTCGAACGCAATTCAATAGAAATTTAATGTATAGCAAACAATTTCAAAGAACTATTGTTAAACTTCGATTTTGCTTCTAGTAAAATATATTTTCAGCCCAAAATTATTTGATATCTGACCCAAATTTATAAATTCCAAAATCTGTTGTGCATATTAATTGAAAATTATTTAAAAAAAAACAAAGACAAAATTAGGCTAGGTATGTTTGTAATGAAATATCGCGAGCTGTCGCGATTATTTTGTTCAATTTGTGTATGATTACATCATACTTGCTTTTTATCATCATTTTAATGGTTTTGAATGACCAACAACAACTTGAGCGTGCTATATCATTAAATTTCATCATGCCGAAGGACCAGCATAGGACACCAAACATGATTTCCCTGAGGGATCAGATTCTATACGTCTATGGCAGCAAGCTCAGAATACAGATATTGATCTAAAGAATTTATGGCGTCATTTACACATACATATGTATGTGCATACCTTCCTATCATTACAACTAAATGTGAATTAACAATAAGTGCTGTTTTGCATAATTTGCCAGAAATAAAGTTTAAATAACTACACATATTTGAATTTAACTAAAAATAAAAACATTAAAAGCGTCTGCATTAAAATATGTTAAAACTGAAAGAAATATTAAATTTAAAATACAATTAGATAGGTCAAAAGGATTAAAAGTAAAGTTAGTCAAGAAATAAAGGCAATTGTTAGACTAGTTAATTTGCTGTTGTGCTTCACCATGCAAACCCATGCAACTTTGCATCGAATAAGAACCACATATTAGATAAATCTAGGAAGACAAAACTATTAGACTCACCGAATGATCACAACTATCTATCCCATCACCATAAGAAGAGGACATATAAGCTGATTTATTTTTGAGAGTAGTTGTTAAGGATTTCTGCAATATTTTTTTTTGCGTTTTGGTTTAAAATTTGTTTTATTTTTATTACAAAATAAGTAAATAGTATAACATTGACAATTTTTTTAACATACATATGTATGTAAAGCATAGAATACATAATATTATTAGTCGAATAGAAAGCAAGAAAGAATTGAGAAAAAATACATTCAAACATTACCTGTGATCCAGATACAACAGCTCCCAGAATGTGAATTAGAGATCCTCCAATTTGATAGAATCTCATTATATCATCATTTTGAAAACAATCTAAAAACAAAAGTCAAATATTTTCTTTTGACAAAAAAAAAAAATTATAAAAATAATAATTACCATAAATGAAGGGTATAATTTCTACATGAACGGAATGTGGTTTATATGATAATTGTTGATAATCGGCAATCATTCCTCTCAGGAAACTCCGCCACGTCAGATATGGATCGTACATAACTTCAAGGAAATGTGAAAAGCTCTTAAATGCTTGTATAGTAGCCGGTGTGGCTATTTTATTATCTGATGCCTAAAAGTAAATAAAAAATTGATTAAATTATTTTTAATTGCGATCTTTTAGTTCGAGATTTTGAACAAATTATAATATACAAGCAGACCCGTGCTCGCGTTGCTTCTCAAAGGCTAAGTATAGTGAGTTTTACTATAAATGTTATATCAACCAAAACCTTTTCTGTGATTGGTGCCATATTTTTAGTAAAAAGTTAATAAAATGGTTAATCCTACCATAGCCTAATAAAAGAGTTGATGTTGTCCCATAAATGCACATATTAAATTTGTTTTATTTTAAGGCTTCTGGGTATACAATGTTAGCCGTTTTAGCATTTCCATGAAGAAGTAAAAACTGTTAATTTTTTTAGCCTACTCTTGAAAGTGCAACATATAGTTGACCATGGGAAAACATTTTCTCTGATATCTACCCCAATGAATTGAAATGATTGACCCTGAGTTTTGTTGATTGTCATGAAAAAGCATGGTTTTACTGGAAACTCTAGACGTCGGAATCGAAATGGAAGATCTGTTGGTATCATATTGGTATCCTGGGAATAAGTGCATGAATTCCTACTGCAGGTCCGGTAAGAATTTGAACTTGTATTACATTTTTGCAAAGCATTTTGACTTGGAGGTTTGGGGACCTGAGATTTCTTATTAGCATAATCAGTGTGCCAACTTTTAAAATCAATTGCTAGGATGGAAGACCTGCAGGGTTGAGAGAATTGAGATATTCTTGACGGTAGTTTACTATGTCATTGTCATCGACAGCAGTGCCAATTGCTTTGTATTGATATGACTCTTTTTTTAAACTTAGGAGCACATGGTTATTTATTTCATCCACTGAACTATTTTTTGGTGACACAATCGCTCTTTCGCAAAACCAAGAAAACGGTATCGATTGCAAATAGTTCAAGTCTCCATAGACGCACTGAATAAGTTGTTGTGTGTTGTGAACGATTTTTCCGAAATGTTCGTTTAATTGAATTATATTATCTGAGCCTGAGATAGTATATTTTCCATCACCAATTTTTAGCAGAAGAGATGCGAACACAGCACTGTCAGTGTTTTTAGTTAACTCTACTCTCATATAGGTTTGAAGTTGAAGTTTTTGGACACCCTTCCAAATAAAAGATTATTTAGGGCAAGCTTTTATGATATCAGCCCGAGTCCCCTTGGGAATAATTGGCATCGTTTGACGAAAATCTCAAAAAAAAACCATTGTTACTCCACCCATAAGCTTCCATGAAGAAGACCTTAAATCTTTTAAAACTCTTTTTACGGCTTCTATATGTGTGCTTTATTACTCAAGACGCAGATAGAAAAAGGAAAGAATAAACGCAAATAATTATGTCCTTTATTACACACATATTCAAAATTAAAATATATATGTTTAATTTTGAATGTGTGTATTAATACTTTCTCTTCCTCCATTAATCGATGAGCATATAGTATACAGAAATTCAGAATAACGATTTGGAACAAAGCAGCTACCCAGTCCTAGCCATTGAATCGAATTCATAGATGCAAAAATACTAAAATTTAATAAATACATAATTTGTAAATAAATTTATTTCTCAGCTTATAAGTGCAGTTAGGAAATGATTTAGGTCTTAAAATTTGCATTAAACTATTGACTTCTTACAAAAAGTCTCAGTTGTGTAAAATATCAAGCAGGTTTAAGAGCGTAAGTGAATATGTTGATCAACTTCGATAAAAAAGTGTACGATTTTTTTTTTAAAGTTAATAATCTAATTCAATACATATATTTAACAAATAAAAAAATATAATAAGACATGCTTTAGAGAATAAGGAAAATTATAAAATTTGTTTCAAATAAATCGGTTGAATACTTTCTGAGATTACCCGTGACATAATATGTAATAATTGTTTCGTCTTTATATAGGGTCCGCCAAATAACTTTTTTTTTGAAAACGGGCGCAAAACATCGAGTGTAGCTTCGGCTGTGTGGCACGTAGCGCCGTCCTGTTGAAACCAAATATTGCCAATATCCTCCTCTTCAATTTTTGTGAACAAAAATTCGTTCAACATGGCCCGATAACGATCGCCATTGACTGTAACGGCCACTCCTTGCTCATTTTCGAATTATGCTTCTGGACCAAAATCCGCACCAAACAGTGACTCGTTTTGGGTGTATCGGCTTTTCAATGTATGCGTGCGGGTTTTCTGTGCCCCAAATGCGACAATTTTGCTTGTTTGCATACCCGCCAAGATCAAAATGAGCTTCATCTGAAAAGATGATTTTTTTGGCAAGTCGATCGCAGGCCCACTTAGCGAGCATTGTTCAAGCGTATACACAACCATATTCGTTCAGCGGAAGGATAAAACTAATTATCTGTCAAATCAGACATGAGCTAAGT
Source organism: Philhelius pedissequus (assembly GCA_910595825.1). Classification (NCBI taxonomy): domain Eukaryota; kingdom Metazoa; phylum Arthropoda; class Insecta; order Diptera; family Syrphidae; genus Philhelius; species Philhelius pedissequus. The sequence goes on along the minus strand of OU343162.1, from coordinate 148,057,500 downwards.
GTTACCATTCACGAAATAAGCACTAGTTGAAAAAAAAAAACTTCAGATGGCGGACCCGTTATAATAGTTAAGATTTCGATAACAAAAAAGTGGATTTTGGAATTCCTCTGCTTGTTACTCAGTTTGATTTCGATATTTGCCCTCCGAAAGGTTTGTTAGAACCTATGAATAAATTTCATGATTGAGTAATTAAGTCCAAAAGAAAACTTGCCAAGTAAACCAACAGAATTTAAGTCAATAATCATTATGTAACAGATTTCTCTGATAATTTTGAGGTTCTTCCATATAACTCTTCTTAAAATATTTGGTATTTAATATTAATAAACTTAGAACTTGGCAACTTGGCGTACTTTTAGATCTCACTGATTTTCACGGCTAATTTGTTACGCAGAGGTTTTTGTATATAGAAGAACTTAGCTACCTTTTTAACATTTATGTTTTTGGTGTGATTTCATTACTTTCTGCAAAGATTCTTTTTGTCAGGAAAAGTGGGTGGAATAAATGCCCAATGAGAGCCTCAAAAGGAAGCGTAAGTTTTTAACTTATAACTTTTGTATGTACTACAAGTCTTACCTGTCTACCAGTTTTCATAAGTTAGAAGTGCTCCATTGAAATGTTAATAATTGATAAGAAGTGAGTGGATGAAACGTTATGAACAATTTCATAATTTAAACTTTTTCTTTTTATATAGCTGAAAGCTGATCACTCTACTAAATTTCAATGAACGATTGCATCAATCAGAAGTGCTCTGTATATATTTAATATTAATTCTGTGAAAATGGGTGGTTGCAGGGCCTACAAAATGTAAAATCTCAATTTTTTTATTTTCCCTTTGCTTGCATGTCAAGTCCTATCGTTCTACAAAATTACATCATTCTACGACAATCAGAATTTCTACATAGTTGATATCATTTCTGATAAAATGGGTGGGTGACACGCTTCGTGAATGTTAAATATCAAATTTAGCCTTTGTTTGCAGTTCAAGTCCTTCTACTAAACTTCATCATTCTACGAAGTGCTCCAAATATCATAAGTTCTCCAAATCATAAATCAATTCTATGAAAATGGGCGGGTAACACCCCTCCTAAATGGAAAATCTTAAATTTTTGCTTTCTTACTTTGTATAGACCACACGACCTACCGTTGAGCGATATTACAAAATTCTACGATGTCGGGAAGTGCTCCATGATTTTGATGATCTGTCAGTGAGTGCGTGAGTCAGTCAGTTAGTCAGTTACGGTTTTTGTGATTATTGCAGTCTTATATCTCGGGAACCACTAATGCTAAAGAATTGAAATTTGGTGAGTTGGCTAAGCCTGGTGAGCTTCGCAAATCAACTGAGTTTGATCCAGCTGTATGAGGTTTTTCATTACAATTTTCCTCAAAAGATTTATTCCTCTTAGAAATTTTAATGTATGGAGTACATTCACAGATGATACCTCGCTTTCCTCTATCTGGTAATAACCTAGGTGTTTTTTTCCTGTGGTGCATTTGTGCACCGCATCTGACTAGGATGTGATCTGGAGTATGGTGCTCTTCCTGGCACTATCTACTTGGCCAAGAATACTAAGATGTCTTCTCAACTTACAGTGACCGGTCAAGAAGCCCGTTATGATTCTAAGTTTATTGCTAGATAAGCTGATGCAGTCCGTGAACCGTTTTCGATTGTATTCACCAATCAAAAGTTTTGGGGAGTTCCTTTCAATTTTTTGATATTCGGGAATCCTCTTCTCTTTTGATTTGATTTTTAATCACATTCTCTCCTATTCCGCAGAAGGGTTCAAGACCCGTTATGGGTGTTGTTTCTGCTATATTCGCTAAGGAGTCTGCTTTCTCATTACCCTGGGTACCTAAATGGACAGGTACCCAATGAAGTGAGACCTTATTGTTTTTGTCTAGTTCGCTCATTTGGCCTACAAATTCCAACACCAATTCGGTGGTAATGACGTAAGAGATCAACGCTTCCAGTGCGACTTGACCGTCCGACATGAGGGCAATATTTTGGTTGATAGTTCCGTTCGAGATTACGATGATCCACACATTTTGCTATGGCATGAGCTTCCTACTCAAAAATTCTTGTGGACTGTCCCATCGGTATGGAAATATTGGTTTTAGGCCCAGAGATTCCAGCACCAGTCGCTTCAGACGATCTGGATTCATCGGTGTACCACAACTCCGTTTTGAAGTTTAAAGTGACAGTTTTAGCTGAGGTTAAAGTAGCCTATTAGCGTTTTAAGCTGAATATAAATATTTACTAGCAGATACCCATGCGATGCTACGGACTTTCTATCACACAGGAATCTAATGGCATCTATCCACCTACAAAATTTCATTAAAAACCGTGCAGTTGATGAGGTGTGAAAGCGGAGCAAACACTCAAGTATATATTTTTTTTCTTATTTAAGTTTCTCCCATTCGTTAAGTTTATTGGGATAAAAATGACATTTGTCCACTGCCCCACCCAAATTCGATAAGTCGTCGATGCTATATTAGTAAGTAGATCTTTCGTGTTGCTTTGCTTCACTGGAACACTGGATTGGATACTAGAACGGCAGCTGGATGTTGTGTTTGTGCCCTTTGGATTCTTGTGAACAAAAGCTATGTTGTAGAATGAGCATATACATATGTTATATGTGCTCTGTACAAAACTAAAACAAATCTATCCCACGGGAACCATACATTTTACCGGGATACAAAGTACCATGTGTGATATTCCGGTACTATAATCTATCTCTGTGCAAAATTTCATACAGATCCGTTTAGCCGTTCTGGCGTTATTGAGCAACAAACATTCATCTATTCAAACTTTCACATTTATAATGTTATATAATATATAGTAGGAAGTAGGATGATTCATCAACAAATGGGGCTAAGTCGAAGCATCACATGCACGTATTATGTTTCCTATGGAATTCGGATTTTACCTCAAAACTTGCATCTCGTGTTTAAGGAACTAACACGCCTCTAACTTGGCAGTAAGCTGCTTAACGGAGCGCAAAGACTGCTGGTTTTGGGAAGGAAGATTTTGAGTGTTAAAAAATATACGAGTATCGCCTCTAGCACTACACAACTGACATAACAAACAACCACTTGAAATTATTTTAAACTGTTTGCGCATCCTCCCAATGGGACAAGGTGAGTAGTTGCATGGGTAGGCTACGAGTAATATTTTTCGCCATTCAGGCAGCTTTGGAAAGCCACAGAGCATTTTAGCAACTGTCCGAATCCAAAGGTGGATTATGTCCGCCTCTAAGGTGGCCAGCAATGTGCCAAGTTTCTTACAATGAAGTTGGATGAGGGAGCGGAAAAGTATTCAACCCTAAAAAGTCAAGGCTCATCAGCATGAGCATAACTAGCTAGCGGTTTTGATCATCATGCTGAAAAGTCCATTTCAAATTTAAAATCTTTTGGCATCTTCTTATTTTTTTTTTTTTTAGTTTGACTTGAATCTTATTCCGCAGTAGAAATTCAAATTATGACTCAAAGGCTAGTGACGAGTACACTCAACTTATTCTGAGCGTATTTTGTAGGTCCGTGATTATAGGAAATGGAAATGACCTATAATTGTCTGTTAATATGCCTTCTACAAATCCTTCCGAAGTACACTTGTACTTAAAGGTCATACAAAAGTATCATCACAAAAATTACCTGTGTCTATTGTTTTTTGCTTTCATTTTGTACTCACATTCTTAAAGACATTCCCCAGAATGGCAATTAAATTTGATTTGTATTCATATTTGATGACCGCCAAGATGTTTTCGAAGTGCCGACAAATTATAATGAGACAGTCGATAAGTATAGCAATTTCTTTAAGTGAATTCTCACTAAGCTCTCCCTGTAAATGGAAAATTAATTATCTCTAATCTAATCAACAGCCTTTCAACTTACCTGTTCACTTTGATCCCGAGCAATGATGATAAATTTTCCAATTGCCGGCAATAATTCATCTGGTAGCCGACCCAAATGGGGTCCACTGTCCGGCTTAACTTCATCCCATTGCTGACAATGGTCCAGATCAATGACTATTTGGTTCCTCCAGATTGTCACAAAACGTTCAATGAATTCCCGAAAATAGGATTCGTCATTCTGTGAAATAAACAGGTGGAGTGAAATTGCAAAAAAAAAATGAAAAAGTAAACAAATAAGCCAACGAAGGTGTTATATAAGCATTTATCTGATTGGGAGGAGTTCACCTAAGCTCCATAAAAAAGGGGGTAATTCTACTCCAATCCAACAACGAATACAGCGACGTCGACGCAACAACAAAGCTGCAAATTTGTTTCGCTGATTACGTGGGAAGGTGATTCGTTTTCTTGTTTTCGGGAAATTTTATCAAAAAATCAAAATTTCCAAAGGGACAAGGCGTTGTCCTTAGTTAATGGAAAACATTAACTAATTTCAATAAACCATTTTTAATACGAAATTTAAAGAAACATGAATACCTTCACAATTCTTGTAAAACAATTATGTATCTAGACGAACTTACTTTTGTTGTATATTGCACCCATAAATTGTAAATATCCTTTTTATTGTCCATTTTTTTTCGAAGTTAATGATCTAACTTCTATGCGAAGTAGGACAGATATTAAAGAAATTTAATTAGATTCTTGGTGTCGATAGGAAAATGTTTACAAAATTTTTCACTTTACACATATTCTACCTGTCATGTCAAGAATGGAATGTGAAAAAAAGAAAAAAAGCCTTAAGAGGAAATGCAAAAGGAAGAGAAAAATGCAAAACACCTGTCAAAATAATAACAGTAAAATAAACAACTGATGGCAGTGCTAGCGATCAGCTGTTTGCAAAATTGACGGATGAATGCATCCAGTGAGAAGGAATGGCAATTTGAGTGGCTCTGGAAATGGAGTGAAATGGATGTATTTAGTACACAAAAGAAAATTGTAATGATTTGTTTTTCAAATTATTTCAATTGGAAAGAGTTTCCAAGTTAGATTATTCAATTTAAATAAAAAATCATCAGCTCATATGGAATTGTGTTTCAATAGTTTCATATTCCAGTTTTTGCATATTTAACTGACTTATTCCGGTGACCAGGGAGTGTAAACAAAAAATGTTTGTTTGGGATTCCGCAATGGTGACGTCTTCTACACTACATTCACCACACTTTTGTCCAAAAGTGAAAAAATGTTTTATATTTATCCCATATACTACTCAATCCTATCTCATATTATGTATTTAAAATTTTACGAAAGTGATCAACTCTTGCACTAAAGTAAAATTTAAAACAGGTCTAACTTTTACTTTTGTAAAATTTGAAATATGAGATAGGATTGGGCAGTATGTTGGGAAAAGTCAAAACAAAAGTCAAGCGTTGAGATAATTTTTTTTACACGAGATAACATATACACAGTTAGGTAAATTTGTTTACATATATATCTTGAGGGTAAATTAATTTCTTAAACGGAATATCATTCAAGCTTGCGGAATTGAGCAATCATTGTTTCTGTTTTGAGCTGCTTTGGTCGCAAACATACTTTTAAGCACTGCGATATATTTAATAAATGTTAACTTAGTTCTGATATATATCAGCAATTAAATTGCAAAAGTGCAATTGTACCACAACGAAAATTACTAAGCCCCCTTTCACACAAGAAAACTGAGTTGCCAGCAACTGGGAGTTTGTCGGCGAGAAGGGCAAGAAGTAAGGGGAATGAAAAAAATCTGCCCGGTCAACGATTTGAAGAGATTTTTTGACGTTTTGCTTTGCATTCCAATTAGCCCAATAAAATCTTCCCAGTTTCCTCTTCAGTTTCTTGGTGACAGTTTGTCGTGTGAAAGCTACAAGGCAATTAAAGGAAAACGTCAAAAAAATCTAAAGCAACTGGTTTTCCTGTGTGAAAGGGGACCTAGACCCCTTTCACACAAGGAAACTAAGTTGCCGGCAATTGGGAGTTTGTAGGTGAGAAGGGCAAGAAGTAAGGGGAATGAAAAAAATCTCCCCGGTCAACGATTTGAAGAGATTTTTTTGACGTTATGCTTTGAAATTTTCTTAGGTTTCCATTTTGACTTCTGTCTCTGATAGATGTCAAACATATTTTTTTTTAAAGAGAAATTGTTTCCTACAATTATATTATTACATTAACCAAACCCAGTGAGCTACTTAAATAAATTCATTGTGAAAGAAAATTTCAAGTTTTAATTCTTGTAGGCAAGGCATTTAATTCAATCCATCACGACAACAAAAACGCACGGACCAACTAAGCTCTCAGCTTGTGGCTTCATCATCACATTTGGTTTATAATGATGTTCCTGTATTAGCGAGCAGCAGCAGCAGCAAGCAGCACCACAGGTATCAGTCATATCATCCTGTCGGTGGCGTATGTGTCCAACTGTACCAATAAAACTTCGGTGCATTCCAATAAGTCCAATATAATCTTCCCATCATCACTATCAAGTGTTGGGTCCAAGATTTGGATGGCAAGAGAAACGCACAACAAATCAATTTTCTCCCGGTTCATTGTTTTTCCGTGACCTTTAAATATATTAATTTAGCAAACCATTATTAACAACCACAATAAAAAAACAACATTTACCTACATAATCGCACCAGGTTTTTTTATTTTAAATTTATTTTTCTAAAAATAAGCTGCGGTTAATTTGTAACTCAAAATTGTGTAGAATTTTCCAGCCGCGAAGCAAATTGTTTGTTTACAAAAAGCGAATGTCAAATCAAAAGCAATTAAAAAAAACGAGCAACTCAGTTTCCTCATCAATATCTTCGTGTGAAAGCTACAAGGCAATTAAAGGAAAACGTCAAAAAAATCTCCAGCAAATGGTTTCCCTGTGTGAAAGGGGACTTACACTCCAATAAGCACAACATAATTCTCCCAGTTTCCTCCTCGGTTTCTGCGTGCCAGTTTCTTCGTGCGAAAGCTACAAGGCAATTAAAGGAAAACGTAAAAAAAATCTACAGCAACTGGTATCCCTGTGTAAAAGGGGACCTACGCAAGTATTTTTAAGGGGGTGTTCATGCAATCATGTCCCCTTTCACACAGGAAAACCATTTTCTTGAGATTTTTCTTCATCCACCCTATAAGTTGCTTGACACAATAACTTCAAGTTAGACCTACTCATAATTATTGTGAAACACTTATCTGCTGATTAGCTTCCAAGTAGCTTAACTGTGACTTTACTTTTATATTGTGGAAGAGGCCCTAAGGGTAAATCCATTTGAAACTAATTTAGTGGTCGGCTTGAAGAGCATGGTTTATATACATTGATACATCGTTATCCAGACAAATAACTAGCAATGGATTAAAGATCTCATCTTAGCTAGGATAATAATATAACTTTAATCAAAAAAGAATTTACTACGACTCATTCCCGGGGAGTAATTATTCCTAGATTTGCGTTTTTAGCCAGATTATGTCATACACCTTAAGGGGGCTTTACATGGATCTGCATCTGCAGACTTGAAGAAAAGTAGAGCGGACAATAATATAAAACAAACATAAAAGTAAGACAGGGTACACACTCATAACTTACTCGAACTCTGCTATAACTTTCTTGACACATCTCACAATAACATGTTCTTAGCGTTCAGGTATGTAGTTTTGAGAAGAAAATTTTAGCGATTTTCGTTGTTTTTAAGCAAACTGAGGTGAAATGGTAAAAAAATTTTTTTAAATTCGTTATCTGAACGGAATAAATTATGGTGCAGATGAAAATGCTATAATAAAGATGAACATGTTCATCTTCACTATAATCTGCAATCTTCAGGTTCGTACTTCCTATAATCTTCATACATGAAGATGATCTCCATTTTGGTTTTCGCTCTCTATCGCACAAGTATGAATTTTTTATTTTGTTTCCTCTTTTTTTTCAGAAGTCGATGCAGATGAAGATACATGTAAAGCCTCCTTTACACGCAAAATATTTTTCGCAAGTTCCTTACAACAAACAAAAAAATCGATCTGAAATCGATTTGAAATGGTTGTTTGGAATTCGACATAAGCAAATCTCTTGCTTACTTATTGTTTTCCGTTTAACGTTTATTGTTTAAAAACCAAAAGGAATTGGAATAATAATTAATTCCTGTTCAGAAGTGGTGTGGAAATAAGCTATCATCTATTTAACAGCTGTATTTTAAATAGGGAATAATTGATATTATTACTTTATTCCGACAGCCAGATAGAAATTAGTATGCTGCATTTACAATCGAGTTAGAAATTAACATTATTTCTTCCAATTAATAATTTCTAATCGTATAAATGGCCTAAAGCCTGAAACTATTTTTATGTCATTCATATGTCATTCAGTTATTAGATATGTTATCTCGGATACCAAGCTCTCGGAGTATATCTGTGAACGAAGCATATAAGTTAGCCAAAAGCCGTAAGAAAATATGAACTAAACTCAGCTGTTCTATACATTTGTTCGAGCATAGCTAGTTTAGTTTTTCCAAAAATTTTTAGGATAACTCAAGATAGCTTTCATGAGAACAGTATTGTTGATGAAAAATGAGATGTGCTTTTGCACGCGTTACAACAGCATTAAGGTATTTCTGATTGCTGAGAATAATTGAGTGAATGCCCCCATTTTCAGACATCGTTTAAGCATATAATATTGGCCATTTTGTAAATATTTGTAATAATAAGTAAATTATAAAATCACCACTCCTAAGTTACCAGCAACACCGGCCGCCATTATATAACAATTGATGTATTTCAATTTTTCAGTACACATGAGTCCCGCTCCAGCAACATCAACAACTTCGGTAGGTTCTAAAACTGACGTTGCCTATTAATTGTTATAACTTTTTCACTACGATATACAGTGGAACCACACTGCAAAACACATACATAAAATTGATGGAAGGTGTAGCTGTGCTTGTTTCGATACGAAATGGCAAGCAAATAGAGATGACGGTGCTGTTGGGTGTTTGAAATGTTTCCTGGCCAGCGTGCTGCTTGGCCTTGACAATGCTGGTGAGGAATTTTTTATGTCATTCCACTTAAGAAGTTACACGAATTTCCCAATCGAACATGCAAATGCGGCATTACTTTAAACTGGATTATTTATTGGCAATTTATTTGTGAGAGCTTTTAAATCGAGCTTACAGTTTTACAAAGATCAGCTGCTTGTATATCCATTGAAAACCATTTACATGACAAAACTTAGATCCAGTTGTGCAATCGTGGTTCAAATATGTCTTCTGAATGGGTGGAATTTTAACTCACCGATTTCACCGGATTAACTGAGGTTCAACAATGGTTTAATTATATCATAACAGTCAAATATATTATAAATACTTGTAACATCGTTGAACGTCAGTTAATCCACCGAATTCGTTGACTTAAGATTGCTGAGCCACGGATTAAATACAAAACTAAGTAAAATTCGGTCCCATTTCAGTATTTAGCGTAGTGTATTAAGGCGAAATTTGAAAACACTTCGCGGTCAAGTCAGTATTGCCAAAGTTGTCCAATATTATGTAATTAAAACAAAGAACAATTATCAATTTATTTTTATATTAAATAAAACAATTATTACTATTTTAATTTAAAGCTTTCACAACATGTTTTATTATGTTTAATTTATTCTTTTAGTCCAGTTAGTATAGATATTTCTTTTCGTTCTGTTTTTTTTACATAACCTCGTAACATAACATTATTATTTCAATTTTTTTTCTTTGTGAATTTGTGATTTTTTTTTTGTTATTTATTATTTTGTTTTAATTTGCAATGAAAAAGCTCAAAAAGATTATTATTTTATGGGCGTATAGAGATTTTATTTTCGGTCTCATTCTGTTTGTTTTTTGTTTTTCTTGTATAAATAAGAGTCAAAATTAATGTTCCATTAAATGGATGGTTTGATTTTATTTTTAACAATTTTTATCTATATCTCTTATTTACATTATTTTGTTGTCATCATAAAATAAAACCAAAACAAACATAAATTTCAACTGCAATGTTTAATTTTTTTTGGTTTGTTGCTTTAAATTTATTGAGTATTTTGATCACTTTTTTATTTAGCATTTTTAGTTTTGCATACATTTTGTTTTTTAAAAAGAAAATAATTGTTTTACTTCTCAAGGTTACCTACACTATAGGTAACTTTGTGTGTTTCTTTTGCTGTTGTTGTGCTTTATTTTTTTTCATCCACTTAGAACGTATTAAGCGTAATTTAAAAAAAAAATTATAATTTAAAATAATTAAAAATTATTAAAAAATATATATATACTTATATATTTTTACATTTTAAACTAATAACTTTTATTAAATTATTTTTATTTAACTATAGAGTGTGTTAATTTATGTTCTAGTGATTTTTATTTCCAAACGTCAAGTTTAATTCTAAGAGAATTGGTCTAAGTTGTACCGTTTTTATTATTATTTAAATATTTTTTCATTTTAAGTTTAAAAATTATTCGCTTTGCTTATATATTTTATTTTTATTTGTTTCTATCGATTTTAATCTAATATTATTTTATTAAAACTATAATTTGGATTGTAAGATATTTATAATATGTTGTCGTTTATTTAAAGGAAATAGGTAATAGTTTTTTTGTTTGTTTGTTTATTGATTTTAATTTTCATGTTTTTTTTATATTGTATAATTATGATTGTGAGTTAAAGAATGTTTCTTTGAAACTTTTATATATAGATCAAGGATTTAGGTCCTTTAAATAAATTTGTTTACAGCTTAATGTATGTAAATTTTTAAATATTTTTTTTTATTTCTTGATACGATTAACAATTTGTAAATTGTTTAAAGCACTAAGTTTAATTTATTTGTGAAAAATTTTAAAATAATTAATTTTTGTGGTTCTATCAAATAAAATTTTTTATGTATATAGTGGCTACTCTTATACTTTTATTTACAAAACAAACCAAAAATTATTCAACATTAATTGGTGCGAAAACTATTATGCAAATGCTGGATTAGTTAAATTAAATTTTTCCTATTGAAGACATCTACTTTCGAGGAATTTGTGAATATACGACATTTTGTCAGTCGTGTACATTCACCAAAATTTCGAACTTATTCACGATGGACAAGTTGTGATAGTTTTTTTTCAGTTTGTCTTCATTGTGTAAACTGTAACTGATCAGTGTAAATAATTTACTGGCATTGAGTTGGAATGGTCAATACTTATACCACATTTACACAAATGAAATTGTTCATTATTCGTTCAATTCATTTTATTTGCAATTAATGATCTAATCGTGTAAATGGTGAAAATTGACATCTAAGGTTATTCTGAAATTTTACAGATAATAAACAATACACAATAGACAATTTTTGTATATTGAACCATATTTCCTGACCACTAAATATCGGAATTCACTGCTAAGACTCATTAAATAGTATACTAGATTTGTTTGATGTTACCTGTCCCATCAGAGTGCACTAGGAAATGTGAGTGCATTTCAATAACTGTCAAAAAACCGAGTAGCTGCTAGAGTTTTGATAAAAAAGGATCATCAAATATTTTGCTATTTAAATTTGCGATAGCAAAAAGCTAATTTTTGTTTAGAACTAATATTCTTTGCTCCAAGCTCCGGCAGTGGATTTACCAGCTGCAAAATTCTTTTAGAGCGCTGAGAGAAAAAAGAAACTGGGGCTGGTAAATTATGTTACCAAACAACCAATGTACTTGGGTAAGAAACCCAGAAGGGCCTAGTGCACCATCTTAATGCAAATATCAATCAACACAATCAACACATGCAAAATTAAGTCCGATAGATAATATGCAGCTGTCAAATATGATTGTTAGAAATTATTTTCATATTATTTTGAACCAAACTCAATCATTACAAAAATAATGGGATATGTGGTGAGTTTCAAAATGCAACCCAGACATTTTCCAATTCGGGTAATAATAGAGGTTAGGCACATGCCTTAGACTGCTTTCACACGAACAAACTGAGTTGTCAGTAACTTTTAGTTTTGTAAAGAGAGAAGTAAGGGCAGTGAACAAAATCTCCCCCTCGCCTTCATCGATATGCAGATATTTGTTTAGGCGTTGTGTACCTATTAAACTATTATTCAAAATGTTAGTACCCTTAAATTTAAAGGCCGTCAAATGCCAAATCAGCTGTCAGTGGCAAGACTTAGTTGCAGACAAAACCATAGATAGCTAGATACTCGTATTAGGCTTAATATTAACTCAAATACATACTAATATAATTATCTTTTATTAAATTATAAACATTTTCCATGGAGCTATACAAAAAGGAAATTAGCGTATTATTAAGCAACAATTTGTTAAATGCCGCCTCCAAGAATCAACAACGATGGCAGAAATATGAACATGCCTTTAAAAAATCCAAGGAGTCGAAGAAATACAAAAAATATTTTTGCGCAAAATGAGGGCTGTTCAAAGCTTGGCCATTATGTTGACATTATGCATGTGTTTATTTTTTGTAGTGACTTGATTCACGTCAGATCCGTACCGTTACTGTCTCTGTAAAATCTGTCTAATGGCCTTTTCGATTGGCCTTCCAGAACTGTTCCGACCCCCACAAAATGACAGTTGTTACTCTAAACAGAACAGAAAACGATTCTGGATTTCATTTCAGAATCGAAAACAGAATCACTAATACACTCACATAATTAAAATGTCAAAATCATCGCGTGGTTTTGTTGTGTAATTTCGATGTGCTCATTGAATTTAAACTTCTTTTCTGGTAAGATAAGGTAAAAAGAAGCAAGGTATAATTATTATTCATACAAGAAAATGTATATTTAAATTGAAATCAAGTGTTTTGGAAATTCTTTTTAGTCGATGTGATTTTTTTTTATTTAATTTTCACAAATACAGGGATACATACAATTCAGAATCAGTCAAATTGTTTCCAGGTGTTTTATTGGGGGAACGTGTTCCGGACGGCCAATCGAAAAGGCCATAAGTCTTAATAAAAAATTTCATCAGATTTTACTGAAAAGAGATTACTTACATATTTTGTTTTGTTTTTTTTCCAGTGACGGTAGATTTGACGTTTCATTTGCATGTCATTTTTTTGTCAGGCTTATGTTAAATGCGGATGTGAATGTGTATGGAAAAAATAGAAGTAGTGGTGAAAAGGAAATGAACGAAATGACATGAAACTGACCAGTGAATAAAAATTCACTGTTTGTGGATTGGATTGTAGTTGGTTTGTTGAACATCTGTATGGACAGTGCAGTCGGCCTGCAAGAAAAGATGGATTTTCCTAACTAGATGTCAAATCTCTCTATTGTTTTCCTTATATTTTGTTTAACTACCACATAAAATAAATGAGCAATATGAATCCAAGTAAATCAATCTCACTTCTTGACAGCAACAGTTTTTATGAGGATTGAAGGATCATTAAGTTCGCTGAGATCTCATTCTTTTGTATGTTGGGAGCACTGTTTTCAATGTTGTCATGCGAAACAAAAAAAAAACGATGATAGTAACCACTAATAATATTTACACAATACAATATATTTGTTTATCTGTTTAAATTTGTTAAATGGCTTAAGGAAACATTTTTTGAAAATATTTTTTAAGTTTAGCGGTGGTTTGAATATAAAAAAATAAATTGTACAGCAAAAAAAATATTAATTTCTGTTATTGCTTATTTGTTTAATTTAATGTTAATTTAATGTTAATTTAAAGACATACTTAATAGTAAATTTATCACTGTCTAAAGAGACATATTTAAAAGTATAAAAATGTGTTGAATATTGAAATTAAACACAATAGTTAGACTTTATTTAAACAATTAATTAAAAGTGACATATTTCAAACAACAGATGTTCTTTCATTTTATACCTTTCCTATATATTTACAAAAAAGAACATGATTTTGAACTTTGCTGGGCCTTTGCCATTTTGACATTGTAAGATACTCTACATTTGAATGAACAAAACGAAACGAAAACTTGCCCCATCTAGTGATGCAATTGAGCATCATAAGAAGGCACTTTTGTCGTTTTGACGACTGATTACATGTTTGGCATTATGCCCAAATTTTCTTCTACAGTCAAGTACAATTTAAATGCTCGACAAACCGAAACGATAATAAATAATTTTTTGTTCTAGTTTGAAAAAAAAATCCCAGACCCATAGCCTACGCCCACTCTGATAATACCCATCCTTTAGCCGCATTGTCTCCTCATCATTTGTATACAAAAACATAACTATAATATTCCCCTTCTTTATAAATGGATATTTTTGTTGCCATTTTTTTTCTGCTGTTTTGTGTGCATCCATCATTTCGTTTTCAATTCGTGTATGTGATGTACATTCTTGTTGATGTTGGCATAGCCAAATAGGTTACCAACATGGTTAAGTGGGTGGATATGAAAAGGAAAAAAAAATGCTTTGAAATGTTTTTTGTGACATTTGACATGACCGCTTGTGTCAATAAAATAAAAATATAAAAAAGGTGAAGACATAAAGGTTATATAACAAATTTTACACAAAGGGCAGAAAAAATCAGAATGGAGTTTTTTTGGCATGACGAATATACACTGTAGTCATAGAATGACATTTATTTATTTTTGTATGGACTCAGATTGAATTCACAGTCTTAGTGTTCTATAAGTTAAGGTTACTCTGAGTTAAAAACAATACAACATTATATGTATGCATGTCTATATTAAGGATGTGTATCTTAATTGAACACTTCCAGCTTGAAAGGGTACCTAATAATTAATTCTTTTTAATACACACTTAACCCAAAAAAGGGGATGATATATGGAACATGACATACAAAAAAGACATCGATAAATGGAGTCACTTCCTTTGAAATATCTTTTTGACGTTGCTTCGTGCTCATAGGGGCTTATTCTTACGCCAAAACTGTCAATAATACTTAAGAGCAGTTCGTTCAATTAAAACAGGTTTGTTTTTGAAATCGGCATTAAAACGTCATTAGAGAAATTGATATTTTCATACAAATTATGGATAAAAAGGAAGTTAAACGCAGTTAAACGGTAACACAGTTTTTTAAGAGTAAAGTATGTTGAATATTTATGGCGCTGAGCCAGCAAGTGGGAGTTACAATAAATAATAATTATAACCCCATTCGTAAACGTATTTTAGAGACTGTATAAATTAACAAAGCCCCTTAACGCGGAAATGTTATTCATAAAAGTTATAAAACGTTGATCAGATGCATTTTTCGCTAACCGTGTTAAGAGGTTGATCAGATGCAACATACATTTATACTTTAGTATCAAAATGTCATATTGACATTTCATAAAATATTCCAAATGTCGAGAAAATGGTAAAATTATTTGCTTCAGTCGGTATGTTGTTATAAATAAATGCCTTTTGCTTTCAGTTTTGTACCCCATATTTTTTTAAATACATTCTTATTTATTAAAATTAGCTAAAAGCGAGTGGACAAGAACTTATGTAGCTCCTATGCAAATCTTTATACAACTCCTACACGTTTTTTCTATCCACTATAGTTATAAAGTTCTTTATGTCAAAAAAAGGTATTCATGTTTGTTTTCTCATTATGACGCATATAATGGACTTTTCACATGAGAGCGACCAACGACCGAATAATAAACGAATAAATCCATTTAAAACAATTTACCAACCTAAAATCTTCACTTATTCTAAACAAAATTGTTAGAAATATAATTTATATTAATGTTTAGGCACAAAAATTTACTTTTTAATCGCCAAAATAAGATAAATTTGAAAAAAATAATATTAATAGTCGCGAATTGCATCTGATTGTTACGAACAGTCAAACTGTTTTCGCGTTCCACATACCATCCGCCTTTCAACGAATAATTTGTTCGCTCGCGTCTAACCTCAAAATAAGACTTTCAACTTATATTCGTGATGAATAGAATTAAAACCATGTGAACTAAATGTCAAATGGCTTCCACACAAATTCGTCGTTTGTGCATGCCAAAAATACACATTTAGCTGCTCTTAAAAAAAGAAGAAAGTTACATGGGCGATGTCAAATGACTTTTCGATACAATATCACTTTTATGTAGGCTCTATAGAAATAAAGCGAAGCGTTTTGCTTATCGTGCTGCTATGCAAAGTTAGATAACATTTTAGCGTTTAGAGATTTTATAAAGAGAATTTAGTGGCTGACATAATTTAATCAACAACTCTGTTTTGATTTCTCTTTTTGATAATTTATTTGACGCAAAGGCATTTTAAGTAATATGAGTCGGACATTTTTTTATGAATATGAATTTGAGCAAATTTGAATAGAGGCTTAATAAATGCTTATTCACTGCTTAATTATTCAACCATTTAGAGGTGTTTTAGCGAATTTTATTGAATACAATATAATATATGTACATTATATGTCTGTAAATCTTAAGGATTTGGAAGCCTAAATGCATAGAGTAGAAGTGGGGCAGCAAAACAAGAAACACAATTTTGCTATCGCATTATATTCTGTTGGTCACAGCTAAAGCCAGCAATTTATAAAAAAAACTGAATTGAAAAATTTGGAGATCTTTTTTCTGTGACTTTGTAGAAAATTTCCTTATTCATAATTTAATATGGCAAAATGAATTTTAATACAAATATCTTACAACAAAATGAATAATTGACTATACAAAAAAATCAAACAGAACTTATTGACTGAAAATCGACAAATTACGATCTATCTGTTTTTATATTGTTATATTATATTGCGACAACTTGCAACAAGTCTAAAATGTTAGATATTTTTGATAATTTTGCAAAATTAAGGGGATATTAATAATTAAGAGGATTTAAAATTAAGAGGATATTATTTTAAACAATATAAACGCTTTTAATAGAAGTAAGCCTTCTTCAACATAATCTTGTTTAAATTGCCAATTTCGTATTTAAGTTAAATGCACAAAACTAACAACTCCCAAATTGACTTTTTGAAATTGATTTTTGAACTCATTTTAAAACAGCTATGAACAAATTATTCAATAAAAAAGCTTTTATTTAAGATACTCACAAGAAGTCAATTGATTTGGATAGCAAAATATTAAAATATTATAACTTATGCAAATGTGTATTTTATTTATTTATTATTGCACAATTGAAAATAGATATCTATATTAAAAGTGAGTTATAGTTTTTTATGTAAATATTTTTAATAATATTAAATACATATTTTTTTAAGAGCCAATGAGTTAGAATATTTTATTCGATCACATTTTTTTATTATATTCTTTTTATATATATAATTTGTTTTAATAAATAGTGTAATTTGTATATTATAGTGATGATATTCGATTTTTTTAAGTAAAGGAGAAACAATTATACGAGTAAAAGAAAACAAATATGAAAGTGCAGGCTTTTAAATGCACACAGTACATAATTATGTATACCTACTTAATTTTATTTTTTAACAGTTTGGCAAAAAAATTCATCAAAAGGGATATGATTTTTTTAGTTCTTTTTATTTTTTAAATTTATATAAACTATTGTCGGCAGTAATACTGTTTTTTCATATATTTTTTAATTTAAAATTCGTGAGAAAAAGGAAAAAAGCAGACATAAGAGAGAATTTTGACAGAACTGATTCTGAAATGTGCAAATTAGATAATAAAACTACTTACTTTTCTCATAATAAAAAGATGGCAGAACTTTATTCCTTTCCGATCCTATAATAACTTAAAGAGCGAACATACGCCATATTATATTGTGCTCAAGATTTGAGTAAAAAATTAATAATATTTTGAAGGAATATCATTTATATATCAAAGTACCCGGTGATGTGTGTTGAATGAACTAGACTTTGATCGGCGCTAATTAGAACTTCGTTAACCGACTTACAAGCTGGATTGAGAGCTCGAGTTACCAGTTTCGGTTTTTCTATTTGGAGTTGAGTTGAAAAGGTGTTGAAATGACAGCTAGCGTCTATATAGTAAGACTGCTTTCACACAAAGAAACTGAGTTGCCGGCAACTGGGAGTATGATGGCGAGAAGGGCAAGAATTAAGGGGAATGAAAGAAATTTTCCGGTCAACGATTTGAAATGACGTTTTGCTTTGACATTTAAGCAGGTTCATCAATTCTCTCGTGGTTTGTTTTTCTTAGATCTTTTAATATATTAATTTAGTAAAACATTATTAACAACAACAATAAAAAAACACAACATTTACCTACATATATAACCGCACCAGGTTTCTTTATTTTGAATTTATTTTTCTAAAAATAAGTTGCGGTTAATTTATAACTCAAAATTATGTTAAATTTCTAAAAGCAATCTTAAAAACGAGCAACTCAGTTTTTTCGTGTGAAAGCTACAAGGCAATTAAAGAAAAACGTCAAAAAAAATGGTTTCCCTGTGTAAGAGGGGACTAATAGTCGCATTTCACGCTAGGAAACGGAGTTGCTAGTAATATTTATTTTGTTGCAGAGAAGGGCAGGGAGTTAAGAGATTGCACAAAATCTCCACGGGCAATTATTTGAAGAAATTTTTTTGGCGTTTTGTTTTTCATATTTTCGAGGATTCTGATTCTGATTTTTTTTTAAATCGGAATTGGGTTGTGTTTCGGGTTATAATAAAATAGATTAAAAGTTTTGTTGGTCAAAAGATAAACTAATAAACCTGTATCAGGAAAATGAGAATTTATATTCATGGCAACGATTATATAGATAGGGTGAAGAGGTTAAATGAGCAAATCAGTTTCCTTCATGAGAGAGCACAAGAGATGTTTAAAGCAATTAAGAGAAAATGGCAAAAAAAATCTCCAGAAATTAGTTTCCTGTTTCGAAAGGAAACTAATCAGACAGTTTATACCAAATCAGCACTAATATTGACTCCAATCCGCTCCTGAAGTGCAATCGATTCGGTTGAAGCTTATTACAGGTTAAGAATGGAACGAAGCGAGCTTGAAACTAATTGAAGAATGGCAGTACAGCTGCAGACGAAACTGCATTGGGTGTTGCAAGAGTCAACTTTTTACTTTTTCATACAGTATTTTTGGCGTTTCTCAATTGAATGAGTCAAACCATATCGTTGAGGCTTAAGAAAAAGTTGAAACTCACTTCAATTCCTTCGTCACTACTCTTCTCATGGACCAGTACAAGATATCACGTTCGACATATTTTGACAGCTACATATTTCACTTGCAGCTCCAATTCAATCTCCAGTTGCAGTATACGTACTTAGTCGTTTTTGTTTTTTAGTTCAGAGCAGAGTATATTGTGTTGTCAAAAAAAGATTGTGTTTCTTTCTTCACTGAGAGTGTTCAGAGCTTCGAATTTGTGTTACTTTTTTCGTTCTGACCATATTCGGAGAGCGCTCAATTGGCTCAGTTACGATCGACTGAGCATGCTGAATAGACCAAATTTCATAATTTGTCCGGAGCGAAATTTGATTTAAAAAAATACTCCAACTGAACGCAGAAGGTTTTTTCTTTTTACAAATAATAAAGTAAGAATGAAGTAAATTAATAAAATGTCAATTACTGATATCAGGGAGGTTAGGTGTTAAAAAAAAACCATTGTTGGGAGACCGCTCCGTTCATAAGAAATTCGGAGCATATTCTATGCACTCGAACTCTGTTCAGAGCTCTGTTGTTAAATCCAATCCTTTTTAGATTAAACAAAATATGTAAAACCTGTCGACACAACCTATAGAAAAATAACGAACAGAATTTCTTGTTTTGCTCTCTTAAAATCTGCTTCTAAATTCTGTTGTTTTTGATAAAATCTTGAACTGAAATTACATAGAGCTTAAGTATACACAAAAAAAATTGTGATGTTAAACATTTTTTTCCAATTTTCTCCGTTTTTCTCACAATATCACTGACATTGTTTTGCCCAAAAAAAAGGATTAGTGGTGGGTTAAAATTTTTTTCGGGTTAAAAATTAAAATTAAACGTGAAATATTTTTGTGTGCAAAAATGACTCCCATATCATATGTTTACATTCTTCGAAGAATTGCTTACTTATCTTGAATATTTCTGAGTTAATTTGTTAGAACACTACTCTAATTATTTTTCGTTAAGAAATAGTAATTTTAAGCTATTGCAAAAATATATATATGTACATATGAATAAGTTCGAATTCGAATGTGAATGAGTTTTTACCAAATTCGGATTTAAAATATCAAATGTCAGTACTTATCATTACCACTCAATAATTGATAATTTTATTAAATTATAAACTATTAAATTGTTTAACCAATTTAAAAATAAATGTATACCTACTACTTTTTTATTAAATATTCCACTGATTTAATAGCAGTCCTGTCAAATTAATATGCTATTCCTATTTTCAGTCAATCGCCAGAAGGCTCTTTATGTATTGATTTTTTTTTTAATTATGGAAAAACCCTTTTTAAGTGCTGCCTTGTACAAGTTTATTAACTTAAGTAAAAGTGAAAAAAAACTATAAAAATCAAGTAATTTTCTATGCAAAAAGCAAGCCTTCATCACTTTGTTTTTTTTTCTAAATAGCATCTCGAATCAATAGAATAATCATGTTTATACAATCTTTAAAAATATACGAGTATATATATTTTTTGTTAAAACAGAAATTAGAATATAAAATTTTGAACTTGAAAACAATTCCTTTGATGGATTTCGTGCCAAACTGTGTCCAAATAAATATTTATAAATATTTTATTTTTATTTTCAATTTTATTCACAATGCTCATGCGGCAATAATAAAATTATTTAAAGCTTTTATTTTTTGAAATTTATTATCGAAATAATTTAAATTACAATTTATATTGTTTTTTATTTTTAAGTTATATGAATATACAGTTTTTTTTTTTTATTTTGTACCGATTTTCAAGTTGCAATTCATATTTAGTATACTTAATATGCAGCTAGCTACGAGTACATATTATTTGTTATTGCAGTTTTGTTTAAACAATATTGACTAATGCGACCGTTTTGTATATAAGTATCTATGTATATATATTTTGTTTTTGGTTTGTATGAATTAATTCGAAAAAAATCTACGCAATATGCAAATGATATAATTATATATATATATTTTTTTTTTGTAATTTTTGTTTTTATGTGAAGAGTGAAAAAGTTATTTATTATATTCTATTTTTGTATTAATTAATTGTGGACATTGATAAATATCCTTAACTGTCTATAATTTTGTGTGTGTGTTTTTTTTTGTTTACTTTCCAAAACGAAATTTAAGATTTTCCAAACCATGTACTTGGCGTTTTAAACTGCCGCTGTCGGCCCAGGGGGAGTTGAAATACTGGTCGTCATCGTCTTGCTCAAGTTTCTGTAAAATAAACAAAAAGAATATAAATCATCAGCGGCAAAACACAAGCAAAATATCCATGAAAGAGAATATTGTGAACAACGGCAATTAAAATTGTTTTTCTTTTCATTTCAGTGCATATAAAGGGTTTTATGTGATTCGTTAGAAGAACAATAGGTCCTTTTTTATAAAAAAAAAAAAAATAATAATAAAACCGCAACAGACGACGAAGAGAAATCCTTGGCGCAACAAGTTGGATTGGAAATAGAAATACAATAAGGATGTGAAACTGTGGAATGAAAAGGGTTCATACGATTGTATATAGGTGGTGAGATACCTTACGCAGAAAAAGAACGCGATGTAAATGAATACAACAATTCATATTCTTTATGTGAGTTAAATAGCATTTTATTCAGCCTAGGAATTACGGCTAAAAGTTGACATTTTCAAAGATAAAAGAAATTGTGCTGGTGGAATGAAATGGTATGGGAGCATTAAGTGAACAAAATCCAACAATGAAATTTGAGCTGATCTTAAAAGATTGCGGATTTATTCCAATAAGTGGAGATTATCCCAAGCATTTTCTGTATGAGGGCTTGAAAATTTTGTTTATTCATTTTATAATTGAAATCGTGTCTACATGAATGTTTACTTGTTTTTACTCACTCTATAGAACAAGTGGTTATGGTTTAAGGTTTTAATAAAATTGATGATAAAAACGACGATGGATAAGTTGACAAATTGTCAGCGCGTATCGGCATGTACTTTATATCCAACGTTTGTATATCAAGCTAAAGTGTTAACGGGTGGGATATTTCAAAATAGTATCCCTTCGTCACTGCAATTCATTCAACGAAAACAGACATGAAAAAGCTTTGCTCGGGATCTTTCGAATTTTACATGAAAACTTTATGTTACTAGTTCCTGTAGGAAAAGTTATTGCTTGCATTTCAATCCAATAATGAATTAATTTAAATTTAAAATATATTTTGTACATAAGATTAGAAGAAGTCGGTTAGAAATGCAATTGAAGAATGAAACTATTAGAAAAACCTAAATCTGTTTTTTTTACCGACTAATTTTGCAGTTTTACTTGCGATTATAGGTACTATAAGGCAAGTTATGCATTCGTCGAAAAAAAGTGTTGAGATAACAATCAAACATGACATTACGATGATAGCGAAGACGAAAAAAGATTGTCTGTATGTATGTATAGACACCTACAGCCCAAACGGATGGCCGAATTGCTTCAAACTTGGTATATAGAGTTTCTTAGGTATTGTACAGAGGGGAAATTGAATTTTTTTAGCTCAAAAAATAACGGTACCTGCCATATAACTGTTACGTTCAAACCTATTTTTCTCGGAAACGGCTCTAACGATTTTGATTAAAAAAATCAGTGCAGCTTTTTAGCTACGACCGATCATATGGTTGAAAAAGAAATTAGAAAAATGTTTAAAAACGGTACTTTCCATGGGACCGTTTTTTTTGCTTTCGACTATCTCAAAAATGGCTTAACCGATTCTTTCGAAATTTCACAAAAATATAGGTTTAGGTTGCTCAAATTATACCGGGTACCAATATTTTTAATTAATATTTTTTTGAATTTTTAAAATTATTTTTAAGAAAAAAACTTTAAAAATTTATTATTCGAAAACTGCTCATTAAATTTTTTTTCAAAAATTATATTTATTTTTATTTTCTGAATACCTATGAATTGGCGTTTTTGAATTTTTTTAAAAATATTTTCAAACAGTTTAAAAAAAAAAACTTTTTGTCAAAAACCGCTCCACAGATTTTTCAATTTTGTTTTCATAAATTCAAATTTATCCAAGAAATAAAATGACGTACATTTTTTTGAGCTAAAATTAGTTTAAGTATTTATTTCAGAATTTTGAATTATTTTTTCTTTAATTAAACCGATTTAATCTTTTGTTTTAAGGTTTATATTATTAAATATTTAATATTGTCACACCAATTTATTTTTGAACAAAATTGAATAAAACGCACGACTGGATCGCACGAACTTGCTCTTGTAGGTAACAACTTTAATGTAGATAACCATTGAGGTTTAGTTATCCTATGCAGGTTTAAAGCCTGTGTAGGTAAGATTACCTTGATTCTTTTTATAATGAATTGTCTAATGGATGGTTCAAGGAATAGTTACATAGGTACCTACCTACAAATGTATATTATACATTTGTAGGTATACGTATGTACATATAAATGTATGAGGGCCTACATTATATTTAGTATTAAGTGACGTACGCAAAAACTCGTAAAAAGGGAATAATAATAGGGTAGAAATAAATGGATAATACATATAATTAAACGTTCTTATATTGCTTAGCCGTTATAGTTTGGGGGAAAACAAAGATGCAATTTGAATTCATGGATAAATAAGAATATATCAAAAAAAAATTCAAAAATCGTTGGAGCGGTTTTTTAATAAATTATTTTTTCATGTATAAATTTTGAAAACATTTTTAGAAAAAAAAATTGAAATGCCATTTTGAAGATATTATTAATATACATATAAAATCCAAATTTCAAAAAAATTCTGTGACTGGTTTTTGAAAAAAAATTTATTTATTTTTTAAAAATCGAAAAACGTTTTTTTTTTGAAAATTTTCGTATGCAGTGGTATTAACAATTTTAGGGAGCATTTTTATAAAAAAAATATTTTAATCGGTTCATCGAATATTGAGAAAATCGAAAATATGAAAAGTGGTTCTATGGAAAGTACCGTTAAAAAGTACGCAAAAAAATATTTTTATACTTGAAAGTGAACTGTACTAATTTAAGAACCCACAATTTTTTTTATAAAAATTCTTGGAGCCGTTTTCTAGAAATACATTTTTTCTTAACGGTTTTTAACATTTGTTTGGGAGGTACCGTTGTTTTTATTAAAAAAAATAGTTTTTTTTAACTATTCAAGACAATGTCAAAAAACCATCAAATACGAAGTTTTGAAAAAATCTATTGAGTCGTTTTCGAAATTTTGAGTTTTCAAAAAAAAAAGCAATTTCCAAAAAAATTTTGTTTTGAAAAATGTTGGTATAGTGTTCAAACTTTCTAGGAGCTTCTGCGTTAAAAATTTCAAAAACATCAAATTTACCGTTTCCGAGAAAATCGAAAACCAACAAAATGGTTGTACTAGAGGTACCAAAAATAACAATTTTGTTCCAAAAAAAAAATTATCAAAAGGTACCCTTTCCCTTCATTAATGAACTGATTTTTTTTTACTAAAATCGTTTTTGAGAAAAATAAGATTTTTGTTTTTGGCCAAAAAAAAATGTATGGGGGATACTTTTATTTGTCGTCTTAAGAAAAAAAAATGAAAAAAACGTGTGGGCATATTACCGAAAATATAATATCTACCAAGTTTGAAGCAAATCCACCGAACCGTTTAGGCTGCAGACTCGAAGACAGACAGGCGGAACTGCGGGACCCACGTTTTTGGTGTTCTGTTGGTGTTCTCTATGATCGTAATGTCATGTTTGATTGTTAGAAAAAAAATTTTTTTACAAATACATAACTGTCCTTTAGTACCTATAATCCCAAGTAACAAATTTTGTACATGTATATACAAAATTGAGTTAAAAATTACTTTAAAAATATATTTAGATTTTTAATAGAAATCTTTTGCATACGATGTGATCGAACATAAGAGCAAGTTCGTGCGATCCAGTCGTGCATTTTATTTTAAGTCTTTTTTACCTTTAAAAATGACGGAACCTGCCATACAAATTTTTCGACCAAAAATGGTAAATCTGAATTATCTCGCAAACGGCTCTAACGATTTTGATAAACAAAATTCAGTGCACCATTATAGGTATAGTCTTAATTTTCGTCAATAAAAAATTTTATTTAAAATGTTGTTAACCGTACCTGTCATATAACGGTTGTTTTTGTCATTTTCTAGGTTAAATTGACATTGACATTTACGACTTATCAATTTAACGTTCTACAGTGGAGTCTGGCTTTGCAGCTCATTTTATATATTGTTGTTTTATAAAAAAATGGTATTTACTATATATGTAAATGGAACAATTATTAATTGACACCTGATGATGCTCATAGACATGAACGAAACGTCGTGACAAAGATTTAATTTGTTTTGTTGACCTAAAGCCCATCTAAAAGGTCACCACCATCAACATATACAATTTAACAACTTAAAGTAAACAAATAAATTTTCTTAAAATGAAAAAAAAACGCACATATAAACAAATCTTTCTTGTTGACAAACATAGACCAGCATAGCCATGTACGAGGAATCTTAAGTCCGCTTTACGAATCTAAAATAGCATTGCCATGTATTTGGAATATTTTAGTTTATTCTTGAACAGAATAGATACGATAAAAAAACGATACGTGAGTATGACGAGATTTAGTCGTCAAACTACGACGAAGATAAAACATTTCCTGGTGTCACTTACGTTAATTAAGTAGATTAAGTAAATTTGTTAGCTTCAATATTATTTTCTTAAATCTCGTCGTGAAAACTTTCTCTTCATTGAATTGGGAAATTGTTTTTAATATTTAATGCTAACATTGAATCATTGCCACACTCTCGTCTCATTTTCTTGCACATTGTGGGGCATTCTTTTCCTAAATCTCGTTCCGATTTCGGAGGTTTTACTGAGTGAAATTACTAAGCCACGGAACCAAATTTGAACCAACATTGAACCTCACCTAACTCGCCGATTTCTTTGAACTAAAATATTGGTGAACCACGGCTTCAAATTTGAGCGACGGTGAAGTTTGTATAGTTGGAAGATGGGGTCGTTAAGGGGATGTATTTATGCAAGTACGGGCCCAGGACGGATTCAAAAAATGTCAAACTAGTTGTTATTTGACCTATTTCCATGAAATTGAAATATGTTGTAGCTGACATAGAATTAGGAAAGAAAAAAAATGTTTCAAAATAGGAGGTGTAAAAAAAATATACTTTTTCAAGAAAATAATAAAACGTCGTGTTCTGTGTACATACATATATGCAAATTTTTAGAAAATGTTCCTTGAATTACAAATGTTTTCTAAAAGCAAGTGAGCTCTTAATTAAGTATTTTAAGTACTTTTTTAAAAGCACTTAAAATGCTTAATTTAGAACTCACAAAATCTTCAATGAACAAAATAAAGTGTCACCGTTTTGTAAACACTAGTTATAAACATTTAAAATTAAATCATATGAATTCTTGTAACCGTTAAATTTACGAAATCGTTACATCCAATGTGCTTCTCACATTACAAGATTTATTACGCTCCTTTCACGTTCTTTTTTCATCATTATGAAAGGTTTGACTAACATCTCGAATTCGACCTTTTTTACGAATGTAAAATTCACTTTGTATAAAAACAAATATATAAACTTTGACCCGAGATTTTCACAAATTTGAATTTGATAGTAACTTCAAGAGCCGGCTAAATTCGAGTTTTAATACAATTTTAAGGCTGTTTTGGAATCGTTTCAAAATTCTAACTCAAAAAAATTTCTTTCAGTGCTTTAATTTTGCTTAGATTAAT
Organism: Philhelius pedissequus; assembly: GCA_910595825.1. Classification (NCBI taxonomy): domain Eukaryota; kingdom Metazoa; phylum Arthropoda; class Insecta; order Diptera; family Syrphidae; genus Philhelius; species Philhelius pedissequus. The sequence goes on along the minus strand of OU343162.1, from coordinate 148,030,834 downwards.
CGAAAGGTGATAGAACGAATATTGAATGCCATACCTATCTGTTTTTACCCCCCATTTTAATATTCAGAACTGCAAAACTAATGTACATCTGTTACTCTTATTAATCCTTCCTTATTTTCTTCCTATTACAGACCACCCATCCTACGGGTCTGTCATCTTACGACTTCCATAAAGCAAACTATCGTCTAATAAATGATTACCTCAACAAAGTCTCCGTCAATTTTGAAAACTTAACCGTTAATGATGCCTTAACCTTGTTCTACAGAGAAATATTTAACTCTATTTCTCTTTATGTTCCTTTTTCCCGCCACAAAACCTCGTCTACTTCTCCACCCTGGTACAATCGCAAACTTCGTTCTCTGCGAAATAAAAGAAATAATTTGTGGGAAAGTTACATCCGCTCTCGTTCTCCTGCTGACTACTCTAACTATCTTGGTTCTTATCTCCATTTTACCGAGCTATACAATTTCCTTTACCAGCGCTATCTAATGGAAACGCAATCCAACCTTATCAAAGACCCTAAGTCATTTTTTCAGTTTGTTAACTACAAAAGAAAATCCGATGGCTACCCAACCTCTCTCTCTTTCAATAACGAAACTTCAAACGATCCTAACACTATCGCCAACCTTTTTGCCACATTCTTCAAACAATCTTTTGCCGATGACTGCTTTGTTCCTGATTCAGCCTATTTCAATTATCTACAAAGTTTTTCTCTTGGACCGCTTCTCCCTCGTTCCATCGATCCCCATCTCATCGAATATAAATTGAATCAACTTAACGATGAATTCAATCCTGGTCCAGATGGTCTCCCTGCCATACTTCTAAAAAAAATGCTCTTCCATCCTTTCTCTCCCTCTCTCAAAAATTTTCAGCCTTTCCCTAAATAAAGGAGAGTTTCCTGATATATGGAAATCATCTTTCATAACCCCTATTCACAAAAAGGGTCCGAAGAGCGATGTTAACAATTATCGTCCCATCGCCAAGCTTTCACACATACCCAAAATCTTTGAAAGTATTTTGTATGAAGCCTTAAGTTTCCACTGCAAATCACTCATCTCCTCCTCACAGCATGGCTTTCTAAAATGCCGGTCTACAACCACTAACCTTGTTGAATTTGTATCCGTCACCCTTTCAGGGTCTGTCTCTCGCATGCTACGGGCTGTTAATTAAGCATATGTTTTTTCGACTTTAACCTGAGTACTCCTTCCTTAAAACTCCGGCTTCTGAACCGTCCTCGCCCTCACTAACCTTAGCATAAGTTCTTAGTTTTTAAGTTAGATTAAGAATTAGCTTGTATTAAGCCGAATAAATGGGGGTTTTGCCCCCACCAAAATTAAAAATTAAAATTAAAAATTCCTAAACTTCATGCTGTTAATCATCTTAAGGGTAGTTGAGCCCCTTATAAAAATAAAATATAATATTTGCAATGCAACCTAGTATATTCAATATTGATAATAATAATAATAAATAGAAATTAATAATTGAGAGATTGTTGAATTGTTTTCAGTTTTTGTGGAAGCTTTGTGGAAATCGTATGTAGATTGTATAGTTACGTTGATATTATAAATTTAATATTTTTTGAGAAACTGAAAGTATAGAATTCTTCTCAAAATCTTTATATTAAATTGTTTTGTGTCTAATTTTAGTAACAAAATGATTGCAAGCAGGTACTTAACCTATTTAAAATGTGTTCAAAATAAATAAGGCCGTTGTTTTTTTTAAGGTTTCGATACATTCTGATAAGAAGACAATATTTTAATTTTTACTTTTGAATAACAATATAGGTACTGTATTTTTTCTATATTATAATATTTGTTCATAATCTTTAATTGCGACGTGCTCTAAGAAGCAAGCTTTTGGCTTTAAAAAATGATTTCATTTAAAGCTGATGCTTATCACTAAACCTACTTCATTGTATTAGACCTTTACCTAAACAATGTTTGCAAATTATGATAACGCTGACAACAGCTATGTCATAATTTCCCATATTATAAGAACATTGAAACTTATCAAATTGTTAATGAAAAAAATTTCCTGACTTATGTACATTGAAATAGAACTCAAAGAAAAAATTAATTTCTGGGATGAGATGTCTGGCCGATGCACAGTGGTCGGATTCACCAATCTAGCGGGACAAAATACAAAAATGAAAGTCATACGAATCGTTTCAAAATTATGTGGCTTACTTTTCAATATAGTAGTTAACTGTTATTCATATTTTGTTTTTTAATCTCTTTCACTGATAAGAAAATATTAAGCTTTGAAGTTAGTAGTTGATGAAGGAAACTTAGTGCCTAGTGCCATCAGATTAGAGGTGTTTTTATGCAATTTCGTTTAGCTAAAGTGTAAGTTTTTCTTGAATAGAATTATTTGTGGGTAATAAGAAAACGATTCCAGAAGCTAATTGGTTCATTAAATAATTTTTTTTATAGTTTCTTAAGTTCAACGTGAAAAATTGGACTGGATTGTTTTTTTTATTGAATTTTCGACTGGAACAAAACTAAACAGTTCCGCCGAGTTCCGACTCGAAAATTGTAAAAAGTAATTCTGTGGAGTGTTGGCTTTGAGGTAAGACAAACATTTTTGCGCGTTTTTGCACGCCCATACAATTATTTTCAATTTGCAGAATTGCTTCCCTAATATCGCGAAAGCAAATTTTTGAAACTTGGCGGCAAATGGATAAAACAAAAAGGCTTGATGTGGTTAGAGCAATTATTATAGATAAGTTTGAGCTTTCTGACCTATCTGACGATTCTAATAAAAAAACTTAATACTTCCGTAAAAAGTTTGCTGTGCAAAATTGGTGAAAAGAGGGTAAACCGCGGTAGACATGTTAACCGATTTTTAGCTGTAAACTCAGCCTGGTTAGAGGAAACTTATACGTTGCCCAACATATTTGACAGGGAAATTTCAGAAAAAAAGGTCAGAAGAACTAGAAAGTCTTTTGAGGAATGCTGTGAAAAATCTAAAAAACGCAAGGTTCAAAATTTAATTACATCAACTAGCCCTAGGGAAACAATAAAAGCTAGTGAAGTTGTGCTTCGCAAAATGGGTAAACGGGATTCAGTAAACATCATAAAGGAATCTTCATCCAGAAAAGGTACTGAGGTAAAAACATTATTTAAAAACCTGTCTCCCAATGAAGCATTGGCTTTAATGATTGTCATAAATCTTTCCAAGCATCAATGTCAAGGTCATATGCCAAAAAATCAACACTAAATGAAAATATATGTTCGCTTCTTTTAAAAAAGTGCTAAACGCAAAAAAGAAATGTTATCCCACAGAAATTGAGGTCACTGAAGCATATGCTAAGAGTCAACTTCAATCCTTGGTTGATCATACTATAGAACGACTTTCCTTTGGTCGGGAATTGGAAGTAAATGAACTTCAAGGTGGTAAAAAATATCTTAACATTTTGATCACATCGGGATGCGATGAAGCTCAGCAATACAAATTATGACAATACTGAAAGACGTTTTTTCCGAGCTGCAGAAAAAAGGTCAGAAATAACAGGAGTTTTCACACTATTTTATTTTAAATGTATTTGAAAACTATGTATCTGAAACAAGAAACCTGTATTTAAAGGAGTAATCATGGTACACTATTCCAGTGAGTATTCACAAAATGCTTTTTAATGCAAAAGACATCATTGAATCTTATATTCTTTGTATAGGACAGCTCTCAGAAGAGGCTATAAATAAGGACAAAAGAAAATATGGAGAGATATTCACAAGGTAGAATTCAAGATTGAACACAAACACAGATCTCTTAAATCAGCTATTGATTTCTTCAGATCAATATATTACGTTCCAAAACGAATACGTGGCACAATTCCTTTCTTTGTTATCAATCGATAACAACCAAGACAAAATGTTTCTGATGAAAATTTTATAATACTTTTTTTTTAGGAATATAACATTTTAATTTTTTATTTTATTTTTTTTTTTGTATCTAATTATTCTTATATATCATAAGCCTGAGTAATGGCATTTAAACAATGTCTTAAAGTATTATTCCAATAAACTTGAATTGAATTGAATTTTAAATCCAAAAACGTATTGTATAAAAAAAATCATTCTTTTTTTCGTATCATGATATCGATAATAGTTTGGTTATTTTTCGTTAAAACAATATTATTTCTAGGAAGGATCGTATAGTTTATCTATTATTACCCATAAAACATCAAATCATTAGTTTAAAATATGATTTTCATATTCAAAATAATTTTGTTCCGCTAGATTGGTGAATCCGACCACTGTGCGATGATATGATTGACATGAATACGTGCATAGGTTGACCAACATTCTAAAATTTATATTCAACTAATATTTGCATCAAAATAAGAAAAAGTGTATTAGTACTTTTTGTATTAAGAATCCCGAGAGTACTTAGCCATTCGGGATTCTTATCAAACTAAAAATTCTGAATTCCAAAAACTTTTTACAGTGAACAACAAAATCCTCTAAACGACAAGAAAATTAATAACTCGGTACTTAATTTGAAGAAAATTTAGCTGTTAATTACTTTGTTTTGAAATAAAATTACAAAGTCACGTTAAAAAGGCATTTATCATGAGACTGTTTACACGAGGGAATTTTTAAATTGATCACGTTCTCTTATATAATAAATAATGGTAATGATAACTTTTGATTTATGTCTGACGTTTGACATTTGCCATGGACAATGGAGCACGATTTCAGATTGATTTTTGTTTGTGTCTGATATTGATAAGTGTTTGCGTCTGTATTGGTATACAGTGGCGTTAGAAATTTTTTTTTATAATCTACACGCGCTCAAGGGATTATAAAGGGTCTGCCATCTAACGTTTTTTTTTCAACTAGTGCATATTTCGTGAAAGGTAACACTTAGCTCATGTCTGATTTGACAGATAATTAGTTTTATCCTTCCGCTGAACGAATATGGTTGTGTATACGCTTGAAAAACGCTGGGAAATATTGCGACATTACTTTGAAAATCATGGTAATGTTGCAGAATGTGTGCAAAAATTGCGTACGGATTTTGGAAGAAGAGAAGCACCGTCACCTGCGTATGTTCGTTATCTTGTGAAAAAAGTGAAAGAAACTGGCATCCTCATCGATAAACCAAGGCGTGAAAAGCCAAAAACAGTTCGTTCACCCGAGAATATTGCAGCTGTGGCAGAAAGTGTGCGTGAAGCGCCATCAACATCAATTCACCGTCGTTCTCAACAATTTAACATTTCGGAGACATCATTGAGACGAATTTTGCATAAAGACCTTGGTATGACGCCATACATAGTCCAATTGGTTCAGGAGTTGAAGCCAACTGACCATCCAATGCGTTTTCGCTTCGCTAAGTGGGCATGCGATCGACTTAGAGAAGATGCCGATTTTGCCAAAAAAATCATCTTTTCAGATGAAGCTCATTTTGATTTTGGCGGGTATGTAAACAATCAAAATTGTCGCATTTGGGGCACAGAAAACCCGCACGCATACATTGAAAAGCCGATACACCCAAAACGAGTCACTGTTTGGTGCGGATTTTGGTCCAGATACATAATTGGGCCATTTTTCTTCGAAAATGAGCAAGGAGTGGCCGTTACAGTCAATGGCGATCGTTATCCGGCCATGTTGAACGAATTTTTGTTCACAAAAAATGAAGAGGAGGATATTGGCAATATTTGGTTTCAACAGGACGGCGCTACGTGAAACACAGCCGAAGCCACACTCGAAGTTTTGCGCCCTGTTTTTGAAGATCGCATTATCAGCCGCAGAGCTGATGTCGTTTGGATACCTCGGAGGTGCGATTTGACACCGTTGGACTATTATTTGTGGGGTGCCATAAAAGATTAGTGTTACGCCGACAAGCCAGAGACAATTGACGCTTTAAAGGACAATATTCGTGAAGACATTGGTGAAATACAGCTGCACACAATCGATAATGTGCTTAAAAATTGGACCGATCGTGTAGGCTACTGCATGGCCAGCCGAGGCGTCCATTTGAATGAAATTATTTTCCGTTATTAACCGGAAGGATTGTACTTTCAAATAAATAAAGAAATTTGAGAAAATATTCAGTAGTTTTTTTGTATAGCATTTTCAAAAAAAAAAAAGTTATTTGGCGGACCCGTTATTACCCTTTAAATGTTTAACGACAGCGCGTCGTGAGCCTAAGGAAGAGAAAGAAGAACAGGAAAGATGTGTGGCGCGATGTTCTCCGACTGGAGGTGGTTGTTGTCTCAGATTTTATCTCCAGGGATGGCGGCTGAACTAATGCGAAGAAATTTCTGTTTCATATTTATCTATGTCCCTTATAATTCGCATTATTTTTTTATTCGTTGTCATATTTATCGGTATGCTAGTTTTACTTAAACACATGTTGTTAGTGCTATGCCTAAGCAGCAATTCATTGTATGACATTTATTTTTGAATTGGTTTTTAATGGAAAAATATTATATTAAAATATTAAATTATTTATAAATCTTCACAAAGTTCAAATTGCCTGTTTTATTTCTGATCAAAAAATTAATCAATTTGATGGCCCATTCGAATAATAAAAAATTTCAAACATAATATACGTAAACATATGTATACGGATAAATAAAATCAATGTTTAACCCCATATCTATTGAAACAAATATAATTGTTAGAAGTGAAAACCTCTCTGTCTAAAAGTAATATTGAAAATAAATTCAAATCCATTTTGTTTTTTCAATTTTTCAGCTAATTTAACAAGGGCGTTTCTATTCTGATATTGGGTGGAAAAATTGGAATAAAACAGCTTAATTATGTGTTCGTCGCCTTCCCCCCTTTTATCTCTTATTTTCCCAAGGCTCAAAAAGTGTTTAATCATGTTGTGAGGGTAGCCAACGCCTCTTTAGTGTTCGCATATTTATAAGAAAAGAACATACTTAAGTAATAATATCATGTAAACATGAATGTAGTTCCAATGATTGTAGAGTATAGGTGGACTTGACAATGACAAATTTTGTCTGCGTTGGTAGATTTATTTGTATCTCTCAATTATATTTATCAGATAAAATCTATCGCCACTAAATTTAAGATATGCAATTTTGCAGCAAATTCAATCTTAAAGGGGACACGTGCAATAAAGTACCATGTGTTGTGTATCCTTGATTGTTCAAAAATAAAATAAGAAAAACTAAAATATTACAACTTGACAATAATTAATCAACAAAAGCCATATAAGAACAAAAACAACAAACAAACATCCCCCACATGTTTTTATTCATCTTAGAAGGAAAATAAAATTCCCTTAACGATGTTTTAAAACAACAACAATAATAACAATAGGTTACACAAAAAAATATATATATATAATATAACAACAATGAAAAAGGATATACAAGTGTTGCACTTAATTGGGACATACAAGCACAAAGAGGAACCATACAATCTCTACCTAACCTATTCACGGTGAAAAGGAGAACTCACATTTCACGACAAGCATCTCCACAGCAAATGGATATCACTTACTTATTCACTTAAGCCTTCTAACTCTCTTGTTACCTACATAAATAAATAAATTCTCTACATATGTACATATGCATATACATATGTATATGCTGATATGATAACAAAGTCAGAGAAGAGGAACTTGAAAGGATCAAAAGTATAGCGAAAGTGCTAGATGGATTTACACTTAAAACACAACATATACAATTGTGCACTTCAGGACGAAAAAAAAAATAAAAGAGGATACGATATGGTCCCAAGGTTCCCACCAACACCAACAGCAGCAACACCAGCGCCGACACCACCACTACATTGATTGATTGAAAATGAATCCTCTTCAGAAAGCTTAAATGGGTGGCAGAAAATCATTGACAATTTAATTTGTTTTTCAATTTTTTTTCCTATTTTTCGTAATTAATTTGGTTCCACGAGGGTAGCCAGCAGCCCTCGAAGTGCAGCTGGCAGCTGCTGCAAATGAAATTATATGCATGGTCAAGTGGAATTTAATAGGCTTTGAAAAACGGTCAGTTATAGGATGATGATTCTTAGTAAAACGTTTTCGATTTCTGCAAATACTTTACAGCAGATTGAAATTTTAAATTTATATTTAAATGATAAAGACCGCAAAAAAAAATAATAATAGGAGATAGAACGAAATTCGAGGACTTTTCGTTATCCTGATTCAATTTGAGTAGATCATCTAGAGAAATAAAAGGGTGAGAAAACCTGATTAGTAATTACCTTAACGAAGACAATTTAATGATACGATTATTTTTTTTTTAATTTAAATGAGAATTATTGCCAAGACGATGGAAATAATAATTAACAATGATGAAGAAGGGAGCAGATAAGATTTGACGTTGGAAATGTTGATATAATGAGGAGGGCGTTTGATAGCCCAGAAGAGCGTTAATAATAAGAATTCTTATAAGAATCTACTTTCTTTAAGCAATCAGGTTATATCTTTTTCGTTTCTTTTTTAGATTGAGACTGGGGTGAAATATACAATTTTTTTGTTAATTAAACAACAACTTAAGTGTAATACCACCTTACTTAAGATAAACCTCAAGATTGAGTTGCTCAAAGTGTTCCACAACCCTAGCAGGACACACTGTCTTATACAGTCATATTCCTATAGCTTTCGAGTCTGGGCCCATGTTTTGTAAGTCAGGCGATAACTTTTCCTCATTTTCCAATGGAAGGCGATAATTTGAAAAAGTCATTTTGGAATCTTAACAACGAAACAAATATTTTCTTTTGTTTCTCGACCCTTTTTATCGATTCGTAAGTTACAGAACATTGGCAAAGTAATATATTGTGGACAACAGCTACCTTAAGCTTGTCATAGTGCTTAGGCTTTAGTGTTTGAAAAAAAAAAACAAAAAAAAACATAAAGATTAACAACATAAACTATCACCACCATTAACTATCAATATTTACCCGTCCGTATGGGGTAAACCCCTTTAAAGAAACCATTAGAGACAACACGTAACTTTGAAAAGAAATTAAATTACTTCTACTTTTTGTTTTTATTATATTTATTTTTAAAGGTACGTTTTTTCTTCCATTTGGTTGTTGATAAATTATGCATTATGTTTACCTACTGTGAAACGATTCTTTACAAATGAATAATCTATGTCGAACATTTCTTATACAATCTAATTTAACAAGCTGTCAAAATAGACTTCTTTAAATATTTCAAATGACTCAAAACGACATTCGAAACCCCTCCACTAATTGATTAATCAATAATAATTGAACGAACTAATTTTGAGCTAAGGCACAATATTGATATTTTAACAAAAATAAGAAAAACAAACAAGCTTTTTGAAGCATTTAACGATATTTTAATGAAAGAGGAAAAACTGAAAAGTTTACAGAAATAGCTATTTACTTTACAAAGTTTTATTGTTTTCAATTGTCACTATTGTTATTGTCAGTATCAAAATCAGAATCAAATAAAATGCACGACTGGATCGCACGAACTTCCTCTTGTAGCTAACAACTTTAATGTAGCTAACCATTGAGGCTTAGTTACTTAGGTGTAGTTATGCTATGCAGGTTTAAAGCGTATGTAGGTAAGATTACCTTGATTATTAGTACAATGAATTGTCGAATGGATGATTCAAGGAATAGCTACATAGGTACCTACCTACAAATGTATATTTAAATCTAAGTTATGGATTTTAATTATGTAAGTTAGGAGAGTTAAATGTATCTACATATATATACGTATTGATGGAACCTATGTATGTAAACATGTACACATAATAATGAAAATGAAGGACGTATGTGGGTAGGTAGTTATATACATACAACTTCATCATTTAGGTGCAATATGCATACATAAGATCCATGTGATTTTTAAAGACACATATGTATATACATATAGATGTACGAGGGCCTACATTGTATTTAGTATTAAGTGACGTACGCAAAAATTCGTAAAAAGGGAATAATAATAAGGTAGAAATAAATGGATAATACACATAATTAAACGTTCTTATATTGCTTAGCCGTTATAGTTTGGGGGAAAACAAAGATGCAATTTGAATTCATGGATAAATATGAATATATCAAAAAAAAATTCAAAAATCGTTGGAACGGTTTTTTAATAAATTAATTTTTTATGTATAAAATTTTGAAAACATTCTTAGAAAAAAACGCCATTTTGTATATATATTGATATATGTACATATAAAATTCAAATTTTAAAAAAACTCTGTGACTGGTTTTTGAAAAATCGATTTTTCAAAAAAAAAAATGTTTAGTTATTTTTTAAAAATCGAAAAACCTTTTAATTGAAAATTTTCGTATGCAGTTTTATTAACAATTTTAGGGAGCATTTTTATAAAAAAAAATTATTTTAATCGGTTCATCCAATATTGAGAAAATCGAAAATATAAAAAGTGGATCTATGGGAAGTACCGTTAATAAGTACACAAACAAAATATTTTTATACTTGAAAGTGAACTGTACTAATTTAAGAAAACACACATTTTTTATACAAATTCTTGGAGCCGTTTTCGAGAAATACATTTTTTTAAAGGTTTTTTAACATTTGTATGGGAGGTACCGTTGTTTTTTATTTAACAAAAACATAGTTTTTTTTAACTATTCAAGACAATGTCAAAAAACCACCAAATACGAAGTTTTGAAAAAATCTATTGAGTCGTTTTCGAAATTTTGAGTTAAAAAAAAAATTAATCCAAAAAAATTTTTTTTTGAAAAATTTTGGTATACAATAGTGTTTAAGCTTTCTAGGAGCTTCTGCGTACAAAAATTCAAAAAAATCAATTTAACCGTTTCCGAGAAAATCGAAAACCAAGAAAATGGTTGTACTAGAGGTACCAAAAATAACAATTTGTTTCCACAAAAAAAATTATCAAAATGGTACCCTTTCCCTTCATTATTGAACTTATTTTTTTTATAAAAATGATTGGAGCCGTTTCTGAGAAAAATAAGATTTTTCTATTTTGCCAAAAGAAATGAATGGGGCTACTGTTATAAAATTAAAAAAACGTGTGGGCATATTACCGAAAAAATAATATGTACCAAGTTTGAAGCAAATCCACCGATCCCTTTGAGCTGCAGACTCGAGGACAGAGAGACAGACAGATAGACGGAATTGCGGGGCCCACTTTTATGGTGTTCTCTATGATCGTAATGTCATGTTTGATTGCTAGAAAAAAAAATTTACGAATACATAACTTGCCTTATAGTACCGATTAATCACAAGTAAAAATACATTTTAAATTGAATATGTGTTAAAAGCCAATGTATAAGCTGTTTTTACTCAGTCAGAAACTATTGACAACTTTTAAATTATCAGTCACGCACTAGCAATAATTATGTCAAATTCTAAACAATCAAATATTCGATTTTTTTCTGAACACAATCGAATTATTTGTAAGCAAAATCTCTCAAAACCGATCTTGCGTTTTTAACAAGATATCATACACTTGACACGCACACTATTTCTGGCAAGTTCTTTACAACAAACAAAATACAATGCACGACTGGATCGCATGAACTTGCTCTTATGTTCGATCACATCGTATGTAAAAGATTTCTATTAAGAATCTAAATATATTTTTAAAGTCATTTTTAACTCAATTTTGTATATGCATATACAAAATTTCATTAATTTTGTTCTAAAATAAATTGGTATGACAATATTAAATACTTAATAATATAAACTTAAAAACAAAAGATTAAATCTATTTAATTAAAGAAAAAATAATTAAAAATTCTGAAATAAATACTTAAACTAATTTGAGCTCAAAAAAAAGTACGCCATTTAATTTCTTGGATAAATTTGAATTTATGAAAAAAAAATGAAAAATCTGTGGAGCGGTTTTTGACAAAAAGTTTTTTTTTTAACTGTTTGAAAATATTTTTAAAAAAATTCAAAAACGCCAATTCATAGGTTTTCAGAAAATACAAATAAATATAATTTTTGAAAAAAAATTAATGAGTAGTTTTCGAATAATAAATTTTTAAAGTTTTTTTCTTAAAAATAATTTTAAAAATACAAAAAAATATTAATTAAAAATATTGGTACCCGGTATAATTTGGGCAACCTAAACCTATATTTTTGTGAAATTTCGAAAGAATCGGTTAAGCCATTTTTGAGATAGTCGAAAGCAAAAAAAACGGTCCCATGGAAAGTACCGTTTTTAAACATTTTTCTAATTTTTTTTTCAACTATCGTTGAATAAAAACCCACACTGATTTTTTTTTTTGTCAAAATCTTTAGAGCCGTTTTCGAGAAAAATAGGTTTGAAAGTAACGGTTATTTTTTGAGCTAAAAAAAATTCAATTTCCCCTCTGTACAATACCTAAAAAAACTCTATAAACCAAGAGTGAAGCAATTCGGCCCCCCGTTTGGGCTGTAGGTGTCTATACATACATACAGACAGACTAACAGACTGACAGACTGACAGACTGACAGACTGACAGACTGACAGACTGACAGACTGACAGACTGACAGACTGACAGACTGACAGACTGACAGACTGACAGACTGACAGACTGACAGACTGACAGACTGACAGACTGACAGACTGACAGACTGACAGACTGACAGACTGACAGACTTACAGACTGACAGACTGACAGACAGACATACAGACGGACAGAATTTTTAGACCATCTTTTTTTGTCTTCGCTATCATCGTAATGTCATGTTTGATTGTTATCTCACAACTTTTTGTTTCGATGAATGCATAACTTGACTTACAGTACCTATAATCCCAAGTAAAAATCCATCTGATTTTAATTTGAAATGGTTATTTGGAATTCAACATTAAACAAATTTAACTTGACATATGTCACTTTCTGTTACAAAATAAGGGAAATCGAACAACGGATATGCGTGAAGGGTACAAAATGTGTTGTATTAATGCTCGAAGTCTTAACATTAGTAAACTTGACTTCCTTAAGTTCGTCTTTGATGGCGCAGGTATCGCTGTTATTTTCATTACTGAAACATGGTTTAAGCCCGAAGTTCCCAGTGATGTATATAAGATTAGTAATTATAAATTGTTTAGAAATGATAGATTCACTAAGACTATAGGTGCAGGAGTTGCAATTTATTGTAAAGCTACCCTATCATGTAAAGTCGTAAAAAAATCAGATGATAAGGGCATGAAATATTTTTTTGTAGACATAGCTGATGGACACACTAAGTGCCTTCTAGGAGTTGGTTACAATCCTAATGAAAGTTTTTCTCCTGAACCATTATTCGCCGCGCTACATGAATTTTCCCTGTCGTATGAGCACATCATCATCTGTGGTGATTTTAATGCAGATCTTCTTGTATATGAATCCCGTGTAAATGAACTTAGGGATGAAATCGCAAAAGCCGCACTTACTGTATCTAACTCTTATGTCACCCGTTTTGCTCCTAATTCGACTCCTAGTCTCTTTGATTTGATGATAGTTTCTGATCTATCACATGTCCTTCTACAGGACCAATTGTCATTGGATGGTATATCGTACCATGATTTATTGTTTTGTACGTACGATATTGAATTTTCGTAAGTGTCTATACCCTGTACTTTTCAATTTAGAGATCTCAAATCCATAAATAATTATGAGCTACTAAATGATGCCATCAACTACCCCTGGAATCAGTGTCATGCTTTCTCTAATGCTATTGATAAAGTTAATTATTTTCAATCTTAAATTTTTGAGCTATTCGAAAAACATGTTCCAATTAAAAGTGTGTCATTGTATAGCAGGACCTGTCACTGGTTTACAACTGAAGTAAGTAATTCCATCAAAAATCGTAGAAAAATGTATGCAAAATGAAACAAATTGGGAGTTTTTTAGTCGCTCACGCAATACATTTAAAACGCAGAGCCAAAAAACGTTTTTTGTATGTCCAAACTGGATACTAACCAACCTTCTCGTATGCTTTGGAATAATCCCCGTTCCAATGGAATAGGTAAAAAGGATACAGATCACACTTTTCCTGACCGTAATATCCTAAATAGGAATTTTATTGCATCTGAAATGCCACAAGAAGACTTTTTTCCCAATAATGAAGCTTTTTACGCTTCAACAACAGAATTCGAATTTGAGGTAGTCTCGGAGAATGAGGTTTATGATTACCTGAGAAAAATTAAGTCTGAGGCAGTAGGAGATGATATGGTACCTGTTAGTTTTGTTAAAAAGATTGTTAGCAAATTTTACCTGCTCTAACTCATGTGATTAATTTTTGCATTGCAACCTCCTCATTTCCTGCCTGCTGGAAGCTAGCTAAGGTAATCCCGGTGGCTAAAAACAACAACCCAAGTTCCTGCTCTGATTTCCGACCGATCAGTATTTTGCCCTGCCTATCAAAGGTGTTTGAAATAATTCTGGCAACACAGATCTCCAGTCACTTGGAAAGGTTTAATTTGCTTACCCCATTTCAATCTGGTTTCCGTCCTTATCACAGTTGCCAAACTGCAATGATTAAAGTTCTTGATGATGGGAGGATTCATTATGACCGCAACAATGTGACTGTTCTCTGTTTGCTGGATTTTTCAAATACTTTGCACTAAATTGAAGAGTTCCTTTGGCTTTCATAATAGAGCAGTAACTCTTATAAAAGACTATTTATTTAATAGAAGACAAAGGGTAAATGTAGGCCAAATTATTTCCGATTATATAAATCTACGGATGGGAGGTCCCTCAAGGCTCTATTCTGGGACCCATCCTATTTTGCCTATTTATTAATGATCTTACGAATGTTTGCTCGAATGTTTCGATTCACCTGTATGCTGATGATGTGCAAATTTATTTGTATCGTCCAATTGGTTTGCAGGAGGATCTAATATGTAGAATGAATGGGGATCTCCTCGCAATCTTCAAATAATCCCAAAACAATGGCCTAACCCTTAATCCATCTAAGTCTCAATTGATTGCGATTTCTATAAAACAGATTAATACCTTACTTTTACCTCCGGTTTTTCTTTCACAGGTGAAGCTTAAGTTTATGAGCTCTGTGATCAGTCTTGGTTTAAGGATCAACACTTCTCTCTCGGCTATAAACCAAGTTAATCATACCATTGGAAGAATTTATGGCAGATTACGTAAGTTTGGCTATTTTCTAACATAACTCCTATAAATACTAAATTGAGGCTTGTTAAAACATTGTTAATTCCACTTATTGACTATGCTAATGTTGTTTATTGCAAACTTGATCCTCAATGCTTATTGACTATGCTAATGTTGTTTATTGCAAACTTGACTCTCAATGCTGGGATTTATGAAATTCGGAGACACATTACCATAAATTGGTTCTCGGGTGTTCTTTTCGACAATTCTTTGATGCAAGATGCTGCATCTTAATGCACAAGATCATTCAATTAAGAAAACCATCTTACATTTATGATAAACTTCAATTTATCCACTCCATCAGAACTTTAAATCTTGTATCGCCCTCACACAATTTCTTGAATTTATGCAACCAAATTATGGAACACTCTACCAGTAACAATTAAAAAAATTATTGTAACTACTAATTTTGAGAAGGCAATAAAACTTCACTTTTCATAAACTTAAACCTAAAACTAATTGGAGGGGTGGGGGAGGGGGTAAGGACAGGTGATGAAGGGGAGAAAATGGTTGAGATACAAATAGCAACATCGAAAACACAACTTGTAATATACATATGTAAATTGTTAGGATAACACAGGCTTCTTTCTTCCTTTATTTTGGTTTATAAATATTTAGTAATTAATATTTGTTATAGTAGGAAATTATATTTAAGAATACTATTATATTATTGAATTTAACCATAGTAAGGTACTATAAAAGACTAAGTCTTACTTGTACACCAAATTGAAATAAAACTGAATTGAATTGAATTGAATTTCACATTTTAAAGTGAGGTTTTTGACAGAGCTTGTAGACTTGTCATTTTGTGTTACAATTTTTTTTTTAACTTTTCGTATTTCACTTGTCCTACAAAAACATACTTGTCGTGTTGGGTTATAGGCCCCTGGTTTAAGTAATGATATTCTCTATGTTCCAAATACACTTAAGGAGGTTATAATGAAGCCTTACACTTCGAACGCAATTTAACCCACAACTGTACCTAACCGATCGACCGGAGTATACACAACATTTTTAAAATAAACAATCACTTAAATAAGAGCTGTGTTTCTATGCATTCTCAGCAAAATTGCTAAGCCTCTCATTTTTTCAAGAGTGAGGTAAAACTCTCTTATAGAGCGTCAAGTTTCACTAGAGTACGGGTTCACATTGGACGCATTCAAAAAACGAACCATATCAATTCGGATAGGATGGTGTTGTTGAAATAGTTACCCCGTTTATATGAGTGAATTGAGGAATCGAATCGAATCGAATTGAGATTTCGATTCAGGTATATGGCCTCGAGGGATAGGAAGATTGAATTAAAATGGAATCGAGGTGACAATTTGAGTTTACAGAATAAACAACAAAAACATGCAACAGAAAAAAAAAACAAAGAAAACGGAAACCCACTGAACACAAAAAAACTATTGGTGCACACACACACACCAAGAATCAGATATGAATTCGATTCTTCAATTCCTCGATTCAGGTATATAAATACATTTTCAATTCGATTCAGCTCTTCTAGTGGGATCGGATCGAGTAATCCTATTTTAATCCGATTCAAGTATACAAAGACCTAAATCCTGATCCAATACCGATTCAATTCTCCATATAAACGCAGTAAGTCCCCTTTCACACAAGGAAACCAGTTGCTGGAGATTTTTTTGACGTTTTCCTTTAATTGCCTTGTAGCTTTCACAAGAGGAAACTGGAACCAGGAAACTGAGGAGGAAACTGGGAAGATTTTGTCGGGCTAATTGGAATGCAAAGCAAAACGTCAAAAAAATCTCTTCAAATCGTTGACCGGGGAGATTTTTATCATTCCCTTTACTTCTTGCCCTTCTCGCCAACAAACTCCCAGTTGCCGGAAACTCAGTTTCCTTGTGTGAAAGGGGACTTAGTGTTGTTAGAAAAATACAGCTGATGACAAAACAGGTGCTGCCAAAAAATAAATCTCTAGCTATCTGAAAAGCTTTGCTATGCTGTTGCATCCAATGAAAAAACATGTGCACAAACCCATACAAATTTAACCTATTCCGGAAATTAAAAGGATACTAATTTTTTTTTAGATAGGCACCGACATCTGAATGCACCCATTTATTATACATTTTAGTTATTTTTTAAACGTCAGCGTTCATTTGACAGATTTCATAACTTTAACCAAAAACATTTCGTATCCACAGGCTAGGGAAGTATTTTAATTTCTCGTGAGCGCTCTCTTCTGTGGAAAACTAGGAAAATTAGGTACAGTTTTTCGTGAAAATGCTTAGATTTTCATAGTTTTAAAAATTACGGGAACGCACCTAGTATTTGATTCTCTGTGACGTCAAATGAAGTCAAAATATGTTTTTATTTGTGACATATACATAGTGTGATTGCGAACGGAGAAATGCTGCCAATGCATTGATGAAAACATTGATTACCTGCGTAATGAAAATGTCAACTCAGTTGACAAAGATTTTATGAATATTTGCCATCGCAAAGACTGTATCTCAAAATTGACGTGGCAAAATTTAATATACCTGTCAACGAGCTCTGCCTTGAAAGTTTAGTTGATACATCGTCTTTGTGTTTCTATATAATCTAAAGGGGAGTACATGAAGATCGGGTCAATGTTGAAATTTAAAACTCCGGCATGGGTTATGTTTACTCTAAGATCAATTTTTTATTGCGACTTATTCGAATAAACCTAGACGAATTCGGAAATTTCCATACATTAAAATGTCTAACGAAAACACACACATACATATATAAAAGTCGAATCACACATTATGTCGCATCTATGTGTGAGATAACCATAATGTTCTCATATCGCTAGTACATACCGTCCAAGGTTACGTTCAATGTGTGAAATTTTATCCTGTTGGAAGCACATGTTGCCCACGTCCACATCGGATCCAAAAAAAACTTGGTTATTGTACATAGATTATGTAGATGTTGGTACCTTGACGGCCTCACTAAATTTGTTTTCCAAAAATTAAGAGAAATGAGAAATATCGACAAGTTAAATTTTCCATAATTGTGTGGTCCTAAATGTTGACATTAAAATTATTTTATGTGGTTGACGTTTTTTTTCCAATCAAATCAGATATTGTCCAAGTAAATGGATGTGTTCGTAGAGAGCAAAAATTTTACAGTTCATTATTGAAGTATTTTATGAACTTCGTTATATGTTAATGTTCGAGTTGGAGTAAAGAAGTTAATTAAGAATGAGCTATATGGACGAAAATCTTTTTTAGCTTAACCTTCCATAAATAGATTCAGTTACATGTTAAAACACTACCATATTACCTGTTTATATAGTTTCGAGATGTTATTACCGACAAAGTTATGTCATTGAACTTTTATATTCATTCTGCTTTCTTAATTTCAAAGTTGACAATCTAAATATGAAATTTATGATAAAAACATTAAAAATCACAACAAAAGTCCATTTTAAAACGCAGTGGGAACAGAATTGATGTCCTGTAAATAGATGAGCTACGATTAGATTGTCAATGCAAATGGCCAACTCGACTCTTGCATCAAAATAACGCGAAATTCGGATTTGACACGAATCTGAAGGTCAAGTTGACTATCTGATTATATTCCGACTAGGCAATAAACTGCATTTTGATAAAAAAAATTGATATTTTTTAGTTTGTTTTTAATTCATCGAAATCTGAACAATCTTTCAATGGAATTCGACATTTTATGGTTTGCACGTCGTATAAGTGGTTTCTTATTATTAGATTAAATGCACTTACTTTCTCCTTTGAGTATATGTGTATAATACATGGAATGCTTGTTGCTTTCTAATTCAAAAGGTTTGATAGGGGCGCTACTTTAGTTTCAGTTAGTTCATTTGCTAGGCAATTTGACAGCAGCTGGAACAAACACACTAAATTATCACATAATAAAACGGCGAACATGTTTTTTGTGGTACACTTTTCGCGGCCCACAAAAACCGAAGGGGCATAAACTACATATTAAACGAAAGAATTTTTTGCATAGATGTGCAGAATGCCAAAATTATTTAAATATACTACACAGAAATTGTTTAAAACAATAAATAAAAATGCAAAAAATACACAAATACACTAGCGACATCTGTTGCAGAAAAAAGAAAATGGTTTGTGCATTGGATAATTTAATGAAATATATAAAAGGAATTAGAAATTGCATACTCTTGAGTGTTCGTTGCATACTTATTTATTCAATTGTGTCAGTGCTGGGCAATACTAGGATGGTGAATAGCTGAGTACAGGAAAGTGGTGGAAAAGTGTAAATAAATATTTAATTCTAATGAAAACTTTTGTACAACTTGAACAAAGACCGTCACAATAAATTTAGAAAATAATTAAGTTTCATTTTCGAAGTTAATATAATTGAATTTATACATCATTATTTATTTCATATGTGATGGTATTTCATAAGAGGTAAAGTGTGGTCAAAATACGAGGTGTGTGAAACGTTTTGAGTTATTTTGATATTTCTTGAATTTTTTAAGGCGTCAATATTGTTGTATGTACGTATTTTGGTTTAACATGGAAATAATGAAATGAAAGGTGCAAGAGTAAGAACCAGAAACATTTGCTGTTGTACAAAAATTGTTAATGTGTCAAAAATGTGTATAGGCTTAAAAGTCTGTGTACCATTAACTGTTTTCCTTTGGACTCCAGGATGGAGTGAGTGCTCAGTATGTACTTCTCATTGCATTCAACAATTTAAATTCTTATGAATTCTCTGTCTTTTATTGTATGATAAAGAATTAAATAAATAAATTGGCACTCGAATTTCGAGAGCTGGGTCGGCTAGTATATTATTAATGCACATTTGATCTGGCAGCCCCGCTCGAATAAGATAAGTTTAACTTTTACTGAAAGTGGAAGAGCGCCCCCTATCTAAGCACAATGCACTAAGTAAAGGAACAATTACTCCATATTAAATATACTGAAAGACATGCTCTTATGTTCGATCACATCGTGAGCTATTTCAAACATTTTCGAATAACTATTGATTTCCCCCAAAAATGTCAAGAATTAGTTGAAAACTTTATTTGATATGAGTTTCGTTTTGATGTTTGACTACTTTCAACTAACCTATGCGAATTCTTCAAAAATATGTTCCAATAGTTCTGTATTTGGTATTACTTATCTAATTTTATCTAATAAATGAGTGAACGTGGACAATTAAAGAAAAAAAGAACTCTGCGAACATAGTCTTCGAGATACATGGAAGTCATCCAGGAGTATCAACGAAACAGCTATAATACTTATCATCAGCTATCGGTAATAATATCTTGTATTTTGTAAGGTTGTAATGAGTTATAACACTAAGAACGTTGACGTTGTTGTAACTGAGTGAAAATGGTGTATTTTGTGGTAAATTCAAAGGGTCAACACGATTAACAATTCCTGCCTACAGAGAGGTAAAACAGAGAGTTCGACTTTTTATTTGGCATTAAATACGAATACACATGAGTGCTCGGCTTAAGTTGATAAATTTAAAAAAAGCAAAAGAAATTTTTTTATTTGTGATTTTACAAGACGAAACCATTTGTCTCGGCAGTCAATTTTATAGATTTGTAAGCTAATTTTATTCTTGTAGTTCCCCTTGTTCCTGATTTTTTTAACGTATATATGATATTGCCCTGTAATCAACATAACAAACATTTACGATTAAAGAATTACTTACTTAATTCCATCAAGCTCGCTTTTTGTTGCAAAGTTCAATGTGTTGAATCTTTAACAAGAAATCTACTACAATTGTTTAAAATTGATGCTAATACAGAAATCATAATTCTTATGGCCCCTAAGTGAACTTTGACAACCAGTAAAGTACCTAGCTTGGCGAATTATTGTCAGACTCAGGGCCTGAACGATAATATGTGAAGAGGTATGTCGACAAGCCCGTCACATCTAATCTTTTTATCTGTTCCTAATGCGACCGCTAAACTATAAACATTCAATCAATTTGTGGTCCTCATTTGACATCCCTGGTAAAATCAAACAGTACTGTCAGGCGATGCTGTATTATGATTATGTTTGCCATTTTTCCATTAACATTGTGTAACAGTCGCCAAAATGGTTAAAGCTGCGAAAACTTTTTACACAAAAAAATTGTATATACGTTTTGCACATATAGAAATGCAATTAAAATAATCCCTCTGTTTAGGTTCTAGCATCTTAAACCCCCCCCCCCCTTTTTTTGGACTTCTTTATTAGTGTAGTATAAATTTTATTAAATCCTTGAATTTTATTGACAGGGACACAAAGCCAATAATAATTGCAACTAAAAAGGAATTCTTTTCAAAACTTTTTTCAAATAAATCACAATGAGTGCCTACTGTAATCGTAAAATATTTATCGTTCAATTTATAAGACTTTCAATAGGACAGGCTACAACAATCAAAATCGTTTTTATTACCAAACAAATCAATAGCTCAGCATACATGTATATATGTACATGTATGAGTATACCAGACAAGAAAAAAATATTGACAAAAAAACATTAAAAACGAATTTATGTAAGCTTACCCCTGAACCGAATTCGAATTAGATATCACTCCTGCATCGAGACTCTCCCTTGACATTTCATCAGCCATTTGTACTTTCAATTGATGACCAAACGAATTTATCTCGGAATTCGGTGTCATTTGTGAAGCGGCCGGCGACAATGACGTCCCACCATTTGGTATCATAACATCCACACACAAATCATCTGAATCGTCATGTGAATTAATGGCCATTTCATCACCCTCCTCAAAGTCAATATCCTCGGCATTTTCATCGAGCGGTGCCGCTTCCTCGTCCTCATTATAAATCTTAAAATATGCGTACGTCAAATAAATGACCGAAATAATAAACGAAGGTATCGGTATAGCCATCGAGTATACCAGATTTAAAGTATTTTGCCAATAGTCTAATTCACTTATCACAAGACTAGGATCCACTTTTGAATAATAGCACGGGAACATAGATTTCAGCTTTATGTACCGCTTCATCCATATTGTACAGTTCAACATCGGTGGATAGCCGCATCCTTTTACATTTGGAAATAATCTCGCTCCTACATAGAAATATTTCGAATTATTACCCATCAGATCCTTGTTCAGTTCCGATATCTGATCAAATGGCTGACCATCATCTGATGTATCACTACTATCGCCGCCATCTTCATCATCATCTCCCGACAGGCTATGACTCATGTCTAGTAAACTATTCTCGTCGAAGTTAATGCTCCCTAGACCTCCCATGGTGCCGTCCATGCCCACACCATCCGCGTACTCATAATCCCGTATGGCGCGTTCGTAACGGTCTGTTCGTTTGACCTTTGGCATCTCCCGCTCGGACCAAGCCAAATCTATGTGATACTGAGTATAGTTGAATTCATCTGTATAATTGTACAGGTTCAGTCGATAATTGACACGAATCTGGGTGCACACGTAAATATCCTTGGTGCATCCTTCACGACACGATGCCCAAGAGCAATTCTTTGCCCCGTGGAATGTATCTTGGTACATAGTCTCGCATAATGCGGGAACTTCTTCGAATTGCATGAAGATGGTTGTGAAGGCTGGTTCGATGACAAACGGCACGAGAAAAAGAAAGGCAAACATACTAAACGTTCCAAGCAGGATGAAGAAGGCTGTTGTGTAAAAGAGCAGCTTCTCCTTGAAAGTACGTTCTTCAGGCGGCTCGTCACCCATTGCCTTAACGATTTGTTTTTGGTTTTTATTTTAATTTTTTTATTTTTAGTTGTTTGAGGTTACGATATAAGGATTGCGCCTTTGAATCTGTTCTTTTTGCTTATAGAGGGAAGGCTCTGTAGTTTTAGGCTCGTCTTAGTATCACAGGGGCTCCATTATGACTACTTGAGGTCGGATGAGGACATAGATTCTAATTACTAAATGCCATTTACTAACCAATGATTGTGGTATGGCAGTAGCAGTACAACTCCTTTCCACAATCATAACGTTTCATTATATCTATCTTACACTCGCTCGCACACATACAATCTCACATAAGCACCAATTCCGGATGGAAATCCAGTTATCCTTGTGCTTTTGCTTTAATAGCACTGGGGCCTTGTGTGTGACGTACTATTCGTGGTGTACAAAGCCACCCTCTCTATACATATATACTCGTATCAACCCTTCGAATCGGGGTCGACTATACTGTAGATTCTAAATGGAGGATTCTGATGTCGATGTCGAAACGCAACACAACGTCGCGTCGTCGACAATCGGCTCGGCACCTTTTACCCACTCCGAATAAGGATTCAATTATGGTTCATAACATTTTTAATTAAACATGTCGAGCCATAAAGGCGAATCCTTTATTTTCAATTTTCAAAAACAAAAAAAAAATTATAATCACTCATACGCCACCCAACCACCAACCACAACCACTACCACCGCTAATCATCAGCTGTGGATGGTAACTTTGGACAAATTTCTTATTTAAAAATTTATTAAGAAATTTTCAACCGAAATAGCATACACACATACACGACACCGAGGAATAAAAACGCACAGTCTCACTAATTTCTTATGTAACATAACAAAACAAAAAGGACACTATACACTTTTATTTTTGCAGGGGGACGAGGGGGAGGACCGTTAAAAAGGATAATAGAACAACTCCCCTATTTAATTTGATCCTTATGATTAAGTAACCATCTAGTATTGTGTTGGGTATGATTCATTAGATTCGAGGATTTACCGAAGATTTTGAGAATTCATGCGTGATGGACGGACGGAATTGCATAAAAAAAACATATTTCACTAACACGCGACAATGGTGACGACGACAACGACGACGATGATGACGACGTTAACGGAAAAAGGAGCAATAATTTTTTTTTTCTTATTTGTACAAGTTAACAATAATTATAATATTGGTTTGCTTTTTCAATATTCCGAGTGTCGCCGTAGTAGAGTCCCTCTGGCTCCTTTTGTTCCTTTGGGGTGTGTGTAGTTTTTATGTAACCTTGTTGCAGTGAATGTATGATTGTGTGAGTTTGTGATAAATTTGTTTTAACAAAAACGCGACTTGCAATCCTTTGTGCAGTAGTGGCAGCATGTTTTGTCCCTTCTTATTGCATTCATTATAAAATTTGCTTTCAACTAACTCTTATGGCATTGTGTGGTAGAGCATTACGAAACACCATATACAACACAAACACACACGTAAACCTAAAACAACGAAGAGGTCCTTTTCAGTTGGAGTTTCTTTTGCACCCACCGCTAATACATATCAAACAAATGAATCATAAAAAAAGACGAATTAAGCGAACGAGTTTCGAATGGTTAAGAAGAAAAAAAACGATGAAACCGACCGATTTTCTTCAACGATTTAGAAAATTTTTTTCTTCGATATTTTAGATATATATATATTTTTTTTTTAATTTATGACCTGAATAGAGCAGGTCAATTATATATTTATATTATTAATTTTTGTATGCAAAAAAAAATCGGGCACACTATTTCATTATAATAACACCAGAGTAGTGCTTAACTCGCCAAGGAAGGACTGTCACTGATGAGAGAGTTTTGGAGAAAAAAGCTCTATACCCCGCGTTTGATGTCGGAACTCGGAACATTCCGAACACAAAGGATTATGTTGTAGTTCTGGTCTAGAGAGGAAGAAGTAAGACATATACAAAACAACAATAACCAACATATACTTCTGTACTGTTTTGTTTCTAACCTAAAAAAAAAAGTGTGTTTATAAATAGTTCTGCGCTAGGCCACTCTAGAGAGCATGCTACATGCTAAAGAGAGGTACTTTTTTGTTTTTGAGCAGTAATAAAATTCACAATCAGAGATGTGTAAAAAGCTCAGAGAGAAAGTTTTTTCTTTTATATTGAGAAGACATTTAAGAGAGAGCTTTCGGACTTGAAATGACATTTAAAACTGGCAAGAACTTTCTGAATCTATTTTTTGACGTTGTTCTTTTTATTTTGTCATCTATTTGGGCCAGTTGACCAAACCTAGTGAAATAAAGGCAACCAACAAAAAATGATATAAATCTTCGATAAAAAAGGAAATTGGTTTGGGTTTAAGTCATTAAGCAAAGCTGATGTCCTAAAGGTTTTTCTTTTCTATTCTATAGTGTAGCGATATAAAGAATGTTTTGCAAATAAATTTGACATCTTTGTGCGCGCGCAAAAGATCCTGAAGAGGATAAAATGTTTTATTTTAGGAATACTATAAGTGTGGGTTTTATTTTAGGTACGGTTTTGTTCGTTTATTTTATTTCTTTGACAAACATTTTTGCGGATACAAGCTCATTGACGTAGAGAGCAATATTGTTTCGTTTTAAAAAAAGATTTTTCATAATTTAAATTTATGAAAATTTTTTAATTTAATTTAAAAACATTTAAGTTTTTTTAATATTTTTAAAATGAAATTAGATGTTAGATCAAATATAAAAAGAAAAAAAACATCAGTAAAGTTCACTTAAGTACTTGGCTTTGAAAATCACAGCAGTTGCTACCGGATAATCAGCAGCGGCCTTTGCTTGAATATCCTTAGCCGTTGCAAATAATAATAATACCAAGAGCTGATATTTATATCTTGATAGGGTGGCAAATTTTGAATGCCAGACTTATTTTCAAATTATGTATTTTCGAATTTTAACAACTAATATTGCAATTTTTATTACACAACTTATCTGAATACAGGGTTTGAAAAAAAATTTTCAAAGTTTATATAGAATGCATGCAAGATGTTGTCCAGTAAAATAATTGTACAGGAATGTTAATTTATTTAAAATAAGGAATACGGTTCGTGATGAATATTTTCGCAGTTAATACCATTTTTGCTTAGAAAGTATAGGTGGGAATTAAGCGTGTATAAAAATTCTGTTTTCAAAATTCTTCTTTTAAAATTGTTTTTGGTTATACTCAGAAAAAAAATAAGTATACGCAACAGTGCACTAAAACAATCTAAGTCCTATGTATGGAATTGCTTTTAAAATTGAGCAGTGACGCTTAAAAAGGGGATATAAATATTTTGCATAATGGTGTTTGCTACATTTATCACAAATTACAATAATTTTTTAATTTTTACTTGCGATATACATATGTAGGTACTATAGGGCAAGTTTTGCATTTGGAAAAAAATCGAACTCGAGATTTTAAACACAGTTGATTTTACGATGATATAGAACACGATATAGATCCCGCAATTCCGTCTGTCTATCTGTCTATATAACGATCTACAGCTTAAACGGCTGAAACGATTTTCTTCAAACTTGGTATTCAAGCGTTTTAGGTGATTATAAGAAGGTTTTTTTTAGTAATACAAATTCTATATACTACTGAAATACGTCAGCCAAGTAGAATACTTAGCACTATAATATTTGGACTTGTTGAATTATTGATTCAAAATAGCTTTTAACGACCTTTAGTCCAACAAAAATTGGTTTTAGGTGATTGTCCAAAATATATTTTTGAATCGTTGTTTATTGCCATACAAATTTTTCTACCGTCTTAAGGCGCCAGTTATAGCTTTCATTGAAAATTTTGACTATCAATTCTGAGACACTTAAACACATAAAACTGATGTCGTTTTGGTACCAAAATGAAGGCAATAAGATATATATTATTTTTTGTGAACAAAATATTTTATTTGCCCTACCAATTTCTTGTAAATTCACTTTTGATTTTTCAATGATGAAAAGCATTTTCAATGATCATTCAATGATCATTGAAAAATCAAAAGTAAATTTACAAGAAAGTGGTAGAACAAATAAAATATTTCTTTGACAAAAAATATTATAAACCTTTTATACCTTCATTTTGTTACCAAAACATTATCAGTTTTATTTGTTTAGGTGAATCAGAATTGATAGTCAAAGTTTTCAATGATGAGTTTCAATGAAAGCTATAACTGGCGCCTAAGTATCTTGAAAACGGCTCTAGCGATTTTGTTAAAAATTGGTGTGTGTACTATTTTGGTCTACATTTTGGCCAACATTTTTTTTTCTTAATAATTTGTTATTAATAACCATTTTATTTATTTCCGACTTCTCAAAAACGACTCAACGCATACACGCGTTCTTTTTGTATAAAAATCCTATTTTTTTTTAATATCATGCAGGCTTAAGAACATAATTGAATATGTTGGTCAACTTCTACAAAACGGTGTGAGATTTTTACCTGGGATTATAGGTACTATAAGGCAAGTTATGCATTCGTCGAAAAAAAAGTTTTGAGATAACAATCAAACATGACATTACGATGATAGCGAAGACGAAAAAAGATGGTCTAAAAATTCTGTCCGTCTGTATGTCTGCCTGTCAATCTGCCAGTATGTCAGTCTGTCGGTCTGTCAGTCTGTCAGTCTGTCAGTCTGTCAGTCTGTCAGTCTGTCAGTCTGTCAGTCTGTCAGTCTGTCAGTCTGTCAGTCTGTCAGTCTGTCAGTCTGTCAGTCTGTCAGTCTGTCAGTCTGTCAGTCTGTCAGTCTGTCAGTCTGTCAGTCTGTCAGTCTGTCAGTCTGTCAGTCTGTCAGTCTGTCAGTCTGTCAGTCTGTCAGTCTGTCAGTCTGTCAGTCTGTCAGTCTGTCAGTCTGTCAGTCTGTCAGTCTGTCAGTCTGTCAGTCTGTCAGTCTGTCAGTCTGTCAATCTTTCAGTCTGTCAGTCTGTCAGTCTGTCAGTCTGTCAGTCTGTCAGTCTGTCAGTCTGTCAGTCTGTCAGTCTGTCAGTCTGTCAGTCTGTCAGTCTGTCAGTCTGTCAGTCTGTCAGTCTTTCAGTCTGTCAGGCTGTCAGTCTGTCAGTCTGTCAGTCTGTCAGTCTGTTAGTCTGTCTGTATATATGTATAGACTCCTACAACCCAAATGGGTGAGCCAAATTGCTTCAAACTTGGTATATAGAGTTTTTTTGGAATTGTACAGAGGGGAAATTGAAATTTTTTTAGCTCAAAAAAAAACGGTACCTGCCATATAGCCGTTACGTTGAAACCTATTTTTTTCGGAAACGGCTCTAACGATTTTGATAAAAAAATCAGTGCGGCTTTTTAGCTACGACCGGTCATATGGATGGAAAAAAAAATTAGAAAAATGTCTAAAAACGGTACTTTCCATAGGACCGTTTTTTTTTCTTTTCGACTTTCTCATAAACGGCTCAACCGATTCTTTCGAAATTTCACACATATATAGGCTTAGGTTGCCCAAATTTACCGCGTACCAAAATTTTTAATTAATATTTTTTTGTATTTTTAAAATCATTTTTAAGAAAAAAATTTAAAAAATTGATATTTCGAAAACTGCTCATTAAATTTTTTTCAAAAATTATATTTATATGTATTTTCTGAACACCTATGAATTGGGGTTTTTGAATTTTTTTTAAAATAATTTCAAAAAGTTTTTAAAAAAAATTAAAAAAAAAACTTTTTTCTCAAAAACCGCTACACAGATTTTTAAATTTTTTTTTCGTAAATTCAAATTTAGCAAAGAAATAAAATTACGTACTTTTTTTCAGCTCAAATTAGTTTAAGTATTTATTTCTACATTTTGAATTATTTTTTCTTTAAAACAGATTTAATCTTTTGTTTTTAAGTTTATATTAATAAATATTTGATATGTTCATACCAATTTATTTTAGAACAAAATTTAAAAAATGTTGCATATGTACATATAAACAAAATTGAGTTAAGAATGACTTTAAAAATATATTTAGATTTTTAATAGAAATCTTTTGCATAAGATGTCATCGAACATAAGAGCAAGTTCGTGCGATCCAGTGGTGCATTTTATTTTTAAAGTTAACAATCTAATTCAACAAACATATTAAACAATATATTAGATATCCTAAAACATTCTGAAAAGAATAAGGAAAATTATAAAATTGGTTTCAAGTAAATCGGTTGAGTACTTTCTGAGATTAGCCGTGACAAAATTAATAATTGTTTCGTCTTTATATAATATATATAATAGTAAAGATTTAGGTTTTAAGTCACACGAATATTATGTACCTTGCCGCTATCATAGGGGCCATAGTTGTGTGAACCTTTATTTTTGGGAAAAATATAATTTTTATAAGAAGCTTAATTATCAAGTTCGAAGAAAATCCAATCAGCTTTTTAGAATCGTCCTACAGATGGAATTGCGGGTACAAATTTGTTCGTGTTCTCCGTCATTTTATTGCCAAATTGGATTGAAATACCCTGAACAATTGTTTTCCCAAATAACAACAAAAACGAATAAGATCTTATTTACTTTTTAATATTTAATAATTTTATCAATGTTTAACCTACTAATACCTTTAGGAATATGTAGTTAGATTATTATTTTTAGTTAAATGTCTGGATTTAGTCTTAAGATCTTCAAAGGGATTGGCAATACTTTTGTCCCACCTCGTAGGTTATCGTTTCCTAAAAACATATCAGAGCTTATTGTATTCATATGATTTTCCAATGTCTGCTCAGAATATAAATAGATTCAAATTGAGGACTTTGAGCTCACATCTAGGTTAACGAATTATTTGGAGAAACAAGACTCTGCACAGTACTGCCCTAATTTGCCAATGAAATAAATAATACAAATATTAAAGTTTTCCAACAAATTAAAAACAATTTAAATTACTACTACTTGCGTAATCTTTTTTTAATAATTTTAACTACAAGCCTATAAAACCTAAGATCTTTTAAATACAACCATGCACAAGTTAGAAGGAATAAAAAGATATACAAGAATTTTTCTTGGCACAGTGGGTTTGAGAATCAGGTCTTTTCTATCTCATTATATCCCACGGGCAGCATGCAATTAAAGCTGGGGTTATAGAAAATAATACTGCCCAGTGTGGGGCTCGAACCCACATGTCAAAGTTACAGCAGTCAAGCACTATATCTTCTGCGCTATTGCCACACACTTTTGTTTATAAAGTAAGACTTTATTGTGGGTTTTTGATGTTTTACATATAAAATGAAAAAAAAAACCTTCTTCTAATCAAAAATCAATAAATTTTCTATTTAAGTAAGAACAAACTCTACTAAATCAAAATACGCAGACACACAGACTACATTTTTGGCTTAAGCTATATGGCGTATTCTATTAAAAGAAACTAACTATTTTCATATATATATTTTTGTATTTATTAGATAATTCTTGGTCTATAGAACAATCATTGGTTTGCCCACTTGTTCACATTGACGAAGAGCCTACATAGGTAGTTAAAATGGCGGTCAAGAGGGAAATCGGATCTAGACCCAAGTAGCGTTGGAAACCGCTATTTCGTACCGTTGAGGCAAAAAGATTTGGCTTTTGATTTTTGTATCAGACAGTTCTTTTAGATCATAAAGAACAATCGGTTAGATTCTTCAACCTTCTGTTGGATTCCGAAAGGAGAATTGAAAGAATTTTGCTCTTCATAGAAGGAAGTAGGAAAGAGACATTCTCTGCAAGCGAGCTATTAAGGGCCGATCGCTCTCGGTCTAGCTCGTCTGCCCGTTCATTATCCTCGATGTCCATGTGTCCTGGGACCCAGAGTTAGGTGACTCTATGGTTAATGTCTAGATTATCAAGCTCATTTCGGCAGTCTTGAGCCAGTGTTGAAGATATTTTTGTCAAATTTACGGTCTTTGATTATTGCTGTTGGACTTAGCTTAAGAATTTGGACGCTTCTATTACATACTTCAGCTAAAAAGACGTTATAAAAGTAGAGAAGTCGGAAACATCTAATGATTTTTTAGATAGGTCGGTAAATATGTTTACGTCGAAATCTTTTGACACTTCGTCATTTTTCCAATTCTACCCAGTTGGGAAGATAACTTTAAATCTTTTGCTGAGGCTCTGCATCCTTATAGGGTGCAGTAGTCAGTGTTTGTCCATAGAATATTTGGTCGAATTAATTTCACTGTTTTGCTGTGACACTAAGGTTTGGCAAACCATCATGATGACTCTTTAAGTCTTTGCGAGCTGCAAGATACCAGATGTTTAATGTGGAGGTCAAGAGGTAAGATACATACTATTGAGTTGTGAAGCAAAGACTCTATAGTCTCTCTCTAGAGATATAGATGCTCTATTAAAATACCCCAAAACATTAGATTTCCTCAAAGGAATTAATTTGGAAAACGTACCGTAGAATGAGAAATATCATCCAGTTCTGTGGAGGGAATAATAGATCCCAAGGTCTCAGTGTGCATCAACACCTCAAATACATTCATCAATCTTTGAATTCTTTGGAGGATCATGATCGAGTCATTCAGAGGCTTTCATAAAGTTCAACAGGTTTTTGCCTCAGAGATTGAGAGCTCTTTCACATAGGTGATCATTAATGAGCCCCATTTTCAAAACACAATAGGCTGACGACGGACGCGAAGGTATGCAGGAACACCCTTTTGGAATTCTTCATTATCTTAGATATGGCTTAAACATGCATTAAACATTTATCTAATAGTCACTTTGGCTTGTAAACAATTATGAACAAACAGAGTACCGACTTCATTTAACCAATTTCTCTACAAAAAATGTATATGGGACTTAATACCTAAATGGGAGAGATTAATATGTATCTACTTCATTGAAGGAAAACAAACACGTCAAACAAATTTTTTAATATCAAATTCCAATGTCGAATACCCACATGTAAGTTCATTTTAATATGGTAAGCCTAAAGTCTCGTTGTGGTATAATATTTTTGATATGCATGTCCTCTCGAAACCTTTAAATACCCAAGAGACTTAAATGTCCAATAACATTATAGGCTGAAGGACCTTCCTTAAAAGAGGACTTTATCTACAAAAAAATCAACTGCCTATATTGAAAGCCTTTCTGATACTCGTATGTCAACATCACTTGATTCCCATTTCTGTCACAATCCACTTTCCTACATATTTTACTAATATTTTTATATGTCAATCTTTATTTATGTACCTCCACCTAGAAATGGGTGACTCACCATTTCGATAAGAAGAAAAAAATATCAATAAAACTAAAAGGCTAATACTTTCGCAGCGAATGCAATTTTCTGCACGTGCTGCTACCCCAAGAACCACAAACAGTTGTTGAAAAACAAAGTATAGTAACAAACCACGGCCAAAAGTAACAACAAAAATAGCAATAGTATCAGGTAGAACTAGGTATATGTCCACCTTCTTCTTAACGATACCCGCCTCAAACCTCTGGCGGTAAGCGGGTAAGCACACCACATTTCAATTAACCTATAAACCATTCCCTTACCATCAATATTTTATGTTATCTATATTTCACCATCCGTAAGCTGAAGCTCTCCCAGAGATAAAAGTCAAGCCCACACAGGACATGCGCACAGAGGATTCTCTGGAACTCACCGAATCAAACCAAAAATCCAAAAAAAAAAACAGTAACTCGTCCTCTTCACATATAAGTGTCAAAAAAAAGAATTTTCCAGTTTTCAGTTTTGGTGGACGTTGTTTACAAATGACGTGAGAATAAAACCAAGAAATATCCTTCGAAAATATCCTTCCTCTCCAGTACTTCATCGGAACAACAATTATTCAAAGTGCGGATAAGAACATGGATATTTTCCTATAAGAAAAATAAAACTAAATTTAGAAGAAAATTCTTGATAATTTTTTTTGTTGTGAAAAACCAATAAAAATAAATTACTCAAAGGATTTTGTAGAGTCCTGCTTCGGAACGTGTAATACCAGTTCAAGTGCACTGGTTCGCTGGTGCTATACAAACAGTTTGTGATATAAGTGGTATGAACTACTCCACCTTAGAAAGGACTTTAAAAATAAAAAAAATTAAATACAAGTTGCTTTTAAATTTTGTTGAAATAATCGTTTTGTACGGGAAGGAAAGTCCTTTGAATAATAGTTATAAAAAATTCCTTTAAATATTTTAAGAATTTCTACGACGACACGGCAGAAGTGTGTTGGAAATCAATGAAATTGTCTACCGAAGACAATCGGACAATGGAACAGTGTTAAAAATAAATTACAAAACGGACT
Organism: Philhelius pedissequus; assembly: GCA_910595825.1. Classification (NCBI taxonomy): domain Eukaryota; kingdom Metazoa; phylum Arthropoda; class Insecta; order Diptera; family Syrphidae; genus Philhelius; species Philhelius pedissequus. The sequence continues at coordinate 147,997,867 of OU343162.1, read as the reverse complement.
CCATTTGCAGGAAAATTTATACCCCAGAAGGATACACATACATACGCACACATTCGCGTATAACACAATATTTTCATTCTTGAGTGATATAATTATTGCAGGTGAGTTGAGGTTGTTTAATCATTTCTCACCCAGTACGGTCATTACGTATATGGCACACAAAACAATTATGCCTTCCTTTTTTTCCTACATGCATATAACGCCATATCTAAGTTTTGCATTAATAATATACAGAAAGTAACCATTGCCGTTATTTGTACATATATGTATATGTGTTTGTGTATACTTATACATACATATATTTGAGGCAACACAAAAAAAAACAGCAGTGAAAGTGCCAAGACCGTGTGATACAATGTATATTTGGAAAAACTGGCTACAGTTAGATGTAGGTCTATAGGTTAGGAGAGCCTCCTTAATTTATGTGGTGGAAACAAAAATCGAAAAGGATACAGGCAGTAGAAGGAAGAAAAAAATACATTTTATTGCATCTATGTTATATATGTATATGTCCTTTCACAATGTTGCTGTAGAATTGAATTTTCTGAAAAATTTTCGCCGACTAATTATTTTTAATTTTAGTAAGCTTGTATTATTAAAAATTTGGTCTATCAGAATGTCAACATGAAATGTCAGGATGATATGTTTTATTTTTGTATTGTAAAACAACTGAATTAGTGTGTCAAACATTCTAAAATCGAATGGTAACCTTTTGTAAGAAAGTTACTAAGTTATAAAAATGAATAGGTAAATTATGGATTTTTTTGAGTGATATTTAGAAGTCCGCCGATGCGAAAAGAAAATACATATTTGTTGGTATCTCAGATAATGCAATAAAATCCTCCTACGAATTACAAAGAAGTAACAAAAAATCCCTGTGTAAAAAAAGGAGAAAAAAACTCATTCGAATATCATGGTTTCGCATAGAGTTACTAGTATGGTCAATATTTCAATAGATTTTAAAGGATTTATGCAATTTGAACACAAAGACACTATTTCACCAGATTTTTTTCAATACATTTTTCGTACCTCTTGAGTTTGGAAAAGAAACAATAATTCGGTCTTTACATTTCGGTAAATTTTGTTCGTTTCATTATAAATTCGTAATTCAAATGTGCTTCAAGGGAGGTAAAGGGTTATCCATTTTGCGGTTTCAAAAGTAAACGTAAATAAAACACATATAAATTTTTTTTTTCATGATATTTCTTTTTTGTTATAAAGTTTGAACGTTGATATTATGTGTGAAACACTACATAATTTAAATGACCACCACGCGAATTGTTGCAAGCATCGATTCTTTTGAAGTAATTTTCGACCACTTTTTGACACATATTGGGCGGTATCTCAGCCATAACTTGACGAGTGTTGGTTTTCAAGTGCTCAAGAGTTAAAGGTTTATCTGCATAAATACGGTCTTTCGCGTAGCCCTACAAAAAAAAAGTCCAGCGGTGTCAAATCGTCATGATCTTGGTGACCAGCTGATATCGCCACGACGAGAAATTACGCAGCCAGGAAATGTCTCTTGCAATAAAGCCATATTCGCTCGAGTTGTGTGGCATGTGGCACCTTCTTGTTGAAACAACATATTCTCCAAGTCGTATTCTTCAAAAGCAGGCAAAAAAAAGTCGGGTATCATATGACCATAATGCTCCGAATTGACGGTGACAGTCCTTCCATCGCCGTTTCCGAAGAAGTAAGGTCCAATCACACCTCCGGACCAAAGAGCGCCCCAAACAGTGACTTCGAATTCCATATTAATTATTCTTTTCTTAATAAATCCAAATATCGGTGTTTTTACTATTTCATAAGTCAAACAGTTCTTTAAAGTGTAACAAAGTACGAAAAACTTTGGTTACAGGAATCATACGATACATGTGTTATTTATTTTGTCGCCACTGTAGGTGCTATAGGGTAAGTTTTTTTTTTTGAAAAAAAAATCGAACTCAAGATTTTAATTAAACTTGACATTACGATGATAGAGAACACTAAAAAAGTGGGTTCCGCAGTTCCGTCTGTCTGTACAACACTCTGCAGCCCAAACGGCTGAAGCGATTTTCTTCAAACTTGGTATTCAAGCGTTTTAGGCGAAGATTTTTGAATCGTTTTTTCGTTTTTCATCATACAATTTTTTCTATAATATCTCGAAAACGGCTGTAACGATTTTGAAAGAAATATGTGCACTACAATAGGCATATTCAATAGTTTGATCTAATTTTTTTTTAATATTCTGTCATACTATTTGCCATACAACCATTTCTTATTGATTTTCGACTTTCTCATAAACGGCTGGACGGATTTCGATCAAAAGTTTTAGATAGAAGATCTATTAAATTCTAAATAATACTGACTACCAAAATTTTGGAAAAAATTATTTTTGGATTTTTGAAGAAAACAATATTTTTTTTTGTGAAAATTCAATATTTTGAAAACGGATTACGATTATTTTTCGAAATTATAGTTTTAACCTTATATTTTTCAATACATAAAATTGGCATATAATTTTTTTTTTAGAAAAAAATTAAAGAAATTTTGTATATAAAGATTTAGTAAGAAATCTACTTAGAAATATAAGTATATATTTTGCGTTTCTACTAAGGATCTTGTTTATAATTAAATGTAGTGCAGTGAAATTATGTCAAGCGTCATTGTGCCAAATTTTTAAATTGGACCAAATATTAACAATTGCTTTAATGACGCTCAAGTAAAGCGTCATAGGGCCAATTCGGCACAAAGACCCTATGAGTACAAACTTGGCTTAAGTTTAAAGAATACATATAGGTATATATAAAGTTGTCGGCGGGCGTATAAAAAGCTCGTAAAAATTTTGTTCACATATGTATTTTGTTATTAACGGTACCTGCCATAAACGATTTTTTTTATTTTCGTCTTTTCTTAAAAACTGCTTGATGGATTTAAAACGAAATTTTATTAGGAGGCTCTTTTAATTATAAACAATTCTGAGAGTTTTTGAAAAATATAATTTGGTTTTTGGAAAATTCAATGTGTCGAAAACGGGTTGCCAATCTTTTTTTAAATTCTGTTTTTAAATGTATATTGATTAATACTTAAAATTGCCATACATACCAATATTTTTTTAGAAAAAAAATTAAAAACATACTAAGCCGTTTCTACGAAGAATCTTGTGAATACGATGTGATCGAACATAGAAGCAAGCACGTGCGATCCAGTCATTCATTTTATTAATACATTGTACGCACTCTCAAAGAGTTACGATTATGATTACCCTTAAAACCATAAAAATACAGTGCGAGGGATTAGGAAAATACATTAGTATTAACATTAGTTTTGAATGTTTGAACATCATAATGTGAGGGAAAGTAGGACCGTGTAAACCGTTCCACATTCATGAAGTTCAGCTAAAGAAGGAATCTCTATACTTGACAGTACGAACGACGTTGGGCTCAAGGAAAGCTGAAGAACATTCCTAGGAGCGCTTATATTATGGTTGAATATTTTTAGGTAACAATGTGTCAAATATCAGTGATGACAATCTACGGGAAGTATTTTTTTTTTAATTTTCCAATATGATTATAATTTTTTTTAGTGACTTCTCCAGTCAATCGTCTACTAGTCCTGAACCCGTGGTCCAAAAAATATGGGGTACCATAAGATAGGTCTTGAATAAATACACATTGGTGTCAAATGTCAGTGATGCCAATCTACGAGAACTGGTTATATGGCTAGAACATTGTTTATAAAAATTTAAAAATTATAAAAAGATTCCAATAAGTGTTAGGAGTTCCTGCCCAAATGTGGAAGTTATATTCAAACTTTATAGATTATAACCTGATCAGAAGGCTGGAAGAATTTCTTGTATCTACGAAGAAAGTATTAACACTGAGCAGCATATTTGGCAACACGGAATTTGTGATCATTCCACAAAACGTAAAAGCACAAACCAATTACTAAAAGCTGATCAATTTTCGTTCTCATGGATAGCGGTACTTAAAGACAGAATACATCACTGAGTTTGCTAATTATTAAATTAAACATAGGTATTTTTTTCTTCCCCATTGGACAATGCTGTCGAGGTCTGAATTTAATAAGCTTATAATATGCTGCGGTTGCAGTTTCACATCAGAAGAAGAAGGAAGTGAACAATTTAATGGGTTAGAAATTCCAGATAAGAGATCATTAATTAAAATGAGAAAAAGAGTTGGAAACAAAACCCTGGGAAGGTGTTTTTATTTTTTTAAGAATAACGGTACGTTTTTTTTAAAACGGGGGGTGGCCGTGGCGCGATAGTTGTGTGCTCGACTGTCAACCTCCTGGACGCAGGTTCAATTCCTGCCGTTGTCTATGCCGTCTAATTTTCCATTAAAAATCTATTCTAAAAATTGTCCTAAAATGAGTTGCTGGATTACTCATTACATGCTGTTCAGGCATAACACTAACAACATGTGATTGAGTTAAACCAGTAAACCCATAAATATGACAAAGAAATAAATAAAATAATGCGAATTTTAAGAGACATAGATAAATCAGACATGGTAGTTTTCTCCCCATTAGTTCAGCCGCCATCCCTGGAGATAAATCTGAGACAACAACCAGCTCGCGCCACACATTTTTCCTATCCCTCTTTCTCTTCTTTCGCATGACGCCCGCGTTGTGTTTAAAGCATAAGGGTAATAATAATCCCTTGAGCGCGTGAAAGATTATACAAAAAAAAAAAAAAAAAAAAAAAAAAAAAAAAAAAAAAAAAAAAAGTTAAATCTCATTTGTTTAAAAAACGGCTCCAACGATTTTAATAAAAAAAAATATTTATCAGATCATTAATAAATTCTGTTTGTAGTTTTCGATTTTCTGGAAAACTTCAGTTCAGTTCAGTTGAGTTTTTTTTTTTTTTTTAACTCAACATTTTTCAAAACTTTTTTTGAATAAATTTCGAAAACCACTCAATCGATTTCTTCTTTTGTATTTGGTATTTTTTTTTTTTTTTTTGACATAAATGTAGGTACCTACTCACAGGTACAGGAATATGTACTCAGAAAAATCATTTTCGTAAAAGACAAAATCAACAGGAACTACTATTCATATATTAGGAAACCTTTAAGAATTTTTTTTTCAAAAACGGCTCCAAGAATTTTGATAAAAAATTAGTGTGTTAGTGCAGTCCACTTTAAAAAATAAAATATTTTATGTTGCATTTTTATTGGTGGTATTTTCTCTGGTACCACATTTTATATTTTCGACCTTCGACTTTATTGCATGAATCGATTATATTTTTTTTTGTAATCAGAAAATTAAAACTTTAAATAAAATTCCATTTCAAATTTTCAAAAAAAAAATTGTTTTCGATTTAAGAAAAATCAATTTTTCTTAAAAGTAGATTTTTCAAAAACGTGTCATTGAATTTTTTTTATTTAAATTTTTTTCCTAAAAATGGTTTCAAAATTTTTCAAACAATTTTTTTTAAGCCGTTATAAGAATAAGTTCGTACAATCAAGTCGCGCATTTTATTCTTTTCAAAAAATGAGGCAAGTAAGTATGAGTTATCTACACATAGCGGTATTCTCTTTAGAGCCCTTATACTAATTACTTTTTCTTTCCACTTTTGAATGGCATGAATGTGTAAGAGATGTTATTTTAGCCAAATGATGCTTCTTGTCATATTGAAGCAAAACCATTAATTTTAGGAAATATTCGATGGGCGCATAACATCACGTAACGGAAATGTAATCTTACAAGATTTCCTGATTCGAGAAGTTATGAATATTTTTTTTGGGAAGGATAGGTAAGCAACGATATTCATCACCAACAACCGACGCATTGGAAGTCGACAATATTCGAGATACAGGGATGATGGCCACATTGCTTGGCATTTGTTTCTAGAAGCTTAAGTAAATTATGTGAAAAGAGTCATATTGGGAGGTCACATAAAATTAAAGTAACAACGGAAGAAAAAAATAAATTTTAGTGCCGATGCGGAAATGACCACGTTTATGGGCAAAAATTTAATTTCACATGGACAATTTTTCTTCCACTACCCTTTGCACACAATTTTTAAATAGATACTATAAGGCAAGTTTTGCATTTGGAAACAAAAGAATCGAAATTGAGATTTTAATTAAACTTGACATTACGATGATAGAGAACACCAAAAAAGTGGCTCCCACAATTCCGCCTGTCTAAGCGGCTGAAACAATTTGCTTCAAGCTTAGTACTTAAGCGTTGTAGGTGATTCTTTCAAATAGATTGTCAAATCGTTTTTTATTCCCAAAAATAACGCTACTTGCCATACAGTTTTTTCTACAATATTAATGATATCGAAAACGGCTCTAACGAATTTGATAAAAAAAAGTGTGTGCACTACATTAGATATAGTGTACATTTTGGTCAACATTTTTGTTTTAATATTTTGTTATTAACGGTACCTCCCATACAACCTTTTTTGTGATTTTCGACTTTCTCATAATTGGTTCTACGGATTTTGATAAAAAAATTATATAGTAGGTCCTTCAGATTATAAATAATACTGCATACCAAAATTTTTGAAAAAATATTTTTTTTTTGCACTTTTGAAAATAAAATATGTATTTCGAAAACGGATGGTGTTTTTTTTTTAATTTTTTTTTAATTTGTATTATTTTGACACACCAATCCTGTTTATAAAAAAATTAAGTAAAAAACGACTTTAAAAATATATTTCAATATATTTAGCCATTTCTATTAAAAATCTTTTAGATACAATGCGATCGAACATAAGAGCAAGTATGAGCGATGCAGTCGTGAATTTTAATTTTAATGTTGTTACTCCCAAAAAAAATGTATTCTTGAAATAAAAAATCTTTGTCTGTTATATGACCCTATAAATCGCTATAACACGCTATAATTTCCTATAATTTAAATAAAATTATAGGTATATAAAGCTTAAAAGAAAATGTGAAATAATGAAAATTCAATGCTTTAGTTTTAGATTTTTCCTTATTTTTATCTACATAGAATTCATCGGAAAAGTAAAAACATACGTGCAACCACTAAGCGAAGGACCTAAATATAAAAAAAAGCAAGTGCTTAAAATATTCCTTCATTCAAATTAAAATTCTGAATGAGTATTTAAATCCTTACCATAATATCTCATACGACATACCTAATTCACTTGATTTTTTTTTTAATTTTCCAAGCGATAGATTCAATTACTTCATAACATCCTTTTGCGTAAGCGTGATTTGAATTCAAAAATATTAAAACCATTAAAAAAGAATATTTATATTAAAAAGTAGGTAGGGCCATAAAGTACATGTGTGTGTGTGTGGGTTCATAAAACCTTAATTTTATTTTTTTTTCCACAAAAAAAAAAATGGAACAAATCCACAACAAAATTCAATCACTAAATATTCCTGCACAACTTCAGCTGCCTCCTCAATAAATTTTCTTAATTTGAAAAAAATGGCAAAACAGCATGTCGCTTCATAAAATAATAAAGACCCAAATTGAAAGAAAAAAAAATAAAGGACGAAACATCACGACTCACAATCGAAACCCAAATACACAAACAAATAGCTGTTGCAGATTTATATCTATTTATGTACTTAATTATGTTCTGTTTCTGCTTCTGTTTATAAAAAAAAAATATCCTAGTTTGATGGAAATTACCAACTAAATATTGTTTCTAGGCATCCATAAAACATATCCAATGGAAGTGAAACCTTTTCAGTTCACTTGTCCTTATAGTTTCCCTTTTAACTGTTTAACATTGTCAAAAAAAAAACAACCATCCGAGAAAATGAGAAAGGAAGGCAGTATATTAGGTGGGTAAAAAAAATGTTCCAAGCCAAATGAAAATAAAGGAAAAAAATATATGGCACAAACCATTACTTCCTTTCAACCCTTGCCAAACCCTTGCCCCATCCCAACTATTTTAGCAAACATAAAAAAAAAAGGCCAAAAGAGAGAAAAACTTTATTGATTCAATGCGCGCGCACTACTTTGATTTCTGCAGGGATATATTTTTATACTCGGGGATACTGTTTGAAAAGTTAGAAATCTTTTCGCATACCGCATCAGAGCTATAGAGTGTCCTTAAATATGTGTTTGCTTTAATATGAACATTTTTTCGCAAAATCAAAAAAAAAAATAACAAACAAAATTTCAATTAAGTTCTGAAAATAATGTAAAAAAAAACATGTGTGGTGTTGTAAATATATAATTGAGCAAAAAAGAACACATCCTTTTTCCGACAGGATATTTCCTCCTTCCGCAAATATTTTTTTGTACCTTTTCAAACGTTTCGCGAACAAAGATTGTGATTTCCATATCGATTGTGCTGAGAAAATTTCAATGTAGTCCTTTATTATCCTTTAACAAATAACTAAATTATCCTGTATCCTTTTTTGATGCTTATAAGAACCGTTGTGTCTTTAATTTAATATAAACAAACCTCAAATAGAATGGAAAATAATAATTTTTATAAATTATAGTGATTGATTCAGCAAATGTGATACATATACATACATACACACATACCTGCAACACATACAACACTATTCGTTGCATAACCTAGAAAAAAATTACATGAATCATAAAGCGTAGTACATATATTGCAAAAAAAAAAAATGTTTCTCCACCGGAAAGATTCCTAAAAAAAAAACCACGGCCGTCCGAAGTGATTTTTATTTTAATTTTGAAATTCCAAACTAAGATTGTGTTTTTTTTTGTTTCAAATTTTAATCAATTCAGCAAGTTGTAAGCAGTTATTCAGCAGCCTTTAAACTAACACTTACAAATAGTTACAACGGAAGAATTGATTGTTCAAGCAAATCAGAAGGACGTGTGCGTAGGATATGGGTAAGAAAAAGGTGCCCAGCGAGGATCTAATTGTTCCACCGCAGGACAACCGCATATGTGGCACAATATGCATTTGTCAGATGACTTTGGTTCTAAGTTCTGTCGCATTGGTGTATTTGACTGTTGCCATTTATATGCCATCGACTAGAGCTTTCAAGAGCGGAATTGATACTACCCCGGTCATGTGCACAACAACACGTGCTGTCAACAAGGACAACTGTGAATGGGGCTCCTGCGGGGAATGGTGTTTAAGTAAAACATCTGGCGCCTGTATTCAGATTTATGTCAATTTGAGAAACAATGGCACCAATTTAACCTTTCAGAATTGCACCAATTCAGCAAATAAAACTTGCTATGGCATCGATCAGGAACGCGCTGACAAGGCACGTTGCATTAATGATGAGTGTAAGAATTTGACGGGAACGTTCAATTGTACAGCTGGACAGTGCCTCAATATAACCGATGCCTTCGAGTGTGTGTTCAAGAATAGCGATCAACCGCTCAAGTGTTCAGGACGAAGGGGAAAAATCAATTGCATGGACATTAGCGGATTGTTCTCATGTGTTCGGGGAACGTGTCGAAAAATACGGACACCATACAATTGTGATCGACGGTGCGTCGATATTCCAACTAGAAATAAGAATGTCGTGATTTTAAGTGGGGACAAGGTGTACTTGTCCCAATGTCAGAATGCAATAAATTCCGAAACGGAGGAGGAAGTGTGGAACGAGTCGGCGGATAACGTGGTAATGGCATCATGCTACTTCATCAAAAACACTTCGGACAAAGTTGAAGCGGTAGATTGTATTAACGGCTCGGTGCTGGAAAACAACATGCTGACGGATTTGACGAATTTCACATACCTCAGCTATCTTCATGTGGCCGTGTCTTCGCCAATTGCCGAGATTGCCCCACCCGATATCGATCTGACTATTTCGAATGAGTCTCGCCTGATGATAAACCTGGAGGGCTGTGTGAACACCCTTCAGGATGAATGCCGTGACTTCTTGAAGGATTTCGGCCGTGATGGCAGTGATCATAATGCTCGTGCTCGTTTCCCATGCTTCTATGCCCCAACAAAGAAGGAAATCGTTGTGGCACGTTTCGATTTGGAAGTGACATATCAACAATTTGTCATTGCATCGACTGTTCCCACCGTGCTCTTTGTGGTTTCGTGCATCATTTTGATTTTGTGTCAGAAGACCGTCTATGTTGGGGATGATGCCAAGATGCGATTCAAGGGATGTGTAGATACTGACACAATTTTGGCTAAGAACAACATGGGTTCCCAGAGCAATTTGGGTGATACTGGTGGAGGAGGAGGCGATGAGGTTATGGCACTATGAGATCCGTCACGTAAGGATTAATTTTATTTTAAATTTTTTTTGTTCCTATTATTTTTTATCATTTATTTTCTTTTACTTCATTTAGTAAGCTAAAACTATTTAACAAAAAAAAAATACACAAACAGAAACATATTATTGCTATAGAGGCGTTGATGTTTTTTTCCATAAAATAATATTCTCAAAAACGTCTATCTATATTCTATCTGCTTTCAGTTGGAGCGGAATTTCATAGAAAATTATGTTCAGTTGTGTGTCATCGGGATAACCTAAAAAATCATGTGCTTATTGTAACTAAAATCTTTCCTTAAATAAAACCAAAACATGTATCTACTAATTCTAGTTTTTTCAAGTAGAATTTTCTATCTTTTATGTGTGATAGATAAAACATTAGATACATTATTATCTACGTTCATTAAGTCCTATTGTTGTTGTCATAATAATTTGGGTTAATTTGATTATCCTTTGAGATTCAATAAGGATCTCATCAGCTCGCATTACGAGTACAAGATTACCCTTTACAACACTGAGTCATAAATCCATTTAAGAAAGTATTGACACATTTTTTTTGTTATTGTTTGTTGTTTATTGTTAGATTATTACTATAGCGTGACTGCGGTGAATTCATGCGGACAAAAAAGTATACATGCACATAAATATGAACAAACAAATGTATAAAAGCGAAAAGATGGAGATATCACTGGGTGGTGGTATAGTGTTGGATTTATGGATAATTTTAATATTTTTGTTTTTTTTTTCCTTTCATTTGCTGTCGCAGCCGAAGTGGTACGAGTTGATGTTTTTTTTTTGTTAGACATTAAAAATCACTGCCGGAAAGTATGCACGATAGATAACTTTCAAAATGGCATAACGAATTTGTAGTTCATTTTAAAATCAAGTCTTCAAGTTTTTTTTAGTACTTTTAATAAAAAATATTATTATAATTTTTTTAAATAAAAATTAAAACTTTTTTAACTAATAAAAAAAACTCTGGAAAGCATTATTTTTTACAATAGAATACCTATAGGATGTTTAAATTTTGTTTAGTTCAATTAATTTAAAACTCAGAACTATGCACTTCGATTTACTACAAAATTCAAACACGGTGGATTTTAATTAAATTTAGAAAATACATTGGCGCAAAATTTTAAACGATTTAGTAAAATGTTAAATCTACTTTTAGCACTTTACTAAGCTAAAAAGATGATTGAGCTAATTTTAAACGATTTTAGCATTTTGCTAAAGTTAAAATCATGGAATGGCTACTTTAACTTTTAGTAATTTGCTAAATCCATTATGGAATCTGATAGTATATCAGCCTTGCACGCGGGGTGCCCAGGTTCGAGTCCTGCTGGTGCACAATTTTTTTTTGTAAATAATGAAGTTAAAATGATGAAAATAGAAATAACTAATACCTTTTTAAAGCACATATTGGGTTTTCATCAACATATAATTAAATTACCACGCATAACAACAATAATTGTGTTCCTCAAAATTAAACCCTACAAATGCTCAGCTTTCTGCTTAATTAGCAATTTACTAGTTTAGAAAAGGTTTAAAAATTTTGAGATAGTTATTCAATCAATAAGCACTTAGGAAATTGCTAATTAGTAAAATGTTAAGCCCTTAACAATGGGTTGTTTAAAATTTTGCGCCAATGTTTTTCGACCTAAAAGGGGAAACGATGCTTTCATCGGAGCCAAGGCCGTTGACTAATATGTAGATTAAAAGTCGAAAATCTCTAAGTTAAAATATGTTTGAGAAATTTTAAAGCATTGTAAAGTGTGTGCACTGATTAAATTGAATAGTATTTTTCTGAGAACGGAATCACCTTATGGTGTGGTTCATCAGAATTAAATTTCATTTCAAAAAGGAATGACGTTTGGAATAATCATATGAGATAAGGTCTGTGATGCTTAATTAAAATACAAAAAAAATGTACGCAAAAAAATAATATCACAAAAAAAATCAGGTATACTTTTTGCATTTGCATTATTTTAGGATTCTGAAATAAAACCAGCGTTGTGTACTTTGTGTAGACTGACTGTGTTTTTTTTGAAAACTGACTATTTCTACTAATTTTAGTCTAAAGTTGTATCAAGTTCAATTTCAAATACAATATGCAACGGGAATCGCTTGGTCTTATGTTCGGTATCACCGTGGCACAAGATTAGAAGTACAGTCGAAGTTCGATGACTCGAACCATCAATTGCCAAACAAATAATTCGAGTTATCAAGACTTCGAGTTATCAGGTAAAACAGAAAATTAATATAAATTACGTAATATAATAAGTACAGTACAGTACAGTACAGTTGTTGTGATTATTTAAAATATTCTGTTAAGCTTAACTGACGATGGATTTGCCGGAATGCAATATTTAATAGCCAAATCCACAAATAAGCCATAATAAAGATTGGAAACCTTCGTACGTTTCACCCCCCAAGACCCATTTGTTTACATTGTTGTATTTGTAGCTTTGAAACTCTATCCATGAATAGATGGGAAATCGAAAAGCAAAACAAAAACAAATTACTAGGTCTGTGTTGTCTATGTGTCTATAGGAAGAGGAACAGAAAAGATTCTTGTGTGCGTTTTTATCAATGTGTCTATTGGAAGAGGAACAGAAATGTTACTTGTGTGCGTGTTTCAGCTTGTAGGCAAATGTCAAATGATAGCAGAGGTTTCTGGTCTTTAAGTTATTAGTTTATGGCCACATCCTTCTTTCTTGACCCACTCTCCACCTCTTTTAGTAATTTAAATTTATCATCAAACGATTTTTTTAATGTACTTTTAACGACATTTCCACGTTAGATTTACTTTTAATAAAAACTTCACATTGCGCTGTTAACATCTACGTCAGTTTCTTTACACATTTTATTTCTCTTTTTTTTATTTTTAAAATAAGACTGAATTCGTATTATAATACATACGTATATCAACATAATAATGTGTGTTCTGACACCTGAACATGACAGCTTTTACTCACACTTAACGGAATTAGAATTTTCAACACACACTTATGTATACAAGGTATACAGAACATACATACACAGTGCCCACAAACGCAATGCATTATGAAATGAACTTGTAAAAATCCACAGAATTTGATAAATTCCGTAAACAAATTCGATTTATCGAAGGTGGCACCAAATAATATCTTCGAGTTATCGAGAAATTTGAGTTATAGAAGTTCGAGTTATCAAACAAAAATTACATGTAAACTTCAGGCTTCGCGCTATTGCCAACCAATTTTATTCGAGTTATCAAATATTCGAGTTATCGAAGTTCGACTGTAGATACATTTTTTTGTATTTAGAAACTTCCATTAAACATTTTGTGAACAAAATTAACGCTGTTAGTAGGTACTAGTTTAGTTATCCTATGCAGATTTATAATGCAGAAATATAAATACATATTTGAAAAAAAAAATCGTGGAAGCGGTTTTTTAAAAAAATATTTTTTTATTTATAAAATTTTTTCGCAATTTTGAAGTAATTATTAATATACATACAACATTTTAATTTCAAATTCAGTGAATGGTTTTTAAAAAATCGATTTTTCAAAAAAAAAAAATTATTTACTTTTTTTAAATCAGAAAACAATTTTTCTGAAAGTTTGAGTATTTTTTATTAACACTTCTAGGGAGCATTTGCATAAATAAATAATTTGAATCAATTTATCTAATAATGAGAAAGTCAAAAATATGAAAAGTGGTTCTCTGCGAATGGTTATATATGGTTTTCCTGCTCTGTTTATATCTTGGATTGAATCCTATTTAACTGATCGTCATTATACAGTTCATTTTAGATCCTGTTATTCTAACCCTTTCTGTTCAACATCAGGTGTCCCGCAAGGTAGTCACTTAGGACCTTTGATATTCCTGCTAACTGTTAATGATATTGAACTTATTCTTCAGTAATCAGACCTCCAGATTTATGCTGATGATATGCGGATTTCAAAACACATTTTATACACCGCTGATGCGCAATTACTTCAAATAGACTTAAATAATTTCTTTGTCTGGTGTCCACATAACTCCCTCGAGCTCAATATTAACAAATGTCAAGCCATTACTTACTCTCGTAAACGCCCACACCTACTGCAACGCCAATATCTGATTAATAACCAACCAATTGTCATCGTATCTTCCATTCGCGACCTAGGTGTTATTTGTGACAACTAGGTCAATTTCCGGGATCATTTTGATTCTATCATTAATAGAGGCAATTCTACCCTTGGATTTGTTAAGCGCTGGTCTAAGGAATTTTCAAATCACTATGTCACCAAATATCTTTATATATCTTTTGTTAGGCATCTCCTTGAATATACCGCGCAAGTCTGGTCTCCATACCATCAGATCCATATTTTTCGTATTGAGGCTGTTCAGCGTAGATTTTTGCACTTCGCTTTACGGGGCCTTAGATGGGACGACCCTTACCACTTACCTCCCTACAAAAATCGACTAAAGCTGATAAGCTTACAAACATTAAACCGACGTCGTGATAATGCAAATATGATGTTTATTCACCAACTTCTAACTGGAGGCATTGATTGTCCAGCCCTGTATGACAAGATCACATGGAACGTTAACCATCGTCATCTAAGATCTATACCACTTTTCGCAATCCCTTTCCATCGTACCGACTACGGCAAAAATGAACCGATGACTAGAATGGTTCAGAAAGCTAATATTTCAAGCATTTTTGATCCAAACCTTTCCAAATCCTCTCTACAAAGAGCACTACAATCTTAAAAATTTCCTTATTGTATCCTGTGTACCTAGTTCCTTAGTTTAAATTTAATCTTAAGTTGTTACCTAGTTTTAAGATATTAATTAATTAATTGTTAGTTGCTTGCACTAAGCTATAAAGAATAAAAATCGTATACAGTTAATAAGTACCCAAAATAAAATATTATTTACTTAAAAGTTGACTGAAGTGAAGAGTTTTGTTTTTTCTGATTGGGCTTTAGTTGACTAAAGTGAACATTTTTTTGTCAAAAATCGTGGAGCCGTTTTTTTTTTCTTAACCTTTAAGGACCTTCTAGACCTTTAAGGAGCTTCTGCATATCTCAAAAGCCAAGAAAATTGTTCTACTGACTAGAACAACGAAAAATGACACCAAAAATAACAATTTTTTTTTCAGTTCTCGATATGTGAATCACCGATCACCTTTTATGGAATGACCACATATTCGAAGTTGCCAAAAACGCTGCAAGGTGTTTGGGTTTTCTGAGACGATGCAAGAAATATTGCTCACCTTCTGATCTGGCTGTAATCTATAAAGAATATATTCGCCAAATCTTCAGTACAACTGTCACATCTGGGCAGGTGTTCCCATAACTCACTTAAGTCTTCTGGACAGAATCCAAAAAAAGCTTTAAAAATGATAGGCGATGAAAAAATAACAGAAATAATTGCTCATCTCAAGCATCGTCGGAATCCTTAATGCATTTCATTATTCTATCGGTATTTTTATTTACAGTATTTATTTTACAGTAACACTCGCGCTTCTAGGCATGCTCATCAGTTTACCCTTGAGACCAACTTCGGACGTACTGTGAAGTATAGAGATTCCTTCTTTAGGCGTACTTCAAGGAATGTGGAATGCTATACCCGACCAAATTTTTCCCTCCCATTGCGATATTCAAGCATTTAAAACCAATGTGCATCGGTATCTCCTGTCTAATCCTATCCCATTTTCCTACTAGCTCGCACTGTGTTTAGACATTATAAGGGTAGCATATCCCCTTGAGTGCGCGCGTAATTAAAAACAAAAATAAAATGCACGACGGGATCGCACGTACTTGCTCCTATGTTCGATCACAATATATGCTAAAGATTATTAATGGAAACGGCTAAATGTATTTTTAAAGCCGTTTTTCACTTAATTTTTTATAGGATATAAAAATTCTTAAATTTTTTATAAATTAAAAATTGGTATGAAAATTTTAAATATTTAATAATATAAATCTAAAAAAAAATTTCAGAAAAAATCATCCACTCGTTTTAGAAATATTGAATTTTCAAAAAAAAAAAAATATTTTTTTTTTTCAAAAATCCAAAAAAACTATTTTTCGAAAGACTTGAAATGCAGTATTATTTAGAATTCAAAGGAGATCCTGTATAAAAAATTTGATCGAAATCAGTTAAGCCGTTTACGAGAAAATCAATAAAATGGTTGTATGGTACTCAAGGCAGTACTCATACATATTTTTGTCAAAATCGTTAGAACCGTTTTTGAGATAATTAAGAAGGTAAACAAATTTGAATGCAAGTACCGTTATTTTTGGGGCTAAGACAACGATTCAAAAATCTATTTTGGACAATCACCTAAAACGCCTAAGCACCAAGTTTGAATAAAATCGGTGCAGCTGTTTAGGCTGTAAATCGTTCTATAGACAGACAGACAGACAGACGGAATTGCCTGACCCACTTTTTTGGTGTTCTCTATCATCGTAATGTCAACTTTGATTAAAATCTCGAGTTCGATTTTTTTCCAAATGCAAAACTTGCCCTATAGTACCGTACCTATATCGCAAGTAAAAATTTCTGAAAGTACTTTTTCCGTTCATAAATTAACTGATTTAAAAAAAATCGTTGGATCCGCTTTTGAAAATAATAAACCTTATTGTCTAAAAAAAATGAATGGCAATTACAGATGGGGAATCATCTAGTACAAGTTAAGTTAAGTTTAATATCTACAACTAGCTGACCTTCTGGAAGTTTTGTATGTTGTATTAATTAGAAAACTTTTCATCATGATAAATAATTAATAATTTGTGTTGCTTAAAAATTATAAAATTATAAGGTGATGTTTTTTATCAGGTGGGGGTGTTTTTTGGGTAGATGCGTGTTTAGGACAGCTACAATAAGATCATACACATTTTTAGAGTAGTTTTCCCATTTCATTTTGGTGTTAATAATTTGAAAAAAAAAATCGCTGGCTTAGTAAATATAAGTCTTCATCATTTCAAATAATTTAATATATAAGTAGAATTTATTAGTGTTTGATCAAAAATATCAAAAATATATAATCTTATATATGTCTATTTGATTAGTCAATCTAGGATGATTATTATTCCTTAGATTTTTTTGGAATCGCACAGTATTATTCACATCCATGTGTTTCCCAAGAAAATCCAAAGTTTTTTTTTAGAACGAATTAATAGATTTTAGTTTGAATACTATTTAAAAAAAAATTATAACAAAACATTTATTTTATTTTTTCATTTCTTACAGGCATTCCTCTACTTCAAGAAGATAGCCCTGTTCACCAGCCTGGAGTTTTTGCATTACAGTAAACAAATTACTAACTTATTTTGTGCTTTAAAACTCTTTATAAAACTTAAAACTTTAATTTAGTTACTATTTTTCTTTCACTCACACTATTCTGTTTGTAAACTGTACACTCAAAGAAATACTTTTGTCCTTAATTTTAATACAAAAGTGTAAATAATTATTCAAAGACAATATTAGTAATAATATTTTTTCTAGTAACAAAAATCGTCATTACTTAGGTAAAAAATAAATTTCAATTAAGCCATCAAACACTTAAAAAAAATATTTATATAACACAAATACATTTAAAGCAAACATTTTTTTAATAATTAAAATTGAATTCTTCCAGTTCGTTATTTTAGTTTATTTTTTAAAATTAAAAAAAAAAAGTGTTCAATTTTTAATTAGTTATTTTTAAAGAACAATGTAAAAGGCCAATCGTTTTGGAGGGATGCGTGATACAATTAATTTAAAACAAAAAACAATTAAATATACAAGAACAAAGAATTTTAAATAATAAAAAACAAAATTTAGATAACTGTACGATATATGAAATCATTAAATACATAAATATGCATTTCAAAAAAATTACATTGTAAAAAGAAAAGATACAAAAATAAACAAAACAACTTTAAAATATTTATCTAATATTTCGGAAAAATAAAATAAAATTAAACAACAAATAAAACAAATTTATATATATTATATTTATCAAGCATATTTCGCATAAAATATGATAAAACTATAACAAAAACAAAAAAGCAGAAGAAAGTAGAAAACAATTAATATTCTGATCATTTTCAATTCGATTTAATTTTCTCAATTATTTTATTAATTTTATTTTTGTCGGAAACAAAATTCATATCGAAAATATTATATCGCAAAATTGAAATCGCATGTACTAAAATAAAAACCAAGTAATAGACACTAAGTATTTTTTGAGAAATAAATTTATAAAAAAAAATTAAAA
The DNA here is from genome assembly GCA_910595825.1 of Philhelius pedissequus. Lineage (NCBI taxonomy): Eukaryota > Metazoa > Arthropoda > Insecta > Diptera > Syrphidae > Philhelius > Philhelius pedissequus. The sequence continues at coordinate 147,979,466 of OU343162.1, read as the reverse complement.
ATAAATTAACAATAATCGTCAATCGAAAATCACAAATTGAAAATGAGAAGTATGAGGAGCTCAAGCGGATCAATATCAATACATAGCCCAACAGCTTCAACGAACAGCTTGGCTGGTAGCAAAATCAGTCTGAATAGCAGTCGAACAAAATCAATGCACTGCGAAGAGGAACAGGAAATCGAGACGTTTTTAGAAAAGGCAAAATTTTACACATCAGTTTGTTTAGGTTTGTGAGGATGGTGGATTTTATTTTATGGGATTTTGATGAAATTATGTTTTGATTGCAGGAACGACAGCAATATTATCGGTGTTTGCCTTTTTGTTCTTAATTCCATTTGTTGTGGATCCAGCAATATCAACCATAATTGCAGATTACGACCCGGTACCTGTTACATGCATTGTAATCGATCATATATATGCAGTGGGAATTAAAAATTGTTCATGGAGTTCATGTAGGGAAGGATGCACATCTTCACTGATTCAGTAAGTTAATTAAATTAGTTTTCAACATAATCAATTTATTCGATGGAAAAAAATTGTATGGTAAATTCGTTTAACGGATTACGACAGTTTTAGTCAGTTCGAACTTCGTGGTAAAATTGACCGAAATTTCTATAGCACTATTAAGACTTTACAAGAATTTTTAATGTTTTCGACAACCGGCCTAGTAGTAGTATCAGGTTAAATTCGTGCTAAAAAAAATATGGCAGTATATGTTACACAGCTTCTGATTTTCGACTTTCAAAAAGCAATTTTATGGAAAATCTCAGAATTTTGAAAAACAATATTCAGCAAAGCTATAGCCCAAAGCGTGATTAACAAAACATCACTGGTTACATATTACACTACTCCGTAGTTTATTCAACGAAGTAGAAACACAAAAAGGAAAAATGAAGAATAATAAACCGAGGAAAAACACATGTCAATAGCACGTAGCTCATTTCTTTCGATCTCAGATATTCCAAGTACTGATCGCGCGTATTGATGCTTGAATTCGCCGATAGATTGGAAAATAATGTGCTTTCAGCAAAACCAATGCAGTTCCGTTATAGATTAATTCATCAAACCGCAAAATTATAGGAATTTCTAGGAAAAACTGTCAAATCCAATTCTCTACAAACAATTTGCACAATTTATCACAGAAGAGAGCACTCATGTGAGAGGAAGAAATTTTATTTGGACAAAAACAAAACTACATGAAAGCTGTCAGTTGTTTTTAAAAGTTGAAAATAATCACAGTTATCATAAGTTTATAGTATCTGCTTTTGTATAATGTTCAAGAAATGGCTACCTTCACTCTTGAAAAAAATGAGATACCTACTCTGAACTTTTGCGCACAAAGTATGGGAAGTGCGTCAAATGCTTTGACATTGACATTTATGTTGTAGAGATATACACCCATAAAAATAAACATGGACTACGGAAGGTTTAGGACTTATTCCGGTCGTCCACTAAGTGCGCAACAAGCTCAACCAACTTCATTCAACTCCATCGTTGGATGTCAAAATTTACAACCTCTTATGACGGTCGTCCACTACACAAATTTCGAGTTCAACACATTCAACTCTAATGTACGATGTCCTCAATTCCAGTCAACCAACGAGTTTAATCCGCGACAAATGATGAAAAAGAGAGACAAAACATGTTTTTGAAAAATAGAAAAACCGAACAAAAAAAGTGAAGTAATAACATTTTTATGTCTTTGACATTTCACCTGACAAATCATAAAATCTAAATAATTTCGTTTGTATTCCCTTTTTTTAGTATAATATTGAACAATGACAGGAAACATTTAAATATTTTTTTTTTGGGGCGTCCGTGGCAATTGAAAATGGATGATCTTGTTACAACAATTCGGCGATTGAGTTTTGAGTTTCTTTTGCAAGAATTTTGCCAATTTCTTGGCATTTTGTGCGACCGCAAGTAAACTGGGCTAAAAAAATAAAAAAATAATCTATCAGAAAAACTAATTTATAACATATTCAGTTGGTCCTCCTTACCAGCAATTTCTGAGTCCGTGAATATGGTCGGAAACAGGGAGCTTGTAAAAGTGGCAGAATTATAACTATCACAAAGAATTATTTAATGAACACGTAGTGTTGGTGATACAGAACAACTAAGGTGAAGTTGGCAACGTTTCTTGAATGAAGTAAATGGATGTATCCAGTTGGGAAAATTATATTTACTATGATGGAAGTATTCACAGCTTTAATTTGGAAACCTGCTAATTTTTTTTTAATAGGAAAGAGTGGTAGCATTCAAATATTGCCTTAAGGTGCAAAAAATATTACATATGTGTAAAAAAGAAGGACACTTGTGTCCTACTTTGTCCTTTTTGGTTTTGCGGGACAATAGATATCTTGAGGTAAAAAGGAGGGACAGTCCCTCCAAAAGGGGGACGAATGGCAACCCTATTAATATGGTAGCCACTTTTTTTCTTTTAGAGGAAATCATGCTTAATCTAGACATAATTTTATTTCAATATTTTTCAACACGGATGTGTGTGACACCGACATTAAAAATGTTTAAAAGTAAAAATTATGTCATCAACATCTGAGTAGCTAAAGTGCGTGCGTTGAACGCGTTCCTCAACGAGTGCATCTTGGTTTGGTGTACGAAGGTATCAACACGTCCATCAATTTGTTGAACAACCATGTCAAAAACGCAGTTGATCAACTCGAAAAACTTTTTTTTTTGTCAAAATCGAACAAATTTATCAACTAGTGTACGAGATTATTCAACACTTGAGTAAGTTTGTCAACTATATGTACGAAGCTATTCAACAATTGAATACGTTGATCAACTAGGTGTACGGAGTTCTCCAACAATTGAACGAGTTGATCAACTAGGTGTACGAGGTTATTCACCATCTCACTAAGTTTGTCAACACAAAGTACGAGGCTCCCAACACGTTTTGTTCAATTTTTCCTCTGGAATCGCTGTTCAACCTGAAGAACGCAAGTTTGTGCACTAGTGTAAGAGGTTGTACATTTTGACATCCAACGATGGAGTTGAATGAAAAATTGAATGAAGTTGGTTGATCTTCTCGCGCACGTAGTGGACGACCGGCATAAGCGTTTTTTATTAATAGGGCTGATAGAGAAAAAAGTGATTAACTAAATTAGCAACATATTAATGCACAAAATAACAACATCAATAGTCAATAAAATTAAGGTCAGCAATCAGAGTGAATATTAAAGTGAATAAAAAATTATTGAGATTTTTAGATGCACTCAATTTGAGTACAGAAATTTATTTGATTTCAAAAGGTTGGAAACAATTTTCCAATTTCTCAATCCAATTTACGAGAAATCAGCACTGTGTCTACTTTTGTCTTAGACATCCATCATCAATTTACTATGTTAAGTCACTTCAAGTGAATCGAATACATAAGCTACAGAGTAATAAACTGCCAAATCTTGTTGAAGGATGGTTATGATTTCGAAATGAGAAATCGCTCACTTTTTCCCACTGAAAATTGGAAATTATTTAGACTTAATTTTATGCTCGGAAAAAGTCCAATTTTAGAGCTTTTGGGCGACATTTCGAAATAAATAATCTAAGTATCTAGGTACGACAAAATTTATTTTAAAATTTGTTTCAAAGCGAGAGTCAGCGCATATTGGCAGTAAGTATTCTGCGTTGATGATAACACGACTTGACAATTTTGTGACAGAATTTCACGTTATTTTGTCGTCAGAGTACAGTTGACCATTTGATTGTACTGTCCAATCGTAACAAATCTATGAACTGTTTCTCAAGTTCCGTGAAAGCAAGGTGTAGAAACAAACTTTAGAACACGCACAAGTACGTCTTTGTCAGAATTGTTTTTTTTTTTTTGTTTTAAATGAAACTTACCCGACATCTGACGTGACCCGACATATGAGATGTTTATTCGTTTTATAGGTTTTTATAAATGAGTTGAGATATGCATGTATCTGCATTATGTGTATTCGCTGAGTATTTTTTTTTTGTTGGTACGTGTTGTGGATTCTCATTCTGTAGGCACTTACATGAATTGTGTGTATTGAACGAGAAATACTTTTTTTTGTTACTTTCTTTATTTTTAATTTAATTTTGTGTATGTGTTCGTTGTGAATTCGCATAGATTAATGCAGTAGGTAGTACACGCAATGTGTGTATTCGACGAGGATTTTTTTTTTGTTGGTTGGTTTTGTTGATAAAAATAGATTAGTGCGTATTGTGTGTATTTGACGGCGATTTTTGTTTATTTGTTTTGTTGATAGATAGATAGATAGATAAAATTATTTTATTTTTCTCAAAAAATAGTAATAAAAACAAGATTATGCTGGTTTACACAATTAATTAGGACAATAACTTATTAGAGTTGCCTGCCAGGTTAAAAAGTTTTACAATTTAAATGTTGGCTTAGCTTGTATGTAAGTTTTATTTTAGTTTAATTATATTCATTTGCAATTAAGTTTCTATAGCATGTTTTAAGAATTTGTATTGTTTTAAGTAACTTTTGCCATTCAGTATATTGAGAAACTCTGTGTGGTCAATTGCTTCTGCTCCCAGAAATATTCGGCTGTAAGTTTTAAAAGTAGGACAAATACTGATCTAAGTTACATATTGTACAAAGTCCGACAGTGTCGTTACGAAACGCCCTTCCATTCAAATCCAGTAACACACATCGTGCTTTTGATATAAAACTTTCTCGTGAATTTGTGTCATCGAAATAATTGGGTACATTTGTGAAGGATAAGTTACAGTATTCGCCATGGAATTGAGATTGAAGAGCACGATCGGTAAATGACTTCCATAATTTTTCCTTAAGGTTATCCAAAAGCATGTGATGAGCATTTTTCCATTCAAAGTTTTTAGCTTTGACGTTGAAATCTGTTCCGATTACTTGGAAAAGGTTTGACCATTCCTGGGCCCAATAAATATTTTTTTTGAAGTACTGCCAAAGAGAGGATGCGGCGCAGTCTACAAGAGGAAAACTTAATATTCTGCGTATGTATCCGAAACGTACGTTCAGTGTTGTGAGACATGCTTTCGACGGACCAGTTTCAATATGTACTATATAGTTTGGTGAGTTATCGCCTTATCAAGCAGGTTGAAACATCTTTTAACGAAGAACCTTATCGAAGTTTTACTTCTGGCGCGTGTACATAATTAGGTACACACACTTTTTTTTAAGTTAAAGTCTAATTTATTGATTTTACCGGTAAAGGAGCAATTGATATTTACAATTTTGGGTGTTCATTTCATTTGAATTTTCATATTTAAATTTTGGGCGTTCTTTTCTTAAACAGATTTTAAAGATGAGAAATAATGCCTAAAAGCAGAAAAAAATACAGAAATTTTCTTACAATTTTTTGGGTGATATTTCCAAAACGATTTGGGCGATATTGTCTATCGCCCTTTCCTTTAAAAATAGTTTGAATTTCTTTTTTCGGCATGTTAGTATTATTCTCAAGCGCTAGTATTATAGAAAAGCTTGATTCTTTTCTTTTAACATTTATGTTTTGTGGTTTGATAAATTTTAGTAGCAAAAGTGGGTGGCAATGGCGCAGTGGATAAAGTGCTTGATTGTTCACTTAGACGTGTGGGTTCGATCCCCACGCTAGGCGCATTTTTTTCTATACCTCCAATTTTAATTGGATGCCGCCCATGGGTTAAAATAAGACAGTCAATACCTGGTTCTCAAATCCACTGTGCCAAACTAGTGCTGTGCAATTCAGGTTGCATTTAAAAGACCTTAGGTCTTACATATGCCTGTAAAGTTAAAATAAAAAAAAAAATTATGTATTATGATGGTTTTACAAATTGCTTACAATGTCTACATTGTCGACAAATTTATGTCGACAATTGTGAATTGTCTACATCGAATTATCTACATGTAGACAATCATGTAGTCTACATTTATAGTCTACATTGTACAAAACTGTTCATAATCAAAAAAAAAATTGTTTTTGTTGTCGAATCTGTGCTTTGGCAGATTTGTATCAAAAAAGAATTAAATTCGACTACCAATGGAAAACCACATACATCTTAAATGATTAACTCTTCATTAAAATTAAACCATCTGAAAACTGAGATCTTAAATTTAAGAGAGTGACTAAATTGTTATGACTTAACCTATACGTGTTTTAACTTTTGGAAAAAAAATTAAATCATTCTTGGTTGCCCTCTAATAGCGAAATATAATACCTACTACGAAATAATATATTTTAACTTTTTTTTTAATATTATTTTAAAACAAACTAAATGAATTGATCACATTTCAGATGCCATCAATTGTACGTGAACTACACACGAATACCGTTCGACGAATGGCAAAAGAATCCCAGAGACTTGGATACTGTTATTTGGGATGTCAGCTACACCAAATTTCTAATAAATTCTGAAGGCTGTGGCTACCCCCCAATGACAAATTGTAGCATTTTTGCCAAGCAATATGGGTAATTATTGTTTTGTTTTACCAACAAAATTTTGCAAATTTTAAATAATTCAATTTTTCGTTAAAAAAAAAATTATTAGTCCGTTAGGAAGACCGTTTGCATGTTACTACAGCAGAGCCTATCCAGAAGTTGTAATAGGCCGATATTCCTGGGAAGATAATCTAAAACATTTGGTGCTCTCATTAATAATACCAAATGTCCTTTTTGCAATATCAATTGGTGTCTTGATCTATTGGTATTGTCCGTGTTGTGACAAGGCGTGTAATAAATCATCTCGAGTGTATGCCGAAAAGTTTCCAACTAAAGAAGAGTGAGTTTTGATTTGTTATTGAATTTTTCAATTATTATTCTTATATAGAGTTAATTGTTTTTAAATTTACAAAAAAAAAAAAAACAAAGAAAAACTTCTTTAAATCTATTTTTAAAATATGTTATATATATATATTTCTTTAAAATGCAAGCTCGTAAAAGTCCATGTTATGCCTGATATAACTATGTCGTCACTCTTGTTAAATCCAAAGCGCGAGGATCGCAAGATTAATAATTTCAAATCAAAATAAATCCGTCCAAATAAAAAATAAATAAAATAAAAAAAACAAATAAATGCATGTTAATTGGTTTTAATTGTAAATAATAAAATGAATTTTGTGTTTTAATTTTTTTGTTTGGATTAATTTTCCGTTGAGAAGTAATGTATTTTGGAATTTGTAGTTTGTGTTGCAATTAAGCTTTAGCAAGTGAATATTAAACATTGTCTGTTAATTCTTATAGCATGTTTTATACTTGTATCCTTTATTTAGTTTTTTTGTTTGATAATAAAATACTTTTCGTGAGCTATTTATTTGGCAAACATTCTCAAAAAAATAAAACTCAAACAGTTGCAAGGTAAAAATGTTGGAAGACATTATATTTGAAAATAAGTATTTTGGATCTTAAAACCTAATGACGTGCGCATTCGAATGAAATAATTGATTATAATCGATTCCTCGTCTAGAATCATTCGAATGATTTTCATACAACATTCGAATGAAGTCTCATGTCTTCTCAATTTCTACGTCACTAACTACTATTTAAGCGTAAGCGTAATGCAAATCCAATACCAAGAGACAAGAACTAAGAGGTATTGTGATGTGATGCGATTGTCTAGTTCTAGTCTAGTGGGGATTGTTATGTCGAATTCGAATTGAAGACTTTTTATGTATATGTTTCTGTTGTATTCAAGATTCGGTGGCCGTGGCGCGATATTTGTGTGTTCGCCTGTCAACCTCATGGTCACAGGTTTGATCCCTGCCGTAGTCTCTGTCCTTTTATTTTTCCATTAAAAAATAATTCTAAAAATAAATGTCATACACTGAGTTGCTGGTTTACTCATTACATGCTGTTTAGGCTTAGAATTAACAACATGTGATTGAGTAAAACTAGTATACCGATAAAATATGACAAAGAATAATAAAAAAATGAATGCGAATTATAAGGGACATAGATAAATAAAGACACGGAAATTTCTCCGCATTAGTTCAGCCGCCATCCCCGGAGATGAAATCTGAGACAACAACTACCTACAGTCTCAGAACATCGCACCACACATCTTTCCTAGCATTCTTTCTCTTCTTTAACCTCGCGCCCGCGCTGTGTTGAAACATTTAAGGGGTAGACAATCCCATGAGCGCGTGTAGATTATAAAAACAAAAAAAGTTAGGAAAATAGTAATAGTAATCACTCGGTTCACGAATACATTTAGTTACCTGTTGGTTGATCACCCGAGATACATGTAGATAGTATATCTAGATTTTTTTGTTTTATGGAATGAGCGAATGAAAATTGGAAGAATCGAATGATTTCATTTCTTATATTTAAATGAAAAACAGAGCGAGTATTTTTTTAGAGTTGGCTGTAGTCATGGACATTATGAATTTGTATTGACATTTTTTTCATTATTCGTTTTTTGATACCGTTATATTTAAGGCTATAAGATTTCAAATTCTAATTCCAATTTTCTTAGTCTTCCATAATTCGAATGATCATTCGATTATTTTGATAACTCGAATACTAATGTCTAGATTATTGAAATCATTCGATTATGCTCATTACTTAATAAAAAAACATTTCTTTGTATTTGTTTAATCTGCTGGAATAAAAGTATGGTATACAAAAATATATTATTTTGAGTTATGGGTTTTCCAAGCGTGGCTTTGTATAGTGGCATAGGTCAAATACGTTCAATGTCGCTGTCGGGTAGATTTTGAGCAATTTCGCAGCTTATTGGTACGTAGGCCTTCGGCTTTAAAAAAACAGTTCAAGGAAACGCCTATAGCGGGGGCAAATCTAAATCGTATAAAATCTTGCTGAACGCACCATCGAGCTAGAACCACTTGCATCTTAGCTTACTGGCCGGCGCTCATGTTAATTAGATGATAGAATCACCAATGCGTTGTTTTCAAGAAATACGATCAGTTAATGCGGCCGACTCCGGCAGTCCAAAATCTACACCAAATACAACATTTTTGTGAATAATTGCCCCCCTAGTGAAATTCGTACACATAGCTTCGTATTGTCCCATTTATTGCAGCTTTGCTCCTTTGTATAGCCATTCATTCAAAAATGCTCTTGTCACTAAATATAATTTGTCGGCAAAAAAGTTTGCAAACTATGTATAATGAATTTTTTTTCTTCGAATTGTTTTTTCTAAAAACATGAAGAAGTCCATTGTTTTGAATGTTATTTGGTTTCTGATGTGTTGTGGTGAATCCAAGTTACAAAACGGCCCAAAAATTCAGTTGATTTTTTCTGAAACATCGCCAAACACATTCAAGTTGTCAAAACGCACGGAAATTGAGTAAATCAGTTCCAATCGAATTGAAGAGCCCCCATAATATTTATCAATATTTTGTTGGGTTTGCGTGATAGTTTTTTATCGCAAGAAATCGTATTTGATGAGCACTTGACATTCACTTTCTTCCATTTTTACGAAAATGCTCTTGGGCAGCTTTATAAAATGGCTGCCTATATTGTGGCAAGATCGGGTAATGTGGAGTAGGCTCTTTACGTAGACCCCTGCATTTTTCTTTTTCCTGTAAGAGTGAGAGATTTGTTATTGCTGATACACGATAGTTCTGTTAAACAGAGAGCTAAATCATTCATTGCCACGTGTCCATGAGTTGTAGGTTTTGCGCAGTTCGACATTTTTGTTTTAATGTGTTGTCGATATAATATTTTAGTCCGCGTTAAATGTGTATACCTCCAAAAATAACAGCTCAATTTTAATAAGTGTTTCTTATTCGTCCTCGTTATGTGAGTTTTATTGTTTTGCTTAGAAATAAATTAGAATATTTTACTATATATACCTGTCGGCTAATGTGGAGTACGCACAGGTGGGTAAAAAGGAGTACTGCTCCACATTAACCACCTTTTTTTTAATTTTTTTTTTGTAGAGATAAAATGAATTTTAAATGCAGAATAAATCATAAAATGTAAGCATTTCATTCATAAAATGGGAAATATCTATATCAATTTCTATTTGTGGTAATGTGGAGCACTACTCCACATTGCCTGCACTATGGGGCCCACATTACCCTCCACTTTTCCAAAAGATCAGTTTTGCACTATTGTCAAACTTTTGCAAATATTTAATGCATTTGAGATAAATCAAGCACAAAGGTTAGTAAATGCTGTTGCCAATGTCTCAAATAACGATAACGCTTTTTCACCTCTTCAAAAAAGGCTTTATTTTAAAAATATAGCCGAAAATATTTAGGGTACTCTATATTACCCGATCTTACTCTACAACTATTTCACTATCTGTCTGAAAATTTGGGTGCTTTCCTTTGAAAGATGATTCTTGATAAAAACAATAAAAAAAAATTATAGACACACCCGTAAACTCTGCTTCTGCTTCGAAATAGTTGTTTTTACAAGTTCTGATTTGTTTAATTTTAGACTAAACTTTATATTTTAATTGAAATTTTCAATAGACTTGTATCCCAAATTATATGATTCAAATTTTTTCTTCAAATAAAATTTCGATCAATAAAACTAAAATAATAAATTGTTTAATTTTGTTCGGTTTTTAAAATAAGTATAATGCTTCCAATTAACCGTTATGTACCTAAAGGTAACATCTACCAAGAGCTTATAAAAAATTACTTTTTGCCTTGTAACTGCAATTGAAATTCTTATAGTAATTAGTTTATAAATTTTATAAATCATTTCATTACTTTCAGCATACCCAAATCAATAAAATTTAGCTAAGACAATTAGTTACAACAAATTGATTCCCAAAAAAAAAAACAAAAAAAATAACTACACCAAACTGGTTTCACTATCGCAACAACACCATCATCTCCACAGTACACACACAAACAATATGGTCAAAAAGTCAAGCTCCACCTAAAAAAAAATCCAATTTTCCTTTTTTTTTAACTTTTTGTTTATTCGTAGATGTGTGAAATGCATGAGTAGACAGAATATAAAAAAATGAGTTTTGTTGCATAATTAGTCTATCGATTTAAAATCACCGATTTGTCTAAATGCAACAAAAAGAAAATTCCATAAATTTCACAATCATTTTAGAAAACTTCTGTGTCGCAGCGATGACGAAGATGATCTGGAGTACTAAAACTTATATAACAAAAAAAAATATATACAAATATTCTCCGTGTGTACCGATTGTAGATAGATTATACCAAGAAAAAAAAATTAAAACAAAATGCGTTTGCCAAAACTGAAGAACGATTTAAATACTCACTTTATTTAATTTTTTTTTTGTTGTCGGTATATTATTAATATAATAGTGTATTATTTTTTTTTCTTGATCAATCCTTTTAATGCACATTGTTACAGTATTATTACTATCTTCCTTTTCTAATTCCCAAATAAAATCAATAATTAAAATTTAAACAAAAAAAATTAGGCTGAACTGTTATACGTATAAGGATTAATAATAATGGAATATTTTATACCAAATCATAAATTAGCGTAAAATTAGTGAAACAAATTTGAAAAAAAAATTTTAAAAAAGTTAAATAAAATTGGCTTCAACCGTTGAATTAATTTAATTTACAGTGTGGTGAAAAGTAAATTACTCTTTATTTAAAGTGGTAGTTTTAAAAAGGAAGACTTAAGCACTTTTATGCGTAGATGGTTGTATATATTCAATAAATAATAAAATTCAAAAAGTATTGAAATTTACAAAAAGATAGATTGTGAATATTTTTTTTATCGAAACTTATACTACTTTGAGTAGAATTCGAAGCTAAATTTAATTTAACATTTTGCTTGCCAAAAATGCGCATTTAAAATAATTTCAATTAGTTTTTGATCTTACAAACATATGCAATTACAGTTTATCAACAGTAATTTTAGATAGTTGATAAATAACTAATGCACCAGCACTTTTGCCTTAAAAATATTGCGAAAGAGGTGTCTGCTTCTAGTATCGATGATCGGCTTGGAAAACTTTTGCCATCACAACAATAAGTTAATTAAATTTAAGCAGATACACATTTATTCAAATAGCAATCCCATTTTCCGTACATCGACAAGCAAAACTTAAAATAACTAAATACGAAACTTTTCTCTAATTGCAATTAAAGACAAACTAATCTTTTTCACGCCAATTTAACATTAATGCAATTAGATAATTTGAATTTTTAAAAATCTCTTATTTGTTTTAATAGCGGTAGTTGAATTTTACACCACACTGTATTTATTTGCTTTGGCTCAGTTTTTGTTTTGAATTTTATAAACTTTTTCTTCTTCAACAAAACCTTCCCAAAAGTAAATATGTACAGAACTATCTATTATTTTTTAGTTGTTCCTAGCTATCGATCTATTAAAAAAAATTGAATATTTTCTTAAACCTTTATCAACAGTGTTATTTAATTTTATTTATACCTACTAAAAAAATGCTATAAGATATTTTTCAAAAAAAAAACAACAAAAATATAATAAAAAAGATGTGATAATAGAAATTAAATTCGAGAAAAAAAATAACAAAAATCTAAATAATTAAAATCTGTCTAAAAATACAACAAAAAAAAACAAGACAAAATATTAAATTTAGAGAAAGTTATATTTACAATTTAGTTAAAATTTAATTAAATGATGGCCTAGAATTTAAATTTAAAAATAAAATCAAATGTGTTATCTACACAACATGTTTTGTAAATAATAAATTGATCTATGCAGATTTTATTTTTTAATTTGAATTTAAAACAAAATAATTATGCATAAATAAAAATAAAAGCGTGAAAATTTTGTACTTTTGAATAAAAACCAAACTAAAAAATGGAATCTTAATTTTAGCTTTTGTGTGCAAAAAAAAATACATATTAAATAAAAAGCAAATATTAAAAAAAATTTCTTTTTACACAAAAGCAATTAGATATTTTATTTTCTTAATTAAAATAAATAAAATTATTCCAGGAAATTTTCTAAAAAAAAAAATAGCTTAATATATTATATTTTTGCACTGCTTGAAATTAAATAAATAAAAAACAAAACCATGAAAATAACAAATTAACAATTTTAGAGAACTCAATCTTATACTCATAAAACACAATTTAAATTTAAGTTTTTTTTTGAATCTCAATTATAAAATAATAAAAATTATATTTATTAACAATCAACAATAATTGTATTTAAATCAAACAATAAATAAAAAAAAAACATTGTTAATCTTATCTTTAAAACAAAATACATAAAAATAAAACATAAAACAAATAAATCGACATAAACCGCAAATTGCTATGTGTTTCAATTTCTATTGGAGAAATCCTAAATCGACACTGGTGAAATAACAGATTTTTCAAACTCGTGCATAAGTTTTCTCTCACTCAATGAATATATAGAACCGTCGTCTTAAGTATAAAAGGCGCCCAGTCAAGCCTACCATTTTAGAAAAACTTCATATTGGTTTTGAATGGCTGATTATCATTTTACCATTCTAGCCTTCTTGTATAAATAAAAAACACACAATCCAGTTTGGAAAGATCATTTTGGAGTAATTTAAAAATAAAAGATAATATGATGCTACCCTGTGGTACGCCAGAACTTCTAATTGAATTGCAAATATAGACTGAATTCTAGAGGTTAAAATAACGCCTTTAAAATTTAATTTTTTTGAGATGTATCTGTTTTCAAATTGTAAAAAAGGAAAATGAAAAAAATCATTCGAATTGTATCAATGTTTCGAAAATATAATACATTAGCAGATATTAGTGTGGTTTTTAAATCAATTAGAGTACATTTAGAGATCAGCAGACCAATTTCGTTTACGTTAGCTCAAGGAAATCAGTCTTCTTTGTATTATCAATATTCTTGAGATACTTTTTTTATATAAGGGAAAACAAAATATCGAAACTTACTTCAAACCAACATGATTTTTAATCTAAAAAATACTTAGAGATCTTTGGCAAAATTAACCTGAAGAACTATTTTATCACAAAATCAAATTTGATTGACGAAATCGACTTAGGTGCACTAAATATTTTTCATTTTTCAAAAATTTAACTATATGCTTATAAGTAAATCATTTAAAAAAAAAAAATTATAAAAACTAGAGGACCCAAGTGACTTCCTTGTGGTAGGCCCGATAGTACTTCAATTAAATTTGAATAGTATCCATTAGTTTGAACGACTTGTTTTCTGCTGACAGAAGAATTCACTTGTTTAATAAAGTTCTGGTTAAAATCTTAACTATTACTGATTCAAAATAGTTTTTAGAGCCGGTGAGTTTTACCACATTAGACAACAAAGAAATTGGTCTAAGATTTTAATGTTTAAGCTTATGGCCGCTCTCTAATAGTTAAATAGATAAATTGAAGCAGTAAAAAGTGGAATAGATAATTTTTTTTTACAAGACAAACACATACTTATTTAGTAAGATGTTAGTTACCCAACTAATGGGACAGTCCACAGGCTTTTTTTAGGTGGAAGTTGATGCCATGGCAAAATGTGTGGATCGTAATCTCGATAGGAACAATCGTAACCAAAATATTGCCATCAGGTCGAACAGTCAAGCCGGACTAAAGGCTTTAAGCTCTTACGTCATTGGCTCCAAATTGGTGTGGGAATATGTAGGAAAACCGAATGAACTATAGGCAAAACAATAAGGTCACACTTCATTGGGTATCCAATGTTATGAGTAGGCAGACTCCTTAGCGAAATTAGGGACAACGACTATCTTAATGGGCACTGTACCCTTCTACAGGTTAGGAGAGCATGTGATTAAAAATAAAATTAATAAAAATTGAGGAGACACGAAGATCAAAAGATTGGAAGGAACTTCCCAAGTTAAGGCAAGCAAAACTGTTGATCTGTGAATACCCGAAAAACAGTTTACGGACTACATCAGCCTAGCTAGAAACAATCTTAAAATCATAACGGGCTCATCGGTCACTATAAAAGCCAATAGAAAATTCAGGTCGTAGTGCACATAACCCCCATTTACATATGTATTCATTTATACCCAAATCAAAATCTGAGTATAAAAATTAATGTCAGAAATCATGTTAGAAATTAGAATTGTGGTTAGTCAAAAGAGAACACAAGACTTTTATAATTTTCAAACTTCATAAATTTCGGAAACAAACAATTTTTTTCAAAATCAATCTTAATCGAAATTATTTCTTATTAATTATCCAGTGGTTTTTTACATAAATTTTAAAAATAAAGAAAACAATGTAGTAATTAATATTAAATAAAGAAAATATAAGATGTGTCAACAGACCAATAAAAATATAATTACAGTAGTATCAGAAGTGGGATTATACCTGTTTATTTAAGGAAATATTTAAATTCGTCCTTTCCGAAAGTTGTTAAATTCATTAAATTTAACAAATGATGCAATTAATAGTTTTAACTAGTTCATCAAAGTTTTATAGTCTACTCCCTATCCAGTATTTAAATATACAAACACCCTATTTCAATAGACGCCATGTCGGATAACATTTTCAATTCAAATCATAATAATTGTAGATTTAAAAATAAATCAAACCAATTGCTATTTGTATATGGTTGAAATCCTGAATTGCAAAATAAGCAAATTATGATATTTTTAGTGATATCCCGAAAAACTAGACCTGTTCTCTTTAATTACATTTCATTCAAACCCTTTTCCATTAACCTTCATTTCAAAAGCAAACCAACCTTAATTACTGTTAAACCAACCACTTGTTTACTGTATCAAACTTCTAAATTTACCTCTTTGTTATGGTTTCGAAAAAACAGCAAAACAAATACATACCTAAAACTCTGACAGGAAAACAAGGAGAAAAAAAAACAAGTTGAAAAAGTTTCGCTCTCATGAATAACAAATACGAGTACTGTTTAACCTTTCGTTAACCTAAAAGTTTCAATTGCTTAACAGCTGTTAAGCTTTTGATAATATTCTTTCCAGTTTTCTCAGAAACATGCGCACTTTGTATGCTTAGAATGAATTCTGGGATGGCATTTTTTTGGGAACAAATATTTTCTCTTTTATCAAAACTTAAAATTTATTTAAAAATACCTAAAGTTTTATATAGGACTTTTAACAAAATTGTTTTATACATCGATCGGAGGCGATCAAAAGTTCATTCTCAATCAAGATACCGAAGAAAATATTGGCGCAAAATTTTAAATGATTTAGTAATATGTTAAATCATTTTTAGTATGATACTAAATTAAAAAGAGGATTTTGCTAATTTTAAACGAGTTTAGTATCGTACTATCTTCTTAACATTTTGCTAAAGTTAAAATCACGAAATGGCTATTTTTAATTTTTAAGTATCGTACTAAATCCATAATTTCATCTGATAGTATATCAGCCTTGTACGCGGTAGGCCCAGATTCGAGTCCTGCTGGTGTCAATTTTTTTTTATTTCTGTAAATAATGAAGTTAAAATGATTAAAATATAAACATCGAATACTTATTTAGAGCACACGTTTGGTTTCAATTAACATATAATTATAATTAATTTTCAAAACTTAAACACAATAATTGTGTTCATCAAAATTCAAACCCTACAAATAAGCATTTTACTAGTTAACAAAAGGTTTATAATTTACGAAAAGTTAGTAGACTACTATGTATAGAGTAAATTGTTAACTAGTATCGTCTTAAGGTCTTAATAATAGGTTGTTTAAAATTTTGCGCCATTATTTTTAGAAAACCTTAAAATTGCAAACATCTAAAAAAGAAATTTGTTAATTATTATAAAATTTAAGAGATGAATTCGAAATCTTGTTATTTTTGGAGAGCTACGACTTTGACTTTGATTCGTAGAAAAACTGTTGATTTCGAAAGCTACCGTTTGCAAACGGACCTAACAAAAATTTAAACAATTTGAAAAATCAATTAAATTTAACGAAAGCTCATTTCGATATAAGCTTCCAAGAAGTTTGTAAACAAATTGTCCTTCTATCTGAATCAACCAGTCCACTGTACTTCCACCACGAAACTGGAATGCATGTATATAACATTTTTTATCATCCCTTCATAAACATGATTTGGAAAAAAGAAATGGAATACCCTTTCAGTTTAGATTGATATTCCATTGCTGCAAGTCGTTGGAGCTCTTAAAGTCTTGGCGTCGCGTCGCGAGTTTCACCTCATCATACCTATCTTTGTTCCCTTTTTTGCATTATCATGGTGTTCAAATAATTTCCAAGCTTATTATATTACAGTCATCCAAGTTTAGTCAAAGTTTTACAGTGAAATTATATTATAAATTTTTTGTAAATGAATGTCGTATATATAAACGATATCAAAGCCCCTCCCAACCCCACTCCACTTGTCTACAAAAAAAATATCCTTTAATTTCGTTTTATTGATACAACAAACTGAGTGTGAGTTTTTGTGGCCTTAATTCATTAAAGAAAATATTAAACGTGGAAATTTTCAATTGGAAGTCGCAGTTATAAAAAATTGTAGGTAAACTTTATTCGCAACAACGCAAAATTTCCAAATAGCCGTGTCTGTGGGTCCTTGCACCCTTCAATTAGATAATTCTGTACAGTGCAGGCGTAGACGATTAACCTTCTCATTGACAAAAAAAAAAAAAAAAAATAGCTACAGAAATAAAGGACAACTGTGTTGAGGTCAACCACAAAAGGACACCCTTAACATAAAACAACAATGGGTCGACGAAAAAACAAACCCAGACTTATACCCGAACAGGATAAGCGAATTTGTGGATCAATATGCTTCTGCCAGTTGACCATGGTACTGTCATGTGTTTCCATTGTTTACCTTAGTGTTGCAGTTTACTCACCTTCCTTTCAGTAAGTGTGCCATTGTGTCAATTTAAATAATACATTGTGAATGACCCAGATTTTGTATGTGATAACAGAGTTTTTCTCAATTCCATTTCGTGTTTGTATATAGAGCCTTTAAATCGGGATTTGAACCTGATCCGGTAATGTGCCAAACGGTCGATATACAAATGCCAAATAATTGTCCATGGGCCTCCTGTGGGGAATGGTGCTTGACCAAGACGAGCGGCTTTTGTCCACAAATTCATTCAGTGGTGCGACGTAATGGAACCGATATTCAACTCAACAACTGCACAAGGATAACAACGACTTCATGCCCGATGGTAAGAACTTTTGTTTGGCCTTGTTTTATGACTCATCATCAAAGGAAATATTATTTAAGTGAGGTAGATTGTTGGAGGAGGAGAGATTCCCTAAGCGTGCACAAGAGGGAGTAGAAATTGTTTTTTTTTTTTTGTTATTATACCTAGCGCAGGGGTGACTTCCAGACGACCGACGGGTTGAATGGAAATGAGGTCCTTTTGTTGCCTAGTGGGAGTCCTATACTATGCGATAATGCCAAGTGCAAAAATTATAATCGGAAAGGAAAATGTTATTTTTAATACTTGAAATTCCAGAAGAAGTCATCATCATTCTTCACATCTCTCGGCAGGATAGAGATAATTAAATCTTCTTAAGAATAATGATTATTATTCCTCTTTGACTTTGCGGTGGTGTGGCGGGGGGGGGGGGGTTGTGTTCTTAATTTGAGTTATTTATTGTTTGAAAAATGATAGGGCGACTTTGGGCGATAATGTTACAGTAGATGATTATGTACTTCTTGGCTTTTAATATATAATTCAATAGAGCACAAACTATCAAAGAAATCATTGGCCAATCATTACCAAGACAAGTTTTGTCTGTAATGTTTCGAGGGTTTTCTTGTCATCATTAAAGAATATTGGACTACCCTTAACATGATTGAAGATAGTGTGAGTGTTAGGACAACAAGGAAATTTTGAGTATCAAAATAGAGCAGGGTAAATCGTTCTACATTCGTGTTGTACGGTCAAGGAAAGAATCTCTGTTTCCGACAGTACGTCGAAAAGTGGGTTCAAGGATAAACTGACAAGTATTACTTGATGTAAGAGTCTCACGATTTTATTATTTAGAGGGAGGAGTGCAACTGACTAGTTCACAATGACACAATGCCTATACAAATGCCATTCAGACCAGACGACTGCATCGCACGTACTTGCTTTTATATTCGATCACATCACAAACAACATTTTTAGTAGAAGCTGCTAAATATATTTTTAAAGTTCAATATTTTTTTTATAATCTACACGCGCTCAAGGGATTATACTACCCGTTCAATGTTTCAACACAGCCCGGTCGTGAGGTCAAGGAAGAGAAAGAAGGAGATAGGAAAGATGTGTGGCGCGATGTTCTGAGACTGTAGGTAGTTGTTGTCTGAGATTGTATCTCCAGGGTTGGCGGCTGAACCAATGCGGAGAAATTTCCGTGTCTTATTTATCTATGTCCCTTATAATTCGCATTATTTTTTTATTCGGTGTCATATTTATCGGTGTATACTAGTTTTACTTAATCACATGTTGTTAGTGCTATGCCTAAACAGCATGTAATGAGTAAACCAGCAACTCATTGTATGACATTGATGTTAGAATTGGTTTTTAATGGAAAAATAAGAGGACTACGACAGGGATCGAACCTGTGACCATGAGGTTGACAGGCGAAAATACAACTATCGCGCCACGGTTACCCAAACATACATAATAACATATTATGTAAGCATTTGTTTAGACCAAGATGATATACTATAGATTTTTTACTTGCGATATATGGCAAGCTTTGCATTTGAAAAAAAAATCGAACTCGAGATTTTAATCAAAATTGACATTACGATGATAGAGAACACCAAAAAAGCGGGTCCCGAAATTCCGTTCGTCTGTCTGTAGAACGATCTACATCCTAAACGGCTGAAACGATTTTTTTCAAACTTGGTACTTAAGCGTTTTAGGTGATTATCTCAAACAGATTTTTGACTCGTTTTTTTTTAGATCCAAGAATAACGGTACTTGCCATACAACCATTGTTTTATTTTCGACTTTCTAATACTTAAGTGGCTTGACGGATTTTGATCAAAATTTTTATGTGGGATTCTTTTCAAATTCTAAATAATATTGCATATCAAAATGTTCGAAAAATATTTTTTTTGGATTTTTGAGAACAAAAACTATTTTTTTAATCGAAATTATATTTTCAATTATTAATTACAAAAAATTCTTTATGTGTATAAAAAATTTTGTAAAAAACGACCAGAAAAATATATTTAGTCGTTTCTACCAAGAATCTTGTGCATACGATGTGATCGAACATAAGAGCAAGTACGTGCGGTCCAGTCGTGCATTTTATTTTTCTCAAAATCGTTAGATCCGTTTTCGAGATAATAAGTTTTATGTTTTTTGCTGTAAAGAATTTTATGACAGGTATCGTTATTTTTGGGGCTAACAAAAAAAATTTAAGAAAAGAATTAAGACATTCACTTATTACGCTTAAGTTTGAAGAAAATCGCCTCAACTGATAGATAATGTAGATCGACTTACAGGCAGAATTGCAGAATTGCTGGACCGACTTTTTTCTTGTTCTTTATGATTGTAATGTCAAGTTTGATAAAAATTTCGAGTTGGATATATTTTCCCAAATGAAAAACTTGTTCTATTTAGTAAAGGGAAATCAATCAAGAGGTATTTTTTTTCTAAAGGGTTTTAGACAGATGGCGCGTGAGTCGTGTCCAGTTGCCATGTTATGTATTTGTTATTCAGTATGTATTGAGATTTTATTGTTGGCCTTCCATTGCATTTTCGTGTCAATGAAAGGCCTCTCGAGGGACTTGCTAAAGATCCACTGTTTCTTTGTAATTTTTCACAATGGTAGGCCTTGTCGTACAAGCAAAGGAATATATTTGAGGTTTTCAATTCTGGGGCTTTAGAATTGTTTATACATATCAAGAATTTGACATACAATTTCCCTTTAACTGTATATTTCTAACACATACTCAATGTAAATAAATTCGTTTATTGAATTTTGCTGTGATTTCAATATGTACTAAGAGAATCCGTTCAAATGCTAGTACGTTAACTGGTATTTAGTTGTTGTAATAACAACTAAGAACCGGCATACACACAATATATTTTAATCAATATTCTAGGTTAATGCGTCATTTTGTTGAGATACCAAGGTAAGCCCGCAATAACAGGAATAATATATTTTCATTTCAGAGTTCTTATATGCCCATTGAATGTTTTATTCTATAGGTTAATTATTTCGTTTCGATGTGTGGCACGTTATCCTCATTCGTCTTCAAAGTCTAAACAAAATTAAAATATAAATTAAAATGAAAATATAATTTATATTAATGTTCAGACACTAAAATTTACTTTTTAAAACAAGGTTAATTTGAGAAAACATATTGGTTGTTACGAATTGCATCAGATTGTTACGACAGTCAAACTCTGATCGTATTTTACATAGCATCCCCACATCAACGAATAAATTTTTCGCGGGAGCAGTGCCGGCCTCAGCCAAACTAGTGCCCTGTGGAAGATTTTTAGAAAGCGCCCCTTTTTTATATTTACACACATACATACATACACGCACTGATACATATAATTAATTCGACTATACATTCATCCCTCATAGGTTTCAATTTTTCACTCTTTTCTTCTTTTGCATTCAATTAAAATTTCTCTCTCTCTCTCACTCTTATTATTTGCTTGTGATTTAATTTCATTTTTGAAAAAATGAAAAAAAAATATTACCATAGTGTTAAGCTAAACAACAAGCACGACACTGCACTAATAAATGGAGACCATTTTTATTTTATTTTTGCTTTAACCGAGCTGAAAACAAACAATGTGCGATAGAGATCAGAGATGTATAGGCGGTCAATAGACTTAATATTGGGTAAATGGTATGTCAACAGAAAAATTGAGCAATCACGTTTATGCTATGATATTGGCCTCACTCAATAACCGAACTGTCATTGACATACTAGATATGGACTGCTAGGAGTCAACTACACGTTGGATCTCTCCTCAGTTAGGACCAAACGAGCGCAACTCAGTTCCCAGCGGAAATTACGAATATTATCAAGTACCAGTGCTTAAGGGTTTTTTTTTAAATAAATCCATACACAAATCCAAAAATTACCTTTTCTCTATTTTATACAGAAAAAAATAGGCAACTATATTATAGTTCTTTGCGGATAAGCGGAATGCGATTAAAACTAGATCAAATGTCAATTTAATTTGTTTTACTTTTCGACGAGACGAACAAAATTTAACACATGAAGGTAATACTATATTCCCACCAAAGTGAAATATAAGATTTCAGAAGGAAGATTTCGAGATTTCAAATTGGTGTTCACACCGCCAAATCCACGATTTCTTCTCTCAGAAGCACAAACAACAACAATTTATGTTTATCTTATTCATCAACTCAAGCCACGCTGTCAAATAAAAATTCATACTTTCTCTTTTTATCTCCGTATCGTAAGAGTGCAAGAAGAATTTTTTAAATAAATTTATTTAAAACAAAGAATTTATTTAATTGGAAAACTAAAATTAGATTCTTATTTGCTTTATTTCGAATGGAACTCAAAAAGCAATCTCTTTCATAAAATGAAATAAAAAGGATTTATTTATTTATTTACCGTCATTCAAGTTACAAGACTTTATGAAGACTACCCATTAAAATTAACTTTCAATATAAGATAAATTAATTAAGTTAAATATACGTTATAGTATTTGCATTAAGCTTATCAATTTTCTTTTAATTTCATTTCTATTCATATTAAAATCAATTGCATAATCAAATTCATTAAAATCAATGCACGCATTAGTGATTGGACCTTGCCTAGCATAACTTGTACTATGATATAGAACATATAAAAAATCGCCATTTCTTGGTCGCAAACTACGAGCAGGTGCATACATATTAAACATTGACAACAGCACTGGGCAATCAATAATAGAATTGAGAACATCATAAGCAAAGAGTACAGAATTTAATTTTCTTCTCAAAATGAGAGGTTTTAGGTCGATGAGAACACATCTGCTTTCATAACATGGAACACTTAAAGAACCAAAAGTTTTACGTAAGGCAAACTTAGTAAATCTTTTTTGAACTTTTTCTATCAGAAGGATACTTGACTTAGTGTAAGGATTCCATATAACGCTACAATACTCCAGCAACGGTCTTACAATACTCGTGTAAAGAGTTTTAATTGTATAAGGATCCTCGAAACATTTTGAATTTCTGACTATAAAACCGAACATCGAGTTTGCTCTAGAAATTATATGATCGATGTGAAGCGAAAAATTTATTTTCGAGTCGAAAATCACTCCGAGATCCTTCTGATAATCTACTCTTTGTAAAGAGTGGCTATCAAGCTTGTATTCAAAACAGAAAGGATTCAGTACTTTTGAATAAGTCTCAACACTACATTTGTTATTGTTAAAAAAGAGTCCATTCATCTTACACGATTGAGGAATTTTATTTAGATCAGCTTGGACATTATTTGCATCAGATAACGATTTTATACAGCTAAAAACTTTAAGATCATCAGCATACAAAAGGCATCTTGAAAAAGATAGGAGGCTGGACAAGTCATTAATAAAAATAATAAATAGTAACGAACCAAGGTGACTACCCTGATGTACACCTGAAAAGTTCACTATTTCCTTAGATAATTCGCAACCAATTTTGACATATTGTTTTCTGTCCTCTAAATAACTTTTAATCCAACTAAGCAGCACAGAATGAAAACCAAACATTTCAAGTTTCTTTATTAGTACATTATGTTGAACGCGATCAAAATCCTTTGAAAAATCTGTGTAGATGGTGTCAATTTGAAAATGTTTTTCCATATGATCAAGGCAATAGCTGGTCAAAATCGATAAGTTTGTCGATGTCGACCTTCCACTCATAAAACCGTGTTGGTGCTGAGATATATGATTTTGAACTAAAAAATTCAGTTTGTTTTGCACTATTGCTTCAAAAACTTTAGGGATCAACTGAAGTTTTGCAATAGGTCTGTAGTTCTCAACAGCACTTTTTGAACCGGATTTATGCAGAGGAGTAATAAATGAATATTTCCATGTATCCAAAAATACACCTTGATTTAAAGACATATTGAATATAAAACACAATGGAACCGCAAGTTTAAATCTACAAGCCTTCAAAAGAATTGGCGGAATGTTGTCTGGAGCAACGGAGAAATTCGGAGAAACGTTAGATGGAATCCCAAGCGATTTACGTTTTGTATTTAAAAATTTTAATGTTCGATTCAAGAGAGCAAATGTACTGCTTATAAATAAATTTTCTCAAAAATTCGTACTCTCTCCTTATCTGCTTGAATTGTTCACGAAATGAAGCTAAAATTTTACACTTTTTATGCAATTTATTCATGACATTTTTAAGCCTGGACAAACTTTTATTAAACCAAACATGTTTCTTAGAATTTTTAACTTGTTTTAAAGGGACAAAATTTGAAATAATATATTCTAGAATGTTCCGAAACATAGTAAAAGCTAGCTCCAGATTTGAGCACTTAAAAATTGGCTGCCAATCAATAGTTTCTAAGTAAATATTCATTGACACATAATCCGCATTTTTAAAGTCATACTTTTGAACAATATTAGATGATTTTGATTCATTTAAAACAGAAAAGTTAAATACAATCTCAAGTGCATTGCGATGAATACTATTTTCCAATAATTTAAAACTTGATTCATTTAATTGAGCTTCAAAATTACTATCAATATAAATAAGATCTAAAATACGTCCTAAAGAATTAGGAATATTATTAATTTGGTACATATTTAAAGCAGTTATATTATCAATCACATTATATTCAAATCTTTGGTGACATTAACAGGAAACATTCTTTTTTCATCATTTGAGAACAACCATTTTACGTTAGGCAAATTAAAATCTCCAACGATTACGAAATAACAATTTTCATCGATATTTTTAACAATATTTGTTATATTCTTGATATGAGTGTCATAAATTGCATATTGCGATAAAGGTGGAATATAAGAAACAAAAAAGTACACATGAATCATTTCAAGATTGGAGTGAATGGGTAAATCTACACGTACACAAATTTGTTCAACAGAATCTTGAGATAAATTAATTTCTTTACTTAAGTAAATAGATTTTACAGCTAATAAAACACCGCCACCTCTATTTAGGCCAGTCCGTTCGTAACAACGATCTTTACGAAAAACTTTGAAATCAGAATTGAAATATTCACTAGTGAAATTTTTTTCGTTTAACCATGTTTCGGTTAGGGCAATAACGTCATAAGAACAGTCAGCAGCAGCAGTAAAAAATTCATGAGACTTTGTTCTCATACCTCCAACATTATGATAATACATAGAAAAGTAATTATTGGTTTCAGAAGCAGGAAAATTGTTGTTTATGTTTTTGCGACCTCCAGTTTTTTGCCAAGATCGTTTTTTGAACGGCTTATAAATTGTTTAATTTGAACTCCTATTTTTTCTTATAGTCCCCCAGCAGTACAGCAATTGTTGACTTTCTATAGATAATAGATGTCAGCACTTATCTTATACAAAATATCAATAGATGGCCCTAGTTCATTTGCCTTTTGACTAAATATGGTGGACATGCCAAAAGTGGCAATAGATGGCTTTTGAAAGTAATATTTTTGTTTGATACTTTGCTCCGAGAGGCGTGACGATCGTTCACCCACTTTTCTATTGAGCTTTTGTATGGAAATGACAATCGACTAGCAGTCCATATCTAGTATGTCAATGCGAACTATAGTTGTCCGGATGGGTTGGTGTTGTTGTGTTCCCATGTAAGAACACAGCTGATGGCAAAACAACTGCTGCCAAAAACAAAAAATCTTAAGATATCCGAAAAACTTTGGTATACTTTTGTATCCCATGAGAAATGTCAAAAACATATACACAAAGCCATACATATTTAACCTATCCGATGTTGGTTGTTCAGGATCTTAATAGGATACTAATCAATCTTAGATAAGCTATCGTACCGACATGTTCACATTTAATCATGTGAAAATGAAGTTGCACAAGTTCTCCATAAGTTTTACCAAAATACACACTAAATATCTAATTTCATACAATATATTGCGGCACCTATAAATATCAAAAGCATAAACGATTTTTTGAGTTAAATTCCTCTCGAAAGCAACAATAAAAATATTGTTAGTTAATGTACAAGAAATAACTTAACACAGTTGTTATGGATGTTATTTTAGAATTATTTGAACAAGTTTTGTAGTTAAAAAGAAAATGTCAGTATTTGTTTGCGCAAGATCAAATTGCATTCTCTTGTTCCTGATAATGTCTCCCAAGAATTTTGCGCCCTGTGCATTTGCACATATTACACATATGGTTGGTCCGGCCCTGCGCGCGAGTTATATTATAATGAAATAGCAGCAAGACTAAACAGACTATCAACTTACAATCGTGACGAATTAAATAAAATGCACGACTGGATCACACGTACTTGCTCCTATGTTCGATCACATTATATGCAACATATTCTTAATAGAAACGCCTAAATGTATTTTTAAAGTCGTTTTTTATATATAAAAATTCTTAAATTTTTTCTTAAAAAAAATTGGTATGAACATTTTAAATGTTTAATAATATAAATTTAAAAACAAAATTTCAGAAAAAATTTTCCACCCGTTTTCGAAATACTGAATTTTCAAAAAAAAAACTATTTTTTTTGTTTAAAATCCAAAAAAAAATATTTTTTCGAAAATCTTGAAATGCAATACTATTTAGAATTTATAAATTTTTTTTATCGAAATCCGTTGAGCCGTTTATGAGAAAGTCGGAAATCAATAAAATGGTTGTATGGCAGGTACCATTAATAACAAAATATTTAATTTTTTTAGCCAAAATGTAGACCATACCCAAAGAAGTACACACGCCAATTTTTATCAAAATCGTTAGTGCCGTTTTCGAGATAATTAAGATGGTAGAAACATTTGTATGGCAAGTACCGTTATGTTTGGGGCTAAAACAACGATTAAAAAATCTATTTTGGACAATCACCTAAAACGCCTAAGCACCAAGTTTGAACCAAATCGGTTCAGCCGTTTAGGCTGTAGATTATAGATCGTTCTACAGACAGACAGACAGATAAACAGACGGAATTGCAGGAACCACATTTTTGGTGTTCTCTATGATCGTAATGTCATGTTTGATTGTTAGAAAAAACAATTTTTTTTTCAGGAATACATAACTTGCCTTATAGTACAATCGCAAGTAAAAAGCCACGTGAACGAAATGTCAAAATGGACGAATATTCATTAATGCGTTGGTGGTTGGTCGCTCTCATGTAGATAGTCCTTAACAGTGGTAAATTCTTTGGTGCATATTTTATAAAGAAATGTATGTATTGCTTGTAATTCAATAATAGACAGATAGATATTTAAATGTCTACTATTTATTTATAAATTTGAATTTAAAATATATTTTATACATAAGATTAATAGAAGTCGGTTAGAATTATAATTGAAAACTGAGATTATTGGGTAAGACCGAAATCAGTTAACAAAAGCCGATAACATAATCCTGGGAGTTGAATAGTATAACAAAAATATGAGTAGGTATGAATATAAGATCACTAACGTCATTTTTCAACTTTTACATTCTTAGGCCGTGTGTGAATTGCGTTAAGATGTTGGTTAAATTTTCTACATTGGTTAAATTTTGAAGTTTGGTTTGTGGTGGGATCAAGTTTAGCTTTTTGCTGTGTGAATTGCGTTAAAAAGGATTTATTAAAACACTATTTTGGCTAAAATTCCTTCAAGATTGAAGAAATTTCCCTAAAACCATTTTTTTTTTTGTTCTCAAGTTAATTAATTTCTTTCCCAAAATCCGACTTAGAAGATATAAAATTAATAATTTGGCACGAAAAAAGTAACGAATTCTCAGTTTTACTAATATGTTTCGGTTTTATATCGTTAATTTAATATTTTAAAACAACAATTCCAAATCTTTTCAAAACAATTCCCATGATTCACTATGTAAACACTAGTTTTCACAGCTGAAGAATTTGACAAGCTGAGAAATCAATCTATTTGTATTCAATTTGCAAAATGAAATACAATGAGTATTTTAATTAATTATTTTATATTTGTTAAAAGATCAACGGATTATAATATTTGTTTTTTCCTCTTGAGACCCTACACAAAAAAAAATAATAATGTAATTTAATTTTTCAATTGAATAAATTAAAACTTACATTTACTATATGGATTCCCGGTAGATCTGAACTTTATGGAATTCATCTTTCTTTTCGGTTATCGCTTACAGTTTCAAATTACTCTATCTTGAGAAACGTTAAATTTTAACGCAAATTTAGCCTGCTCTACAGCTGCCTACATTTTAACCCATTTTATTCACCAAGCTAGTGTTAAATTTTAACCAAGTTACAAAATTTAACCAACATTTTAACGCAATTCACACACGGCCTTAAAAAGAAAAATTAAATTTATAAAACATTCATCCTCTGCTTAAGTATGATAAGCCATCCTCAATAATTTTCATATGTATCCATGATATTTCTTCTCTACATTTAAATAAAACCTTGAAGATCAAAGGCGTATAATCAGAACCGAAATATGAAAATTTCTTGGCAATCCCTGCATTAGAATTTGAATAATAGGTACCTACTTAGATAAACTTTAAATGTAAAATATTATCTATCCCCCATTTACTAAGGAATAATAAGATTAGGCGTGTCATCTAGCGGATTTTACTTGATCTAATTTTTAATTTATTTTCTTAATCATATGAATACCTAAAACATGAAAATTTCATTGAAATCGTTTCCGAGAAACTTAGAAATGATAAAAGTAGGCGTGATGGTAGGGGGATTTTATTAAAATATCTTTTCAATTTGTCTCTTGCACAAAAGAACACACTCTGACAATGTCATCCTAACTATTTTATTATTTTTTAAAGAAATAGGGCCATTTCCGAAAAACAATTAAAAATAGTATAATTTTTAATCCATAATATTACTTTGACATTTACAAACCACAAACATGTTGTTGTTTTTAAATTGTAAAATAAAAATAAAATAAAATATTATTAATTGCTAAGTTGTAACATGATAATGATTTTAAAATTAGTATGCATATTTATTATTAGTTTTTTTTATTATTTTAAAGAACATTTTAAAATCATTCTCAATTCCAAATTTAACATAAGAGAAATGTCAATCGTAGAATCTTACTTAAATCTGGCAGTTTGAAAATGTTTGAAACTAAGCAAGGCACATATCATTTAAAAAAAATGTTGGTATAATAACTTTAAGTGTTTAAAAATAAAAATTTAAAATATAATTTAAAAAAAAATCGTCCTGTTTTCGAAATATTGAATTTTCAAATTTTCGAAAATTTTTGTATGCAGTATTATTAAGAATTCGTGGAAAAAAATTTTGATCGAAATCCTTCGAGCCATTTATGAGAAAGTCGAAAATCAAGAAAAAATTGTAGTCAAATATACAACAATTTGACAGGTACTGTTGTAAAAAAAATTTAGTTGATTCTTTCAATCGTGAATCGTTTTTATAGCCCAAAAATAACGGTACTTGCCATATAATTTTGTTTACCATCTTAATTACAGTAAAAGCTCTTTAATTCGGAAAACTTGTTTATTCGAAAAAAAAATTCCGAATAAAAGAGATTTTTCCGAAGAAATGATAGGAAGCAAAAAGATTTCAAATATGTATGTTTTGGGGGTCTTCCGGCAATTCACATTTATGAGTTGGGGGATCTCGATAATCCACATTTAGATGTTGTTTGGGAGAACACAAGTACCAGTACAGGTTAATTTAGCGATAAATGGTTATCGTAGTCCTTAAGCACAAAGTGGATACATATTTCTGCATAAATAAAAATTAATTATTATTCAAGTGAGAATGACAGTTAAGCAATCAATTAAGTAAGGTTAAGTTGTTTTAGGAAAATAAACTGGGCTTTCATAACAAGCAAACAAAATTACTACATACTTATTGATTTTTTTGTGAATAAAATGAATGAGAAAACAACTTAAAAAACAACTAAAATTTGGTTTTGTTGAAATTTGCGGGGAAACCGTTATTCCCACAAAAACAAATTGTAGGCCAAATTATAAGAGTTATAAATTCATGATTGGATAAAAAAAAATCTTATGAATCGGAGGTCGTTTGGCAACAGCTGAAGGCCAGTTTAAGGATAATAGAACCAAGGTCTTAAAACCGCTATAACTCCAAAACGGAGCAAAAACGAGAAAATTAAATAAGTTTTTCGACGCAGAATGACCTCAGGAAACCAAGTTTTATGTCTGCGGTGGTGACTGTGGAGCACTATGTACAATTTTTTTATGTTACAAAAATTAATTATAATATAATTTATGTATTATTTGGAATATTTTGTGTTAATAAAATAGTTTTTCGTTTTAAGTCCTTGTATTTGTTCATCAATCGTGTTTTAGTACATACAAAAAACCTCTCATTAATTCGGAAAATGACCTTCCCCCAACCATTCCGAATTAACGAGCTTCTACTGTATCTCAAAAGCGACTCTAAAGAGTTTAAGAAAATCAGTGGACTACCTTAGGTATACGTATATCTACTCTAAATTTTGGTCAATTTTTTTTTTATATTTTGTTATTAACGGTACCAGCCATGCAACCATTTTTTTTTTTGCTTTTCTACTTTCTCATAAACGGCATTACGGATTTTGATCAAAATTTTTATATAGGAGGTTATTCGAATTATAAATAATACTGCATACTATAATTTTCGAAAAAAAAAATAATTTTTTTTTTTTAAATTTAACTATATACCTGTAAGACCTAAGGTCTTTTAAATTTTTATTATTAATTACATAAAATTGCCATGCCATTTTTAGGACAGACAATCAAAAATTTTGTAATGAAAAAAAAAAGTAAAAAACGACTTTAAAGACATATTTAGCCTTTTCTATTGAATACGATGTGATCGATAATAAGAGCAAGTACGTGCGATCCTGCAGTACATTTATTTTTAATGTAATCATAGCTGCTCGGAGTCTTTTAACTGTTGCAATCTTTGGACTGGGTGATTTTTTTTATATGGAAATACAAATGCAATGACAAATGCAAATATTACTTTGAATGAAATCAAAATGTAAACCTTGCATATAATGCAAAAGATTTCAAAGAATGCAGGCAGTAAAAAAACATTGCATTCTTTTGACTCCAATAAATGATTCTTTTACAATAGACTTCAAAATTCAATTTAAAATTGCGATGACAAAATTGAATGCATTCCCAAAAATTCAGTTAAATTGCTGAGACTTCAAGTAATGGAATTCAAAAGTTCCAAATTCTTTTACTGTTCTGTAGTTTAACAATTAATTTGATTTTAGAAAGGCAGTAGAACGAATACAAAATTTCTAAATGCTTTTACGTATTTTTTTTAGGTTAATATTGTCTACTGGTAATAAATTGATTTGAAAATATGTAGCTGTTTTTTTATTTTTATTTTTAAAAAATGTAAACCGCCATTCGTATATTTTTTAGATCGACTTGCAAAACTTAAAGAAATTCAACTGCAATAATGGAACAGCATGCAACAACCTACGCGGTGTATTCAACTGTTCAAATGGTAAGCCTATATTTATCCTCGTATGTACGCAAATTGCATTTCATACGCCCTTTACTCCTCCCTTCTATTACTCAAACATACCAATTAAATAGTTTATCTATGTAAATTGCTTAACATCATGTCGTTTTATCACCCACCAACTCATCATCCACAGGACACTGCAAGAATATGTCAGAGTTTTTTCTATGTCATCATAGGGCTGACGGGCCCACACTCAATTCCGAAAAGGACAACACAAAGCTAAACGGCTTCTTTGAATGCAAAGGTATTCAGTGTACGAAAATAAAGAAGCCCTTCATATGCGACCGTTATTGCTCGAAAATAACTACAACAAAAATTAATGTCCTGCTGATGCAAGTGCGTATGTTTTTGGCACTTTGACCTTTTAACAGGCTCAAAGATAAAAACAAAAATTCACGTTTAAACATTAAAAATTCTATATTTGCAGGACAACAATCTAGTGACTGCGGAATGTGAGCACGGAGTGGCATTTAATGAAGCCCGAGGCCCCAACAAGGGAGTCCGCATTCCACCCACCGATTTCTGGAAAGAAGATGATGGTGATTTGTTGGCAAATTGTATGACTGTAGCAAGGGAAGGTGACAAAATTGTGTAAGCTTGTTGTATATATATTTTTTTTTTTTACAGAAAGATCTGCCTGCAATGGCATGATAAAATGTTATGTAACGGGTGTTATTCTTTTTGTTATAATTTTTTTTTTTGTAGAGCTACTGACTGCCTTAATGGAACTCTCCTAGACCACGACATTTTTCCACATCCCTTTATGAATTTTACCCAATTTTGGGAAATTTACGACAAGAGCAACAATATTTTAGATCCAGACCAGAGATTTTTGCCGAAGCAAGACAACCTCACAATTTATAGTTTCAAGAAATTGTTCATTAATCTAGAAGGATGCGTGAATACACTTCGAGGGGAATGCAAGGACTTTGTTGCCCGATATGGCAGTGACGGCGATAACGATACAGCACAATCAAGATATCAATGTTTTTATAATAAGGTAATTTAATGTTTTGGAAGTTTGTAAGGACATGCCAATTTTTATAACAGTTCTGATGTATAAATGCGGATGCCGATATACATACTTTGGAAACATACTAGTGTAGTTTTCTTCAAATATTGCAAAGTGCAATGAATATTCACACTTTGACTGTCGGAAAACTGTTATAAAATAGCATTTCTATAATATCATCCTTATATAAGTTACTTATAAAGTTTTATAACCTTCATTTGCTTTAAAATCAAAATCTCTTTATGACTTTCACAGGTCGAATCAGTCCCGTTTGTAGTTGCACGATTTGATTTGGATAAAACCTACAAGGAACTATTGATAGCGCTTATCCTTCCGATTGTCCTGTTTGTTCTTTCATCAATCTCGCTGTGTATTATAACTAATACAGTCAAGGTGAGTTATTCCTTTGCTTGCATTCTGTACTTGTTACCTCGTCGTAAATTTGACTCAAAGATAAACTGAATTGGAAGTGATTTTTTTAAAAGCAAAGAAATTGATCCGTTATTGCTAAAATTTAGTGGAAAATCATTTCTATTTATTATATTTTTTTCTGATAAGTCGGGACACCACATTTTCCTAAAAAATACAGTAATAATAAGAGGAGACAGTAATAGCGAAGGAAATTATATCAGTTGACAAACCAAATATAAAGTGTGTTCCCGTACTTTGTGCACAAAAATGTGAAGACTGTCATTTTTCCCAAGAGTGGGGGTAAGAATCTCTCAGAGCGCAACAAAGTTTTACAAAAGTACGGGAACGCTTTGAACAACAATTTTAGCCATTTTTTAAACGTCAAAATAAAAGTGTATTTTTGACAATGTTTTTTTAAGGATTCACATAAAATTATTTCTTAAAATAACCAATTTGATATCACAATTTTAATTTATTGCACGAAAAAGCCAGACCAAACTATAAATTAAATTATTTTCAACTTTTGTAACGATACTATAAATAATATGGCAACTGACAGCTTTTGTATTGTTTTTTTTTTTCCTTCATTTGACAGTCTTCATATTTTCGTCCAAAGAAATTTCTTGGACTAAAATTCGCAGCATGGGGAAATATTTAACTCTCTACCTAGCGCTATCTTCTGTGAAAAACTACGAAATTTTTGAATAACGGAACAGGATTTGAATAAGTGTGTTCCCGTACTTTATGCACAAAAATGTGAAGACTGTAATTTTTGCAAGAGTGGGGGTAATAATCTCTCAGAGCGCAACAAATTTTTACAAAAGTACGGGAACACTTTGAACAACAATTTATGCCATTTTTTTAAACGTCATCATAAAAGTGTATTTTTGAAAATGTTTTTTTTAAAGATTTACGTGAAATTACATATTTCTTAAAATAACCAATCTGATGTCACAAATTTCAATTTATTGCACGGATAAGCCTGACCGCAGACTATAAATGCCAGTATTTTCAACTCTTGTAACGATACACTCTTGGCAATTGGCAGCTTATGTTTTGTTTTTTTTTTTTTTTTACTTTATTTGACAGTCTTCATAATTTTGTCCAAAGAAATTTCTTGGACTAAAATTCGCAGCTTGGGGAAATATTTTACTCTCTCATGAGCGATCTCTTCTGTGCAAAAAACTACGAAGATTTGGAGTACGGGAACAGGATTTGACTGTTTTTCGTAGAAATTCGTAGATTTTCGCAGTTTTAGGGAGTACGAGAGAGGACATAATGTTTTTCGTAAAAGTTCATAGATTTTCGTAGTTTTAGGGAGTACGGGCCGCAATTCTGTCAACTATGGTTTTCTATTGGTAAATTCAGATTTCTAGATTTTGATTTCTTTCGAGCCCAATGGAACATGATTTGAGATTTGATATTGCATATTTGTGTCATGTTGTATCGGTGAAATTGTTATCGGTGTAGCTGTCTTAAATTTGTTTATTTTCATTAAAGTTTGGACAAGTGAGTAAAAGATTTGAGTGTATGTATTTAATTTTTTATAAAAGGAAACATTAAAATTAAAGCAATTTATTTATATGGGTATATAATATTTTATTAATTTTAATTATAAAGAATGTGTTTTTGTTGGAAAAAGGCATGATACATTTGGAGAATCGTTTTAGCGAATCCAGTGTATTATAATAAATTTGACAGCTGTAAATTGTATTTGTATTAGAAAAAATAGGGAATAATTTAGACTTTAATTTAGATTCAAAAATAAATCAATTTATTATGCCCAATGGATCTTAAAAACTAGGAAAAATGGTGCGGTGGTTTGACATAATACATATATGTATTTAGATCCAAAATAAATTGATTTAATTTCAATTGGAAACCACATGTGTAAATTATGAATTCAAATTATTGCAAACATATCCGCCATTTTGTTTGAAATGCCTTTTACCTGGCAAGAAAATCATCAAAAAATAAATGAATATATTTTTAACAAAAAATGGATAATTTATGATGTTTTAAAATACAAATGCTACACTAATCGACGACAAATAACTCAGAGAATTTTTTTGCAAATAATATTTGCAATACAACAATAAATTATTTTTTTTTTTAAATTATTTATTTTCCTGATGAAAATTCATTTTTTGTGCCAGCTGATTGCACTTTGACACAAATTGGAACAAATCATTCCAATGATTTGGGTTCCAATTTATCTCGTTCCACTGACAGAATTGTGGACGAAACAAATTTTCGTGTGTGTTTCAATTAGGAAAACTTGATGACAGACTGGTAGTAAAGCTTACCAACTGACATAATTTTCCTGTTTGCTATAAACGACGATCAGGAAAAATTATTCACTTTCATACTATTTCAACTTTTCCTGATTCATTTTCCTGATCGCTATAACTGGCCTCTTCATTATCCAACCTAACCAAAAAAGCATTGTGGATAAAATAAGTAATAATGCCAGTCGTCCACTAAGTGCGCAACAAGCTCAACCAACTTCATTCAACTTTTCATTCAACTCCATCGTTGGATGTCAAAACTTACAACTCTTTGTGCGTAAATTTGCTTATAACCTCTAGTGCGCAAATTTGCGTTCTTCACGTTGAGCAACGAATCCGGAAGAAAAATTGAGCAAAACGTGTTGGGAGCCTCGTACATATAGTTGACAAACTTACTCAAAAGTTGAAGAACCTCGTACACTAGTTGATAAACTTGTTCAATTTTGAAAAAATAAGAAAGATTTTCGAGTTGATCAACTGCGTTTTTGATATGGTTGTTCAACAAGTTGATGGACGTGTTGATACCTTCGTACACCTAACCAAGATGCACTCGTTGAGGCACGCGTTCAACGCACGCACTATAGCTACTCAGATGTTGATGACATAATTCTTACTTGTAAACATTTTTAATGTCGGTGTCACACACATCTTTGTTGGAAAATATTGGAATTAAATTTTATCTATATTAAGCATGATTTTCTCTCAAAGCAAAAAAAGTGGCTGCCATATTAACAATATTGGAAAATTAACTACACAAAAAAGATAAAAGACGATGGCTAAAAATCAAAACACAATTACAAACACTGCACCAATTTTCAAGTGATGTCAACACAATAATTCAACTCATGCCCGCGCACACTTTGTCTCGTCCAACGCAACGCACAACAATCAATTTCACGTCAACGGCAACCAACACCAAACAAAATTAAAAAGTTGACCAACGAGTTGAACAAATAATGTGCAACACATTATCTTGAAAACGTTGCTCAACGCGTTGAACCACCATTTTCAACGAGCAACACGAGCTCGTACACTAGCCGCACACTAGTTGACCAATTCGTTGAGAAACGATCTCCAATTAAAGTCGTTGGTTGGATGGAATTGAGGACATCGTACATTAGAGTTAAGTGTGTTGAACTCGAAATTTGTGCGTTGAACGCCTAGTGGACGACCGGCATAATAGTGCCGATAATAGTTTAGAGAAACCTTTGGAATATTTGGAATGGAACGACTGGGTCGGTTTGTAGGTATAGTGAGAACACACTGATTCTTAAAAAATTCCAATATTATTTTACTGTCAAAATTTGCAGACCAGTAAAAGTGAAATGTTATGTAAAATGCACGAGTTGAAATCAAGAAACAAAAATATTAGTAATGAGCTTTGAGTTATGTGGTTTTTTAAGTTAAAATATTAATTTTCAGTTAAGTTGGTTTTAGCTAACAGAAGTAAATTGTATGAGAATTGATAAAAATGCGCTGTGTTTATGTTTCAGTTACCCGATAAGGTCCTCTTTAAATAAGAGTGGTTGGCTAATAAAAGTGTAGGATTCTTTTAATTCAATTTTCAAATTTTAACCAATTCACAATATTTACATGAACATTAAATTTTTTAGAAAAAAATGTTTGATTTAAAAACATGTATTTTAAGGTTGGTGATGATGCAAAGATGCGCTGTGTTTGTTCAGCAGATGATTCAGATGGCGATGGAGCGTTTGGCATGGGACTCAGGACCAATGGACGGTATCAAGATGAGGATTGTCCAATAGGACTAGCAGAATTACCAGTAAGTACATACATATAATGCAACAAAACATTATCAATACCTTATATAACGGGTCCGCCAAATAACTTTTTTTTTTGAAAATGCTGTAAAAAAAAACTTCCGAATATTTTCTCAAATTTCTTTTTTTATTTGAAAGTACAATCCTTCCGGTTAATAATGGAGAATAATTTTATTCAAATGGATGCCTCGGCTGGCCCATGCAGTAGCCTACACGATCGGTCCAATTTTTAAGCACACTATCGATTGTCTGCAGCTGTATTTCACCAATGGCTTCATGAATATTGTCCTTTAAAGCGTCAATTGTCTCTGGCTTGTCGGCGTAACACTTATCTTTTACGCCACCCCACAATAGTCCAACAGTGTCAAATCGCAGCTCCGAGATGGCCAAACGACATCAGCTCTGCGGCTGATAATGCGATCTTCAAAAACAGGGCGCAAAACATCGAGTGTAGCTTCGGCTGTGTGGCACGTACCGCCGTCCTGTTGAAGCCAAATATTGCCAATATCCTCCTCTTCAATTTTTGTGAACAAAAATTCGTTCAACATGGCCCGATAACGATTGCCATTGACTGTAACGGCCACTCCTTGCTCATTTTCGAAGAAAAATGGCCCAATTATGCCTCTGGACCAAAATCCGCACCAAACAGTGACTCGTTTTGGGTGTATCAGCTTTTCAATGTATCCGTGTGGATTTTCTGTACCCCAAATGCTACAATTTTGCTTGTTTACATACCCGCCAATATGAAAATGAGCTTCATCTGAAAAGATGATGTTTTTGGCAAAATCGGCATCTTCTCTAAGTCTATCGCAGGCCCACTTAGCGAAGCGAAAACGCATTGGATGGTCAGTTGGCTTCAACTCCTGAACCAATTGGACTTTGTATGGCGTCATACCAAGGTCTTTATGCAAAATTCGTCTCAATGATGTCTCCGAAATGTTCAATTTTTGAGAAAGACGGTGAATTGATGTTGATGGCGCTTCACGCACACTTTCTGCCACAGCAGCAATATTCTCGGGTGAACAAACTGTTTTTGGCTATTCACGCTTTGATTTATCGATGAGGATGCCAATTTCTTTCACTTTTTTCACAAGATAACGAACATACGGAGCTGACGGTGCTTCTCTTCTTCCAAAATCCGTACGCAATTTTCGCACACATTCTGCAACATTACTATGATTTTCAAAGTATTGTCGCAATATTTCCCAGCGTTGTTCAAGCGTATACACAACCACAATCGTTCAGCGGAAGGATAAAACTAATTATCTGTCAAATCAGACATGAGCTAAGTGTTACCATTCACGAAATAAGCACTGGTTTAAAAAAAAAACTTTAGATGGCGGACCCTTTATGTACATGTTATGTTTAATAAATATTTTAAATTAAATTTTAAGGGGTTCAACCTTAAAAAAATATTTGTTTTAAATCATAGTTTTAATCAAAGAAAAAAATATTTAATCAATTCCAAAATAAAAAATTATTCAACAATCTAAAAATTCAAAAAAAGTACAGTTTTTACTCAATGTTTAGAAAATGATAGATTA
The DNA here is from genome assembly GCA_910595825.1 of Philhelius pedissequus. NCBI lineage: Eukaryota > Metazoa > Arthropoda > Insecta > Diptera > Syrphidae > Philhelius > Philhelius pedissequus. Next base: position 147,941,018 of record OU343162.1, on the reverse strand, counting down.
GGAAGATTTCTTACAAATAATTTAATTTTACATTTCATTCATAATTAATATGAAATAAAAAAATAAATAAAATTTTGTTTGACCTTAATTGGAAACCGTCTGCCAGAAAATTATTAGAAAAAATGATTTTATAACTTATTTGTCACCTAATTGTTTTTGAATACAATACTCGTATATGCGAATTTTTGAATTTTTTTGTTTAGGTTCGAAAGATTTTGATGCATTTTTTGTAAGTGTAAATGCCCGTGTAAAAAATCTTATTTTTTGAAATAATAATATATTTCAATTGAACAATTTTCTTACTATAGAATCTAAGGGATATTTTCAACCCTACTACCACTGTAATGTCACTTATTCTTCTTTGCTCTCATTTATTCTATTTTTAAATTGATTTATTTTGGCAAATTTTTACTCTGTTTTTACATTTTACAGCCGAACGCTTTTATTCATAATCGCATGTTAGAGACTGTATAATGTTACAATAACTCTTTACGCAGAAATGTTATTCAGTAAATAACACAGATCCACACTATTTTTGTTTCTGGGTTCCTGATACGATTTTCTTGTTCCTCTCATATAACTTACTAATTATAAAAAAAGTTTTACCTGAAAAAGTTTGTTTTTATAGCTAGAAATTTTATATTTTGGTTTTATGGGAAAACATATTTTTTTTTTTTGTTTTAATGGTATGTCAAAATAAAATAAACTTTTAAAATTAATTCAAATAACTATTTTTTATCTTTGTGTTTAAACTTAATAAAGAATACATGTAAATATTTAAAAATTAATATTTTTTGTGTGTCCTGTTTTGTATGGATGAAATTTCTCGTATAAGACCCCATATAGAGTCTCCCATCATTCTGTCATTAACAATTACAAGAAAAATGTTATTGAAAACAAAACTGGATTCCCTCCCATACCTTCAAGAATGACTTTGCAACAACTACTTGAAAAATCTCAATTTTAGATTAGTTTCTAGTTATAATCTTCGTGGTAACTTTTTAAATCTTGTGAGTGTACCTGTCTTTCGCACCACCGCTTTTCGTAACTTTTATTCAGTCTTTTCTTGTCGTCTCTTTAATAAGCTTCCCCTTTCTATCAGATCACTTAGTACTTCTGGAATGTTTGTAAAACGTATAAAAGAATGGCTTGAACTTTTTGATCACGCTGGTATTGAATCTGTCTTCTCTGATGTTTTGGTTTAATAATTATTTATTCTTCGTTTTTGGAAAAATACTGAAAAAATATATTATTTTAACCTATCTCTTCTTCCTTTTATTAGGTGTATATCTAACAGCTTTTGTTAACTATTATTTTCTTTATAAGTAACTACATTTCTTAATTCCTTATTTGAACTATGTTGTTGTATTGGGTCACCCCACCCTTATGAATTTTTTGAGTTTTTATGCTTATAGTGGCATTTGACACTATTTTTAGTACCTAAGTATTATAAAAATATAAAATGTCATTAATTTCCTTAAGTTATATTAATTTAATTTTTTTCTGATTTATTGTAATGATTTTAAAGGGAAATAAACTTGTATCTAATCTAAAAAAAAAAAAAAAAATGAGGAGCCCATCAGTGCTGCCGTCCAAAGATTTTGGAAAAACAGGAGATATGCAATATATCTCCTAATATATATATGAGTAGACAGTTTGCCTAAAACGACCTATAACAGCGAGCAAATCAAAAGCTTAATTGAACTCAAATTTCTTAGTGAACCTTGCAAAGCCCTCTCAATATTATTATTGGAAATCACTAAAAATCAAATATAATTGATTTTTGTACAAATTTTTCTTCTGAATTGAATAACGTTTTAAGTTCAAAAAATTGAACGTTCAATTCGCGAACCTTAACAAGGAGTAAAATGAAAAAGAAAAATTCTAATACCTTGATTTGGTCTAATCAGACAAAAAATAATTTTATATATTTTTTTTAGTCCAAATTAGTCCAACAGGGATTAACTCGGGGAAGAACTTGAACAGGTATGTTCCATAGTAACATTGTTTCTTGGAGTTGAAAATGACGCACAATGTTTTAAGAAGTTACATAAGCTTTTGGAAGTAATAATATGTTTTATTAAGAAGCCTATAATTTTAATAGTAAGACAAATCGAAAAAACAGGAGAATTGAGGAAAAAATGACGTGGAAACAGGATACAAAGAAAAAGGAGCGAAAAAAGAGAAATCTACTGTTGTAACAGTAGACACGGCAGCACTGGAGCCAAGGACTTATATTAGCTTCGAATAGGAAGGTTAAAATAAGATTCATAGGCTTCACAAAGCTTTAAATTAGTACTTAAATCCAAATTTGTATTTTTTTGACTTAATAAATTCGCTGCAAATGTAACAATATTTTCATGATCAAGAGGCCAGTTATGATGCTACCGTTAAGATGAATCGCTGAAATGTGATTTTCAGCATTGATTTGACACCACGTGATACGTAAAACTTCATTATTCCCTTACCGCTCATTGCGCTCTTGCTAAAGAGAAGACTTAAACCTTATAATCTTGGTTGACAACACGTAATATTTATTTATCATTCTAAAAGGTATAGACACAAACTTTGAAAAAAAGAAACAAATGCTGTACCATATTATTCAATACAAAGATCGAGAAAATCGCCATTTGAACACAGAAACGAAAAAAAAATATTTTTTGTTGACCTGTGTAAGAGGTTGTAAAGTGCATTTTTTTTGCATTTGGAAAAAAATCGATAGAAAACCCCAATTTTTGTTTCTTTGACCAACATGAATTGAAATAAATCGATTAAAAACTAAAAGGCACTAAATGGGAAAGAGTAGTGCCGTTATTAATTTTTGTTAAGCTTAGAAATGTGTGTAATATCAATTTTGTGACTGCTTCCTGTTTTGCCTGCTATGAAAAACCAATAATTAATAATATTTTTTTTTGTTCGAACACATTTCAAAGGAGTCAGAAATTCAGTTAGAAATCGATTTTTTATCATTTATCAACTATCCAACTTACATCATCTAATGTATTTAGCATTCTACTTAAGATTTTTAATTAAATTTTCTCTCAACTAGGAGGACCAACCCACCGATACTCATGAAATGATCGGAAGTACAAAATCATTAATACCAATAAGTCCTTGCGAAGAGACAGCCGATAATGCCTTCCAGGATGAAAAGGCATCAAAGTGTGATGCTCCAGAGAAACCATTAGTGGTCATTTAATGAAATTAAAAATGCAATCAATATTATGCAACACACACACACACACTTCTTATGGTCTACCTATTACATCTCTTGCCTGTTTCAAACACATCTAAGAATATTAATTTTGTTCGTACCAGGAAAAAAAATCCAACAATTTCTACAAAACTTGAAGAAAAAAATAAAACTCTCGTTTACTGCCGTGTCGTACAAGGATATTCAAAAATAATAATAACAACAACAAAAGCAAAAAAAAAATAGAAAACATACAAAATTGCATTCATTAATTACTTTATGAAGTAAAAGCTTATACATATAGCTTGAAGGTATCTAATTAAAAGGCTAGAATATGGGTGAGACAGCAAACTCCGGGAGGATTTGCGAATGTTGAATAGATTACGGACGGTTGTTTTCAGGAGAAATCTTTTTCACCAGCGCAGCCCCATGTGAGACTAAGTTTTTCATTACTCAGAGGAAATTTCATTTTGCTTAGAATTGGAAGAAAAAAAAGTAAGGGTAAGTTAATGCATTTCCATGTTGAAAGATGGGTATTTTATTAAATATAATAATTTTATTTTAATTCGAACTCTAAGGCTTACTTTTTATATTTAAATCACAAAGGCAATTGATTCTGTTTCGTGTCATCTGGACTGAATTACATAAGCACAAACGTATTATATTTCATTATTATGTTGGTCAATAATATTAATTGGTTGCTAAAACCAATGCTTATTATTTAAGGAAAGCTTAAGAGTGCTTAAAAAAATCAGCCCATAGGGGAAAATAATATAAAACTTTAGTGTGTAAGCACATAAGTTTTAATTTTTTTAAATCCCATAGCTCATTAATGGACACAAAACTTATAAGCATAAAAGCTTTCCAAATTAAGATTCAAACATTGAAATGTAAAAGTTCTGCTCTAAAATTCAAAACAAACTGGCAGATCATTGCCACATTAACCAAAAAAAAAAAACACAAATTGTCATATCGCATCTGCCAAAGAAATAGAAACATTTGTCTCTTAACTTCTTGTTGCTCTTTTAGATGAATCAGCTCACTTTTTTATGGAAGGTATAAAAACCGAAGAGGGATTGGGTGGCGGTGTGTACTCAGATAGACTAAATCTTAGTCTCTCTCTTTCCTTTTCCCTGACCTTTAAATTGTATCCAAGCGGAAAGTATGTGGATTAAAGATGTTCTATCCTGGCTGAGGGATTCCACATTCCAAATAAAATTTTAATACCAATTCTACCTAAAATGGAAGAAATCGGTATGCCTATTGCTAAATGTAAACTTATGTTACAACAAAACAATCAAACAAACATGGTCAAACATCACTACTTGCCTGGCTACCACATAGATCTAGCCAATAAGGGATCCAAGACTCTCAAAAGGACTGCTCTATTTGAGCAGTAAACATCTTGGCTCCGTAATAGGTTTCATAACTGGACCACTGCTTAATTGGCAGACACGCCAAAAGTCTGCGTTTTCTCCAATGACTTTTGCAGAAGTTATATGGACGAGGAGGAAGAGGAGACTATCTTTCATCTTCTTAATTAAAATTAATTAAAAGATAATATCACTTAACGTGGTATCTCAATGGACCTATCTGTGATCTAAATGTGTAAACCGTTTTCCTGACAGCCCCTTTAACCTAACCTTACCTTGTTGCTCGAATACGAACAAAGATCTTTAAAATTATAAATAGTCAATAATCATTTTATCAAAACGGATGTAGGTTTCTGCATAACTCAAACTATTAAATAAAAAAAATAAAATAATTCAATAAAAAACAACAAATATGTTTTTTAAGCTTCAACAGTGTTTTGACTGGAAGCAATCGAAAAAATATCAATTCAGAACGTAACGCCATCTGTTGAACAGATAAACAACATGTTTTTATTTTGACAATATAAACAAAACCAGCAGTGAATTGCTAATTATTCTCAAATATTTCACGTTGACACAGATATTTAAGCGTGAAACCGATTGAACCATTACACTAACAACGGCCGCCATTATTTTTATAATTTAGGCTCAAGCACCAACTAGTCCAGCTTCAGCAGCTTCAACAGCGTCGTTAGCCCTAAGTCCTTAGATAGTTTTTGCTGGTAAATTGCTGTTTCGATACCAAATGTCAAACAATTAAAAATGACGGTCTCTTCGAAAAGTGTTTGCTGTTTCACGTATAAGGTTATAGCTGAAAGATGCCAAAAATCAAAACAAAACACTTATCAAATGAAAATTGCAATCAGTTTTATAGAGGCTGTTGTGGGATCTAAAATTTCGGTCAACTAAATCGAATTTTCTACTGACAAATTTAGAAATTAATGCGGAAATTGATTTTTTTTCACTGCGAATGGAATGTGATTTATGATTTTTTTTGTATGGTATTGGTGTATATTTGTGTTTGCAAATCTGGAATTAATTAATTATACTTGTGTTAGAAAAAAGAGTGATATTTATGGATCTGTAAAATTGGTTCAGAACAAAAATTTGTTCATTGCTTAATGGATGGATTTACTGTCAAAAATTTGTGTTTCGATAAATATGTGTAAATAAAAACAATTGATTTCTTGTATCAATCTAAAACCACAAATAAATAAATTTTGATGACATCATCAGATTTAGGAATTTTTGAATCAGTGGAAATTATACTGATTATTGTGCCATTTTGAATGCCAGTTGATTTAAATTTCGTCATTCAAAATCAAATCGCTGAGTAGGTAAGTTACATTCATAAAAGCATCAGCGATGGATGAAAACCAAGACACCAACTATCCTACGGAATTTTTGAATTTTCTGAATAAATATTTCGAATTCCGAACTTTCCGTAACACACTTTAAAATTGAAAATTGACTTAGTTTACTGCAAAACATCCAATGCACCGGAACTTTGTAATGGAACGCATTTTATTGTGATCTCCAATCAAATTTCATTCAAACGAAAATTTGAAGGGGAAATTCAAGATGGTCTCTTTCCGCGGATTCCGCAGTGGAATATCTAGTATGAGTCTTAAATTTCCCGTAAGTCGCACTTTCCCTATGACAATTAATAACTTGTAAGAACAATTGTTGGATATTTGTGTTTGTGGCATAAATCTTCAAATTTCATGTTCCTCACCTGGTCAACTACATATGAAATGGTCACGGTGCCGGCAAAGCTCCCGGTTTATACGTGTACGTGTCTGAGAATATAAACAAAAAATATGGCGCACTGTATTGAAAAAGCGGAAGATTTGTCGACCCTTTAATCATTGCGGTTTGATTGAAACATATCGAAATTGTTATATTTCAGTTATTGTCATTTTACATTTTTGATGGAACTTTTGAATAATCAATTTAAATTGACAGAATTACATGAAGCAATTGTAGATATCCACATGCTTGGAATTTATTTTCATTACATTAACGAATTTGAGCGAAACAATGTATGTATGTATGTTGTATATAATTCTTTTGATCCCAAAACAAAAACACACGCATTACCAAATTTATAAATAATATTTTTTGTTTCCATTTCCCTCTGTCAATGTCGGCATAGGAATCTTTTTTTTTAACTAAATAAACAGAAGCAGTCACCAAACACACACCTGTCCAATTTGTATTGAAGTTTATTTTTTTTTTTAATAATTTACATGAAGAACATATTATGTATAAGCATGAAACAGATTAAAGGAAAGTGATGTAAATTAAAAACAAAGATGATTAATCATCATGAGCTCTTGTTTATTTGTTCGATTTAGAGACACTTTGTACACATTAATATTTATCTTGAAGCAAATAATTATTTTGGAGCTGGGAATCACCGCTAATTAGCGCATTTGAGTTTAATAAATGATTTTATGAAATGAATTTTTTTCTGAATGATCATTTAAAGCAAATAATTTTAATAAAATAATAATAAATTGAAAAGCAAAAAAAAGCGCTTTAGGACTCCACAGGATATAATTCGATTAAGGACTTATGTCACACCTAATTGCCTATTTTAGTTTCATAGGAATACTGTATGTACTTTGAAAGTTTGTTTACAAAGCTAGAATATTTGCGATCATATTTATAACTGGTAACACCGAACAGAGGATGCAAGGAGTTGAAGTTCCTTTGAATACGCAAAGCGGCCAACCAAGGCAAAGTGCCCTTGTTCAAGAAAACTCTTGAATTAGGTGCCTGCCTGGCGACTTTATATACATATCCTAATTGGAGTGACGCGGCAGCAGTGGATTCGCGTTACCAAAAAAGGACACAAAAAAAGACGATTTAATTCCTAGGAACCCTCGAAGCTCCGACCAGGAGATACTTCTTTTTCCGAAAATTGATGACATTGAAAAAAATCTGCTCTTAGGCCGCTTGAAATGCTTTTTCAGCTTTTCATTGTCATCTCCGCCCATCATAAAGAGAGCATCAAATTAATATTGTCGTTCTTCATTAAAAAAAAAAAATTGTTTTTTTATTATGTTTTATTGTAAAAAAAAGAGCAATTCTAAATCAGATCTCAAGACTAATGGCGTTTTTATTTGGCAATCGGGAATTGTTCTCCGATCCGGTATCCCAACTGAACACTTTTGTGTGATTCTGACGATTCTGAATTTGAATGAGATTGTATGTGTGAAAATAATTGTGTACGTGAGAATATTTAAATTAAAAAAAAAAATGTTTTTTGCACAATTATCATACAAAAAATAACAACAGTCCAGTTTGACGTTCAAGTATATGAATGTGAGTGCTTCTGGTTCTGATTCTGATTTCAAATCCAGAAGCAAAATTCTCTTCTGTTTAGAATTAGAACTGTCATTTTTTCCCAAGTGAACGCTTTCATAGAGCCCGGAAGGCTTCCGGTTTGCCAAATAAAAACGACATAAAGATCACATCTCTCTAGTTTTTATCTACATATTCAATTCACCCACACATCTAAACAATCAGGTGTCAATCGTCGACTCAATTAAAAAAAAAATCTGACAGCTCGAATGTGTTTACTGACATTTTTCATTCAAAAGGTCAATTCTATATTTTAAGTAGAAGAGTTCAAAATTTCAATACAAAACGACAGAACTGATTTGTATAAGAATTCCAAATTTGACATTTTTCCTTTGACCATTGAAGTATAAAAAAGTCGTATTATCTATATATTTTATAATTTACTTTTAAATTTCAGCTAAATCATCTAGCCTGCATATTCAAGGACAACATTTCGAATCTTCTGAATTAAATAAAAAAACGAATGTGTGCATTTTGCTTAACAAAGGAATTGGGCAAAAATACAGATACAGCATTTATAAAAAATATACACCTACAAATATGTTTAATGCCTCATACCTGTATGTGTATGTAATTTATTTGTAAATTATACGAGTACAGTACTCTCCCACCGGATGTATTTTTATTTAAATTTTCCCAGATGGAATTTACGATTTTATAAAAAAAACAACTCATACTTTTAATTATTAAGTCATATAAAATATAGGGAAAACCATACACGTTTGTTGTTTTTGTATTTAACATTTAAAATTTTAAAACAATTATGTTTAGTTATTGTACACATTTTTTTTTACTTTTAGAAAAAAATGTGCCTTTTTACATTAAATAAAAAAGAAAACTCTATATTATATTTATACCCCGATGCACTCATTGGCCAGATATTTTATTTAAATAAAAAACCTATTAAATGTAATGTATGTATGTGTATAGTAACGTAGATTTTTTTTTAGATAAAAATTTAACATAAATATTCAATTTATATTTACGTAACATACTGTTAAATCTACAAGGAAATATTTAGGGCCCACATTTTTATGTAATGAACTGCACAAAATAATTTTTTTTATAATATTATAAAACTTTAACTATATACCCAACACATTAAAAAAAATATATATATGTATATGTATGTGTCTCATTGATGTTTCTACACTACAACTACATAATAATATAGTAAATTTATTGTAAAAAAGAATTTTATGAAAAGCTACAAGGTTTTAAAAGTGTATTTACTTTAATAAAACAAATTTATAAAAATGTATGTCATTAGACAATTAGATGTATAAAAATAAATTTTAAAAAAATTCAAAATATTTGTTCAAAATATTTGTTTTTTTTTATTGGTATATGTCTTTGTTGGATTGAAAAACATTTCCATTTTTCTATATCCCAGGATTCGTGCTAAGCAAAAATGTTCAACATCCGAACTACGCGATGTATAATACAATTTCCGACATGTTCTGCTCTTTTCGACTATTACAGCCATTGTCAAATTTATAGAATACGAGAAAACAACACGATTCCCTGCTATATATCACTATAATGTTTCATGATCCAAAAATTGATATTAACTTATGTGATGCCGGATTTACACGAGTGGCGAATTGCCATTAAATATTTCTTCCATTTTATTGATATTAATAACAAAATCGTATAAATTTGGCATTATTTACGCCATTAAAAAAATGGCAGGGAAAACTGGTATTAAATATTGCATTAAAATGGCATCATGTAAATGCACAGTGACAGCATTTTGAAAAAAAAATAGCACAACGCGATGAAGAATGCACTTGCTAATTTTTTTAGTGGCAAATTCATTATCAATCAAACAGCCATTAAAATGCCGCGTGTAAATGCTTATCATTCATGATTTGATTTTACAATTATTTTGACAATTTAATGACATCAATTAATGGCAATTTTTCACTCTTTTATATCCGGCATTAGTAGATGTATTTTTAGTGCGGTGGCATTAATTTTAAGGAAACATTTAGCGCTTTCACACGCCACATCGATATATCATGTAGACGAAGTAGTTCGCTGTTACATGAGCATTCACACGCAAATACGCAGATATATAATTTTATGTTAAAACCAGCTGGCAAATAGAAAAGTTGTCAAATTTACTTTTAAAAAATAAATTATTGAAGTGAAAATGTCTGCACGCCATATTATTTTCAAGAAGTAATTAAACGGATTAATTTTAGATGAAAAAAAAAATGCAAATAAGATATCTTCAAATTATGAACATATGAGCAGACAACAACAAAAAAAAACAGATACTGTGCCGGTGTACTAGTTCGATCCTTTTAACACGCCATGTCGACATACCACTTCGATCTCCAGAAATCGAACTGCTGTGACGACACAGTTTCTTTTCACACGACCAAGAAACCGTGCCGACACTATAAATCGACGAAGTAGTTCGAGGCATGTGAAAGCGGGAATTCTTAACTCAAATTCCCAGTTTACGAAAACAAAAAGTTTTAAGCTCACCTTTAATTCTTCTTGACGACGATATGCGTCGGCCATCATACGTTTTTTAATATCTTCAGTGATAACAGCTTCTCGTCCCGGTGGTCCTTCGCCTAGCTTATTAAGTTTGACCACAACCTATGCAAATATAAAATTTGAAAAAGTTTGATAAGTTACCTAACTGATATAATGTGTCCAAACCTTTGTCTTATCATTTGATCCGAGTTTGTCAGATAATTTGGTTCCCGGTATCATTTGATGTCCGGCAAACCATAACTGGGCTTTACATGGCTCAATTACTTCTTTGGAAGCCTTAAATGAAAAAAAAATGAAAATATTTTTATTTTTATGAGTTCTGTACTATTATTCAGGTATCGTAACCACGTTTTGTATAGATGAACTCATGAATCAAAGAAAACAATATTACGACACTTCTTTTTTCGTGTTATTTTATTAACGTCATATGGGAAAAAATCCATTAATTCACATCGGACAAACAACAACAATTTCCAGATTTTTTTTCACATATGACTTCAATAAAATAAGACAAAAAAGAAGTGTCGTAATCATGTTTGTTTTCTTTGATTCATGGTATGAACTTATTGGCATCTATTACAGTCAGAGTGAGAGGCAAGCGTCCTATATTCCCTGTACTGACTATTTTTGTTGGTGAGAGTATAGTAATATGAATTGCCAGCAATTTAAAACTAAACAAAACCCTCTTTCATATCAAAAATTCACAAAGCCAAAATATCGTATAGAACAGGTGTGTTCCCGTATTTCCTAAAACTAGGAAAATCTACAAAATTCTGCGAAAAACTGTCAAATCCTGTTTCCCTATACCAAATTTACGTAGTTTTTATAAGAAAAGAGTGTTCACGAGGGAGTAAAATATTTTCCCAGGCTGCGAAATTTAGTCCAAGAAAATTCTTCTGTGAAAAACTACGGACATTTAGTGCACCGGAACAGAATTTGGAAGTACGGGAATACGTCTATGAATACATGTCAAATGAAGAAAAAACAAACAAAAAATACACAATCTGTCAAATGTCTGGTGAACAAAAAGAAATATTATAGACCGATTTTTTTCTTGCCGCTGATGATCTCCAAGGTATTTGAGAAAATCTTATGTCTTTTTCGATTGCCAATCCGGAAGAACTCTCCGATCCAGAATTCCAATCGAACAAGTAAACACTAGTAAACACTACATTTTAGATTCTGAAAATTTATTTGAGTGTATGTGTAAGACGGGAAATGTCAAACGCACGTTTGTGATTATTTTATTTTGTAACCATGGCTGACACAAATGTAGAAGATTTCGAAGTTATTCTTGATGAAAATGCGAAATTACAGTTATTGAAGGGAAAATTTGTCTTCGGAACAGATATCCATAATTTCAATTCTCTAAAGAGAAGAAATTGAAACTACAAAATTTCAGACGAACCAAAACAAAACAATGACCTCAATAAATTAATTTGTATTTGAAATTTAGTGAGTTTGAGTGTGTGCGTGCTTCTGGTTTTGATTCTGAATTCAAATCCAGAAGGAAATTTCTCTTCTATTCAGGAGAAGAACTGTCATTTGATACCAATCGAACAGTTTCTGAAGCATTCGGAAGCCTTGCGGACGACCATTACTCAAAAGAATGTTTCCCATATATTAAAGAAAAAACTCTTATTCTGGTTCATCAGTTTAGTTTCTAGAAAATCCACTCATAGCAATTGATCAGGTCTATAGAATAACTACATATAATGAAATTGTGAGTCTTTATGGACGAACAAAAATTGTGTTCCGTCGCATATCTAGACATTTCCCAATCCCTTGTCAAGATCTGGTACGATGGCCTGAAGTATAAACTATGACAGGTATTTCCAGAGCAAGTGCATGCATATATCACAACCTCGAAACTTACCTCAAATATAGGATATCTTGATTTAAACAAGGCAGGGTATATTCGGGATTTAAGGAAATAAATTCTGGTGTTCCCCAAGGAAATATTCTTGGTCCGATGTTGTTAGTTTTATAAACTCTCACCACATATCCAAGTAAAAGATAGTATGACACACACAGTTGCAGATCATACTGCTATACTTTATCACTTTTCAATTCGGATGATTCTGAATTTTAATGCGATTGTAATTGTCTACGTGAAAATAATAAAAATCAAAAATAATGTTTGTTGCAAAATTATAATATGTACTAAAAATAACAACAGTCCAACTTGACTTTCAAGTATATGCTTCTGCTTCTGATTTTGATTTCAAATCCAGAAGCAAAATTCTCTTCTTATGCGTTTGAGAACTGTCATTTTCATTTACATCTAGATCTGTCAAAACACTGATTTTCCCCTTCTTTGTGTGCCATTGGCCACAACAAATTGATTTATTTTTGAATCTAGATCATTTTTGCAAATCTAGATTTTTCGGCAGATTTACCCCTCTGTGTACTAATACCATTACAATTTTCTGCTGCCAGCTAGACATATTATTATGTATGTAGATCCCATACCACTTCATAAATGAACTCTAAAACGAATCCGAAACGATTCCAAATCGGATCAAATTAGTATGGAAATTAGAATCATCACGGAGCCATTATGGGAATGTATTGTGAGAGAGAGTTTTCTATTCCACCTTACTCAGCGAGAACGGAACCTAAATGGAATCCAAAACGGATCCAAAAAAAATGAACTAATCTAATAAGAAACATGTACCTATGCTCTTTTACATATACACTTCTTTGTTTATTTGATAATAATCCCGTTTTTTTTTTATTTTAAAATATTATTTTATAAACTATTTATGTTTGTTATTATGTATTTTGGTTTTCCAAAACACATGCAAAATTGAAAAAAAAACAATAACTGTGTCTCTGCATGTATCTTGATTTCTATCGTGGTTTCTATCTGGGTTTGAACATATTAGGTATTAGTATTTAATTCGTTCACGGGGTGAGCCATATGGGTTATTGGCGATAATAAAACAAGTCTATTATGTTATTCCCAAGAAAACCACGATGATTATAATCATCTATTATTAATTTCATTCATTTAAAATGTTTAATTTCTTTAAAAATTAAATATTTTAAAATCTTTTCCTCACTTATCAAATAAACAAATTTAGACAGTTATATGTTCACAGACACGACATTGCACAAATACAATAACAAACATTAATGTCGTTTTTATTTGGCAGTCCAGAAGCCTTCCGGACTCTTCTGAAAGCGTTCACTTGGGAAAAAATGACAGTTCTGATTGTGAAAAGAAGAGAATTTTGCTTCTGGTTTTCAAATCAGAATCAGAACCAGAAGCACTCACACATTCATACATTCATATACTTGAACGTCAAACTCGACAGTTGTCATTTTTTGTATGATAATTGTGCAACAAATATTTTTTTGAATTTGAATATTCTCAGGTACACAATTCTTTTTACACATACAATCTCATTAAAATTCAGAATCGTCAGAATCACACAAGTGTTCAGTTGGGATCCCGGATCGGAGAACAATTCCGGATTGCCAAATAAAAACGCGATTAGATTTATTTACGGGATCCCAACTGAACACTTGTGTGATTCTGACGATTCTGAATTTTAATGAGATTGTATGTGTGAAAATAATTGTGTACGTGAGAATATTTAAATTCAAAAAAAATGTTTGTTGCACAATTATGATACAAAAAATGATAACAGTCGAGTTTGACGTTCAAGTATATGAATGTGTAAGGGCTTCTGATTCTGATTTCAAATCCAGAAGCAAAATTCTCTTCTTTTCAGAATCAGAACTGTCATTTTTTTCCTAAGTGAACGCTTTTAGAATACATAAGGTCACGTTTCATTGGGCTCGAAAAAAAATAAAAATCTAGATTTACCAATGGAAAACCACATAAGTAAATTCTTGTGTTTACTTCTGAGAAGATTGTTTCTTTCATTTAAACGTCTTTTCATATTTTATTTTTAAGTTAATTTGGTACCTATAGATATACGGTTATATGGGATATATGGTTTACAAAAATCATAATTTCCCATTATATTCCCGTTTTTATTTTTATTGTTAAGCTTAACTTTTTTATTAAAATCGTTTTTTTAGCTTTGGAATTATTTCTTACCTGAGTTCCAGCCAAATCCTCCGTATTAGAAAACTCCATACGTATAACGTCATGTGGTGGAAGTTGCATTGGATAAACTATAGTAACGGCTCCCCTTAACAAGTTGATTGCTTCTTCCACTATCTTGAGTGTCATTGCATTGTTGGTTAGAACCAATTTCTGAAAAAAAATCATTAGCCCTTCAAATAATTTTCTTTCATTCAACCATTATCCCATGAACCCTACTACTTATGCCCACCTTATCTATTGCATTCCTAGCATCTTCAATTGCCTTCAATAAAACAGCTCTCATATTTTCCTTAGGTCTATGTCCATTTCGGCGTCCTATTTGATCTCTATTGTAATCGAATCCTCCTGATGGAATACATTTATCAGCCCAGTTATCTTTGAGTTTGAGTTCTTCAATTTGTTCATCGGTTAGTCCTATCATTTCCGGTGGCAGCATTGTTCCATGATTGGCCAAATCTTCGATGTCATAGCACAAACGATAAACTTTTAATCGGCCATTATAAATAGCGGTAATTTCATGTAAAACTGATGAAACATTTTCGGAAACGTTAGTATCAAAAAGAAACTGACTTTCGTCACCACGTTTGACATGTAAGCGGACCATTTTGAATGGAAATCTTGATTGTAACTGAGGACGTTCCGGTTGGAGAGTACCAACACAATTCAGTAGAAACTTCCAGATTTTTGCGACGGTTGATTGTTTTATTGACAAATAGTAAACAGTCGAAATAAAGCAGTCGTTGCTAAGTGATACTTAAAATGAAATACGAACCCTTCAAGGCATGAATTTCTATTGGAAAATATTAAGGTTCAATTACCGTTACTAGACGAAAAATTATTTAGGTATCGGATGAATTTTTTTTAAATTTTATTATTTATCAAACGTTGGTTACTAGTCCATCTGTTCAGTTGAATTGTAAATACATATTTATCATGCAATAATGTCGTTTTCAAGTGGAAAATTTAAAGTTGAGAGGAGTAAAGGCAACCTAAGCTACATTTTGCAAAAAAAAAAGTCCCAAAGTAAACATATTAAACAAAAATGTATTAGAAAGCTTGAACTGTGGTTTCGAAAACTTTATTCTGCAAACAAACGGCACCAGTTAGATAAAAAGTTTTTTGTTATAATTTTGCAAAAAGGATCTTACGTAGTTATTTAATTTTGAACTCCGACTCGAAAACAACATTTAAAAGCATAATACAAATTCTTTTCTTAACAAGCACTGTGAATTTTTTTTTTTTAAGAGTCACAATCATGAGAGTGCTCGTAATATGAAAAATGGCATCATTCAGATGTTGGTACGACAGCCTATCTAATGGCCTATTCACATGAAAGCGACCAACGAATAAATGAATAAATTCCATTTAAAACAAGTTTCCAACGTAATTTTTTCACAAATTCTAAGCAACATTGTAGAAATATAATTTATATTAATGTTTACGAAAAAAAAAAAATTACTTTTTAATAGCCAAAATAAGATAAATTTGATAAAACAATATTGGTCGTCGTGAATTGCATCTGATTGCTACGAACAGTCAAACTCTATACGCGTTCCACATACCATCCACCCTTCAACGAGTAATTTGTTCGCGCGCGTCTAACCTCAAAATCAGATTTTCAACCAATATTCGTGACGAATAAATTAAAGCCATGTGAACGAAATGTCAAAATGGAAGAATATTCGCTTCCATTTAATGCGATATGAAAAACGTCAGATTAATAGGATAGTTCAGAAATATGAGATCTCAGAAAGCTTTCACATGAAAAGGATGCCTCACAAAAATTTCCCAATTTTGCTTTCAAACACTGAGGAAAAAAATGATTGACGGGGAGTAATTTGTGATATCTTATCTTTCTGAACTGGCTTCTTATTTATTTATTTAATCCATTACTAATCTAACTTTTGAACTTATAACTATTCATATACAAATTTTTAATATATGTAATATAATTTAGTTTAATTTAATTTTATATATTAATATATATTTATTTCTAATAATTATATTATAATAGACAGACAGGCTAAACGGATGAAGTGATTTTTTTCAAACTCGGCACTTAGGTACTTTACAATTCTAAAGAATACTGTAATAAAAATATTTTTTTAAGTTCAATATTTCGAAAACGGATGAAAGTTTGTTTTAAATTATATTTTTAAGCTTTTATTATTAAATATATAAAACTGCCACACAAATTTTTTTTAGAAAAAAATTAAAGACATTTTGTTTTTAAAAAAAATTAGTAAAAAAAATGACTACGAACGTTTCTACTAAGAATCTTGTGAATAATATGTGATCGAGCATAAGGGCAAGTTTGTGCGATCCAGTCGTGCATTTTATTTCTTTTAAAATTTTCGTTGATAGAAGAAAGTAAAAAAATAATTCGACGTTGACGCTGCACTCTGTGTGTTATCATTTCACAACACTTGTTTGATTTCTCCGCTTAGCTCTTTGCTCTCTCTCAGCTCCACTCTAGTTGACTTATTTTGGACGACACCATCTGGAATGTAGTAAATAATTGATTTACAATTAAAGGATAAAGTATTGCACATAGTGATATGTCAACCCGGTTTAATAAACCGAGTCAACCCGAGTTGTGCCCAAACCGAGTTAACTCGGGTTACATATTTGCAAGCCGAGTTGGCGAAAGAAAGAACCGAACGGACAGCCGAGTAATTTAATGAATGTAAAGACAAGCCGATTTGAACATAATCAAAACTCTCCTTTTGTTGCGGTTGTACCAAACACAATCCACTAACCCATATGCATTTGATAGTAGATTTATGGTAGTAACGAAACCGGCTGTGGCTCGGTTTCACCCATCGTTCGTTCCCGTAGTTATTTTTTTTTCAGACGTGTAAGTGTTGTTTGTTTTGTGTATGCGCTAATTTTCCTGTCGTATAAGTTTATGATATATGAAGCATCAAACGAAGTGAATTGATCGCAAGCATACACACACATCTGTTACGACGGTAGATGGTAGCTAACATAACTCGGTTTGATGTTGAATGTCTTGTTACCAACTCGATTTAGAAATGAAACTTCGCTAAACTAAATCGAGTTAAATCAAACCGAGTTGCACTGCGCATTGGGTTTCGGTTCGGTTTTTTCATTGGGGGCGTTCGGTAGCGCACAGCTTTGATGTGCAATACGTTCGTTATTGTTGTAATACGTGTCAAATATCTGTTAATTCGCAGCCGACGACCATAACAACGAACAAAACATATGATTTCCAAATCGAACCTAAGCTAGCGCTAAATTTCTGTTATACTTAGGTATCGTAGTGCAAAGCTGACTACGAAATCAGCTGTCTTTTCAATTGTTGTTTGTGAACTTTAAATACGTACCTAATACATCATCTTCTTCTTCTGAATCGGTTGAAATATCTGTGGTTCTTACTTCCTGATTGATTTTAAATTTATATTTTATCCAACAAATGTATGTTTAATTCACTTTGAGCCGAAGGGTAATCGTAAGCCATTAGTTTTTTTTTCTGTTTTGAATTTTGACAGAAATGGTTACCTATTGGGTTTTATACGTTCACAAACGCACAATATATATTTTAGCAATAGCTGTGTTTTATTGGGATTCTATCCATTGTACCGTAACTATTTCCCAAAAAAACTCATCGACCGTAGCATGGACCGTAGCTTTTTTATTTTTGTAAAAATGGTACCCCTGCACAGCAGTCACAAGTAATGAAAGAGTCTTGTGCAAAGTAAAATTAAGAAAATATCAAAATTATGAACAATAATTAGCTTTTATTCATATAAAATAGAAACTAGAAAAACTTACCAATTTTTAGTTTATGTTTCAAACCTATTTCCTGTTTTTATTTTTTCTGCATTTGCAATTTTAAATTCGAACCATCATTTTGCACTAATAGAAAGGAAATGATAAGTTAATGGGTTTGTTCATAGACTATGGTCAAGTCCCTTTTACACAGGACAATTTTGTAATTGCTGTAAAAATCGTCCAAGACTTTCACACGAAGAAACAAAATTGCTGGAGATTTGCATCTTTCCTTTTAATGTTTCTTGGTTCTGGACGTACACTACAACGTAGTTTAAATTGCTCTAACCCTTACATTTCCCCTTTATATTTCATGCTTTTATTTATTTTCTGAGTAGATCGATAGCTAGGAGTTTTATTTTTCAAGTCAATTTACAAATTTGTTTTCTGAGTATGTTTTGCTTTCAATTCAATACTCACTCATCAGACTGCACTAAACATACGCGGAGTAAGGAACAAATAGTTAACATTTGGTTTGCCATTTCCATGCACATGTCCAAAAAAAAACAATGGGATCACAAAAATGTACGCCCAGTCGAAGTCCATGTAGTGAAGCCAATACCGTTCATTGCCAAACGTCCATTAAACAGTGAAGAAAATGCACATTTTGTAAAGTTCAGTTGCCGATAAGTGTGTTTAGGCTAGGCGCGCACATGCAATTTTTCCGAAACGAACAAACCACACAGACAATATTTTGATTTAATGTGCGCGCAGTTACGTTATAGTTCGGCGTGATACAAGCTGCATGAACTCATTTGGAGTGACGTTCTATTTGTGCCAAATCACAAACTTTTAAGTTGCTCGAATCGCGGGCTGAATAGTTTTTGCATGTGCGCGCACTCTCATATAAGCCCATGGTATTCACTTTAACAAACAAACTGTGGCAAAACTAAAAATTACATACATATATGTGCTCGCCTATCCTTATAGCTCATAGAATTTCAAACGAATAAATATTTGCGGCGCAGTGTCGAGCAGTTCCTCTATAGCGCAGTTACACCCAATGCGGTTTGTGTTCTCAAATTGCTTTTTTGTAGATCTAAATAAAAAGATGATTTTTTTCACTAAACTCCGTTTATTTATAACAATCAATAAAAATTGAACACAAACGAATATTGGTCTTAGTTAGTCAAAAATAAAGGTGCAAAATTGCAGATATAGGTGGAATTTTAGACCAAAGAATACATATTTTAATATTAAAAGTGAGAAACTTTTTAGAAGAACAGCTTATAATTTACTAAAAAATGGAAAGAAATATAAACTATCCAACTATAAAAAAAAGAATCAAATAGATCGATTTGTCTTACGAATGAATTTAATAATTATAACACTCCATGAACACATCCATCGAGATTCAATCCAATTATCAATCGTACCAACAATACTAACAAAATCAAATTCGAGACTCGAATAAAAATCAACCAGCCAGCCACCGTATATTCTACTTTAGCATTTTATCGACCGTAGCGAATTGTATATAAAATGCTACGACGGATAAACTTACTTTGGATAAATTTTCCAATAAAACACGGTTATTAGGTGTGTTTTATTGGGCATTTATCCATTGTGCCGTAAGTAATTCCCAAAAAAACGCATCGACCGTAGCATGGACCGTAGCTTTTTTATTTTTGTAAAAATGGTACCCCTGTACAGCAGTCACAAGTAATGAAAGAGTCTTTTGCAAAGTAAAATTAAGAAAATATCAAAATAATGACCAACAATTAGCTTTTATTCATATAAAATAGAAAGTAGAAAAACGTACCAATATTTAATTTATGTTACAAACCTATTTCTTGTTTTCATTTTTTCTGCATTTGCAATTTTAAATTCGAACATTCATTTTGCACAAATATAAAAGAAATGTTAAGTGAATGGGTTCGTTCATAGACTATGGTCATGTCCCTTTTTACACAGGGCAATTTTTGTATTGCTTTAAAAATCTTCTATGCCATTCACACGAGGATACAAAATTGACGGATATTTGCTGATTATGTTTTGCTTTCAATTCAATATTCACTCATCAGACTGCACTTAACATACGCGGGGTAAGGAACAAGTAGTTAACATTTGGTTTGCCATTTCCATGCACATGTCCAGAAAAAAAAACAATTTATCACAAAAATGTACACCCAGTCCATGTCCATGTAGTGAAGCGAATACCGTCCATGGCCAACGTCCATTAAACAGTGAAGAAAAAGCACCTTTTGTGAAGTTCAGTTGCCGCTTAGTGCGTTTAAGCTAGGCGTGCACATTCAATTTTTCCGAAACGAAATAGTTTAATCAGTAGTGATCGCGCACATTAGCAACTTAAAATTAATCAACGAGATAAACCATCACACAAATAACATTTTGATTTAATGTGCGCGCAGTTACATTATAGTTCGGTGTGATACAAACTGAAGAACTTATTTGGGCCGATCGTTCGATTCGTGCCAAAACGTAAACTTTTAAGTTGCTCGAATCGTGGTCTGAATTGTTACTGCATTTGCGCGCACTCTCATGGTATTCACTTTAGCAACAGAACTGTTGCAAAACTGAAAGTTGCATATGTGCGCGCCTAGCCTTATAGCTCATAGAATTTCATACGAATAAATATTTTGCGGCGCACTGTGGAGCATTCCTCTATAGTGCAGTTCCACTCAATGCGGTTTGTCTTCTCAAATTGCTTCTTTGTAGATCTAAATAAAAAGATGATTTTTTTCACCAAACTATGTTTATTTACAAATCAATAAAAATTGAACACAAAACGAAAGTTGGGCTTGGTTAGTCAATAAAAGTAAAACGGAATTCATTCGATAAATATTGGTTTCTTTTTCAAAATGGATATCAAAATTTGTTAAAATTGATTAATTGACATTAGGGGTATGCAAAATTGCAGATATAAGTGCAATTTTAGACGTACTTCAGAAAATAATTGAGCAAAGAATACAGATTTTAACAGTAAAAGTCAGAAACTTTTCAGAAGAACAGCTTATAATTTATTAAAAAATGGAGTTATCTAAGATTTGAGAAATATAAACTGGCCAACTATTAAAAAAAAGGAATCAAAAAGATCGATTTGTCTTACGAATGAAATTAATAATTATAACACTCCATGAACACATCCATCGAGATTCAATTCAATTGTCAATCTTACCAACAAAACTAACAAAATCAGAATCGAGACTCGACTGAACGTCAACCAGCCATCCACCGTAGCTTCTACTTTAGCTTTTTATCGACCGTAGCGAATTGTATGTAAATTGCTACGGGGGATAATCTTACGGCGGATAAATTTCCCAATAAAACACGGCTAATGTATCAGAAAGCTGTGCGACACCGAACGCCCCCATTGTGATTGTAAGTAGTAACTCGGATTGAAATGAACAGTTTTTTTTATAGAATTGGAAATGGACAGAGTCAAACAGAGTTGCAATCTAAGTGAATATCTGATTTTGAATTTGTATTCGCTTTTTTTAAGTTTCTTGTATAAGTAATTATAACGGGCTGATGGGGCATTGAATGCTAGTTTGATTTTGGTTTCGGCTTTGGTTTTGAAGGAAAAAACTGAACTTTTTTTTTATAAACCGAGTTAGCTAACTCGGTTTGCAACCCGGGTTATTCAAAATCTAACTCGGGTTAGCCCGGGTTGAGAATTATTCGGTTTGGCACATCACTAATTGCACATAATGTACTCAGTTTTTGAATAACAGAAAGTTTGGCGATGGATCGGTGGTAATTCGTGATATCGTTTTTAGATATTGACATGTGATGCCACTTGTCATGATTGATTTGATAGTACCAAGCCAAAAACTGTATATGCTCTTTAAATGAACACTGAAATATTGAAAAATACAAACTTAAAACGATGTCCTTGGCCAAATATATACATATGTACGTAAAGGGGATGAAACATAACTCTTGCATGGAATAATTGAAACACAAAAATTTTACAGTTAAAAGTAAAAATTCATTATTTTTAATTATGTTTAGATCGTTAATATATCTACATACATACAAACATAAATATACACATTTTTGTATACAAATAAATTACTTAAAAACTAACTAAAAATATATAAAGTATAATAATTTTTAACAATTTTCAACTAAGTTGCTTTTCAAAAAAAAATTATTTTAGACATTATGTGATGTAAATTTTAGTAAATAACTGCTTGTCTTATAAAATACACTTTAAACAAAAGAGAATAAATTTTGTAATACTCTAAGTAAAGTTTTGTTTCCTCTAAACGTATTGCAATATTTTTTTTTGTTTTAACTTTCTACGATTTTAAAATTTAAAATACAAATATTTACTGGCTAACACATACACACGGAAAATTGACAAAAGTTGCACATTTTTTTTTATTCGGAAAACTTTTCGAACTTGGAGGATTCTACAAAAAAAAAATCTGGATGAATACCTACATCTTTTGTGGATGATATTGTGATATCACACACGATGAATTTTTACACCGTTTAACACATCTCCGCTATATTTTGTTACCTTAGAAGTTTGCGGAAATTTTCTAATTCGTAAATACTGTTCGAAAGTCTAAAAATAAAAATTAGATTTTATAATGAATATCACAATAAACAAAGAAAACTAAAACTAACCTTCCAAATGCATTGAAAAGTGCTACGATTTCTGATCTTGTCAATCGGAATATCGCATCCGGTGAGGTAAAATGATTGTCCCACAGTCCGCGTTCGGTGGCGATTTCTAATTTCTCTGAGTAAAGAACTTTTAATGCTGTTCCTAGTCCTTGAGTCTGTGTAAATAAATAAAATCAATAAAAACGACACAACCATATATTTAGTTTATTAGATTACCTGCAATTTTCCCCAAAGTCGGCATTTGTCACAGCCAACGCAATCCATTATTTTTGAAATATTTCTAAATTTCTCTTTGTAGTCGTGTTTGAGTTTAATAGATCCAAACCCGTTGGAAAACAGGACATGCTCATTAAAATGTGATGGAAACGCTCTGAAATAAACATTTGAATTAGATTTGTTGTTTTATTAAAATCCCTCAAGAAACTTACTCCACCACATTTAATAAGTCGCTTATAGCCATTTTTACTTCATTATCGTCTTCTTCGATTCCAGTATAGTATTCTTCTCTTCTTAAATATGGTGCAGCTTTAGCAAGTGCCCTCAATTCGACCAAATATATAAAATACAAGTTCTTAAGCCAGTGTGGTCCTTCACCCATCGTAGTGCTGGCACTGAAGCGTCTCTTAAACTCTTCCAAATTATGACCCCATACACCTTTGGGATGTATAAAATCACTTGAGTCCGATAGCAGATACTTTGAAGATAGATGAATGTTGATGCTAGTATGGAGTCCAGATATCAATCGATAGAAAGCCTTTTGCTCCAAACATACATCTCGCAGTTCTAGTTGCGGAATAAATGTAGACAGTGATTTTGTTCTGTTATTTGCTCTGAAACAATTTTCCAAATAGATGCTTTTCCAGATGCGATGGGCAGAGTCTCCCTTATAGCCAGTGTAACGTTCGGGATTTAGTAATAAGTCTACATACTGAGCGCCATTTTGCATGTCGTCTAGTATGCAAAAGTCTTCTTCGGCTTCGTCGTGAACGGCCCATTTTGCGAATTCCTTGTGAACGTGATCACTTATACTGGTGTCTAGAAAACCTAGCTCGGTATTAAAGTCATCTTCGGCACAGCCAAGCATTTGACCCTCTTTGCTATACTGGAATTGAAAAATTAAAAAAAATGAAAACAATTATAAAAGAAATATAAACAAGGGAAGATTAAAAAGTGATTTTTGAAGTTTGAACTTAAAATTAGTAGGTGAGAAAAACTTGAATAACAGAAGGAACTTTAGGTACTAAGAAATAGAAATAAAATGGACGACTGAATCGTACGAACTTACTTTTATAGCTAACAACTTTATTGTAGCTAAACATTGACGCTGTTAGTAGGTAGGTAGTTTCCTATGCAGGTTTAAATAAAATAATGAGTTGTCGAAAAGAATCATTCATTCATGGATAATATTTAACTATATACAAAGATGGAACCTAAGTATGTAAAAAAATGTGCCATTTGAATCTTTGCACAAATATGAATATATGAAAAAAATTCTAAAATCGTTGGAGCGATTTTTTTAAAAAAAATTATTTTTTATGTATAAAATTTTAAAAACATTTCTAAAAAAATGAAACGCCATTCTGAAGTAATTATTAACATACATACATAAGTACATAAGAAAATTTTAATTTTAAAAAATTCATATATAATGAATTATTTATTTTTTAAAAATCGAAAAACCATTTTTTTTGAAAATTTGAGTATGCAGTTTTATTGAAACTTTTAGGGAGCTTTAACTGGAATCGGTTTATCCAATAATAAGAAAATGAAAATAAGAAAAGTGGTTCTTTGGGAAGTACCGTTAATAAGTACGCAAAATCAAATATTTAATAATTTACTTAAAAGTGAATTGAACTAATTTAAGAACACATACATTATCAACATTCTTGGATCCGTTTTGGACAAATACATTTTATTCTTAACTGTATTTTTTTACATTAGTATGGGAGGTATCGCTTTTTTTATTTTAGGAAAATAGTTTTTTTTAACTGTTCAGGATAATGTCAAAAAACTAACTAATACAAGGTTTCGAAGAAATCGATTGAGTAGTTTTCGAAAATTGAAAATTTTGGTTTACATTAGAGTTTATACGTTCTAGGAGCTGCTTAAAAAAATTAAAAAATCAATTAGCCGTTTTCCAGAAAATCGAAAATCAAAAAAATGGTTTTACTAAACTAGAGGTACCAAAAATTACCATTTTTTTCAAAAAAAAAAAAAAAAATTACCAAAAAGTACCTTTTCTTTTCATTAAAGCTAGTATTAAGCTAGTATTAGACGGTCCTTGTACGGTGTCATTGCCTTGACACTCTGACGTCACTATGACGTAGTTGTCTGTCCTAAAAGTGTCACGTCGTTTGATCGTCATTGTTTTGCATGTCATTGCCGTGACAAAAACAATGACAGGCACCGTGACACGTCACTTTTAGGTCATTGCAATTACAAATTGCCGTGACCGTGTGATAGCCCTTTCATTGTTGATGGGACACAGTGACACGTTGCCTGTCGCTGCAAGGACTGTGTCCCAACCGTGACACAGGAATTTCTGCCATGTCATTATTTGTCACGGTTGGGCAAATTTAGATAGGTACCTACCTACAAATAAATAATATATATTTAAATAGATTTTAATTATGTAAATTAGGAGGGTAATTTGTACCTAGCTACATAGATGGAACCTAGGTATGTAAATATGGACATATATAATGAAAGTGAAGGTGGTAGGTAATTATATATATGTGACGTTTGCACAAATGTTATATTATAGTTTGAGGGAAAAAAAGATGCCATTTGAATTCTAGGGCAAATACCGTAAATTTTGTTCTGATTAAATGATAGCGAGTACCATTTCTCAAAATTTGTATCAAAATCGTTGGAGACGTTTTCTAGAAAAATAAGCTTTTCCCTAACAACCAAGACACAATGACTCGATTGATCGACGCCGTGTAATCGTCACTGCTAAAAATGATAAATGTCATTGTAGTTTAGGCTCACCGCGCCAATGATCAGCTGTTTGAGAGTTGTCATTGCCGTGACACCGAGACACAAATATCGCCGTGACACACTTTGACGTTCATTGAATTTTGTGACAACAATGACAGACATATGTCATTCGTGTGATAGTCATTGTAGGTAGCCATGACACGATTACATTTGTCACATTTGACACATTACAAGGCCCGTCTAATACTAGCTTAATGAACTGTTTTTTGTTATAAAAACCTTTGGGCCGATATTGAGAAAAATAAGATTTTTCTTTTTGGAGTAAAAAAATGTATTTTTTTTACGGAACCGATGTTTTCCGTCTTAAATAAACCTGGGGGCATATTACCGAAAAAACAAAATGTATCAAGTTTGAAGCAAATCCATTGAACCATTTAGGCGGTAGACTCGAGAACAGACAGACAGGCAGAATTGAGAGACCCACTTTTTTTCGTCTTCGCTATCATGTAATGTCGATTTCTTTTTTACGATTCAATAACTAGTCATATGTACTTATATATCGCATGTAAAATGGCCTATTCCCTCTCTCTCAAATTGACTTGGTGTTGTTACACTAAACTGAAAAATGGCTCTGATATAGAGTTAAGGTTCCTATCTGCTCAATTATTATCTTTTAGATGGTTTATATATTTTTCGAATATCTCTAATACATGACATTTTGAAAAGTCACTCCTAATTTTATATATTCATTTTTTTTAGTGTTTTATTTTGAAGCCGAGAATATATTTTAAAAACTATCACCATGAAAAGTATGAAATATTCAATTAAAAGTTTTATCCACATTCGATTAGCTGCAATGAAATAATGCCGGTCAATGCACAAATTTCAAGTTCAAAACATTCAACTCTAATGAACGATATGTTTGATCCGGTTGGAGATCGTTGCTTAATCAATTGTTCAACAAATGTACGGCTCGGCATTTTATGTTCAAAGCTCTCCCATAAGGCCTGTACTGACTATTTTTTGTTGGACAGAGTATAGTACACAAGCTTATTCAACATTTCGCTAAGTTTGTCAAATATGTGAACGGGATTCCCAATACGTTTTATTCAATTTTACGTCTGGTTTCTACACAAGTGTAAGAGGTTGTAAATTTTTGTCATCCAACGATGGAGTGGAATGAAAAGTTGAACGCAGTTGGTTGAGCTTGTTGCGAACGTAGTGGACGACCTGTATAAGCAAATGATTAAATTCGGCCGTGCAACAGCTCATGAAAACCAGAGTCTAGTTAATTGCACACTTAACCATTGCTAAGTGGCTGTTTTTAGTCCGCAAATATGGGAGAAATTTACAATTTTACTTTTTCCAGGAACTGGTATTCGATTTTAGACTTCCATGTTCGATCATGATAGTCCAACGCACCATATACTAATTGAAAAAAATGATTACTAACAATCTTTTTCATTCATCAACTATATACATAATTATATTTATAAAAAACAACCATGATGAAATTATCATATTTTGTGTAACTTAAGTTATCGCAGTTTAAGTTTAAAACGAAAATAATACGACTACATATATACACACATATGCACACACATATTTGTAAGTGTTCCCATAACGTTACCAAAGATAAAATTCAGTTTTTGATAACTCATTTAATTAGACTATTTACCTGGTAAAAGCAAAACAAGACACATACCCCGTTTATATGAGTGAATTGAGGAATCGAATCGAATCGAATTGAGATTTCGATTCAGGTATATGGCCTCGTGGGATCGGAAGATCGAATTAAAATGGAATCGAAGTGACAATTTGAGTTTACAGAATAAACAACAAAAACATGCAACAGAAAAAAAATACAAAGAAACAGGAAACCCCCTGAACACAAAAAACACGATTGGAGCACACACACACCAAGAATCAGATGTGAATTCGATTCTTCAATTCCTCGATTCAGGTATATAAGTACATTTTCAATTCGATTCAGCTCTTCTAGTGGGATCGGATCGAGTAATCCTATTTTAATCCGATTCAAGTATACAAAGACCTAAATCCTGATTCAATACCGATTCAATTCTGCATATAAACGTAGTAACAATTTCGACGATCAATAATTTTAATCAAATCATAAGTTCCCACTATCAATCACGTCTACATTTTATTATCAAAAAAAGCTTACGTTTGTGAATTGCTGTCGGGCACATGCTCATAATAAGCAATTATAATTAACAGTAGGTTGCTCGTCTTAAAAAAAATTAGATTGTTTTATTTGTTTGTCAGTTCAGCTGTTAATATTACCGTATAGTAGGGAAAATATATTTGACAATCTTACAGGGGACCTTTCAGTGTATTCTACTTTGTTAATTTGACTTTAAAAACCACTTATATTTTGAGATAGAAATTAATGACCAAAAATAGAAATTTGATTCAAACATTTATTTTTAGTACATCGTGCAGCAACTACCTAAAATATTATTTTCATTTGAGAAACAGGTTACATCAGAGGGTCAATTCCCGATCTGTGAAGATGTGAAGTGATAAATTTTATCACGCTTTCACGTCTAATTCGATTCTCGATTCGTGAAAAAGTGAAGTTAAATGCCAAACATTTTTCATATGATAATTTTTTTATCACAGTCAATTGTTTTGTGAAGAAAATGTTTCTAATCGAATATTAAGAAGAAAAACAGGATTTGGCACATGACAAGTAAGCAAGCATTATATTTATACACAAATATATTTTGGTTATAAGTTATATTTGTGTGTATTCGAGTAAATAACGAAATTGTTAAATCAACAGATTCACAACAGCCGACGCGACGATGGTGCTCATTCCCGCGACAGATCGTTGGAAACTACCCATTGCAAAAAAATGCAGAGAACTTAACCATATTTAAATGGCACTTATAAGTTGAGTGTTTTTCAAGAATGCTCTCAATTCGCGTATTAAATCTATGCATAAATGTTTTGGGAATCTATAAAGTTCAATTAAGTGCTCCTAGTTGTAACTTCGAATAGATTCTGCGCATCTCGAAGGGAAAGCCTCAATATCCTCACATGAAAAAATAATAAATCTTACTCAAAACAGAGATACTATTGAATATAATATAAAACATACAATTGTTAAGTACGACGTCCTTTATTAATTTATTAAACGAATTATTATTCCGGACATTATTCTTAAGCAAATTTAGAAACTGAAATGAAATATATACCTTTCCCAACAAAAAATCTAATCAGAAATGAGAGAATTTATCATTTAGTACTTTTTAGTACAAATTTTATCACAATGAGTTCTAGAATCGCATTAGGCGTGTGCGTGAAGTTGGAAAATGATAAACCTCTGTGAAAACTGAAATGATATTTTTTTTATCACTTCATAATTTCACAGATCGGGAATTGACCCCCAGTCCAACATTATTACGGGTTGTAAGAAATTTGATTTGAATTATAGACCTTATTTGAGAAAGAACCCATTTATTCAAGAGAAGGAAACAAACGTGTAAAAAATTATAAAAGAAATCAAAAGATATAACTAGATTCGTTCTTTGAACTTTACCTAGGGTCGACAACCGCAAGAGTCGACAACCGCAAGGGTCGACAACCGCAAGAGCTGTCAAAAAAAACTGGGGTGGAATCGGCTAAGGTGTTTTGTGATTGTCACATTTCCGACAATCATATGTGATCATATAAAAAACTTCGTCTGTGTAAGGTGATCACAAAAAATTACTGTAAACTTGGCACCACTTTAAGAGAAGTACTAAAATTTGACATAAATCCATATGTTTATGTTTGGTTTTGTTTGTCTGCAAATTGTTTTATTTGTTTTTTTTTTCATGCAATGTTGAGTTCTCAAACGTTATTAACCTTTTGGTATTAAAAAAAAAATTATAATTATCTCGCAATCCAAAAAAGTTAATAGGATATTTCCAATTTGTTCTACAAGCTGAGAATATAAAAATGTTTCGCTCGTTTGCCAAAAGTATTTTAATTTGTACCTAGTATTAATTTATTCTAAATGCCAATTAATTACAAAATAAATTAAAAGTTAAAATAAATATGTGTGAGAAAAACAATGCCTTTACCCAATTACATGTACATACTTCTGTTTTATCGCATATACTTTGTTGAATGTAATGTATATGGGTATGCAAAACCCGAACAAACACATCGATGTTTTCGACTCGATAACTACTAACATCGATGATTAGTACTCGATATTCTCCTCAATATCGCCCATTCCTACCTCAGATGTCATGTGACTTTTACCTCAAGTTGCCCCTGCTACATTTTCATTTTTAACCATAAAAAGCAATACCTACCCTTTTTTGTACTCTGATACACACCAGATACAGAAAATCAACAAGCGATCAACTTCTTTCGCCAACTTATGTATCTAAGGCGGTGTGTGAATTGCGTTAAAATGTTGGTTAAATTTCCTACCTTGGTTAAATTTTGAAGCTTGGTTTGTGGTGGGATCAAATTTAGCTTTTGGCTGTGTGAATTGCGTTAAAAGGGATTTATTAAAACACTATTTTGGCTACAATTCCTTCAAGATTTAAGAAATTTCCCTAAAAACATTTTTTTTTGTGTTGTTCAAATCAATTAATTTCTTTCCCAAAATCCGACTTAGAAGAAATAAAGTTAATAATTTGGCACGAAAAAAGTAACGAATTCTCAGTTTTACTAATATGTTTCGGTTTTACATCGTTAATTTAATATTTTAAAACAACAATTCCAAATCTTTTTAAAACAATTCCCATTATGGTTAGTTTGTTGATTTAGTATATAAACACTACTTTTCACAGCTGAAGAATTGCACAAAATGGCAAATCAATCTATTTGTATTCAATTTGCAAAATGAAATACAATGAGTATTTTAATTAATTATTTTGTTTTATTTGTTAAAATATCAACGGATTATAATATTTGTTTTTTCCTCTTGAGACCCTACACAAACAAAAATAATAATGTAATTTAATTTTTCAATTGAATAAATTAAAACTTACATTTATTATATGGATTGCCGGTAGATCTGAACTTTTTGGAATGCATCTTTCTTTTCGGTTATCGTTTACAGTTTCAAATTACTCTATCTTGAGAAACGTTAAATTTTAACGCAAATTTAGCCTGCTCCACAGCTGCCTACACTTTAACCCATTTTATTCACCATGCTAGTGTTAAATTTTAACCAAGTTACAAAATTTAACCAACATTTTAACGCAATTCACACAAGGCCTAATTATTTTTTTCTTCATGTTTTCCTTCTTGGTACACATGGCATTTGGTGCGTTCAGCAATTTACTCACATGCTCAGTCAATTATGTTCGAGCACGTCGAGTGCGATCTACACATGTTCAGAACGAAAAAAGAAACACACATTTGGATCTCTGCATGCTCTGAGCTAAAAAAAAACACAAACAAATGTTTTGAAAACTCAGACTCTGCTCTGAACTAAAAAAGAAAAACGCCTTTTAACTTGCAAGCTACTGTCTTACAAGACATTCGAGATATGGCGCTTCGATATATGCATTATACTTCTCCTAATGATGATTGGTAGTCGATTATCTCGTACAAAATTTAGGGACAAAATCAAAGCTTTCGAGCATTATACGAAAGCTTAGCAGACTTTGTTTACATAAAATTTATCGTGTAGACTAAAACGACCAAACCCTTATGGGATGTGAAACTGGATAAAATATTCTCGTAATGGAAAAAAGTAGACACAGTAAAAAAAGGCATCTTAACGCCCACGGACTGTGCTATGAAATGAAGCTAACAAAGTTAATCCACTGACGTGATGGAATATAGCAGTTAATTTATTCATTATCAAATAAGTTTAATCTAATGCCAAATAAATTTAATACAAATGCAAATACTATTTATTAATGCTATCTGAGCATACAGTATTGTCTAAAACAAAAGCAACTTTTTGAATAAAATAGAACTCGGATGTGTAAATGAATAATGTTCTATGAATTGTCCAAATAAGATTTAAAAAAAACAAAAACAATATTTTAAAAATAAAAAATTAAATAAAAAACTAACAATAGCTGCGTTTTATTATTTACGGGTGTGGGTGTGGGTTATTTCTTAGCACTTATTACAAAAACAACACGAGATATAGGTTTCTAAAGGGTGATTTTTTTGCTACTTGGTTTTTGACGTTTATATTTTTGACAGATCACACATGACAAATTCCACGAACATTTGACATTTCGATTCAGTATTGTCTGCCATTTCATCATGAATAGACTTACGCCTGAACAACGTTTGCAAATTATTGAAATTTATTATCAAAATTCGTGCTCTGTGAAAAATGTGTTTCGCAAGCTACGTCCGTTTTTTTTTTCGCTCATGTTTGGCTAAATGGATACGTGAATAAGCAGAATTGCCGTATTTGGAGTGAAGAGCAGCCAGAGGCAATTCAGCAGCTACCAATGCATCCCGAAAAATGCACTGTTTGGTGCGGTTTATGGGCAGGCGGCATCATTGGGCCGTACTTCTTCAAGGACGATGAAGGCCGCAGGGTTACGGTCAATGGAGAAAGGTACCGTTCGATGATAACAGATTTTTTTTTGCCGAAAATGCAAGAATTGAACTCGGTCGACATGTGGTTCCAACAGGACGGTGCCACATGCCACACTGCACGCGAAACCATGCATCATATGAGAGGCGAATTTGGTGAGCAGTTGATCTCACGTTTTGGCGCAGTCAATTGGCCACCAAGATCATGTGATTTAACCCCGTTAGACTATTTTTTGTGGGGCTATGTTAAGTCTATTGTCTATGGGGACAAGCCAAACACGATTGCTGCCTTGGAAGCCAACATTGAACGCGTCATTGGTGAGATTCCGACCGAAATGTGTGAAAAAGTTTGCCAAAATTGGACCTTCAGAATGGACCACCTGAAGCGTAGCCGCGGGCAACATTAAAGTGAAATTATTTTTAAAAAGTAAATGGCAGAAATTGATTTATCGATCCAAATAAAAATTTCATTCACTTTTTACAAGTTTCTGTGTTTTTTTGAATTTCTAAAACCAAGCTCTTAAAAAATCACCGTTTATATGTGTTTGCAAATATTGTATTATATTATACCGAGTTTCATTTGAGAAGATTTTCTCTTTCTGTAAAATGATTGGATCTTTTTTGAATTTTCAGAGTTTCATTCCAAAAAAAAGAGCAAATCTATATCAAATCTTAGCACGAAAGATCTAATCTCTGATGGGTTGGTAGATTTGTGCTGAATGCACACAATACATGTAGTCTTTTCTGTCAACGGTCAAATGGTAAATATTTTGGTATTAACTTGTTTGAAATTAACAAATAAAGGACTAAGATGTTAATAATTTAGATTTTGTAAATTTAGTGGAGTTTTTGATTGCTTCGTCTTAGTCTTCATCGTCATCTGATGATGAAGATATGCTTTTTTCAGGAATGTATGTGTCAGTCATCCATCAATACTACTTCTATCGATTCCAAAGTTATAGAACATGTGGCCTGGAAAAAAGTTTCATTGAAAACTTGCTATTAGTATTAAGTTTGGCGAAGAGAGGGTACATTTAAGTACATTACCCAGATCGTTTTATTTTCAGGTGGTGAACCATATGTGTTATTAGGGATAATAAAACAAGGCTAATGATACAATGTCTCTTTTTTACTTAGATAAACCTAAAGCAAATTCGTAAAAATGATGATGTTTTCAATTAAATTCCGTTTTAAATTCTTAATATTTTGTGGCAAAACATTTGTGTTTATTACCGCATTGAACCTCCTCGGCATACTCTCCATAAGATTTAAAATAATGGAACTTGGAATACTTTTCCAAGCCTCTTTAACTTGGTTACAGAGGTTGTTCCTATTTCTGCATCTTTCGTGGACAATTCTCCGATCTACAATTTCTCATAGATTTTCTAAGGGATTGAGATCAAGAGAGTTCAGGAGTTTTTCATGCGACTTCAGTGGATGCAATCCAAAATGATTGCATTCTTTTACAACTATGAAAGTCGGCAACCATCCGATCCTTTGAAATTGAATTTTCTTTCTGTTCTCTACCGAAATAAGAGGTTTTTTACATATTTAATCTGAGTAGTAAGATTCAATGTAACAGTTTTTTTTTATCTCATACTATCATACAGTTTTGGCCAACGGTAAATTGAAATTAATTCAATAAATTTTGTTTAAATTTTTAAATGAACTGTTGATAAGAGCTTCTCGATTTTGTAGAATAATTAACAATATTCATAGCCGGTGCCGAACTAACAGGCAATTGGCTAGGTCGGTAAAATTGGTGCAGCAAATTTAAAACTGAAAAAGTCTCCTGGATTACTTATCAGCGATTGCACTGCACTGTATTTTGTTCTTTCTTCTTTGTTGTTCGTTTTTTGTAGGACATCTTCAAATATACGAAGGCATATACATACATACAAATTTATTTCTTGTACCTCAATGTCTCGCTGTAATAGTATTTACTTATTGGAATCTATTATTGCCGTCCACCGTTGCTTCTATGAACAGTGCCGCGAAGGTATAGCATAAATATAATCATTGAAATTGGCCATATAGGATATGTCCCAATGCAACACACAAAAATACATACATGAGATTTGACTTTTTTTTTAATCTGACATTAAAAATTATTTTAGAATTTCCAAATAATCTACCTAGATAACCCATTCTGCAAAAAATATGCTAACTATTCTAAGCTAAACAAATTGTTTTGAAAAGTTTATCGGATACACGTTGGCCAAGCAGAATAAAAGCTATTAAATGTCTTAATAAAAATTTATCAGAAACTTATGATTCTTTAATCGCAGAATTTGATTTTGAACAATAATAATATCTGAACGAAAACTTCGGGTTTCTCGGGACATTTTAAAGAATATTGAGTTTAAGGATTGCAAGAAACTTGAAGGAATTTTAACAACAAGAACTGATGACTAAGTTCAAAAGAATGTTATAGCTAACGATCTCTTGACTGAAATTAATATATTCAACCAAACGTCTACTCTTACTGATCTGAAACCACTATCAACTTTAAATTATTTAGCTTCAAACAATTTGCTTGAATCCAAGTTAAGCAACTGCGTTCAAAATTCTCTTATCGTTTTATGTAAGTGTTGCTACAGGGGAAGATAGTTTTTCAAAACTTGAAATAATAAAATCATATTTACGCTCAACTATAACTGAAGAGCGATTAACAGCCCTGGAGGATCATTCCGTAATTTTCAAAACGATAATCGTCAAAACAGTGATCGTCGAAGAGATCGTCTTTAATTTGTTTCACGTAACTCAACCACTATCGTCTCGTCAATCAATTATAATTTGAGAGCATTTGGTACATTTCAGAAACTCTCAAACTTTTGTTGAGTTATCAAATGGACTGCCATAAATGTCAATAAAGTTGTGTATTGTTTTGTATTTGGTGCGAATAAAGTTATATAATTGGACAAAAATGTAAGTTATTTTATTGTAATTTTTTTTACAAATTGACATGTATAAATGTAAATACATCATTTTATATATAGGGGAGCCACACAGTCTCAGATTGGTATTTTGAATCGATATATGGACGAATATCCCGATTTGTCTCTTATCTATCTTCGCATTCGTATTAATTATATTTTCTCCCAAATTGCGTTTTCATTTCCACTTTCTAATACAAGAAAATTGCTGCGCCGAAACATTTTAACTTTAATTTGGCAAATACAACAGATAGACAAAAAACAAGATGTCAAACTACAGTGGTTACTCAATTATTCAACTACAGTCACCTACAAGCTTCAAAATTAATGCAAGACGGTACCTATTTAGCTATCTTGTCCAAACGCTAACATTTTGTCGTTAGCGTTTTGACGATTATCGACTTACCATATCATCTAACGATAATCGAATTATGGAATGACCCCCCCCTGGCAACGATTTCTACTAAAAAAAAAACACATGATGAATCGTATTGAAAAGAAGAAGAGAAGAGTAAGAAATTAATTATATACAAGATTTGCGAAAATGAAATCGCGAAGAGCTGCTTTTAATCTCAATATTTTATAAAATTATTTTATAAAAAATCCTTAAAATGTATTAAATAAAACTTTTAAATATTAATTTGTACGATTTTCGTCTTTTTTTTTAACTTTGGGCTGTAAAATTATAATTTGCCTACGCGGCAAAAGCCTCAGGTTTCTGACTCATTAGTACGAAATAAATCGTTAAAAATTTTATAGAGCATAATGGTCTTTTCGATTGGCCGCCCGGAACACGTTCCCTCAATAAAACACCCGGAAACAATTGTATGTATCACTGTATTTGTGAAAATTATATTTATAAAAAATCACATCGCCTAAAAAGAATTTCCAAAACACTTGATTTCAATTTAGATACACATTTTTATGTTATTTTACAAGAAAAGTAGTTTAAATTCAGTGAACACATCGAAATTACACAAAACAAATCATGCCGATGATTTTGACATTTTAATTATGTGAGTGATTAGTGATTCTGTTTTCGATTCTGAAATGAAATCCAGAATCGTTTTCTGTTCTGTTTAGAGTAACAACTGTCATTTTTTGGGGGTCAGAACTGTTCTGGACGGCCAATCGAAAAGGCCATAAGAGTTGGCCAAATTCCTAAATGCAAGATTTGCAAAGCAAGTCTCATGCTAAGCAAATGCACGAACCCGATAAAAATTTAAAAGCAAGTGAAGTGCGCAACACAAGTTTAATGGGGTTTTCTTTTGGTAATTTCAGATTTTAATCGGAAATTTGATTTTTTTCGTCGCGAATGGTATACGATTTCAGATTTATTTTTTTTATCACGGTATTGGTGTATATTCGTGTGGAACCAGAAGGTATATGATGGCAAATGATTTGAAAATTGTTTCTTCATTTACGTTTTTTTCTTCTTTTGTAACACGAAGCGATCTCAATTTTAAAAAATGAATGCCGAAATTAATTTGGAGGATTGCACAATTGTTAATACATAATTGCTATTTTCTGTTTTGCTGTTCAATGAGAAAATTTCTGTTCTAAACTGTTCTGGTTTGGTGTTCAACGAGTCTGTTCGGAACAGTTTGGAACACTTTAGAGCAGGATTTTCTGCACTTGCTTTTTAGGTATCACATGTTAGAACAGATTTGTGAGAACTGTCAAAACCAATTGTTGTTGTTAAAAAAAACATTACGGTGTTAGATTTATAGGGAGTTTCATTTAAATATCAAAGAACTCCTCTCAAAATGGATATTTGATCTTTTAAATGAAACTCTGTGTCCAAATTTAATTGTAGTATTGGCCGCGTTCGGTGGCATATCTAAAGCAATCCGGATTTCTTCACTGTGGTAGGCACAACCTTCGGGTTCGGCAACTGTAACACCAATGAATTAATTAGCTCTCCATCACATCGTTGTCATTGACAGGTCTCCACATTCACTATTTGTTAACTTGCCTCAAACTCTCAAGTTGGCCAACTCTAGAGTTGACACAAACTTGAGAGTTGACTGACAAGTTGAAATTTGTTTTTCTTCACTATTTTTAATCTCAACTCGAGAGTTGAAATTTAAAAGTTAGCCAACTCGTGTTTTTTTAAATTTTCTTGGGAAATTTTTGACAGAAACGTATATTTGACTTTATATTTGAATTTATTCTGTGAGATTTGAATTTATTATGTGCCATAATTTCGACAAACCACATAATTTTGGGCCCGACGGATTCGCGTTTGTGTCCAAAATTCTGTGCAGATGTTATGTGTTGCGAAATATATTAGGTGACGGAACTCTACCGTTCTGTAAAACACATAAAAAAATTGCTTGACAAATTTATCTGTGCAGAATATCATATCGGGCTGTCGTTAATGTGAGTTGTTTTTTCTCTTTAGTATTTAGTATTTATTTGTTTAAAAAGAACTTAATATTAAGATAAACATCTTTTAGATAACGAAAACTTTATTTAATTTGATTTAATCGATGAAACAAGAATAATTGCTTAGTGAGTGCTACAATGTATAATTTACTATTAATAATAGGAAATGGCTATATCATACAATTCTCTTGCTGCTTGTAACCGTTCTTTTTGTGTTTCGGGCATGCGAACAAACTGGGGCGCAATTCTTCCTATAATAATTTTCTTGGTACATTTTATTTTAAAAATATTTTTATTCAAAACAAAACAGAGAATGGTTTGTGGGTGGCAATGGCGCAGTGGATAAAGTGCTTGATTGCTAACGTGTGGGTTCGATCACCACGCTAGGCGCATTCTTTTCTATACCTACAATTTTAATTGGATGCCGCCCATGGGTTAAAATGAGACAGTCAATACCTGGTTCTCAAATCCACTGTGCCAAACTAGTGCCGTGCAATTCAGGTTGCATTTAAAAGACCTTAGGTCTTAAAGGCATATGGTTAAATTAAAAAAAAAAAGAATAATTTTTGAAAGAAGATGCAACAAAACAACATTACAAAAAATTTGAACTTTACATAAGACTCTCAAGTTTGTCCTCTCAACTTCTACTATTTTCGGAAGTTGAGAAAACCAGAAGTTGATCAACTCGAGAGTTGAGAATCGAAAGTAGAAACTGTCAACTCTTAGTGAAGAAAAGCAAAATCACAACTTGAGAATAAATATCCTCAAGTTGAGTTCAACTTGTAGTGAAGAAAATGTTCTAATTGTTAAACAAATGCATCCGATTAGTTTTATTTTATTTACAGAGTAGAAGCCTTTGGTACATAAATGTCTAAATATGTACACACATTTTAATGAACAAAAAGAAATAAGGTACGAAGATGAACAACCCTCGAATATATTATTTACCATAAAGATGATTTATTGATCAATATTCACTCATATTATTTATCAACTGTGTATCTATTTGAAATTCATACTCATTGAGAAAATGACGTATGTCTGCCTGCTGGCAGCTATCTTCCAGTTCGTTATCTATGACCAAATTCTTACGAAATTCACCGCCCCATTTATTAACACTTCTCGTCGTGTATTTAAGCCATTGGGTCGCCCAAAGATAATTTCGTGACTTAATTTGAATGAAATCATTAACATTAAATAAAAAAAAAAAAAACAACGAATAACATTATCTAATTCGCAATAAAAATCAAAAATTCAAATTCTTAAGTAGGTAAGCTATTCAGACTTTCGTTTTTTTTTGTTTGTTTTGTAATTTCTTGACTCACTTTGAACGCGGGCATTTCATCGCTGGTTTCTTTTAATCCGGCGGGAATATTCTCCTCTTCGCAGTGTTCGACATGACAAAACTTCATTGCACACTTACTGTCGTCGGGCCAAAATGGACAATCCTGCTGCAGGTTAACCTTGTAGAATCGGAAATAGTTCTTCACCAAAATACTCTTAAGTCGCGGATAGATCTTTACATTGTTGAAATGATCGACAGTGTCCACGTTGCAACTGCAATCGTTTATTGACCCTTTAAGCTGGAATTTAAGTGAATTGGCATTGTGTTAAATGTATGTCACTCTTTTTTGTTAAGACTTACCTCACAGAAACAGCTTTTGTCGTCATTGGTCTCCGTCGTCTGAGAAAAATAACCAAATGCTGAACAGACCAGAAAGGCCAGTAGAACATAAACAAATGAATAATCGCGGACTTGCCTTGACACTGACATTATGTCGTACTATAGTGGTGGGTAGTCGTGATCGTGGCTGTGTGTTCTAAATAGAAAGCCTTTGGCTACTTGGTTTTCGAATTGTACTACTTGGGCTTGTAAACCGAATATGGTCGACTTGGTGAATGTAAAGCAGGTTGTACATTGATTGCAAAGATTGTCTGGTATTCAGAAGGAATATGTTAACGTGTTTTGCTTTTTTACTTAGGCTTATTCCGCCCCTTTTAGCTTCCACATGAACGGCCAAATTGTTTCAATAATTTTATTTGGTTGCAGATTGTGAAATTAAAGCTTTACCCAGTTCGTAAAAGCTGTAGAAGCAATGCAACTTTGCAGAACCAATAAGTCAACTAAAACATGGACAAAAAGTTAAGCGTTTAGTAATGTTTTAGATTTAGACTGATACTGAGAGGGACACGTACTCTTTTTAATGCCTTGTAAAATTTTAGTCGTGGATGTTTGTATCGCCTGCGTTTGTTTTGCGGGAGAAAGTTCGATGAGGATGGCACACTGACAGCAACAACAAATGCGCACTTCCAAACAAAAAAGTGACAAGTCTGGTTTCATAACCATATGTTTGGAATGACAGCTCTAATTGGTTCGTGTTCGTACTATGGTAAGTTCACAATTAGTAATTTAAACGAAAAAATGCTACCAATCTACCAATAATTTGGAAAAAAAATTAAACAAGTTTGTTATGAATTTTATTATGTTTACTACTGATTATATATTTTTCTATGTAAAATGTTATTTTGCGTTATTAAATTAAATTCAAGTAACATAGCGAATATATGAATTTAAATTGATAAAGTCAATAAAGTACCTTCTAGTCTTTTTTAATTTATTTTATCGACGCATTTCTGCTAGGTATATAGCTATCATCAGAAAATTAGACTGATATAAATTTTTATAAAATTATTGGCGCAAAATTTTAAACAATCGTTGTTTAGACAATAAACCCAGCTCTAGTTAAAGCAGTCGTTTAGTTGCCAGCTATTGTCTAACTTTATCTAAATTTTAAACACAATTCTTCTAATTAAAGTAGATTTTTAGGGCTACTTTAGTCAACTTAATTTGAACACACCTTATTTTTACAGATAGAGTAATGAAATAGAACGAAAATTAAATATTCATATATTTATAAAAAAAGACTCGCTATACATTTGGAGGTATTATTTTATAATTTCTCCCACCGAAAAAAATCGAACTTTTGTTTCTTCAAATCGATATCTTGAATAAAATTCAAGCGAACTTTCTAAAAATCGAAATCTTCAAAATTATTATATATTCTTTTTCAGAAAACATTAGGTTTGTTCGTTGAGCACTGAAGTCGACCTAAAGCGTTTTTTGAAAAACCTAAAGTCACCCTGATAAGCAAATTCTGTGTGTTTTATGTTTTGAAACCTATGGTCGCCCTCAACTCGCCCTGAAGTAGAACTAGGTTTTTAGCAGGGTGAACTTGAGGTAAATGAATAAACGTCAAAGTCACATGAGATCTGAGGTAGGAATGGGCGATATTGAGGAGTACTCATCATCGACGTTAATAGTTATTGGGTCGAAAACATCGATGTGTTGAAGGGTTTTCCCCTATTCTTCCTTCAACATCGATATTGAATCATCGATTTTTTTGTTTTAATATCGATGTTCCAATAACATAGATGGACTTAACCATCATCCCTTATCTGAAGCATTTGTTTTGTTGTAAATTCTCGTTTTGTATGCAAATTGTTATTTTTAAAATTTTTAAAACAATACTCAAATTAATTTTCAGACACAGACATGAAAAATGGGAAGCTTTGAAGTTGTGGATTGTGCATATGGCCACAAAAAATGTACTAAGAACTTCAATTTAACATATTTTAAGTTTTAATTATTAAATGACATAATTTGCTTTTCTGCAACATAAATTTAATGGCCCTCGGGTGTTTTTGAGAACCGAAAAACCCAGGTTTTTTTGAAAACTCTTGGGGTTGTCAAAAAAACCTGGGTCGACCCTAGGTAAAGTTTAACGAACGAACCTATTTTTCTTTCATTTTTTATTATGAAATGTCAAACGTTAACTGATAAAAGTATAGTTTAATAGCCCGTTTTCATTAGGGCAAATTACGTAATTTCGTTGAAAATTTGCAAATTGAGTCCCAAATTATCTCATTTCCCATACAATATAAAATTTCCAAATTGAGTAAGAAAGATAAGGAAGCGTTTTACTTTGTTTAAAGTTAGACGACAACTTTAATGTTAAAGTATATGTCGTTTAAAATTTTCAAAAAGCCGAATCCTATTTTAAAACTCATTTTTGGAGTCGACTCCCATTTTAAAACTTATTTAGAGTATGGTTTTAATGCTTAAAATTTTGAGCTATTGAATTTAAATATTAATGGGAAAACATTCCTTAACGTCTAGAATTTTGATTTAAGTTATTGTTAGCTAGGAGTCTAGATAGATTAGCTTCAAAATAATATTGATAAGAAACAATGTTAAATGTGATATAAAAAAATGTTTTTTTTTTCATTTAAAGAGTTTTTCGCAATTTGGCTCATTTTTCCTTTAAAATACATAGTACAAATTTTAACACACGTATACTTTTATTCCGTAAATTTATCGTTGCAAGAGTGATAAATAAAACAGTTTTAGTGTGAAAATATGTGCTTTTCTATTTTTAGAAGTATTTTAAAATTTTCAACACGATATAAAAATTCGCGGATTTTTCTTTTTCACTATAATTTATTTAGCTTTTTAAATTTCATTTAATAGTTTTAGATCACATTTAATAGAAAATTGTTAAATAATATTGAAAAAATATAAAATTTGTAAAATCAGTTTGCGTAAAAGGTATTTTTCCAATAATCTTCTTTATTAAAAAAAAACATTAAATGCTTGAAATTAAAATAAATTGTTTTAGTTTTCAGCAGTGTGGCAGATACTCTCAAAGAAAATAAAATATAAAATGCACGGCTGGATCGAACGTACTTGATCTTATATTCGACCGTAAGTGCAAGTTTCTTCGATGAATCTAAATTTATATATTATTTAATTTTCTAAATTTGTAAGCAAATTTTAAGAATTTATCAATTATAAATCCAAAAAAACATAATTTCAAAAAAAAAATCGTTCAATCATATGTAGTTATTACGAATGAAAAGAACTTCATGTGTAAAATTTCTTATCGAATTCTGTAGAGTCGTTAAAGAGGAAGCCCAAAATAAAAAATATAACAAATAATTGTAACACAGATTTTTTTCTATCAAAATTGTTAAAGTTTTATTGTCTGGTCCTTCGAATGGGGTTGTACTTCCTCTGGTGACCAAACGTCATGACGAAGACCTAAAATGTATTAGGTACGTCTGAATTTCTTGGGCAAACCTATGGGAGGTCTTTCCCAAAAAGAAAATTGGTACGATAATTTTAAGTATATTTAATAATATAAATTTAAAAACAGAATTTAAAAAAATTGTTTTCGAAACATTGAATTTTCAAAGAAAAACATTTGTTTTTAAATATCCAAAAAAAAAATATTTGTCGAAAATTTGGTATGCAGTATTATTTAGAATTCGGAGGTCCTGCTGTATAAATTTTTTTTATCGAAATCCGCCAAGCCGTTTATAAGAAAGCCAAAAATCAAACAAAAATGGTTCTTTGGGAAGTACCTACCGGCAATAACAAAATATGTAAACAATATTTGGGAAGAAATTTAGACTAAATTTATAGAAAGGGACATATTTTTTTTTATCAAAATCATAAGAGCCGTTTTCGAGATAATTAAGATGGTAGAAAAAATTGTATCGCAGGTACCGTTAGTTTTGGGGCTAAAAACGATTCAAAAACCTTTTTGAGACAGTCACCTTAAATGCTTAAATACCAAGTTTGAAGAAGAACGCTTCAGTCGATTTGGCTGTAGAGCGATCTACAGACAGACAGACGGAATTACGGGAATCACTGTTTGGTGTTCTCTATTATCGTAGTGTCGTAGTTTGATAAAATTCTCGACTTCGATTGTTTTTTTCCAAATGCAAAACTTACCCTATAGTAGGTACCTAGATTGATCTCATATTGTGAGCTCGATCTCAAAGTGTTGAGCTCGATCTTAAAGTGTTGAGATCATTCTCAAAGTGTTGAGATCTATCTCATGACGATAGCTAGATATGGGAAAGCTATCTTTAATATGCAAAAAGATGAGAAAACGATTGTTTACTTGAGATCGATCTTATGAATTGTTGAGCATGGTATTTCCCTTATACACAATTCATAAAATTTCATCAAAATGACCGAATTCCAG
Organism: Philhelius pedissequus; assembly: GCA_910595825.1. Lineage (NCBI taxonomy): Eukaryota > Metazoa > Arthropoda > Insecta > Diptera > Syrphidae > Philhelius > Philhelius pedissequus. Next base: position 147,897,255 of record OU343162.1, on the reverse strand, counting down.
ATTATTTCCGTAATAAATCGTGTTTATAAAAATAGAAGATGTACAGTTGGTGAAAATTTTCGAGGATTATATAGGCGCATGGTCAAAAGTCCACAGGTCAAGAGTCATTAACAAACTTTTGACCCACTTGTGTGGTTCAGAAGTCCAGAAATGAATTATGAACTTTTGACCCACCCAAGTATGTCAAAAGTCCACACGAAAATACTGTGGATGTCTGGCCCATCAATTTTGTACTTAACAGCAGTTTTTTAAACATACATGTAAGAGGGCATGCTGACCCCTCCCAATAACACTGCTTGGCCCAATATAGGATGTGGGATGGTGAGAGTATGGATGTAAGCAAAGGTTTTTGGGATTTAATTTTACCACCTACACATTCTTCCAAATCGATTTAGTTTTGCTATTTTATATTGAATTCAATTTGATAGGTGTATAAAATTCAATTAAGTGCCTCTAACACCTCTTGTGTAAAAAAAAACACTATAAAACCACTGATATTTTTATAGAAGACTAAGAAGTTGAAGAATTTTGTGAAATATTAGGGGTATTCACGATCCGATGCAACAAAAAGGTATAAAATTGCGAAATTTTATTTTTTTCTGTAAATCGTGAACGGACCTTTTCTATTCTATTGCAACTCTGGAGTAAAAATGCAAAATCAGTTTGAACACAAACATTTCTGACAGAAAATGACAGCTGCCAAACTGTCAACGACACCAGGCAAATTTTGCAACATTGTATTTTTCTGTTGCAATAGGGTTAGGGTATAGCAAAGTGCAAAAGAGTTGTAAAATTTTAGTCAGTGTAAGTTGTTGTTGTGGTGCAAAAAAAGTTGCAGTTTTGCATTTTTACACTGATACTAGACCAGTTGGACCGGATCGTGAATACCCCTACTGTTTTGCAGAATTTTGAAATTTTTCATCAAGTTTTGCAGTTTGAAAATCGAAAATAATATTAACGAAACATTCAACCTCCGCTTGCCCGCATCGTCTTTTGCCAATTCTTCAATAATTTCTTACGCAAATGTAGATGTACTTTGTGGCATTATTTAGAGACTATAATATTTAACATCGGTCAATTAGTACCGAAGATATAATTTCTTGTCTAGTCCACTGATGCATGGTGGGTATTGGGTAAGGGTATTGTTCGATATTCTCAATCCATCGAGTGAGAACTGTTGAGAAGAGCGAACTCGGTTTTTTGCATATGAAAGTGATTTCGAGCTCAGCTCTGCGAGATCGATCTCACATTCAAGCTAGTTAGTTAAAACCCTGAGATCTTTCCCATCTTCTAGCATATGACCTTGTCATCGAGTCACCCTGCAATATATTAATTTGTATATTACTGTGCGTTGGCCATCAACACTTGTATCTCTTTCGAAAGAAAGAGATGAATGAAGTGTGCATCTGGAACAAAAGATGGGATCAACGTGATGCTGAGATCATAAACTAATAACATAAGGACCCGAAACCTCTGCTTATTTTTGACATTTGCCTACAAGCTGAAACACGCACACAAGTAACTTTTCCGTTCCTCTTCCAATAGACACATTCATAAAAACGCACACAAGAATCTTTTCTGTTCCTCTTCCTATAGACACATAGACACCACAGCCCTAGTAATTTGTTTTCGGTTTTTTTTCGATTTCACATCTATTCATGGATAGAGTTTCAAAGGTACAAATACAACAATGTAGACAAATGGGTTTTGAGTGGTGAAACGTACGTAGGTCTCCGATCTTAGTATGGCTTATTTGGCGCTCAGATATTTTGGAGGTTAAAATTTCACAGCAACAGTTTTCGATTTTCCATAGCCGCTTAAATAAATTCGTTTTATCCTAATTGAATTGGGTAAACAATCTTAATTATATTTTTTAAAAATCAATTTATTAATCTATTTGTATTTAGGAATCTTCAAGTTTAAGTTGCTCAAGAAATGCATTGTTAGTTTATTTGTCTAAAGATACCAATTTATGAGTTGAATTAAATTGTACTCTTTTCCCGTTTTATTCTAATGTTATATTTTTTACAGAATAAAATCTATTCGATTTATAACAAATAAAACGATTCAGATTTGTTATTTGGATATTTATATTTGGGACTCTTATACGAGTAAAATTTCTTGGAGCAACAGACCTAATGTAAATAAAGCTTATCTTGTAATTGATCAAAAAATTGTCTTTACTTGGTATTAGTAAGGTTGCATATATACCAATCTCTGTAAATTTTGCAACATAGGCTTAGGAATAAGAAACATAAATTTTTGTTTGGTTACAATAAATAATCATAATGATTTGTTCATCATATCCCTATTCCTATACCGGGCATATCTGTCTCACGTCTGTTGTTTTTATTGCTGAATGTTATGATCTTTACGCTACATAATGATTATCAACTATGCGTAGAATACAGATTTCCATCAGCTGTTCGCAAAAATATACTCGCAGTCATCATCAGCAGGTAGATGGACAAATAAATAAAAACCATCTTTTATTTATTGTATCTTCGGATATGAACCTAATGTTGTGTTTGTGTTGCGCTCAACTTTTCAAGAACTCGTCGCGCCACTTGGATTTAGGAATGTTACTATTTTTACCATTTCACCCACCGCCAATGATAATGATGATGATGGTTCTTTTACTTGTTCGTTCTTATCGCTTTCTTCTCAGCACACAAACAAATACACCTTGTTGTTGTTGGTAGTTGGTGTTTGAATTTGACCATTTACGTTTGAACTGTTGCGTTCGTTGTTGTGGTTCTTCTTCTTTTTCTTGAAATCCAGCAAGTCTTTTACTGGTTCTTCTTTATGCCACGAGCACCATCACTTCGCGCAGCTGGTGATCTTTTTCAAGAATCCAATGACCAAGAAAACTTCAGTTCAGTTTTCAGTATGTTTTAAACTTTCGAGCTGTTCGCTAACGTTCTTAAAGTCGTCTTGGTCTCTCTCTCTATATATTCTATGTCGGATTGGAGAATAACATCCTATATAGATAGTTTTTGTATCTACAATAAGATTGATACAATAATTAATTTATTTATTCAAGGAGAACTAACGGAGTGACAAAAGAAGAAGCAGTCGAAGAAGAGAAAGACTTCTTCAGCAAGCAGTGTTCCTACGTGTTTTGTGTGGTATCTTCAGTTATTTTTTTTGAAGTGAAAAAAGTAGAAATTACCGTTAGAGCAGTATTTATCCTAATTAATATATGTGGATTGTAAACGATTTTGAGTGAAGGAGAAGCGACGCGACGTTCTAAAATCCGAGTGCGAGTGCGGGTGGAATTCTTAAAACCAATCGCCATTGTTTTTTTTTGTTTTATTAAACAAAATAAAGAAGAGTTTGTTCCCGTTTGGATTTTGTCTTGTGCAGGTATTTGTTTTTTTTTTTTTTTTAAGTGAATGAAACTATTGTTCTCATAAACTGCATTTCGTGTGACATACTTTTCCGAAATTGGATTTGGTTTTCGAAGAGCCAGTAGGTAGAAATTTGATGACCCGCAAGTATCACAAAGTTAATTGTTATTTAATTGAGAACTTCCGAAGACGAACAGCGAAATTATTTGTTTTGTTTTTCCTTTATTATTTTTTTTTAAGATGACTTTGGTTAGTTGGATATGAAGAAAAAGGTTAAATAAAGACACAAGAATATCACTTACCTAGGTGTTAGGTAGTGGTAGTGCCTCCAGAACGTAATAAAAGTAAACTTTCGCTGGAAAATGTTTGCACATAAAACAAAAAAAAATACTTATATACATTATTATGTTGTTATTTTTGAGATTTTGAAAATTAATTTTGCTTTCAACTGGTTGATGATTATGTACTCAACTACCTAGTGTCATAGCTAGTTGAAAACAGATAACTACTTACTTGACCTAATTATGGTTCTTGAAGTTGTGCAACCGGTTATTGTTCTACTTTTTGTAATATCTTTAAGATTTCATTTTGATTATAATCATAACTTATGGAATATAATTATTACCTGTAATTAGTAATAATGGAAGGAAGTTTATAGATAATTACATACAACATTAGTAATGTAATTTTGTTTTAATTCCTTTACTATTTACATATGTATACCTACCTATTTTGTTTTTAAAACAGTGGGTTAACTTATGAAAAGCAATCTGAATACCTACATCATGAGTGGGCTATAATTTCTCGGATAACGATTGCCCGTAATACGAATTCCCGTATCACGATTTGTCAATTCCCCGCATATGCTACCTTTATCCAATCAGATTCAACGAAAAGAAAATTATTTTTGATTTCTAACAATAAATATACAATTTTATTTAGCTCAAATTATAGAGTGGTACATATTTAAAAATAATTAATTTTTAAGTCTAATATTATATATCTGCGAGCACAGAAGGGGCTCTGCTTCGTTAAATTGTTGGTTTATTTTATACATTTTATACTAAAAAGTGTCTTAAGTCTAACATAGGTTTTTTTAAAATAAAATTTGAATTTATCTCGTCGGCTTGAGCAGTGCTGACTGCCGTTGATTGGTTTGGTTGAGATGGGGTTGGAGGGCCTTAACTGCTGTTGCTTGTCAGCTGGTTTGGTCCTGTGGTGGCTTCAACCTCTGTTGTACTGCGTTCCTGCAGCTACGTAGAAGTTACCGAACCTGTCATCTAACCATATTTCAAATGCTGGATCCATCATGGATAGCACGTGAAGGTACCGGTCTTCTGTGTCTGGGTCACCTGTAATTAAATGTATAAGAGGGCTGGGATTTGATGGGATTTTTTGCAGCATCTTAACGCTGAGGTTGTACATATATTTGTCTATGGGGACAATTCCTGAAGCTTCGTATAGCCTTGAGTTGCTATAAAACTTAGTGGAGTTTGGTTTCCGGAAAAGGGAAGTGCAATGGCGAAGAACTAAGCGTTGGATTTCTAACAATATGCGGCCTCACTCGAAACCATATGAGAATCAAAAAGAAGTAAGCATGCAAAAATGCATTATTGATTTTTAATTTTGGACGATGAATTTCTTTTTGTCATGAGAATTGAGCAAGCAAGCCAATTACCAGATTTTTCTGGTAATCTTGGGCAATTTTAATAAAAAGTTCTTTTCAGAATTGCAAATTTTCTTCAATTTTTAAAACTAAGCATCCTAGAGGCATGGAAATGGACGCTTTTTTCTCTTTGATCTCGATATACGATTTTGTATGTGCAAAAACCATAGAGCGTAAGGGGGATTGCTGCCCCCTGCAACCATCTGCTCTTTCAAATATAAGATTTGGGGTGGTGTCGAGTTTGGTTATATCTCTTTGAAGAAAATTTGAAATTCTGAAAAGAACTTTTAATTAAAAGTTGCTCCGATCACTATCTGGGACGAAACAATGCGCTAATTGCCTTGCTTAAGGACTTTTTATTGGACGAAGAATTTTTCTTCGATTCTCATGACAAAAGGAAATTCTTCGTCAAAAATTTAAAATCAATCTTTCCATTAAGGAGGCTTTACATGCATCTTCATCTTCATCTGCAAAAAAAGAGGAAACAAAATAAAAAATTCATACTTGTGCAATAGAGAGCGAAAACCAAAATGGAGATCATCTTCATGTATGAAGATTATATGAAGTACGAACCTGAAGATTGCAGATTATAGTGAAGATGAAGATGAACATGTTCATCTTCATTATAGCATTTTCATCTGCACCATAATTTGTTCCGTTCAGATAACGAATTTTCAAGTTTTTTTTACCATTTCACCTCAGTTTGCTTAAAAACAACGAAAAAAGCGAAAATTTTCTTCTCAAAACTACATACCTGAACGCTAAGAACATGTGATTGTGAGATATGTCAAGAAAGTTATAGCAGAGTTCGAGTAAGTTATTAGTGTGTACCCTGTCTTACTTTTATGTTTGTTTTATATTATTGGCCCGCTCTACTTTTCTTCAAGTCTGCAGATGCAGATCCATGTAAAGCCGCCTTTATGCATGCTTCGTTCTTGTTTATTCTTATGGATTCGAGTGAGGTCAAAATAATTTAAAACAGAGCTGCATTCTCCTTACTGTCAAAAATCAAAAATAGTAGCAAGTTTCCTTTTCGTTGGTTCTGGTTGGTTAGTTTCACAGATAAAGGTAGCATATGCGGGGGAATTGGCAATTGTGATACGGGAATTCGTTTTGCGGGCAATTGTTTTCCGGGAAATTTTGGCCAACCCAATACGACTTATTCCCAAGTTCATTTTCAAATGCAAAATTATTCGAGTTTCAGGACGTTCAGGATTTATAAACCAACTCAAGGTTAATCACAAAATAAAAAAAACATTTTATATGACTAAACACTTTTGTCCAAAAATTGTATACTCTCTTTTAAAAGTAATAATGCTTTAACAACATCGTAGCAAAAATTCATAATTCTTCCATTACAATTTTCTTTGGCGCCAAGCCAAGTAGAAATAATGAACAATGTCAAAATAATTTTGATAACAAAATTAACACCTTTTATCTTGCACTATGGGGTTCGATTAAAAAATTCAGAATCGTGTAATTTTTACTTGCGATATATAATGTAGGTACTAGAGCATATTGCCAGTTTTGGATTCGTAACAAAAATCAAGTTCAAGATTTTAATCAAACTTGACAAATCTCATTTTTGTGTCATTTTTGTATGAAAAAAACTTAGTAAAGTGAGATTTGAGACGAAGCTTCCTGCATACCAGCCAATATTCATAGATCAGAATTGTGACAATAATCAAAGCCCAAGTTGGTAGGTACCGAAAATGCCACTTCGAATACACACGCAATTTTTGGGTGTGACTGATAACAAAAAATAATTAGTACAATAAGATAGTACTTAAGTAGTTTTTTTTTTTTTTTTTTAATATTCTTGTCTTGTATTCTGAAGTGTGAGCAATAGTGCATCAAACATGCAGTTTTTTTCAAAGTCTAGATAATTGTGATAACCTCCCTGATTGCAAATATGGTGGCAAAAGACGTTTTGCTGGCGGCTTTCTGCCTGCAAGACGAGCTCAAAGTAAGCGCTTCTTGCAGGCAGAAAGCCGCCATCAAAACGTCTTGGACTACCATATTTGCAATCAGGGAGCTCAGCTTTACAATTTGACGTTGTGATACTGTTAAAAAACTGCATTTTTGATGCAGTATTACTCACTATTGCTCCGACTTAATAATGCAAGATGTACATATTTTTAAATAACTACTTAAGTACTATCTAATTATGCTAATTTGTTATATGTAATACATTAATTCGAAGTAAGGTATATAATACTTTTTTCTTTAGATGATTCTTAATTTATGAGTTGAAAAAAAATTCGTATTTAGCTCTCAATGGCAAAATTGTGCATACATTACACGCCCGCATGTTCCAATTTCTCTATCGAAATCCAACCAGCAGCAGAGGAAACCTGAAATACCCATCGTTTTTTTTTAGTCACGATTCTTGCTTTTTGTAGGAGAAAAATCATATATGTACTACGTTAAATTTGTAGGACGTATTTGTCACGATCGGATAATAAACTTTGGGTTCATCAGTTTTGCTACATTGCTCGTCGCCCGTCACAGAGTCGTTTCACACAAAAAGGTGAAATTCAAAGCAAAAAAATACAAATATTTTCTTTGCAAATAATCATTACCACAAAATGGTATAATTCTCCTGAGCAAATCTGTGTACATGGCTATATAGAAGAGTCATCGCTTAAGTTGAATATATTTTGGCAATCGTTGAAGATCTATGAAACCAAATTATTTAATTATCGAGGTTATAAATTATAATTTTACATTTCTCTAGTCGCGTCCTTCTAAATTCTTTGTTAAGTTTGCATTAACATAAATGTGATGTACATTATGTATTTGTTTTAGTTAGAAAATCGTTTTAACATCATTTTGGTTCGCCAACTTTCTAATTATTTAGTTCCCCATATGTTATCTTGCACACTTCATCAAATTCCGTCAAGTGGTTCAGGTGTTATTACCGGCATATTCACACAAATTGTACCAAAATATATTCGATTTTTTATGGCTCCATAAACAACGAAACTCCCAATGTGTAGTATTTATTTGAACCGAAAAAAGCTGTGGGTGGGATATAATTTTATTCAATTTTGTGTCAGCATTTGGTCAGCTACAAAAATCGGAATTGATACCAATTTTGTGAAAATGAGCGAATATCACGCTCCCTGAATGAAAATTAATTATTTATTATTATTAAAATTATTTTTTTCTTTCGTATGAACCACATGACCTACCATTTGTCCAAAAGTACAAGATTCCATAAAATCGGAAAAATTTCCATAATTTTGTTGATATATCAGAGAGTGAGTGACTTTTTGACAGCTCAAAATTCGTGAGATTACATTTTTCCGAATTGAACTCACTCACTCGATTTATTTTGACGTCTATGAGACCTTTCTCTCTCCCTTCTAAAAAGCTGCTACACATACATATTTGAGATCCCGCAAGATGAGCTTCAATTTGTTTGAAAGATAACGTGTACACAAATAGGCAAATTTATTCACCCATATTTTGAGCGCTCATTTTTCATTTAATTTTTTTTTTCACGGAAAATCATTCACGCCTTCAGAATTAGCTAAATGTGTATGAACACTACATAATGCCATACCAAGCCAAGGTAGCACTTATAATTAAAGATAAATCAGTTGAGAGTCTAATGACCTTTTTGATTGGCCGTCCGGAATTTGACTAATTCGGAATTTTATGTATCACTGTATATTAAATTAACAAAAAATCACATCGGTTAAAAAGAATTTATAAAACAATTGATTTTAATTTTGATACACATTTTCTTGTTGCCATTTTTTGTTGCGAGGCTGTAGGAGCAGAGGATAGGTGGCAGTCATATGGATAGGTAGGGAAAAGGATGAGGTAGGGAAATGGACTAGGAGTAGTTTGGAAAAAGGGAAAGGGAATCGGAGCGTTAAGCTTCGAGGAAGTGGACAGCTTGCGGTGCGCGGCATCAGCTTATCGCATGGGGGGATCTTATCTCGAAACCTAATCACGCCTGCAATAAAAAAAAACATAAATTCGGCCGGAGAAAAAAAAGTACTATTAGGGACGTCAGACGGACGATCATCACTTCAATGGCACTGCAGGTGTTGTCGCAGTGAAGCCAACCAACCCAACCAAAAAATCCGTTGGCAAATTTGGATTATTATACTCTGTCCCAGAAAAATAGGCAATGTTGGCAAGATAGGATGTTTGTCTCTCATTCTCGCTACAGCATAAATCTGTCGCTCAATAAAGTTCTCACAGGGTTTTCGTAGTTTGTATTTTAAATGGACCCAAATATGAAAGCTCTCAAGTCAAAAGTACATCAACAGAAACCCAAGGAAAAAAAATCCAAACAAGTTAAAAAATGGACACGGGTAACTCTGAAAGCACATCAATATTTAATGGGGCTGAATAGCAGCAGCAGCCACAGCAAAAGCAATTCAGTACCATAAACTAATAATGTAAAGACCGGAAACCTCTGCTTTCATTTGACATTTGCCTACAAGCTGAAACACGCACACAAGTAACATTTCTGTTCCTCTTTCAATAGACACATTGATAGAAACGCACACTAGAATCTTTTCTGTTCCTCTTTCTATAGACACATAGACAAAACCGCCCTAGTAATTTGTTTTTGTTTTGCTTTTCGATTTCCCATCTATTCATGGATAGAGTTTCAAAGCTACAAATACAACAATGTAAACAAATGGGTTTTGGGGGGTGAAACGTACGAAGGTTTCCGATCTTAGTATGGCTTATTTGTGTTCGGTACACATTCAGATGTGCGCTGAGTAGGACGTTGGGTATGGGACACATGCAATGAAATTTGATTTTATTATTTTATAGATTAGGGGCGGGCAAACACTTTTTATGGAAAGGTTCTTTCAATTTATTATGGTGCCAAAATATGGCACGCTACTGATTTTGAAATAGCTTTCCCATAAGACGTGTACCGCCAATTTGTCTGGGACAGAGTATAGTAATATTTAACTTGCTTCTTTGTATGTTATTTTACCAGAAAAGTAGTTTAAATTCAATAAATTCGAAATTATACAAAACAAATTAACCCGATGATTTTGACATTCTAATTATGTGAGTGTATTTGTGATTCTGTTTTCGATTCTGAAAGCAAGTCCGTTTCTGTCATTTTGTGGGGTTCAGAACAGTTCGAAAAGGCCATAAGGGCCAGTTGCACAAATTAAACTTCAACCAAAGATCAGCTGAACTCAATTTATTACTTGAACTATGTTCAACTTGGAGTGCGTTGCACAACTACGAGTCGAAATTCCTAGTATATGGCTTTTGTCAGTTCATTATTATTTTTTAAATTCATCGTGATTAATTTCAGAAGGTAACGTGCTTTTTTTTATTTAAATAAAGTTAAACACATTTTGAACAATTATTACTTAAGAGTAAAACGTATTAGCAACAACATAGAAAATAATAATGACTTTTTTGAAAATGTCATTACGTAGTTTGCACATACTGTTAAAATATTTTTGACAGTGTGTAGTGATAATGATGAGATTTTCTATGGTTTTCGCATGTCCAAAGAATATTAATCCAGATGTGTCAGCCTCTATATATTGAATATTAACTGAACTGTCAAAAAATTTCGATTGAAGTGAGAAAGCATGTACGAAAAAAAACATTTCCCACCATGAGAATGCTTGTGCTCAAGCTGAACCTCAGTTAATCCATCGAAATCGGTGAGTTAAATTCTCCAGCTTTAGTGTTGAGTTAAGTCCTAAATTTCGAATGTACAACACTTCATAGGAACTAAGCCGAGTTCAAATTTTGAACCAAAGCTGAATCACGATTGTACAACTGTGGGCCTAATGCGAATCGATTTGTGTTAATTGCCACTACTTGATACTCAAACACAAATCCCAAGCTATAAAATTATTGGGTTCATTTGCAAATTTGAGGGACAGCGATTAAAAGTGCAGCTATAAATTGTAATACAACTAACTTGACAGAAAATATAACCTGATCGTTCAAAATCATAGAGACTTCCTACTCAAACACGAGCACATTTTTGGGAAAGATAACTTTCATGGCACCAAATATTTTTTTCATTCGACTCATTCAATAACAGAACTATTAGCTATCCGGATAGGATGGTGTTCATGAATCAAATAAAACAAGATTACGACACTTCTCTGTTTTTGTTATATTATTGACGGCACCAGAGATTACAAATCTGCAAATTGTTGTTGTTTGTGGATTAATGAATTTCAATCTCTGGTGACGTCAATAAAATAAGAAAAACAAAGAAGTGTCGTAATATTCTTTTCTTTGATTCATGGTTGGTGTTGTATTCCCAAGTAAGATTTTTTTGGCAGCAGTTGCTTTGTCATCAGCTGTGTTCTTACACATCCGGATAGCTAATAGTTCTGTTATTGAATGAGACCATTGGCAGTGCTTTTGTACCAGTTACAACAGCTGCGTTCCATTGGAGCCTACGAAGTATTTTTCGGAGATGTTGAATGAAACGCATTCATTTAACGAAATGTAAAATCTAACCTCATATTGAAATGTCAATTTTGTTTATTGTGCTTGGTTTGGATGTTTTCTTTGCTGCTTGGTTAAAAATGGGGGCGTGCACTCAATTATTCCCAGCAATCTGGAATAACTTTCTGTTGTTGTAACGCGTGCAAAACCGCATCTTATGAAAGAAGAACAGATGTTCTCATGAAAGCTATATTGAGTTATCACAAAAATTTTTTAATAACTACTCGTAGCTATCCGAGAACAAATGTATAGACAGGTGACTGGTATGAGTTTTGTTCTTATTTCTTGACGGCCTTAAGCTAACCTATCAGATTCGTTCACAGATATAATCCGATAGCTAACATATCTAATAATTGAGTGAACGCCACCAAGAACAAAATAAAATGATATTATTTTATACAAAAACACTCCTGATTGCAGAGAATTATTATGCGAACGTGACCATTTACATTTTGGAGTATAATCCTTAGGAGTGTGAACTGTCATTATTGGTGAGTAAAGAATAATCAAGCGCGACAATAGAATATAGTTCAATGAAAGATGACTGGCAAAATCAATGCTACTCACTTTAATTTCAATGCAAAACGATTTTAGAATATTTGCCGATTATTGCTGTTGTCAATTAAAGAGCATTTAAATCGCATATGTAAATTTTATGCCTCCAATCACACAGGAATGTTCACCAAGTTTTTCAAGACATATCACGCGAATGCTATGTACATTATTTGTGTAAATATTTTAGCAATGGATGAAGTCCAGCATTTTTTAAATAAATATTCACCATCAAATTAATAAAAAAAAAACTACTATGATTTTCAAAATAGTTTCGAATAGATATAGGTATCGTAAATCTAAAAAGATGAAGTACTTTTTAGGTCGGACTCGAACTCATCGCTCAATAAACTTTGTGTTATAGGTAATTGAAGTTCTGCTGAACTTTAATTAAATATTTTCTTATACTTAGTTGACAATACAGAACAGAATACATATATGTAAATACCAATCAATTTTATTTGATGTGCTCTCTATAAGGTTATGGTGGCACTGAGCATGTATGAGCGAGCGAGCACCGCACAACAGGTGGGAAGAAATCGAGAAATCGAGTGCTAATTAAACTTTTTTGTGTAGCTGTTTTTTGTGTCACCAGTCACCACTATCACCGCCACCACCATGCGTCGTCGCGCCAACAACTATAGTTGGGTTAGCCATACACTCCCATAGCTTTTAGCCGACAAGTAGATAGGTATAGTGTTAACCTGGAAAAGGTGCATTTTTCATTCAAATAGAGTTGAAAATGAGACGGCCTGGTTGGTGGTAACCCAGATACATTACAAATGAAATGTATAGAGAAACTCGAAGATTCTTTAACAATTTCGGCATATAAGTGGAATATCCATTATCAAATAGTTACAAGTAATCAAAGTTATGTTTGAGTTAGGAAAATAAGTTCTGCGATGCCAACTTCGGGTAAGAGCTTCCAATGTCTTTCCTGTTTTGGTCTTCAGTTTTCTGTATCGCAAACAAAGCGGAAGACCAACTAGGTAGTCAACTACCTACATATGTACATATATTATTTAGATTCTCGAATTTAAAGCTCGCCTTGTCACGCATCAAGTCTTAAAGCAACTTCTACGTCCGTCTTCGACCATCGTGCGTCGATGTTCGGTATTCGTCAATGGATAAATACGACTTCGCAATGGTATCATGCAACAGTTACACGGCCTGTCACTTGATGTGTTTTCATATTATGCTGCATACAATATTACGTCATTACCAATACCATGCTAATAATATAACCGTTATGCATGTACAGTAGAAGACAAAAATAAGTCATAAAATACCTGTTTTATTGCCCCTCTGGCTCAAGTGCTATAAGGAATGCCATCATCTTATAATAAGGAATTTTGCATGCGGAGATATGGGTGTTTGAATTACTTTTTTAAATGCGTTTATTTACCGTGTCAAAATTTAAATAGGCTTACCTACACACACTGATTGTATGATTTAAGGAAGTGTGAACCAGAGGGGAATGTGGCAGATAAGACGAATCATCTGCCCTGCCCACACAAGAATTGCAGGAATTGTGTTTCTATTTCTTGTTTAAGGCTTACGTTTGCCGAATTTACTCGGATGGCTAATGTAATTTTATGTGTCAAATTATAGCCATTTTTCTTTTTATATTGTAAACGCTCTAAGTACTGGCAATATTCTTGCCAAAATAAAATTCGCACAGGGAATTTGGCATGAACTGCTTCCATTATGGCTATGTATAAGCACTGTACTGACGTCATTTTAAAAATTATGCCTATCTAGAAAAAAATGAGCTTGCTTATTCTTTATTGGCAAATTGCCATTTTAAATGTCAAATCTTATTAAGCCTTAACTACATTCAACACACATTATTGTTTAAAAGTGAAAAATATGTTGTTTTTTGCCAACAAAGACAAAATATGTTTTTTACTTTTGTACAAGTGCGTTGAATGTTGAATGTTGATAAGTTTAAAGATCTTCTTAAATCAAGAATGCTCCTAAAAGCAATAGTTTTAATTTCAATTGATTCAATTTTTATTTTTAGTCTTGTGTGTTAAGGTATTGTTTGTTTTTCCTTGATAATTTCAAAAAAAAAAATAATTATTTTGGTTCGTTTTATTGCAGTCGTTTAAATACAAAAATTCTATCCTTGCCAATAAATGTTGGCAAAACAATGCCAACATTAAAATCTGCCATTTATTGAACTCATTTAAACGCCTGTCATTAAAGCATTATTTCTTCCATTATTTTGCCACTCTTTTGGCAAAAATAATGGCATAACGGATATAAGAAAGTCTCATAAGAAAAACACCCTTTCCTGTGTTAATAAGCCCTTATAAGACAGATATTCACAAGAGACCATGTACATTCCCATAAAGACACGTGTTAAATGTACCTCATATAAGAACACTGAGAGAAACTTATTCTGATACAAAATCGCATTAACTATATAGAAAATTATATGTTTATACGAAATTTTCACGTGTAAGCATCCAAATTATGCGCCGTGTAACTTTCACAAAATTTCTGAATCAACCCTTATTTAATTGCCAAAGAAGTGACAGATTAATGATTGTGCGACAAAGAAAACAACCAACTTAAAATGATTTTATTATCTGATAACTCAGGCGCCAAAAAATAAAAATGGATTCTTGTAGAACAGTTATAGCGAGTTTCATTCAAATTTCAAAGGTCTCCACTCAAAATCGAGATTTGATCTTTTCTATGAAACTTTTTTCTAGATTTAATTGTAGTATTGGTGAATGACTGACCCACACATTCCTGAAAAAAACATATCTTCTTCATCAGAAGACGAAACAATCAAAAACTCCAATAATTTAAAAAAATATTATTAACATCTAGGTACATTATTTGTTCATTTCTAATGTTTTTAGCTCTAGTTCACAACAAATTAATAAAATATTTACCATTTAACCGTTGACAGAACAGACTTGTTACATGGATGTGTGCATTCAGAACAAATCTGTCAGAGATCAGATCTTTCGTGCTAAGATTTGAGTTAGCACGTTTTGTTGGAATGAAACTCTGAAAATTCAAAAGGATCAAATCTTTTTACAGAAAGAGTCGATTTTTTCTTGAATGAAACACAAGTATTTTTCAATTAACGGGAGGAATAGACCCCATCTCTCCATGACTTAAAATTAAATTAAAATATTTAAAATCACCCGCAACAATTACAGTAGAAGAATTATAGGTTTTTTGAAAGCCAGGAACCTGTCCTTTTAAATTTTGTTTCAATACAGTTATTTGTGTTAACAGGAAAAAATACTTTCAAAATCAAAATTTATCAAAACAGTTTTTTTTTATTGTTAGGTACTTTTTTTATTTAAAATTGTGAAATTAAGCACCTACTGAATTGGCTTCAATTATTTGATGTTACTATAAGTTCTTAATCTAACACTGGAAACTAGGTGGCTTTATGTCTTTTAATTATTGAGAAATTTAAAAATTACCAAAACTTACTTATTTTTTTTTTCATTTTAAGTTATTTTTTTTTAGAAAATTACCCTCCTTCCTAATCAAGGTGGAGATGGCCCTATCTCTTATAGTAAAAAATGTTTGTATTAAGCCCCTTTAAAAAAATTCGTTATTATTTAGCGGCGCCTGAGTTATCGTACTCTTAATTTCACCCAAAAGCTCTAAAATCAGCGGGTTTTTAACCCATTAAAATTTTAACAATCTTTCAATAGAATTCGAACTTGCCGATTGCCAAAAAAATGCACGGCTATTATTAACTTATTATATGATCTACTTGGCGTGCTTAACAAGTCACAAAAAATAACAGAATTTTATAGAAAACTGCCTAATTGTAGGTGCGTTTTTTTGCAATCCCCGGGGGAATTGGTTGAAAAAAACGACCACAGCGCTTAGTGAAAACTTGGCAGCACTTTTAATTTCCAAGATGACATTTGAAGAACAGCTGTAATGCAAGAACAAAACAAACATCACTGCTTTCCTCATCATTCTAAAAATCATCGGGTAAATTTGTTTCGTGTAATTTCGATGTATTTATTGAATTTAAACTACGTTTCTATTAAAATAACATAAAAAGCACCAAGTTAATTATTATTTATACAAGAAAATGTGAACCAAGTAATTTGAAAATTGTTTTTAGCCGATGTGATTTTATTTTAATTTAATTTTCACAAGTGGTACATAGAATTCAACCTCTTGAAAACTATCCCATTCTGGCTCTCCATTCCTCGGTCACTGATGGTGACATGATATTAGTGGACGCGAGTTGCTTATTCGGACGGGACGCGCAGTTCCTATGTCTTTAGGAATATAGGTCTGAGCAAGAGCGGACGACGATGAAGAAGATTGAAGTATGCCAAGGATGTAGCAGAGAATCTGTATTGGGTTGCCACCGTGTACAACAAAACGCAGCCGAAAACAATTTTCTCAGAGAAACCTTTGTTTTGTTGTTCATTCAATTCTTTTTAATTGAACGAATAACAACTTCAGGAAATGTTTTTTATTTAATAATAATTTCACAGTCAAGTTTCAATATACCTATAATTAAAATAAACGCAAAAATGAAAATCGCTGTAGAAGGTTGTGCTCATGGCTAGGTGGAAAAAATCTACGACGCCATGGAGGCAATACAAAAGCGGAAAATGTTAAAATTGATTTGGTGTTGTGTTGCGGAATGAATATTAAAAGGTAGGTTAGGTTAGGTTGACATGGTCGTCAGGAAAACAACTTAGACACACTTAGACCAAATGCTCAACCAAACCAAACAAAATTGATAATTGTCTGACATGTCAAAATGTCAGTATTGAAGTTTTTATACATTTTATCGATAACTTAGAGAAAGAGGTTTTGGTAGCACAGTTTTTATCCTCTCCAATAGCTAAGCCCCGAGAATTCTCTGGGTTTAAGCTAAGCACCCCCGGGGATTAGTTGTTGTTGGATTTTCCATGCAAATTGTTAATCCTACTCATCGTTTTTTTCGTCCAATTTCCCCTGGGATTTGAAAAAAACACGCCTTGTATGTTCCTTGATGAAATACTATAAACTTGTTTGACGTTCTGTGTTCTGTCACCTTACAATTGCATAAAGAAAAGTGCATTGGTTTGGCTCAGTAAAAGTTTAAAAACAATTTCAAAGCACTATGATTTTATTAAAGACACGAGTCCACAGTTTACTCTGTTGCAATTTTCTGTTCCTATAGGATTGGCTAAGGTATATAAGTATTACAACATTTTAACTAGCATATTTTGTTACTATTAAGTGATAACAAACTATCCAACATTTGCAAGATAGTGCTGACACTTATCGAATTGTAAAATTAGTGCCTTTTTTAGGAGTAAGGTTATAAATTGTCAATGGCTATTGTAAAGTCCTATTGTAAATTGGTTCCCATTTTCTCAGAACGAATCCTATCTTGTTAGAATGACTACCTCCTCCTCTAATGCCGAAAATAATATGGCGTCGAATTCGTGATTTCTTCGTTTCTTCGTTGTTTTTGTTGCACGTAGAATGAGATTTCAAAATGATTCACAGGCCGGCCAGTGAAAATCGCTAAAACGGTATAACAAATAACTCGGTACATTTTCATCTTTTCTTTTTTCCGCCCTGATCGACACCCAAATTTAGCTAGCAGCTTGCGACCCGAAGAATCTGTAGTGCTCATTATAAATAAATCTTATCCTAGTAATTTTATTTGTCGAACTAGCATTTGTATTTACATAAATACATATATACATATATGTGTAGTTTATGCTTTAATATCAAGTGAAATCTAAACCCTTGTGAAATTTTATTATCGTGAGAAAAACTGATAGCGAAAAATAATCAATTAACGATTTAAAGAAAATATTAATTTGTCGACATTTAATTTTAAATTTTCATATTTAACAAAAACAATAATCAATTTTTAATCGCTTATTTATGTGTGTACTTAGGTTAACAGACAAAACAAATTAGTTTTCAATGAGTTCTAATTTTTGGAAATTGGTTGGCTCGTTTTAGTCGTGATTTAAATCGAATCTCAGTGATTGTGTTATGTATTGAAATGTTTGGAATGTTAATTTTTCTGAACAATTTTAATAGTCCGTTTAAAGATTTTGTATTGCTTGGACTAATATTTTCTGATGTAAATATAATAAATATTAAATTTCAGGTTTGTAACGCATGTACATGCTCTTATGTTCGATCACATCGCCATCGTAAGTACAAGATTCTTGGTAGAAACGGGTAAATATATTTTTAAGCTCGTTTTCACTTAATTTGTTTGTTATGTAGTATTATAATTGAGAAATCGAAGGACCTTCTATATCAAAAACCGTCGAGTCGTTTAGGAGAAAGTCGAATGGCAAAAAGAAAAATGGTCGTATGGCAGGTACCGTTAATAACAAAATATGTAAACAAAATGTAGATTACATCAAGTGCACAGATAAGATCGTTAGAGTCGTTTTCGAAATAATGAAGATGGTAGAAAAAATTACATGGCTTAGAAAAAAGATTTAAGAATCCATTTGAAACAATCACTTAAAACGCTTAAACTGTAGATCGACCTACAGACAGAAAATCAATCAGACGGACGTGTAAGAACTAATTTTTTAGTCGTAATATCAAGGTTTATCAAAATCTCGAGTTAAATGCAAAATTTATCCTATAGTATCTGCCTATATCGTGAGTAAAAATTACATTGCTATACAAAGTTATTTATTTAAACGATAAGCGATATTTTTTACTAAAATGTTTGTTTATTTTTTTTTTTTCAAGCGAAGCTAATTCCTGTAAACTTGGTTCTTTAAATATATTTTTAGCCGCAAAAATAACGGTACTTGCAATACATTTTTTTGTAAATACCGAAAAAGGTTCTAACGATTTTGATCATATTTTTATATTTTATAAATAGAGCGGCTAAAAGTGAAACACAGATTCCAAATGCAGCCCCAAGTTTCTTCTTAAAAATATGTGGCAGAGAAACTTACTTTTGTGAAGTTTTAATTAACGGCTATTTTGCTCGAAATGGTCAGACAAATTAAGTGTTGTCCAAAAAACTATCATAATTACTCGTGCAACATAATTTGTATTGACATGTGAGTTTATTAGTTTTTTTTTAAATTTATATTTTTTGAACAATTTTCTGGCCAAGTAGTGATTTTATTCTGCTAAAGCAAATGTTTTTTAATACAAATAAACTAAAAAAGTATTTATTGTAATACAAAAATTTTAAAATAAAAAATTAACAACTTAAAAGTATTCTTACTGAAATGTTTGTTCTAGTTAGGTAGTATCTATATAGAAATCTGTGGATTGTCTGTGCCTTACCTACTACCTACTCGTCTCAAAGATCAAACAGCCCATTATACAGAAGATTCTTATCGACCATATTTACTTTCTTTCTTCTTCGCGCTAATTCAGCCGACTGGAGACAAGCCAGAAGCTACTGACCTTGACATTCCCCAAAACTTGATAAAGAGTATAAAAACCAACCAAATTCACCATTTCTCATTGAAAAAAAAGCGAACTCACATTTGTCATTATAATCAATCGAAAGTTTTTTTTTTTTATTGTCAACTATAGTAATTTCAATTTTATATCATTTTTAGATCACTTATCTGGATGCATCCGTCAGTGGGTATTTTTGAATTCGGAATTTGTGTCACATGAGTTAAAAACAGAACCACCAACATACATGAAGTGAAATGAAGAAGTGTTGAGTGCGAAAAGGGAACACAAAAAACAAAAACATAAACCGTGGTTGATTGGCTTTGTAATAAGAGCTTACAATCAACGATAAGAAAAAAATCAAGATCTTGCTCAGGCATAAAGGAACAAAAAAAAATTAAACATAAGAGAGAAACAATAAAGAAGAAGAAGCAACAAAATGTATGAAGTGCTGACGGTTAGCATAGCCGTTTTGTGCTGCTTGCTTATCGCGAATCCAATAGCTGTTAACTGCGAAGAAGACTCATTGGCCGGCAGCTTTCTTTCCGGTAAGTAATTTGTAATTCGGCTTTTTAACACGCATACGCATGGTTCAGGTATTTGGGTATCTGGGTATATATATAAATATTTTTTTTTTTGATAAAATTGATTCGATGACACATTTGTTGTGCTAAATATTTGAGCATCTATACAAAAAAAAACTGTCACATTAACGACTGTTTGTATGTAATTGATAGTGAAATGGTTATAATGGCATGACTATTTGTGGCATGTCAAACTTCTTACTAGGTCAAATAGAACAGCAGAACTAGAAAGAAAGGAAGCTGGAAAGTTGCCAATTAGCCAAACAAAAATGAGGAATTAGCATTTAACATTTAACATAGATTACGCGATAACGCCTTTAGTTAATTTAAAATTTACTGACAATTAAAACAACTTTTTTCGAAAATAGGAAAATAAATAATTTATTTTTTGTTTGGGTTGGGGTCTTTTTTTTTTTTTCAATCGAGTGTCCTCGATTGTATCGTTAAAAAACACTCGATTGGAACAAAATAAGTGCTCCCAATTCTCGATTCTATCGACAAAACTCGATTGTATCAAGTTACGTGCTGTGGCCCCTGTTTTTTTTTTTGGAAAATTCTCCGTTCAAAAATTTGTAAATACAAAATTTTGAAATCTACTACTTATTCAGTAAATGTATTCTGTTTTAAATATTCTAAGTTTCTGCATGTAACGGGTTATCCATTTTGCGGTTTCAAAAGTAAACGTAAATAAAACAGATATTAAATATTTTTGTTCATGATATTTCTTTTTCATTATAAAGTTTGAACGTTGACATTATGTCTGAAACACTAAATTATTTAAATGACCACCACGCGAACTGTTGCAAGCATCGATTCTTTTGATATAATTTTTTCGACCACTTTTTGACACATATTGGGCGGTATCTCAGCCATAACTTGACTAATTTTGGTTTTCAAGTGCTCAAGGCTTAAAGGTTTATCTGCATAAGTACGGTCTTTCGCGTAGCCCCACAAAAAAAAGTCCAGCGGTGTCAAATCGCGTGATCTTGGTGGCCAGTTGATATCGCCACGACGAGAAATTACGCAGCCAGAAAATGTCTCTTGCAATAAAGCCATATTCGCTCAAATTGTGTGGCATGTGGCACCGTCTTGTTGAAACCACATATTCTCCATGTCGTATTCTTCAAAAGCGGACAAAAAAAAGTAGGTTATCATATGACCATAACGCTCCGAATTGACGGTGACAGTCGTTCCATCGTGCGTCGTTTTGGAAGAAGGAAGGTCTTTTTTTGGATGTAATGGCCTCTCTTCAATTATTTGATGATTCTCAGAACCCCAAATACGACAATTTTGCTTATTAACATACCCACCGAGTGAGAAATGTGCTTCGTCGCTGAAGAAAATTTTGTTCGAAAAATCGCCGTCCGAGCGAAACGATAATGCACCAGGCCTTTCAATATCTGTAACCAATCCAATCTCTTCAAATTTCTTCACAATTTTGCCAATTGCTTGCGTAGTTGGACAATTATGTATACCATAATCTCCTCTTAAAGCACGATATGTGGCTGCGGGAGAATCGCCATTTTTTTAGTAGGTTTTAACAATTTTTATGCGTTGTGCGATAGTTAAGCGATCCATTTTCGTAAATGTCAGACTTTCAACTGAAAAAAAATTGGTTTAACAACTTAGTTTGACAGATGTCGAATTCCAGCCCTATACTTTTTTGAAACCGCAAAAGGGATAAACCTTTATTTGGAAGATTTACTTATTTAGTGCATATAAGTAAGCTTTATTCATAAACGCATTTTATACGTGGAAATGTTGCTCATATAAGTTATGTTACTTTTAAGAGATGAATATTAAGCTAAACACGATTAGAAGTAAGATAGTATCCACGTAAGGATACCTCAGTATAAAATGTGGAATTCTATTATTAACAACTTTTTTTTTTGTATTTTTAAACTTTAGTACTCAGATCGGGAAAAATATTATTTTCCATAAAATTTTTTCTCTGGACAAATGTTTTCGTGGACATATTTCTGAGCAACAGGTAGTTCACGTAAAATGAAACCGCTGTACGTTTTAATGTCAAAATACTCCACATAATTTTGCAACGAAAAATAATGCTAGGCGAATTATATTGCGGGAAAAATTGTGACATTTGGCAAAGATTTTTGTGCGAAGTGAAATAATAAATAGTTATTGTTTTTTATTGTTTGATTTTATTAAATAGAATTATTTCAGCAATTTTGGAGGGTTTCGAACATGACTTGCAAATAAAAAAAAAAACAAAAAATGGTGGAATTCGGCACTTCAAAAAAGAAAACGCTGTGCAGGTTGGTCGAAGAGCGACCAGAAATTTGCGATTTGGGAAGTTATCTCCCAGGAAGTGTATTCCAATTAGCATTAATAGCACATGACATAGACAAAACTGTTTTAAATAGAATAAAGTTATTAGTAGATTTTGTTTTCCAGTGGACGACTGCAAGATTACGTAGGCATCGCTCCGTTGCAGTCTGCGGTACCACACAGCCGGCAAAAAAAGTTGAAGAACATCTCTCGAAGGATAGCACAATTGACTGGGAGTTTTCTGACTGCCTTGTCTTGCCTTTCAGCGACCACTTTCGAATACTTAACTTTAATGACTGATATTTTGTTCAGGATGAGCTGCCTGAGATATCTCTAGATAAAAGCTGTGTTGCCAGTTTCAATGGAACAACTTTAGTAGTCGCAATCTACTATTGGTTTTGTCCATTTTGGTCGTTAGTTTTAGCCATTATATCATTAATATTCATTTTTTGTCTGTTTTCAGATGCTAACGTTTTTTTTTATTTATTAAAAATGTGAAAGAAAATTTGAGTTTAAAATCTCCCTACATTTTTCGACGTTTTTTTTTGTCAGTTCCGAGCAGATTCTGAATTGTCAAAAAATGTGATTGTGTTTCTTCTTCTTTTCTTTTTCACTGAGAACGTTCAGAGCTGCGAATTTCTGTTTCTTTTTTCGTTCTGCACATGTTCAGAGCGCGTTCGATGTCCACGGACGCAATGATCTGAGCATTCTGAGTAAATAGCTGAGAACACCAAATATCATGTCTGTCAAGAAGGAAAATGTGAAGAAACAAATTATCAAATACCATCAAAATGGCGGACGAAGTTGGTCGCTTGTTGATTTTCTGTATCTTGTTTGTATCTGTGTAGAAAATAAGGGTTGTTTTGTGTTGTGTTTTGCGGTTTGGCTGGTTCAAGTGTGTTTAATAAAAAAAAAGGATTGTTCAGAGCTTGCTCTGTTTGTAAAAAGTTCAGCTTCAACTTTTTTCAAAGATCTGTTCTGAACGAACAAAGAAAAACACCTAATACAGGTGTTAACGTTCTCGTCAGCACATTGACAATATTTTTCATAATTAATTGAAATTTGTTATCTGGTGTTTCGATTAAATAAATTAATGATTTTTTTATAAGACAGGCTTAGAAATCAGTAATTTCCGAATGTAAATAAAACTGGTTCATTCTTTCTCGACGTTTCCTTGGGGTCTTCCAACTTTTTCAAGAGACTGTGAGGATGCAAGGAAAATTGACGAAACCAATGAATACGAAAGAAGACAAAGACAAAATAAAGTCAAATTACAGTGTGGCAATAAAAAAAGTTCTGTAATATTTGCATTTAAGTTCTTGTCTGTTTTATTTTTAAGTGATAACGTACATATTTATTTATTTTCTTCGTTGTAATTAATGTTCAACGTAAAAGGATATTTAAATATAAGCTATACCATAACTGTAAGCAAAATTGTTCTAAAAGAAAAATAATTGTGTAATTTTTTAATTTACAGTTTAATAAAAAACAGAAAGAATGAAATAGTTTTATTAACATTCGGAAATTACTGATCTGCAAGCCTGTCTAATAAAAAAAACATTTACTTAGACAATATTTTTCGTTGACAAGCACAAGACGTGCTTCAAATAGAAAACATTGTTGACCGATTACGTTGACCGTGTAATTTTAGCACAAGACCTTCCGGTTTTCCTTAGGTTTTCCAAATTTAGGTCGAAATAAGCAATGCAATTGTATAAATTAAATCTTGATATCTAAAATTCCTCATAAGATCTATACTTGAATGAAGCTTACCATCAAACGTTTAGGTAAACGACTTAAAACCGAGTTCACGTTCACATTTGACATCAACAAAATTAAATTAACTGTAAATTAAAAATGCCTTTTTTCCATTTTTTAAGCTGGTGTCAAATTAAAGATTGCTAGAGCTAGAATTCCACTTAGTTGAGCGTCTAATTTTTAAAAAATATTATTTTTGTTTTCAGTTTATTCAGCTTGTTGTTAGATAGCCCTACAAAAATCGTAAACTTAGAATAGAATTTAAATTACTTATTAAACATTTATTTGTATTCCGTCTTTCCACTTATTTCCTACTCATATAATTCTTAGACTTTAAAATGATATTGTTTTGTTAAAAAAATTTATTTAATTGTTTCTCCTTATTTCAGGCCTTCTTGATACTATAACAAGTACAGTTGATTCCAAAGACTGCCCAGGTGTCTGTGTGCACTCCTTGGCAGTTTTAATATGTGATGAGGTATTGCATGATGTTCCATGTCCTTCGGCCAGTATGAAATGTTGTATCCAAAGTTCGGTAGACAAAAACACAAGTTCAGCCACTCAGAGTCTATCAACAACTTCCAAACCAGCTGTCTCAACAAAACTTCCCACCACAACAACAACAACATCAACAACACCCAAGCCAAAACCAACTCAGAAAAAAATCCCAACAACAACCACTACAACAACCAAAAAGCCTTCTTTGTCTAAAAAGCCAATTAAAGTTTCTGAAAAGGATGATAAAGAATCCTTAAGTAAGTATCATCAATTTACTTAAGACTCCATCAGATAGTATTAAGATTGAAGTATAAAATCTTTCTCATAGAAGAAACTTGTACTGGAGTCTGCGTTGCTGATAGAATCGCAGAATATTGTGAAGCTTATCTAACCAGCTCGGGTCTTTGTAAGACCGGAAGCAAGTGTTGTGTTTCGCTGGATGAGTTTCCTAACGGAAAACTACCTAAGGATATCTACATACCAGCAAGTACACAACAACAACAATTGTTTTGTTTTCCCAGATGAAACCCCTTAAATGAATATTCTATTCTTCCAGAGCATCAAGTTGGGAATAATATGATGAATCAAACTGAAGAAATGAAAAAGAATCAGCCGTCAAAACCAGCAGGATCTACTTCAACCACAGCATCATCAACCACCACTACCACAGTGAAGGTAAATATATCTATGAACCATTCTCTTAAAGTCTATGAATAAATTTTTTTTTTTTTTTGCTAGGCTACGATAACAACCACCGCCGAACCTGCTCGGGTGAAGACGAATTCTCCACCGAAACCACACAAATCGACAATGAAGAAAGTCCCTGCGACAACAACTACCACTGAATCCACACAAGAGGAAGAAACATCAAATGATGAAGACGACCAAAACGAAAATACCAACAATAACGGACAGGTCCTTAAGGATTGCGAAGGCGAATGCCTCAGTGGACTGTTTTCACTTTTCTGTGAAGATATTGACTCAGATGCCTATTGTCCTGGCGAAAGCAACTGTTGCGTGACCGATGCCAAATCCGAGTCTCCACCCACAACACCAAGCTACAAGCCTACGCCTGCAGCTAAAGTTCCGTCAAAACCGGCCGCAAAAATTCCGCCAAAAACACCACTCAAAACTGCCCCACCGCAATCGCCATCGCCATCATCTTCATTGCAATCAGCAGTCTCGGATATGTTGTTCTCTCAGATTTTGAACTATGCCGAAAATACACTTACTGGTGGTGGGGGAGGAGGTGGTAGCAGTAGCCCTCAACAAAGGCCACCACAGCAACAGCAAAATAATCAGGTGCCGGCTTGTCCGGGTTATTGTATGCTACAGTTAATGGCAGCGTTCTGCGAGAGGCCGGCTGTGATTATACAACAGACAACGACATGTGGCAAAAGCTCTGTTTGCTGTGATAACTCAAGGTATGTTAGAGTTCGAAGACCTGAGTATCTCAAATTAATTTATAATTTTAACTAAATTGTCTGTAATGCATAAGGTCTTTTAAATACAATCTGCAATCAGTGAAGTAAGAATAAGGCGCTTACTATCTCATTTTGTTTACCCTACTGGTTTACAGCGGTAAAAAAAATGGAAATATAGGGGGTTATCGTGAATAAAAATTTTCAAGGAAATTTTTCTCTTATTCGAACGTAGGGAACGTGAATGATGCTCAAAAGTTAACATCGGAATTTACTGTGAATGGAAATAAACTTTTCCAAGGAAAGTGCTATCATTTCATACGGTTTCTTGTTCAAAGAAAATTTATTCCGTGGAAGATTCACGATCGCAGGACAAAATTCGAGAGAATAAAATATTCCGCGGGAAACGAAATTGCCTGGAGATTCACGATAGGGCCCATTTAAAAAGAATGATTTTGAACCCACACGTCTAAGTTAGCAACCAGGCAGGGCACTAAATTCACTGCGACATTGCCACCCAAACACAAGATGGGTGTTGAAGATTAATATATTAGCTTTTGTTTCGCTTTTCTCCCCTAGATAGTTAATATTTCACAACCAGGGGGTCAATTCCCGATCTGTGAAATTATGAAGTGATAAAAAAAATATCATTTCAGTTTTCACAGAGGTTTATCATTTTCCAACTTCACGCACACGCCTAATGCGATTCTAGAACTCATTGTGATAAAGTTTGTACTAAAAAGTACTAAATGATAAATTCTGTCATTTCTGATTAGATTTTTTGTTGGGAAAGGTAAATATTTCATTTCAGTTTCTAAATTTGCTTAAAAATAATGTCCGCAATAATAATTCGTTTAATAAATTAAAAAAAGACGTCGTACTGCACAATTGTGGGTTTTATATTATATTCAATAGTATCTCTGTTTTGAGTAAGATTTGTTATTTTTTCATGTGAGGATATTGAGGCTTTCCCTTCGAGATGGGCAGAATCTATTCAAAGTTACAACTAGGGGCACTTTATTGAACTTTATAGATTCCCAACACATTTATGCATGGATTTAATACGTGAATTGAGAGCATTCTTGAAAAACACTCAACATATAAGTGCGCTTCAAAGCCATTTAAATATGGTAAAGTGCTCTGCATTTTTTTGCAATGGGTAGTTTCCAACGATTTGTCGCGGGAATGAGCACCGTCGCGTCGGCTGTTGTCAATCTGTTGATTTAACAATTTCGATATTTACTCGAATAAACACAAATATAACTTATAACCAAAATAAATTTGTGTATAAATATAATTGTTGCTTACTTGTCATGTGCCAAATCCTGTTTTTCTTCTTAATATTCGATTAGAAACATTTTCTTCACAAAACAATTGACTGTGATAAAAAAATTATCATATGAAAAATGTTTGGCATTTAACTTCACTTTTTCACGAATCGAGAATCGAATTAGACGTGAAAGCGTGATAAAATTTATCACTTCACATCTTCACAGATCGGGAATTGACCCCCAGAACTCTTTAGTTAGGATTTGGGTGATACCTTTATGGTGGGAGTCCTTGGAATACCCTGATTTATATATAGTCAAATCCTTATAGTTTACTTATATCTTTTAACCAATCAGGGGCCCCAGGCCGTAACTTGATACCATCAAGTTTTGCGTATTCAATCGAGAATTGTTTTGGTTCAATCGAGTGTCCTCGATTGCATCGTTAGAAAAAACTCGATTGACTAAAATAGGTGCTTCCAATTCTCCATTGTATCACGATAAAACTCGATTGTATCAAGTGACGTGCTGGGGCCCCAGGCTTAAGGCCCATTTGCTGATTCGAAACAAAAATCCTGTTACTAGCTAAGTTTCACATAAGTTTTAAGCTATACATAAATTTATTTGTATTGCACGTAAAAATCTATGCAAAGTAACAGATTTAAAATACATCTAAGTTCACTTCGAACTATACGATATGTCAAAATTTGCAAATGCAATATTTTTCAAATTTAAAATTAAAACGGAGAAAATGTGTTATAATTGTATATTTTTATTTATAAAATTAAAAAATGTCGGGACTTGCGCGGTACACAAGCTCAAGTTTTCAAATGGTTTGTTGTAGAAGTCGTCTGTTGGCAATACTGACTTATTGGTGACGGCTACCGGTGTGGGTGAAGGAACAGCCGGTAGCAACGGAACACCGCAACTTGCACAGCGTGGCGACACGCACACAATTTCTTCGAATTTATGGATAATTTGTCTTCTATTGACTTTCGAGTCTTCTTCTGCGGACCAGCAGCGCAGTCAGTTTCTTCGGGTACTTCGAGAATTTGTTAATCATCCCACGTCGGTATCTGGCAGCTGCAGCAAGTCGCAATATAATTTGCGCTTGGTGCTTCAGAGGCACCATTTTTATAATATGTATTATGCTTGGAGGCATACGACGTGCGTCGGTTAATGCCTAGCGAGCACCACACAAGGTACACATAAGCACTGCATAAGAGAGCAAGCGAGAAAAGTCGCAAAGTATAGTTCCACTTTAATTGCTCCCATGGTTTTTCTCTCAGCTTCTTGGATTTTAAGGTTATCTCTGGATTCCAATTCGGAAACGCTGTTCCTAGAGCGCGGTTTTATATAATCGAAGTTTCAATCATTTATTATTCACTATTCTTTTGTCAGCAGCCGGAATTTTTTGTAAGAATTCAAATGTCTGGTATATTTTGCGAGGAATTCATACCTTCAAGGATTTCTACGTCATCGTCAAACACATCCAGAATTTCAAAATCCATTTTAATTTTTTTTTTGTGAATTGCGCTGATAACTAAACCAAATACCTATCCAAACATTGTTTTTAAGACTGCTTCAAGCTCTTATGTCATACTTAAATATTGTGTTTACAACTTTATCTAAAACATAAACTATGTTTCACTTACCAAGTTTTATGTTTAGGCTTGAGCTTGGTCCAATGCTAGTATTTAATTACTTAATCGTTTATGTAGAACATAAACTCTTTAGTTTCGTATCAGCAAACGGACCTAAGAGGCCTATTCGTATAGTTTAAGAATAGGCCTCTTAACGTTGACTGTCATACAATTGTTTTGTAGGAAAATAGGTAAATCTTAATTATCTCAAAAACAGATCTAATGATTTTAATAACAAAAATTCTGCGAGCTATTGAATGTATAGTAATTATGTGTGTTTTGATTGTTTTCTATCTTCATATATCTCATTAACACCTCAACGGTTTTTAATCGAAAAAATTATACAGAATGTCCTAAAAATTCTAAATAATACTGAATACCAAAATGTTCGAAAAACATTTATTTTCATTAAAAAAAAAAAACATTTTTTTGTTATTCAATATTTCGAAATATATATTGCTAAAAACTTAAAGTTAACAAACCAACATTAACAAAAAATAAAATGCAAGATTGGATCGCACGCACTTGCTCTTATGTTCCATCACATTGTATGCAAAAGATTCTTAAATATATTTTTAAAGTCGTTTTTTACTTAATTTTTTATACAAAAAATTTGTACAATTGTAAATATTTAATAATATAAACTTAAAAACAAAATTTCAAAAAAAAAATCGTTCACCAGTTATCAAAATATTGAATTTTCCAAAATATTTTCTTTGTGAAAAATTAATAAGAAATATTTTTCGAAAATTTTGGAATTCGGTATTATTTATAATTTGAAAAACGTCCTGTACAAAAATTTTGATTGAAATCCGTACAGCCGTTGATGAGAAAGTCGAAAATCAAAAAATGGTTGTATGGCAGGTACCGTTAATAACAAAATGTGTAAAAAAAATTGGTGGCTAAAATATAGATTATACATAAAGTAGTACACATGATTTTGCTTATCAAAATCGTTCGGAGCCGTTTTCTAGATAATTAAGAAAGCAGAAAACTTTGTATGGCAAGTAGGTGCGTTATTTTTTGAGCTACCAACAACAATTCAAAAATCTATTTGAGACAATCACTCAAAACGCCTTGGTACCAAGTTTGAAGAAAATCGGTTCAGCCGCTTAGGTTGTAGATCGATCTAAACACAGACAGGCGGAATTGCCTGACCCACTTTTTTGGTGTTCTCTATTATCGCAATGTCAGGTTTGATTAAAATCTCGAGTTTGATTATTTTTCCAAATGCAAAACTAACCATATATAATTGCTAACTATATATCGCAAGTAAAAATTAAAGAAGTTTTATTTATAAAAAAATAAGTAAATAGCGAATTTACAAATATTTATTTTTATGTATTTAGTTATTTCTACTAAGAATCTTGTGCTTATGTAATCGAACATAACAGGAAGTACATCCGATCCAGCAAACTCCACTATGAGCACTGAAAATCTTTTGAAATTTCTCAAAACAAAATCTAGTTTATGTTTGATTTGAATGACTCAAAGAGATTTGATAAACTTTTTCCCGAAATGCAAAGTTATTATTGTTTTTTGAGTGTTTTCTGAATTTCTTATTTTTTATAATTTTTGTTAAGAAATTGTATCTATATTATTTTAACATTTAAACATTTCATTAAAGAGCTGGACCACCAAAACAAAGACCTGGCAGTGCACAACTTCAATCTCAGGCTTCGAATCAACCACCTACAGCTCCACCCTATGTTCTTCCGAATACACCAAGTCCAGATCCACGGGAAGAATGCCCTGGATCATGTATAGTGAGTCTCTTAAGTTTTACCTGCTTCAGTAAGTTTTTTTTGTACCTTCTTTTAATTTATTAATTTACTAACTTAACAAAATTTATGTTTATATAGAAAATGCTGAAATGACCAATCTTTTCAAATGCAAGCGCTCTGGACAAATGTGCTGTGCTCCAAAGAGTAAAATATTGGAGAAACAAGACTTCATGTCACGCAATGATACTTATGTTCATTATCCCCAAGCGCCACCACCCATCGCATATCCTCCGCAACAACCGCCGCCAATTAATCAATATCAAAATTATTTGCCGGCTGGACCACCTCCACCACCACCACCGCAAATAGCACCGTATCAAACGCCAGTTCCACAGCACTACCCACAATATGGGCCTATTCCAGCGCCTCCAATGTCAGGTGAGTTATCCATAGTACATCGAACATTGATTGTTGTTCAAGTTCTCTTCAATTTTATGATTTAGAATGATCAACAAATACAAAATATAAAAGTTTAAATTTAACTGCAACACACAATTTAAAATATCACACGGCCATTCGCCAATTTTTTGCCACTACAAATACAGTTTTATTGGCACAATAAAACTATTAAGTTTTTTAAGGTTAGTGCCGTTCTTGAGAAAAATTATTTTATTGCAATTTTTTTTTTTTTTTTATATTCTAAACGCGCTCAAGGGATTATACTACCCTTTAAATGTTTCAACACAGCGCGGGCGTGAGGGTGAGGTTAAGGAAGATAAAGCATGATAGGAAAGATGTGTGGTGCGATGTTCTGAGAATGTATGTGGTTGTTGTCTCAGATTTTATGACCAGGGATGGCGGCTGAACTAATCCGGAGATATTCCCGTGTCTTATTTATCTATGCCCCTTATAATTCGCATTAATTTTTGTATTCTTTGTCATATTTTATCGGTATACTAGTTTTACACAATCACATGTTGTTAGTTCTATGCCTAAACAGCATGTAATGAGTAAACCAGCAACTCATTGTAAGACATTTATTTTTAGAGTTGGTTTTTAATGGAAAATAAGAGGACATAGACTACGGCAGGGATGGAACCTGTGACCATGAGGTTGAGAGGCGAACACACAACTATCGCTCTACGGCCACCCCACTACAGGTTATAAAACAAATATATGAATTTCTGTTTAAGGAATTCCTAAAAACTACTACTCTGTGCCAAATTTAAAGTAAATCCCCAAAAGAGAACAAACAAAAAATTATTTTGTACTAAAAATAGTTGCCCCAAGCCAACATTTTATATTATGAATTTTTTAGCCGACACCTCGTTTGTTCGTTCTACAAGTTTGTGCCCTAATAGGTGAATTAATTTTCTTAAAACCTTTTTAATACATAAAATAACGGTATCTCCTTACATTTGTTTAGTCAAAATTGTAAATCTTATTTTTATTAAAAATTGCTACAACGATTTAAAAAAAATATCATAAAAGTTACTTTTTCATAAATTTTCTCTGTACTAAATTGTTTATGTAATTTTTGGTACCTCTAGTAGAATCAGTTTTTGGGTTATTGATTTTCTTGAAACTATTCAGTTGATTTGAACTTTTTTTTATGAACGAATGAAGCTTCTTAAAATTAATATTACTGCACGCCAAAACTCTTTTTTTTTTTTAATAAAAAAAATAGTTTTTGAAAACTAAATAGGAATAGAGATTTAAAATAGAATACATAAATAGAATACATATTTAAAAAAAAAAACACTTACTAAAGATCAAAGAAATTATTTTATTTTTAAGCGATTTTTTTTATATTTTAGTTTTATTTCGATTGCAAAGATAGTAGATTTTAGGTGAATGGCAAACGAATCATAAAGCAAAATAAGGTTTCGGTGTTTCTCGAGAAATTTACCTTACTTTTGAAGTAAAGTCCGCATAACCCACTCGAATAATTTCTGTTAAATTTTTTAGTTACTTCTAAATAGTAAACAAAATATTGCATATGAAATCTAAATTTGTTTGTACTTTTGATTTTTTACTTGCAATTTATTAGAACTATATAGCAAGTGTTGGATTCGTAAAAAAAATCCGAACGAAAAAAGTGGATCCAGCAATTCAATCGAATGTTGTTTCGATTTTTAAAAAAATACATTTTTTTTATTCAATAATTAGGCTGAATGATGCATTTATTTGGTTAGTTAGTTGCATTGTCTTAAAACCGATCATTAATCTCAAATATTTAATCAACAAAAGTTAAAATATATGATCAAATTCCAATGTAAATAATTTTTTGTTGAAAAATCGATTTTTTAAAAAGAAGTCACTGAAATTTTTTTAAATTTAAATTTTATATACATATTAATAATTACTTTAAATTAACGTTCCAACGATTTTTCAATTTTTGTCTGATATATTCATATTTGTCCGAGAATTCAAATGACATCTTTTTTTTCCCTTAAGCTATAATAGCTAAACAATTTTATTATGTGATTTTCAAACGTTTTTTTTCAGTCTATTTTGGTAACTTTTTACTGATATGCAAATAAAATAACTACTTCATATTTTTTCCCTACGTTTCGTTGGATTTTGCCAACTTCTTCAGGGGTTGTTTATTTAAACCTAACAAATGAAATATGTTTATACATTTTATATTTCTTTTTCACAATTTTTGTCCCACTCACATGAAATGTTAAAATTTTACATTGATTGTTTTAAAAATTATTATTAATTTTACAATAAAACATAAATGGATTAATTACAAGACAATATCAACAACTTTTTTATACCAACAATGAAAAACGACTTAAACAATAATTATCACAGTATTGTAGTGTTATCACGTATGCATGCTTTCTCTTAACGCTAGAGCCTAGCTTACAATCGTCTTGTCTCTCAGCGGACTTTGACAACACAACAATTATAGATAAAGAGAAAAAAACAAAACAAGAGATACACACTGGAACGCCTACATATGCGACAAAACCTAGAAAGAAAAAGAACCATGAACACACAAGAAGATAGAGACAAGACGATCGTAAGCTACGCTCTGGCGTTAAGAGAAAGCAAACATACGTGATACGAGTAAAACTACAATACTGTGATAATTAATGTTTAAGTCGTTTTTCATTGCTGGTATAAATAAGTTGTTGATATTGTCTTGTAATTAATCCATTTATGTCTTATTGTAAAATTAATAATAATTTTTAAAACAATCAATGTAAAATTTTACTTTCATATGAGTGGGAAAAAAATTTTAAAAAAGAAATATTAAATGTATAAACATATTTCATTTGTTAGGTTTAAATAAACAACCCCTGAAGAAGTTGGGAAAATCCAACGAAACGTAGGGTAAAAATATGAGGTAAAGTTATTTTATTTCCATATCAGTAAAAAGTTACCAAAACAGCTTGAAAAAAGCGTTTGAACATCAATTAATACAAATAATTGGTCGAGTTAATAAATTAAATTTCATTATGTGTTTCATTCATTTGTGTTTCCCTCATTATGTTTCATTTTTACGCATATGTGCTTTTACCTTATATTCTTACTTTTTGTATGAAAATAATCAAACTTTAGTCAGAAATTGTGCACCAGTCACTAAGTGTAGTAAACTGTTTTAGAATAGTAAATTATTATGTAGTATCTTGCTAAAACCTTAACGTTAGACTTTTTTTACAAGTTGCTATTATTTCACTTCAGCGAACTTAATTTTTTTAATGACTAAGAGCACGTATTGTTATTCAGTGTATGAAACGACGCAAAAACTCACGTGAAATTTTTTGGAAAATCGCCAAACACACCTTATAAGTTGTCAAGCGAATGCCATCTAGCGGAAGGATCTTCTATATCCAAATATTTATGAAAAATCGAAATCACTGTGGCCATGTGACCTATTCAAGTTCGCGCACTTTCACTCGCCCCTACCCGCCGATCGTCTATCATCAAACCATGGATTTTATCAACGATTTCTGGTGTGGTGACATCAATTGGGTTACTAGAACGTTCAGCGTCACTTGTGCCGATCGACCGCACCGAAATTAAGTAAACCAGTTCCAATCTAAATTGTAGAGTTCCAATAATATTTGTCAATAAGCTTTTGTTTGGTTTACGTGAAAATTTTTTTTCTCGCAAAAAATAGTTTTTAATGAGCACTCGAAAATCGAAACTCGAAATCGCTCGTAGGCGTGTATATAAAATGGCTGCCACAAAAAACTGTTTATTTGACAGATCTGTCTGAAAATTTGGGTGCGTCCTTTGGAAAGATGATTTTTGACACAAAAACAATAAAATTAAAGATGAAACGAGATATTGGGTCTGATCCACACTCTGCCAAATGACACAAATTGACTCCAATTTCTGCCAATTTCTGGTCCAGACTTACTGATTTGTTAGTTTTGGGAAGAAGAGAGCGCTCATGAGAGAGTAAAATATTTCCCCTTCCTGACAATTTCTGCATAATAAATTTGTGTAAGCAGAAATTTTTGGGCAGACAATTAATAATTATCAGATTGACGCTTATCATAAAGGAAAAAAAACCTCTCATGGTTGTTGTGTGAACATATTTGTTGGACAAATGTATTAATTTATAGCGAGTTTCATTCAAAAAATATTAGCTCTTTCTGTCAAAAGATTTAATGTTTTTGAATTTTGCAAGTTTCATTGAGCAAATCTAGAATCAAATCTCAATACGAAAAATTTGGCCTACGATGGGTTGTCAGATTTGATCAGAATGCACAAATACATGTAAAAAGTCTTTTTTGTCAAACGTCAAATGGAAAATATTTTGTTATTAATTTGTTGGTACGAAGAAGTTAATAATTCAGATTTTAAAAATTTAGTGGAGGATTTTGATTGTTTCGTCTTGGTCTTCCTCGTCAGCTGATGATGAAAATATGTTTTTTCCGGAATATCATTCACCAATACTACAATTAAATATGGAAACAAGTTTCATTGAAAAGATCAAACTTCGATTTTGAGATCATATCTTTGAAATTTGAATGAAACTCGCTATTAGACCCACTAGAATACAAAATTATTAGTTTGAAGAGAAAAAAATGTGAATTTTAAACAAACTGAAATTTAAGAAAACCAAAAACCAAATGTTTTGCTGACGATTAAAAATTGGCGGAAAATTGTACTCAAGCTGTTCTAGACTTTTTCGGACATTATTTCTTAATCAGAGAATTTCATTCCCACTCATTAAAATTTTTTAAGCTGTCAATTTCTGCCCAAAAAAAGTCTGAAGACGGATAGAGAATTAATTGATAAGACGCAACGGAGGGACGACAAAATATCAACATTTTGTTTTCATAACTAAAAATAGGACCAAATTTAAATTAAGACATTACTTTGGTCCCACCTTGTATAAATACAAAAATTTCACAGCTGATGTTAAAATTAATTAATTCGATATCATTTTACAAAGAAAATTATTCTATCGAAATAAATGGCATTACTTGGATCATTTAAAATATAAAACAGCAACTAAATTTTAAAAAAACATAAATTTTGTCAATTTTTCTTAATTAGAAACATTATAAGATATTGTACTCATACTTTATTGTAAATAACTCCCAGTTAACTGTTTCTTGTAAATAATAAAATGTTCCTCTTATTTTTGCAGTACCTCAAGCACCTCCTCCACCACCCCCTACAACAACGACAACCACAACAACGACCACCACGACAACTGTCCGTCCTCCGGTCTACTCCAAGTACGTTTGCGGTGTTAAAGGTACCCGTCGGACTGGACGCAGTCTTCGCCTGGACCACAATAACTACCGCCGCGAGAAATACGGACGTGCCAAACGTCAATTGCAACAGCAAATGCGACATCCTGTGTACATTAGCGATGCCAATGCCTCAAAGACAACTAATGGCATCATGAAGACCACAGAGCGTCTGATTCTGGGATCAACAGTCATCCCAATACAAATCAATAATGACAAACTGGGTGATTTGGTTTATGGGGACGAGTTCATCGAGAATAATCTCATTAGGCAGCCAACTTCTGATAGTGCCATCGAGATTCCACAGCAAAGACCATCGGTGTATAGTAATTACAGTATGCGTCGTCGCGGACGCGTTGTGGGAGGTGAAGATGGTGATAATGGCGAATGGTGCTGGCAGGTTGCGCTGATTAATTCTCTCAATCAGTATTTATGCGGAGCCGCCTTAATTGGTACACAGTGGGTGCTTACAGCTGCACATTGCGTAACAAAGTAAGTTGATGGTTTTATGATACTACATTTTTTTTTGTAATTTAAAGTAAGAATTATTTTATTTGGATTTTATGTGACTCGTTCATGAACAGTGGAGTGAGTTTGGGGTTTAATGAGCTAAGTAAGCTCTAAGGCAAGAAAACCAAGTGCATGTTTATCACTTGAAAACAAGACTTCCGATTCTCTTTAAACCTAAATAGTTTATCTATCTTCATGATATGCCTTTAAACTAGCAACAGAATTGATTGATTTATTTTCCAGATGGTTATTGCCTTTTTTTATATTGTGCGCGCACTAAACGGGTTTTGGCTAGCCTTAAAATATACTAGCACAGTGTGAGCATTAAAGAAATAAGGAAGAGATACCGATTGTACATTGGATTTGAAGTTTTGAATATCAAAATGGGAGGGAAAAATAGAACCCTGTAATGCATTCCACATTCGCGTTGTACGGCAGAAGAAAGAATCTCTGTATTTGACAATATACGTGTGAAGTTGGGCTCAAGGTTAAGCTGATGAGTATTCTTTTTAAGGAAAGAATGCATTTGCGTATTTCATTAAAATATTGTTTACAAAAATAGCGGTAAAATAATAAAAGGCATGAAGCATTCCTATGGTGTTCTAGAGATGTAAATGTGTCCATTATTGTTCTATCACCTACCATGCTTATATCTCTATTTTGAATTCTATCCAAAAGATTTAAATGAGTTTTGGGAGCTTATGCTCAAATGTGAGAGTTGTACTGCGACATCGAATATGTTATCATTCCACAATAGGAAGGACTAAATTTAAGTACCGCAGATGTATAGAGGTATGTGGGGTGGGGTCTATACTTCAAATTAATGGTAGATGTATATCGAGGTCTTTAAGTACTCTAGAAACTGCACGAGTGCAAAAGAAGATTCGTCCCATGAAATCGCTTACCTGTGACCCTATGACTTAAAAAATAGTTCAAAGCAATCAAATTTGGCAATCTTGTCGTCGAGTGCAAATCACCAATACGACACATAATCGGAGGCCTGGAGGAAATCCATACTTGAAAATGTCCGTTTGTCACTCTAGTCACTTACTGCTCTGATGATGGCTTCTTAAAACCGAAAGTCTTAGGCAACCAAAACTCGTTGATAATCGTTTGTTTCCACGGTAATCGGTATTCTGACACTCGTGATTTGAAATTAAGGGATTTCGCCATGGAGAATTTTAGTCATCACAGAATTTTGTAATTCGGTGTTCTAATGAATAAACAAAGCGATTTTTCTTTGTAGAAACAAAATGTTTTTTTTTTACTTATTACCTTTCCAAATGGATCTAAAGTTTTTGTGTACTGTTGGCCAGTGTCCTTTTATGGCTCTATGAGCCTCTTTAAGGTTAAATGCTTGACTACAGAAAATAGCTTCAAAGTAACTATCATTATAGAATGATGCTTGTCACCCAAGTATTCCCAGCGGTCTTGAAAAATCATGGCTATTTAGATTGTATTCTGTATCTACTTATTTAACAAATATGAAAACTAATAACAAACGCCATACCGTTTGAAAAATGTATGCCATTTTTCTATATAGTGTTATATTATGGGTCGGGTCACCCTGTATTTGTATTTCTACTGTATTAGATCTTCTTGGCATATTGATAAATGCGTTCAAAGTAAAAACGGAAATGGTTTTAAAATTTAAGCTTACTCAATATCATTCCTATATGGAAAAAGCTTTCTTTCAGCATTATAGGCAACACGTCTTAAATATCTTAAATCATATCTTTTTATTCAAAGTATCGTTCGTTCTGGAGATGCCATTTATGTTCGTGTTGGAGACTATGACTTAACAAGAAAATACGGAAGTCCTGGCGCTCAAACTTTGAGGGTAGCCACAACTTACATCCATCATAATCATAACAGCCAAACATTGGATAATGATATTGCCCTTTTGAAGCTCCATGGTCAAGCTGAGTTAAGGGACGGAGTTTGTTTGGTAACTTATCTTCAATTAGCCTCTTTAATAAACCATGAGCTTTAATATTATCTTCTATAGGTGTGTCTGCCTGCTCGGGGTGTTAATCATGCCGCTGGAAAACGCTGTACGGTTACCGGGTACGGATACATGGGTGAATGTAAGAATCCTGATAATATTACTTTTGGTTCCCGTAAATATATTTATGAAAATTTTCCAGCGGGTCCTATTCCATTGAGGGTTCGTGAAGCTGAAATACCCATAGTCAGCGATACAGAATGCATTCGTAAGGTCAACGCTGTAACGGAGAAGATCTTCATTTTGCCAGCGTCAAGTTTCTGTGCGGGTGGCGAAGAAGGAAACGATGCTTGTCAGGTATTATATTTAATAAACACATGTAACCTTGTTCGTTTTAAAAATTACAAAATTTTTGTATTCATCAGGGTGACGGCGGAGGTCCTCTTGTTTGTCAAGATGACGGATTCTATGAGTTAGCTGGCTTAGTGTCATGGGGCTTTGGTTGTGGACGACAAGATGTGCCCGGTGTTTATGTTAAAGTGTCATCATTTATCGGTTGGATAAATCAAATTATTAGCGTAAATAATTTATAGTTTTAAGTTATTTCTACACAAATTGGGCTCCAAAAATTATTGTTTCAATTACTCGAATAAGAGCTTACAATTTTACAATTACAAACAAAAAAAAAACATTTTTAAGTTAATTATTTTAAGTCTCAAAATTTCTACCAGTGGTAAGAGTTCTCTGTTAAAAGAGGAATTCGAAAGACAAACAGGAGTGAATAGATTTAGATAATTGGGTTAGTTTGAGAATAATTCTAAAACAAAAAAAATTAAATCAAAAGACTTTATTTCACTTAATTTCATTTGCTTTTTAAATTCATGTTTAGTTCTAAGTGTGTTATTTGTAATTGGCTTGGAAGTCGTGTAATTGGATCGAATGTATATAAGTAAAATAAAAACAAAATTCTTTTAGTAAAAATCGTATAAATTTATTTCATAATTAAATAATTTCGTAAAATAACGCCTGAGCAGGAATATAACAATTTTTTTAAATTAAAATTTCAATACCATTTTATGTTGTTTTTAAATTATCACACAATAAATGTCCTTAACAAATACTTCACAGGAGCTAATCAAACCTCACAGAAGACTGCATCACGAAATTCAATGACTCTTAAAATTTCTTTTAAAAATGAACTGATCTGCTAGCGAAAATTTCACAAAAATAAGAAGATATGCATAGCATAATTACATTTAAATTGGGCGCCGGATTTAAAAGCTTCATCTTCTCTTGAATTTTTTTTTTGGAAATACCGTTAAATTATAATTTTTTGCAATAAAAACCAACTTAGTCCCGGAAGTATAGTGAAATGCTGATCCGCATAAATAGTACCAGGTACTTGTATAAACAGAACTGTTATAATTGACATTCAATTATGAGTGCTTGAATATTCGTAATATTTGCTAATTGGATATATGTATGTTTGATAATTTCTTATTGGATTAAACTATTTTTTACTAGCGCCCTCTTTTGCTAAAGAAAAAAGAGAATATAATTCTTCCACGCCAGCATTTTGTTATTTAGCTACAAACAAACGAGCTGACGCCCGAACTTCTTTTCACTCAAATTCGTTACATTAAGTTAGTTGAAGCGCTATTCATTTATTCTTAAATTAATTTATTGAAAAGGAAAAAAAATAATAAACATAACAAAACTGCATTTTTTAAAAATTTAACTATATACCTGTAAGACCTAAGTCCTTTTAATGCAACCTGAATTGCACGGCACTAGTTTGCACAGTGGATTTAAGAACCAGGTATTGACTGTCTCATTTTAACCCATGGGAGGCAACCAATTATAATTGAAGGTATAGAAAAGAATGCGCCTAGCGTGAGGATCGAACCCACACGTCTAAGTTAGCAATCATTTTATTTATTTTCAAAGAAATCGAAAAATTTATTTCAGTGATAGTGATTCGTTGCAAGTACCTTTTTTTAATTTTTTAAAAATGATTTTCAATTTTAATTCCAATTACAGTGTTTTTTTTCTTGTTTTTGAAATTGGTGTCGTTTTATTTTTATGAGGAGCAAACATTTATTTCACACCAAAACTCACCTTACAGCCTTAGGTCAAGTCGATAGATAGAAACTATTTAATACAAAGAAAATATTTTTTTTTTGCATTAGAACTTGCGGAATCCGAATCGAAATTACAACTAAATTTTACATAACGTTAGCACATTTAGAATTAGAATAATAAATTCTTAGTTTCAAGTATTCGATCGGTAAGATCGGAGCATGCATGGAATTCAAGAAATCTGTGTATATACCCTTGTTTGTTTGAAGATTGAGAGCGTAAGCCACCCGCAAACAAAAGAGAATATGGCTGTTTTCATGAAATAACTTCCAAATATTTTTTAACAGCTTAAATGCTAGAGTGATTCCTTACAAAATTTACAAAAAAAAACTTAATCGTAAACTTAGTGTAAATCAGAAGAAAGTTCAAATTCGCAATCTTAAACATAACAACGAATTCCACAAAGCGGACTACAAAGTAATTGTAAAAATAGCATTCAACTGTTCCGTTAAGAGAGTGGAGAGTTTTATGTATTCAAAATTTAATTTTGCAGAAAATTAGATCGTTACAAATTCTGTTGAAAAAAAGGCCTTATCAACAGTTCCTGTTTCAGTAGCATAAATAAAACAATGGAATTTAGTATTACAATTCATTCACCATACAGTCTATTACTTATTTTCTATTCATTTCGCAAAAGTAGTTTTTCTATTATCGTTTTAGTTTCAATTCACTTTGAACTTTTTAAAATTTTATTTATTGAATTCAGATTTTTATATCTGAATTTTCATTAAGTTGGCTATACCGACGTTTTTTTGCTAAATTAAATACTATTTGCTTACAAATAAAGGATGGCAAAATGACCTATAATGAAACATTATTGGAAAACATTACCTCTAAATCAAATCAACAAAAACAATTTAACTTTATTTCGAAACATATGTCTGGCCCATAAAAATAATATATCAGAGATCTCAGCTTTGATATACCAAATATGGAGGAAACACAATTTGATTAGCTACCTCAATTTGTGATGGAGAGAAATTTGTGATATTTCAGTCTTCTGAACCAGTTAAAATTTACAATGTAAAACGAATTGTTTATTTATTGAAAAAGAATTAATGTCAAATGACGAAGGCGACGTGTTAAAATCAAATTTGTTTGGTCTTTACATTGTTTAAAGTTTTACTTTAAAAACTTAGGGCTGGTCACGAGGACCAATATTCAAACTTGATATAATTACGATGATAGAGAACACGAAAAAAGTGGGTCCCGCAATTCACTTCTGTCTGTCTGACCTACAGCCTAAGCCGCTGAAGCGATTTTCTTCAAACTTGGTACTTGAGCTTTTTTAGGTAATTGGATCGATTCTTTTTTCTAATCTTTGTCTGATCCCCAAAAATAATAGTACCTGTCCAAAATAGCTAAATCTTAATTATCTCGAAAACGGCTCGAACGATGTTGATAAAAAAAATCCAGGTCACTATTTTATTAGTAGTCAACGTTTTGCTTAAAAAAAATGCACATAAAATGTTATAAACCGAGGTACCTGCCAAAGAACCGTTTTTTTTTTTATTTTCGCCTTTCTCATTAACGGCTGAACAGATTTCGATCAAAATTTATTCGTAAGAGGTCCTTTGGATTCTAACTAATAATGTCTACCAAATTTTTCCAAAAAATAGTTTTTTGGATTTACGAAGAAAATCTATTTTTTTCTAGAAAAATTAATATTTCGAAAACGGGTTAATGAATTTTTTGATATTATTTTGTTAAATTAAGATTATTAATTACTTTCCATACCGATCGTTTTTTTTTTGAATTAAAGAATTTATTTTTAACTACTTAAAACACAAATTATTTATTTTTGCTTAAATGTACATTTCGGAAGCTATGCTTCCATCGTAGCTTCCGAAATGTACATTTAAGCAAAAATTAATAACTTGTGTTTTAAGTTGTTAAAAATAAAATCTTTAATTTATAATAAAAAACACGTTAAAAAATCTCCACTATTAAATTAATTCTTTTTTGAAAAAAAATAGAAAAATTTTGTATAAGCAAAATCAATTAACAACGACTTTAAGAATATATTTAGCTTTTTCTACTAAGAATTTTGTACATTCTATGTGATCGAACATTAGAGCAAGTACGTGAGTCTCAGTAGTGCATTTTTTAAAAATAAAAATGACAGTGACATAAATGAAGCTGTGCAATGACCAACGAATTTTCAATTTGCTAAATTTACTCAAGTAATTTAACGAGGACAAATCGGGACTTCAAATGTTACATAAATTTTGTTTTTCTACAAACTATTTGTTGGGTGAAAGAGTTTACTAATTTCAACAATGAATTTATTTGTTGAGTCATTGAATTATTTATTTCATTAGCTTATATTAAATATTGGTTGTTGATGGTTTTTTTTCATCAATTTTAAATATTTCTTAGTGAAAATGTAGCTCACAATTGATTGCTGCAAATTCTATTAGAGTCGGTAGACATCGAACAAGAATATTGCGTCTTAGAAAGGTACGATTGCATCTAACTGATGAGCCCAACTATCGTGCCCGGGCGAAACGCATTTTGGACTATAGGTCACAAAATATTTCAATTGGCTTTAATCCACACAGTACACAAAAACAAAAATAATATGTAAATATTGTTTGCGTTTTCTTCGAATATAATAAGGATTTTATTTAATATATTTCTTTGAACAACTTTATTAATAAAATTATGAAACAATTCATCAAAGTAAGTAAGTCGTTTTAGTGTAAATAATTTGAGTTTTCATTCAGACAATGAAGTTATACATTTGACGAACGTATTTTTTGCTGAGTCCACGAAAAACAAATTAATATAAATTAATAATATACAATAGCGACTATAAGCAAAATGAAAAAAAAATATTATAGTCTTGTGTTGTCTTGACTTTAGTTTGATATAGTTAAGCTTTTAAATTTTGTATAAGCTCCTGAAATTGATTCTATTTTCTTTAAACAAAGTTGATTTTTAGCGAAGCCAACTCCAAGTCAATTATTTTATTAAAAAAGCTACTAAATGTAGGTTTGAGCGCGAACGAAAAAATGCATACACATTAAAAACTTCAAAAATAACGAATTTATTCAAGTTTTTCAACGAAGCTTTGTAATAAATAGTCTAATATTTTGTTTCAGTTTCTTGGAATAGGCTGTTTTCAGTCCCATTCAACCACAAAAGTGGAATCATATGGTTTTCAAGAATTTCCATATTAATTTGCGCATTCATTCGCCCAAACCTGACCTAACTTTCTTACTCACTGATGAGAAAATGAACCTTAAAAAAATCTGTAGTACAAATTTCATTTCAAGAATATTTAAAATGGCTTAGTCCACAACATAACTTATCCCCAGTGTATTTGATCGTCGGAACTAACTTGATACCTGGGGTTGTACCTTCGACCAGGCGCAGGAGCCTTTGCACATAGCGATCATACTATGGAATTAACTAAGAATGCAATAGTAACAATAATGTCCCAAAAAGAAAAACAAAATTTTACAGTTATGAAACGTAAACCAATAATAAATGATTTTGGTGTGACCATTTGCATTTTTTTTGTTGCTCGCTACTGTAAATATATTTAAGGAATTGTTAAAAATTCGTTATCTCTTTCGAAAAACTTGTTTACGATTAAAACAAAAATGGTTTTCACTTATAGTATAAAAAACTTTACTTAGCTCTTGAGAATAATATTTATATAAATCGTTTTATTTTTCTTACCCATTAAATTCATGTCTATCTACCTACCTAAGGTAGATTTTCATATGCAAATAATTCCCTTTTTAACCATAAACATATCAATTTACATAAATCACTTATGAAATTTCTTAAGATAATCTTTCCAAATGGATCATATTCACACAAAAAAAAATTAGTCAAAAAAGGAATTGGTTTCTTTTTGGCTGAAATTCTATGGTTAGATACGTTAAAATGCGCGCCAAAAATATTTAAATTAA
This sequence comes from Philhelius pedissequus, assembly GCA_910595825.1. Classification (NCBI taxonomy): domain Eukaryota; kingdom Metazoa; phylum Arthropoda; class Insecta; order Diptera; family Syrphidae; genus Philhelius; species Philhelius pedissequus. Next base: position 147,852,387 of record OU343162.1, on the reverse strand, counting down.
TACATATATGTATACCCATGTAGATTAAACCTATCACCCCACCATAGTACTCACCTCTATCTATTCAGCTAACATCTACTATGTACCTTCAAATATCTAAATTGCGTTTCTCAAACAAAACCTAACAAAAAAAAAATAATTCCCAGAGTTCTTATAGGTAGGTACATTATACCATCCATCACGGTAAATAAGTTTTAATAAATATCCTGCCATCCTCTCGGTGAGTCTGAAAACTAAGGTTACCCTAAAGTCCAACTTGTAAAATAGCTGCTAATGCATCGTATATATATTTTTTGTGTTATTAAATTCTAATTCGCATTGACACTCACCAAAAATAACCCTTTTCTCAGAATTTCTATTAATTTTTTTTTCTCCTTCCTAAAAATCTACCGCTCGTTCACGTAATTATAGAGAAGAACACCAATTTCCTACCGTCAAAATGTGTACCCTCCAAATGTTAGTCACAGGGCGGAGCATTACCGGTGTAGTCTTTCCATCCTCATCTTCACCCAGCCAGCCAAAGTTTCGATTCTAATAAGATGTTCAAATTTTAGTTCATCCCTGGTCTACATATATGTACTACATAGATTCCACTATACCCTACCCATGCAAAGACTTCTCTCGGTCAACCATCACAGGAGTTACACTACACGAGTAAGAAGGGTCCATACTGGGCCTAGGTATGTTTTTCACTCCCAGGCACTTTTTTAAGTCGTACCGCGATCGTCTTCCAGCATTTTGATTCCTTTCGTGTGTTTTTTTTCTCTGTTTTCTGTACATCCCTTTTTTTAATTTTTATTCTTTTGTAGATACCTTCTTCTCTTATGTTTTGTCCAGATCCACAGACGTGTGGTATGTTCTAAAAATAATAATACAAAAAAAAATGGTTTAGTGATTTCCCTCCAAGAAGTTCCTTGTTGATTTGGATTGGACTTGAACTGGATAACAAAAATAGTGGCGATTGAACAGAAACAGAACTTTGTCTGGCTTCGGCAAGAACGGTTGAAGATTTGTGGTATATCTTGTCTCTGATAAATTGTTGTGTTGTGTGTCTTTTACGTTACTCGAAGATAAAAAAACGACAAATGAGATTGAGATTTAGCCTTTTTGACTAAAATATTAATTTAAAAAAAAAAAAAAATATATCAAGGAATCACCATCTTTACTGTGATTTAAAAGTTGTTTTTTTTTTTTTTTACTTATTAAACAATATTTAATTTAGAGTAGGAAACAATTTTTTAGTGGAATTTTAAAGTAGTGCATGTGTTTAGCTATTTTTTTGTTTAGTTTATATATTAGGTTTATTTAGAGAAATTGTTTATAAAGTTAAAAAAAAATGGACCAGCCATCTGGGAGTACACATTCGACAGTGGCGACTACAGTGACAAGTGCGGCGCCAACAATTGTTAGTAGTGTAATTTTATCGGCAAATCCTCAAGAAGATGCAAATATTTCAGTACCAAGCGGGGCACTGTCCGAGGGACAGCGATCGCTTTCGGGAGCACCATCAGCCTCATCAAGTCCTATATTAAGTCCACCGGGAAAAATTTTTGGGCGCAATTCAAATGGAACAGGTGAGTACCTACCTTGTTTTAAATTAATTACATTAACCACAACAAACCAAATTAATATAATCGGTGGGCCATTGTGTATTTATTGGGTTTTGTTTATAATTGGTGTGTGAATTATGTGATATCATGTATGTACTCGTATAATATATCTCTAAAAATTCTTGATAATATAATGACATAGTGGCATTATCATATTCGCTGATAAGCCTAGGTAAAATACAGCTTAAGACAATTTTTGCTCAATGAATACAGACCTATATTACTTACAATATTGGTTTTATAGGATTATTAACTTGTCTTACTACACAAATAGCTTCAAATATTTTGGAATGATAAACTTAAATCAACGTCTGAAAATTCAACTAAACTATGTCTAAGTTAATCCTAGACTTAGACATTGTATAAAAATGACTATAAATACGCCCCATAGTTTTTATTATCGAAATTGACAGACATTGGCTAAGATATCAAATGTTTCGTTTCATGATACCTGTCAAACTGAGCATGAATACATATAGTCGAAAAGGTGTCAAAAAAATCTGGATGTAAAAGTAGACATTTCATTTCACGAAAGTTGACAGTCCATCTCACAAAGTTTGACATGTGTTCCTACAATAATTCTTAAGTCACCATCTTGCCATACTTTTACTATTTGAGGTTTGGAGGCAAAATTTTATAGAACTGCAAATATTTTATTTACTATGGTAGGGGGATTTCTCCCTATTTAGGCCTATTGGGGCAGGAATCTAAATTTTCTGATAAAAAACACTTCAAATAGAAAAAAATAAAATGCCCGACTGGATCGCACGTACTTGCTCCTATGTTCGATCACATTTTATGCAAAAGATTCTTAACGGAAACGGCTAAATTTATTTTTAAAGTTGTTTTTCACTAAATTTTTTGATATAAGAATTCTTAAGTTTTTTCTTAAAAAAAAAAATTGGTATGAACATTTTAAATTTTTAAAAACATAAATTTAAAAACAAAATTTCAGAAAAAAATCGTCCACCCGTTTTCGAAATATTAAATTTTCAGAAAAAAAAAATATTTTTTTTTAAATCGAAAAAAACAACTATTTTTCGAAAATTTTGAAATGCAGTATTATTTAGAATTCAGAGGAGATCCTGTATAAACATTTTGATCGAAATCGGTTGCGCCATTTATGAGAAAGTCGAGAATCAATAAAATGGTTGTATGGCAGGTACCGTTAATAACAAAATATTTCAAATGTAGACCATACTCAAGTAGACCATACCCACACCAATTTTAATAAAATCGTTAGAACCTTTTTTCGAGATAATTAAGATGGTAGAAAAATTTGTATGGCAAGTACCGTTATTTTTGTGCTAAAACAACGATTCAAAAATCTATTTTGGACAATCACCTTCAACGCGTAAACACCAAGTTTGAACAAAATCGGTTCAGCCGTCTAGAGTGTAGATCGTTCTACAGACAGACAGACGGAATTGCCGGACCCACTTTTTTGGTGTTCTCTATCATCGTAATGTAAACTTTGATTAAAATATCGAGTTCGATTTTTTTCCAAATGCAAAACTTGCCCTATAGTACCTATATGGTACTATCGCCCTTTAGTCCACAAACTTTTCGTTTCGTCCCGGCGATCTCACTTGGACTAATCAGTTGGCTAGTGAGGGCCTTACAACAACATCAACAAGGCATCAATTCAACAAGTCCGATTAAAATATAATGTTAAGTATTCTACTTGGCTGAATAATTTCAGTTGTATAATTGTATATTATTAAAAAACACATTCTTACTTACAATTAAGTTTTAAGATTTAAAAAAATAAAAAAAATTTAAATTTTAATTATTAAAAATTATGAGACGGTGTATATACAGCTTGAATTTGTTTGCCCTTTTAAGTTCGAATACTGAAAACTAGATGGCATGTAAGTCTATTAGTTTTCGCGAAAATTGCTGACAACAAAACGTACTTCATTTAAAAGAAACTCCACTTTCCGAAAGTGATATGAAGCCATAATGGCATTATGTACCTTTTTGAAAGCGTAAAAGTGTCATAAAGTCTTATTTTAAAATATAGCATTATGTTACATGGGCGCTGGTACTGTTTGATGTTGAAATCTTTTGCATTTACCTAAAGATACATAGACTGACTAAGACATGAAATTCAATGTAAGATATTATATTTTATTTGTTAACTTCAAAGAAAACAACCAAACAAATTTTGATAACAAATAGGTTTGGCAGTTTTCTATTATTACGAAATCTAATAGATATAAAAACAAATGGAAACAAAAATTCAGTATATAATCATACAATTTTCAATAAATCCAATACAAACTTCAAAAACTGCTTATAGAAAATACTTGATTTAATAAATAAAAAAAATCATAGAATATACGCCTAGTTAAAAAAAAACGTGAAAAACTTAATTGTAATTATTACCGTTATTTTTAAATAGATTTTTTTCCATTTGAACTGATTTTTGTTTTAGAAAATTGCTAGTTAAAAATTCTTGTAAATAACTGTTCAATAAAAATCAGTCATTGAACTTTGTCGCCTGAATTATCGTACTCTCCCCAAGAAAAAAGAGGAGAGCACTGCCAATCTAGTTTTTCCAGTTTCATAATTGGCATTGTCACTGCCACAAACTTATTTGTCACCAATGTTAGTGGAATTTTATAGTCCTAATATTTAACAGGACGGTTTCACTTCAATTTTACATCACTGCATTGCATAAATATAATCGTCTGATTAAATATTGACCTCACAAAACTTTCTTTCTTAAACAAGAAAGGCAATCGTTTTTTTTGTCAAATTTTAGAACTAAATATATTTTTGTACTATTTAAATGTAAAAAAAATAGGTAAAATTATACAAGTTCTTTACGAGATATAATTGGTAAATTCGAACAAAACTAATGGTATACTTATTTATTTCTAATTGTGCGTGAAAAAGGGGTTTTGACTACCCCTCGCAAGCGTTAAGTAAAAACACGTAATATTTTGAAGTTCTGTTCTGAATATCACATTCAAAGCATTCCACATTCGTGTTGTTCGACTGAAGAAATAATCGCCGTGCTTGTAATAGCAAGTTCGTAATAGGACTCAATCTTAAATTGATCATTATTTCTTTAAAGGCGAGCATTACGGTTGAATAGTTTAATGGGAGAGGAATGCAAGTGATTATATCGTGAACGGTAGTAGACAGCATTAAGTTTTTGAAGCATTAAGTGCTTGTTTTTTTTTGTTCCCCGTGCAATGTGTATGGAAAATCTTGCGAGATCAGTATTTAAGACCCAAAGTTTGACGATGAAGTTACAAGTAAGAATGTGCTTTTTTGGTTAAAATCGATATTTTTGTTTAAAAAAATATAACAATCCTATAATATTATTTGTCATTATTATTAAAAAAAAAATTGTTCGAGAATGAATTTGATCTCAAATACGTTTTTGGCGCTATCGACGGAGCTTATCTAAATTAGTGTTTTTGAATTGGCAATAACTTTTACATTGCTTGGTTAATAAATTTTTAGTCTTAAATAACAACTTTACAAGACTTACTTGATTTCATCATACCTTCCGTCAATATTTATGCATTTTAATATCCAAATTTGGTACAATTCGAGAATTTGGTAGTAAGATTTTTTGTACGTATTGACTATCTGCATCTTATCAAATGCGGCACCTAATGATATTTATCATATTTTTTTAACATAACTGTTAAAAAAATATGAATCACTATTATTGCTATCAATCATCAAAATATTGATTAAATGTAAATTTATCAGATTTGACACTTTGTATTGTAAATACATAGTTGTCTATTGAAAATAATAGTGCATAATAATAATTGAGCCTTAAATTCTGTTTATCTAATAATCCGTTCCAATAAACATTCAGTTCTAAGCCAAATAATTGCTTAACAGTGACTATAAGCCAGTTGTACAAACGTGCGGCGTTCATATATTGGCTCCTTGGTGTAGCAATTTTAAATTCTTATATCGACAGATAAAAATATTGCAAATAATTTTTTTTAAACGGATGCGCGCACTAAAGGGGTTTTGACTACCTTAAAATGAACAAGCACAGTGCGAGCGTTAGGAAAGTAGGGAAGGATGCAAGAGGAGAAACCGATGCACATTGGTTTTGAATTTCTGAAGATGAAAATGGGAGGGGAAAATAGAGCCGGGTAAATTATTCCACATTCGCGTTGTACGGCTAAAGAAAGATTCTCTGTACTTAAAAGTACGTGCGAAGTTGAGCTCAAGGGTATACTGATGAGCATTCCTAGAATCGCGAGTATTACGGTTGAAAAGTTTAAGGGGAGAAATGCAACTGGCTATTTCGCTCGAACATTGTTTATAAAAATAGCGATAAAATAATGAGAGACATATAACATTTCGACGATGTTCTATGGTTCTATCGCCAACCATTCTTAGATCTCTATTTTGAGTTCTATCCAAAAGATTCAAATGAGTTTTGGGAGCTCCTGCCCAAATGTGCGAGTTATACTCCAGCTTTGGAAAAATGAAGGCCTTATAGATTACAGTCAGATCAGACGGGGCGAAGAATTTCTTGCACCTTCGAAGAAAGCCCAAACACTTTGCAGCGTTTTTGGCGACATCAAATATGTATTCATTCCACAAGAGGTGGTCTGTGATGCACATGCCGAGGACTGAAAGCTGATCGGTTTCTTCAATGCAAGTGCGGCTCATGGATAGCGGCATGGGGAGGTTGGTTCTGCTTTAACGACAGTAGACAGCACTGAGTTTTTTGAAGCATTTAATTCTTCGCGGTTTTTTAGTCTCCATTGGACAATGCTGTCAAGATCAGAATTTAATGAGCTTATCATACCCTGCCGTTCCAGTTGCAGATCCGAAAAACAAGTAGGTGCATCTGAAAACGAATATGAAAGGCTGAGAGTACTATCGTCAGTAAAACAATTAAGTGGATTAGAAGTTCCAGATAAGAGATCATTAATAAGAATGAGAAAGAGGGTCGGAGACAATACGGAGCCCTGGGGCACACCAGCATTTATTTTGTGGATATCAGACTTGAAACCGTCCAATACAACTTATATTGAACGGTCCGAAAAGTAATTTCTAATCCAACGAAGAATAGATCCACCGATACCAAATGCACGCATTTTCGATAAGAGAGCTTGATGCCAAACTCTATCAAATGCTTTTGAAATATCAAGCGCAATAATCTTACTTTCTCCAAAACGATGTAAAGATTTGTGCCACTGTTCGGTGAGATATAACATCAGATCACCAGTGGACCTATTGCTACGAAAGCCATAAAGTAGGTCATTAAGGAGCTTTCGTTCTTCAAGATCAATAATTAGTGAAATATAACAATTAAAAAAATTAATTGAAGCAAGAACACAAAAGTTTAACAAAATTACATCTGTAAAAGTCCGTATTTTTTATTCCTAAAAGAATTTGAATAAATTTATCAGTTTGACTCGTAGTAGCAGTCTTATACGTATACGCTGAAATGTTATTCATGAAATTTGTATAACATTTAAGCCTTTTATTTATGTTAGCTATTTATTTGATATAAGGGTATTGTAACTAAACGGTTTCGACAAATTATTAATATCTTATGTATAATAATAACTGCATAAATATTTAACCATATTGAAATGCGTTTTAGTTAATTCTATTGAATACGGCGCCGGCTTGCGCGGCGGTCAGCTTTTGTAAATGCTTATAGACACAGGATATAAAATATAAAATAAAGTGAGTCCGTGAGTTAAAATTTTTTTTTATAAATAAAAAGCGTCCATCCAAAAATCTGTCAAATATCAATTCTTCTTCCTCCCCTAAAGTTCCTTGTTTCGTGGATTAGCTAAAGAAATAATTTCATAAATATCAAATATTTTTTTTTATGAATGAAATATTGTATTGAATCCACGATTTAAAAAATTTAAAATAACATAATTTGTTTTGGCTCAAAGCTCCCAAATAATTTGTATATGCAAGCATGTGAATAAGTAGAACTCGTGGCGTAATAGTTTATGCGGAGTAAGCCTATGATGTGCAAATTCAGTGCATGCACTCGAATGCCCGCATTCCCCATCTCAAAACAAAAATGTACTGCAGCTATATCCTAGATACTATAGTTATGTATTTTTCTTGCGATATAATGTATGTTGGTCCCGTAACTCTGTCCGTCTGTCTTTCTGTAAGTCGATCTGCAGCCTACACCGCTTAAAAGATTTTTTTCCATCTTTGTACTTAAGATTCTTAGGTGATTACGCTCAATTAATTTTTCTAATCTTTTTTTAGCCCCAAAAAAAAACGGCCATACAATTTTTTACACCAAAAATGGTAAGAATTAATTATCTCGAAAACGGCTCTAAATATGTTGATAAAAAAAATTCAGTGCACTATTTATAGGAGTAGTGTGCATTTTGGTTTAAAATTGTTCTTAAGTAAAATGTTATAAATGCCATAGCACTATTTTTTTTTTGGTTGTTGACTTTCTCATTAAATTCTCAACGGATTTCGATCAAAGAACAAGAAGTCGTTCGAATTCTGAATAATATTGCATATCAACATTTTGGAACAATATTTTTTTAATTTTGAAAATATTTCGGAAACGGGTCGTTTTTATTATTATATACTTAAAATTGACATACAAACATTAACAAAATTTTGTATATAAAGAATTAGGTAAAAACGATTTTAAAAATATATTTAGTCTTTTCTACTTAGAATTTTGTACTTATGCGATCGAATATAAAATCAAGTTTAAGTAACGGGTGTTTTTTAATTTCATGGCATTTATTTTTTAAGTATGATTTCTAGCAGATTAGTCCAATTTTTGACTACTTTTTCCAATAAATCTGGCTGTATCAAGCATTTTGAAGCTTTTCAAAAGAAATGTATCAATTTAAAGAATGTTTATGGTTAAAGCAAACTACAGAAACCTTAAAGAGGACCATTTTTATGCAAGTCAATGCAAATATAACAAAGCTGAAGAGCTGACGCACCGCCAGATAAATTTTGTAAAATTTGTCAGATCGATTGGTACAATTTGCCTTCCATATGTTTCTAAAAATGCAACAATACATCCCGGGATATTGATAGTTTTTTGTTGTGATTAGATTTTAGAACATCCAATTTGTTTCATTTTTCTTTCTATATAATTTTTTTTCTCATAAACTTAAAACAGTATCTTTACTTTTCGTTCTAGAAAAGCAAGTCAAATAAAAAAAAATCACTTTTTCATACAACTTATTCCTATATCGATTGAATTCGTTGCAAGAAGAAGAAGAAAAAGAAAAGATTTCACATGGGAGCGGAAAAAAATTCAGCCACCCAGTCGCCAATTTCTTGCTACTTGTATCTACAATTTTTTTTTGGTTGAAGTTTTTTGCTATCCTTTAGATACTTAGCTCATGTGAGATTTTTCTATGTTAGCTGTACACAATAACTAGCTTGTGGCGGGGTAATATCTGTATTTTTTTTTTTTAGTTTTCATTTCTGTCGGACTATCATATCCCATGAATGCATTATAATGTGGATGGCTGCATTTTAACACAGAAGAAAATATACCTACAACAACAGTTTTTGCCAGTTACTTTTATTATTATTTCTGTCTATCGTCTGGGATTTAAAAAAATTCAAAGACAAATAGTTAGGACATTTGATATCATAAATACGAGGACCTGCATGGTTTGAATCCAATCATAATGACGTCATTGTACAAATATTTAATATGCGGATGTGATGATTCTTTGTCCAAAGCAATTTTAAGCGCCATTCACTTAGCTTAGTATTATAATCCCCTCTAAAGCGTCGAAAAAAAAAACAAAAATCGGACATATGCCGATTGTGGTTTCCCTTTCCATCCTCCAAGTAAAGGGTTAACCAAACATGCCAGCGATGGAAGTTAAAAAAAAGCAAGACGATTGCGATTGCTCACATTTGAATTGATCCAAACGAAATCCTATGGATTGTTGAAAAGGTATTACGAGCATTTAAAGAAGAGGAATCAAAAAGAAAAGGGTTGTAGTTCGAGGCATATGTTTGTTTGCCCGAATTCTTGAATTGTGTGCACATGTCTTGTTGGGAAAAGGTACTTTCAGTTTTATACGATGTGGTGGGTGTTTACACATTTTTAAATATTATTTGAGATTCATTTACGCATATTTAATATGATATTAATCTTGTGGCGGGAAATCCTATGAAAGAGAAATTTCCATATAGTGAGTTTATCGGTTAATCGCATCTTGACATGATATCATATATTTTGACATCTTTTTGATGAACATATGTTTCTGGGGTTGCACTTTGTATGGAGCATCATTAAGGGAGATGTTTTGACTGAATGCGTTGTGTTTTGTGAAGAATGAATATGAGGTTTTAATTTTGTATCGAAATATATATTTATCATTTAACTCATTGTTAATACTTACTTGTATGTGTTTAAGGGATTTTTTTGGAAAGGGTTTAAATTCAAGCGTTTCTTAGTTCAGAGATCAGAGCAGAGCCTAAGTTGTCAAAAAATCTGTTTGTGTTTGTTTTTCACTCAGAGCGTTCAGAGCACACTAAATGTAATTTGTGTCAAGAAGGAAAATGTGAAGAAAAAGATAATCGGATAAACGTAATTAAAATGGCGAAAAAGTTGGTCGCTTGTTGATTCTCTTTGTATCCGTGTACAAAATAAGGGTAGATTTGGGTTATATTGGTTTTTATGGTTAAAATGAAATTTTGTTCTTGCTTGTGTGGTTCAAGTATGTTTAAAAAACAAATCAGAGTGTTTAGAGCTTGCTTTGTTCGGAACAAGTTCAGAGCATACTTTATGTGATCGAGATCTTCTCTGAACGAAAAAAGAAAAACGCCTATTGTAGAAGTTCCGAGATACCAATCGAACAGACATACGAAAAAATTTAATGCTCGTTGAAAATTTAAAATTTATGAGATAAAACCATACAATGACATCAATACGTGAAACATTCATTTGATGTATAATGATATTTTCGTATCTATTCGTATTTCGCCGACAGAAACTTAGAAGAGGGAGATGTCCCAAAAAAAAAAAAAAAAAATGGAAATACAATTATGTCAAGATTTTTAAATATCAAAAGTGTATGTTTATTTAAAACTGAAAGCACCTTTCTAACTTAATCTGCAGAATTTGAATGTCTGGAACAGGATTTCGTGCCAATTGGGCATGCTGTCAGTGGGGAATAGTGCTCAACAGGAAAGCATTTTTAGAGCATATCATTCGAAATGAGAAGTAAATCACGTTTTGTACCCCTAAGCTCAGAATTTACGAATTTAAGACTTTTTTTTCTAAATTTTAAAACTGTCCGAAATGATGATATTGATACTCAAAAGTCTTGATACATAACTTTTTAATATCAATAATTTGAACAAAATAAAATAGCATTGCCATCAACTGATCACAATTTCACCGAAACATGTTCCTACTAATTATATTATTTTCGATTGCAAATTGCAAAAAACTAATGGTAAACTACCAGTTTTTTTTTTGTTCTGAATTGCAACTATTTTTATCTCAATTTGCAATAAATAATCGAATTGCAATCCATTTGAATAAGTGGTGGATGTAATTTGGCTATTTTGTGGTTGTAAATTGAAAGTTGTTTTATTAAATTGCTATTTTTTGATAATAACATACAGAGTGAATGCAATTTTTAAGAACTTTTCAAAAGAGGATTTCTCTGCATTTCATATTATAGCGTATCTGATCTTCTTTATTCTGAAAGTAGCTATATAAATTTATTTTATTTGAACAAAATACTAAGGAGTACACCTACTTGGGCATGAACTCGTAACTTTCTGCGTATCGATCGAGCATCGTGCAAGTGCAACATCTGTGCCAACTAGCAAAATAGAATACTCGTTTCAGATATAAATAAGATGGGTGCTTTATAATTTAAGATTAACATTTTCGAAAAAGCTACATATTTCTAAAGTTATTCGTTATTTCTGAAATGATACTGATATTTTAGTCGTGTTTTATTATTGCTCATAATTCATATAATGTATCTAGATCATCTGATCAAAAAATAGGCGTGTCCCACATACAAATCTATGAGCGCTTAGAGGAATATGATATATTTTAAGTGATACAACAAATTTCTAACGGACGCACGCAGAGATTTTTTGCCGGACATTTTCCGGACAAAAATATCATAAATATTCTTTTTTACGCAAACCGGCTGTTCGTTTTAAGGCCATATTGAAAATTTTGACGAAAATTTGACGAAATTTTGAAATTCAAATACAATATTAAGTTTGTTGTTTTTTTGATTCAATTGAATAAGTTTTTTGATTTAACAATTAAATATTTTAAGCGAAAATGTTATTTCCCGAAATTCAGCACAGTAATTATATAACATGTGTTTATTTTTACAAGCATCAGGACTGAGCTAATAAAATGATACAGCGTGTTATCAGCTCATTTTTCGTTACATTTCTCATAGATATATAAATATACCTAGACACTCAACATACTCACAGAAAAAAAAAATAAATTTTGGATCATTAAATTACTTGAAATTTAAATACCAAAATATTTACGTGCCGTGAAATAAGGTAGATGGCAATAAGGTTGATAGAGACTTAATCGACTCTATTTCCATATAGGTGGAAATAAGACCGATTTTCCGTTGTCTGCATTACATAAGCCGAAGGAAATAATGTCGAATGAAAAAAATAGGCAATAAAAGCTATTCAAATTTTTGCAAAACGTGTTTTAGTGTGGGCAATTTGTAATTGGTAATAATAAAGACAGGTATGGAAATAAAACCGAAATATGTTTTACCCAAATGGTAATAATGACGAAATTGTGTGGTTGTTATGGAAATTAGTAGTGTTATCTGGCCAAATATAACGATGCTATCAAAAATAAGTTTTTTGCTCGCAGTTTAGAATCGAGTGTCAAACAAGCTTGTTGTATTAAAAGTTATTAGAGGTATTATTAGAAAAGAAAAATAGTTAATTTGATAAGTCATGGCTGGTGAAATTGTATTGTTGAGTTATGAACTAATTCCTATTATGCGTAAAGACACCAAACTTCTTCGAAATAAAACGAAAATTTAAATCCAAAAAAAACTTTGTATACACCCAAACTGGACCCCACCCCAAATACCATAACTGGGCCAAACTGGGAAATTACTCGCCGAGCTTTTTCTACTTTCACACGACTGCTATTTATTGCCTGCGGTAGAAAAATTGCTCATTTCTGACTTATATCCTGTTTCTCTTTCGAAAAATCATTGCTTTATATTTACTAGGCCGTTAATCATTTACTGCAGTGATGACTTAATGCCTGCAAGCAGAATTCCTGCTAATAGAACATCTCATAAATCGTCTATAAGCAAGGCGAATAAATCTGGACTAAGTCCCAATCTTTATTTAAGTCCTGCTGTTGTCTCAAACTCTTCAGAAAGTTTCTCCCCATCCCAAACATAACAAACAGTTTTTTCATATAAGCTTTGGATGATACTGATAGACTTATACCGTATACCTAACCTTAGCAGGCAAACAGGTTTCGCTGCTTTCTATGCGTGAGTAGACAATACTAGATGAGGTGAAGATTTGATATACAATTAAGTATGCATCGCGAAATCTAGCCTGGAACTCGCTCAGCACTTCTCTTACTCTAAGCCATTTTATTTGCGATATCAGTACTATAGGGCAAGTTTTGCATTTGGAAAAAAAATCGAACTCGAGATTTTAATCAAAGTCGTCATTGCGATGATAGAGAAAACCAAAAAACTGTGTCCCGAAATTCCGTCTGTCTGTCTGCTTGTCTGTATGTAGAACGATCTACAACCTAAACGGATGGACCGATTTTGTTTAAACTTTTTGCTTAGGTTTTTCAGGTGATTGTCCAAAATATATTTTTGAATCTTTGTTTTAGCCCCAAAAATAACGGTATTTGCCATACAAATTTTTTTACCATCTGCACTATCTCGAAAACGGCTCCAACGATTTTGATTAAAAAAAGTATGTGTACTACTTTAGGTTTGGTCTACATTTTGGTTGAAAAATGTTTGTACATATTTTGTTATTAACGTTACCTGCCATACAACCATATTATTGATTTTCGACTTTCTCATAAACAGCGCAACGGATTTCGATCAAACTTTTTATACAGGAGCTCCTTCCAATTATAAATAATACTATGTTTCAGAATTTTTGAAAAATAGTTTTTTTTTGGATTCTTGAAAAAAAAAAATATTTCTTTTGTTTGAAAATTCAATTTTTTGAAGACGGTGGATGATTTTTTCTGAAATTTTGTTTTTGAATTTATATTATTAAATATTTAATATATTCATATCATTTTTTTTAGAAAAAATTAAAAATATTTATATACAAAAAAATAAGTGAAAAACTAATTTAAAAATATATTTAGCCGTTTATATTAATAGTCTTTTGCATATAATATGATCGAACATAAGAGAAAGTACGTGTGTGCATTTTATTTTAGACACATTTGCAGTATGAAGTATTGATGTGAAGATGTTTTTCGAATATTTAAAATATGAAAATCCTCTATTATTAATATAATTATCCATCATTAGAAGACCGAAAAACCTATTGCTCTCTTCGCAACAAAGTGGTCTGTGAGATATGAGCAGCTAAAATACAAACGTATTCTAGTCTACTCAATGTGTCACTCGGTGGTAAAATTTTGTGGCAGAATGTGCGTAATATTGGAATTGGTAAATCTAAATGTATCAACCATGATGTACTCTACCCTAATGTCCTTAATCATCAATTTATTTCAACGCAGCCTTCTAACAACATTCAACAAATTCCTCAGGAAATTGAAAGTTTATCCTTACCTTCTGGTCGCCCTATCTTTTGTTTTAATGCCTTAAGTTCAACCGATGTGCTTGAAAGTATAATATGCATTAAATCTATTACGGTAGGACTTGACGAAATTCATCCATCATTTTTGAAAATATTGTTGCCTATACTACTCCCATATATTTCGTATATTTTTAATTCTGTGCTGACTACAGGTATCTTCCCATCACATTGGAAATCAGCTAAAGTTATACCCCTCCCAAAAACTTCGAAAGGTAATGAGTTCCATCCTTCCGTTTTTATCTAAGGCATTTGAAAAAGGTTTACAAAATCCACTCAATCAACATCTTTCTAGATATAATCTGGATTCCGAAAAAAATAGAGCTGTACCACTGCTGTAATTGGTGTTACAGAAGAAATTCGCTCTGCTCTTGATGATGGTCAAGTTTCATTCTTGGTGTTATTAGATTTTTCTAGGACCTTTGATATAGTTGACCATTCTTTCTTATGTTACAAGCTGTCTCTATTGTATAATTTTTCGCCGTGTGCTGTTAAACTTATTTCACCTTACCTAACGGATAGGATGCAAGCAGTAGCTATAAATGATAATTTATCCGAGTTTCTTTCTGTCAAGACTGGTGTTCCACAGGGATCCATCTTGGGGCCCATCCTCTTCTCATTGTATATTAATGAGCTTCCAACCCTTATTAAGCACAGTTCCGTTAATATGTATGCTGACGACGTTCAGTTAGTGTTGAGTTGTCCATTGGGCTTAATCGAGCATGGTGCTTACTGTTTGAATGAAGATCTTGCTAAAATAGCAAGCTGGTCAAATCATTCCAGGCTTATCTTGAATCCTAAAAAATCCAATTGCATAGTAATTTCAAAAAAAACATTTGGATCTATCATACTTTCCATCCATCTTTCTGAACAATGACTACATAGAGCACGTGGAAACTGCTAAAAACCTTGGCGTCACCTTTAATGGGAAGCTTACTTGGGACAATCACATAAATATACATATGTGTTGGAAAGACGTATGGTGTACTTCGCACTTTGTGGGCCACTTTTTCCCTTACCGCATTTAATACCAGATGCCTTCTTGCGAAATCACTTGCTGTGTCCATCCTAACCTATGGTTGTCAAATATTTTTTAACTGTAGCTATGCATCCAAACGCAAGCTAAATACGGCTTTTAATAGCATTGTGCACCATGTTTTTGGACTGCGACGCTATGATCGTGTTTCAAATTATGGGAATTATCTGTACAACATGTCATTCAACAACCTTTTGCAGTTCCGTGCACTGAGTCTCTTGTCTAACATACTTGTATCACATCAACCTTCATATCTCTATCACAAAATTAGTTTTATCTCTTCGATTAGATCGACTCAGTTGATCCATCCGCTGTGTTCTTTTTCGACCTCGGAACGTCAGTTTTTCATTAAATCTATACGGCTGTGGAATTCTTTGCTCGGGATATTAGAAGGATTAATAGCACAACAAAATTTAAAAGCAAGCTTAGGACACATTTTTCTTGTAATGTCTAATGAAATATTTTAATCTTTCTTCTATTTTTCGATTGAATCATTATTTAACATTTATATATATAAATTATAAATTATTACCATAGTTTATCTTTTTTTCTCTTGATAATTATTTAAAACATTTAATTTTGAATTTTCCATTAAAAACTCATGCAGCTCTCATTTATATTTTTGGTTTTCTCTATTTGAGCTTAGCACTATTTCATAAGATATGTATCTTACTGTGTTTAAGATATTCACTGAAATAAAATAAATAAAAATAAAATTTCTTTTTTATGTAATGTAGAAATTATGGATTCCTTGAATGTTTTTGGGTCTTCATTCTTTTCAACAATTACGTTATATTCCATTGTAAAAGTATCCAAAAATTCATCAGTAGAATATTTGATCTTAAGTGTTCTGTTGGTATTCTGCCAGTTCCGGCCGCTTTGTTATTTTGGCATTTTGATAATACTATGTTCACTTCTTCTTCAGCTATTTTTGAATCTAAAATAAGTGGTTGGTTTAGTAGAATTTCGAAATGGGTTTTAAGGCTTTCTATTATTAATAATACAGCTGATTCGTGGATGACTACATTTTAACTTTTGGACTGACTTTACAGATATAAATATCTGCATTATTAGTGTTTTTTTTAAAACTATAGTTGGAAGGAACTTGAACATTAAAATTTTCTCACAAATATGTACTGATTGAAATATTTTCATAACAGATTTCTCGAAATTTTGATATCAATTTTTGAAAAAAAAAATTCATCAAAATTTGTTGTGTTTTCCAAAGTAGTTTTAAGGCAAAACTAGTTTTGAAATTAGTCAATAGTATATAATTCGCTTTAATGTATGAATCTGCACAGAAGTTTTTAATAACCAAACAATTTTGACTATGAATTTTAAAGAAGGTGTTTTTTTTTAAATAGAAGTCTATATACTACTGAAATTACTCAGCCAAGTAGAAGACTTAGCATTATATTTAATTGGACTTGTTGAATTATTGATTCAAAATAGCTTTTAACAGCCTTTAGTCCACAAAATTTGTAGCCAAGTAGTAGTACTTGCTAATCTTGTTGGATATAGTTCACATTGCTTTTTTTGTCAAGAAAATGCATGTAAGTTGAACTGAACTTAACAAAAATTACGTATTGGTAAGGCGCTCACTAACCAAGTGATGAGTCCAAGTGAAATTGCCCTTACAAAACCCAAATTTTGTGGACTAAAGGCCGTTAAAAGCTATTTTGAATTTAAATTTTAAAGTTCAGAATGCTGCGTTAATGAAAAAGAGATTTTGCGTTAATTTCTAACAATAAACCGAAATTCTTAATAAAACACCGCAGATACATATTGTGGAATGTTTCAACATCTTCAAAAAAAATCCACACGCACTCAACTAAATTCTTCAGGAAATTATATAATGAATCCACATATTGAGTGTGTTTCTTTATTCATTCTGGTATTTGCAGAATATTCGGAATACCAAATTTGCGTTTCTTTATTCCACAGAATATTCCGGATAAACTATTTTATTGTTTCTTTATTCATTCTGGAACGTTTGAAATGCATTCTTCACGGAATGTAAAGAATATTCTCGGAATAAGCCCCTCATATGAAAGCAAATAAAAATGACAGCAGCCAAAGACGAAAACCAAGTAAGCAAACAAAATGGATGACCAAACAGTATTTATATTTTTATTATTGAAATAAATATATTAATAATAATTAAATGTGAATTTTCATTAATTAATAAATCAATAATATTTTATTTTTAATATTTCTCATATAAATGTCTTTTTTTCGTCATTATCACAACATTTTCAAATGGCTGATTGATTTCATCTTTTTCTTTTCTATTCCGGATAGTATTTTTGTTTCTTTATTCATTCCATTCTGGATATTCTGTAAAACAGTTAGTCTTTTCCATCAATTCTATTCCTTATCTGGAATAAATAAAGAAACACATTCATTATGTGCTCAAACCTGGATTGTAGAATTGTCCAAATATTCTTCTAAATTTATTGTCAATTTTGATCGTCGAAGATCGTACCTAATTCATGACTTCTGTGTCTCATTATGGTGTTTATGATTTTTCGTTTAGCATTACCATTAGCGCACTGCACTAGGTCAATAATGTCAGAATCAGTATGGCATTTAAAACTAGATCTGTTCTTGACTATTACAAACAAAAAAATCAAAAAGTCAGTTACAGCATTATGTTTATTCAACTGATTACCTGAAAACAGCAGACTTCAACCCTTTTTTCCAAAACAACAATTTACAAATAATTTGCATATTATCCTCAAAAATAACGGCCATTTCATTTAATAAAAACTGGTTGCCTTCAGAAAATCGTTAAAAATTTAATAACAAAAAAAAACAACTATTTCCATTTTACTCTATTTCAAGACTCATTTTAATTTTCGCTGTTAAACATCTTACGAAAGCATCCTTAGAATTGAACAAACAACAAAAGAAGAATCTCTGTTTTTGCTTCCACCAATAGAATTTTTTTGTCACCCTCAGTGAAACCTTCAGTAAACCTACCCACCCAGATTTTTTTTTCCTACCTACTGTTATGTATTAAACTCAGGTAAACTACGACTCTATGTACCTTCCTTATCCTTGAAAAGGAATAATACAAAAAAAGTGTACATGTGATACTCCGGCTCCCTGACAATGAGGGTCACAAAACTACTCAAACCAACCCCTAACGAGACTGGCTTCCATTTGCTATTGGCAAGCGATCGCACACTGTCCCAGTGTTAGCACGTTAGAGTATGGTATAGGGGACTGAATTGAGGAGGTACATTGTTGAAGTCGTTTCCTTTTTTTATATGCGGTAGGATTGATATCTGCCCAAAAATTCCATTATCATTAATACACATGCGCCGGGATCTTTTGTACAAACATTTCTACACACATTATATTTAGATAGGTATATGAGCGAGAAAAAAATCAGTTACGGCTAAAAATTTAATATGCCAGAGGAAAACAGGAATTCCATACTATATTTCGAATTCAGTAAAAAATAAAAAAAAAATTAAACAACAAATTTAAGGCTGTGTTGCCAAAGGATCCCCTCTGATAAAATATGTCTTCAGACGTAATTTTTTTGTTTTGTTTTTGATTATTTGATAAACTGGCTATGAAATTTTTCAGTTTTTCTACCCCCAGCGTGCACCAAAAAGGTATTTATTGACCATTTAGCACACACGGGGCCAAAGCGCAAAAAGACTAACCAACAACCATACACAAACAAAATTAAAACAAAAAAAAATCTATTTCAAGAAACGACCAAAAGACATTAGCGCGCGGTACAAGTTCGTGTCATCAACATCATCTGCAAAGAGCGTAAGAACAACCCACCATCGCGCGGCAGGATGGTGTTTTAGTTTTTTGCCCATACTACCCCACCACCATATTGGTATTGCAAAGGGCAGATGGAATTTTGATCGACAGGAATTTCGTCTTAAAACTCCTTAATTTATAAGAGTATTTGAGAAATAGTTTTAGTTTTTGCAGAATTTTCCGATATCACACAACAAAACGGACCAAGCCTCTCGGGTTGTGGTGCGTTGCAGGTTTTTTTTTTTTTGTTGAGTCTCATCTTCACCCGATCTTGTGTAGCTGGACTTTTTTTTTATTTTTTTTTTGTTTAAGACTTAATTTTTATGTATCGTCTAGAGAGAAAGACCAATGATATGAAACAAGATGTGATCCTGAGTTAGGTGGAAGAAGCGAAGAAAAAAAAAATGTAATGAAGCCTCCTTGTTGATCGCTGTTGTTGTGGTGATCGTTTAGGACGCAATCGGTTAAGTCCGATGGCCATTCTTCACTGCTCTGCATCTCAATGTGTATATTGGGCCTTAAAAGTGATAAACTCATAAAAAATCATTCACCATCATCATCATCTCTCGCGTTCAATAAGTGCAGTATACACTTCCCTAGCTTATTATAGGAGGTATACATAGGTACCTACATCCAATGGATACAAAATTAAGTGAAAAAGAATTGGTAACCAATATTGTTGCTTCACATTTGGTTGGACAAAAAAAGGTACGGGGCCTACGGGGAGTTGTACGACAGAAGGGTAGCAAAAACTGCTTACAAACATTATTTGTGTATTAAAATCACGTATCATTTATTTATTGCAAATGGAGGGTCTTTAAGCGATGGTTGGCGGCGGCCGGTGGCGGCACATGCTGCTGCCATGTTATCCCACCAAAGCGCACATTACTGGACACAGAACAAACTCGCTCAGTCTCAGCTCAGTGTGGTGATGGATCGTGGGGCAACTGGTTTCTAGGGTCTCTAGACTTAAACACACATATACATTGTGGTTCACTTGCTTAGATGTAGGTACTATATGAAAAAACTTAATTCATATCGCATGAGATTTGAGTAATATTTTTAAATTTTGTTGGTACGTAAATTCGTTTAATTTTTAAGTTGTCTATGTGCAAAAGTTTAAAGAAATCAATTAGATACACAATTTGAAAAAAATAAAAAAAAATATATTTTAAGTTTCTGCGTACAAAAATCAACAGTGGTATTGTAGAAAAAATTTAAATTCATAAGGTTATTATAAATTAAATTGCTCGATTGAAGATGTATGGTACTTACTACCTTTCAGAAAATAAGTGCAAGAGTAGGTGGACGTACCTAGTTTCTCTTATGTTCAAGCACTTTATAATTTAAAAAATCGTATACATAACATTAAATCATGAATGTAAATTTTTAAGATTAAAAAAAGTTAAAATACTTGAAATTCGCTCTTTAGATTTTAGAAAGCAACTCTTTAAATAGTTTGAACTAATCAAATAAAATTCTTTGTGATTTTTAGAGCAATCTCTTAAAAATACAAAAAAAAAAAAAAAAAAAAATAAAATGCACGACTGGATCGCACGTACTTGATCTTAAGTTCGATTACATATCAACGGCTTAGATGAAACCTAACAGCTTTTGCGGATGATCTAGGGATTTCATACAATTCTTTCAGAGCTCTTGATCTGCTTGCTGATATTAACCACGATATTCGTTTATTAAGTGTCTGGTTAATAACTCACAAGCTGGTGGTCTGTAATAAAACAAAACTAATGTTTTTTGACCTGCGTAATATGGAGCTACCCGATACAGATTTTTGTTTTCACTCTTGGAGTTGTATGCAAATTTGTTTTTGACTGCAATTGCAATTGTAATAAGAATAAAAATAAAAGTAATTTCTGTGATAATTTAAATTGTGGGTTAAGTTGTTTGACTATTGAAATAGTCAGTAGGTTCAAATACTTGGGAGTATTCATTGATCAAAATTTGAATTCGTTAGAACACATTTTATATTTAAAGCAGCATTTTCGTATTTCTCTTCGCCACTTGTTCCCTTTAAGAAAATATTTGAATGATATATCTTTAAGATCGGTTTTTTATGCAACTTTTCATTCAAGATTTCAATATGGTATTTCTTATTGGGTCGGCACCTATACCGCTTATCTTAAAAATCTACTTTTAATTAAAAAAAAAAGATAGTAGATCACTTGCTGGAGACAATCGTATGAGCTCGTCTAAGTCCCTTTTCAGGAACTCGAAAATTCTTCCATTAAATCATTTGTACTACTACAAAGTTTTAAGAAATTTTTTTATATAGAGTGGTTATTTTCGAAGTCCTTTAAGTGATACGCGTAGTTTACGAAGCAGTTCAGCTTGTTTGGTCAATATACCTACGTTTCGAACTACACATTTTTGAAACTTTTACACTGTCGTTGTTTGCAAATTGTATAATAACGGGTTTTGCGGTTTCAAAAGTAAACGTAAATAAAACACATATAAAATATTTTTGTTCATGATAT
Organism: Philhelius pedissequus; assembly: GCA_910595825.1. NCBI lineage: Eukaryota > Metazoa > Arthropoda > Insecta > Diptera > Syrphidae > Philhelius > Philhelius pedissequus. The sequence goes on along the minus strand of OU343162.1, from coordinate 147,830,656 downwards.
TTCTTTTTTATTATAAAGTTTGAACGTTGACATTATGTATGAAACACTACATCATTTAAATGACCACCACGCGAATTGTTGCAAGCATCGATTCTTTTGAGGTAATTTTCGGCCACTTTTTGACACATATTGGGCGGTATCTCAGCCATAACTTGACGAATGTTGGTTTTCAAGTGCTCAAGAGTTAAAGGTTTATCTGCATAAACACCGTCTTTCGCGTAGCCCCACAAAAAAGTCCAGCGGTGTCAAATCGCATGATCTAGGTGGCCAGTTGATATCGCCACGATGAGAAATTACGTGGCCAGTAAATGTCTCTTGCAATAAGGCCATATTCGTTCGAGTTGTGTGGCATGTGGCACCGTCTTGTTGAAACCACATATTCTCCAAGTTGTATTCTTCAATAGCAGGCAAAAAAAAGTAGGTCATCATATGACCATAAGGCTCCGAATTGACGGTGACAGTCGTTCCATCGTCGTTTTCGAAGAAGGAAGGTCCTATCACACCTCCGGACCAAAGAGCGCTCCAAACAGTGACTTTTTGTGGATGTAATGGCCTCTGTTCAATTACTTGATGATTCTCAGAACCCCAAATACGACAATTTTGTTTATTAACATACCCACCGAGTGAGAAATGTGCTTCGTCGCTGAGAAAATATTGTTCGAAAAATCGCCGTCCACCGCCTGTTGTTCAAGCACCCATTCGACGTATTTACGACGTTGTGAATGGTCAGCTGGCTTCAGTTGTTGTGTGAGCTGGACTTTATATGTATGTAGGTGTAGATCCAAATGCAAAATACGCCATAATGTGCCGTAAGACAGTCCTTATTCCTGAGAGCGACGAGGAATCGGAACATTCGGGTCTTCGGCAACACTTTCACTTACAGCAGCGATATTTTCAGTGATATGAGTGAAAGGATGATGCACAGGCCGTACAATATCTGTAACCAATCCAGTCTCTTCAAATTTTTTCACAATTTTGCCAATTGCTTGCGTAGTTGGACGATTATGTAAACCATAATCTCCTCTTAAAGCACGATATGTGGCTGTGGCAGAATCACCATTTTTGTAGTAGGTTTTAACAATTTTTATGCGTTGTGCGATAATTAAGCGATCCATTTTCGTAAATGTCAGACTTTCAACTGAAAACCAAATTGGTTTAACAACTTTAGTTTGACAGATGTCGAATTCCAGCCCTATACTTTTGAAACCGCGAAATGGATAACCCTTTACAATGTCTTCAAATTTGAGGCTTCTGAGAAATCAATCTTCTTTCTTAAAGCTAGTTAAACTTTGGCTTATGGATTTTAATCATGATGAAATTATAAATGCGCTGCCTTATCTCTCCTAATATTTTGTTTTTAGCATCTTAGTGAAATTAATTTAATTTTGTTAATATTATTGTGTTTATAAATTATTATTAAGGCTTAAAGAAATAATTTTGAATACAAATTAAAAAACTGTACACCCACAATAAGAAAAATAAGAAAAAAAATTGAAATATTAAATTTTAATTATACTTTTGATGTGATATACACACAATTTTTTTTAATTAACTTTATCACTACTTATTCCTCTTGCATTTATATGTGTTTACATTAAATATGAATTTTGTATATATGTTTATAGTGAATAATGAGTTAAATAAATAAATAATTGTAATATATTTTTAAAGTCGTTTTTTACTTAAATTCTTATATAAAAAATTAAAATTTTTTTTTTCTATAAAAAAAACTTGGTATGACAATTTTAAATATTTAATAATATAAACTGAAAAACAAAATTTAAAAAAAAATCATACGCCCGTTTTCGAAATTTTAATTTTCAAAATTTTTTATTTTTTTAAAAACCAAAAAAATAGTTTTCGAAAACTTCGGTATGCAGTATTATTTATAATTTGATGTAAAAATCGTTATTCGAAATCCGTCGATCCGTTTATGAGAAAATTCAAAATAAAAAACAATGGCTATATGGCAGGTACCGTTAGTAACAAAATATTCTTAACCAAAATGTAGTGCACATACTTTGTATTATCAAGATCGTTCGATATATTTATTTTCGAGATAATTGAGATGGAAGAAAAAATTGTATGGGAGGTACCGATTCAAAAATCTATTTAAGACAATCACCTTCAACGTTCAAATACCAAGTATGTTGAACATTGTACAGACAGACAAACAGACAGACGGAATTGCGGGACCCACCTTGTTGGTGTTCTCTGTCATCTTATTGTCAAGTTTGATTAAAATCAAACTTCTTTACGTAAATTAATAGCTTTTTCATCTATTAATCATTTAAGATGAATATAAGTATATATTCAAATGAATCATTATGAATTACTTATTATTTATTTTATATAGTTTTATCTTTTAATCTGAGACAACAACCAGCTCGCGCCACACATCTTTCCAATCCCTCTTTCTCTTCTTTCACATGACGCCACGCTGTGTTAAAAACATATAAAGGGTATTCATAATCCCTTGAGCGCTTGTAAGATTATAAAAAAAAATTATTTTTTCTATTTAAATTATTTCATATTAATCAACTATTTTCACTAAAGTTCTTATGTTCCGAAACTGTTGCAAAAATGTAAGTCATGTTTGCAATATTTGTACATAGTTGACCTCCTAGTGCTCCCTTTAATATTTTATTTCATAAAGTCGCCTCCCATCGGAATAAAAAACAACGGCAATAAAATGGTTTATATCTTCATTTTCTCTCCTGTTCAAAAGATAACAGGTTTGCACAGGTCAACTCGATGAGGTAAAAAGTTAAAATTTAAAATTTCGAACCGCTTGGTACTCTAAAAATGTAGCTTATCATATAGTCAGAAAATCCATTGGTAGTGCTTCCGTACACAGCTGGTGATTGAGCTTTCTGCATATAATTTCTCAAAAAATTAATGTCCAAAAATTGCACACAATAGCACATATATATGTTAAAAATTGCGCTAAAAGCACGGTATTTTGCACCGAGATCAATTTCTTGGTTTGCCATGGTATGTTCAAAGTCAGCTTGGCTTCATTGCTTTCATGTGTTGCGTGTTTCGAAAAATTAAGGTTATGCGTGATAAGATCTTCCAGAGGTACTTAAATTCCTGAACAACTTTAATGGACGTATTACGAATTTTCTTCGGGCTGCGTGCTTCTTTGACGGGCCTTAAAAATCATCAGCTATGTCTTGCTTGTATTAACGACTAATTTCCAGTTCTCGCAAATAGTATTAAGCCTGTTGATTTGTAACTGCAGGGTGAATGGGTTTAATGCTAAGCTATTAGTGCATAGCAGGACTTTCACTTGCATATCGTCAAAGTGTATTCATTCTAGCATTACATCACAAATATCATCAATGAATAAAGTAAAGGAAATTTGATTTAAAATTCAGCCTTATGGAACACCTGCCGTGGTTTCAAACCAATCTGAAAATTCAGACCCTTCCCATACAGAGACACTCGATGAGACAAAAAAAAGTTGAAATACATCATCAAGAATTGCCGGGAGATTCTCACCGGTGAGAGCTTATACATCAAAGCCTGTCTATTTACCTTTTAAAGCAATCTACGAAACAAGTGTATATTTTTTTTCTTTTTTCAATTGATTTTCTTTTAGTACTTGTCAGTGTGAAAATATGGTCCAACGTTGAGAAACTATTTATTTTGTTTTATTTTATGTAAAATTATCAGGTTTCTGGGGTTTATCCGGGTATTCCGCCGTTTCATGAAAACCCTTATTATTTCTTTTCTAATATTCAATGCTCTTACAATTTTTTTTGAAATTCAGAAAGAACAAAAATTATTTTTTCAAAGAAAAAAACTTTTATGTTAGATTTTACGTTATTGGATTCTTAGGTGAATTTACGAACGAAATATACATATGCTGTATTAAAAAAATGTAGATCTATTTTAGCTCTTCCTCTGAGAAATATTTTTGAACAATTTTTGAAATTAGGTAAATTTCCTTCAGTTTGGAAAAATGCATTTATAACCCCAGTATTTAAAAAGGTTGTCAATATTATCAACTATAGACCAATTTCTAAACTTTCTTACATTCCAAAGTTGTTCGAACAAGTTGTAGGTGATAGTTTGACATTTATATGTAAAGATATTACATATCTGCAACCATCAACATTGTTTTATGCAGAAACTTTCTACTGTTAATAATCTAGTTGTATTTTTGAATAAATGTTTAAACTCCTTGGAAAGTGGTCAAGAAGTTGATTGTGTATACACAGACTTTTCGAAAGCTTTTGATCAATTATCTCATGAGATTATCAAGTTTAAACTTAATTCATACGGTTGTCCTCCATCTTTCATCAAGTGGATATCCTCGTATCTTGAAGATAGGTTATATCAAGTCAATTTCAGAAATTCTTATTCAAGACCTTTATTGCCAAATCAGGTGTTCCGAAGGGAAGCCATCTTGGGCCATTACTCTTTACATTGGCTATTAATGATGCTCCTCTTTGTGTCCGCAATAGCGAAATTGTTATCTTTGCAGACGATATGCAGATTTATAAAAATATATCATCTCCAAAGGATCGAACTCTATTGCAAGAGGATATTAACCACTTTGCCTTGTGGTGTGAGAAGAAGAGTTTGAATCTTAACCCGACAAAATGTCCAACAATGACATTTTCAAAAAAAACGTTCTCCTTCTTCTAATGACTATGTTATCACACGGCACATTTTAACTCGTGTTATAACTGTAAGGGACCTTGGAGTTCTCTTTACACCCAATTTAGACTTTTCTGCCCATATTAATATCATAGTTAACAAAGCCAATTCAATGTAAGGTTTTATGAAGCGTTGGTAGAAAGAATTTGTTGATCCAAATTTTACCCGTACTTTATACAACTGCTTGGTTCATCCCCATCTTGAGTATGCATCGCGATATTCATATTGAGAGATTATAATCTGTTCAAAGAAACTTTACTCGTTTCGCATTGAAATGGCTTCAGTGGAGTGATCCTTCTAATGCCCTCCCTTATGACCAACGTTTATCTATTCTTCAAATGCAAACACTTGCACAGAGGAGAACTAACAATGATTTCCACCAAATAATAACTGGCGTCACAGATGCACCAGACCTACTATGTTCAGTTTCTTTTAATTATCGGGAAAGAGGTTATGATCTCCGTGGCCGCGACTTGATTAAGGTCCCAACACATGTGACCAACAATGGGATGCATGAGGCCTTGACACGTATGGGTAGACTTTTAAATTGGAATTCAAACATTTTTGATTTCAATATCAGTAAAATTAAATTAAAAAAAATATACTCAAAAACAGTGCTCCACGCTCCTAAATATTCTTGTTTCATATTATGTTCTTGTTTTGTTTTTGACGTAATATTATTTGCTTATATTTTTATTTTGTAGTTGTGTAAGTGTTATTTGTAATAGAGTTTGCCTACTAACAACTAACACTGCACTAAATGATGAGCCGGTGGTATAACACAGTTTTCTGTGTTGGCAAACCATTGGTCGGAAGACGGAGCTTGCTATAAGCTCTCTTCGGCCAATTCTGATAGTGTGTGAAAAAAAAAATATATACGTACATTAGTATTATGTTGTTCTTATTTAATTGATTTGGTTTTACTCTATCACTGTATAAAATTCTTTTTTTTTTAATAAATTCGTCTAATCGACTACACCGTACTGTATAGTCATTCGTTTATGTTTCCTCTTCCTCAAGCTCGCTAACTAATTATAAATTTTTTGTTTGTGCCATCTATCTTTTCTGTGAATCTGTTTGCTTATGGTTAGCCACTCGAATTATAGTGTGTCCCATCGATGGTACAGTGTTTATGTCCACTCCATCCAACAGTTCCTCGATGGGCAAAAACAACAAAAAAAAACACAACTATCATCAGAATCCATGGCATTATATGTTTATGGTTTCTGAGTTACAACAGAGAGCGCTACCGTGTTGTACAATACCAGAACATGATGAATATCCATTTTTTGTCTGAACCTAAACTGTGTACTCGTAGTTTGTTAGTAAGCGCTTTTGATTGGGACTTTATGGTCTCGAGAATATTTTGCTATATGATCAAGTAAACCGTTTATGGTTATAATGTGGGTTTCGTATTTATTTTATTTTTTTTTTAATGTGGCCCAAGGAGCAATATTCATAAAAATAAAAATAAAATTATATCGACGCTAAATTTAATGTGAAGATATGCAGAAAAAATATTTGTCATATTTTAGACAGATTTATTCTCAAATTGTATATTTTATTTGAAGCAATATAATTATCCAAAGGGCAATTGAATTGTATTTATTGTAGAATGTCTGTAGCTTACATTTTATATGAGTACACAGTAACGGACAACAGTTCTTCTTTTGTTAAGTAATACTTCATTACGCGAGGTTTGGCTTAACACTTTATAGTGGAACTGTCAGAGTACTTTCTGTCTTTTTAAGTGACACTACTGCTAACACCATAACAGATTGATATCTGCATTTACCAATGGAAAACCAAATAACATGGAGATCCACACCGAGGCGTTCGACAACACTTTTCACACATTAGGAATGCCAGCGAGGAATTTCCTCATGTACGGTGGAGCGAAAATACCTGAAACAATACTCAAAATAATCACTTGCGATGAATGCAGTAATGTACAATGACGCACAAATAAGCATTCGAGGCACTTGATCGAACGTTGAAAGATTTGCGCAGTTATGAAGTCCCTTTGAATGTACGATTAATTCCAAGATCAAGAGCTGCTAATGAAATAAACATGTTCTGTAACTCAGGCAGGCGATAAATTTTCCTCGCTTAATGCCTCTCAAAAAATAGGTATCTGTTGAGGCGATACCTTAAATTTTTAATTTTATTGACTGGGATTTTCCAATGGAAGGCGATAAATTGATAAAGTCATTTTGGCATCTTAACAACAAAAGAAATATTTTGTTTTTATTTCTCGACTACTTTTATCGATTCAAAACTTACAGAACATGGGCCCTGTTTAAAGTTATAGAATTCGGAAGTCTAGGAACGCCATTTCCACGAACTTCATTTATCATCCACTTAATTTTTGTCCATTCAGAAAAATGAATAGATCAACAAAGTTTTTTTACAGCCAAGTTCTGGCACTACACCCCTTTATTTACAGGAACAATCTCAGGCGTTTTTTCAACCCTCTCTATTTTCACTACCGATAAGGTCATAGAAACTTAAAATTCCAAATATTTACTAAGGTAGTCATGCACAGGCGCCCCACCAAATTTAAGCTTTTTAACACTAGTGATTCCTGAGATATGTATAAGGCCTCAAAAATCACAAAAAATGTAACTGATTTGACGCTCAAGATTATTGATCATCAAAATTATGGACTCGGGAAGCATCGTAGAATATTGTAATTTTACCCAATGGTAAGTTATGTGAGCAAATCAACAAATCGAAAATTTGAGGTTTACCATTCAGAAGGCGAGGTGTCCGCCAACTTCTTCAGAATTAGCGTTAGTTGATTTTTTCCGATTTCTGTAGAAAGATGAAATTTGGTAGATCAGTAGAGCTTGATATTCGAACAACAGAGAATCTAAGACTTTACATTCGATACGTGAATGTATGAAAATTCATGTGCCAACAAAAAATTCTTTCCTATCTTTCTATTCCTTCTAACTAGTGCCGTGCAATTCAGATTGCATTTAAAAGACCTTAGTTCTTACAGGCATATAGTTAAAATTATTATTATTATTATTATTATATTTTCTAGGACATAGAGTTCTCGAGGTGGTATTTTATGTTAAAATCAATGAAAAAATTAAACATTTGCATACCTGAAAAGATTGTGAGCTTACATATACAAAAAACTCTTAAATAATTATCTATAGTAATGTGAACTATAGTCCAACCATTAATTAAGCTATTAATTGGTGGTTAACCTTCATTTAAGAAATGCGATTAAAATTGCAACAAAAACATAATCGCATCCTCAACAATTATTGCATTAAAATCTTTGCAAATAGGAGTGAGATCAGCCCAAAAATATAAATGTCAAAAAAAGAGCCAATTTCTTTTATACATACAAACACCTCTATGCAACAAGTCAGCCGTGAAAAATATTGCACCAAGTAAGAACTTGGCTTAATTTAATATCTCTTACTGATTAAATTTTGGTGGCTTACTTGGTAAGTTTTCTCGTTAGTATACTTAATTCGAAATGTTTTAAAACTTACCGGTTAACCCACTAAAATCTAGTCAGTACATATTCATTAAATAATAAAATGTATCTCTTAATTTGTAGTTGTTTTAATATTATTCTACTTTAAATAATTGGTATTACAACTTCATGAAGTAAGAAATTTTCGTACTCTTAAATCTCACTACTTTTCACGGCTTACTTGTTACATAGAGGTTTTTGTATAGAAGAACTTGGCTCTTTTTTTAATATTTACATTTATGTTTTTGGTCTGATTTAGCTAACGAGAAATGTTAGTGCAAAACATATTATAAATTTAAAAATTAACTCATCCGCTGGATACGGAGATATAAATTTTCGCCGAACGACGCAAACGAGCACACAAAAACAATTGATAAAACATTTTATAAACAAAGAATTTTAAACATTATTTTAATTCATTCGAGATTGTTCAGGAAGGCATCTCATTCCTAAACTTCCACCAACCCTCTTCAATTCCTGGAACTCATTTCCTAACTTTTCTTTTACATTCGCTACTAGGTCGAATACTAAATAATACTGCAAATTAAACTTTTCCAAAAAAAAAATATATTTTTTCTTGAAAACGGTTGTAATTCTCTCTGTTAAATATGTTTTTAAATTTATATTGTTAAATACTTAAAATTGGTGTTCTGAAGACATATCGCCCAGTTAGGTTATGTTACGTTAGGTTAGTGGGCTGACAGTTAATGTTATTACCGCCACAGATCAATGTAGATCCGTTGTGATACCCAATTGGGAGAAAGGGCGCTAAAAAGGAAGAATACCACTGTCATTTGATGGCGTGATTCTCTCCTTTACCCCACTGTATAGATCATCCCTCCATCAGGTCGCGGGTGCGAGCGGCTCCCCTCAACGTCTGGTGAGTGGGATTGATGGATCAGTAGTTGTTGTGTGCGCCTGTTTAGTTGCGTTATATTGGCTGAATAAATCGTTCTTAAAGAGAGGCGACCACCTTAGCTCAATGACTCTAGTGTTCACCGCAGTAGCGGCAAAAGCTGGTGAAGAGCTGGCTGCCCAAACTCCTTTTGTTGCCACTCCTACAGAAAACACGTGTGTCTTACAATCGATAGTCGTTATCATTGTCGTCCTATACCATTGTATATTACTTCCCATTGGTTTGAGAGACAAATTCGACCTGTTGGTCGGCTATGTTGATTAGGAACTTTCAAACCCTTTAGTAGCGTTAATGAATTGTAGTACATTCTTGCTAGGAATGTAAGAGAGTTCCTCTAAGTCTTTGAAGAAGTGCCTTCCGAGGACAAAGTGCAGGGCAGTGACAATGGAATTGAGGAGTGTCTTCATATATCTCCTCGTCACCACAGCCTCTGCGTAGATCATCCAGACTAAGTTTCATCTTTTTCTTGTGGCCAGTAATTATGGTCCCGAAAAGAGAGAGGCTCTTTTTGTTCGGTATTATAATATCATCAGTTCTCTGCTTATACAAAATTGGCTATAATTTCCTAGTTGTAATACAGGTATGGAGTGAGCTCCATCTCATATTTGTTAAAGATAAAACTTTTCCTTCATTTCCTGTTGAATATTGCAGGGTGGGATCTGGACTATTGAATCTGTCTCAGTTAGATCAAATGTTGAACCAATTATTGCCAGTTCGCCAGGACTGAGGACTATTTTACCAATTATGGGTAAACTGGGACATTTAAAAGGGAAGTGAGTTAAGGTCTTCTCCGTCTCTTCACACGCTTTCTAACGGGTCAGGGTCAAAATTCTGCCAAGGTCAAAATACGCTTAAAAAAATTCTGCTCCCAAAATTCTGCTTTTAGAATTCTGGTTTCAAAATTCTGCTCTTCGAAATTCTGCTCATCAAAATTCTGCAAATAATAAAGAAAACAAAGGTTTAGAAAATGTTGAAAAGCGCGCTCTTTTTAAAATTTTACAAACCTTTGTTTTCTTTATTTCAGAGTTTTAATAAGCAGATCATACTCTTACTTTCCTAAGAGTTTAATAAAAAAAATATTTTTTTTGGCGGTCAACTTCTTAATGAAATTATTTTGTAAGAGTCTATTAAAGAAAAAAAGAAAAAGTGTTTCGAAAAACAAACAAATAAAACTTATAAAAAAGAGAACCGATCTAAGTCACATTGGATATCTTAGGTTCTTAGGCGCATTTCAAAAAACATTGTTCTCTTTTGTTTTTGTTTGTTTGCTTGTTTTTTCTGTAATTTGTTTTCATACTTAAGTTTACCTAATGTATTATTATGTTTTATGTTTGGTTCTCATTTGCTTTTGTAAATAAAAAAAGTTAATTCATCATTAGAAAAAAATATAAGCAGAATTTCTTTCTTTTTTGTTGACGGGCAGAATTTTGAAAAGAATAAAAAATGAAATAAGTCAGAATTTTGAAAGGCAGAATTTTCATTTTAAAAGCAGAATTTTTAAAATCAGTATTTTGAAGCCAGCATTTTGCCCTGTTCCCTTTCGAACTCCACACAAGTCATATGTGCTAATGTCCATATTGATGGAAATGGGGGCTCTAATATGTTATGATACGTTAGGAGCAATACAAAGGAAAATAATTGAGGACCTGACCATACATTTCTGCAAGCCCGACGAGTGTCAATTGTATATATTCAGATTATTTAACATGCCCTTAAAATCCAATCACGGACGAAATATCGAAGATCTTAAATTATTATTGAATCTGTAAAAATTATGATAATTTTTTGATTAAAAAATATACTTTAGTAACATGACTCAGTAATAATATAAGTTATAGATATACAATTAAATAAGTGACATTTTTTTAATTTTGAGTAATTTTTCGAAGATCTAAAAGGGCAACCTTGGTAACGTTACCTTGGTAAACCTCATTTAACAATTCTGTGGCATTTACTTATACAAATATGACTACACCTATCAAACACGAATTTTGAAAACAACAAAATGCAAATGTGGTATTTTAACTAAACAACTGTATTAACTACAGTTTTCTTATTTAAACGAGCAATGTCTTAACTGTTACGCCAGTAAATTTACCACCTTTAATATAAAAATTATATTTTTATTTTTAAAACAGCATAATTAGGTACTTAAGTATGCCTTTCTGCATATTCTACACATTATTGTATTTAATATCTCAGATAATTATTTAAAAAAATCAAGGCTTCCGATCTTGAAAAAAAAATCACTACAGAATAATATAAATATATGTATAAAAAAAAAACATTTACCTATTCAAAATCTTACAAAAACAATTTAAAACATATCACTACGCCAACAAAATACGAAATACATTTCTTATTCCATACCTACCTGTGTTCGATAATTAATAAAACTTTTTTCATTATTTGATTTATATAGTTTCCTTGAACTGAACTGAACTATGTTTAGTCCTTCTTGATATTTCGAATAGTACCTAATTGTTATTTCTTAAAATTATTAAAATATATACAAAAGAGTTGATGCCAAAACTCGATAATAAGAAAATATTCTATAAAATACAAAATTAAAAAAAAATGTTTCGCCTATCTATCAGCCCAACAGAATGCCATATGTAATCTCAGATTTTTTTTCAACAATCGTGGTTTTATCAGGAAATTTTAATTAAAATATTTTACTTTTCTTGTAGCTTTACAAAAAAAAATATTCACACGCAACTCATTTCGTTTTTTCTTAAATTTTTTTTTATATCTTAAGAAACATATTAAAAACTAAAAATAAAAAAAAAAACTTAAAGGTATGCAAATCACTTTCAGTCTCAACATTTTCAAACACAGAAAAAAACTCCAGTTCCCATACCCAAAGGAATGATAAGAACAAATAAAAAAAACACATCTTCCTTAGTGTCTCTGTCTACCTGAAACAAAAAGTCGTACGTAACATGGACCACGGTCAAAATCGTTATCCCTTTTCTCGCGACGATGACGACGCAGACGTCTAACATAACGCAAAACAGCAAAAGCAAAATGCCAACAAAAACCAAACAAAAAAAAACTTGAATCTAAAAATCCATGTGCGAGCAAAAAAAAAATTAAATTCTTAAAAATCGAAAGGGTTATCCAATTTTTTTCTGCCATAAAGTTTTTTTTTTATTTTTGGGTAAAAAACCTAAGAAAAAAAAACTACCAAAGCCGACCCCGAGTAGGACGGACCCCTTTTGTTTAAATTTGTTGGTGGTGCTGCTGCTCGCCGCCAAGCTGTACCTACCTCGCCTCATCTGCATACAAATTTGAATGGGTCGAACAAAACGCAACCAATTTCGCCTGGAGTCGCTAATACTCGTTTTGACGAAACGTGAGATTTACTCATCACTATTGTCAGGATCAGGATTCAGTATTTTAGGAAATACAAAAACTCTGCTTGACGATAGATTCAGACTACCTAACTGAAACTAAATTCAGAGATTTTTTTTTTTAAGTTGAGCATAGGTTTTTTTTTGATTTTAGTTGAAAAACCTTTTTTTTTATCACTTTCGATTTTTTTATCTGCTGGTGAGCAATGGATGCGTCTCTCTGTTTGTTTGTATGATATTTAAATCTTTTTTAGCGTGTGAACTTGGAATGATCATTTTTTTTTTAGTAAATTGAATTTGCTTTTTTGGGAGAAGATGTTTTTTTTTAACTTAATTTGGGTGTTTGTGCGAAAGGGATAAGAAGATTTGATATGGGAAAGAATATAATACAAGAATGTTGAGGATGAAATGAAAAGAATAAATAATTGAATTAAGATAGTTTGTTTTATTTAATTAATACGTTAGAGAGAGTTATATTATTAAAATAAAATGTTGTTTAGTCTCTAAGGTTTATAAAATTAACCAAATTTGAACCCCAATAAACTAATAGCATTTTTAAATTAATTAATAAGTGTTTTTTGTTTCTTTTTAGCATCTAAACAGATTTTGAAAATTGTTGTTTAGCTCAATTCTTTACACGAAAAGTGTTCATACAATTATTTTTGGTTCAGATGAGAGGTGAAAGTGAATGTTAACTTATTTTTTTGGGAATGTTTATAATAAATATTATTAAAACCTATCTAATTGTTTTTGATATTATTTTTTTAAACAAAAATTATTTTATTTTAATTTAGAAATTGGTTTTGCAATTTTTCATACTGAGTTTAAATTTTTGTTTACATTTGTCTAGGTTAATATTTATCAAAATACTTAAACACAACGTTAATCTGCCATAAGCGAAAGAATTAATTTTGAACGGATCTTGAGTGCTTATCACAATTTTTGTTTGTATCAAAATGCTGATCCTTACATTTTTCTTTTATAAAACGCATTATGCCATCCTTGAAGAATTAATCCTTTCTCACAGCTTAAGAATTTCCCTATTAAACTAAATACAAACCCATCTGTCTTAAATGATCTTTCTATGCAAACGACTTGGTAATTCTTTCTTGAGCAGCATAAGTAGGCATGTACATATCCTCGCTATCAATATTAATTATTTAGTTTATCCAGCGAATGAACAAAAAAAATTCGTTAGTATTCTGACATTTGCTCACAAGGATCATTACTCTCACTTCCGTCTTTGCAGACATGCCAAGCAATTTTTTTTTTTAATTTTTCCCTAAGAAATTCTACGATAGTTCAGCGACCAAAGGTTCATTGTTTCCCATGACTGAGACAATATAATCCTTTAAATTTATTCCACACTGCAACTCATACGATAAAAAAAATTCATCAAAAAAAATCGAAAATCACTTATGGTCATAAAAAATGATCTTATGCAAACAAAAGGATCCCCGTTAAGAAAGTAGTATCCTTAGTCGCACCCATAATACACACATTCTTAATTCTCATACCGAGAATGCCGTTTTCTTCCACTCAGAGTATGCAAATGAATTTCTTAGGAAATGACCTTAAGCAGTTAAATACGCCGGGAAGCAACAAAAACAACGACGAAGTAGGGTATACCGTATCTACACCTAAAGACAATTCCGGTAATAGATGGAAAGGAAAACAAAAAAAAAGGACTCGATCACACACAAAAGGGTTAGGTTGTTGTATAGTGGTAGAGCTAGCTGGCGCTGGTTTTTATATCCTCATTACAGCCAGAGGTAAGATTGAATAAAAATGACAGAAAAATTGACCCTTTTATCCTTTTCTTGTTCAACAGCGTGCGGTGCGCTACGAAGGAAGCAATACGACAATGGGGTGAACCAAAATAACCTCATCCATATTATCTCTTCTCTGACTGATCTTTCCTCTGTGTGTTGTTGTTTTTTCTTATGATCGTATAATAGATGGTTTATCATTTTATAAGGGAAGGATAGGTGCTTTATGGTAAGAGCTCATATGCATATGAGATGGATCTACATATTAAATCGCGAAGAAGATGACGACGATGACAATGACTACGTGAGGTGTTTTTTTTTCTTGGTTAGTGTTTTGTAAATCTTGTGAGGATGAATATAAGGATCTTCTTTCGCGGTGTGCACCTAAAAATTATGTGCGTGCGTGCAGCGAAAGGATGATGATCCAGCCACTCGTTTTTTTGTTTGTTTTTTTGTTAATTTCAATGCAATGATTTTGCCTACTCCCAAGAACCTGGACTCTGGGAATTTTGGTTTTTTTCTTTCGTCTTTGACTATGAAATAATTTTTTTTACAAGTTCTTTTTTTTTGTTTATGATGTTAGTTGCGGATGATTTAAAAAAAATCATGGGAAAAATCTGAGTATATATTTTTCTAGTTTTGTGATGTTAGATGGTAATTAATTTTTTTTTTTTGTTTTGAATATTTGCTTAGGCGTACCTAAAAGTTTGATTGTTGGTAAAGATGGATGCTAAAGAAGCGAAGAGCAATATCAATTAATATTGCTTAAATATTTGTATAACGAAATAAAAAGTAAGAGTGGTAATACAAATATTGAAAAGGGATTGGAATTGTTTGCGTTTTATGATATTGTAAGCAGATTTTAAATTATGTACTAAGGTTTCTACTTTTAATTATGTATTACATTTGTAGAAAATCTCAGCTTTCATAAATACGAATTAATTTTTAATCTTATATCACATGTAGATGGTTCAATACAAATATGAAAAATGTTATTATAAATTCTAATGCTTTTTGATTTACATATATTTTTTGGATTACTTAGACATTAGCATACAAGCCCGAATATTATACGAAAAAGTTATTTTATTCAATTTTAATTTACAAAAGCACATCTATTTTTCATTATCACACACCAGCTATTGCTTTGGATACTATATATTCCGATTGCGTTTGAATTAATTTCATTCTAAAATTATTTTTTTAAGAGAGCAAATATGACACTAGCCTAGGCTCAAAGATGTAGTGTGGAGTTGGATCGGGAATCGCAAAGTCTTTTCGGTTAGCTGATTACTTTAGTGTCCATCCAGCAAAGCTGACAGCGACCAGAGAAGCATGCAAAAATATTTCAACATGGCCCAAAACAACATGTCGACAACCGCACTCTCTGAACTGGCCCAGCAATGCGTTGATGTGCTCGCCTTTCTAAATGTAGCCCCCGGAGTAATTCTTAAACGGTTCCAGATCACAGTGGCATTGGTGGTAATTAATGAGCTGGTGAACTGGCCAAGCACGGATAGGCCCTTGATAGCTCCTTTGCGGAAAGAATTGATAATTCCTTAGGAGGTATGTAGAGTAATAAGTAAAACTCAAGGATTCAAATCGTGGGTGGGACAGTTTATTAAACTGTGTTATATCTAGAACGATATGGTCCATATATAGGAAATCCCGAACCGCTACCCTGATATGCCGCCCCAGAAAACACATAGCCAGGGTCGTGGGAACAAGCAGAGATCAATGGACAATAGAAAAGCATGCGACTTTTGCTCTTTTCCTCTGAAAATATCCGTTCTTGCCAGAAAAAGAAAGAATCACTTAGAAAGACTTTCTATAATGACATTGCACTTTCGTTCATCTTTCTTAAAGTGACAAAGTGGGCTTAGGAACGCGTGGCAGTTGCAAACTGTATTCTACTGAAAAAAAACTGAAACTCCAGGGGCACTGGTAAATATATGTTTTCGTGAAAATTTCAACGTAACCCATCGTTGAAATGTTATCAATTACTGTCTACACAGGGCCGAGTCTGGCACAGTGTGGTCTGATCCAGGAGTGGAGTATGATTTAGCCGTCCGAAAATCCCTATAAGACTGTTTCCCGAATCAAAACCACAACCCCATCATTTCTTAATTGACGTGCTATTAAGGACAACTAAAATTTCACAATCAGCTTGTGAACCAAAAATAAGTTCAAACAAAAGGGTTTAGTTCCGAACTTGAAAAAAGCTTTGCATTGCTTTGAGTGAATTCCAACAATAAAAACACCTTTTGTCACCCACGATTTGTTTTATTCAAAGAAAATGGTAGTTAAACTTTGAATGGATAATATCTTAACCGTATTATTATATTTTGCGTAAATGTGTTTGGTTTGTGTACTAAAAAAATCTTCCCTTCCCTGGAATTACGCCAGTATTTTTTGGGAAAAAGTCACCATGAAATTGTTGCTCTTTAAAATTAAAAAAAGGCGGCAATTTTTTTGGAAAATAAATTACTTATATTGAAAACTATCTCAGAGTCAAAACGCTAAATGAATTTTAGAAAAAAAAGCACAAAACATTCTGGCAGAAATTTCAAGATTTATTTTGGAAATTACATCAGAAAGCGTAATTATTTAAAAAATAAATTGCACGACAGGATCGCACGTCTTATTACTCTTATCTTCGTTCATATCGTAGCCACAAGATTTTTAGTAGAAAATATAAAAATATATTTTTTTAAATCGTTTTTTACTTAATTTTTAAATATACAAAATTTAATTAATACTTTTTAAAAAAAATTTGTGAATTTTAGGTATTTAATAATACAAATTTAACAACATAATATCAAGAATAATTATCTACCAATTTTTGAAATATTGAATTAAAAAAATTGGACCATTTATGATAAGATCGAAAATTAAAAAAACTGTTCTATGGCAGGTACCGTTATCAACATTTTAATTTTAAAAAAATTTAAACCAAAATATAGTCTACTCATGTATTAGTGAACTGACTTTTTGTTTATCAACATCCTTAAAGCCGTTTTCGAGAAAACAAAAATGTACCATTTTTTTACAAAATATTGTGCGGCAGGTAGCGTTATTCTTGGGGCAAGTTTAGAGAAGCGGTTTTTTTTGTTTGAATTTAACTATATGCCTGTAAGGCCTAAGGTCTTTTTTTAAATGCAACCTGAATTGCACGGCACTAATTTGGCACAGTGGATTTGAGAACCAGGTATTGACTGTCTCATTTTAACCCATAAGAGGCATCCAATTAAAATTGTAGGTATAGAAAAGAATGCGCCAAGCGTGGGGATCGAACCCACACGTCTTAGTTACTAATCCCGCACTTTATCCACTTCGCCATTGCCACCCCGGTTAAGGCTTTAGATCGACCTACAGACATACATACGAAATTGCGGGACCCACTTTTCTCATGTTCTATTTCATTTTAATGTGAAGTTTGATTAAAATCTCGCGTTTGATTTTTTTTCCATATCCAAAATTTATGTAAGTTATAGCAAGAAAAATCTAGCTCTCGTGGCAAGTGAAATAAAGTCAATTATGGATGCATTTAATAATTTGTCAGTATTAAAAATTCCAATTGAATACTATCGTATTCTTCTTGTCTGGTTAGATTCCAAAATAGATCCTTCGGTAAAAAAACAGTAGCTGTCTAGTCTGCTTCATTGATTTCAAAGATCTGAACTCCCGTTTCTAGGTCCTCTATTTCGATTATACAGAGCTCAGTTTTCCACTTGGATTCAGTTGTGAGGCAAGCGCAAACGTACTCCTTGGAAGTTGGTCAGCTTTCAGTTATTATCTGTTATTTGCATTTGGAATTAATTAAATATAAGAATTAATCGCAGAGCATACATTTGTATGTGGCAAATTCACAAATCATCATAAAGAGTTTTCGATTTTTTGCAAAAGATATGCACGACAGTGCTGTTCCCTATTTTTATAAACTCGTTTTTCTGATCTTACTACCATTTCTTTAAGTGACAAAAAACTACAAAACACTTTCTGAAAATAAAATAGATATATAACTATAACTTTTTTGGCTAGAAATAAAAAGAGAAATAATTCTTCTGCATATCCCAATCATAATTTTCCGGCGATGGTAATTAAATGCCGAAAACAAATATAACAAAATTGAAAACAAATACCTGTCTATCTTTTTAATTTTTTACTTTGATCTGCATTTTTATTTTATATCAATTATTTATTTATCAAAATTGTTTCTAATTTAGCCGCAATATCCATTTTATTTGTCTTCAACGATTATTCTCAAATTGTGTAAACATAAAAAGTGCAAAACAATATTTGTATTAAAAGTATCAAGATGTGTTTTATCTATACTCTTCGATCTCTTCTCCCTTCTCTATTCCTTCTTTTGAATACAACCGCCATTGTATGACAACTATCGAAAACCGATCGAAACACTTCAATACCACAAAGCAAATCAATAATGAAGATGATAAATTTTATACTTCGCAAACAACAGAACAATGTATGGTATTTTATTGCTAAAAATCAACCCCTCATCGAAACAGGACAATATAAAATCATTATTATCGAGTGATGATGTGATGGCATCACGTCTATTGTTATCCTCCAGGGAAATTCGCAAGCAACAAACCTCTTTTATAACATTTTAATGATATTTTGAAAACAAATCCTACAAATCGCATTGTGCGAATTGTGATCTTTTTGCATTAGTTTCATAAATCAATAAGCCCTCTCTGTGTGTTAAAAGAGATATCATCATTCGATTGACATAAGGGGAATCCTTTTTTTTCTTTTGTGCAACAACGATTATTCGATTATGCAAATATGCCGTGCTTTAACTAAGGAATAGACGAGAATCTTAAGTGTTTTGAAAATGTGCATCCTTTTTCGCATTTCTTCCTTTCGATTTGAATTTGCATATTTTTATCATCTTTGGGTGACTTAATTGATCTTTGGCAATATAATGTGGTGGGCCTGAGAGACATCTTGTGAAATAGAAGTTTTAGCAATTCTTAAGCGCCCTTTAACATTAAATTCTAAAATTTTGCATAATCTCTTAACAACTAATTAACAAGCAATCGAAAATGAAAGTGTGAGAACAATTTCACCTATTTTAACAAAAGCCTATTGTCAGAAACAGAAGACACACACAAAGCAGAGGCCTTATATGAACGCTGAGTAGGACTTTGCATATTTATTTATCAATATTTTGGTTTACATGTTAATTTATGTTTTATTAAATATTTCATTGTTGTGTTTGTCTTTTAATTTTAGTGGTTGCAACATCCCGTCCCAGCAATGAAGCCGAAGTGCAATTATATAGGGTTTTGCAAAGGGCAAGCTTATTGGCATACTATGATACTCTGCTCGAAATGGGTGGTGATGATGTTCAACAATTGTACGAGGCTGGTGAGGAAGAATTTTTAGAAATAATGGCTTTGGTTGGTATGGCATCAAAACCATTGCATGTAAGGAGACTACAGAAAGTTCTACACGAATGGGCTAATAACCAAGCGATGTTTCAATCTACGTTGCCTTCTGTTGGTAAGTTTTCTACATTTATTTTTAATATTAAAATACTCAAAAATAATTTTTAAAAATATTTTTATATTATATAATTGGCAATGGTGGATGTTTTTTTAAAACAATAGATTCCCAAGTGTTATTTTTAGACTTTAGAATTTTTTTGCATGATGACAGACAGACATTTACGACTATTATGACTTAAGCTAATTTTACAAAATATATTTCTCAATGATAGGTTATAGATCATATTCCCTGTATTACAAAATTTGTACTGACTGCATACAAATACACTCTATTATTTAATTTTAAAGTGTATGTGATTTTTTTTAATACATATTTCTACTTGTCTCGGAGAAATACTATGTTTAATATTTTATCAATTGCAAACCAATTTGTATAAGTGAAAAAAGAACTATAGTTAAGACTACAAATATAATTTAACTAAGAGTTAAAATTAAATCCAAAATATAAGCGGCATTTTAAATTTTCATCCACCAAAAAAATGAACAATTTTTAAAGAACATTTGATATTAAAAATCTATTTCAAACAGCTACTAGTTGGCCCGAAAAATATATAACCCCCAGTTTCACAGTGTTAGCTTAAACTCAACTTTTGGTTTTTAAACTTCAGATCAACAATTTATTCGGTTTCACAGTGTCGTTTAAATATTGAACTGAGTTCAATTTGTAGTTTAAGTTAACCGGGATTATTCTGCCATTCAAACTTCAGTTCAGCTTTTGTATTTTATTTTCTTCAGAAAATATTTTTAACAAAAGCAATTGTGTATCAAAATGTTATCGAGTTGTGAAAGTGATTTTGAATATTATTTTATTTAGTATTCTCGTTTCGCTATCGGTGACCAAAATCAGAATAATGACGGTACTTTGAAACAAAATAAATCTTCTTTATTGTTGTTTCGCGTATTTTTTGTATCAGAGAGAGAAAAGAAAGACAAGCAAGAAAAATGCTACCAACTATTCTTCATAAAATCTAGTTAAACGAGGTTCAACTGATCTGAATATCAGATTTCAGTCTGCAACCGGACGAGTTAAACCAAAATTTTAAGCTCAGTTTAAGGTTCATTTGATCTTAAGTTTAAGCTCCCACTGTGAAACTGAGGATAAGATTTAAAATAAATTTGTTTGTGATCGATATCACAGTATCTGAAAACCTATTATTGTAAAAATGTGAACAAAGTAAAAATAACAAAAAAAAAAAACTCAAGACTTATTTCCCAGCATAATAAATTAAAAATCACGATAAATCTCAGGACGATTTAGTTGCATTTCGATTTCGATGTTGGGTATCATTGCAAAGAAATTTTAAAATTGTTTATTTTTAAAACAAATTGATCTGTAAAGCAACAGATATTCGCGCCATAATGAAAAGAAGCGTTATGTGCATTTTTAAAGAAACATTTTTGTTTCGAGCACGATCATTCAAACTCGCGATTAGTTTCGACTGATGATCCATTCGCCAATTTTCTTTTCATATTCCATTTTTTTTTAGTTAAATTCAATTTATTATTGGCATTTGGACTTACCAAAATCACAATTGAATTTAAAGTTTACTACAGCAATATTCTTCCTCATTAATCAACTAATATTTATTGTGAATCTCAAGGTAATCGATCACAGGACGAACTTTTAGAGCAGATCATGCAAATTGAGAAGTAAATCATAAAAAATCAATCCAGTTGTGTGCATTACCTCAAAAATTACGAATTAAAAACCTTTTTTTTTTGCAATTTGTAAAACTGTCTAAAATAATAATATTGACACTTAAAAGTTTGAATGATCACTTTTTAATATCAAAAATTTTAACTAAATAAAACAACATTGAATTGTAATTCCATCGAAACATTTACCATTTTTATACTATCCTCCATTGCAAATTGCAAAAAAACTAATCCTATATTACCAACTTCTTTTATCTCAATTTGCAATAAATAATATAAGATTTGCAAATTTGAAGCATGGTGGATGTAATTTGATTATTTTTTGGTTGTAAATTTTTTGACAATATCAAACAGAGCGACTGCAATTTTTAAGAACCTTTGAAAGGAAAAATTTTCTGTATGGTGTACCTGATCTTCTTTATTCTGAAAGTATATAAATTTGTTTTTTTTTTCTGGAAACAATAAGGAGTGCTTTGGTTTTTACTTGTATCTTTCTCTTTGTGCTCGTATAAGAACTGAATAAGTTGATGCTTACGAATTATTCATTTACATTTTCAAAATATTTCTAAGTTTTTTTTCGGTATTTCTGAACTGATACCGATACTTCTGATCAAAAAATAGGCGTGTTCCACGTAAAATAAATATATGAGCGCTTAGAGGAATCTGATATATTTTAAGTGGTACAACAAATTTCTAAAGGCCGCGGCGCCGAAATTTTTGGTAGACATTGCCGGGACAAAAGTATCTAACATTTTATTTGTGAAGCAAGCCGGCGCGGCAGCGGCCCGCGCGCGGTTCGTTTTACAGCCATATTGAAATTTTTCGTGGTGTCGAAATATATTCAATTTTTTTTTTGGATTCAAATTTTTTTTTTGAGTTTGGTTGTATGCAAAGTTTTTTTTGGATTTAATTGTTTTCGATTTATTGCGAAAATTTATAATTTCTTCTTGCAATGCACGAGATTTAAGCTTTTAAGAGCTGGGCGGTATTGTAAAAACTTTCGGTTTTCTAGCCATAGGACTGAGACATGGGGTTCAGAGGTACTCAAAATGAAACCAATAGATCTTTTCGTACAAGAATCCGCAGCATATAGCGCCTTAAGGCTAAGCCAGGCTAATACCTGGAAAAACAGCACAATATGACACGCACGGATTCTTCAGAAACACCTGGGTGATAGTATTATTACAGACTATAAAACACCCTAGCTTGACTTTCATAAACCATTTCAAACTTCCATTCCAAGCAGAGAAGAATGGACGAACAACCAACCCTACACCAGTGAATCAGCGACAGTAATACTGATGGCTCCAAAATGGAGCCACTTGCAACTTGTGACACTTACAGGAAAATATGGCCATGCTTCAACATGCAGAGGACTTGCCTTGTCTTCCTTTTCTCTTTCTGATATAAAAAACATACGAAACAACAACAAATGCTTTGTGCTGTTGACAAGCGATGGAGATTTATTTTGTTTCAAAGTACCGTCATTCTTCGGATTTTGGTCAGCGATAGCGAATCGAGAAAAATAAATAAAATAATATTCAAAATCAATTCCACAACTCGAAAACATTTTAATACACAGTTTTTTTTTTTATATTTTCTAAAAAAAAAAACAATACAAACACTGAACTGAAGCTTAAACGGCAGAATAATCTCGGTTAGCTTAAAACACAAACTGGACTCAGTTCAAGGTTTAAACAACACTGTGAAACCGAATAAATTATTGCCCTGAAGTTTAAACCAAGAGTGAAGTTTAAGCTTGCACTGTGAAACTGGGGATTAGTGTTCTACAAATTAGTAAATAACTGATTGTAAATCGCTTAATCTTTATCGCAAATTATGATTATTAGATGGTGTTTTTGAATTTATTTTCTTGAATTTATAAACTGCGCTAGAACCAATCGCATTACGCAAACCAACAATGGAAGCTTGATTTACTATTTTTAATATACCAAATCATCGCAAAGTAAATTTATTAGCTTGCATGTTTTGAATTTAAATTTTACAATTTTTGTTTCGATCTAAAACATTTCCTTTTTTTCTTTCAGGATTTGCCGAAGCTCCCATTCCTACCTATATTCCAGAGCCATCCACATCCCGTCCTAAGTTCACCATTTCTCCTGGATTCAATCCTACACCTCTCATCAGCACAGTACCAACATCTTCACAAATTGTATCAAACATTGTGCCCACACCTATTGTGCCACTGGGTGTTGGTAATATCACACCAACACACCCAGGTCTGTCCTCCCAAGTCACATCCAGCTCACCGCAATTAACGCCAATTTTGACGAGTTCACAAGTTGAACGAATTGCAATGGTAGCCGCTGAGATAATTACAAGGGAGCTACCACGCGGCGAACCGCGGGGTGAACCCCGAGCGCAAACATCCAAGAAACGTACCTCTAGAGAGCTGGACCAAGTGATCGCGATGAGTGAAAGTGATCCCCGCCGCATGGAAGAGATCCGTAAGTACTCGGCGATATACGGTCGATTTGATTGCAAACGGCGACCTGAAAAGCCTTTGACATTGCATGAAGTTTGTGTCAATGAGGCTGCAGCTCAGCTTTGCAAACTTATACCAGTCCTACTAACTCGTCGCGATCAGCTGTTTCCATTGGCAAGATCAGTTGTTAAAGAAGCTGGCTTCGGCCATTCGGCAAATATTGCCAGGTGTGGCTTAGGTCAGCCAGTACAGAGAACTGACGATAGCAGTCAGTCAGAGTCTACTGTCAAGAGATTGAGGCTATCGTCAACAGACATCACAAACCCTGAATACAAGGTGAGAATGTTACACTTTTAGGCTTCAAAATGAACTCGCTTTAAAACGCTACAAAAATTAGAATAACGCTTAATGCTTTTTTTTAAATTTTTTTTCCACAGCTTTTCTAAGATTGTTGATCTAACATTAATTTTGTTGAGGCTTCATTTTAGTTAATCATTGTGATTGATTTTAAAACGCTTTAGTAGGCCTAGAACGGATTAATTTACTCTCCATTAAAGGTGGTCATTCACGATGCGACAGTCGCAAAAATCTTGGTCGAATACTAAAAGTTCTACCGTGAATGGGCCTGGTCGTACATCGGACTACGCGACAATACACGGGCGCATTGCCGGTTGTATGGTAAAATGAGAATGCTTACGACACACACACACGCAACTTCACATATTTAAGGTATGTTTATAGTGAATGAGAAAATTTCGTCAGATTCATCATCCGGTGGACTCAGTCGCAACGTGAAAGGGTACTTGTGACCTGTGATACGACGATTGGTGCGGCTATCCGTAAGACCGTCGGTCGCATCTTGAATGGCTACCTTAAATTTTAAATACCTGTCACCAAAAATAGGGAATTTACGATATGTATGTGGAATTTAATTGTTTAACAGCGACTTTAATGCAGAGTGAATATATCGCGCCTTAGTTCCATTTCCTTAAGGCCTGTTTGCTGATACACAACTTAAGCATTTAAGTTCTACTTAAGAACTTATATGACAGTTTACGCAGAGGAAAAAGTAGCCATTAAGCGTTTTAAGTTGAAAATAAATATTTATGATTCGTATCAGCAAACGGGCCTAAATTGAAATTAAGTAGATATTTTTAATCAGTTGAACTTAAAAATGTATGAAACTTTAAACCTTAGCATATGGGCGTTTCAATGTTATTATATAAGTTTTTATGTAGGTTCCCATTTCTTTATCTTAATTTTAGTTAGTGCATGCGAATTGTAGATTAGTAGAATATTGTTGTTGCCAATATATGTATTTCTGTGATTGAATTATAGTAGTTTTTTTATTTACTTTTGTTTTGTTTTTTATATGTATATTTTATTAGCTTTATATTATACTGAAAAGAGTAATTTAGAAAATATGCATGTGAATTGGTATAAACAATTAAATATAAAGCTGTTTTATAATTAACAACAAAAATAAAAGTTATTGTTTTTGATGGTAGATTTAATTTTAGTAATTTTTCTAAATAAACTATAGAACCAATTAATTTTATTTATCTGTAGACTATTAAAACAAAAAATATATGAATTCAAAATTTAAAATTATAAAATATGGTGTTTCTTTTAAATTGTATTTTGCTTTGTGTAAACTTGGCGATTCTAATCGTTATTCTTAAATTGATTTGTAAGATACTAAGATGGTGGTCCAATAAATCGAATTCCGATAGGTGGCGCAAAAGTTTTCGCTTGCTATAATTTTTGCAAATGACTGCAAATGTAAATTCTACTTTGACATGAAGTACAACATACACGTCATCAAGGAATGTATTATGGGTGAATTATTTCGGTTGACGTTTGAAGCCATTTAAAAAAAAAATATTGCATTTTTCGAAAAAGTGACAGCGAAAAAAAACAAATTTCTGAGTTTAAACCTAGCACGCTGCTGATGTGAAACGAAAATTTTCGGTGATATCCACTAGGAGAGCGAAAAGCTAACGAAAACATGAACGGACAAATGTTCAAAAAAGAAAACAAAACCCATAATCAGAAAATAATCGAAAATAAACAAGCTGCGATGAATGAAACAATAAAAAAAACCGACTAAAAACTGAAAAGTGATTTGCCACATAAAATTAATTGGTCTGGGTAATAAATTGTCTGCGAAAAGTGAGTGGAGACTTTTTAAATTTCGTCATGGAACAGCGTATTGCAGAACCAACATTTTCGTTTATGATTTCGTTCTGTCATTTTTGTACGGGATTTTTCGTTTAACATGAGCAGTGTACTTGGCTGTAACACAAAACGTCACGAATTGGGAAAAACATTTTTGTAACAATTTTAAATGATTTCCTTTTCATGAAAATCGTTGCAATGCATTTTGGATAAATTCCTTATTTAATTTTCGATTTTGATATTAAATAAGAAACGTAAACGTTTTCTTAATGAATTTAATGGGTTATAACCTGTAAACCATTTACTTGCTACGTTTTTATTTCAATTGATCTAAAGTTTCCTAAAAGAAAAATGAACTGATCATTTAATTTTTCCATCAAAGCAAATTATTTTATGAGGAAAATTGAAACAATTTGTGTAATTCAGAAAAAAGTCGATAATTTTGTTTCTACAAAAAAAAAAAAAAAAAAAAAAAAAAAGATTTAGGTATATCGGGTACGACTGCCTTTGAAGAAAGCGAGCGTTGGGAAGAATTTAAAGTATTTTATAGGATATAAATATACCGAAGGAGATACATGTTCCTAAGCTTTGATTTTTTTATTACTGAACTTTCAGTGCATAACTAGTATAAACCCGAAATGATTGATTTTTCTACTGGCCAAATTTCGATAGCAAAATTCCGATTATTTTTTACCACACATACCTACATCGATAAATTTGTCAATATATAGTTATAAAAATATTATTATATGAGGTTAGCGTAATTATAGTTTCAGCCGACCATTCTTTAGAATATGTAAGTGCTTATTGATTGTTATTTCATTTGAAAAAAAAAGAACTTTTCTAAAACTAATAGATATTATCTAAAAGTTGTCGAAGCCACTCTGTTTACAGATCAGGAAAAAAACAATTTTATTACAATCGGTAGGTAGTGATGTTCTTCTTTGATGGCGGTGACATTGATATAGTCGTTTCCAATTGAAGATAATTTTTGGGTCAAAAATTGGGGCCTTCTTCGAAATGCTTCGAAGCCAAATCGACAAAGAAATAGTGTTGTTCATTAACTGTGAGCTCCATGGTCAGTTGGAATTTGGTCGGATACAGAATCGAGGTCTGACTAATAAATACTGTAAGGTAACATCTGAGAAGAACTAAGTTTTTGTTCATGGCGAGCAATCGAGAGCCTAATACAGATCTTTGGCTGAATGCTAGAATTTGACTAACAAACGTTGAGAAGTCCACTTCGGAAGCTCTTGCATTTGTGATTTGGTATCAGTGATTAAATAATAAACAAGATAATGGAAGCCAAATATAAAGCAAAATGTCCGCTACAGATTGCCAACATCAACTCGTTCCTATTATAACATTCTTATTCATTTAAGTATATCTTATATTTTTAATAAATCAAAATAAACCACTACTCGGAAGTAGGTGTTTCGTTTTCGCCACAAAACGCTATCCGCTTAGGGATTTTTGCTTAATCGGATACAATTATATGAAAAAATAAAAGTTGTTGAGTGCTATCGGAAATCTCGAGGTGAATTTTATTCCTTCGAAAATTTGTCTTCTGCAGTAAATTTTCCCCCAGCAAAAAATATCATTAAATGACAGGAAAATTCTGTTATAATGGTTTCGATTATTCTCGAATCAATTGCATTTCAAATTTTCTAAGGAGGAAAATATTTCCATGGCAATTTTTATTTCTGAAAACCACACTTCTAGACGAGTTTTGAGGAAGAATATAATTTGAAATATTAGGATTAGATTGAATTTTTATGTATTCCTTTTTTTGGAATTTAAAATATTATGCTTCATCTAGGCAAAACAGGCAAGGGGTCTAGTTTTTTTTTGTTCGTTGTGCAGCTTTTTGTAGAGCATTTTCCAGGAAATTATAACTGCTTTTTGACATTAACCAAAATTAATCATCGCTTAATAATAAATAATGCTGGCTCTCCGGAACTGCTTTTTTTCTTGGCTTCTTAATACCTACCCTCCGAGTAAGATTGCGTTTAATATTCATAATTATATAGTATATTCATTGAAATTTTATTGCACGATTTGTTTCAAAGGATTCGATGGAAGATTCCAGATACAATTTATTTACAATGTATCAGAAGTTTGCAAAACCACCATTCGACTTGTCTGATATAGCGAAGTTTTCGTAAGTAATGTAAAACGAAAGAAATAAACTATTTAACTATAATAACTGGTTTTAAATTTTTTTTTAGATTAACAAAGTCTGATTTTGAAGACAACGAAAATGAGGATTCTAGATATTCATTTAGTAATTCGAGTTCTCCACCACTGCCGGTAAGATTTATAATTATATAATTAACTTAACATAGCGACGCCTTAGTGCAACTATTTTTTGATTAAACAGAATTATATACTATATTATTCTTTCACTATTAATATATAATATCATAGGACAGGTTAGTGCCCAGCCAATTTCTGGCACTATACTCCTTTTTTACAGGATCAAACTCAGGCTATTTTCAGGAAATTTCAAACTCGCAACATTTGCTAAGCTCACCAGGCTTAGGCAACTTACCAAATTTCAATTCTTTAACATCCAGTGGTTGCCGAGATATAAGACTGCGAATTGCGAAAACCGTAACTGACTGACTCACCGACTCACTGATTCAATTATTTCCTGACATCGTAGAATCTTATTATTTCTCACAACTGTAGATCGTGTCGTGTGTACAAAGGAAATAATCGAAGATTGAAGATTTTTAGTTCAGGGGCCGTGGTAACCGCCCATTTTCATATAATTGAATTGATATAAATTACTTGTAGCACTTCTGATTAGATTGATGAAATATGGTAAAAAAAGTAATACATATACAATATATTGAGTATTTTTGATTGGTGCAGGATTATGAAATTTGGTAGAGCGGCCAGATTTCAGGTGTATACAAAGAAAAAGTTGAAATTATGAAATTTTTCATGAAGGGGCATTTTATCCAACCTTTTCTTATCAACTATTTTCATTCCAATTGAGCACTTCTAACTTATGAAAGTTGTTAGAGGGGTACGACTTGTAGTACATACAAAAGGCATAAATTGAAAGCTTACGTTTCCCTATAAGGATATTATTGGGCACTTATTCCACCCCCTTTTCCTGATAAAAAAAATCTTTGCAATAGTAGTGAAATCTATATACAAAAAACCTTTGCGTAACAAGTCACCCGTGTAAAGTAGTTAGATCTAAGTTCCAAGTTTATTAATATTAAATATAAAATATTTTAAGTAGAGTAACGAAGCGTTACAAGTTCCATTTCCAAACGATCGCCGAAAGCAATTCCATACGACCAACACGGAACCATAACACAGCAACAGCGTACGACCACGACCGACCCTTAGTCATGCGTACTTACCAGCAACACACTCGAGCGACATCAATCGACCTCAACACCAACCTAACATTTACGTTCGTCATTGTTACAGTTTACACCGCCTCAAAGCCTCGAATATATCAAGTAGAGGTAATGAACGACGACGAGAAAGAGAAGAAACTTGTACTGTACACTCAACAGCAAGCCTTGATTGCGTTTTTGGTTTTGCTGAGGAATAAGTTTCTCGTTGATCTCGACCGGCAGCCAGCTGGACGATCAATTTCGTATAACTTTAATTGGTACTCTGGTGTGCCATTTAAGGCGGACTTTTTGGTTATTAAAGAAAGATTTTCCCTTGGATTATCCCTTGGGCAGGAATTAGATTCCTAACCGTTTTTCCCCTCTTACTGCTCCTGAGTAATTTGTGGCCTTACCCGATTTTCCCTTGGACAAGCATTGGGCAGGAATTGGATTCCTAACCGTTCTTCCCCTCTTACTGCTCCTGAGTATGTTGAGGGCTTACCCGATTTTCCTTTAGCCTTGGGCAGGAATTAGATTCCGTTCTTCCCCTCTTGCTCCTTCTGAGTAAGTTGCGGGCGTGTCTATTCGCAATTCCCTGTCTGCTCCTTCTGAGCAGAACGTGGGCCTGCCAATTATATGCAATACCGTGTTATTTATCGTAAGTTAAAGAGCTTGTAAGAAAAATTGTAAAGAAAATATCGTAAGCAATAAAAGATAATTAAACCGAGTTCTAACCTTCTTAAAACCCGAGTTTTATTGTGCTTTCTTTGAGATGCCCTGGACACCAACGAGCTCACCTCAGCCTTTGAGAAAAAAAGGATCACAGAAAGAACCTAAAAATTATCAGAGAAATCTGATATTTAATGATTACAGACTTAAATTGTGTTGGCTCACTTGACAAGTTTTCTTTTATTACCTAATTACTCAATTTTGAAATGAAAACTTGCCAAGTATAACAACACAATTTATGATTTGTTTCAGTTGTACCTGTCTATTATGACGTTTTGTCCAATCCGCCGGTGTTGTTTGCCCGTTGTGGACAGCATCAGGTACTTCGTTTTACTGCTAGTTCCATCTTAGCCGATTCAGCTTCAATGTAAGCAAATACTCCAGTGACAGCTCGCTGGGTTCTGCCACTGATGTCCATGTCGTCAGAGTATTGTAGCAATTGCACACACTTGACAAAAAAAATCCAGGACAGTTACCTTGGGACTTTCTTACAATTTTTTCAAGTTTTAAGTTGAAGAAATCGCACGATAGCGTATCACATTGTCGGAATCCTTTTTTGACACCAAAGATTTTGTAAAGTCGATACCAACCTTGACGGGCACCGAGAGTTCCCTACCGTCAATCTATTTTTATTGTTCCGAGGCGGTCAAAAGTTGCAAAATAAAAGAGAAAGAGCTCCACAATCGGCGCTCTTTTATATTCGTCTCCGAAGCATTCTTCTTACCATGAGGCGTTCCACAATCTTAAATGGCGCTGGAATTTCCGGAGCACCAGATATCCCGAAGGGTTTTGACGACATATGCCTAAATTATATATCAAACATCGGATTTTTTTCGAAGTCGAGAGATATTACAATTTTTTTTTCTATAAATTCTTACTCCACCACTACTTTATCTCTAAAGGGTCTATATTAGATTATTGGATCGAGAACAAAATTTTACCTACAGTTTTTTTAGTTTTGATATTGCTATCCTCACTTTATTTTGTTCAGGTGGACAGAATCACATAATATATTTTGAAATTAGTCGAGTTTATCATATATACTGATTATATTAGATTTTGTTCCCAGGTTTTGAGAGTCAAGACCTAAAAGGAATGCACTTTCTTTTTATTTTTAATTCTTCCAGATGAACGACAGAGAGTTTTTCGACAGCGGCCGTGATGAATCGATAAAGTCACCTCAAAAATCATCCGCTGATACCATAGCAACATCTCCTTTGGGTGTTCAAGTTATAGCAGCTTCAGGTGGACATATAATTGCGGTGGCAAATCCTGCTCTTGCCATGAGTCCAGCATTGAATGAAGCCATAAATACTATAAAACGTGAAGCAGACTCCCCAGAAATATGATTAATTTAATCCTTAAACTCTAAACCTCCAACAGCCTTAAGTGACTTATACAAAAAAATGTACATAACCTATTATAATAGATTTTTAAAATCAAGTTAAGACTTTAAAAACCGTATGGCTTACAAGAAAAAAAAACATCTAAAACCACACAGTGCAATAGGTTTAAATACAAAAAAAAGACGATACAAAAAATAAATTATTAAGACAAGATAAACATTGACTGAAAATGAGAAAAGTGTTTTAAACATCTTTTTTTTTCCTAAAGCAAAAATAAATTGTTATTTCAGTGTTAAAAAATATGAGTACTTAATTAAAATAGGTCACTATGATTAAAAAATAAAATAACAATAAAATAAAGTGCCTCTAGAACATAATAATAAGAATAACAAAAATAACTGTTTTTCTATGAAAACTATAAATAGACTGTGATGAATAGATAAAAACAACAAATAATAAGCTTAGAACTATTACCAATATTTAAATACAACTATTTTGTAAGACTACATAAAATATGTATATACAAGCCATATATATCTATACTTTATACCTATAAATATAAATAAAACTATATAAAAGTTATAGTTAAAAAAGTTTAATAATTTTTTTTTATTTTCGTGAAGCCGATATTTCTAACTAATGTTGAAGTATCCTTCAATCATTTTATAAACCATTATTTTTGATCGAATAATACAAATTTGTAAGAACTAAATCTAGGGACACTAATTTTAGAGTATTATTTTATTAAAAAATTGCACATTCCACACGGCAGTCACCTAAGTCCTATACTTTTTTATTTTTTTATTAATAAACGGTGGGAAACCAGGAATATTTGGTGGCACCAATAATTGTTAATGGAAGGGACTTTATTATAATCGAAGAAAAATCACAATAAAAATATTACTTATAGTTATTCTTATATAACTATTATCTAATATTTAATTTAAACAAAGTAAATAATTGGCAAAGGAATAAGAAAATACAATACACGATAACATCGTCTGCACAAGATTCTTAGTAGAAACTGCTAAATATATTTCTTAAGTCGTTTTTCAACAAATTTTGTCTGTACAAAATTTCTTTAAAATTTTACTGAATAAAATTTGGTATGGTGATATTATGCAATTAATAATATAAGTTAAAAAACATTTTTAAAAAAAAAAACTATCTGTTTTTGAAATATAAAATTTTCAAAAAAAAAAAGAAAAATAAATACGAGTATATTTTTTTTTCAAAATACAAAAAATAATTTTTCGAAAATTTTGGTATGCAATATTTTTTAGAAATCAAAGGACCTCTTAATTACTTAAGATGGTAGAAATAATTGTATGACAGGTACCGTTAGTTTTGGGCCTAAAAAAACGTTTCAAAAATCTATTTCAGACTTAAACCGGGACGGAGACGGGAGCTACTTTTTTGGTGTTCTCTTTCATCGAAATATCAACTTTTTCCATTTCATTTCATTTATTTCAAAAAATATACAGTTACAAAGATACATTAAGATTTAGATCTTTTAGAACATCTAGAATTAAATAACATATAATGTATAGGCTCTAACATAAGAAATTGAAATGCAAAAAATACAATAAAAATAATCTTAAAAGCTAAAAGTTTAATTCAGGATATATAAATTTATATCAAGAAAAGAAGCTACATATATGCAATGTACAAAGTATTTAAAATATCTAATCTATTATTATATTTGATTCGAAAAGTGCAAAAATAATTTCCTTTTAAAAGCTGTCGGTGCGGTAGTTCCTTGCAATTCACTTGGAAGCAAATTCCATACCCGAATTGCAGATACATAAAACGAGCGTTCTGCTATGACGCGTGTAAAACGTGGGATAATTAACTTGAGTCCTCTTTGAGACTGTGCAAACTGTAGCATTTCACTGAGGTAGATAGGACATCCATTGTGGATGACATCATGGAGTTTTACAACTAGCCTGTACTGAAGGTACCTATAAAGATTCATACCAAAGAGTATGCTGTAAATGTGAAACCCTAGAGTATCTTGGAATACAATAAATAAAACGACATTTAGTTTACGCTTACACTCGCAGTCCAAGACCGGATAGACTATGCAGTTGAAAATAAAATAAGGCATACTAAGTGACTTAACGAGATGCTTTTTCATATCAGGTGCTAATAAGTGTGAGGAAGATCTCAACGTACGAAGTCCAGAGTAAATATGTCTAATAGTGTCTGAAATTGCTCTACGGCAGCTAAGATTATTACTTATTCGGTACCCCAAGTATTTAACATTTTCCAAATAACCAATGATTCCGTCATTAAGAATAACAGAGGGAAAATCATCTGGATTCAGCTAATTTCTAGAGCATAACATGACAATAGACTTCGCCGGATTAAGTTTCATACTATTAGCATTTGACCAAATGAGAATATAACTTAAATCTTCATTTAATCTCTCAATACAGTCCTCCATAAGTCCAATTCTACGAAAGATGTAAAGAATCACATCATCAGCATATAAATGAATTTGACAATAACGAACCACGTGGGGAAGATCATTAATATATAGTGAGAACAATAGCGGACCCAATACTGAGCCCTGGGGTACACCCATATTTGTTATAATCGGGCTAGATAAACTCACTTCAGTTTTAATTCGCTGTACTCTATTTTTCAGATAACTGCACAGTAGCGCAAGTGAAGAGCCATCAAAATTAAAGTTCCGCTTAAGTTTAGAGAGAAGTATAGAATGGTCAATACAATCAAAGGCTTTAGAAAAATCAAGGAGTACCATGACGCCAACATTTCCAGCATCTAAAGCAAATCGGAAGTCAGACGTAACTTTTATTACAGCAGATTTACAGCTGTGCTTACTGCGAAAACCAGATTGCCATTGTGAAAGTAAATTGTTTTCATTTAGATACGCCTGAATTTGATCAAAAATTATTTTTTCAAATACTTTACCCAAGAAAGACAAAATACTGATAGGCCTTTATTCAGATGGGTTGGAGGGGTTGTTTTTTTGGAACTGGTATTATGCTGGCAAATTTCCAAGCATCAGGAAATTGAGTGCTATAAATACAAAAATTTATTATATGAAGTAGGTATCTGGTTACAATAGGGAATATAAGTTTTAAAAATTTTGTTGAAATATCATCAGGCCCAACACCATTTGATTTTACAGACTTAAAGGAATCAAATAATACACTGGTGCTTATACAGTCAAATGAAAACGAATTTTCATCGCTCTCCGACAGACTAAAATTATATTGATTACGTGCAGATGCACCTGAAAAAGCTGGTATCAAAATATTTGACATCACTTCAGCACTAAACGGACATTTACTTTTATTTTTGTCTTCCTTTATACCAATTTTTTTCAAATTCCTCCATAATTCCTTAGAGCTAAGAGACGGATGAAGTTGCTCTAATAAGTACGCATGCTAAGAATTACGAATTAGCGAATTTACTTTGTTACGTGAAAAAATATACTGTCTCTTATTAAAATCTGTTGGATTATTCTTAAATCTCCGGAAAAATGCTCTCTCTCCCTAATAAGCATCCTTAAGTTGCTGTTAAACCAGGGACATCTATTAGCTTTTACTACTTTAGTAACAACAGCACATAAACATCATACAGACGTGTTAATAGATTGTTAAACAATGAAACTTTAGTATTCACATCCGATGAAAGATAAATCTCATTCCATTCGAGAGTCCTGAAATTTGCCTGTAAGTCTTCGTAATTAAAGTCCCGATATGATCTGAAACTAATTGTACGACTGACATTTGTTCTGTCAACATCAAACTTATAAGAGCAAAAAATGAAATCATGTATAAAATCTGAAGTTGGTCTAATTTGATCCTTTCCTAGAATTTTGGACCTAGAGCTAGTCAAAAACATGTCTAACAGAGATGGGTTTACTTCAGACTTAAAGCAAGCCGGCCAACAGGTATTAACAACTGATACGCCCATTTTATCACAGAAATGGTTAAAAAATCTTGTAGTACTGTTGTTGATTAGAAAATTCACGTTAAAGTCACCTCCTATCAATATGTTCCTGTATTTTGAACCCAGTCTAAGTAACGTTTCTTCAAACTCCCGAAGGTTTTCTTCCTTGAACATACTAGGGGGACTGTATAAAGCTACAAGTAAACATTTTTCAAACGAATTCCTTACTTCAACGCAAATATAATCAATATTACATCCAATTGACCTAACAACTGTAGAAGCTAAAATATGTTCACGAACATAAACACAGACACCACCCCCAACCCTATCTTTACGATCATTTCTGTGAATTTTGAAACCAAAGCTACTAATGCGTCTGATACATTGCAATTCAGGGACGATTTCGACACCATGACAACATCCACCTTAGAAGTACTAAAAATTTGATTCAGAACACACCGTATACCATCAGGATCTGTACCAAAAACCATACTTGATTAAATAATAATTTGAAATAACCATCACCGCCAAACTCAAAATAGAAATTATTTGCACTATAATACTTATCGGAAAACGTTATTGAAATAGATAAGTAGAAATATAATAGAATTCATAAATAAGATACATAAATAAATTTGAAAAAAATAATAGAGAATTGTATTGGAAGCGTTTAATAAAACACATTTTAAAAATAATCATAATGCTAGTTAAAAGCCCCTCTCAAACCTAAGAATTTTAATTTTTAATTTGGAAAAGATGGAGATATAAATTACGTATAGGCAATAAAATAAAGCTAACTAATAAAGATTGACAAACTCTTGCACACCTACAACAGCACCAGTAGCAGAAGCAGCAACAACCTTAGTACTCGTAATTATAGAATCAGTATGCGAAGGGATCTCATCCAATTCTTTGTCATCATTCATATCAACAGCAGCAACAGAATTAAAGGTATCGGTAGTAGGAACAACAAAACAGTCATTTAAGTGGCGAAAAACTTTAAGAGAATTTATGCCAGTGATACAAATAGGCTTTTTGTTCATATCATTAGTTTGTCTAACATAGACCCTCCCTCGTCTAGTAAACACAGAGTGCAGAAATCCGCTCTTCTTGAGCTCGTTGGCTATACGAAAAATTTCATGATTGTTTTTTGTTAAGCTTTCATATACTCGCACAAACCTATTTCCTTTAAAGCCAAGGTCACTCAATGTAACAGCTCTGGAATTTAGTTTATAATAAGCCGTTGCACTAGTCAAAACATTGATTTTATCTTGTGCGTGCGGTAGTTTGACGATGATTGCACTGGTGGTAGAGTTGTTTTTCGGTTTAGCGCGGAGAACGTGAATCGGTTGCGGTGGTGCATGGTTGATCAAAGTGCAGAAACGTTGAAAAATACTTTTCAGATTTTCATTTGCAAAGAATGGAATACCATGAAGCACAAGATCACCAGAAATATTATTTCTCGCGATTGCATCAATTTGGAATTTCAGCATTGTGTTGTCTTTTTCCAACATATGTGCTTTAACGAAAGTTAGTTCTTCTTATTGTGAGTCCAATCTGCGTCCTTGTTGCTCTAATGTGTCAATTCTGCTACCAATTGTAAATAGAGAGTGATTATAAGAGTTGAACCTGTGGTTAAATAAGTTTTCGAAGTTTTGTCCAAAGTTTTAATTTTTGAATGAAAATCACTTCGATTTTGTTTATTCGAAGAGTTAAGTTTTCACACATGGTATTTAATTCGGCTTTTAATTGTGTAACAATAGATTCAGTTAAAGTTTTAGTGAGCGAATCAAAACGCGACTCGATTTTGTTCCACAATTGAGTTGGACCTGAGTTAGTTGCAGGGGAGTTCGTATATGAAGGGGGAGTATTTGAGTGCTTTTCCGTCGACCTGAGCTTTCTTTGCATCTCAAGTGATTTTGGGTTGACATTTCCAGTTATTTAAGTTTGTAGGAACAAAATTGCAAAGTAAAATTACAAATTTAAAAAACAAGTTTTCATTTTCGGAAATATAATTTTCTATGTGTAAATTTCAGTGGTAAGTAGATTTAGACTTTATTTATACTTTATTGCACTTTATATAATTTAAAAGGACTTTTTTAAAGAAATTAACAAGAGGATTTTGCAGAGCTAATTTTAAGCTACGCTTCTTTGCACATATCACTCAAACATTAATCAAGTTTGATTAAAATCTCGAGTTCGTTCTTTTTTTCAAAGCAAAACTTGCACTATAGTAGTTATATCGCAAGTAAAAACGTATCAATTCTACAAATATAATGAAACTACATACTCCCGTATTCTCCTAACCACTAAAATGTCTTTGAATGTTTTTCCACCTTTATAAAATTAATTTTATAACTTTTACCTTTCTTATATTAATTTATTAGTTAATAATAAAAAAATATTTGAACTTTTCTTTTTTTTAAATATTTTTTTCGGTTCTTATATTTAAAAATTAAGCTTAATTAATTTTTGTTGGCAAGCAACGTTACAAAGGAAGTTCTTATGGAAAATTATTATGTTTATATATGTACTTGCAAATAGATGCAATTTGGAATGATTTAAATTGTCAAATTAGGAAATGAAATCCCAGTTCCCAGTGTCTAAGTGTATGAGAAACGAACAATATCCGTACTAGAAATGTTATACTAATGTTATTAATAGGGCTGGCAACGAGACCGAGACTAGTCTCGGTCTCGTCTCGGTCTCGGTCTCGTCAACGAGACGAGACTCCTTTAAAAGTACCGAAGACGAGACCGAGACGAGGCCGTATTTTTGGTACCGAAATTCGACGAGAGTCTCGCTGGTCTCGGCGGTCTCGGTGGTTTAGTTTCGGTTTTCGCTAAGAAAATTTTGTTTTTATTTCATTATTTTTTAGTATCTAATCATGTTCAATTTTTATAATATTCACAAGTTTTTTTTTTGCGAAATATTATATGCGCGTTAACATATCAAACCATATATGTATGTACATAGTTATACAGAAATAGGCGCATTGCGAAAATCCAGAGAAGAATACGTACGATTGAAAAAAAATATTTTAAAAACGTCAAAATATACAGTCCTATTCTGTTAAACGTTCACGTGAATATCTGTATTCTGCTATCCGACGGAAAAAAACGAATTGTTTCAAAAAGTACATAAATTTCGATCAAAAATAAATTTTAACAATTAGATTCTCTTAAGAATTAAACAAAAAAAAATATTAGTAAACCTTTTGCCGATTAAAATGGATTAAAAAAACTGTACAAAATTCAAATTTGATTTTGGAAATACGGCTCTTCAAAGGTGTTTGATAACGTTACTTCACAGCCTATTTTGTACGTTATCACACAGCTTTGAAAACAAAATTGGCACAAAATGTAAGCCATTCGGAGCGGTTTCATACGCAACTAAAAAAATTCAACTTAAAATCATAGTTATCGATTACTCGTTTCAAGTGAAGTCTATGGCCTTAGCTTCATGGACCCACTTACTGCAGAACAAAATTTCTAGTTTATGATTTGTTTAGCATAAGCAACGTACAATGATATATCATTATTGGATTCATTCATAACTGCCAAGCACAATAAACTTGGAAAAGACGTGCAGATGCCAAGTTTGACCGAATTCTTGAGATCCATATTGTACGCTGATTTTCACCAAGTTTCCCAAACTTGGGCTTTTTTCTATGGGTTTTGACAGCTAAATGTGAAAATTTGTACCAATTCGTACGATTTTTCACGCTACCAAACACTAAAATCGGAGCAATCCTTCAATGGATTTTGACAGCTCATGGCTCGACAGGTAGGCGACGAACTATATTTTGACGTTTTGATAATATTTTTTTCCAAATGTCATACAAGAGGCTTAAAATCAACTTTTTGAGGTAAAATTTGAGTTTTGTAGAGGATTTGTAATCCATATAAATTGGAGCGATGCTTCAATGGATTTTGACAGTTCATGACTTCACAGGTAGGCAACTTACTATATCTTGACATTTGAATAGTATTTTTTGTTCAAATGTCACCCAAAAGGTTTAAAATCAACTTTTTAGGGAGCAATAAATTAAATCGCAAAATTTCGATTTTTTGAGGTAAAATTTGAGTTTTGTAGAGGTTTTTTTTTTAAATTCATTTAAATCGGAGACCTCCTTAAATGGTTTTTGACAGGTTGTGGCTTGACAAAACCGGAGAATTTATTTTTAAAAAAATAGAGCGTTGTATGTAGGTAATTTTTTTTTAAATATTTTATTTGTTTTTGCTATGAAATATATTAACTTACACATTTCTTCCAAAATGTTATTTCCACTTAACTCAAAAGACAAAACAGACTCACGAGTTTGTTTCATACACTTCCCGCATTTGTCTTACCGACGAACTGCTGAGATACTACAACCATACTCTATATTTGTAATCCGAACAATGCGCTTATCTTTATCTTACATCTTTTTACTACCAAAAAAACACGAAAGAAACCAAGACTAAGGATGATACCAAGACCGATACCGAGACCGAGACGAGACCGCACATTAAAATTTTCTCGAGAAAAAGGCGAGACCAAGGCCGAGACGAGACTTGGTTAGGTGAGACCTGGACCGAAACCGAGACGAGACTGAAATTTTTCGATTTTGACGAGACCGAGACGAGATTAACAGAAGTCTCGCCTGGTCTCGTCTCGTTACCAGCCCTAGTTATTAAGGAATTGCATCGAGAGTTACATATATGTATTGAGCACAGTTCACTTGTATATATAACATATTTGTGTATGTTTCGAAATTATTAAAAAGTTCTTATCAATTCAACTGTTAGAGCTAGGAATGTAACATTTTTCATAGCTTTGCTTCTGGGACTCATATATACATACTTATATATTACCTTAACCTCTGACGCGTTCATTATTTCCCAATTTTGAAATTATCTATCAAAAATTCAATTTATTGAGGTCACTTTCGCAATTTATAATTTTATATTAAATCTTAACCAGACTTTTTTTGGGCAATCGGTAGCCTATCACACCTGGGAGAATACTTTTTCGACGACACCGGTCATCCAAGTTAGAGATAGAGATTCACCAGCTAAATCGCTTGATTAACGGCTCCAAATGGTTTAATTAAAGAGATAATTTTTTTCACATGATGGTATCGCAATTGACATATCTGCGGTCTAAGTATATTAGCCGTTTTCCTGACGTCCACTTCGAGCTAACCTATAACCTATCCTTACCTGGTAGCCTATCAAATTTTAGAAAGTGGGGATCATATAAAATGGGAAGAAGCCATGAATATATAAACATCCTATATAAAACAAATCACTGTAATACTATCGCCTTTAAAATCCGGAACTTTTACACTCTCACACTATTATTGTTTCGCACTTTCCCATCCCAGCAAACATTTATGTGAAGGATCAGATTCTAATCACCAAAAGTGAAGAATAATATTCAGGAAACCTTCAGTTTTTTTGAATGAATTATGAATATATACAAAGATCCTACAAATTCTTACCAGAGAGACATAAAGAGATATGTATTATGTGTCAAAAAAAAAACACTCAGATTTTGTTGTTGGATCCTTCATATGGAGATCCTTTTTTGTTCATCCTCTTATTTTTTTTTTACCAAGGGGTAATGATGACGGGTCATAATGACAAAAGTTTCGTTTGCATAGTCGATTATCAGTTCGGAAAAGTTTTTCGAAAGATCGGTTTAGATAGGTAATATAACCAGCTGTGTTTTAATAGAAAATGGGTACCTACTTACTTAAAAAAATATATATAAAAAAGCAAATGATAAAAAATAAAGGTATGTAAAAAATGGTGTTAAATTTTCTTAGAAACATAAAAATCATTTCTTTAATTAAAGCATCGTGTAACAATTAAGAAGTCCTGGAAGCTATAAAAGCCAAAACAAGAGGCAAATCAAAAAATGTTCCACAGGCTCACCGATGAAATATTCAATCAGAAATGAATCAGAAATAATGAATTCACTTATGATGCAATTTGAATCCTTTTAACTGGGTCCTTAGACACCGATTTGTATCATTTTAATGATTCATTCATGATCTGAAAATTCTGCAATTAAATGAACGTATATAAGGGTTCCATATATTCCTTTAAATGATTTACCCCTGAACTTTTCTGAATCGCAAAAATGATTCCTGTACGATTAATTAAAGTGAAGGTATATACTTAGAAATCCTTCACTTAATTGAATTTTATTGGAATTATTTTTATGATTTAGAAAAGATTCAGGCATTAATCATTTAAATGAATATATGGAGCTCTTATATACGTTCATTTAAATGACGAATTTTCAGATCATCAACGAATCATTACAATGATTCAAATTGGTGTCTAAGAGCCCATGTAAAAGGATTCAAATTGCATAAAAAGTGAATTCTTTTTCGGCCGGTTTCTTCACTTTTATGAATTAATTATCGTTCATTTCTGAATTAAAATGTTTGCTGAGATACTACATATTCCGCAGCCACACTTTCATATTGTAAGATTGTAACTCTGTCACAGTTTAATATTTTAACTCTCGAATCCTTTATGCCATTTTCACTGTCTTACTTAAAACCAACAAATTTGCGAACGGATAGGTACCTCTATAGAGCCAATTATTTTAATGTTTTAATATAACAACTTCATTGATTGAGTCTTAACTTTTTCTGTGTATGCGTGCGGACCGTAGGCACTATTATTCCCAGCAAAAATTTTTATTCAGAAATTAACTATAGTTAATTTATTAAAGTAAAGAAACCGTCCGAAAAAGAATTCACATATGATGCAATTTGAATCCTTTTACCAGGGCACTTAGACACCGA
Source organism: Philhelius pedissequus (assembly GCA_910595825.1). NCBI lineage: Eukaryota > Metazoa > Arthropoda > Insecta > Diptera > Syrphidae > Philhelius > Philhelius pedissequus. The sequence goes on along the minus strand of OU343162.1, from coordinate 147,788,477 downwards.
TTTGAATCATTTTAGTGATCCATTTATGATCTGAAAAACATTTAATTTAAATGAACGTATATAAGGATTCCATATGTTCATTTAAATGATTAATGCCTGAACCTTTTCTAAATCATAAAAATGATTCCGATACAATTCATTTAAGTAAAGGATTTCTAAGTATATACCTTCACTTTAATTATTCGTAAAGGAATCATTTTTGCGATTCAGGAAAGGTTCAGGGATTAATCATTTAAAGGAATATATGGAACCCTTATATACGTTCATTTAATTGCAGAATTTTCAGATCATAAATGAATCATTAAAATGATTCAAATAGGTGTCTAAGAGCCCAGGTAAAAGGATTCAAATTGCATCATAAGTGAATTCATTATTTCTGATTCATTTATGATTGAATATTTTATCGGTGAGCCTCTGGAACATATTTTATTTGCCTTTTATAGCTTCCTAGGACTTCTTTATTGTTACATGATACTATAATTTAAGAAATGATTTATATATATTAAAGAAAATTTAACACAATTTTTGTACATACCTTTATTTTTATCGTTTTTTTTCTATTTTTTTTTTGTAAGTACAGGTAGGTACCTATTTACTATAAAAACACAGGCTGGTTATATGCCTATTTTTTTACCTTTATTTTGAGGTATTATGTATTATTTATTATACATATTTGCTACGTCCGATTTATCGGAAAACTTTTCCGAACCTTTGTAAGAAGAAATATAAAAGCACGAACAAAAAAAGATCTCCATATGAAGGATCCACCACCAAGATCTGAGTGTTGTTTTTTTAATTTTTTTTTTGACACATATATAATGCATATTCCTTTGTGTCTCCCTGGTAAGAATTTGTTGGATCTTTATATACATTCATAATTGATTAAAAAAAACTGAAGGTTTCTTGGATATTATTCTTCATTTTTGTTGATTAGAATCTGAATGTTCAGATAAATGTTTGCTGGGTTATATCCTAAATTATATGCACTCATACACTAGGAAAATTTAACACTCAGCACCTTAGCAACCTCAGTAACTGTTGTTAACAATATAGTTTTATATTGATTGTTTCTTCGATTTTCCGGAAGATGGCTCTATAAATGTTTCCAATAAGAAAAATTAAGTTGGGAATATAAAAAAAATATATTTCACAAAAATCGAATTAAAAACGTATATTCTTCGTACACTAGAGGATTAAGAGAAATGGAAATTGGCTGCGGTTTAAACAAGCTGTTTAATGTATCTTTTTGAAGTAAATTCGTTGGATCTTGATCTTTTAAAATAATTTACTTGCTTGACTGACATAAACTTTAATATATATACTGACGAAATTGTAAATCTTATATCTAATCTTGACAATATACCAGGCCATGATGGTATACCTTCTACTATCTTGAAAAACTGTGTCAGTCACGTGACCCTGCCTTTGTCAGTTTTATTAACCTATTCAATGTCGTCCATTCGTATATTTCCATAAATTTGGAAAAATTCTTTTATAATCCATCTTCACAAGAAAGTTAAAAAATGCGAAATTAAAAATTATAGACCTATAGCTAGATTATCGGTAATTCCTAAGCTATTCGAAGCTATTATTTGTGAATCACTGTGTTTTTATGTTAAATCAATTATTGTTTCAAATCAACATAGATTTACAAGAAGCCGATCTACAGTAACTTTTTGAATGGAATTGGTGGAAAATTGTATTGACTCATTTAAAAACAAAAAACAAATGGATTGCGTCTTCACCGATTTTAGTAAGGCGTTTGATCTTTGATAGACTCTCACATAGAGGTTTGTTATTTAAATTAAAGAAGCTAGGACTTAGCGAGCATTTTATTATGTGGCTCCAATCGTATTTATTGGATAGATCTTACTCTGTACTTTTCAACGGCTTCGAATCAAATAAGCTTACAGTAAATTCTGGAATACCACAGGGTAGCCAAATGGGCCATGTTCTTTTCATGTTATTTATAAATGACTTACCAAGTTTACAAACGGGAGACGATGTTTCAATTTTCAAAACTATTTCAAATACTCGCGATTGTGAAGAGTTGCAGTGTGATCTTAACTCTTTTTTTGACTGGTGTGACCGTAACTGTTTAAACCTTAACAGTGATAAATGTATAACAATTAGTTTTACAAGAAAGTTGTCTGTTACTTCTTTTGATTATTCGTTAAATGGTGATTCTTATCACGCGTAAACGATATGTCTGTCCTTGGTATCTTATTTGATCAAAAACTTGAATTTATATCATACATCAACTTAACAAGTAACAAAGCTAATTCAATTCTTGGTTGGATAAAAAGGAAGTCAAGACAATTGTCTGATCCCTTTGTTACAAAGCAGCTTTTTATAACTTTTGTTCGTCCCATTCTTGAATATGCTTGTCAAGTTTAGTCTCCCTACTATGAATGTCATAAAGCTAGACTATAACAGGTACAAAAAAGATTCCTTAGGTTTGCGCTCAGAGGTTTAGGCTTTACTAATCTTTACGATCTCCCACTTTACCATAATAGACTGAAACTTATTGACATGCCTAGTCTTGAGAGCAGACGTTCTTATTTGTGTTTTGCCTTTATTGTAAATTTAATAAACGGGAAAATAGACTCTCTGCACCTTCTGTCCTGTGTTCACTTCAATATTCACCAAAGAACCTAAAGGAATTTTTCCGAATGTATGCATATTCCTAACTATCGCACCAATTATGAACGTTTTTCTCCTTTAAACAAAAAGTTTTATTTTTTTAATGTTTTAAATAATATATATATAAACTTATTTAATCAAAATGTAATTTTTTCTAAAAAAATTAAATAATTTTTTTTTTCAATCAAAACTGTAAATAATTGTAAATAAAACTTTTATAGCTAGAAATTAGTTAAGTTTAAATAAATTAAATAAAATCGAAAAACAACAACGATATCAGAAATTATCGAATCAGAAAAATCGATATTTCTTAACAACAATGTTATTTTAACAATTCATACACTTTCACACAAATACTTATGAAGTGCAGTTCCGTCGATTGTGGTCTAACCTCTATTCTTTAAACATGAGGTCTTTGAGAAAAGATTTCAGTTTTTTTTTAAGTCTATGTTTAGAATATTTCAAATGACATCGGAACATCGATATTTTTTTGCATATCGTCGATGTTTTGCCAACGACGATGGACATCGCCCATCCCTACATTGTCTGTTATGCCATTATTTTGTTTTGGTTCGCTTGAATTTTGTAGTTTCAATATGAGTTTGACATTTCCCGCCATATACATGTATACTTACATTAAATTTCAGAATCATGAATCTAGTATTGACTTGTTCGATAGGAATACCGGATCGGAGAGTTCTTCCGGATTACCAATCGAAAATGACATTATAGTCAACTAATTTTAAACTGTTTGTGAAATCGGTTATAAAACAAATTACAGAAAAACAGTCGTATTTTTCAAAACAATAATTTATTTATTTTCGCATTAAAATCTCTCGACTTAAATATTAATTTTACGAAAAAAAGAAAACAATAAAACAAAAAATACAATTAATCGATTTTTTCATTCAAAATTAAATCTACATAATATATGAACAAAATTCAGGTCAAGAATTTCATTTATAAAAAAATTATAATAAAACTGAAAAATTAATCAAATGAATGAATCATAATCAACCTAAATTTTGCATCATGCTAAGGATAATAATTTGAGTTACTTTAAATTTTCATTTTCTCTATTATTTTCGTTCAACAAAATTATGCGGGCGACAAAACAAAGCAAAGAAAATGTAGGTTCTTAAACTTAATTATAAAAATTATTTCTTTTTTTTTAATATTTTAAATTATATATTATTGAATTCGCCTTTTTAGAATTAAGTGAATTGATGGTTTCGCTGGGTAATGATTGTGTTAATGTATGTGTTTTCTATTTGTGGATTTTTTTTGTTTCGCATTTTGTTGTATTTAATTTATGTGTTGTAGTTCTTTAATCTAGAATCAGTCTAACTGGCATCGGACCTGAAAAGGAACCTCCGCTTTCTCGGATCCATTCTAAAACGGTTCAAACTTCGTCCTTCCTTAAGGCTGTCAATTGAAGATATAGTTTCGGGTTCATCCTCCAGTGTAAGTTTCTCAGTTTGTGTAGCCTGTACTGCAGATTGCGAATCTGGTTTCAAGGCAAGCTGTTCGGTTTCAGCTAATTTTTCACTAGCCGTTGGCAATTCTGGGGAAGCTTCCTCCTTTTCGGCGATCGCTTGTTCGTTTTCTTTTGGAACGACAACAGGTTCATCATCGGAAGCAGTCAGAGCTTCCGATTTCAAGAGGTTTGATCCAAGCTCAATGTATCTGTGATATATTGGCTTGACTTCTTCTGAATCTGGCTGTGGATTTGGATCATCGTTGGTCGGTTTTTGGACAAGATTTTCTTTTTCAACTGGAGTATCTAGAGATTCCTTGACAAGCTCAACAACATCATCAGCGCTAAGTGGCAGCTTAGGTTCGGCAACTACTGGAACTGGAACTGCAGATTGTGGTTGTTCTGGCTCCGGAGTTTCAATCACTTGCACTGGTATTTGGTACATTTGATCATTTGGTATCATAGGGATATAGAGTGGGTTGATTTGATCGTCTTGAGTTTGGATTTTTGCTGGTTCTGTTTCAGCAGCAATAGGTTCAGCAACTGAAGCTTCAGGCAAGCTGTCCGATGACATTTCATTGACAATTGCGCTTTGATCTTCGAAGTTCGAATTCTCCGAATTGACAAGGCTTGAAATGAAGTCTAGAATGAGGGATTGAGCTTCTTCGTTATCGGTGGCAGATTGAGCAATATCTTTTTCGGCACTTGATTGAGTCTCCTGAACTTTTTCTTCAGCTGAAACTTCGCTTGATTTTTCAGCTTGAATTGCAGTAGCCATCTGTAATTCTGGACTTGCTTCCTTCAGTGGTTCAATTACGTTCTCTAAGGGCTTTGAAATTGTTTCAACTGGAAGTTCAACTTTAGGGACATCAGGAATAGGTTCTACAATTTTGATGACGTCTTCATTATTTTGAGTTTCTATGACTTCTTCAGGCTTATCAAACTTTTGCTGTTGGACTGGAGTTTCGAAGTTCAACTGCATATTTAGTTGTGGAACTGAAGTTTCTACCACTGGAAGTATTTCAGGTACAGAAGTTTCGTCTTTCAATGACACGTCTGCTTCAGGGGCTTTGGCCGCGAGTGGTTCAGCAGGATTTACTTCCGAAATATCAGACTTGATGAAAATCTGAGATTCAGGGACAGGTGTTGGAACACTAATAGGTGTATCAGGCTGTGATTCTAAAACCTCAGATACTGTGACTTGGGGCTTTGGGTTCTCTAGCAAATCTTTCGGTTTTTCTGCTTCAGGTTCTGGAGTTTCAATTGCTGGAACATTGATATTTGGGGTCATTTGTGGTTCTTGTGGCTTCTCGGGTATTGAAATTTCTAATAACGATGGCTCTTCTTTTGGGGCTTCGACTTTAAGTAACTCTTCAGGCTTAGATTCAACTGACGGCTGCTCAGATATATGTTCGGCAGCAGGGGTTTCCATTTTTAGTTCGATTTCAGACTTGTCAGCATCTAAGGATTCTTCAGGTATCTTAAGTGGAATATCATCAGAAATGGCAGCTTGCGCTGGGATCTCAGATTCCGTAATAGGTTGTGCGATTTTTTCAGTCTCTGAACTTTTTGGAACGTCAGCTGACTTTAAATTTTGCAATGATTGTTCAGGTTCTTCCAGAGAAACTAGTTCTGGTTCTAAAACCGGATCTATAGCAGCATTGTCTTCATCTATTGTTTTCTTTGATTCAACTATCTTTTCAGTTTGCGCAATTATCTTCTTCAGAACGATATCCTCCTCAGGTATTTTTTCTTCTTCGTCTTTAATAGGTGCCACGACATCAGTTGGTTTGGGTTCTTCTGGAACGGCATCTGGAATTTTCTCTAGAACAGCGGATCCCTCCGCAATTAAAGGTTCATCAAGTTTTTGAATTGGAATTTCAACAACTTCTACTCGACTTGGTATATTTTCTGGCATTGAAGCAATTTCAGATTTAGGTTCAATAAGTGGTGGTTGCTCTGCTTCCTTTAAAAGTGTATAAACAAAAGCTGGTTCCTTTTTCAGAACTGGCACAGATTTAATCTTCACAGGTTCGGCTGATTTCTTCTCAACTTGCGGCTTAATGCTGACTTCTGTTATTTCTGAGGCTTCCGCTTGAGCTTCAGCTTGATTTTGAAGAACAACAGGCTCGGCTGGCTTTTGCGCCAAAATATCAGTCTTTAGATATATTAAGGGATTTGATTCAGAATCGGTTTGTGCAGCGGCGTCAAATCTCGTCGGGAAATAGATTTGTGGACGTTTCCTCTTTTGGGCAAATAGGTCCTGACGAATAACTTCCTTTTCAGGCTTGGGCTCCTCTGGTTTGTTGGATTCTTCTGGAATGACAGAAATTGGCCGTTTCGTGAACTTTTGGTATTTTAGTGTTGTTCTCTCTATTTCTTGTTCTAAAATAGGCGATTCCTCTACAAGAGGCTTAGCAGTTGTGGCGACAACAGTAGGCTTAGGTAGCCTTCTTAAAGGTTGAACCTTCTTACGGTGGGCATCAATGGAAACGCGATTAACTTGGGGTTTCCTGCGATTTGAGGTCTGAACTTTTATTGTTTGTTTCTTCACCGGCGCAGCTTCAATCGACTGTTTGTTGATTTCTCCATCGCTTAGACTTGGTGGTTGTCTGGACATATCTTCCATTGTCATTTCTTCATCGGATGGTTCATCGGCAGGAACATCTTCTGGCTCAATAATGCCAAAGTTTCTATTTAGCTCGTAATACTTGAAAGATTCCTCACAATCAATTGACATATCCTCAGATCGCATACAGGTGAAGTACTCCTAAAGGAATAGAATAAAATAAAGGTCAAACTCTAAAATATTTTATATTGACTTCTTACCTGACTGAATACTGTCTCCTCGGGGCAAATGAAACTCCAACGGAAGGTATTCTCTTTACCATCAGCATAAGTCACTGGCAAGCATACGTGGAATATCTGACATTCATTTTCCACATCAGCATAGTATCCGTAAGTCTTGTTGTCGCATGAGAATCCATCTGTGATGTCAGCTCTTATAGATGTTGCATTGCTTGGAAGATTCAGTCTTGATATCATCATTTCTGGTCTTGTTTCTTCATCTTCAGCCATCATAAGCATTGGATCTTCCTGCTCTTGAACTATGGCCATGTTCTTCTGCAGAAAAAAAAAATTAAAAAACGGAAGACATAGAGGGTTCCATATCGAGTTATAATGCGTTGTTGAGGCAGGTGCATGTGCATGGTTTGGTTAGAGTTCTATTGGGAGGGCTTCCTCTTCATTAACTGCGTAACGATGACGACGCTCAGACAAGTACTTCCTCTGCACCAAGCAACTGCCACAGCAAGGCACAAGCGAATAGCCACTATAGCAACGCAACAACGGCTCGAAAATTTGCATTATTTGTCATAGAAAATTTTCGGACGTGACTGGATTAACCAATGCGTTCCATCCATTAGCTTGGCTATTATCATCAACATCATAATGATGACCACCAAGTCTTCATTCATATCGACCAACGGAATCGGCCGAGGGAGCAATACACTCCCAATTGATAGCTTACAGTTGTTGTTGTTGCTTAAGTCTGCGCATTCCATTTGCGGAAGGTATACTTTGTGGCGCGTGACAATTTTTCGGGCTTGAATGTATCGTTGTGGTCTGAGTGGATTCTTAAGTGTGAGCACACAGAGAGAGAGCCAGCCACAATTTCACTTGGTGTTCTAATTTTCACTGATCACGCCCGCTGCATTAGCTAGCTGGCGGGATCCGTAATGAATGTGTTTATAATGAAACAATATTTCGGTGATAAAAATATTTCGACTTGGATTTAGAGAGAGTTTAGTTTCTCAATTCCTTAAATAGAATTTCTAATAGGTTTTTGTTTGTTTGTTTGTTTTTCCAACAGACGCTTAATCATTTTTGCAAACCTTCCGGCAGGTGTTAGAATTTTGCAAAAATACAAACAAAATAGTTAAAAAGAAACACTGTACTTTGGAAGAAGTATTAAGTAATGATTATACGGAACTTCTTGGTTTCCCTAAATGTGCACAGGTTTTGTAACGTTGTAAGACGTTATGGTTGAGCTTTCCATATAACACGGGTTAACTTTTGTTTGTAAATTCTATATGCAACTGAAGAAGGTCTGATATTTTAAAATATATTGGTCAGATACCAGATACTGAAATCAGTGAAAGGGACGTTTATTCCATCATACCAGTTCCTTCTATTAAAGCATTCGTAATCTGTTCATTTTTTCTTACTCAGGGCACCTCCTTAAAGACAAAAGTTTTACTATTAACTGAACCTAATTGTTGTAATTATTTTTGGAAGATAGCTGCTTTATCTATTTTGGATAGATATTTACTTGAATTGGATTAACTTCTTCAAATTTGGAGATCAAAGTTGAGGATATATATTATTTTATATTACATTATACTCGTATAGCAGTTTGTGGAATATAATACGGCTATGTGAACAGGATACAACACTATATAGGAACCGAGATGGCTAAAAAATATTTGGTCTGGTCTATAAATAAAGTGGCATCACAAAATAGTAAGTATCATCTAGACTCTAGAGATATAAACATTGTGTCAGCCGATTTTGAAAAGGCATTCAATTAGCAACCTAATAGAGAGTTTCATTGAATAAAAGATTTGATCTTTTTAAATTTTGAGAGTTTCATTGCAACAAAAAGAGCAAATCTAGAAAATCTAGATCAAATTTCAAAACTAAAAATTTGATCTCTGATGTGTTAGCAGATTTGATCTAAATGCACAAATACATGTATAAAAGTTTTTTCTGTCTAACATCAAATGGAAAATATTTTGTTATTAATTTATTGTGCCAGTCCGTGCTAAAAATAATAATTTAAATTTAATAAATTTAGTGGAGTTTTGATTGCTTCGTCGTCCTTGTCATTTGACCATGAAGACATGTTTTTTCACCAATACTATAATTAAATCTGGAAATAAATTTCATGGGAAATATCAAAAAGATCGAATGATGACGAATACAAAAGTTAATTAGTTACTGTTTGGTAACGATGCAGCCAGCATAAATGATCATAAATCCTTTCCACGAGCTCTTTATTGTGCATATTTTCGAAGAAAATTCAATTACAAGAACAGTAGGAACAGTGCTACCTAAGCAGTGGCGGATTTACAAATTTGCCGCAGTAGGCTATTCAATTTTTGCCGCTTTTATTGACTAGAAATATGATACCTTATTTTAAAAGTTTATCAATTACATTTATTCAATTGAATTGTAAATGTTATATCGCCTTCTTCACATCAGTTTTTCCTCTCACTATATAGCATGATTATAAACAACTCTGAATTTCAAGATTATTTTTATAACCCACGCTTTAATGAGGATTGTAGGATTGATACATTTTGGATATACTTTTGAGCTAAAAGAAACTTGCTCTTATGTTTGATCACATCGTATGCAAAAGATTTCTATTAAATATCTAAATATATGTTTAAAGTAGTTGCTTACTTAATTTCTTATATATACAAAATTTCTTTAATATTTTCAAGAAAAATTGGTATAATATTTAAGATTAATATTTAATATTATAAACTTAAAACCAAAAGATTAAATCTGCTTAATCAAAGAAAAAATAATTCAAATTTCTGAAATAAATACTTAAACTAATTTGAGCTAAAAAAAAGTACGCCATTTCATTTCTTGCATAAATTTGAATTTATGAGAAAAAAATTATACAAATCTGTTTAACCGTTTTTGAGAAAAAAGTTTTTTTAAAACCGTTTTGAAAACATTTTTCAAAAAAAATTAAAAAAAACTTCAATTCATAGGTATTCAGCAAATACATATAGCTTTAAGGTTTAAAAAAAAAATTGAGCAGTTTTCAACATATAAATTTAAAAAAAATTGTTCTTCAATGCCAAAAATAATAATTAAAAATATTGGTATGCAGTATAAAATGGGCTACCTATGTGTGAAATTCGAAAGATTCGGTTAAGCCATTTATGAGATAGCCGAGAGCAAAAAAACGGTCCTATGGAAAGGACCGTTTTTAGTCATATAAAATTTTTTTTTTCAACGATATGATCAGTCGTACCAAAAAAATTGCACTGATTTTTTAAATAAACATCGTTAGAGCCGTTTTCGAGAAAAATAGGCTTTAACGTAACAAGTTTGAAGTAATTCGGCTACCCGTTTGGGCTGTAGGTGTCTATACATACATACAAAAACAGACAGACATACAGACGGACAGAATTCTTAGACCATCTTTTTTCGTCTTCGCTATCATTGTAATGTCATGTTTGATTGTTATCTAAGAACTTTTTTTCCGACGAATGCATAACTTGCCTTTAGTACCTATAATCGCAAGTAAAAATCTTAGGCCAAATTTGCCACCCCCGCCTTTTCAGCCTTCTGGTAAATCCAGCACTGTACCTAAGTCCAATTACTTTCAATATTTAAAACTTATCATCAACAGCGATGCAACATGTGATGACATCATCAACAATCGTGTAAACTCATGATTGATGAACCGTCGGAATAACTCTGCCATCTTCTTTTACATACAAAATTGCTTGCAAAAACACTTGTTGGCCCCACTGCTTATACAGGTCGCATTCATAATATTGGTATGAGAGCAAAATGACAGTAGCTGAATTGAAAGATAAATGGCATTCGCATGACAGTGAAGCTTGCCGACCTTTTCCGAAATTGTTTATATTAAATTAGACATGATAGGATAAGAATTGTTAGAGGTATATCATATACTTAGTGCATTTACACTTCCCTTCAAAATTTATTTAAATTAATAATTGCAGTAATTTGCTATTCCTTTTCAGCACATTTAAAACTAAGTGTACTAAATTTCATTAAATGTTGCCAAGGATTTGGTGTGGGAAACTATTTTTGGCGCAAATATTCAAACAAATTTTCCACTGTGTGTCAGTCTGTAAAAAGTAAGAAACTCAGCTCGTAAGGGAACTACTCGTACTTTTTCATTAAAAGCAAAAAGGATTTTTAAGAAACTGAATCTGTTAAATAAAAAAAAAAACTAAGTACAAAACATGAGTTTTCAAAGAACACTGTTTTTCAAGCAGAATGCTTTTTTAACACAATAATTGTGGGTCAAAATGATCAAAAAACACACATTTATTGTTTGGTATGTATATGGATTTTCGAGGAAGGATATATTCTCTCAACTCTCAAGTTTGGGAAATTCCATTTTCTGCAATATAATTCTTAGAAAATCAACTCATAAGCCTTGCCATTTAGAAAAGGGGAAGAACAGTCGCCATGTTCTAATAGGAGAAATTCCCATGCAAGTATTATGAAGAGTTCTGGAGTTTATTTTTTTGTTAATTTTGATTTAGCTTGGACAATTTTCATGTAGCTTAACAATTTTATAATATTGACAGAAATGTTTGTTAACGGCAATAATATATCACAAAAAAAAACATATAAAATATTATACTTCAAGAAACATGTGACTCAGCAGAATAAATGCATTATTCGATATTTAAATTCTTCAAATTTAAGTTCCAAAAAATCAATTAAATTGACAGAACTGTCCAGTCTCATTACGCTTATGTTGAAAGAATCAACTTTCTTGGCTAATCAGAAATGGGGATGCATGATTCGCTTTCTATGAAAAGTAATACCAATATTGAAATCTGTAGTTTCTCCTTATTTCGACGCCGGCCAGTATGACCGTTGAGTTATCTGAACATGATTTGATGCGTGCAAGAAAAATGACTGTGACTTTTGACCGGTGATGTGACTGTGATATTTTGAGCGATGAAAGCTAAAAAAAAATAAGCAAAACCAAAAACGACAATTGTAGACATCGACATCCTTTTCTGTTAAATTGTATATTTTTTTTTTAGTCAGTTTTTTTACGCACGTCACGAAAAAGTGTACCGAAAAAGTGTAATTTGCCTTCTTTTCTTTTTTAGCTCCGAGTAAAGAACTGAACTGTCAAAATAAATGTCTGTTTATTTTTTAGCATCCAATCGCTCAATGTGTGCTTTATTTTTTAACCAGAGCTAAATCAGAGTATGCTACATTAGTTCAGAAAAAAAATCACCGATTAAATGGAGCAAAAATCTGAGTGCGGCTAACTTTACTAATAATTTTGACAATCAAGTAAGAAAAACGTGATTTTGCGATTTTTGCATGTGATGGGCGATGTTGGTAGATTATGTGGACGTTATGCCTCCGTATACACAGAACTCAATCATGTAAATGGGTTATAATTGTCAAAATTATGTAATAATAAACACGCCTAAATGTAGTTTCTTGATGATTAAAACTTAACGTAAATAAGTTCTTTTTTTATAATGATGCGCGCACTAAAGGGGTTTTGACTACCCTTAAAATGTGCAAGCACAGTGCGAGCATGAGTCGATACCGATGCACATTGGTTTTGAATTCTGAATATCAAAATGGGAGGAAAAAAAGAGAGCCGGGTAAAGTATTCCACATTCGCGTTGTACGGCTACAGAAAGAATCTCCGTACTTGACGACAGTACGTCCCAAGTAGCCCAACTCAAGGGTAAACTAATGAGCATTCCTTGAAGAGCGAGTTATTAATTTAAATCGACATCGATATTAACATGGATGTTTTCTCAATATCGCTGTTCATTGTTAGCAAATTTGTAATTTATGAAAGTTCAACGCTTAAGTGTATTTCTAATGAATGAATCAGAACCGTAACGCGAATTTAGAACTGTCGTACGTACATAAAAAAAACTGATTTGCTGATCTCTTCTGACAGTTTTCACTTTTCAGCTTCGAGGAGTTTAGAAATGAGTTTGAGATATTCAGGGCCGCTACTTAAGCATTTAATTTTTACTTAAGAACTTATGTGACAGTTTACGCAGAGGAAAAAGTAGCCCATAAGTGATTTAAGTTGAACATAAATATTTATGATGCGTATCAGCAAACGCACCTAAAATTGTCAAATTCTTCTAATTTATATGAAAAACTATCAAGTCCTGTTTCTGTTCACCAAATGTTCGTATGTTTTTTTCACAGAAGAGAGCTATCACAAGAGAGTAAAATATTTTCCCAGACTGCGAATCTTAGTGCAAGAAATATTCTTGCGCAAAATTATGTCGACTTCAAGTAAAGAAAAAAAGATGTCAATGTCAATTGTTTTACTAGAAAAGTGGGAAATAATCGAATTTATCATGTCGTCCGTCTTCGTTGTGTAATAAATTAATATTTGCGAGAGAAAATTGTTGATTATAAAAAAACTTTCTACAATAAACTTTTTACCAAACACAGAAACACATTTTACGTTATGACATTAAAGATGGTTGAATTTAGAATTCAATATGTTTCTTTAATATTGTGAAAGTTTGTCTCTCGTTGAGAGATTCTTACCGCCATTCTTGAAACAGTCTTATGCACACAAAGTAGTACGAGAATACAGCTAAGATTACCCATCATTTCAAATTGAAATGCCTTTGTGTCAAAATGATGTCTAATTTATTTTCTAGTTCAATTTTCTATGAGTTATTGAGCTCATTGAGAGATATACTATTTTTTATTTCGCTTAGATGCAATCTGAATAAATTAATTTTTGTAACAAATTTTATGTAACTTCAAAAAAATTCTGTAGATACTTTTCTCTATAAACGGCCGGAGGTCAAAATTCCAAGTTTGATGATTTGATTAATGACATGTCGAAAAATGAACCAGTTTTCTTATGCGGAAGTTACACGGGTGACAAATTGCCATTATTTCTTCCATTTTATTGACATTACTGACAAAATCGTGTAAATGGTTTGAAAATTTGTCATTATTTTCGTCATTAAAAAAATGGCAGGGAAGACTGGCATTTAATATTGGCATTATAATGGCGTCATGTAAATTCACAAAGATGCCATTTTGAAAATTATGTCACACCGCGAGGAAGAATGAACTTGATCATTCTTTAATGGCAGATTGCCATTATCATTATTTTGCCCCGTGTAAATGCTTATCATTATTGATTTGATTTTACCATTATTTTGCCAATTTTACGGCATGAATTAATGGCAATTTATCACTCGTATAAATCCGGCATTACTCAAACTGTAAATCAAATTTGTATTTTTTTTTTCTTTCTTTAGGGCCAATTTTTCAATAGTCAGTGAAGCAGTCAGTTAGTACATATTCTCCAGATAGAGCAAAAATGAGTTTTTCAACAGTCAGATACAAATTAATCTAGGAATAAAATTATCTGTTCATTTTAGAATGGAAAAGTATTTATCTGAGGAATAAAATAAATAACTGTTTTCTATATCAAAAACATTTCAAAAAAATTATTGCTTTGAAATAAACGTTAAACAAAAACTAATTTCTATGAAAAGTTCTATACTCGAAATAAAAGTGACGTTCATATTATATTATTCTATAGATTGTTTTTTCTTGATTGAAAAATTTGATGTTGTTATCCGGTTGTTTAACAGTCAAGTAAGTTTATTGCTCGGGCAACTAACTGCCTCTTTATCTGGAGATGGAAAATCGGCTCTTAAAGATATAAATATAATGTGTCAATGTAAATTTGTATTAAAATAATAGATGAATTAAAATGAAATGACAAAAAAAAAAGGAAAGCACATGCTAGAAGTAGCAAATATTAAGAAAGATTGTTCACAAACTTTAATAGACTATGACTTACGTTTTATATTTCGATCGTGGAATAAACCACTGTGGTACTTTGACTCAAACATTGGTATTTAAGCCAACAGCTTTCATCCGAAAAAGGACATAAAAAATCAACTTTTATATGCTTCCGACTATTGCAATATCTCTAAAACCTTTAAGAATTCCAAAATCCATCAGCCAAAGATGAGAAAAGGGTTGAAAAACTTTGAAATTATTAAACCGACAGAAGAAATTTTAAAATTAATAGTAGTTTAAAGATTTTGGAACTTATCGATCTGTCGTTTAGTGGAAATCAAAATCTGTGAATTATTAAAAGTTCCATTTACTTTCATAATAATTATTGTTTAATATAAGTTTTTACTAAACAAAAAAAATACCCTTATCCTACACTACTTTAACATCCGGCATTACACACCTATGCGCGACTATAAATGGCATATCTACTGTCTGCTCAGCTCACCATGCACAGGTCGCTTCAAATTATGTATGTTGCCGCCCAATTTCACAAAAACCCTCTCTGCTCAATGAATTTCGGACGCACAAAACGCTAATGGACTTCCGAAATTCTAAGAAAGGAGTTTCCTATAAGCAAAAAACATTCACCATTGCCGAAAACAAAAATTCAACAAGAAAATGAGAACGCAATCCATCAGATGTTAATAAAAAAAAAAATATACATACATCTACAAAAACAAATAAAACTGAAAACTGAATTTCGACTGGATTTGGCCAAAGAAACTAACAAAAGAGTGTCAGACGAAGGTTACGTATACGCAAGAACACTGAACACTCAAAAGGGGCAAAGAGATGTCATGACAAAGTTCCTCTTGCCGAATAAAATTTTATCACGCTTGTCGCTTCTTTTGATAATTTTTTTTTGTTTCATGACGATCCTTAAAAATTAATAAAAAAAGAAAATAATAAAAAGTTTTCGATTTTTAATCTCTGAGCACTGAAGTGAATTTTAAATAGGATACTCAAAAGAATTCGGATATGCACTCTCAGGTGGCAGATTTTCTGTTCTTTTTTCCATTTTTAAATTTTAGGAATTATTTTTTTGTCTAAGTTTCCAAAAACAAACCTTTAATCCAAGCGGCACAGCATTTGTTAAACTGCACAGGCACAGCACTAATATCACCAAAGGGTTTCTCATTTTTGATAAGAATTTAAAAAAAAAATGTCAATCTAAAGATGTTATCACTTATTTGGCGGATAAAAAAATCTAACACTTTTGTTGTATATGTCTACTACTCGTAATTATTGTTCACTTAAAAATAATGCATCCACATAATCCTTTTGATATGAATTTTGGCGGGAGATCCTTTTTCTGTCCGTTGAAGGAATTTTTTTTTGTTTAATTTGATTTTTAGGTTAGCATATGTATCTATGAATCTTTATATAGTGAATGTTGTGTATTTTGTATTTTATTTTATTTTTCTTCAAATCCAAAGCTCGAACTCCTCAAAAAAAAACGAACGAAATTTCACTGAGGCTCCGATGGCTGAAAATCACTAACTGCGATCTTGCAAGGTGTGGAGGTCCCAATTTATATTCTTCACTTTGATTTATTAAGAATTCAAAGAAGACACGATTGAAGAAGAAAAAGAATTGCGTGTATATTGGTGGTAAGCTGGTGGCTTACGCATGCGCATTTTGAGTGTGTGTAGGCCACAAGCACAAGATTGTTGGGCTCTTCGTTATTTTTTTTTTGTTTTTTTTTGTATCTATGGTGCACTTGAGGATTTTATTCTTATAGAATATAGATACTTACTAAAAGTTTTTTTTTTTACTTTTTACAAAGTTGAAATCAAATGACAAAAAGAAAATCAGCTACGCGGGTGGAGCAAAGAACAGATCTAGACAAACATCATTATTTGTTTAGGAATAAATTAAAGTCAAGCGAAATTTTCTGCTTTTTTTTTTAAGATAAGATATGTACCTTAAATATAAGTACGAATGTATATTTATTTATAAAATATGAATTATAACTTTTTGTTGCACACACGAAATGATTCATGATGAAGGGATATCACTACCACCGACAATTACAACTTTTGCATTTGCAATTTCTAGACGAGACCAGGAGATCTTACTGTGAAATTCAAGATGAAGAAACTTGAAAGGATGTGTTTTGAATATCTGCATACTTATTTCAGGTTCGGATACAATCATGCAGGGGGTAGTAAATATTAAATTGTCACCCTCAGAGATAAATAAATAAAATCTAGCGTGACAGTTCTTAATTTGCAAAAAAAAGAATCAAGACCATTTTTATACATAGTTGTATATAAAGTAGGACAGAGTGATGATAAAAAGGATTAATTTTCGACTATGGTTTCAACTTCATTGTTAAATCCTCCATTAGTGACGTATCTCACTCATAATCATAATTTAGCTGGAAGTAGGTCCAATTTTCAGAATTTCGCAGACTATATCTCATGTTATATAGCTTGCATATGGCTTCCTTATGCAAATTAAACATATTCTTGGTATAACTTTTCTGAAGTACTTGTATAAAGCCTTCTTAATGCCTGCGTGTATATAGCCATCTTATGCAAGCTATAGCTCGTGCTTTTATTGGTAGATTGTATACAACTATCTAATACAAGCTATAGCTTGTATATAGTCATCTTTTGCTAGCTATAGCATGTGCATTTGTAGGTATGTTGCATACAGGCATCCTATAGAAGCTATAGCTTGTATTGAGCAATCTTATACAAGCTGTAGCACGTGCATTGGCTTGGTGTGTATGTTGTTGTAAATTAATTTGTATTTCAACATTTTATTTCGTTTTAATTTTATTGTTAACAAAAAAAATTATAACTAACCATAAAGTTATTTTTTTGTTTTCGGTTAGCAATTTAATTTTTTTCTTTAAATAAGTATTTTAGAGAAAATGGGAAAGGGAATGGTCCAATAAATTTTGAAAAATTTTTGCATATTTTCACTCTTCAGATATTTGAAATTCGAATCACATGTCTATTCAACTTAAACAAAAAGGTAAAATCCTTCCTTATGCTATTAAATAAGTAGATATAAGAATGTGGGTGTGGGGGATATCAAAAAGCCATTAAACTTAGCTATGTTCTTCTTGGAGATTTATACCTGTCCGACCCAATTCCTATGTCATCGAATTTGGATAAAAAAAAGACAAGGTTATCATCGATTTTTAGCAATTGACCAAGTGCATAGGATCACTGATGTCATTGAGAAAACTCTTGAAGAACAGAAAATTTGTTTGGCGGTGTTCCTAGACGTGTCGCAAGCTTTTGATAAGGTGTGGCACGAAGGCCTAAATTTTAAATTAAGACAAATTCTGCCTGAAGCACTTTTTACGCTTCTAAAAGTATATCTAGAGAAAAGACTTTAGAGTAAGACATGGAAATGATTACTCGGACCTCAAAGTTATAGTGGCTGGGGTACCAAAAAGAAGTGTCTTAGGTCCAATATTGTACCCTTTATTTATACGTGATATAGCTCAAACAGAAGACACTTTCGTAGCCACGTTTGCTGACGACACTGCAATACTAGCAGTGTTCCAAACCATAAATGATGTTACGACTAGATTACAAAAAGCTCTGAATAATGTCAGTGAATGGACAAAAACATTGCGGATATCGCTTAACGAAGTAAAATCAGTCCATGTAGATTTTACGTATAAAAAAATTAATAGATTACCGGTATTTGTTAATACGGTTCAAGTTCCGTTTGCTAATGAAGCAAAATATCTCGGAATGACTCTAGACGCGAAATTAAAATGAAAACCGCATGTTAAAAAGAAATGCGAGGAGTTAAATAATAAACTCAGAGATATGTACTGGTTGCTCGGGAAACACTCTAAGCTCAGTATCGAAAACAAGCTAATTTTGTACAGGCAGGTGCTTAAGCATGTCTGGACTTACGGTATACAACTCTGGGGTTGTACGCGAGATTCTAGTTTAAATACCTTACAAACATTTGAAAATAAACTCCTAAGATCGTTTGTAAGCACACCTTGGTACATTAGAAATAAAGATCTTCACAGAGATCTCGGGATTCCCACGGTTCGCAATGAAATAACAACATTTGCAATAGTACTAAAATTTTTGTAATAGTACTATAATCGAAATTATCGATAAGACGAATTTAGTACGCCGCCTGCAAAGGACTAAGCCCTCCGATCTGGTTCTCTAAATCGCGGTATAAGCAGGAACTATCATCGGATAGTTACCTGCAACACGTTAATTAAATTCCTTAAAAATAAATTGCTAGATAAGTTTCAACTTAGTTGCAATCGGGAGGAGGAAGTGTTTTTAGTGCAGTAAGAATCTCACACTCATATGAGCACGAGTTTTTCGGTCCTCATAGAGCCTTTTGAAGGTCTTACAGCTATCCACGGAAAAAAATCGATTGTTAGCACTCCCCGCTTTCAACGAAGTACGTAGCCATGTTGCTGCCGGCCGCCCTTTAATTTACACTATTCGATGAAATTCTGTTTATGCATTGCCACTTAGTGCGGACCTTGTGTAGATTGGCATCGTTTCAATTTCGGAAATTTAAGTTGTTAATTTTTCCTCATTTAAATATAGACCTCTTCCCCTGGAATTGATATTTGTTTCCTCTAAATTCAAAAATATTACTTCGATATAAATAATTTAAATAGCTACGCGCCTGCCTTAATCGGATTAAAAGTCGTTTTGTAATGGATATCATGTGCTGAGTGATCCAAAAGTTAGTTAATTTAATCCTGTTTTGTGTTTTGTAGTTGCATTGTCGTGATTTACTAGACAGAATTTAAAAATATGTGGAACCACTTTTGCAGTTGCTGTTGATTTCGCAGAAATTTAAAACAATTGAGATCTTTTTTGATATAATTAACTTACAATGTTACAATGCTTTTAATATTTGAATTGTTTAAGCACGGTTAGTAATTCTAAAGGGCCATTGAAAATGATGTTGCTTATAATATTTTGGTTACTTTTTGTTGTTTTGAAATTAATGTTACCGTTCTCGAAAAACTTGAAAATTAAAAAACAATCTTTTTATAGAGTGGGCAGTGTTCTTTGAAAAAAATAAAATAGGTACCTAGCCAAATTAAAAAAAAACCGTATTCAAGTAAAAAATGAAATATATTTTTTGAAATGACCAAAACACTTTGGAAACTATGGCGCAAAATTTTAAACAGATCTCATTTAGAGAATAAACCCAACACTAGTTAAACCAGCCGTCTAATTGGCAGTCCTTGTCTAATTTTGTCTTAATTTTAAATGCACTAAACAAATCTTCTAATTAAAGTAGATCTTTTGGACTAGGTATTCAAACTTTTGTGGAACACACCTTATTTTGACAGATAGAGTAATGGAACAGAACAAAAATTAAACCTAAGCACAAGAACACAAAAAATATATTCACAAATTTATAAAAGCTCAGGTAAGGTTTTGAAAGTTTCAGTAAAAGATTTTCATATATACAGTAAGACCCGGAAAAGTGCCTCACCATTAATTAGTCCAGGAAAATTAGACAAAAAAATGATGAAACTTCGAAAAAATTCCGACAAAGCTGAATTTTGGTGGAGAGCTTCATTTTAATGTCCTAAGCATTTTCTTAAAAGTACAATAAATTTGGCGCGGAAAAAAAATGTTTAGGGGAAGGGGGGAAAATTCAGTTTTTTTCCAAATTACTCGAAAACTTTGAAAAAAGTTGTAGGTACGCATTGTAGCTGATGTTATTCTACACAAAAAAGATTCAGACACTTTTCATCGTACAGTTGATAGATTTGGAGAAAAATGGTCGAAAACATTGGGGTGTAGTACATTATTTCAACAAAATGTAATAAATGTATGTTTTTGAGTGGGAATTTTTTTTTTGTTTTTATTTATGTTTGCAAAAATATTTTTATAATTTCAATGAAAAAAAAAACAAATTTTAAGTGTGGAACCCGAAAGGTAATGCTGCCATCTTTAAAATTCTCTTTTTTTTTATTTTGCTCCCAAAATCTTTATTTTTCTGGAAAAAATTCTAAGAGCGGATGTAAGACAACAAAATTATCTACAAAATGACATATTAGCGACTCCTGTATGTCAATTCGTTCTTAAGTTATAGTTATAGAAAAATAAAGATTTTCGGAGTTATTAAGCAAAATAAAAGAAAATAGAATTATTAAGATGGCAGCATTACCCTTCCGGTTCCACACTTAAAATTTGTTTTTTTCTCATAAAATATGTGTTTGCAAACATAAATAAAACAAAAAAAAAATCAAAAAAATCCCCACTCAAAAGCATAATATTTATTAAATTTGTTGGAATTAATGTACTACACCCCAATGCTTCCACCATTTTTCTCCAAATCTATCAATTGAACGATAAAAAGTGTCTTAATCTTTTTTGTGAATAATAATATTAGAAAAGGACCTATAGGTTTCAAGTAATTTGGAAAAAACTGAATTTTTCCACCTCCCCCCCACCACTAAATATATTTTGCTCCACAACAAATTTAGGGTACTTTTTAGGAAATGCTTAGGACATTAAAATGAAGCTCTCCACCAAAATTCAGCTTTGTCGAAATTTTTTCGAAGTGAATGTCTAATTTTCCTGGACTATAATACCTCATTTTAAGAGGTACTTATGGGGTTTGGGAAGTTTACAAGCCCACTTAAGTGCTCAAAGGACTTATCTCATGTTGACAGAAAAAAACTACGATTGACTACCTAAAGCCTTTAATAAATCTAAGACATGACATAAGAAAGTACATTGCGGCTATAAATTAGTATTAGTATTTTCAGGTAAATTTAAAAAAAAGTTTATAAAGTGAGAGGCGGCAATTAAGGGGGAAGGTAGTTAAGCGAAAGATGAGTTTTATATGAAAAATTGTCTGCATTACCAAGCAGCTGTTCGAATAACCGCAGTTTTTCAAATCGGTATGTTGAATAAAATGTAAGGTCCTCAAATTCTTCGAACGGATCTACTCGAACTTAATATATTTTTAACTTTCTAACAAACTTATAATCTTTTTATTCAGAAAACATTTTTCTTTAATTTTTTTATGAAATGGCAAACGTCAACTGGAAAAAAGTATTTAGAATTTTAAGACTCGACTCCCATTTTAAAAATCATTTATAGCCGGGTTAAAATGTTTGCAATTTTGAGCTTTTAAAAAAAATCTAGATTTTCGATAAACTTAAGCCGAAAAAGATTCCTAAAAACGGTGTCAAAATAATGCTTCTTTCAAAGTGAACACATCCGAAACGTCATAACTTTAAATCTAACCAACACTATTTAACCACCCATAAAACGATATAGAAGATCATTATCTTTCGAAAGGTTTTGCTTTCACAAAATTTTCATGAGGGCCGTTTTTATATATTTTTTTTTTGTTTAATTTAAACACGAATAATTCCACATTTGTATACATATGTACATAAGCAACCCGTAAAATATTTTTTTGTAAGAGATAAGATCGATTTTTAACAGACTTACTCTAAGAATATACTTATGGAAAGTATGACAATATTATGTCTCACTTAAGTGAAAATTCAATACACACTTTTTAACAATGCCCGGTCCGCGACCGGGCATGCGGTGGCGGCGCTATTTAATTGTTTCCAAAACGTTTGTCTATTCATTTTGTCATGACACAGCCGAATGTCAGTATCACTCACTTGTTTAGATTTTTTTTTAGTTTTTTTCAGTTTGTACTACGAGTATAAGCTCACATTTTGGATATGCCATTGACATTAGCTTTCGCTTTTCGTGAGTACGTGCGTCTAAGTTTATTTTAAAATTATATTTTTTTTTTATTCACATTAGATGCATCCGTTGAAAATTATTAGAGCTGAGGTACTAAGTGTGCACGTGAGAACATTGACAACATTACTTAACGTGCGTATGGAGTATTTAAGGTTATCGTTATACATTGATTATTAAGTCGTTTAGAAATTATAAGTAAATGTGACTTAAAAAATAGTTTTTGAGTGTTCCTTAGAGCTGAAAAAATGATAGCTGACGGAAGAATAACAAAAATGCTTACAATTCTTGAACACCGTCGCGCTGCAATGTAGTACCTACATAATATGTACATATGTACATGGGTGTTTTATAAACAATATTCTAGTGAAATAATCAGTTCAATTACTTCCCTAAAAACTAACAGTATTAAAGAGTATTACTCCAACTTCTGGGAATGTGCATCACTTTAAAATTGACCACAGCTTCGGACTCAATGTCAAGTTGCTTAGATTCTTTCTTTAGCCGTATAAGACGAATTTGGAATTATTTACCTTCCCACATCGATGTCGTTTTATTTTTACAAAATATTTTTACAAATCATATACAAAGTTATGTGCCTAACAAACTCTTTGAGTGAACTCGGAATTTATATATTTTTTTTTATAATCTTCACGCGCTCAAAGGATTATACTACCCTTTAAATGTTTCAAGACATCGCGGGCGTGAGTTTGAGGAAGTGAAAGAATGATAGGAAAGATGTGTATGTAATCACACCAAAAACAAAAACGTAGCAAGTCAGCCGTGAAAAGTAGTGAGCAGGGTTGGCCGAATTAACTACATTCTATTTTCTACGTCAAAAACTACGCCTAGTAAATGGAATAAACTACGCGTCTTATTTACTACAATTTGCTACGTCTGCTACATTAACGTAGTAACTTGAACTTGAACCGGATATGAACAAATTCCAAAATTTTTAATAAAAAAATATCTCACCGAAGGACTCAAGTTCAATGAAACCGGATTCCGGCCAATAAAATGTATAGGCATATGTAGAGAAATAGGGGTATCCCAAATTTTTTTTCTTGTGCCATATAATTAGCCTTAATTTGCCTTTTTCTCTAAATCGTGCCTAAAGAACAAAAAAGTAAAAAAAAAATAAACTCAAAAATACATTCAGTAATCATCTCATTTATTTTTATCATTCATTTTCAACGTATAGTGAATGTGAACAAGTTTTTTGGATTTTCCTGGCCCAAGTCGGTTTCTTATGGCAAAAAACCTTAAAACGTCCAAAAAACTGTGACAATCTCGTATTTTTATTCATTTTATTCTGATAAAAACTTTAACTTGTTCAATAGTCGCCAAATACAAAAGAAATGATAAAAGAATATGTGTTCAAACTTCAAAATGAAATGACATTTCAGACAATTTGACATTTGAAACTACGTCTGCTACAAATTGTTTCATTTACGTAGTTAATGTAGTTTATACAAAAAAATTAGAGTTCGGCCAACCCTGGTAGTGAGATCTAAAAGTACGCAAAGTTCTAAGTTTATTAATCTTAAATATGAGATATTTAAGAAGAGCCTCAAAATTATCAAGGAAAACTGTTAGTATAATGATTACTGACTTAAATTGTGTTGGTTTACTTGGCAAGTTTTCTTTTATTTCATTATTATCCAATTTTAATACAACCATTTTTTGTTTGCCTTTCGCCTTTATCATAAACGGCTATACGGATTTTGATCAAATCTTTTACATAAGAAGTCCTTGGAATCATAAATAATACTGCATACAAATTTTTGAAAAATATTTTTTTGGATTTAAAAAAAAAAATTAAATTCAATATTTCAAAAACGAGTGAATGATTTGTTTGAAATTTTGTTTTTAAATTTATATTAA
Source organism: Philhelius pedissequus (assembly GCA_910595825.1). Classification (NCBI taxonomy): domain Eukaryota; kingdom Metazoa; phylum Arthropoda; class Insecta; order Diptera; family Syrphidae; genus Philhelius; species Philhelius pedissequus. Next base: position 147,764,144 of record OU343162.1, on the reverse strand, counting down.
AAAGAAATTTATAGAAAAAAAGTTAAGAAAATTTATATATATAAAATTAAATAAAAACGACGTTAAAAATATATTTAGCCGTTTCTATAAAGAATCTTGTGCATACGATGTGCTGGAACGTACGTCCGATCCAGTCGGGCATTTTATTTTTTTTTTTTGGCTAAGCAAAAGAATGTTAAAGAATTCCTTGCTAAGTACTAAGTTTGGAGAAAATGACTCAGGTGCAGATCGACCTAGAGCTACACAGACGGAATTGCGGGACACACTTTTTCGTTTTCTCTCTCATCAAATGTCAAGTTTGATTAAAATATTGAGTTCGATTTGTTTCCCCTGTGCAAAACTTGTATTCACAGTTTTGGTAACCAAAGTGATTTTCAAGTTAAAGCATTTTAATTTTTTAGAAACTGTTTAAATTAATTAACACCTCACCCTTGTGGAAAGACGATAAGTCGCTGTCTGCACCCTCTCATGTATGTGTACATTCGATCTAGGTGACTCAGCCATTTCAGACGTTAGCTTTTCTTTTTATGGCTAGGTCGGTGTCGTTGTACAGCCCGTTCAGTTCGTTGTTGTATCTTCTTTTCCATTCCCCACTATGCAGACGGCACAAAAATTCCTCTCAAAAAAGCCTAATGCGTTCTTATTCACCGTTAACGGCGTTTTGTCTCTCCACAATAAATCAGGATCAGGATGATAAGCGTCTTTTACTGGGACACTTTAGGTTCTCGAGAGAGGGCTTTCCTCCTCAAATGATGCCTTCTTAGCCCAAAGAAACAGCGATTGTCAAAAGTAATTCTTCGTTTGATCTCAGCACTGAAATTGTTCGATGAGTGCATCTGGCGCTAATGTTAGAATTTTGCACTATTCTTGAAGAAGTCGCATGAATGCGCGTCGCCTTGCCCAGGAACTTTTTGGACATCAATGGTGACGGTTATAGTGCGGTAAGAGTCCCACACTACTCGGTACCGATTCTTACCGAGTGTCTTGAAGATTTCCATCGGATAAAAAAAAAAAAATGGTGAGGTCTTTGCAGACCTTAATTGAGCATTGTGTGCATTCTGTATCCTTATTCTGCACAAACGAATGAGTTCGGGAGGGATGCTAAATCTAGACATTGCTCTCTACAGCTTGTCTCTATAGATATTGTCATACGCGAAAATGTGATGGGTATCTATTTGAAACTTTTGGGTTTTTTCCAAGATCTGCCGTTGTGTGAATTTGGTCGATGGTGGACTTCCATGACAATTGACTTAAGGCATTTACACGGCGTTTTCACTGCCGTACTTTGTGAAAGCCTGAATGGATCACAATTAAAATACTTACATACCTACATAGGCTGAAGTGGTTGCCAGTGAAAAGACATCACACACGTGGACGATAAATTGATCCATTCTGACAAAGCTACATAACTAACACCGACATATTTGAACGGTAGATGGGGCTGTGATCGCGTTATAAGTAAACTGTATATATACATAATAAAATTCAAAATGTTGTATTATTTGCGCAAATATCGACATAAATTAATGAGTTTTGACACACCCTAATGCACATGTTCTTAAATAAAGAACTTAAAACAATTTTAGATGCCCGAGCGATCATGAAGTTGTTAATTTTAAAACGAAAACCAAATTATTTTCAAAATTTTCTCTCAATTTCTTGTAGGTGTCTACCTTTCAATTAAAACAATTAATAATACGTGCCTTTTAACAATTTTTAACCACTCAAACTATTTTATCACCTTATGGGCCTGAAAACAATAAAATAAAATGAGAGCAGATTTCTAGCATAGCAATTTCTAAAAAAAAAAATAAGAACTTAACACATATTCAAATTCCAACAGTCTAGTCTAAATTAAAACACCCGAGGTGCCTCTTTCCCAAGTGTTAAAAAAATCACTTTTTCTTCATTAACACCAAGTAGTAAGCTTTGGGTTTTTTCCATAACTGCGAGCTCTCAAGAGCTCTCCTGTTTGGCAATTCACAAGCAAACCAATCGTAAAGCTTCTCGTATTAAAATTTAAAAGTCTATTTAAACAAGGTCAATATCAAAGATGGCCCAACGTGTCAGAATGTGCTTATACCCAGGCTTATTCCATAAGACACTACAGCTTAGCGTGTTCCCATCATGGGAACAATATACTCGTAGCTATTGGAACAGTTTCGAAGGTGGGTATGTCGTAGGAACGTGCTCGGTATCAACTAAAAAGTGAATTATTCTGCATACTAACCGTTTAATTGAGGCCCTTTAAACTCTCCAACCCACAGACATTCACTATTATAATAATGCTCTTAAAAGCTTCCAATACCAAGACAGGCGAAACGACCGACGAAGCGACTCGATCAACTTTGCATCGTGCCCTGAAATAGTTAAACATTTGCAACTGTCAAACTCAAGGGAATTTCAAATAATGTAGTGCTGTAGAAATTTTTGAAAGTTCCTCCTCCTCCGTTCTTATCAACGGATTCTCGATGCATTTGACGTAGGTATATCTGTGTTGGCTTCTAGTTGATATTCAAAGATGGTCATTCGGAGAATTTCTTTCTTCAATGGATCGTTTCTTTTTTTTTCTGTCTTTTGTTTAGTTAAGTTTTCGAATAATTGAATATAGTTGGTCGATTTGTAGGACTGAAAGTGCCTAATCTAGGTCTATGCAAAAAAAAACTGAAAATAGCCCAAGTAGAGTGGTTTAGAAGTTGTGGTTTGTGGATGATATAGCAAAAACCACGCGACGATCGATGATAGACTATCAACCGAGCGACGCGTCTCATTAGCATTCAGATGGAATATCCAATTATGGTACCACCTATAAATAAAGTGTTCGGTCGAAGAGTGCTCTCCTTTTTTTCGATATTTGCCTGATTGTGTGTAGGTGTGTTTTCCACTAGAATGGCCACACCAAATTGAAGTCCATTTTATGCAAATGTGTCTCAAATTCCAACATTGAAATGCGAATTATTTTTAGGTATACCTATAAGAATAAGCCGTTTTTTTGTGCAACTATATAGTTGGTATAATAAATAAATCAGTTTGACGCCATTCTATTTCGATATTGGTTAGCCTATATCACATTATTGTATGGCTGTCAAAAGTTTTAATATTCTATTCAGAGGTTTGCTTTGTGCAATGGCTGCATCTGGCACCGGAATGGCGCTTCTTGATTTCAAATAATTTATAATGTCGTTATTCATTTAATCAAAGAAAATATTCTTATAGATCTATACACATAACAAATAGTGTATAATTTAAAATATTGATGGAATAACCCATACGTAGATCTTATATGATTGAACTGGTATTTGTCTGACATTCGCCGTCCTTCGTATTTGAAATGTGAGTAATAGATACAGATATACAGATATGACTGTAATATCGTAATGTGAATAGTAAGCCATTTTGTTAGAAATCAAATAAAAAAGCGAAATACCAATTTATAAAAATTCTATAATGCCTGAAACAGATTAATGCAGCACTAGCATCGTCAAAAGCACGCTGGCTGACCAAAAAACAACACATTGCCACAGAAATAGGGATGAGCGATGTTCATCGATGTTAGCAACACATCGATGTTAGGCGAAAGATCATCGATGTTTTACCATCGATGTTGAAGCATGTGAATCATTACAGGATAGATGTTAAGATTCAAGACATTGAATAAAAAAAGTTATTGCAAAATAATTCATAATTACTTCTGCTATGAACACGTTACATTTGACATATTCTGTTAATGAGCGCACTCGGCGGAATTGTATTTCAGCGAAACTACACTTCCCAAGTATCCGAGTGAAGTTGTATCAAGTTCAAACTTCAAAACAAACACCGTTTTTTACTTTGGACATTTTTTTTTAATTATACATTTTATATGATCATTATTATGAAAAATATTTTAGTATGCTATTATTGATAGTAATATAGTCTACATGTTGTGTAAACAAAATTCCGATAAAAGAAGAAAACAAAATTTTCAACCTTAATTATTATTTAAGCAATAATTATTTCAATGGTTTGATATTTACTTACGATATATGGGTACTATTACTATATGGTAAGTTTTAGATTTGTAAAAAAAAGTCATAAAGAATTGCACTCACAATTCTGTCTATCTGCGAGCCTACTGGTAATTGGATGTTCTTTAAACTTGGTACATTTTGGTTTTTCCTACAAATGCCTACATGTTTTATGATTTTTTAAGATCCAAGAATAATTTTACCTGTTTCTCAAAAACAATTGCAACGATTTTTATTAAAAAAATAAGTATAAGTTACCTGGTTCTTTTTTAAGATAACACTATGATGAATTTTTTTTTAAGTACTTGGCCAAAAACCATAAAAAATTACGATCAAAAACATCGCTACAAATTTCAATACAATGAAGGTACTTTGAATTTGTAACTATAATGCATTTTTAACCAATTTTGAACGTGCTATTAATTTGCAAAAAAAAAATGCATTGAAAAAACATCGATGATTTAAAACATCGATCTCTCTGGTTCGATATTTTGTTAACATCGATGTTTTGTCAAATTTGATCATCCCTACACAGCAACGTCAGCTCCAACAGTTTGAAATTTCGTATCGAAACAAAACACAGCTACAAGCAACCTTGCCAACTCAGGTTTCTTAATGATTTTTAGGCATTATGTCATTAACTGCGGCCTTAAGGCTTTTTTTCATAGATGCATCTTTCTTCCGAAAGATTTTTTTAATACAACGTTAGGCGTTTTTCTTTTTTAAGCTCAGAGCGAGAACTGAAATGTCGAAAAAAATCTGTTTCTTTTTAGCTCAGACACACCAGACCGCTTGTGTTTCTTTTTTTCAATCAGATGTAGAAGATGGAGTAAAAAGCTGAGCGCAGCTAATTTCATTTTTCTTTTGTGTGCTATGGCAGAGGCAGACGAAAAAAAAACAAACAAAAAATGTAGATTGACACCGGTTGATCTTCCTCTGTAGGAAAGAAGTCTTTATTATTTATTTAGTAACAAATTATAATTTTTTGTTTTCATTTTTACTAAAGGTATTAAGTGGATCAAATCAATGAGCCTACTTTTGATTAGCCTTATAAAAAACAACGAAATAAGGCTAAACACAGGGGTAAAGAAGAACGCATTTCAATACATCGCCATCGCCCGGGAAATAAATTCCTACCCTATAAAATTCTTAAACTTTTGGCAATTCAGTGATCCAGTGTGTTTCATAAATAAATCGGACAGTTCTGATCAAACACTTTTCAGTGCGTACTTGACATGTTCAAGCTCTACTCAGTGCTCTGCTCAGATTTAAAAAAGAAAAGCGCCTATAACATTGGTCGTAGAAAATATTTCCACCTTCAAAGTGTGCCCATTTTCCGAACACTTTATATGTGTTTCTTTAAAAATAATTCCTGCTTCCAATTCCAGTAAGTTGACATAATGGACATTCAAAATTCAAATACATCAGAAAGAGAAGCCACGTTTTCAAAGGTTACTTCGTATAAAGTAAAGAGGAGAGGGAGAGCGTCCTCATGTATTATCATATACTGCAATTTTTCTTAAAATACAGATCCTGACTTCAATCTGTGTTAAGATGAGGCATTATTTTAGTAAAGAAGGTACGTTTTTGAAGTCAAACTTCTTTTGCGGCGTTGGGGGTAACAAAAAATGTGTATGGTGCTGTAAAACCGAACGACTTCTGATGTGACCCGACATATAAGATGGTTGTTGGTCTTATGGATTTTCATAGTTGCGTGCATACATATGTAGTATGTATCTGCATTGTGTGTATTCGCTGAGGATTTTTTTTTTGTTATGGTACGTGTTGTGGTTTCTCATTCTGTAGGTACCTACATGGATTGATGATTTTTTTTGCTACTTTGTTTTTTTTTTTGTGGGTACGTGTGGATTCACATCGATTAATGTAGTAGGTATATGCATTATGTATATTCGACGAGGAATTTTGTGTATTGGTTCGTTTTGTTGATACGATTAAACAAGTGCGTATTGTGTGTATTTGACAGAGATTTTTGGTTTTGTTTTTTTGATGGTCATACATTAATGTATGTTGTGTTGCATTAATGTGTGTAATGTGTGTGTTAGCCGGAGCTTCAGTCCTTCAGTGTATCTACTTACTTCGTAGATTTAAATATACGGAGTAGTAAAATGTATGTTTTGTAAAATTGCTGAAAAATGAATCAAAGTAGGCAGGCCAAATCCCTACTTGGAAACTACAATCAACAACAATTTGAAAAATATTCGTAAATTAGATAGAATTGGAAAAGCCTAAGAATTATAATTAATGAGCTTATTAACTATATAACTGCTGTAAGCTTAAATGGCATTTTAAAATCCTGTGCTTATCGAGCAGTGCGATGTGCAAATTTTACAAACTTCGTAAGCAAACAACATTTAAAAACATTGAAACAGCGAAATAGCCAGTTGCATTCCTCCCCTTAAACTTTTCAACCGTAATACTCATGCTTCCAGGAACGCTCATCAGTTTTTCCTTGAGCCCAACTTCCGGCGTACTGGTGAGTACAGATAATCTTTCTTTAGCAGTACAACGCGAATGTGGAATACTTTACCCGGCTCTATCCCCCCCACACATTTTGATATTCAGAAATTCAAAACAAATATGCATCGGTATCTCCTCTTACATCCTCCCCTATTTTCCTAATGCTCGCACTGTGCTTGTTTATTTTAAGGGTAGTCAAGACCTCCTTAGCGCGCGCATCCATTAAAAAAAAAACATTGAATAAATAGAATATAGTTAGTTCCAAAATTGTTATTGAATACCAAAGAGAATAATACGTACTAAGATTCCCTAGCTCAAGCAAATGCTTAAAATTATATTAACGCCAAACATTTAAATTTGAGTTTCACATTTTTTCACGATTTCAGTACCAGCCCTATAATTGACAAGGTGGCCAAATTCCTTCATACACATTGGAACAATTTCTTTCTTTTAATGCAATGTATACTTATCGTGATAATGTGTGCCAGTAGAGCAATAAATCAGCTGGCTATTCCTTAACAAATAATAATTCGCAATGCTCAAGCAGTGCATTCCCATGTCAAGTTTTGGCGTCACATGGGCGATATGCTTTCTATATCATGTATAAATTCCCCATGCCGAAGGGGCTTATAATCTCTAGAACAACTGACACATGTTCCAAAGGTATGTACCTACATTATATTTATATGTGCATTATGTCTGATATGCATCTGTTCGATAACGTATTCCAGTGGTCACTAAAGTTAATGCACATCGCAAAATGCAAAATATGTACACGAATTCATGTCAGTCACCCTTAAACTTGTTCAACTCATTCGACTATTTAAATGCATATCATTGCATTTCTGTGTTCTTTTTTTCTTGTGGAAAAATTTGCACTAACTATCTTGCATCTGTATGAGCTACCAAAACCAAAGTACTGAAACTACTGCCGTCGTCAGTCTGACGACTTACTTTGCGTACAACCTGACAGAATTCAAAGCGGGAAACATTGAGTTAAGACACTACTAACTTTATAGCGCGACATGCAAAGAAGCATCTTTGCTGCCGTTATTTCACCGATTTCCTTCTCTGCGTGCAGTGTTCTTTGCCAATTTTGTGCTTGATCCAGAATTTTAATTTTTTTTCGCGTGTTCTTGTGGGAAATTAGTTTGGATTTTTGCTGCACGATATGAGACTTAGGCGAAAGCCTATTATGTAAATTTAGTATTGGCTTTTCAATGGACTTTGAAGTGTAGAAGATTTCTTTAACAGTTTAAAAGGTTTATGGAAAGTAAATTGGAAGAAGTTTCATATTGGTGTTCATAGCTGATCTGTAAGTGATTGGATTAGTAAAATGTGTTTTAAAATTTATTAAACTTGTTTAGTAAATCGGTTAATAACAAAGGAACATGGTCTTCCTACTGACAATGAAAGCTGAATAAAGTACTCTAGGAAATCAAAATTATTTATATGGATAAAAAAATTGTCATACTGGTACATAATATTGTATCGCGTGGTATTCCCTCTTTTATGGAATTCTGAGATTCGGGGACTCATTTTGGAAAAAGGACAGTATTATTATCCCATCGAAATCGAATCAATTGAAACTAAAGAGCTTGGTCAAAAAATTTAAGAAATATTCCATATTCATACTTTTTGTCTTAACTTAATGAAAAATTAAACATTTAGTTGGAAATTTCGATTGATGATGGAGAACGGTGATATTAAAAAAAACTGTGGCCCCTAACATAAAAGTATTACAAATAATTTTTGTCGGTGAATAATCTAAAGGAACTTACCAACTAAAACTAAACGTTATAGTTATGTATCTAATTGACATTGTTACTGTTAGGAGCCTGGTTTCCATGGGGAACTGCTTTGGTGAACTGGAAGAAGCTGCGGAAGGCTTGCGGCTACACGGCTCAGCCCGTCACGTAGAGCGGTTCTTGCCACTTTTCAGTACAACTCCAGCTCGACTAAACCTAAATTTATTGATTGTAGTTTCAGAAGAATTACAAATGCTTTCGTCTTGTCTTAGCCCTTTTCCAGAGTTGTTTTTTCAGTACAAGCCGGATAATATTAAAAAGCTACCATGCCACAGTAATACTCCATTTGGGGTATCCGGTTAGGAGTTCAAGGTTAGTATATGGCATGTCTCGCACATGTTCAATCTTCACCTCCGTGGAAGACGTTAATTTCGTCGTTTTACGGAGAATAAACTTCCAAACTCGATATTTGTTAATTATCAGAAATATTAGGTTGAGATACTCAAATCGAAGAAAGTAAACTGTTAACGAGCAAACCAAACTAACGGTTATATGATAGCTACAGTTTTCGGAAATGACGGCTTTCCGTAAGCAAAGATTTTTACCAGAAAGCTGCTAGATACTGTAGCAGTACAGAGAAAATTTTTGTTATCAAACTGTTACAGCCAGTTTTTGACTAAAATTCAAAGACTGGCGTGTATTGGGACAAATAGTTCCATGAAACTAAAAATCTTAGCCCTAGAAAAATGTCTTCAACTAATAGCACCACTGGATCTATTCTCGAAAGAACTGCTGGAAAATAGTGTTTCGCCTTTTAAAAAGTGCAACAATTATAAAAGTGTTTTTTGAAAACAGACTACAAAATGCCGCACTATGATATCAACCAATTAGCGTTAACACTTTTTACCACGAAATAACCCTGTATAACTGGTTGAAGAATATTTTTTAAAGGATCTGTACGAAATCTTTTCACCGTACTCTGAAGAACAATTCTGTCTATACCTTGGGATGTCCAATGGATCCATTGAGATCCGAGTAAGGTGAAGTGGCTTGATGTATAATTAGCGCTTTAAACCTAACTAACCTATGGAATAATTCCAAAATCACACGTGTAACAAATCACGAAAACCACCTTAGGATCTTCCAATCTAACGGGTGATTTTTTAAGAGCTTGAGAACTTTTTTTAAAAAAAAAACGCATAAAATTTGCAAAATCTCATCGATTCTTTATTTGAAACGTTAGATTGGTCCATGACATTTACTTCTTGAAGATAATTTCATTTAAATGTTGACCGCGGCTGCGTCTTAGGTGGTCCATTCGGAAAGTCCAATTTTGGGTAACTTTTTCGAGAATTTCGGCCGGAATAGCCCGAATTTCTTCGGAAATGTTGTCTTCCAAAGCTGGAATAGTTGCTGGCTTATTTGTGTAGACTTTAGACTTGACGTAGCCCCACAAAAAATAGTCTAAAGGCGTCAAATCGCATGATCTTGGTGGCCAACTTACCGGTCCATTCCTTGAGATGAATTGTTCTCCGAAGTCGATAAAAAAGCGGATTTTCTGCCAACTTTTCTAGGGCCCATTCACTGAAAATTCGACGTTGTGGCAGATCGTTCGGCTTCAGTTCTTGCACGAGCTGTATTTTATACGGTTTTACACCAAGATCTTTGCGTAAAATCTTCCATGTGGTCGAATAACACAAACCCAATTGCTGCGAACGGCGACGAATCGACATTTCACGGTCTTCAGCAACACTCTCAGAAACAGACGCAATATTTTCTTCTGTACGCACTGTACGCATTCGTGTGGTTGGTTTAATGTCCAATAAAGTAAACTGAGTGCGAAACTTGGTCACAATCGCATTAATTGTTTGCTCACTTGGTCGATTATGTAGACCATAAATCGGACGTAAAGCGCGAAACACATTTCGAACCGAACACTGATTTTGGTAATAAAATTCAATGATTTGCAAGCGTTGCTCGTTAGTAAGTCTATTCATGATGAAATGTCAAAGCATACTGAGCATCTTTCTCTTTGACACCATGTCTGAAATCCCGCGTGATCTGTCAAATACTAATGCATGAAAATAATAAAGTTGAGAAACTCAATTTGTCCGTTCTTTAGAATAATTTAAAGTTTGATCTCGAATTTAATTATTACAAGGAACTTAACTCGATATCTGGGTCAAGTTTGGTTTTACGATTATAGAGAACTCTCGATAGAAATATGGGTCCCGCAATTCCGCCTGCCTGTACATATATCTGTCTGTAGACCAATCTTTAACCTTAAGTGGTAACCGAGAATAATGTTAAGTGCGATAAGACCGCATCTTATGTCGAAAACGGATGTATCGATTTTGAAAAAATCGATATTGTCTATTATTTCATATTTTTAAAATTAACATAAAATATTCTTAACGCAGTTTTTGTTTTCAACTTTCTCATTAAAGACTATATCGATTCCGAACTATTTTTATTTTTTTCAAAAAATCCAATATTTTAAAAACGGGAGGAAGATTTTTTTAATTATGTTTTTAAACGTATATGCTTTAATATCTATAATTGTCATACCAACATTTTTTTTAATTTTAAAGAAATTTTGTATATACAAAACTAAGTAAGAATAGGATAAAAAAATATATTTAACTCTTATCAACGAAGAATTTTGTCCTTACCATCGTTCATTTTATTTATCGATATTAGTAAAACCTACATTCCTATATACTATTGCATACCTTCCCGCAAACAATTCACTCTCAAACTCGCACTTCTATTGCGATAGAGGCTATAGCCCAAGTTTTAAATTTGGAAAAAACCGAACTCGAGATTTTAATAAAACTTGACATTACGATGATAGAGAGCAGGGAAAAAGTGGGTTCCGTAATACCGCTTGTCGGCCTGTAGGTCGATCAACAGCATAAATCGCTGAATCGATTTTCATCAAACTTGATACTTAAGTATTATAGATTATTGGCTCGATTATTTTTTAATTTGATTATCCTCAAAAATAACGGTACCTGGCATATGAATTTTTTGGAGCAAAAATGGTAAATCTTTATTATCTCTAACGATTTTGATAAATACACTTCAGTACACTATTTTACATAATATGTAGGTATAGTCTACCTACATTATGATTTGAAATAATGTTAAATAAAATATTTAGAACCTCTACATTGTCATTTAACGCCTCAATGGATTTTGATCAACATTTTTATAAAGTAGGTCCTTCGATTTCTATTATTCTCATTATTATTACTGCATACCAACATTTAAAATAAATAATTTTTTCTGATTTTTGAAAAATAAATATCCATTTCTTTTTGAAAATTAATATTTCGATTTTTACTTGCGATTATAGGTACTATTTAAGGCAAGCTATGTATTCGTAAAACATTTTTTTTTCTAACAATCAGACATGACATTACGATCATAGAAAACACCAAAAAAGTGGGTCCCCCAATTCCGTCTGTCTGCCATTCTGTGAGTCTGTCCTCGAGTCTACAGCCTAAACTGTTGGTTAGATTTGTTTCAAACTTGGTACATATTGTTTTTTTCGGTGATATGACCACACGTTTTTTGTCATTTTTTTTAAGACGACAAACAGTAGCTCCCATACATTTTTTTTGGCCAAAAACAAAAATCTTCTTTATTTCAAAAACGGCTCCAACGATTTTTATAAACAAAAAATCAGTTCATTAATGAAGGGAAAGGGTACCTTTTAAATATTTTTTTTCTTGGAAAAAAATGTTATTTGTACCTCTAGTAGAATCATTTTTTTTTTTGGTTTTCGATTTTCTCGTAAGCGGTTAATTTGACTTTTTTTGAAATTTTTTACGCAGAATCTCCTAGAAAGCTTAAACACTATTGTATACCAAAATTTTTCAAAAACAATTTTTTTTTTTGGAAATTAATTTTTTTTTGAAAATTTATAATTTCAAAAACGACTCAAAAGATTTTTTCGAAACTTCGTATTTAGTGGGTTTTTGACATTATCTTGAATAGTTAAAAAAACTATTTTTTTTCTAAAATAAAAAATAACGGTACCTCCCATACAAATGTTAAAAAACCGATCGAAAACGGCTCCAAGAATTTTTATAAGAAAATTTGTATGTTCTTAAATTAGTACAGTTCACTTTTTTAGTATAAAAATATTTCTTTTTGCGCACTTACTCGTATTAACTGTACTTCCCTTAGAACCACTTTTCATATTTTCGACTTTCTCAATATTGAATGAACTGATTAAAATAATTTTATACAATTTTATACAAATGCTCCCTAAGATTGTTAATAAGACTGCATACTCAAATTTTCAACAAAAAAAGTTTTTCGATTTTTAAAAACTAAATACAAATTTTTTTTTGAAAAATCGATTTTTCAAAAACTATTGACTGAATTTTTTTTTAAATTTGAATTTTATATGTATATTGATTATATCTTCAAAATGGGGTTTCAATTTTTTTTTTCTAAAAATGTTTTCAAAATTTTATACATAAAAGATTAGTTTATTTTTTTGATATATTCTTATTTATCCATGAATTCAAATGCCATCTTTGTTTTCCCTCAAACTATAACGACTAAGCAATATAAAAACATTTAATTATGTGTATTATCCATTTATTTCTACCCTTTTTATGCATTTTTGCGTACGTCACTGAATACTGAATACAATGTAGGCCCTCATACATTTATATATACATATGTGCTTTAAAAGTCACATGAATCTTATGAATGCATATTGTACCTAAATTATGAAGTTGTATGTTGTAGCTACCTACCCACCTACATCCTCCATTTTCATTATTATATGTACATAATTCTTAGGTTCAATCTAAATGTATATGTATTTATATGTACATTTTACTCTCCGAACTTACATAATTAAAATGCAAAACTTAGACTTAAAGATGCATTTGTAGGTAGGTACCTATGTAACTATTCCTTGAATCATCCATTCCACAATTCATTACACTAAGAATCAAGTTAATCTTACCTACATAGGCTTTAAGCCTGCATAGGATAACTACACCTAAGTAACTAAACCTCAATGGTTAGTTACATTAAATTTGTTAGCTACAAGAGCAAGTTCGTGCGATCCAGTCATGTATTTTATTTTTTTTGGACAGTATGTTTTTCAATTTATAGATAGAATATTAGATATAATATACTTAAAATTGGCAATACCAAATTGTTCAAAAAAAACAAAATTAAGAAATTTTTTATATACAAATATTAAGTAAAAAACAATTTTAAAAATATGCCGTTGGTACTAATAAGGTTGTACTTACGATGTGATCGAACATAAAAGCAAGTTCGTGCCATTTCTTTGACCGTGCTACACGAATGTAGATTGCATTAAACATCCCTATTTTTCCTTCCCATTCTAGGTAATGTTCAAAAATTAAAAATCCAATCCTATAACATAAATCGTGATTCGATCAATTCATGCTTATATACAAAAGAGTATCAAGAAGGACAAATAAAAGCTGTACCGTTATTCCGTGATGTATATATGCAATTGTCAAACGAATAAAAACTCTTAAAAATGGTAATTCGCCCCACAATGTGATTAGTTTTGGAAAAAGAAGATTTAACCTTCGTTATTGATGCATTCTGTTTGGATGATATTGTCAAGACTCATGAACACATTTCAAATGACAGAATAAATGTAAATTAATGAATGAAATGACAAAATTATTCCAAAATTGATTGTTTTATTCGATTCAGCAAAAAAAAGAAATAGTTACCGTTTAAAATATTGCGTATAAATCGTTGTGCGATTTTGCTAAATGATTGTTAGCCTTCTTTTAAGAAATCATCACACGTACTCGTCAGAATTTGTTCTTTGGTCGCACATAGCATAATGATATTTGGAACTATTTAGCGATATATATTAAAGGTGTGCATGTAGATGGGACTTTTGTGACTATATTGGGTCACGATAGCGTATATTATATAGAGTAGAAAACCAAAGGTGTGGTATGGTATTTTGACTTATACGTCAATCATTGTGCAGATCCATTCAGCTGTTGACTGTTGCTGGCTGAAAGCTGAGACAGCCGCACATTGTTGGACATATGTGAGGTAGGTATGCAAAATATAATATTCAATCTTTCCCACAATTTCTTTGTCGTAAAATGTCAAATAGATACAGAAATGGTAATTTGATTCAAAGAAAGCAACTGTCACTTTTGGCTTCTGTCAGGAAAAGGAATTCTTGATATCAGATAATGCAATCACACCAAGTAGTTTCATTCCCAAAGGAAACTTTGATGAACAGATTTGTTTTAGTTAGAAATAGAGTTTACCACCTGTCACTCAGAAATGCGTACTATTTGTCGTTCATCTGTTATATCTTACTTAATACTATAATGACGTTAGCATTCTACGGTAAGTTTTGTTTGGAACATCAGTTTGGGTAAATACAATTTGTGACTTGTGAGGGACTAGTTCCCACTCTGGATTGGATATGGATGATGGGACTTGCGTTATGAAAAATACGATTTAAAACTTAAAATCAATAAGGGAAACACCGCTAACATTTCCGCTTCTTTAAGGTTTCGGTAAGATCTTATGAAATGTAGATTGACTTACCGAAGCCTTATCGAAATTAAACTGTTAGTTGGGTAACATTAAATTCAGCTTAATGCCTATTCTCAAACGTACTACTTAAAAGGATCATTAGGAATAGAGAGCACTAAGGCCATGAAAAAAACTACCAATCGTTTTTTCGATGAAAAAAATCTTATTCACCAAATGTGTAAGCCAGTTCCGGGACCGACGGTAATTAGGGAACTCGAGGTCCCAGAAAAACTAACCGTGACATTAAAAAAAACTTACAACTATGAAATATTGGAATAGTTCTTCCGATACAGTGTTTCGCCAAGAAAATGCGCTATCCTGTGACTTTCTTCAATAATAGTCTGTAAAAATAAGATAGTTTGTAGAGCAGGTGCAAATTCGTAAAGCACTGTCCTAGTAATCAGTCAGGAGGCAGGACATTTTACGGGCTGATATCCGGTTAAGTTAGTAAGTAGAAACTTCGCTTACGACTTTGTTTTATGAACAGAATAATACTTTCGGTAATTGCACTTAATAAAGTTGTTACCTGTGAGTCTTCAGATATCAAATGTCTAGCTCGTACCCTTACTCTTTCTCACGATAATTTTCCTTGACAAGATTACTTTTCTCCAGAAAATGTGTAGTAGACAAAGTTTTACTTTTTTTTCCTACGAGCATAACAATGATAGAAAAGGAATCGATAATAAACCGCTTTAGGTTAGAATTCGATTCGTATAAGCAGTTTTTCAGAAAATTTGAAAATATCAATATCTGTTTTTGGCACAACTGCCCGTTCTAGATAAGATAAAACAAAATTTTAAATGTACCCTTTTTTATTATCGTAATGTTAAGTTTGATTGTTTTTTAATGTGTTTTTGTTTCTAAAAAAATACAATTTTTCATTCAGCAGTTGTATAACTATTCAAATCATCAAAATATTTTATTTTGATAAGATTCGTAAGGTTATAACTTTTGACATAAAATAATTTGTAAATTTGTGTGAAAATTCTAATTCATTAAATTGTTTGCAGATGGCAGTATCTTCAGCTTTTCATATTTGTGTCTGGATTCGCAGCCATGCTTTTCGGATGTCGAACTCGAAAGTTAGCGTATGATAACCTCATCAAATTCCAATCTCGGCAAGATTGCCCAATGTCGAACAGCGTAGAATTTAATGCTTACCTGTCGTTAAAACAGGATAAGCTTCCAAAATCTGAAAAACAATCTTGTAAGCCTCTTTAAGGTCCCATTACTATCCTTAGATTTAATTTCTTGTTACGAAACTTAAATTATTCTCATAACGTTTTTTTTAAGGACTTAAGTCTCTACAATTTTCAAATAATTTAAATCTTATACTTAAAACAAATTTGACTTTCTTGACCTTAACAAGATTCCAAGAACTTGGAATTCTTCAATCCTATAACAACTGATTTATCGGAGTCTAAGCTATTTTAAAATTCTATAACGGACCTTATAGTTAAGGTATACAACATTTTATTAAAGTATTCTAATAGGATTTGCAGTTTTCCAGTTGCCACATGGAATCACAAACCTACTCGTCACACGCTAAATCAGGAACGTAGTCGAGATTATTAAATGGATGTGTATTGTTTGTTTTAATTTTACGAAAAGTGTTTATTGTTCTAAAGGTTTTTTTCAAATATTTGAAAATACGAGTGTTTTGCGACCAAAAATTAACACATATCAAATAGCGAAGCAATTAACATTTGTTTTTAAAGGGCTGTGAATTTTAGTAGAAGATCGGCGTCACCGTCGACATAATATAATAAATATTCCCTTAAGAAGACTTAAAATAAACTTAGTAAATGAGAGTGAGAGTTAATAAAAGTAGAAGAAACAAAAATCTTATAATGGTCTTATTGTAAGTGATTATATTAAAAGATTCTCTCATCTTAGCAACAGCCATATTTAAGTGCGCAGAAAATATTGTGTGAGTAATTTGAGGGTTACCATAACATACAAAATGTGGATATGTTGAAATTAATTCTAAAAATTATTTATTTTAAAAACTCCTTTTTTCTTAAAAAATTTATAATGTGCATTATGAATTTCAAAAACATAAATGAAAAATGTTACTTGGGTAATGCTGTTTTGTTAAATAAAAATATCTACCAACAAGAACACATTGCCATTTGTGTAAATGTAGCATTAAAACTCTTAGTGTGCCATAAGGATTGCTTTTCAAATTTAATTTGACTTACAGGTTAATTTTAATGCATTTAGGATTGCATATCAACCACTATAATTTCAAAAATTAATTGATTCCCAAAAGTATCCAAGGTAACCCTATTCTTGATAAAAAGTATAAATTAAATAATTTAAATATGCATTATTTTGAAGGCTCTTTGTTTTTTTCGAGGTAAGATCTAAGAATTAGTAGATACAATTTCAACCGCATTAATTTTAACTCCCATATATGAACAAACAATAAAATAAAATAATATATCGCCATTATAAAATAATGAATAATTGACTAACAAAATAAAAACTATCACAAATACTTATCAAGTCCATCAGTTTTTTGTCATGACATATACACGCAAAAACTTTAAGAGAGTTTGCTTCTTTCAAAAAAAAAAAAAACTTTAATGAGAAAGATATAATTTTGTTAAGGTTTATTCTCTTTTCTCTTCTCATCATTTTCTCTTTTCTCTTTTAGCAACTCCCATTGCAAGAAACGCTTTCTCACAACAAGATTTAGCCGAGCTTTATTAGTCATATAAGAGGCCTTTTTGCATTATTCTATATCTGTCATCCAATACAAGAAGAATACAACTCTGTTAGGGAGTATAGAGAGGCTCTCATTTCTAGGCCATTTAACGCTTTTAGCAGTATTATAATAATCTAGAAGAATTCTTCAAGATTATTTTGGCTCCCTTAAATTTGTCTCATTAAGTTATTGGAGAATGTTATGAGAGGAAAAATGTTTACTTGGGATAGATCGAAATCCGTCAAGCTGATTATGAGAAAGTGCAAATTAAAAAAAGAATGGTTGTATGGTAGGTACCGCTAATAACAATATATGTAGGTACAAAAAAGATGTTGATAAATTTCATTTTATTAAATTTGTTAGAGCTGTTTTCGAGATTATTAAGATTCTAGAAAAAATTGCATAATACCGTTATTTTTGGGGCTAAAAAAAATTAAAAGCTGTTTGAGTCAATCACCTAAAACGCTTAAGTAACAAGTTTGAATAAAATCTCTTCAACTGTTTAGGTTGTAGATCGACCTAGGTACATACAAACGGAATTAATCTTGAAATAGTTACCTGTATGGCGTATAAGCTTTACTCAAGTTGTTATATTCATTCATTCAAATTTTAAATGATAATAACCGCTTGTAATAGTTTGCTTTAATTTTGGGGAATTTAACGATATTTTTTTTTATTTTAGAATAAATTGAATAAATATAAATTCAATGTCGCAAAATTTTAAACATCCTGATGTTGAGGGCTTAGCATGATACTACTTAACAGTTTGATAATACTAAAGCACTTTACTAGTATTTTCATAATTTTAAACACTTTTTAACTAGCACCATAATAAATCTATTTTCTTACTAAACTACAACTAAACACGCCTAAGATAGTGCAAAAAAGTAAGCGAACATAACTTTTTGACGTTTGTAAATGTCAAAGTGGCATATGGATTTAGTACGATATTAAAAAAATAAAGTAGCCATTTTGTGATTTTAATTTTAGTAAAATGTTAAGAAAATAATAGAAAATAGCAACATCATCTTTTTAGCATAGTATCATACTAAAAATGATTTAAAACATTACTAAATCGACTAAAATGTTGCGCCAATGAAAATAAGCTTCCGTAACACCATTAATGTTTAACATCTAAAAAGAACTTTAAACTTCATTGCGTTTCTGGTTCGATATTCTGCTTATCCCTCGTTCCCACTAGTATTTCTTTCTCACCAACAACGCAATCAATTCGAATATTCATTCATTTGCATTATACCTATTTTATTATTTTTATTCTATTTTTTTTTTGTTTAATTACAAAATGAAGAATAGATAAGCGCCAGTAGTAATTTTTTATTTTTTACCAGCAATACCCTCGCATCTTCTCCAGGTTTCTATTCCATTGATAGAATTTATACGAGTGCATTCGCTTCGCATTCCTCATGCAAATGACCAAAACGGTATGATAAACAGCCTTCTTGGTTCTGAGTATCTAAATCTGGCTCCCCCTTAATTCATATAATACGTACTCGTATACATATTTTTTGAATTGCGTTAAGCTGTATCCAAGTGAAATTGAATTTTGCATAGTAACTTTCAGATGCAGTTTATTCTTGAATGAATTTTTTTTTATTTCAACAAATTTCTAAATAAAAGGAGTGGAATACATTTTAAAGCGTCACAGAGGCAAAAGCAAATAAAGTCTACTGTAAGAACAACGTAATTTTAAGCTGTCAGCCGGTATGCTTTTGGCGGGGAACGACACGCAGCAGTGGAGCTCTAAGTTACATTGCACATAAATGTATTTATGACAATCGATCAATTCTCGTCTTAGTGGTTTTTATTTTCAGAAAAAAAAAATTATGAAAAGTACGTGTAAGTAGACTTTATACCTGAGTGGAATCATATTAATATTCTAAAGCATTCAAAAATCTACTGTCTGGAAAACTGATAAGAGTATCTACCTACATACATTGTAGGTATGCATTCTTGGACAGAATGGAGGAGAGGCTATTATTAGTCATTATGGTTATAAGCTTCACATACATATACCTAATATTGTGAGTATAAAATAAAAGCAAAATTTAGCGTTAAGCAATTTTTTTTTAGCAAATTCCCTTTTAATTTTGGGTTGTTCGTAAAAAGCCTTAACTAAAGTGAAAATGGGTATAGGGGCCATCTTGAGGAATTTATGTTTTGTTTTATTTGTATGGTATTTTTTTTGCAGCAATTTCTTCGTCTATTATTTAGCTTTTTATAAAAATATAGGTAGGTAATATAAATATATAGGTTGTCAAATTGACAACAACTGGCTGTCAAATATCATTCTTTAAATAGACATGGCAATCTGAATATCACAATTTATTTTCAATACCTATACAGATTCAATTGAAACAAAATCATCACTGGAAATATCACCTTTGGTGTAATATATTATCTATGTGGAATTCTGTTTTGAAGCCTACTACCACACCCTGCATTCTGCATATGATTTTCTTCATTGCAAAAAATAAAAAAAGAACGCATTAAAACTGTAGCTGTTTGTATCGATTCGAAGTGTCAAACACTTTAGAAATGGCGGTTAGCATGGGTTTTTCTGTTGGCAATGGTGTTGTTAGTTTAACCTGTTTCACGCATACAACTTTTTTGTATCTATTTTGGAGGTACAGGGTTTCACGGGTTTCACTAATACAGTTTTTTTTGAAAATTCACCGAAAATTGGATTTTATTTTTGTGAACACTTAAATAAGAAATATGGCATTAATTATGACAGTTATTTTCATAACCAAAAAAAACAAACAATAACGCTTGAATTATTAGTCCTGATTGGCATAAGTTTTAATAACAACAACAAATTCCACACTGAATATTATTATTTTGCGAAAAAGAAATGGAATTAAAATCTCGTTTGACATAAAGGTCGAATTAAACAATTTGACATCGCCAATTAAGTCAATTGCATCATAGATTTCTGACCAAGCACCTCGATCGAAGTATTTCTTCCACATTTATCTAAGCATTGGCAGTCACGGATTTGTTCCTGAATATCTATTAGTCGAAATTACAGATCCCTTATTTTTGGTTTAAAGAACGAGTCATAAAAATGTAGGTTTGAACTAATAGCGCAGATTTGCATTCATTAATGTCGATTCAATTACGCAGATCCCTATGGTATTGTTAATTCCAGCTTTTGCCATGAATACCATCGCACAGTTTGTAGTGCAAGGTTGCCTTTATGATCTTCAAGAAGAACTTCCAAATAACTATTCCTCCAGGATCCGAGGTTTTAAAAAATGAATCAGCCCACTTTTTTACGGACGGTTTATAAGCCGAAGAGGGAGTAAGTAGCGGTGTTTTTTCAGACAGACTAAATCTCGGCCTCTATCCCTCATTAGGCGTTTTTCTTTTTTAGTTCAGAGTAGAGTCTGAGTTGTCAAAAAATTTGTTTGTGTTTCTTTTTAACTCAGAGCATGCAGAGCTCCAAATGTGTGTTTTAGTTTTCGTTCTGAACATGTGTAGATCGCATTCGACGTGCTCGAAGATAATTGACTGAGCATGTGAGTAGCTGAACGCACCAAATGCCACGTGTGTGTCAAGAAGGAAAATAGGAAGAAAAATATAATTAAAAAACGTAGCAGTGTTCAGAGCTCGCTCTGCTTGGAACAAGTTCGGTGTATAATTTATGTGTTCGAACTCTGTTCAGTGCTCTGCTCTGAACGAAAAAAGAAAAACGCCTATTGTAGTGTGTTCCAAGCGGAAATTCTTGCGATTGAAGAATTTTTCTCTTTGCTAAGGGAAAACGTGATATTCATATCGGATATACGTATCTTCTCAGACAGTCAAGCAGCCCTAAAATCACTTGTCGCTGTTTCCACAAACTCTAAAACTGCCCGCAACTATCGATAATTTCTCAGGAAGATGGCAGAACAGTTTATAACATTTACCTGGCTTGGGTGTTGGGACATAGGAATATCTTGGAATAACTTGCCAGAAATGGAACACTAATACCAATTCTACCGATTTCTTCGGTATACGGTATGCCTATTGCTACAAACTTATGTGGCATCAAAACGCCATAAAACATATACATTTTAGATGGTCAAAATTCACTATTTCCCTGGCTACCAGATAGATCTGGTAAATAATGGTTCCAAGATGCTCAAAAGGTCTGTTCCTTTGAGCAGGAAGCATCTAAGCCTCGTAATAGGTGTCTGCTTAATTGGCGGACACGCTGAAAAACTTAGCGTATCTTCTAATGACTTTTGCAGTAGTTGTATGGATGAGGAAGAAGAGGAGACTATCTTTCATCTTCTTTGCTTATTTCCTGCTCTTTCCCAAGGACGTAGATTACACCTGGCAGAATACTACTTCGGTGACACCGGTGATCTAAGACACCGAACCTATCCTTGCCTGGATGATTATTACTAATTCTGAATCAACCGAATCCGAAAGTATGCAGTGGAACAACACAAGAAAGAAAAGTTCAAAGGTGAATATGTTCTGATTCCAACGTATGTCAATTGACTTGTTTTTTTGACATTAACACGATAAATAAATCGCAAAAAGCAATACATTTTTAATTGCCGCTCTTTCTCTACAGCCACTTTTCGCTTATTACGAAGAAAACTGTACTACCAGCGCAAATTGCCAATTGTTATCGACAGTTTGTATGGAAACTCCAAAATTGTTCCCCTAATGGCGACACTTCTATTCCGTGTCGTTTTTTCCAATTTAAATCCGTTCCAGTAAAAAAGACCTTTTATATTGAACCGGATATAAAGTCATTATTGTTATATTTCAGAAACCATGTGTAGTTCTTTTTTTATAAAGGTTATAAATTATAATTCTCTCTAGCAACTTGAGATTTAAGCAAGTACGCGTACATACGACAACAGGGTCTCCCTAATTTTGATCTACACCAAATCCAAAGTCCGTTAATTGACTTAGAAATTCTTGTCAAAAATTATCATTGTTATCGAAATCTTTTGAAAGTTTGCCAAAATGCTGGAGGTGCATTCATATGCTTAAACGCCATTTCCACAGCATACGAATAAGTATCTAAGTTTTTTTTTTTAATTTTTTGTGCAAAGAATAAAATTATCTTATCTTTAAAAAATCTCATTGCTCTATATTCATTTGTTCCTTAAGAAAAAAAAAACCTTTCTTATTCGCCGGGTTTTCAATCTCTGCCGTTCTCTTTGTTCCAGTTAAAGTGTGAACAGTGCTTAATTATTCTTGTCAGGCGTTTGAAACTAAATTATGTCATGAAGGTTTAAGTGGCACGAGATGAGTTCTTGAATTGATCAGAAATGAATTAGTTACTATTTATATACGAGTATGAGGAAACAGACGAACGAGGCAATATGACATTATGATCCACTCGCTTAAGGTCCCTATGCAAATATTTCATAAGATCAGGAATGCCCTTTTACAGTTGATCCTGTAGCTTCTCCGGAAGCAAATGGGACTTGTTGCAAGCGCGAAACAAAGTTGATTCTTTTTTATTCTTTAATTCGCATCAAACTATCTCGTTTTGTTGCACTCAGACGTGACTGAAATTGTTGGCCTACTTTCTAATTTATAGAATTGGTCAGCCGGTCATTATTTAAGAGTGTACTTTACTTATACTTAAATGGTAATTCTGGAGCTGGAGCAAGGTGCAAGACCTGATGGTTTCCCTAAAGCGCATTCTTCAATGGAACGTGAACTTCGTTCAAAGTGTTAATTTTTTTTCGAAAGAGAAATCGAAAATAGCTATTAGCTCATTGGAATATGAATGAAGACGAAGGGCTTATCTCTGACCAGTATCATTGAGACTCTTTAAGAATAATTGTTTGGTTCCTGGTGGCAGACGACACGTGTTTGTGCATTACCATCAATCCGTATAGAACTCTTTCACGTTGTGGATTTGTGCAAGTGCATATTTACAAATATGTATAGTTTGTGGTTGTGGGTATTTGCAAAGGAAGTAAATTTAAAGGAATGCTAATTTTAATTATATTGCCATAATCGTAGTCATTTTAGCTGCAGGAAAGTCAATTGATATTTCTAAGAATGCCAAGAATATATATAAGAAAAGGCGAACCACACATTTTGTAAGCGTTCACCTGCAGGACAGGAACAGGACATGGAAGATGCGTGTACAAGTGTAGTGACTATACGAATAAAACGATAAACATGTTTATTGTGCACGCATTGAATAATAACACGCGAGGAGTAATAATTATTATTTCAAACGTTCAGTTCCGTTTGGTAGAATCATCGATTTTACATTTCGCACGTGTACATGTTTAAAAGGTATTCGCTTAAAATAGATTTATCAATGAAAGACCTTCCAGGTTTAATTTAAAAAAAAATCGAATTCAATTTGTACCTAAATGACTTAGGTATGTCAGAATTAAATTAAAAATTATTTGATAACCTAGAACTAATAAAATTCTAGAGACTTCACCGAATATTCCCTATAACTCTGTTAACTTTCTTAAGCTGGAGCTATAAATAATTCACACTGACCAGCCTGATCATCAGACTCCTTTTCTAGTTGGGCCAAATTCGGTAGTTCATCTTTTTTTACCTAAGCTTAAAGTGAAACTTAAGTTAATCAATGAGGGATGCACTACCTAATCCATCTTTGTCTAGGACACGATCATAAGGTAAATAGGAATCCTTAACTGTCAAACGGATTCGCCTACAAGCTGCTAACGCACACAAGTATCCTTAAATTCTTTCCGGCAAAGCACACATAGATGATATCATCCATCTGCCAGCCATTTTATGTTTAAAATCGGTGGGTATATTCACAAATCGATATCCATATTTTTAAAGGGATTCACACGTCTATAAAACCAGAACTACATTTACCAGAGAAGAAAAATTTTTAGGCATGATTTTTGATTCAGCATTAAACTGGAAATAACACAAAGCACATATCAAATCTGAGTCTTCTTGGTCTCTCAACCTTCTAAAAATGCTTTCAACTTCTCTTCAGAATTGACAACTCGGTTCTTTTCATAAGTTCTTTCTATTAAGCACATTAACAACACAAGAAAGAAACTTTTTTTGGAATCCGAAATACTCAAATTTTCGGATCTTTTAGAAAGTGATGCTGCATTCTTTTCTATACCTCCAATTTTAATTGGATGCCGCCCGTGGGTTACAATGAATTAATAAATACCTAATTCTCAAATCTACTGTGCCAACAAAAATTCTTTCCCATCTTCATATTTCTTCTAACTAGGTCTTTAGGTTGCATTTAAAATGCCTAAGGTCTTACAGGCATATAGTTAAAATTATTATTATTACTATTCATTTGCTTAATAAGAAAACTGAACTTTATAATAGAATCTAAAACTAAGTTTCAAATCATATTACCAATATAATTTCTATTAATAACTGAACCACGAATACAATTACTTATGCTCCACTTTATTTGTTAAACTTTAACTTAATTTTCAACAATGTTCCCCAAAAAAAGGTCTGTCCAATACATATCCACAGCTGCGAACAAAAATCATCAGCGGCATCTGGTTGCTGAGATATTTCAATCCAAAATTATTCGCATGATTTTTCACGCAATTGCATTTGACTTGCTTTTGATGGCAATATCTCCGCTACCAAGTTCCGCAAAGAGCTGCGGCTGCCAGTGCTCGAAAAGGATTACACAGGCCTTTCCATTGATGTACAATTTGTTCTATAATTCTTGACATCACTTGTTTCGACATTTTTGAAAAAAATCAAGGCTAACCCCTTGCGAAAAAAAATTACATTTTCAACAATGTTCCCCAAAACCCATTGATATGTATATCAAAACGAAGACCTGTCTAATACCTATCCACAGGTGTGAACAAAAATCATCAGCGGCATCTGGTTTCTGAGATATTTCAATTCAAAATTATTCGCATGATTTTTCACGCAACTGCATTTGACTTGTTTGGATGGCAATATCTCCGCAACCAAGCTCCGCAAAGAGCTGCGGCTGCTAATGCTCGAAAGGGATTGCACAGGCCTTTCCATTGGTCCAGAATTTATTGTACAATTCTTGACATCAATTTTTTCGACATTTTTGAAAAAAATTCAAGGCTAACCCCTTGCGAAAAAAAACTAACTTTTCAACAATGTTCCCCAAACCCATCGATATGTACCTCAAAACGAAGTCCTGTCGAATACCTATCCACAGGTGTGAACAAAAATCATCAGCGGCATCTGGTTTCTGAGATATTTCAATCCAAAATTATTCGCATGATTTTTCACGCAACTGCATTTGACTTGTTTGGATGGCAATATCTCCGCAACCAAGCTCCGCAAAGAGCTGCGGCTGCCAATGCTCGAAAGGGATTGCACAAGCCTTTCCATTGGTGTACAATTTGTTGTACAATTCTTGACATCAATTTTTTCGACATTTTTGAAAAAAAATCAAGGCTAACCCCTTGGGAACAAAATTAATTTTTCAACAATGTTCCCCAAACCCATCGATATGTACATCAAAACAAAGGCCTGTCTAATACCTATCCACAGGTGTGAACAAAAATCATCAGCGGCATCTGGTTTCTGAGATATTTCAATCCAAAATTATTCGCATGATTTTTCACGCAACTGCATTTGACTTGTTTGGATGGCAATATCTCCGCAACCAAGCTCCGCAAAGAGCTGCGGCTGCCAATGCTCGAAAGGGATTGCACAAGCCTTTCCATTGGTGTACAATTTGTTGTACAATTCTTGACATCAATTTTTTCGACATTTTTCAAAAAAAAATCAGGGCTAACCCCTTGGGAACAAAAATTACATTTTCAACAATGTTCCCCAAGCCCATCGATATGTACATCAAAACATAGGCCTGTCTAATACCTATCCACAGCTGCGAACAAAAATCATCAGCGGCATCTGGTTGCTGAGATATTTCAATCCAAAATTATTCGCATGATTTTTCACGCAATTGCATTTGACTTGCTTTGGATGGCAATATATCCGCAACCAAGCTCCGCAAAGAGCTGCGGCTGCCAGTGCTCGAAAAGGATTGCACAGGCCTCTCTATTGGTGTACAATTTATTATACAATTCTTGACATCAATTTTTTCGACATTTTTGAAAAAAATCAAGGCTAACCCCTTGGGGAAAAAATACATTTTCAACAATATTCCCCAAACCTATCGATTGCACAGGCCTTTCCATTGGTGTACAATTTGTTGTACAATTCTTGACATCAATTTTTTCGACATTTTGAAAAAAATCAAGGCTAACCCCTTAGGAAAAAAAATTACATTTTCTACAATGTTCCCCAAACCCATCGATATGTACATCAAAAGAAAGGCCTGTCTAATACCTATCCACAGGTGTGAACAAAAATCATCAGCGGCATCTGGTTTCTGAGATATTTCAATCCAAAATTATTCGCATGATTTTTCACGCAACTGCATTTGACTTGTTTGGATGGCAATATCTCCGCAACCAAGCTCCGCAAAGAGCTGCGGCTGCCAATGCTCGAAAGGGATTGCACAAGCCTTTCCATTGGTGTACAATTTGTTGTACAATTCTTGACATCAATTTTTTCGACATTTTTGAAAAAAAATCAAGGCTAACCCCTTAGGAAAAAAAATTACATTTTCTACAATGTTCCCCAAACCCATCGATATGTACATCAAAATAAAGGCCTGTCTAATACCTATACACAGGTGTGAACAAAAATCATCAGCGGCATCTGGTTGCTGATATATTTTAATCCAAAGTTATTCGCATGATTTTTCACGCAACTGCATTTGACTTGCTTTGGATGGCAATATCTCCGCAACCAAGCTCCGCAAAGAGCTGCGGCTGCCAGTGCTCGAAAGGGATTGCACAGGCCTTTCCATTGGTGCAGAATTTATTGTACAATTCTTGACATCAATTTTTTCGACATTTTTGAAAAAATTCAAGGCTGCGAAAAAAAATTACATTTTCAACAATGTTCCCCAAACCCATCGATATGTACATCAAAAGAAAGGCCTGTCTAATACCTATCCACAGGTGTTAACAAAAATCATCAGCGGCATCTGGTTGCTGAGATATTTCAATCCAAAATCATTCGCATGATTTTTCACGCAATTGCATTTGACTTGCTTTGGATGGCAATATATCCGCAACCAAACTCCACAAAGAGCTGCGGCTGCCAATGCTCGAAAGGGATTGCACAGGCCTTTCCATTGGTGTACAATTTGTTGTTCAATTCTTGACATCAATTTTTCGACATTTTTGAAAAAAATCAAGGCTAACCCCTTAGGAAAAAAAATTACATTTTCAACAATGTTCCCCAAACCCATCGATATGTACATCAAAAGAAAGGCCTGTCTAATACCTATCCACAGGTGTGAACAAAAATCATCAGCGGCATCTGGTTTCTGAGATATTTCAATCCAAAATTATTCGCATGATTTTTACGCAATTGCATTTGACTTGCTTTGGATGGCAATATCTCCGCAACCAAGCTCCGCAAAGAGCTGCGGCTGCCAGTGCTCGAAAAGGATTGCACAGGCCTTTCCATTGGTGTACAATTTGTTGTACAATTCTTGACTTCAATTTTTTCGACAATTTGGTTTACAATTCTTGACATCAATTTTTTCGACATTTTTGAAAAAAATCCCTTGGGAACAAAAATTACATTTTCAACAATGTTCCCCAAACCCATCGATATCTACATCAAAAACAAAGGCCTGTCTAATACCTATACACAGGTGTGAACAAAAATCTGGTTGCTGATATATTTTAATCCAAAGTTATTCGCATGATTTTTCACGCAATTGCATTTGACCTGTTTTGGATCCCAATATCTCCGCAACCAAGCTCCGCAAAGAGCTGCGGCTGCCAGTGCTCGAAAGGGATTGCACAGGCCTTTCCATTGGTGTACAATTTGGTTTACAATTCTTGACATCAATTTTTTCGACATTTTTGAAAAAAATCAAGGCTAACCCCTTGCGAAAAAAAATACATTTTCAACAATGTTCCCCAAGGCCATCGATATCTACATCAAAACAAAGGCCTGTCTAATACCTATACACAGGTGTGAACAAAAATCTGGTTGCTGATATATTTTAATCCAAAGTTATTCCCATGATTTTTCACGCAACTGCATTTGACTTGCTTTGGATGGTGATATCTCCGCAACCAAGCCCCGCCAAGAGCTGCGGCTGCCAGTGCTGGAAAAGGATTATACAGGCCTTTCGATTCGTGCACAATTTATTTTACTATTCTTGACATCAATTTTTTCGACATTTTTGAAAAAATTCAAGGCTAACCCCTTGCGAAAAAAAATACATTTTCAACAATGTTCCCAAAACCCATCGATATGTACATCAAAACAAAGGCCTGTCAAATACATATCCACAGCTGTGAACAAAAATCATCAGCGGCATCTGGTTGCTGAGATATTTCAATCCAAAATTATTCGCATGATTTTTCACGCAACTGCATTTGAATTGCTTTGGATGGTGATATCTCCGCAACCAAGACCCGCCAAGAGCTGCGGCTGCCAGGGCTGGAAAGGGATTACACATGCCTTTCTATTGGTGTACAATTTATTGTACAATTCTTGACACCAATTTTTTCGACATTTTTGAAAAAATTCAAAGCTAACCCCCTTGCGAAAAAAAAATTACATTTTCAACAATGCTCCCCAAACCCATCGATATGTATATCAAAACAAAGGCCTGTCTAATACCTATCCACAGGTGTGAACAAAAATCATCAGCGCCATCTGGTTGCTGCGATATTTCAATCCAAAATTATTCGCATGATTTTTCACGCAATTGCATTTGACTTGCTTTGGATGGCAATATCTCCGCAACCAAGCTCCGCAAAGAGCTGCGGCTGCCAATGCTCGAAAGGGATTGCACAGGCCTTTCCATTGGTGTACAATTTGTTGTACAATTCTTGACATCAATTTTTTCGACATTTTTGAAAAAAATCAAGGCTAACCCCTTGGGAAAAAAATTACATTTTCAACAATGTTCCCCAAACCCATCGATATGTACATCAAAAAAAAGGCCTGTCTAATACCTATCCACAGGTGTGAACAAAAATCATCAGCGGCATCTGGTTTCTGAGATATTTCAATCCAAAATTATTCGCATGATTTTTCACGCAATTGCATTTGACTTGTTTTGGATGGCAATATCTCCGCTACCAAGTTCTGCAAAGAGCTGCGGCTGCCAGTGCTCGAAAAGCATTGCACAGGCCTCTCTCTTGGTGTACAATTTATTATACAATTCTTGACATCAATTTTTTCGACATTTTTGAAAAAAATCAAGGCTAACCCCTTGAGAAAAAAAATACATTTTCAACAGTATTCCCCAAACCTATCGATTGCACAGGCCTTTCCATTGGTGTACAATTTGTTGTACAATTCTTGACATCAATTTTTTCGACATTTTGAAAAAAATCAAGGCTAACCCCTTGGGAAAAAAAATTACATTTTCAACAATGTTCCAAAAACCCATCGATATGTACATCAAAACAAAGGTCTGTCTAATACCTATCCACAGCTGCGAACAAAAATCATCAGCGGCATCTGGTTGCTGAGATATTTCAATCCAAAGTTATTCGCATGATTTTTCACGCAATTGCATTTGACTTGCTTTGGATGGCAATATCTCCGCAACCAAGCTCCGCAAAGATCTGCGGCTGCCAGTGCTCGAAAAGGATTGCAAAGGCCTTTTCATTGGTGTACAATTTGTTGTACAATTCTTGACATCAATTTTTTCGACATTTTGAAAAAAATCAAGGCTAACAACCCCTTGGGAAAAAAAATTACATTTTCAACAATGTTCCCCAAACCCATCGATATGTACATCAAAACAAAGGCCTGTCAAATACATATCCACAGCTGTGAACAAAAATCATCAGCGGCATCTGGTTGCTGAGATATTTCAATCCAAAATTATTCGCATGATTTTTCACGCAACTGCATTTGAATTGCTTTGGATGGTGATATCTCCGCAACCAAGACCCGCCAAGAGCTGCGGCTGCCAGGGCTGGAAAGGGATTACACAGGCCTTTCTATTGGTGTACAATTTATTGTACAATTCTTGACACCAATTTTTTCGACATTTTTGAAAAAATTCAAAGCTAACCCCCTTGCGAAAAAAAAATTACATTTTCAACAATGCTCCCCAAACCCATCGATATGTATATCAAAACAAAGGCCTGTCTAATACCTATCCACAGGTGTGAACAAAAATCATCAGCGCCATCTGGTTGCTAAGATATTTCAATCCAAAATTATTCGCATGATTTTTCACGCAATTGCATTTGACTTGCTTTGGATGGCAATATCTCCGCAACCAAGCTCCGCAAAGAGCTGCGGCTGCCAATGCTCGAAAGGGATTGCACAGGCCTTTCCATTGGTGTACAATTTGTTGTACAATTCTTGACATCAATTTTTTCGACATTTTTGAAAAAAATCAAGGCTAACCCCTTGGGAAAAAAATTACATTTTCAACAATGTTCCCCAAACCCATCGATATGTACATCAAAAAAAAGGCCTGTCTAATACCTATCCACAGGTGTGAACAAAAATCATCAGCGGCATCTGGTTTCTGAGATATTTCAATCCAAAATTATTCGCATGATTTTTCACGCAATTGCATTTGACTTGTTTTGGATGGCAATATCTCCGCTACCAAGTTCTGCAAAGAGCTGCGGCTGCCAGTGCTCGAAAAGCATTGCACAGGCCTCTCTCTTGGTGTACAATTTATTATACAATTCTTGACATCAATTTTTTCGACATTTTTGAAAAAAATCAAGGCTAACCCCTTGAGAAAAAAAATACATTTTCAACAGTATTCCCCAAACCTATCGATTGCACAGGCCTTTCCATTGGTGTACAATTTGTTGTACAATTCTTGACATCAATTTTTTCGACATTTTGAAAAAAATCAAGGCTAACCCCTTGGGAAAAAAAATTACATTTTCAACAATGTTCCAAAAACCCATCGATATGTACATCAAAACAAAGGTCTGTCTAATACCTATCCACAGCTGCGAACAAAAATCATCAGCGGCATCTGGTTGCTGAGATATTTCAATCCAAAGTTATTCGCATGATTTTTCACGCAATTGCATTTGACTTGCTTTGGATGGCAATATCTCCGCAACCAAGCTCCGCAAAGATCTGCGGCTGCCAGTGCTCGAAAAGGATTGCAAAGGCCTTTTCATTGGTGTACAATTTGTTGTACAATTCTTGACATCAATTTTTTCGACATTTTGAAAAAAATCAAGGCTAACAACCCCTTGGGAAAAAAAATTACATTTTCAACAATGTTCCCCAAACCCATCGATATGTACATCAAAACAAAGGCATGTCAAATACATATCCACAGCTGTGAACAAAAATCATCAGCGGCATCTGGTTGCTGAGATATTTCAATCCAAAATTATTCGCATGATTTTTCACGCAACTGCATTTGAATTGCTTTGGATGGTGATATCTCCGCAACCAAGACCCGCCAAGAGCTGCGGCTGCCAGGGCTGGAAAGGGATTACACAGGCCTTTCTATTGGTGTACAATTTATTGTACAATTCTTGACACCAATTTTTTCGACATTTTTGAAAAAATTCAAAGCTAACCCCCTTGCGAAAAAAAAATTACATTTTCAACAATGCTCCCCAAACCCATCGATATGTATATCAAAACAAAGGCCTGTCTAATACCTATCCACAGGTGTGAACAAAAATCATCAGCGCCATCTGGTTGCTGCGATATTTCAATCCAAAATTATTCGCATGATTTTTCACGCAATTGCATTTGACTTGCTTTGGATGGCAATATCTCCGCAACCAAGCTCCGCAAAGAGCTGCGGCTGCCAATGCTCGAAAGGGATTGCACAGGCCTTTCCATTGGTGTACAATTTGTTGTACAATTCTTGACATCAATTTTTTCGACATTTTTGAAAAAAATCAAGGCTAACCCCTTGGGAAAAAAATTACATTTTCAACAATGTTCCCCAAACCCATCGATATGTACATCAAAAAAAAGGCCTGTCTAATACCTATCCACAGGTGTGAACAAAAATCATCAGCGGCATCTGGTTTCTGAGATATTTCAATCCAAAATTATTCGCATGATTTTTCACGCAATTGCATTTGACTTGTTTTGGATGGCAATATCTCCGCAACCAAGCTCCGCAAAGATCTGCGGCTGCCAGTGCTCGAAAAGGATTGCAAAGGCCTTTTCATTGGTGTACAATTTGTTGTACAATTCTTGACATCAATTTTTTCGACATTTTGAAAAAAATCAAGGCTAACAACCCCTTGGGAAAAAAAATTACATTTTCAACAATGTTCCCCAAACCCATCGATATGTACATCAAAACAAAGGCCTGTCAAATACATATCCACAGCTGTGAACAAAAATCATCAGCGGCATCTGGTTGCTGAGATATTTCAATCCAAAATTATTCGCATGATTTTTCACGCAACTGCATTTGAATTGCTTTGGATGGTGATATCTCCGCAACCAAGCTCCGCAAAGAGCTGCGGCTGCCAATGCTCGAAAGGGATTGCACAGGCCTTTCCATTGGTGTACAATTTGTTGTACAATTCTTGACACCAATTTTTTCGACATTTTTGAAAAAATTCAAAGCTAACCCCCTTGCGAAAAAAAAATTACATTTTCAACAATGCTCCCCAAACCCATCGATATGTATATCAAAACAAAGGCCTGTCTAATACCTATCCACAGGTGTGAACAAAAATCATCAGCGCCATCTGGTTGCTGCGATATTTCAATCCAAAATTATTCGCATGATTTTTCACGCAATTGCATTTGACTTGCTTTGGATGGCAATATCTCCGCAACCAAGCTCCGCAAAGAGCTGCGGCTGCCAATGCTCGAAAGGGATTGCACAGGCCTTTCCATTGGTGTACAATTTGTTGTACAATTCTTGACATCAATTTTTTCGACATTTTTGAAAAAAATCAAGGCTAACCCCTTGGGAAAAAAATTACATTTTCAACAATGTTCCCCAAACCCATCGATATGTACATAAAAAAAAAGGCCTGTCTAATACCTATCCACAGGTGTGAACAAAAATCATCAGCGGCATCTGGTTTCTGAGATATTTCAATCCAAAATTATTCGCATGATTTTTCACGCAATTGCATTTGACTTGTTTTGGATGGCAATATCTCCGCTACCAAGTTCTGCAAAGAGCTGCGGCTGCCAGTGCTCGAAAAGCATTGCACAGGCCTCTCTCTTGGTGTACAATTTATTATACAATTCTTGACATCAATTTTTTCGACATTTTTGAAAAAAATCAAGGCTAACCCCTTGAGAAAAAAAATACATTTTCAACAGTATTCCCCAAACCTATCGATTGCACAGGCCTTTCCATTGGTGTACAATTTGTTGTACAATTCTTGACATCAATTTTTTCGACATTTTGAAAAAAATCAAGGCTAACCCCTTGAGAAAAAAAATACATTTTCAACAGTATTCCCCAAACCTATCGATTGCACAGGCCTTTCCATTGGTGTACAATTTGTTGTACAATTCTTGACATCAATTTTTTCGACATTTTTGAAAAAAATCAAGGCTAACCCCTTGAGAAAAAAAATACATTTTCAACAGTATTCCCCAAACCTATCGATTGCACAGGCCTTTCCATTGGTGTACAATTTGTTGTACAATTCTTGACATCAATTTTTTCGACATTTTTGAAAAAAATCAAGGCTAACCCCTTGGGAAAAAAATTACATTTTCAACAATGTTCCCCAAACCCATCGATATGTACATCAAAAAAAAGGCCTGTCTAATACCTATCCACAGGTGTGAACAAAAATCATCAGCAGCATCTGGTTTCTGAGATATTTCAATCCAAAATTATTCGCATGATTTTTCACGCAATTGCATTTGACTTGTTTTGGATGGCAATATCTCCACTACCAAGTTCTGCAAAGAGCTGCGGCTGCCAGTGCTCGAAAAGCATTGCACAGGCCTCTCTCTTGGTGTACAATTTATTATACAATTCTTGACATCAATTTTTTCGACATTTTTGAAAAAAATCAAGGCTAACCCCTTGAGAAAAAAAATACATTTTCAACAGTATTCCCCAAACCTATCGATTGCACAGGCCTTTCCATTGGTGTACAATTTGTTGTACAATTCTTGACATCAATTTTTTCGACATTTTGAAAAAAATCAAGGCTAACCCCTTGGGAAAAAAAATTACATTTTCAACAATGTTCCAAAAACCCATCGATATGTACATCAAAACAAAGGTCTGTCTAATACCTATCCACAGCTGCGAACAAAAATCATCAGCGGCATCTGGTTGCTGAGATATTTCAATCCAAAGTTATTCGCATGATTTTTCACGCAATTGCATTTGACTTGCTTTGGATGGCAATATCTCCGCAACCAAGCTCCGCAAAGATCTGCGGCTGCCAGTGCTCGAAAAGGATTGCAAAGGCCTTTTCATTGGTGTACAATTTGTTGTACAATTCTTGACATCAATTTTTTCGACATTTTTGAAAAAAATCAAGGCTAACCCCTTGGGAAAAAAATTACATTTTCAACAATGTTCCCCAAACCCATCGATATGTACATAAAAAAAAAGGCCTGTCTAATACCTATCCACAGGTGTGAACAAAAATCATCAGCGGCATCTGGTTTCTGAGATATTTCAATCCAAAATTATTCGCATGATTTTTCACGCAACTGCATTTGACTTGCTTTGGATGGTGATATCTCCGCAACCAAGCCCCGCCAAGAGCTGCGGCTGCCAGGGCTGGAAAGGGATTACACAGGCCTTTCTATTGGTGTACAATTTATTGTACAATTCTTGACACCAATTTTTTAGACATTTTTGAAAAAAATCAAAGCTAACCCCCTTGCGAAAAAAAAAAATTACATTTTCAACAATGCTCCCCAAACCCATCGATATGTATATCAAAACAAAGGCCTGTCTAATACCTATACACAGGTGTGAACAAAAATCTGGTTGCTGATATATTTTAATCCAAAGTTATTCCCATGATTTTTCACGCAACTGCATTTGACTTGCTTTGGATGGTGATATCTCCGCAACCAAGCCCCGCCAAAAGCTGCGGCTGCCAGTGCTGGAAAAGGATTATACAGGCCTTTCGATTCGTGCACAATTTATTTTACTATTCTTGACATCAATTTTTTCGACATTTTTGAAAAAATTCAAGGCTAACCCCTTGCGAAAAAAAATACATTTTCAACAATGTTCCCAAAACCCATCGATATGTACATCAAAACAAAGGCCTGTCAAATACATATCCACAGCTGTGAACAAAAATCATCAGCGGCATCTGGTTGCTGAGATATTTCAATCCAAAATTATTCGCATGATTTTTCACGCAACTGCATTTGAATTGCTTTGGATGGTGATATCTCCGCAACCAAGACCCGCCAAGAGCTGCGGCTGCCAGGGCTGGAAAGGGATTACACAGGCCTTTCTATTGGTGTACAATTTATTGTACAATTCTTGACACCAATTTTTTAGACATTTTTGAAAAAAATCAAAGCTAACCCCCTTGCGAAAAAAAAAATTACATTTTCAACAATGCTCCCCAAACCCATCGATATGTATATCAAAACAAAGGCCTGTCTAATACCTATCCACAGGTGTGAACAAAAATCATCAGCGCCATCTGGTTGCTGCGATATTTCAATCCAAAATTATTCGCATGATTTTTCACGCAATTGCATTTGACTTGCTTTGGATGGCAATATCTCCGCAACCAAGCTCCGCAAAGAGCTGCGGCTGCCAATGCTCGAAAGGGATTGCACAGGCCTTTCCATTGGTGTACAATTTGTTGTACAATTCTTGACATCAATTTTTTCGACATTTTTGAAAAAAATCAAGGCTAACCCCTTGGGAAAAAAATTACATTTTCAACAATGTTCCCCAAACCCATCGATATGTACATCAAAAAAAAGGCCTGTCTAATACCTATCCACAGGTGTGAACAAAAATCATCAGCGGCATCTGGTTTCTGAGATATTTCAATCCAAAATTATTCGCATGATTTTTCACGCAATTGCATTTGACTTGTTTTGGATGGCAATATCTCCGCTACCAAGTTCTGCAAAGAGCTGCGGCTGCCAGTGCTCGAAAAGCATTGCACAGGCCTCTCTCTTGGTGTACAATTTATTATACAATTCTTGACATCAATTTTTTCGACATTTTTGAAAAAAATCAAGGCTAACCCCTTGAGAAAAAAAATACATTTTCAACAGTATTCCCCAAACCTATCGATTGCACAGGCCTTTCCATTGGTGTACAATTTGTTGTACAATTCTTGACATCAATTTTTTCGACATTTTGAAAAAAATCAAGGCTAACCCCTTGGGAAAAAAAATTACATTTTCAACAATGTTCCAAAAACCCATCGATATGTACATCAAAACAAAGGTCTGTCTAATACCTATCCACAGCTGCGAACAAAAATCATCAGCGGCATCTGGTTGCTGAGATATTTCAATCCAAAGTTATTCGCATGATTTTTCACGCAATTGCATTTGACTTGCTTTGGATGGCAATATCTCCGCAACCAAGCTCCGCAAAGATCTGCGGCTGCCAGTGCTCGAAAAGGATTGCAAAGGCCTTTTCATTGGTGTACAATTTGTTGTACAATTCTTGACATCAATTTTTTCGACATTTTGAAAAAAATCAAGGCTAACAACCCCTTGGGAAAAAAAATTACATTTTCAACAATGTTCCTCAAACCCATCGATATGTACATCAAAACATAGGCCAGTCTAATACCTATCCACAGCTGCGAACAAAAATCATCAGCGGCATCTGGTTGCTGAGATATTTCAATCCAAAATTATTCGCATGATTTTTCACGCAATTGCATTTGACTTGCTTTGGATGGCAATATATCCGCAACCAAGCTCCGCAAAGAGCTGCGGCTGCCAATGCTCGAAAGGGATTGCACAGGCCTTTCCATTGGTGTACAATTTGTTGTACAATTCTTGACATCAATTTTTTCGACATTTTTAAAAAAAATCAAGGCTTAACCCCTTAGGAAAAAAAATTACATTTTCAACAATGTTCCCCAAACCATCGATATGTACATCAAAACAAAGGCCTGTCAAATACCTATCCACATCTGCGAACAAAAATCATCAGCGGCATCTGGTTGCTGATATATTTTAATCCAAAGTTATTCGCATGATTTTTCACGCAACTGCATTTGACTTGCTTTGGATGGCAATATATCCGCAACCAAGCTCCGCAAAGAGCTGCGGCTGCCATTGCTCGAAAGGGATTACACAGGCCTTTCTATTGGTGTACAATTTATTGTACAATTCTTGACACCAATTTTTTCGACATTTTTGAAAAAATTCAAGGCTAACCCCTTGGAAAAAAAAATTACATTTTCAACAATGTTCCCCAAACCCATCGATATGTACATCAAACCAAAGGCCTGTCTAATACCTATCCAAAGCTGTGAACAAATATCATCAGCGGCATCCGGTTTCTGAGATATTTCAATCCAAAATTATTCGCAATTGCATTTGACTTGCTTTTGATGGCAATATCTCCACAACCAAGTTCAGCAAAGATCTGCGGCTGCCAGTGCTCGAAAAGGATTGCAAAGGCCTTTTCATTGGTGTACAATTTGTTGTACAATTCTTGACATCAATTTTTTCGACATTTTGAAAAAAATCAAGGCTAACCCCTTGTGAAAAAAAATTAGATTTTCAACAATGTTCCCCAAACCCATCGATATGTACATCAAAACATAGGCCAGTCTAATACCTATCCACAGCTGCGAACAAAAATCATCAGCGGCATCTGGTTGCTGAGATATTTCAATCCAAAACTATTCGCATGATTTTTCACGCAACTGCAATTGAATTGCTTTGGATGGTGATATCTCCGCAACCAAGACCCGCCAAGAGCTGCGGCTGCCAGGGCTGGAAAGGGATTACACAGGCCTTTCTATTGGTGTACAATTTATTGTACAATTCTTGACACCAATTTTTTCGACATTTTTGAAAAAATTCAAGACTAACCCCTTGCGAAAAAAATTACATTTTCAACAATGTTCCCCAAACCCATCGATATGTACATCAAAACAAAGGCCTGTCTAATACCTATCCACACCTGCGAACAAAAATCATCAGCGGTATCTGGTTGCTGAGATATTTCAATCCAAAATTATTCGCATGATTTTTCACGCAACTGCATTTGACTTGGTTTGGATGGCAATATCACCGCAACCAAGTTCCGCAAAGAGCTGAGGCTGCCAGTGCTCGAAAAGGATTGCACAGGATTTTCCATTGGTGTACAATTTGTTGTACAATTCTTGACATCAATTTTTTCGACATTTTTGAAAAAATTCAAGGCTAACCCCTTGCGAAAAAAATTACATTTTCAACAATGTTCCCCAAACCCATCGATATGTACATCAAAACAAAGGCCTGTCTAATACCTATCCACACCTGCGAACAAAAATCATCAGCGGTATCTGGTTGCTGAGATATTTCAATCCAAAATTATTCGCATGATTTTTCACGCAACGGCATTTGACTTGCTTTGGATGGCAATATCTCCGCAACCAAGCTCCGCAAAGAGCTGCGGCTGCCAAAACTCGAAAGGGATTGCACAGGCCCTTCCATTGGTGTACAATTTATTGTACAATTCTTGACATCAATTTTTTCGACATTTTTGAAAAAATTCAAGGCTAACCCCTTGCGAAAAAAATTACATTTTCAACAATGTTCCCCAAACCCATCGATATGTACATCAAAACAAAGGCCTGTCTAATACCTATCCACACCTGCGAACAAAAATCATCAGCGGTATCTGGTTGCTGAGATATTTCAATCCAAAATTATTCGCATGATTTTTCACGCAACTGCATTTGACTTGCTTTGGATGGTGATATCTCCTCAACCAAGCCCCAGCAAGAGCTGCGGCTGCGAGTGCTGGAAAGGGATTGCACAGGCCTTTCCATTGGTGTACAATTTGTTGTACAATTCTTGACAGCAATTTTTTCGACATTTTTGAAAAACATCAAGGCTAACCCCTTGGGAAAAAAATTACATTTTCAACAATATTCCCCAAACCCATCGATATGTACATCAAAACAAAGGCCTGTCAAATACCTACCCACAGCTGTGAACAAAAATCATCAGTGGCATCTGGTTGCTGAGATATTTCAATCCAAAATTATTCGCATGATTTTTCACGCCACTGCATTTGACTTGCTATGGATGGTGATATCTCCTCAACCAAGCCTCAGCAAGAGCTGCGGCTGCGAGTGCTGGAAAGGGATTACCCAGGCCTTTTCATTGGTGCACAATTTATTGTACAATTCTTGACATCATTTTTTCGACATTTTTGAAAAAATTCAAGGCTAACCCCTTGCGAAAAAAAAATTACATTTTCAACAATGTTCCCCAAACTCATCGATATGTACATCAAAACAAAGGCCTGTGAAATACCTATCCACAGCTGTGAACAAAAATCATCAGCGGTGTCTGGTTGCTGCGATATTTCAATCCAAAATTATTCGCATGATTTTTCACGCCACTGCATTTGAATTGCTTTGGATGGTGATATCTCCGCAACCAAGCCCCGCCAAGAGCTGCGGCTGCCATTGCTCGAAAGCGATTGAACAGGCCTTTTTATTGGTGTGCAAATTGTTGTACAATTCTTGACATCAATTTTTTCGCACATTTTTGAAAAAAATCAAGGATCACCCCTTGGGGAAAAAAATTACATTTTCAACAATGTTCCCCAAACCCATCGATATGTACATCAAAACAAAGGCCTGTCAAATACTTATCCAAAGCTGTGAACAAAAATCATCAGCGGCATCTGGTTGCTGAGATATTTCAATCCAAAGTTATTCGCATGATTTTTCACGCAATTGCATTTGACTTACTTTGGATGGCAATATCTCCGCAACCAAGCTCCGCAAAGAGCTGCGGCTGCCAGTGCTCGAAAGGGATTGCACAGGCCTCTTGGTGCAGAATTTATTGTACAATTCTTGAAATCAATTTTTTCGACATTTTTGAAAAAATTCAAGGCTAACCTCTTACGAAAAAAAATTACATTTTCAACAATGTTCCCCAAACCCATCGATATGTACATCAAAACGACGGCCTGCCAAATACCTATCCACATCTGCGAACAAAAATCATCAGCGGCATCTGGTTGCTGAGATATTTCAATCCAAAGTTATTCGCATGATTTTTCACGCAACTGCATTTGTTTTTTTTGGATAGTGATATCTCCGCAACCAAGCCCCGTAAAGAAATGCGGCTGCCAGTGCTCGAAAGGGATTGCACACGCCTTTCGATTGGTGTACAATTCGTTGTATAATTCTTCACATCACTTTTTTCGCCATTTTTGAAAAAAATCAAGGCTAACCCCTTGCGAAAAAAAATTACATTTTCAACAATGTTGCCCAAACCCATGGATATCTACATCAAAACAAAGGCCTGTCAAATACCTAACCACAGCTGCGAACAAAAATCATCAGCGGCATTTGGTTGCTGAGATATTTCAATCCAAAGTTATTCGCAAGATTTTTCATCCAAACTGCATTTGACTTTTTTGGATACTGATATCTCCGCAACCAAGCCCCGTAAAGAAATGCGGCTGCCAGTGCTCGAAAGGGATTGCACACGCCTTTCGATTGGTGTACAATTTATTGTACAATTCTTGACATCAATTTTTTCGACATTTTTGAAAAAATTCAAGGCTAACCCCTAGCGAAAAAAAAATTACATTTTCAACAATGTTCCCAAAACCCATCGATATGTACATCAAAACAAAAGCCTGTCAAACACCTATCCACAGCTGCGAACAAAAATCATCACCGGCATCTGGTTGCTGAGATATTTCAATCCAAAGTTATTCGCATGATATTTCACGCAACTGCATTTGTTTTTTTTGGATAGTGATATCTCCGCAACCAAGCCCCGTAAAGAAATGCGGCTGCCAGTGCTCGAAAGGGATTGCACACGCCTTTCGATTGGTGTACAATTCGTTGTATAATTCTTGACATCACTTGTTTCGACATTTTT
This sequence comes from Philhelius pedissequus, assembly GCA_910595825.1. Taxonomy (NCBI): domain Eukaryota; kingdom Metazoa; phylum Arthropoda; class Insecta; order Diptera; family Syrphidae; genus Philhelius; species Philhelius pedissequus. Next base: position 147,722,598 of record OU343162.1, on the reverse strand, counting down.
GAAAAAAATCAAGGCTAACCCTTTGCGAAAAAAAATTACATTTTCAACAATGTTGCCCAAACCCATGGATATGTACATCAAAACAAAGGCCTGTTAAATACCTATCCACAGCTGTGAACAAAAATCATCAGCGGCATTTGGTTGTTGAGATATTTCAATCCAAACTTATTCGCATGATTTTTCACGCAACTGCATTTGTTTTTTTTGGATAGTGATATCTCCGCAACCAAGCCCCGTAAAGAAATGCGGCTGCCAGTGCTCGAAAGGGATTGCACACGCCTTTCGATTGGTGTACAATTCGTTGTATAATTCTTCACATCACTTTTTTCGCCATTTTTGAAAAAAATCAAGGCTAACCCCTTGCGAAAAAAAATTACATTTTCAACAATGTTGCCCAAACCCATGGATATCTACATCAAAACAAAGGCCTGTCAAATACCTAACCACAGCTGCGAACAAAAATCATCAGCGGCATTTGGTTGCTGAGATATTTCAATCCAAAGTTATTCGCATGATTTTTCATGCAAACTGCATTTGACTTTTTTGGATACTGATATCTCCGCAACCAAGCCCCGCAAGGAGCTGCGGCTGCCAGTTCTCGAAAGATATTGCACAGACCTTTCGATTGATGTACAATTTGTTGTATAATTCTTGACATCACTTTTTTCGACATTTTTGAAAAAATTAAAGGCTAACCCCTTGCGAAAAAAAATTACATTTTTAACCATGTTCCCCAAACCCATCGATATATACATCAAAACAAAAGCCTATCAAACACCTATCCACATCTGCGAACAAAAATGATCAGCGGCATCTGGTTGCTGAGATATTTCAATCCAAAATTATTCGCATGATTTTTCACGCAATTGCATTTGACTTGCTTTGGATGGTGATATCTCCACCACCAAGCCCCGCAAGGAGCTGCGGCTGCCAGTGCTGGAAAGGGATTACACAGGCCTTTCCGTTGGTGCACAATTTATTGTACAATTCTTGACATCAATTTTTTCGACATTTTTGAAAAAAATCAAGGCTAACCCCTTGCGAAAAAAAATTACATTTTCAACAATGTTGCCCAAACCCATGGATATCTACATCAAAACAAAGGCCTGTCTAATACCTATACATAGGTGTGAACAAAAATCATCAGCGGCATCTGGTTGCTGATATATTTTAATCCAAAGTTATTCGCATGATTTTTCACGCAACTGCATTTGACTTGCTTTGGATGGTGATATCTCCGCAACCAAGCCCCGCAAGGAGCTGCGGCTGCCAGTGCTGGAAAGGGATTACACAGGCCTTTCCGTTGGTGCACAGTTTATTGTACAATTCTTGACATCCATTTTTTCGACATTTTTGAAAAAAATCAAGGCTAACCCCTTGCGAAAAAAAATTACATTTTCAACAATGTTGCCCAAACCCATGGATATATACATCAAAACAAAGGCCTGTCAAATACCTAACCACAGCTGCGAACAAAAATCATCAGCGGCATTTGGTTGCTGAGATATTTCAATCCAAAGTTATTCGCATGATTTTTCATGCAACTGCATTTGACTTTTTTGGATAGTGATATCTCCGCAACCAAGCCCCGCAAAGAAATGCGGCTGTCAGTGCTCGAAAGGGATTGCACACGCCTTTCGATTGGTGTACAATTTGTTGTACAATTCTTTACATCACTTTTTTCGACATTTTTGAAAAAAATCAAGGCAACCCCTTGCGAAAAAAAATTACATTTTCAACAATGTTCCCCAAACCCATGGATATGTACATCAAAACAAAGGCCTGTCAAATATCTATCCACAGCTGCGAACAAAAACCATCAGCGGTATCTGGTTGCTGAGATATTTCAATCCAAAATTTTTCACCTGATTTTTCACGCAACTGCATTTGCATTGCTTTGGATGGTGATATCTCCGCAACCAAGCCCCGCCAAGAGCTGCGGCTGCCAGTGCTGGAAAGGGATTACACAGGCCTTTCCGTTGGTGCACAATTTATTGTACAATTCTTGACATCAATTTTTTCGACATTTTTGAAAAAATTCAAGGCTAACCCCTAGCGAAAAAAAAATTACATTTTCAACAATGTTCCCAAAACCCATCGATATGTACATCAAAACAAAGGCCTGTTAAATACCTATCCACAGCTGTGAACAAAAATCATCAGCGGTATTTGGTTGCTGAGATATTTCAATCCAAACTTATTCGCATGATTTTTCACGCAACTGCATTTGTTTTTTTTTGGATAGTAATATCTCTGCAACCAAGCCCCGCAAAGAAATGCGGCTGCCAGTGCTCGAAAGGGATTGCACACGCCTTTCGATTGGTGTACAATTTGTTGTACAATTCTTTACATCACTTTTTTCGACATTTTTGAAAAAAATCAAGGCAACACCTTGCGAAAAAAAATTACATTTTCAACAATGTTCCCCAAACCCATGGATATGTACATCAAAACAAAGGCCTGTCAAATATCTATCCACAGCTGCGAACAAAAATCATCAGCGGCATCTGGTTGCTGAGATATTTCAATCTAAACTTATTCGCATGATTTTTCACGCAACTGCATTTGACTTTTTTGGATAGTGATATCTCCTCAACCAAGCCCCGCAAAGAAATGCGGCTGCCAGTGCTCGAAAGGGATTGTAAACGCCTTTCGATTGGTGTACAATTTGTTGTATAATTCTTGACATCACTTTTTTCGACATTTTTGAAAAAAATCAAGGCTAACCCCTTGCGAAAAAAAATTACATTTTCAACAATGTTCCCCAAACCCATCGATGTGTACATCAAAACAAAGGCCTGTCAAATACCTATCAACAGCTGCGAACAAAAATCATCAGCGGCATTTGGTTGCTGAGATATTTCAATCCAAACTTATTCGCATGATTTTTCACGCAACTGCATTTGACTTTTTTGGATAGTGATATCTCCGCAACCAAGCCCCGCAAAGAAATGTGGCTGCCAGTGCTCGAAAGGAATTGCACACGCCTTTCGATTGGTGTACAATTTGTTTTACAATTCTTTACATCACTTTTTTCGACATTTTTGAAAAAATTCAAGGCTAACTCCTTGCGAAAAAAAATTACATTTTCAACAATGTTCTAAAAACCCATCGATATGTACATCAAAACAAAGGCCTGTCTAATACCTATCCACACCTGCGAACAAAAATCATCAGCGGTATCTGGTTGCTGAGATATTTCAATCCAAAATTATTCGCATAATTTTTCACGCAATTGCATTTGACTTGCTTTGGATGGCAATATCTCCGCAACCAAGCTCCGCAAAGAGCTGCGGCTGCCAATGCCCAAAAGGGATTGCACAGGCCTTTCCATTGGTCTACAATTTGTTGTACAATTCTCGACATCAATTTTTTCGACATTTTTGAAAAAAATTAGGTTTTCAACAATATTCCCCAAACCCATCGATATGTACATCAAAACAAAGGCCTGTCAAATACCTATGCACAGCTGTGAACAAAAAGCGTCAGTGGCATCTGGTTGCTGAGATATTTCAATCAAAGATATTCGCATGATTTTTCGCGCAACTGCATTTGACTTGCGCTGGGTGGTGATATCTCCGCAACCAAGCCCCGCCAAGAGCTGCGGCTGCCAATGCTTGAAAGTGATTGCACATGCCTTTCGATTGGTGTACAATTTGTTGTACAATTCTTGACATCAATTTTTTCGACATTTTTGAAAAAAATCACAGGCCTTTCCATTGGTCTACAATTTGTTATACAATTCTCGACATCAATTTTTTCGACATTTTTGAAAAAAATCAAGGCTAACCATTTGACTTGTTTTGGATGGTGATATCTCCGCAACCAAGCGCCGCCAAGAGGTGCGGCTGCCAATGCTTGAAAGGGATTGCACAGGCCTTTCGATTGGTGTACAATTTGTTGTACAATTCTAGATATCAATTTTTTGACATTTTTGAAAAAAATCAAGGCTAACCCCTTGGGAAAAAAATTACATTTTCAACAATGTTCCCCAAACCCATCGATATGTACATCAAAACAAAGGCCTGTCCAATACCTATCCACAGGTGTGAACAAAAATCATCAGCGGCATCTGGTTTCTGAGATATTTCAATCCAAAATTATTCGCATGATTTTTCACGCAATTGCATTTGACTTGCTTTGGATGGCAATATCTCCGCAACCAAGCTCCGCAAAGAGCTGCGGCTGCCAGTGTTGGAAAGGGATTATACAGGCCTTTCGATTGCTGTACAAATTATTCTACAATTCTTGACATCAATTTTTTCGACATTTTTGAAAAAAATCAAGGCTAACCCCTTGCGAAAAAAAATTACATTTTCAACAATGTTCCCCAAACATATCGATATCTACATCAAAATAAAGGTCTGTCTAATAACTATACACAGGTGTGAACAAAAATCTTCAGCGGGATCTGGTTTCTGAGATATTTCAATCCAAAATTATTCGCATGATTATTCACGCAACGGCATTTGACTTGCTTTGGATGGCAATACTTCCGCAACCAAGCTCCGCAAAGAGCTGCGGTTGCCAAACTCGAAATGGATTGCACAGGCCCTTCCATTGGTGTAGAATTTATTGTACAATTCTTGACATCAATTTTTTCGACATTTTTGAAAAAAATCAAGGCTAAACCCCTGGGAAAAAAAATTAGGTTTTCAACAATGTTCCCCAAACCCATCGATATCTACATCAAAACAAAGGCCTGTCAAATACCTATCCACATCTGCGAACAAAAATCATCAGCGGCATCTGAGATATTTAAATCCAATGTTATTCGCATGATTTTTCACGCAACTGCATTTGACTTGCTTTGGATGGTGATATCTCCACAACCAAGCCCCTCCCAGAGCTGCGGCTACCAGTGCTCGAAAGGGATTGCACAGGCCTTTCCACCGGTGCACAATTTATTGTACAATTCTTGACATCAATTTTTTCGAAATTTTTGGAAAAATTCAAGGCTCCCTTGCGCAAAAAAAAATTACATTTTCAACCATGTTCCCCAAACCCATCGATATCTACATCAAAACAAAGGCCTGTCTAATACCTATACACAAGTATGAACAAAAATCATCAGCGGCACCTGGTTTCTGAGATATTTCAATCCAAAATTATTCGCATGATTTTTCACGCAACGGCATTTGGCTTGTTTGGATGGCAATATCTCCTCAACCAAGTTCCGCAAAGAGCTGCGGCTGCCAGTCCTCGAAAAGGATTGCACAGGCCCTTCCATTGTTGTACAATTTATTGTACAATTCTTGACATCAATTTTTTCGACATTTTTGAAAAAATTCAAGGCTAACTCCTTGCGAAAAAAAATTACATTTTCAACAATGTTCTCCAAACCCATCGATATGTACATCAAAACAAAGGCCTGTCCAATACCTATCCACACCTGCGAACAAAAATCATCAGCGGTATCTGGTTGCTGAGATATTTCAATCCAAAATTATTCGCATGATTTTTCACGCAACGGCATTTGGCTTGTTTGGATGGCAATATCTCCGCGACCAAGCTCCGCAAAGAGCTGCGGCTGCCAAAACTCGAAAGGGATTGCACAGGCCATTCTATTGGTGTACAATTTATTGTACAATTCTTGACATCAATTTTTTCGACATTTTTGAAAAAAATCAAGGCTAACCCCTTGGGAAAAAAAATTACATTTTCAACAATGTTCCCCAAACCCATCGATATCTACATCAAAATAAAGGTCTGTCTAATACCTATACACAGGTGTGAACAAAAATCTTCAGAGGGATCTGGTTTCTGAGATATTTCAATCCAAAATTATTCGCATGATTATTCACGCAACGGCATTTGACTTGCTTTGGATGGCAATATCTCCGCAACCAAGCTCCGCAAAGAGCTGCGGTTGCCAAAACTCGAAATGGATTGCACAGGCCCTTCCATTGGTGTAGAATTTATTGTACAATTCTTGACATCAATTTTTTCGACATTTTTGAAAAAAATCAAGGCTAAACCCCTGGGAAAAAAAATTAGGTTTTCAACAATGTTCCCCAAACCCATCGATATCTACATCAAAACAAAGGCCTGTCAAATACCTATCCACATCTGCGAACAAAAATCATCAGCGGCATCTGGTTGCTGAGATATTTCAATCCAATATTATTCGCATGATTTTTCACGCAACTGCATTTGACTTGCTTTGGATGGCAATATCTCCTCAACCAAGTTCCGCAAAGAGCTGCGGCTGCCAGTGCTCGAAAAGGATTGCACAGGCCCTTCCATTGTTGTACAATTTATTGTACAATTCTTGACATCAATTTTTTCGACATTTTTGAAAAAATTCAAGGCTAACTCCTTGCGAAAAAAAAATTACATTTTCAACAATGTTCTCCAAACCCATCGATATGTACATCAAAACAAAGGCCTGTCTAATACCTATCCACACCTGCGAACAAAAATCATCAGCGGTATCTGGTTGCTGAGATATTTCAATCCAAAATTATTCGCATGATTTTTCACGCAACGGCATTTGGCTTGTTTGGATGGCAATATCTCCGCAACCAAGCTCCGCAAAGAGCTGCGGCTGCCAAAACTCGAAAGGGATTGCACAGGCCATTCTATTGGTGTACAATTTATTGTACAATTCTTGACATCAATTTTTTCGACATTTTTGAAAAAATTCAAGGCTAACCCCTTGCGAAAAAAATTACATTTTTGATATGTACATCAAAACAAAGGCCTGTCTAATACCTATCCACAGGTGAGAACAAAAATCATCAGCGGCATCTGGTTTCTGAGATATTTCAATCCAGAATTATTCGCATGAATTGACGCAATTGCATTTGACTTGCTTTGGATGGCAATATCTCCACAACCAAGCTCCGCAAAGAGCTGCGGCTGCCAGTGCTCGAAAGGGATTGCACAGGCCTTTCCATCGGTGTACAATTTGTTGTACAACTCTTGACATCAATTTTTTCGATATTTTTGAAAAAGATCAAGGATAACCCCTTGCGAAAAAAAATTACATTTTCAACAATGTTCCCCAAACCCATCGATATGTACATCAAAATAAAGGCCTGTCAAATACCTATCCGCAGCTGCGAACAAAATTCATCAGCGGCATCAGGTTGCTGAGGTATTTCAATCCAAAATTATTCGCATGATTTTTCACGCAACTGCATTTGACTTGCTTTGGATGGCAATATCTCCGCTACCAAGCCCCGCAAGGAGCTGCGGTTGCCAGTTCTCGAAAGGGATTGCACAGGGCTTTCCATTGGTGTTCAATTTGTTGTTCAATTCTTGACATCAATTTTTTCGACATTTTTGAAAAAAATCAGGGCTAACCCCTTAGGAAAAAAAATTACATTTTTAACAATGTTCCCCAAACCCATCGATATGTACATCAAAATAAAGGCCTGTCAAATACCTATCCGCAGCTGCGAACAAAATTCATCAGCGGCATCAGGTTGCTGAGGTATTTCAATCCAAAATTATTCGCATGATTTTTCACGCAACTGCATTTGACTTGCTTTGGATGGCAATATCTCCGCTACCAAGCCCCGCAAGGAGCTGCGGTTGCCAGTTCTCGAAAGGGATTGCACAGGGCTTTCCATTGGTGTTCAATTTGTTGTTCAATTCTTGACATCAATTTTTTCGACATTTTTGAAAAAAATCAGGGCTAACCCCTTAGGAAAAAAAATTACATTTTTAACAATGTTCCCCAAACCCATCGATATGTACATCAAAACAAAGGCCTGTCTAATACCTATCCACAGGTAAGAACAAAAATCATCAGCGGCATCTGGTTGCTGAGATATTTTAATCCAAAGTTATTCGTATGATTGTTCACGCAACTGCATTTGACTTGCTTTGGAAGTTGATATCTCCGCAACCAAGCCCCGCCCAGAGCTGCGGCTGCCAGTGGAGGGAAGGGATTACACAGGCCTTGCCATCGGTGCACAATTTATTGTACAATTCTTGACATCAATTTTTTCAACATTTTTGAAAAAATTCAAGGCTAACCCCTTGCGAAAAAAATTACATTTTCAACAATGTTCCCCAAGCCCATCGATATGTACATCAAAACAAAGGCCTGTCAAATACTTATCCACAGCTGTGAACAAAAATCATCAGCGGCATCTGGTTTCTGAGATATTTCAATCCACAATTATTCGCATGATTTTTCACGCAACGGCATTTGACTTGCTTTGGATGGCAATATCTCCGCAACCAAGCTCCGCAAAGAGCTGCGGCTGCCAAAACTCGAAAGGGATTGAACAGGCCTTTCCATTGCTGTACAATTTGTTGTACAATTCTTGACATCAATTTTTTCGACATTTTTGAAAAAAATCAAGGCTAACCCCTTGGGAAAAAAATTACATTTTCAACATGGTTCCCCAAACCCATCGATATGTACATCAAAACAAGGGCCTGTCAAACACCTATCCACATCTGCGAACAAAAATCATCAGCGGTATCTGGTTGCTGAGATATTTCAATCCAAAATTATTCGCATGATTTTTCACGCAACTGTATTTGACTTGCTTTGGATGGTGATATCTCCGCAACCCAGCCCCGCAAATAGCTGCGGCTGCCAATGCTCGAAAGGGATTGCACAGGCCTTTCCATCGGTGTACAATTTGTTGTACAATTCTTGACATCAATTTGTTCGACATTTTTGAAAAAAATCAAGGCTAACCGCTTGCGAAAAAAAATTACATTTTCAACAATGTTCCCCAAACCCATCGATATGTACATCAAAACAAAGGCCTGTCAAATACCTATCCGCAGCTGCGAACAAAATTCATTAGCGGCATCAGGTTGCTGAGGTACTTCAATCCAAAATTATTCGCATGATTTTTCACGCAACTGCATTTGACTTGCTTTGGATGGCAATATCTCCGCAACCAAGCTCCGCAAAGAGCTGCGGCTGCCAGTGCTCGAAAGGGATTGCACAGACCTTTCCTTTGGTGTACAATTTATTGTACAATTCTTGACATCACTTTTTTCAACATTTTTGAAAAAAATCAAGGATAACCCCTTGCGAAAAAAAATTACATTTTCAACAATGTTCCCCAAACCCATCGATATGTACATCAAAACAAAGGCCTGTCAAACACCTATCCACATCTGCGAACAAAAATCATCAGCGGTATCTGGTTGCTGAGATATTTCAATCCAAAATTATTCGCATGATTTTTCACGCAACTGTATTTGACTTGCTTTGGATGGTGATATCTCCGCAACCCAGCCCCGCAAATAGCTGCGGCTGCCAATGCTTGAAAGGGATTGCACAGGCCTTTCCATTGGTCTACATATTGTTGCACAATTCTTGACATCAATTTTTTCGACATTTTTGAAAAAATTCAAGGCTAACCCCTTGCGAAAAAAATTACATTTTCAACAATGTTCCCCAAACCCATCAATATGTACATCAAAACAAAGGCCTGTCTAATACCTATCCACAGGTGAGAACAAAAATCATCAGCGGCATCTGGTTTCTGAGATATTTCAATCCAAAATTATTCGCCTGAATTCACGCAACTGCATTTGACTTGCTTTGGATGGCAATATCTCCACAACCAAGCTCCGCAAAGAGCTGCGGCTGCCAGTGCTCGAAAGGGATTGCACAGGCCTTTCCATCGGTGTACAATTTGTTGTACAATTCTTGACATCAATTTTTTCGACATTTTTGAAAAAGATCAAGGCTAACCCCTTGCGAAAAAAAATTAAATTTTCAACAATGTTCCCCAAACACATCGATATGTACATCAAAATAAAGGCCCGTCAAATACCTATCCGCAGCTGCGAACAAAATTCATCAGCGGCATCAGGTTGCTGAGGTATTTCAATCCAAAATTATTCGCATGATTTTTCACGCAACTGCATTTGACTTGCTTTGGATGGCAATATCTCCGCAACCCAGCCCCGCAAGGAGCTGCGGTTGCCAGTTCTCGAAAGGGATTGCACAGGGCTTTCCATTGGTGTTCAATTTGTTGTTCAATTCTAGACATCAATTTTTTCGACATTTTTGAAAAAAATCAGGGCTAACCCCTTAGGAAAAAAAATTACATTTTCAACAATGTTCCCCAAGCGCATCGATATGTACATCAAAACAAAGGCCTGTCAAATACCTATCCACATCTGCGAACAAACATCATCAGCGGCATCTGGTTGCTGAGATATTTCAATCCAAAATTAAACGCATGATTTTTCACGCAACGGCATTTGACTTGCTTTGGATGGCAATATCTCCGCAACCAAGCTCCGCAAAGAGCTGCGGCTGCCAAAACTCGAAAGGGATTGAACAGGCCTTTCCATTGCTGTACAATTTGTTGTACAATTCTTGACATCAATTTTTTCGACATTTTTGAAAAAAATCAAGGCTAACCCCTTGGGAAAAAAATTACATTTTCAACATGGTTCCCCAAACCCATCGATATGTACATCAAAACAAAGGCCTGTCAAACACCTATCCACATCTGCGAACAAAAATCATCAGCGGTATCTGGTTGCTGAGATATTTCAATCCAAAATTATTCGCATGATTTTTCACGCAACTGCATTTGACTTGCTTTGGATGGTGATATCTCCACAACCAAGCCGATCCCAGAGCTGCGGCTACCAGTGCTCGAAAGGGATTGCACAGGCCTTTCCACCGGTGCACAATTTATTGTACAATACTTGACATCAATTTTTTCGAAATTTTTGGAAAAATTCAAGGCTAACCCCTTGCGAAAAAAAAATTACATTTTCAACCATGTTCCCCAAAGCCATCGATATCTACATCAAAACAAAGGCCTGTCTAATACCTATACACAAGTATGAACAAAAATCATCAGCCGCACCTGGTTTCTGAGATATTTCAATCCAAAATTATTCGCATGATTATTCACGCAACGGCATTTGACTTGCTTTGGATGGCAATATCTCCACAACCAAGTTCCGCAAAGAGCTGCGGCTGCCAGTGCTCGAAAAAGATTGCACAGGCCCTTCCATTGTTGTACAATTTATTGTACAATTCTTGACATCAATTTTTTCGACATTTTTGAAAAAATTCAAGGCTAACTCCTTGCGAAAAAAAAATTACATTTTCAACAATGTTCGCCAAACCCATCGATATGTACATCAGAACAAAGGCCTGTCTAATACCTATCCACACCTGCGAACAAAAATCATCAGCGGTATCTGGTTGCTGAGATATTTCAATCCAAAATTATTCGCATGATTTTTCACGCAACGGCATTTGGCTTGTTTGGATGGCAATATCTCCGCAACCAAGCTCCGCAAAGAGCTGCGGCTGCCAAAACTCGAAAGGGATTGCATAGGCCATTCCATTGGTGTACAATTTATTGTACAATTCTTGACATCAATTTTTTCGACATTTTTGAAAAAAATCAAGGCTAACCCCTTGGGAAAAAAATTACATTTTCAACAATATTCCCCAAACCCATCGATATGTACATCAAAACAAAGGCCTGTCAAATACCTGTCCACATCTGCGAACAAAAATCATCAGCGGCATCTGGTTGCTGAGATATTTCAATCCAAAGTTATTCGCATGATTTTTCACGCAACTGTATTTGACTTGCTTTGGATGGTGATATCTCCGCAACCCAGCCCCGCCAAGAGCTGCGGCTGCTAGTGCTCGAAAGGGATTACACAGGCCTTTCCATTGCTGTACAATTTGTTGTACAATTCTTGACATCAATTTTTTCGAAATTTTTGAAAAAAATCAAGGCTAACCGCTTGCGAAAAAAAATTACATTTTCAACAATGTTCCCCAAACCCATCGATATGTACATCAAAACAAAGGCCTGTCAAATACCTATCCGCAGCTGCGAACAAAAATGATCAGCGGCATCTGGTTGCTGAGATATTTCAATCCAAAATTATTCGCATGATTTTTCACGCAACTGTATTTGACTTGCTTTGGATGGTGATATCTCCGCAACCCAGCCCCGCAAATAGCTGCGGCTGCCAATGCTCGAAAGGGATTGCACAGGCCTTTCCATTGGTCTACATATTGTTGTACAATTCTTGACATCAATTTTTTCGACATTTTTGAAAAAATTCAAGGCTACCCCCTTGCGAAAAAAATTACATTTTCAACAATGTTCCCCAAACCCATCGATATGTACATCAAAACAAAGGCCTGTCTTATACCTATCCACAGGTGAGAACAAAAATCATCAGCGGCATCTGGTTTCTGAGATATTTCAATCCAAAATTATTCGCATGATTTTTCACGCAACTGCATTTGACTTGCTTTGGACGGCAATATCTCCACAACCAAGCCCCGCAAGGAGCTGCGGTTGCCAGTTCTCGAAAGGGATTGCACAGGGCTTTCCATTGGTGTTCAATTTGTTGTTCAATTCTTGACATCAGTTTTTTCGACATTTTTGAAAAAAATCAGGGCTAACCCATTAGGAAAAAAATTACATTTTCAACAATGTTCCCCAAACCCATCGATATGTACATCAAAACAAAGGCCTGTCTAATACCTATCCCCAGGTAAGAACAAAAATCATCAGCAGCACCCGGTTTCTGAGATATTTCAATACAAAATTATTCGCATGATTTCACGCAATTGCATTTGACTTGCTTTGGATGGCAATATCTCCTCAACCAAACCCCGCAAGGAGCTGCGGTTGCCAGTTCTCGAAAGGGATTGCACAGGGCTTTCCATTGGTGTTCAATTTGTTGTTCAATTCTTGACATCAATTTTTTCGACATTTTTGAAAAAAATCAGGGCTAACCCCTTAGGAAAAAAAATTACATTTTCAACAATGTTCCCCAAACCCATCGATATGTACATCAAAACAAAGGCCTGTCAAATACCTATCCACAGCTGTGCACAAAAATCATCAGCGGCATCTGGTTGCTGATATTTCAATCCAAAATTATTCGCATGATTTTTCACGCAACTGCATTTGACTTGCTTTGGATGGCAATATCTCCACAACCAAGCTCCGCAAAGAGCTGCGGCTGCCAGTCCTCGAAAGGGATTGCACAGGCCTTTCCATCGGTGTACAATTTGTTGTACAATTCTTGACATCAATTTTTGGACATTTTTGAAAAAAATCAAGGCTAACCGCTTGCGAAAAAAAATTACATTTTCAACAATGTTCCCCAAACCCATCGATATGTACATCAAAACAAAGGCCTGTCAAATACCTATCCACAGCTGTGCACAAAAATCATCAGCGGCATCTGGTTGCTGAGATATTTCAATCCAAAATTATTCGCATGATTTTTCACGCAACTGCATTTGACTTGCTTTGGATGGCAATATCTCCGCAACCAAGCTCCGCAAAGAGCTGCGGCTGTCAGGGGTGGGAAGGGATTACACAGGCCTTGCCATAGGTGCACAATTTATTGTACAATTCTTGACATCAATTTTTTCAACATTTTTGAAAAAATTCAAGGCTAACCCCTTGCGAAAAAAAATTACATTTTCAACAATGTTCCCCAAGCCCATCGATATGTACATCAAAACAAAGGCCTGTGAAATACCTATCCACAGCTGTGAACAAAAATCATCAGCGGCATCTGGTTGCTGAGATATTTTAATCCAAAGTTATTCGCATGATTTCCACGCAACTGCATTTGATTTGCTTTGGATGTTGATATCTCCGCAACCAAGCCCCGCCCATAGCTGCGGCTGCCAGTGGTGGGAAGGGATTACACAGGCCTTGCCATCGGTGCACAATTTATTGTACAATTCTTGACATCAATTTTTTCAACATTTTTGAAAAAATTCAAGGCTAACCCCTTGCGAAAAAAAATTACATTTTCAACAATGTTCCCCAAGCCCATCGATATGTACATCAAAACAAAGGCCTGTCAAATACCTATCCACAGCTGTGAACAAAAATCATCAGCGGCATCTGGTTGCTGAGATATTTCAATCCACAATTATTCGCATGATTTTTCACGCAACTGCATTTGAATTGCTTTGGATGGTGATATCTCCGCAACCAAGCCCCGCCAAGAGCTGCGGCTGCCAGGGCTATAAAGGGATTACACAGGCCTTTCTATTGGTGTACAATTTATTGTATAATTCTTGACACCAATTTTTTCGACATTTTTGAAAAAAATCAAGGCTAACCCCCTGGGAAAAAAATTACATTTTCAACAATGTTCCCCGAACCCATCGATATGTACATCAAAACAAAGGCCCGTCAAATACCTATCCACAGCTGTGAACAAAAATCATCAGCGGCATCTGGTTGCTGAGATATTTCAATCCAAAGTTATTCGCATGATTTTTCACTCAACTGCATTTGAATTGCTTTGGATGGCAATATCTCCGCAACCCAGCCCCGCAAATAGCTGCGGCTGCCAATGCTCGAAAGGGATTGCACAGGCCTTTCCATTGGTCTACATATTGTTGTACAATTCTTGACATCAATTTTTTCGACATTTTTGAAAAAGATCAAGGCTAACCCCTTGCGAAAAAAAATTACATTTTCAACAATGTTCCCCAAACCCATCGATATGTACATCAAAATAAAGGCCTGTCAAATACCTATCCGCAGCTGTGAACAAAATTCATCAGCGGCATCAGGTTGCTGAGGTATTTCAATCCAACATTATTCGCATGATTTTTCACGCAACTGCATTTGACTTGCTTTGGATGGCCATATCTCCGCAACCAAGCCCCTCAAGGAGCTGCGGTTGCCAGTTCTCGAAAGGGATTGCACAGGGCTTTCCATTGGTGTTCTATTTATTGTTCAATTCTTGACATCAATTTTTTCGACATTTTTGAAAAAAATCAGGGCTAACCCCTAGGAAAAAAAATTACATTTTCAACAATGTTCCCCAAACCCATCGATATATACATCAAAACAAAGGCCTGTCAAATACCTATCCACATCTGCGAACAAAACAAATCAGCGGCATCTGGTTGCTGAGATATTTCAATCCAATGTTATTCGCATGATTTTTCACGCAACTGCATTTGACTTGCTTTGGATGGTGATATCTCCACAACCAAGCCCCTCCCAGAGCTGCGGCTACCAGTGCTCGAAAGGGATTGCACAGGCCTTTCCACCGGTGCACAATTTATTGTACAATTCTTGACATCAATTTTTTCGACATTTTTGAAAAAATTCAAGGCTAACCCCTTGCGAAAAAAATTACATTTTCAACAATGTTCCCCAAACCCATCGATATGTACATCAAAACAAAGGCCTGTCTAATACCTATCCACAGGTGAGAACAAAAGTCATCAGCGGCATCTGATTTCTGAGATATTTCAATCCAAAATTATTCGCATGAATTCACGCAATTGCATTTGACTTGCTTTGGATGGCAATATCTCCACAACCAAGCTCCGCAAAGAGCTGCGGCTGCCAGTGCTCGAAAGGGATTGCACAGGCCTTTCCATCGGTGCACAATTTGTTGTACAATTCTTGACATCAATTTTTTCGGCATTTTTGAAAAAGATCAAGGCTAACCCCTTGCGAAAAAAAATTACATTTTCAACAATGTTCCCCAAACCCATCGATATGTACATCAAAATAAAGGCCTGTCAAATACCTATCCGCAGCTGCGAACAAAATTCATCAGCGGCATCAGGTTGCTGAGGTATTTCAAACCAAAATTATTCGCATGATTTTTCACGCAACTGCATTTGACTTGCTTTGGATGGCAATATCTCCGCAACCAAGCCCCGCAAGGAGCTGCGGTTGCCAGTTCTCGAAAGGGATTGCACAGGGCTTTCCATTAGTGTTCAATTTGTTGTTCAATTCTTGACATCAATTTTTTAGACATTTTTGAAAAAAATCAGGGCTAACCCCTTAGGAAAAAAAATTACATTTTCAACAATGTTCCCCAAACCCATCGATATGTACATCAAAACAAAGGCCTGTCTAATACCTATCCCCAGGTAAGAACAAAAATCATCAGCGGCACCCGGTTTCTGAGATATTTCAATACAAAATTATTCGCATGATTTCACGCAATTGCATTTGACTTGCTTTGGATGGCAATATCTCTACAACCAAGCTCCGCAAAGAGTTGCGGCTGCCAGTCCTCGAAAGGGATTGCACAGGCCTTTCCATCGGTGTACAATTTGTTGTACAATTCTTGACATCAATTTTTGGACATTTTTGAAAAAAATCAAGGCTAACCGCTTGCGAAAAAAAATTACATTTTCAACAATGTTCCCCAAACCCATCGATATGTACATCAAAACAAAGGCCTGTCAAATACCTATCCACAGCTGTGAACAAAAATCATCAGCGGCATCTGGTTGCTGAGATATTTCAATCCAAAATTATTCGCATGATTTTTCACGCAACTGCATTTGACTTGCTTTGGATGGCAATATCTCCGGAACCAAGCTCCGCAAAGAGCTGCGGCTGCCAGTGGTGGGAAGGGATTACACAGGCCTTGCCATCGGTGCACAATTTATTGTACAATTCTTGACATCAATTTTTTCAACATTTTTGAAAAAATTCAAGGCTAACCCCTTGCGAAAAAAAATTACATTTTCAACAATGTTCCCCAAGCCCATCGATATGTAAATCAAAACAAAGGCCTGTCAAATACCTATCCACAGCTATGAACAAAAATCATCAGCGGCATCTGGTTGCTGAGATATTTTAATCCAAAGTTATTCGCATGATTTCCACGCAACTGCATTTGACTTGCTTTGGATGTTGATATCTCCGCAACCAAGCCCCGCCCAGAGCTGCGGCTGCCAGTGGTGGGAAGGGATTACACAGGCCTTGCCATCGGTGCACAATTTATTGTACAATTCTTGACATCAATTTTTTCAACATTTTTGAAAAAAATTCAAGGCTAACCCCTTGCGAAAAAAAATTACATTTTCAACAATGTTCCCCAAGCCCATCGATATGTAAATCAAAACAAAGGCCTGTCAAATACCTATCCACAGCTGTGAACAAAAATCATCAGCGGCATCTGGTTGCTGAGATATTTCAATCCAAAATTATTCGCATGATTTTTCACGCAACTGCATTTGACTTGCTTTGGATGGCGATATCTCCGCAACCAAGCCCCGCAAGGAGCTGCGGTTGCCAGTTCTCGAAAGGGATTGCACAGGACTTTCCATTAGTGTTCAATTTGTTGTTCAATTCTTGACATCAATTTTTTAGACATTTTTGAAAAAAATCAGGGCTAACCCCTTAGGAAAAAAAATTACATTTTCAACAATGTTCCCCAAACCCATCGATATGTACATCAAAACAAAGGCCTGTCTAATACCTATCCCCAGGTAAGAACAAAAATCATCAGCGGCACCCGGTTTCTGAGATATTTCAATACAAAATTATTCGCATGATTTCACGCAATTGCATTTGACTTGCTTTGGATGGCAATATCTCTACAACCAAGCTCCGCAAAGAGCTGCGGCTGCCAGTCCTCGAAAGGGATTGCACAGGCCTTTCCATCGGTGTACAATTTATTGTACAATTCTTGACATCAATTTTTTCGACATTTTTGAAAAAAATCAAGGCTAACCGCTTGCGACAAAAAATTACATTTTCAACAATGTTCCCCAAACCCATCGATATGTACATCAAAACAAAGGCCTCTCAAATACCTATCCGCAGCTGCGAACAAAATTCATCAGCGGCATCAGGTTGCTGAGGTATTTCAATCCAAAATTATTCGCATGATTTTTCACGCAACTGCATTTGACTTGCTTTGGATGGCAATATCTCCGCAACCAAGCCCCGCAAGGAGCTGCGGTTGCCAGTTCTCGAAAGGGATTGCACAGGGCTTTCCATTGGTGTTCAATTTGTTGTTCAATTCTTGACATCAATTTTTTCGACATTTTTGAAAAAAATCAGGGCTAACCCCTTGGGAAAAAAAATTACATTTTCAACAATGTTCCCCAAACCCATCGATATGTACATCAAAACAAAGGCCTGTCAAATACCTATCCACAGCTGTGAACAAAAATCATCAGCGGCATCTGGTTGCTGAGATATTTTAATCCAAAGTTATTCGCATGATTTCCACGCAACTGCATTTGACTTGCTTTGGATGTTGATATCTCCGCAACCAAGCCCCGCCCAGAGCTGCGGCTGCCAGTGGTGGGAAGGGATTACACAGGCCTTGCAATTGGTGCACAATTTATTGTACAATTCTTGACATCAATTTTTTCAACATTTTTGAAAAAAATTCAAGGCTAACCCCTTGCGAAAAAAAATTACATTTTCAACAATGTTCCCCAAGCCCATCGATATTTACATCAAAACAAAGGCCTGTCAAATACCTATCCGAAGCTGCGAACAAAATTCATCAGCGGCATCTGGTTGCTGAGATATTTCAATCCAAAATTATTCGCATGATTTTTCACGCAACTGCATTTGACTTGCTTTGGATGGCAATATCTCCGCAACCAAGCCCCGCAAGGAGCTGCGGTTGCCAGTTCTCGAAAGGGATTGCACAGGGCTTTCCATTGGTGTTCAATTTGTTGTTCAATTCTTGACATCAATTTTTTCGACATTTTTGAAAAAAATCAGGGCTAACCCCTTAGGAAAAAAAATTACATTTTCAACAATGTTCCCCAAACCCATCGATATGTACATCAAAACAAAGGCCTGTCAAATACCTATCCACAGCTGTGAACAAAAATCATCAGCGGCATCTGGTTGCTGAGATATTTCAATACAAAATTATTCGCATGATTTCACGCAATTGCATTTGACTTGCTTTGGATGGCAATATCTCCACAACCAAGCTCCGCAAAGAGCTGCGGCTGCCAGTGCTCGAAAGGGATTGCACAGGCCTTTCCATCGGTGTACAATTTGTTGTACAATTCTTGACATCAATTTTTGGACATTTTTGGAAAAAATGAAGGCTAACCGCTTGCGAAAAAAAATTACATTTTCAACAATGTTCCCCAAACCCATCGATATGTACATCAAAACAAAGGCCTGTCAAATACCTATCCACAGCTGTGAACAAAAATCATCAGCGGCATCTGGTTGCTGAGATATTTCAATCCAAAATTATTCGCATGATTTTTCACGCAACTGCATTTGACTTGCTTTGGATGGCAATATCTCCGCAACCAAGCTCCGCAAAGAGCTGCGGCTGCCAGTGGTGGGAAGGGATTACACAGGCCTTGCCATCGGTGCACAATTTATTGTACAATTCTTGACATCAATTTTTTCAATATTTTTGAAAAAATTCAAGGCTTAACCCCTTGCGAAAAAAAATTACATTTTCAACAATGTTCCCCAAGCCCATCGATATGTACATCAAAACAAAGGCCTGTCAAATACCTATCCACAGCTGTGAACAAAAATCATCAGCGGCATCTGGTTGCTGAGATATTTTAATCCAAAGTTATTCGCATGATTTCCACGCAACTGCATTTGACTTGCTTTGGATGTTGATATCTCCGCAACCAAGCCCCGCCCAGAGCTGCGGCTGCCAGTGGTGGGAAGGGATTACACAGGCCTTGCCATCGGTGCACAATTTATTGTACAATTCTTGACATCAATTTTTTCAACATTTTTGAAAAAATTCAAGGCTAACAACCCCTTGCGAAAAAAAATTACATTTTCAACAATGTTCCCCAAACCCATCGATATGTACATCAAAACAAAGGCCTGTCAAATACCTATCCACAGCTGTGAACAAAAATCATCAGCGGCATCTGGTTGCTGAGATATTTCAATCCACAATTATTCGCATGATTTTTCACGCAACTGCATTTGAATTGCTTTGGATGGTGATATCTCCGCAACCAAGCCCCGCCAAGAGCTGCGGCTGCCAGGGCTGGAAAGCGATTACACAGGCCTTTCTATTGGTGTACAATTTATTGTACAATTCTTGACACCAATTTTTTCGACATTTTTGAAAAAAATCAAGGCTAACCCCCTGGGAAAAAAATTACATTTTCATCAATGTTCCCCGAACCCATCGATATGTACATCAAAACAAAGGCCTGTCAAATACCTATCCACAGCTGTGAACAAAAATCATCAGCGGCATCTGGTTGCTGAGATATTTCAATCCAAAGTTATTCGCATGATTTTTCACTCAACTGCATTTGAATTGCTTTGGATGGTGATATCTCCGCAACCCAGCCCCGCAAATAGCTGCGGCTCCCAATGCTCGAAAGGGATTGCACAGGCCTTTCCATTGGTCTACATATTGTTGTACAATTCTTGACATCAATTTTTTCGACATTTTTGAAAAAGATCAAGGCTAACCCCTTGCGAAAAAAAATTACATTTTCAACAATGTTCCCCAAACCCATCGATATGTACATCAAAATAAAGACCTGTCAAATACCTATCCGCAGCTGTGAACAGAATTCATCAGCGGCATCAGGTTGCTGAGGTATTTCAATCCAAAATTATTCGCATGATTTTTCACGCAACTGCATTTGACTTGCTTTGGATGGCAATATCACCGCAACCAAGCCCCCCAAGGAGCTGCGGTTGCCAGTTCTCGAAAGGGATTGCACAGGGCTTTCCATTGGTGTTCAATTTGTTGTTCAATTCTTGACATCAATTTTTTCGACATTTTTGAAAAAAATCAGGGCTAACCCCTTAGGAAAAAAAATTACATTTTCAACAATGTTCCCCAAACCCATCGATATGTACATAAAAACCAAGGCCTGTCAAATACCTATCCACATCTGCGAACAAAACAAATCAGCGGCATCTGGTTGCTGAGATATTTCAATCCAATGTTATTCGCATGATTTTTCACGCAACTGCATTTGACTTGCTTTGGATGGTGATATCTCCACAACCAAGCCCCTCCCAGAGCTGCGGCTACCAGTGCTCGAAAGGGATTGTACAGGCCTTTCCACCGGTGCACAATTTGTTGTACAATTCTTGACATCAATTTTTTCGACATTTTTGAAAAAGATCAAGGCTAACCCCTTGCGAAAAAAAATTACATTTTCAACAATGTTCCCCAAACCCATCGATATGTACATCAAAATAAAGGCCTGTCAAATACCTATCCGCAGCTGCGAACAAAATTCATCAGCGGCATCAGGTTGCTGAGGTATATCAATCCAAAATTATTCGCATGATTTTTCACGCAACTGCATTTGACTTGCTTTGGATGGCAATATCTCCGCAACCAAGCCCCGCAAGGAGCTGCGGTTGCCAGTTCTCGAAAGGGATTGCACAGGCCTTTCCTTTGGTGTACAATTTATTGTACAATTCTTGACCGCAAGGAGCTGTGGTTGGTAGTTCTCGAAAGGGATTGCACAGGGCTTTCCATCGGTGTACAATTTATTGTACAATTCTTGACATCAATTTTTTCGACATTTTTGAAAAAAATCAAGGCTAACCGCTTGCGAAAAAAAATTACATTTTCAACAATGTTCCGCAAACCCATCGATATGTACATCAAAACAAAGGCCTGTCTAATACCTATCCACAGGTAAGAACAAAAATCATCAGCGGCATCCGGTTTTTTGAGATATTTCAATCCAAAATTATTCGCATGATTTCACGCAATTGCATTTGACTTGCTTTGGATGGCAATATCTCCACAACCAAGCTCCGCAATGAGCTGCGGCTGCCAGTGCTCGAAAGGGATTGCACAGACCTTTCCTTTGGTGTACAATTTATTGTACAATTCTTGACCGCAAGGAGCTGCGGTTGGCAGTTCTCAAAAGGGATTGCACAGGGCTTTCCATTGGTGTTCAATTTGTTGTTCAATTCTTGACATCAATTTTTTCGACATTTTTGAAAAAAATCAGGGCTAACCCCTTAGGAAAAAAAATTACATTTTCAACAATGTTTCCCAAACCCATCGATATGTACATCAAAACAAAGGCCTGTCTAATACCTATCCACAGGTAAGAACAAAAATCATCAGCGGCATCCGGTTTCTGAGATATTTCAATCCAAAATTATTCGCATGATTTCACGCAATTGCATTTGACTTGCTTTGGATGGCAATATCTCCACAACCAAGCTCCGCAAAGAGCTGCGGCTGCCAGTGCTCGAAAGGGATTGCACAGGCCTTTCCATCGGTGTACAATTTGTTGTACAATTCTTGACATCACTTTTTTCAACATTTTTGAAAAAAAAACAATGCTAACCCCTTGCGAAAACAAATTACATTTTCAGCAATGTTCCCCAAACACATCGATATGTACATCAAAACAAAGGCCTGTCTAATACCTATCTACAGGTGTGAACAAAAATCATCAGCGGCATCTGGTTGCTGAGGTATTTCAATCCAAAATTATTCGCATGATTTTTCACGCAACTGCATTTGACTTGCTTTGGATGGCAATATCTCCGCAACCAAGCCCCGCAAGGAGCTGTGGTTGCCAGTTATCGAAAGGGATTGTACAGGGCTTTCCATTGGTGTTCAATTTGGTGTTCAATTCTTGACATCAATTTTTTCGACATTTTTGAAAAAAAATCAAGGATAACCCCTTGCGAAAAAAAATTACATTTTCAACAATGTTCCCCAAACCCATCGATATGTACATCAAAACAAAGGCCTGTCAAATATCTATCCACATCTGTGAACAAAAATCATCAGCGGCATCTGGTTGCTGAGATATTTTAATCCAAAGTTATTCGCATGATTTTTCACGCAACTGCATTTGACTTGCTTTGGAAGTTGATATTTCCGCAACCAAGCCCCGCCCAGAACTGCGGCTGCCAGTGGTGGGAAGAGATTACACAGGCCTTGCCATCGGTGCACAATTTATTGTAAAATTCTTGACATCAATTTTTTCAACATTTTTGAAAAAATTCAAGGCTAACCCCTTGCGAAAAAAAATTACATTTTCAACAATGTTCCCCAAACCCATCGATATGTACATCAAAACAAAGGCCTGTCAAATACCTATCCGAAGCTGCGAACAAAAATCATCAGCGGCATCTGGTTGCTGAGATATTTCAATCCAAATTTATTCGCATGATTTTTCACGCAACTGCATTTGACTTGCTTTGGATGGTGATATCTCCGCAACCAAGCCGCGCCAAGATCTGCGGCTGCCATTGCTGGAAAGGGATTGCACAGGCCTATCCACTGGTGCACAATTTATTGTACAATTCTTGACATCAATTTTTTCAACATTTTTGAAAAAATTCAAGGCTAACCCCTTGCGAAAAAAAATTACATTTTCAACAATGTTCCCCAAGCCCATCGATATGTACATCAAAACAAAGGCCTGCCAAATACCTATCCACATCTGCGAACAAAAATCATCAGCGGCATCTGGTTGCTGAGATATTTCAATCCAAAGTTATTCGCATGATTTTTCACTCACGGAATTGCAGAGGCCTTTCCATCGGTGTACAATTTGTTGTACAATTCTTGACATCAATTTTTTCGACATTTTTGAAAGAAATCAAGGCTAACCCCTTGCGAAAAAAAATTACATTTTCTACAATGTTCCCCAAACCCATCGATATGTGCATCAAAACAAAGGCCTGTCAAATACCTATCCACAGGTGTGAACGAAAATCATCAGCGGCATCTGGTTTCCCCTTGGGAAGCATGATTTTTCACGCAACGGCATTTGAATTGCTTTGGATGTTGATACCTCCGCAACCAAGCCCCGCCAAGAGCTGCGGCTGCCAGTGCTGGAAAGGGACTACACAGGCCTTTCTATTGGTGTACAATTTATTGTACAATTCTTTACACCAATTTTTTCGACATTTTTGAAAAAATTCAAGGCTAACCCCCTTGCGAAAAAAAAATCACATTTTCAACAATGTTCCCCAAACTCATCGATATGTATATGAAAACAAAGGCCTGTCTAATACCTATCCACAGCTGTGAACAAAAATCATCAGCGGCATCTGGTTGCTGAGATATTTTAATCCAAATTTATTCGCATGACTTTTCACGCAACTGCATTTGACTTGCTTTGGATGTTGATACCTCCGCAACCAAGCCCCGCCAAGAGCTGCGGCTGCCAGTGCTGGAAAGGGACTACACAGGCCTTTCTATTGGTGTACAATTTATTGTACAATTCTTGACACCAATTTTTTCGACATTTTTGAAAAAATTCAAGGCTAACCCCCTTGCGAAAAAAAAATTGCATTTTCAACAATGTTCCCCAAACGCATCGATATGTATATCAAAACAAAGGCCTGTCTAATACCTATCCGCAGCTGCGAACAAAAATCATCAGCGGCATCTGGTTGCTGAGATATTTCAATCCAAACTTATTCGCATGATTTTTCACGCAACGGCATTTGACTTGCTTTGGATGGCAATATCTCCGCAACCAAGCTCCGCAAAGAGCTGCGGCTGCCAATGCTCGAAAGGGATTGCACAGGCCTTTCCATTGGTGTACAATTTGTTGTACAATTCTTGACATCAATTTTTTCGACATTTTTGAAAAAAATCAAGGCTAACACCTTGGGAAAAAAATTACATTTTCAACAATATTCCCCAAATCCATCGATATGTACATCAAAACAAAGGCCTGTCAAATACCTATCCACAGCTGTGAACAAAAATCATCAGTGGCATCTGGTTGCTGAGCTATTTCAATCCAAAATTATTCGCATGATTTTTCACACAACTGCATTTGACTTGCTTTGAATGGTGATATCTCCTCAACCAAGCCCCAGCAAGAGCTGCGGCTGCGAGTGCTGGAAAGGGACTACACAGGCCTTTCTATTGGTGTACAATTTATTGTACAATTCTTGACACCAATTTGTTCGACATTTTTGAAAAAATTCAAGGCTAACCCCCTTGCGAAAAAAAAAATTACATTTTCAATAATGTTCCCCAAACCCATCGATATGTATATCAAAACAAAGGCCTGTATAATACATATCCACAAAAATCATCAGCGGCATCTGGTTGCTGAGATATTTTAATCCAAATTTATTCGCATGACTTTTCACGCAACTGCATTTGACTTGCTTTGGATGTTGATATCTCCGCAACCAAGCCCCGCCAAGAGCTGCGGCTGCCAGAGCTGGCAAAAGATTACAAAGGCCTTTCCATTGGTGCACAATTTATTGAACAATTCTTGACATCAATTTTTTCGACATTTTTGAAAAAAATTCAAGGCTAACCCCTTGCGAAAAAAAATTACATTTTCAACAATGTTCCCCAAACTCAACGATATGTACATCAAAACAAAGGCCTGTCTAATACCTATCCGCAGCTGCGAACAAAAATTATCAGCGGCATCTGGTTGCTGAGATATTTCAATCCAAACTTATTCGCATGATTTTTCACGCAACTGCATTTGACTTGCTTTGGATGGCAATATCTCCGCACCCAAGCTCCGCAAAGAGCTGCGGCTGCCAATGCTCGAAAGGGATTGCACAGGCCTTTCCATTAGTGTACAATTTGTTGTACAATTCTTGACATCAATTTTTTCGACATTTTTGAAAAAAAACAAGGCTAACCCCTTGGGAAAAAAATTACATTTTCAACAATATTCCCCAAACCCATCGATATGTACATCAAAACAAATGCCTGTCAAATACCTATGCACACCTGTGAACAAAAAGCGTCAGTGGCATCTGGTTGCTGAGATATTTCAATCGAAAATTATTCGCATGATTTTTCACGCAACTGCATTTGACTTGCTTTGGATGGTGATATCTCCTCAACCAAGCCCCAGCAAGAGCTGCGACTGCGAGTGCTGAAAAGGGATTACACAGCCCTTTTCATTGGTGCACAATTTATTGTAAAATTCTTGATATCAATTTTTTCGACATTTTTGAAAAAATTCAAGGCTAACCCCTTGCGAAAAAAAATACATTTTGAACAATGTTCCCCAAACTCATCGATATGTACATCAAAACAAAGGCCTGTCAAATACCTATCCACAGCTGTGAACAAAAATCATCAGCGGCATCTGGTTGCTGAGATATTTTAATCCAAATTTATTCGCATGACTTTTCACGCAACTGCATTTGACTTGCTTTGGATGTTGATACCTCCGCAACCAAGCCCCGCCAAGAGCTGCGGCTGCCAGTGCTGGAAAGGGACTACACAGGCCTTTCTATTGGTGTACAATTTATTGTACAATTCTTGACACCAATTTTTTCGACATTTTTGAAAAAATTCAAGGCTAACCCCCTTGCGAAAAAAAAATTACATTTTCAACAATGTTCCCCAAACGCATCGATATGTATATCAAAACAAAGGCCTGTCTAATACCTATCCGCAGCTGCGAACGAAAATCATCAGCGGCATTTGGTTGCTGAGATATTTCAATCCAAACTTATTCGCATGATTTTTCACGCAACTGCATTTGACTTGCTTTGGATGGCAATATCTCCGCAACCAAGCTCCGCAAAGAGCTGCGGCTGCCAATGCTCGAAAGGGATTGCACAGGCCTTTCCATTGGTGTACAATTTGTTGTACAATTCTTGACATCAATTTTTTCGACATTTTTGAAAAAAATCAAGGCTAACCCCTTGGGAAAAAAATTACATTTTCAACAATATTCCCCAAATCCATCGATATGTACATCAAAACAAAGGCCTGTCAAATACCTATCCACAGCTGTGAACAAAAATCATCAGTGGCATCTGGTTGCTGAGATATTTCAATCCAAAATTATTCGCATGATTTTTCACGCAACTGCATTTGACTTGCTTTGGATGGTGATATCTCCTCAACCAAGCCCCAGCAAGAGCTGCGGCTGCGAGTGCTGGAAAGGGACTACACAGGCCTTTCTATTGGTGTACAATTTATTGTACAATTCTTGACACCAATTTGTTCGACATTTTTGAAAAAATTCAAGGCTAACCCCCTTGCGAAAAAAAAATTACATTTTCAACAATGTTCCCCAAACCCATCGATATGTATATCAAAACAAAGGCCTGTATAATACATATCCACAGCTGTGAACAAAAATCATCAGCGGCATCTGGTTGCTGAGATATTTTAATCCAAATTTATTCGCATGACTTTTCACGCAACTGCATTTGACTTGCTTTGGATGTTGATATCTCCGCAACCAAGCCCCGCCAAGAGCTGCGGCTGCCAGAGCTGGCAAAAGATTAAAAAGGCCTTTCCATTGGTGCACAATTTATTGAACAATTCTTGACATCAATTTTTTCGACATTTTTGAAAAAAATTCAAGGCTAACCCCTTGCGAAAAAAAATTACATTTTCAACAATGTTCCCCAAACTCAACGATATGTACATCAAAACAAAGGCCTGTCTAATACCTATCCGCAGCTGCGAACAAAAATTATCAGCGGCATCTGGTTGCTGATATATTTCAATCCAAACTTATTCGCATGATTTTTCACGCAACTGCATTTGACTTGCTTTGGATGGCAATATCTCCGCAACCAAGCTCCGCAAAGAGCTGCGGCTGCCAATGCTCGAAAGGGGTTGCACAGGCCTTTCCATTGGTGTACAATTTGTTGTTCAATTCTTGACATCAATTTTTTCGACATTTTTGAAAAAAATCAAGGCTAACCCCTTGGGAAAAAAATTACATTTTCAACAATATTCCCCAAATCCATCGATATGTATATCAAAACAAAGGCCTGTCTAATACCTATCCACAGGGTTGAACAAAAATCATAAGCGGCATCTGGTTGCTGAGATATTTTAATCCAAATTTATTCGCATGACTTTTCACGCAACTGCATTTGACTTGCTTTGGATGTTGATATCTCCGCAACCAAGCCCCGCCAAGAACTGCGGCTGCCAGTGCTGGCAAAAGATTACAAAGGCCTTTGCATTGGTGCACAATTTATTGAACAATTCTTGACATCAATTTTTTCAACATTTTTGAAAAAAAACAAGGCTAACCCCTTGGGAAAAAAATTACATTTTCAACAATGTTCCCCAAACTCATCGATATGTACATCAAAACAAAGGCCTGTCAAATACCTATCCACAGCTGTGAACAAAAATCATCAGCGGCATCTGGTTGCTGAAATATTTCATTCCAAAATTATTCGCATGATTTTTCACGCAACTGCATTTGAATTGCTTTGGATGGTGATATCTCCGCAACCAAGCCCCGCCAAGAACTTCGGCTGCCAGGGCTGGAAAGTGATTACACAGGCCTTTCTATTGGTGTACAATTTGTTGTACAATTCTTGACATCAATTTTTTCGACATTTTTGAAAAAATTCAAGGCTAACCCCCTTGCGAAAAAAAAATTACATTTTCAACAATGTTCCCCAAACTCATCGATATGTACATCAAAACAAAGGCCTGTCAAATACCTGTGCACAGCTGTGAACAAAAATCATCAGTGGCATCTGGTTGCTGAGATATTTCAATTCAAAATTATTCGCATGATTTTTCACGCAACTGCATTTGACTTGCTTTGGGTGGCAATATCTCCGCAACCAAGCTCCGCAAAGAGTCTATGCCCGAAAGGGATTGCACAGGCCTTTCCATTGGTGTACAATTTGTTGTACAATTCTTGACATCAATTTTTTCGACATTTTTGAAAAAAATCAAGGCTAACCCCTTGGGAAAAAAATTACATTTTCAACAATGTTCCCCAAACCCATCGATATGTACATCAAAACAAAGGCCTGTAATATACCTATCCACAGCTGTGAAAAAAATCATCAGCGGCATCTGTTTGCTGAGATATTTTAGTCCAAACTTATTCGCATGATTTTTCACGCAACTGCATTTGACTTGCTTTGGATGGCAATATCTCCGCAACCAAGCTCCGCAAAGAGCTGCGGCTGCCAATGCTCGAAAGGGATTGCACAGGCCTTTCCATTGGTGTACAATTTGTTGTTCAATTCTTGACATCAATTTTTTCGACATTTTTGAAAAAAATCAAGGCTAACCCCTTGGGAAAAAAATTACATTTTCAACAATATTCCCCAAATCCATCGATATGTACATCAAAACAAAGGCCTGTCAAATACCTATGCACAGCTGTGAACAAAAAGCGTCAGTGGCAGCTGGTTGCTGAGATATTTCAATCGAAAATTATTCGCATGATTTTTCACGCAACTGCATTTGACTTGCTTTGGATGGTGATATCTCCTCAACCAAGCCCCAGCAAGAGCTGCGACTGCGAGTGCTGAAAAGGGATTACACAGCCCTTTTCATTGGTGCACAATTTATTGTACAATTCTTGATATCAATTTTTTCGACATTTTTGAAAAAATTCAAGGCTAACCCCTTGCGAAAAAAAATACATTTTGAACAATGTTCCCCAAACTCATCGATATGTACATCAAAACAAAGGCCTGTCAAATACCTATCCACAGCTGTGAACAAAAATCATCAGCGGCATCTGGTTGCTGAGATATTTCAATCCAAGTTATTCGCATGATTTTTCACGCAACTGCATTTGAATTGCTTTGGATGGTGATATCTCCGCAACCAAGCCCCGCCAAGAACTTCGGCTGCCAGGGCTGGAAAGTGATTACACAGGCCTTTCTATTGGTGTACAATTTGTTGTACAATTCTTGACATCAATTTTTTCGACATTTTTGAAAAAATTCAAGGCTAACCCCCTTGCGAAAAAAAATTACATTTTCAACAATGTTCGCCAAACTCATCGATATGTACATCAAAACAAAGGCCTGTCAAATACCTGTGCACAGCTGTGAACAAAAATCATCAGTGGCATCTGGTTGCTGAGATATTTCAATTCAAAATTATTCGCATGATTTTTCACGCAACTGCATTTGACTTGCTTTGGGTGGCAATATCTCCGCAACCAAGCTCCGCAAAGAGTCTATGCCCGAAAGGGATTGCACAGGCCTTTCCATTGGTGTACAATTTGTTGTACAATTCTTGACATCAATTTTTTCGACATTTTTGAAAAAAATCAAGGCTAACCCCTTGGGAAAAAAATTACATTTTCAACAATGTTCCCCAAACCCATCGATATGTACATCAAAACAAAGGCCTGTAATATACCTATCCACAGCTGTGAAAAAAATCATCAGCGGCATCTGTTTGCTGAGATATTTTAGTCCAAACTTATTCGCATGATTTTTCACGCAACTGCATTTGACTTGCTTTGGATGGCAATATCTCCGCAACCAAGCTCCGCAAAGAGCTGCGGCTGCCAATGCTCGAAAGGGATTGCACAGGCCTTTCCATTGGTGTACAATTTGTTGTTCAATTCTTGACATCAATTTTTTCGACATTTTTGAAAAAAATTCAAGGCTAACCCCTTGCGAAAAAAAAATACATTTTCAACAATGTTCCCCAAACTCAACGATATGTACATCAAAACAAAGGCCTGTCTAATACCTATCCACAGCTGTGAACAAAAATCATCAGCGGCATCTGGTTGCTGAGATATTTCAATCCAAACTTATTCGCATGATTTTTCACGCAACTGCATTTGACTTGCTTTGGATGGCAATATCTCCGCAACCAAGCTCCGCAAAGAGCTGCGGCTGCCAATGCTCGAAAGGGATTGCACAGGCCTTTCCATTGGTGCACAATTTGTTGTACAATTCTTGACATCAATTTTTTCGACATTTTTGAAAAAAAACAAGGCTAACCCCTTGCGAAAAAAAAATTACATTTTCAACAATGTTCCCCAAACTCATCGATATGTACATCAAAACAAAGGCCTGTCAAATACCTGTGCACAGCTGTGAACAAAAATCATCAGTGGCATCTGGTTGCTGAGATATTTCAATTCAAAATTATTCGCATGATTTTTCACGCAACTGCATTTGACTTGCTTTGGGTGGCAATATCTCCGCAACCAAGCTCCGCAAAGAGTCTATGCCCGAAAGGGATTGCACAGGCCTTTCCATTGGTGTACAATTTGTTGTACAATTCTTGACATCAATTTTTTCGACATTTTTGAAAAAAATCAAGGCTAACCCCTTGGGAAAAAAATTACATTTTCAACAATGTTCCCCAAACCCATCGATATGTACATCAAAACAAAGGCCTGTAATATACCTATCCACAGCTGTGAAAAAAATCATCAGCGGCATCTGTTTGCTGAGATATTTTAGTCCAAACTTATTCGCATGATTTTTCACGCAACTGCATTTGACTTGCTTTGGATGGCAATATCTCCGCAACCAAGCTCCGCAAAGAGCTGCGGCTGCCAATGCTCGAAAGGGATTGCACAGGCCTTTCCATTGGTGTACAATTTGTTGTTCAATTCTTGACATCAATTTTTTCGACATTTTTGAAAAAAATCAAGGCTAACCCCTTGGGAAAAAAATTACATTTTCAACAATATTCCCCAAATCCATCGATATGTACATCAAAACAAAGGCCTGTCAAATACCTATGCACAGCTGTGAACAAAAAGCGTCAGTGGCAGCTGGTTGCTGAGATATTTCAATCGAAAATTATTCGCATGATTTTTCACGCAACTGCATTTGACTTGCTTTGGATGGTGATATCTCCTCAACCAAGCCCCAGCAAGAGCTGCGACTGCGAGTGCTGAAAAGGGATTACACAGCCCTTTTCATTGGTGCACAATTTATTGTACAATTCTTGATATCAATTTTTTCGACATTTTTGAAAAAATTCAAGGCTAACCCCTTGCGAAAAAAAATACATTTTGAACAATGTTCCCCAAACTCATCGATATGTACATCAAAACAAAGGCCTGTCAAATACCTATCCACAGCTGTGAACAAAAATCATCAGCGGCATCTGGTTGCTGAGATATTTCAATCCAAGTTATTCGCATGATTTTTCACGCAACTGCATTTGAATTGCTTTGGATGGTGATATCTCCGCAACCAAGCCCCGCCCAGAGCTGCGGCTGCCAGGGCTGGAAAGGGATTACACAGGCCTTTCTATTGGTGTACAATTTATTGTACAATTCTTGACACCAATTTTTTCGACATTTTTGAAAAAATTCAAGGCTAACCCCCTTGCGAAAAAAAAATTACATTTTCAACAATGTTCCCCAAACCCATCGATATGTATATCAAAACAAAGGCCTGTCTAATACCTATCCACAGGTGTGAACAAAAATCATAAGAGGCATCTGGTTGCTGAGATATTTCAATCCCAAATTATTCGCATGATTTTTCACGCAACTGCATTTGACTTGCTTTGGGTGGCAATATCTCCGCAACCAAGCTCCGCAAAGAGCCAATGCCCGAAAGGGATTGCACAGGCCTTTCCATTGGTGTACAATTTGTTGTACAATTCTTGACATCAATTTTTTCGACATTTTTGAAAAAAATCAAGGCTAACCCCTTGGGAAAAAAATTACATTTTCAACAATGTTCCCCAAACCCATCGATATGTACATCAAAACAAAGGCCTGTAATATACCTATCCACAGCTGTGAAAAAAATCATCAGCGGCATCTGGTTGCTGAGATATTTTAGTCCAAACTTATTCGCATGATTTTTCACGCAACTGCATTTGACTTGCTTTGGATGGCAATATCTCCGCAACCAAGCTCCGCAAAGAGCTGCGGCTGCCAATGCTCGAAAGGGATTGCACAGGCCTTTCCATTGGTGTACAATTTGTTGTTCAATTCTTGACATCAATTTTTTCGACATTTTTGAAAAAAATCAAGGCTAACCCCTTGGGAAAAAAATTACATTTTCAACAATATTCCCCAAATCCATCGATATGTACATCAAAACAAAGGCCTGTCAAATACCTATCCACAGCTGTGAACAAAAATCATCAGTGGCATCTGGTTGCTGAGATATTTCAATCCAAAATTATTCGAATGATTTTTCACGCAACTGCATTTGACTTGCTTTGGATGGTGATATCTCCTCAACCAAGCCCCAGCAAGAGCTGCGGCTGCGAGTGCTGGAAAGGGATTACACAGGCCTTTTCATTGGTGCACAATTTATTGTACAATTCTTGACACCAATTTTTTCGACATTTTTGAAAAAATTCAAGGCTAACCCCTTGGGAAAAAAAATTACATTTTCAACAATGTTCCCCAAACCCATCGATATGTACATCAAAACAAAGGCCTGTAATATACCTATCCACAGCTGTGAAAAAAATCATCAGCGGCATCTGGTTGCTGAGATATTTTAATCCAAACTTATTCGCATGATTTTTCACGCAACTGCATTTGACTTGGTTTGGATGGCAATATCTCCACAACCAAGCCCCAGCAAG
Source organism: Philhelius pedissequus (assembly GCA_910595825.1). Lineage (NCBI taxonomy): Eukaryota > Metazoa > Arthropoda > Insecta > Diptera > Syrphidae > Philhelius > Philhelius pedissequus. The sequence continues at coordinate 147,689,643 of OU343162.1, read as the reverse complement.
AGCTGCGGCTGCGAGTGCTGGAAAGGGATTACACAGGCCTTTTCATTGGTGCACAATTTATTGTACAATTCTTGACACCAATTTTTTCGACATTTTTGAAAAAATTCAAGGCTAACCCCTTGGGAAAAAAAATTACATTTTCAACAATGTTCCCCAAACCCATCGATATGTACATCATAACAAAGGCCTGTCTAATACCTATCCACAGGGTTGAACAAAAATCATAAGCGGCATCTGGTTGCTGAGATATTTTAATCCAAATTTATTCGCATGACTTTTCACGCAACTGCATTTGACTTCCTTTGGATGTTGATATCTCCGCAACCAAGCCCCGCCAAGAGCTGCGGCTGCCAGTGCTGGCAAAAGATTACAAAGGCCTTTGCATTGGTGCACAATTTATTGAACAATTCTTGACATCAATTTTTTCGACATTTTTGAAAAAATTCAAGGCTAACCCCTTGGGAAAAAAAATTACATTTTCAACAATGTTCCCCAAACCCATCGATATGTACATCAAAACAAAGGCCTGTAATATACCTATCCACAGCTGTGAAAAAAATCATCAGCGGCATCTGGTTGCTGAGATATTTTAATCCAAACTTATTCGCATGATTTTTCACGCAACTGCATTTGACTTGGATTGGATGGCAATATCTCCGCAACCAAGCTCCGCAAAGAGCTGCGGCTGCCAATGCTCGAAAGGGATTGCACAGGCCTTTCCATTGGTGTACAATTTGTTGTACAATTCTTGACATCAATTTTTTCGACATTTTTGAAAAAAATCAAGGCTAACCCCTTGCGAAAAAAAATACATTTTCAACAATGTTCCTCAAACCCATCGATATGTATATCAAAACAAAGGCCTGTCTAATACCTATCCACAGGGTTGAACAAAAATCATAAGCGGCATCTGGTTGCTGAGATATTTCAATCCAAACTTATTCGCATGATTTTTCACGCAACTGCATTTGACTTGCTTTGGATGGCAATATCTCCGCAACCAAGCTCCGCAAAGAGCTGCGGCTGCCAATGCTCGAAAGGGATTGCACAGGCCTTTCCATTGGTGCACAATTTGTTGTACAATTCTTGACATCAATTTTTTCGACATTTTTGAAAAAAAACAAGGCTAACCCCTTGGGAAAAAAATTACATTTTCAACAATGTTCCCCAAACTCATCGATATGTACATCAAAACAAAGGCCTGTCAAATACCTATCCACAGCTGTGAACAAAAATCATCAGCGGCATCTGGTTGCTGAAATATTTCATTCCAAAATTATTCGCATGATTTTTCACGCAACTGCATTTGAATTGCTTTGGATGGTGATATCTCCGCAACCAAGCCCCGCCAAGAACTTCGGCTGCCAGGGCTGGAAAGTGATTACACAGGCCTTTCTATTGGTGTACAATTTGTTGTACAATTCTTGACATCAATTTTTTCGACATTTTTGACAAAATTCAAGGCTAACCCCCTTGCGAAAAAAAAATTACATTTTCAACAATGTTCCCCAAACTCATCGATATGTACATCAAAACAAAGGCCTGTCAAATACCTGTGCACAGCTGTGAACAAAAATCATCAGTGGCATCTGGTTGCTGAGATATTTCAATTCAAAATTATTCGCATGATTTTTCACGCAACTGCATTTGACTTGCTTTGGGTGGCAATATCTCCGCAACCAAGCTCCGCAAAGAGTCTATGCCCGAAAGGGATTGCACAGGCCTTTCCATTGGTGTACAATTTGTTGTACAATTCTTGACATCAATTTTTTCGACATTTTTGAAAAAAATCAAGGCTAACCCCTTGGGAAAAAAATTACATTTTCAACAATGTTCCCCAAACCCAAAAGCCTGTCAAATACCTATCCACAGCTGTGAACAAAAATCATCAGTGGCATCTGGTTGCTGAGATATTTCAATCCAAAATTATTCGAATGATTTTTCACGCAACTGCATTTGACTTGCTTTGGATGGTGATATCTCCTCAACCAAGCCCCAGCAAGAGCTGCGGCTGCGAGTGCTGGAAAGGGATTACACAGGCCTTTTCATTGGTGCACAATTTATTGTACAATTCTTGACACCAATTTTTTCGACATTTTTGAAAAAATACAAGGCTAACCCCTTGGGAAAAAAAATTACATTTTCAACAATGTTCCCCAAACCCATCGATATGTACATCAAAACAAAGGCCTGTAATATACCTATCCACAGCTGTGAAAAAAATCATCAGCGGCATCTGGTTGCTGAGATATTTTAATCCAAACTTATTCGCATGATTTTTCACGCAACTGCATTTGACTTGGTTTGGATGGCAATATCTCCGCAACCAAGCCCCAGCAAGAGCTGCGGCTGCGAGTGCTGGAAAGGGATTACACAGGCCTTTTCATTGGTGCACAATTTATTGTACAATTCTTGACACCAATTTTTTCGACATTTTTGAAAAAATTCAAGGCTAACCCCTTGGGAAAAAAAATTACATTTTCAACAATGTTCCCCAAACCCATCGATATGTACATCATAACAAAGGCCTGTAATATACCTATCCACAGCTGTGAAAAAAATCATCAGCGGCATCTGGTTGCTGAGATATTTTAATCCAAACTTATTCGCATGATTTTTCACGCAACTGCATTTGACTTGGATTGGATGGCAATATCTCCGCAACCAAGCTCCGCAAAGAGCTGCGGCTGCCAATGCTCGAAAGGGATTGCACAGGCCTTTCCATTGGTGTACAATTTGTTGTACAATTCTTGACATCAATTTTTTCGACATTTTTGAAAAAAATCAAGGCTAACCCCTTGCGAAAAAAAATACATTTTCAACAATGTTCCTCAAACCCATCGATATGTATATCAAAACAAAGGCCTGTCTAATACCTATCCACAGGGTTGAACAAAAATCATAAGCGGCATCTGGTTGCTGAGATATTTTAATCCAAATTTATTCGCATGACTTTTCACGCAACTGCATTTGACTTCCTTTGGATGTTGATATCTCCGCAACCAAGCCCCGCCAAGAGCTGCGGCTGCCATTGCTGGCAAAAGATTACAAAGGCCTTTGCATTGGTGCACAATTTATTGAACAATTCTTGACATCAATTTTTTCGACATTTTTGAAAAAAATTCAAGGCTAACCCCTTGCAAAAAAAAAATACATTTTCAACAATGTTCCCCAAACTCAACGATATGTACATCAAAACAAATGCCTGTCTAATACCTATCCACAGCTGTGAACAAAAATCATCAGCGGCATCTGGTTGCTGAGATATTTCAATCCAAACTTATTCGCATGATTTTTCACGCAACTGCATTTGACTTGCTTTGGATGGCAATATCTCCGCAACCAAGCTCCGCAAAGAGCTGCGGCTGCCAATGCTCGAAAGGGATTGCACAGGCCTTTCCATTGGTGCACAATTTGTTGTACAATTCTTGACATCAATTTTTTCGACATTTTTGAAAAAAAACAAGGCTAACCCCTTGGGAAAAAAATTACATTTTCAACAATGTTCCCCAAACTCATCGATATGTACATCAAAACAAAGGCCTGTCAAATACCTATCCACAGCTGTGAACAAAAATCATCAGCGGCATGTGGTTGCTGAGATATTTCAATTCAAAATTATTCGCATGATTTTTCACGCAACTGCATTTGACTTGCTTTGGGTGGCAATATCTCCGCAACCAAGCTCCGCAAAGAGTCTATGCCCGAAAGGGATTGCACAGGCCTTTCCATTGGTGTACAATTTGTTGTACAATTCTTGACATCAATTTTTTCGACATTTTTGAAAAAAATCAAGGCTAACCCCTTGGGAAAAAAATTACATTTTCAACAATGTTCCCCAAACCAATCGATATGTACATCAAAACAAAGGCCTGTAATATACCTATCCACAGCTGTGAAAAAAATCATCAGCGGCATCTGTTTGCTGAGATATTTTAGTCCAAACTTATTCGCATGATTTTTCACGCAACTGCATTTGACTTGCTTTGGATGGCAATATCTCCGCAACCAAGCTCCGCAAAGAGCTGCGGCTGCCAATGCTCGAAAGGGATTGCACAGGCCTTTCCATTGGTGTACAATTTGTTGTTCAATTCTTGACATCAATTTTTTCGACATTTTTGAAAAAAATCAAGGCTAACCCCTTGGGAAAAAAATTACATTTTCAACAATATTCCCCAAATCCATCGATATGTACATCAAAACAAAGGCCTGTCAAATACCTATCCACAGCTGTGAACAAAAATCATCAGTGGCATCTGGTTGCTGAGATATTTCAATCCAAAATTATTCGAATGATTTTTCACGCAACTGCATTTGACTTGCTTTGGATGGTGATATCTCCTCAACCAAGCCCCAGCAAGAGCTGCGGCTGCGTGTGCTGGAAAGGGATTACACAGGCCTTTTCATTGGTGCACAATTTATTGTACAATTCTTGACACCAATTTTTTCGACATTTTTGAAAAAATTCAAGGCTAACCCCTTGCGAAAAAAAAATACATTTTCAACAATGTTCCCCAAACTCATCGATATGTACATCAAAACAAAGGCCTGTCAAATACCTATCCACAGCTGTGAACAAAAATCATCAGCGGCATCTGGTTGCTGAGATATTTTAATCCAAATTTATTCGCATGACTTTTCACGCAACTGCATTTGACTTGATTTGGATGTTGATACCTCCGCAACCAAGCCCCGCTAAGAGCTGCGGCTGCGAGTGCTGGAAAAGGATTACACAGGCCTTTCCATTGGTGCACAATTTGTTGTACAATTCTTGACATCAATTTTTTCGACATTTTTGAAAAAAAAACAAGGCTAACCCCTTGGGAAAAAAATTACATTTTCAACAATATTCTCCAAACCCATCGATATGTACATCAAAACAAAGGCCTGTCAAATACCTATGCACAGCTGTGAACAAAAAGCATCAGTGGCATCTGGTTGCTGAGATATTTCAATCGAAAATTATTCGCATGATTTTTCACGCAACTGCATTTGACTTGCTTTGGATGGTGATATCTCCTCAACCAAGCCCCAGCAAGAGCTGCGACTGCGAGTGCTGGAAAGGGATTACACAACCCTTTTCATTGGTGCACAATTTATTGTACAATTCTTGACATCAATTTTTTCGACATTTGCGAAAAAAAAATACATTTTCAACAATGTTCCCCAAACTCATCGATATGTACATCAAAACAAAGGCCTGTCAAATACCTATGCACAGCTGTGAACAAAAATCATCAGTGGCATCTGGTTGCTGAGATATTTCAATCCAAAATTATTCGCATGATTTTTCACGCAACTGCATTTAACTTGCTTTGGGTGGCAATATCTCCGCAACCAAGCTCCGCAAAGAGCCAATGCCCGAAATTGATTGCACAGGCCTTTCCATTGGTGTACAATTTGTTGTACAATTCTTGACATCAATTTTTTCGACATTTTTGAAAAAAATCAAGGCTAACCCCTTGGGAAAAAAATTACATTATTTTCAACAATGTTCCCCAAACCCATCGATATGTACATCAAAACAAAGGCCTGTAATATACTTATCCACAGCTGTGAAAAAAATCATCAGCGGCATCTGTTTGCTGAGATATTTTAGTCCAAACTTATTCGCATGATTTTTCACGCAACTGCATTTGGCTTGCTTTGGATGGCAATATCTCCGCAACCAAGCTCCGCAAAGAGCTGCGGCTGCCAATGCTCGAAAGGGATTGCACAGGCCTTTCCATTGGTGTACAATTTGTTGTTCAATTCTTGACATCAATTTTTTCGACATTTTTGAAAAAAATCAAGGCTCCCGTGGGAAAAAAATTACATTTTCAACAATATTCCCCAAATCCATCGATATGTACATCAAAACAAAGGCCTGTCAAATACCTATCCACAGCTGTGAACAAAAATCATCAGTGGCATCTGGTTGCTGAGATATTTCAATCCAAAATTATTCGAATGATTTTTCACGCAACTGCATTTGACTTGCTTTGGATGGTGATATCTCCTCAACCAAGCCCCAGCAAGAGCTGCGGCTGCGAGTGCTGGAAAGGGATTACACAGGCCTTTTCATTGGTGCACAATTTATTGTACAATTCTGGACATCAATTTTTTCGACATTTTTGAAAAAATTCAAGGCTAACCCCTTGCGAGAAAAAAATACATTTTCAACAATGTTCCCCAAACTCATCGATATGTACATCAAAACAAAGGCCTGTCAAATACCTATCCACAGCTGTGAACAAAAATCATCAGCGGCATCTGGTTGCTGAGATATTTTAATCCAAATTTATTCGCATGACTTTTCACGCAACTGCATTTGACTTGATTTGGATGTTGATACCTCCGCAACCAAGCCCCGCCAAGAGCTGCGGCTGCCAGTCCTGGAAAGGGACTACACAGGCCTTTCTATTGGTGTACAATTTATTGTACAATTCTTGACACCAATTTTTTCGACATTTTTGAAAAAAATCAAGGCTAACCCCTTGGGAAAAAAAATTACATTTTCAACAATGTTCCCCAAACCCATCGATATGTACATCAAAACAAAGGCCTGTCAAATACCTATCCACAGCTGTGAACAAAAATCATCAGCGGCATCTGGTTGCTGAGATATTTTAATCCAAATTTATTCGCATGACTTTTCACGCAACTGCATTTGACTTGATTTGGATGTTGATACCTCCGCAACCAAGCCCCGCCAAGAGCTGCGGCTGCCAGTCCTGGAAAGGGACTACACAGGCCTTTCTATTGGTGTACAATTTATTGTACAATTCTTGACACCAATTTTTTCGACATTTTTGAAAAAAATCAAGGCTAACCCCTTGGGAAAAAAAATTACATTTTCAACAATGTTCCCCAAACCCATCGATATGTACATCAAAACAAAGGCCTGTCTAATACTTATCCACAGCTTCGAACAAAAATCAGCGGCATCTGGTTGCTGAGATATTTCAATCCAAAATTATTCGCATGATTTTTCACGCAACTGCATTTGACTTGCTTTGGATGGCAATATCTCCGCATCCAAGCTCCGCAAAGAGCTGCGGCTGCCAATGCTCGAAAGGGATTGCACAGGCCTTTCCATTGGTGTACAATTTGTTGTACAATTCTTGACATGTACATCAAAACAAAGGCCTGTCAAATACCTATCCACAGCTGTGAACAAAAATCATCAGTGGCATCTGGTTGCTGGGATATTTCAATCCAAAATTATTCGAATGATTTTTCACGCAACTGCATTTGACTTGCTTTGGATGGTGATATCTCCTCAACCAAGCCCCAGCAAGAGCTGCGGCTGCGAGTGCTGGAAAGGGATTACACAGGCCTTTTCATTGGTGCACAATTTATTGTACAATCCTGGACATCAATTTTTTCGACATTTTTGAAAAAATTCAAGGCTAGCCCCTTGCGAAAAAAAAATACATTTTCAACAATGTTCCTCAAACCTATCGATATGTATATCAAAACAAAGGCCTGTCTAATACCTATCCACAGGGTTGAACAAAAATCATAAGCGACATCTGGTTGCTGAGATATTTTAATCCAAATTTATTCGCATGACTTTTCACGCAACTGCATTTGACTTCCTTTGGATGTTGATATCTCCGCAACCAAGCCCCGCCAAGAGCTGCGGCTGCCGGTGCTGGCAAAAGATTACAAAGGCCTTTGCATTGGTGCACAATTTATTGAACAATTCTTGACATCAATTTTTTCGACATTTTTGAAAAAAATTCAAGGCTATCCCCTTGCGAAAAAAAAATACATTTTCAACAATGTTCCCCAAACTCAACGATATGTACATCAAAACAAAGGCCTGTCTAATACCTATCCGCAGCTGCGAACAAAAATCATCAGCGGCATCTGGTTGCTGAGATATATCAATCCAAACTTATTCGCATGATTTTTCACGCAACTGCATTTGACTTGCTTTGGATGGCAATATCTCCGCCACCAAGCTCCGCAAAGAGCTGCGGCTGCCAATACTCGAAAGGGATTGCACAGGCCTTTCCATTGGTGCACAATTTGTTGTACAATTCTTGACATCAATTTTTTCGACATTTTTGAAAAAAAAACAAGGCTAACCCCTTGGGAAAAAAATTACATTTTCAACAATATTCTCTAAACCCATCGATATGTACATCAAAACACAGGCCTGTCAAATACCTATGCACAGCTGTGAACAAAAAGCATCAGTGGCATCTGGTTGCTGAGATATTTCAATCGAAAATTATTCGCATGATTTTTCACGCAACTGCATTTGACTTGCTTTGGATGGTGATATCTCCTCAACCAAGCCCCAGCAAGAGCTGCGACTGCGAGTGCTGGAAAGGGATTACACAGCCCTTTTCATTGGTGCACAATTTATTGTACAATTCTTGACATCAATTTTTTCGACATTTGCAAAAAAAAAATACATTTTCAACAATGTTCCCCAAACTCATCGATATGTACATCAAAACAAAGGCCTGTCAAATACCTATCCACAGCTGTGAACAAAAATCATCAGCGGCATCTGGTTGCTGAAATATTTCATTCCAAAATTATTCGCATGATTTTTCACGCAACTGCATTTGAAGTGCTTTGGATGGTGATATCTCCGCAACCAAGCCCCGCCAAGAACTTCGGCTGCCAGTGCTGGCAAAAGATTACAAAGGCCTTTGCATTGGTGCACAATTTATTGAACAATTCTTGACATCAATTTTTTCGACATTTTTGAAAAAAATTCAAGGCTAACCCCTTGCGAAAAAAAAAATACATTTTCAACAATTTTCCCCAAACTCAACGATATGTACATCAAAACAAAGGCCTGTCAAATACCTATGCACAGCTGTGAACAAAAATCATCAGTGGCATCTGGTTGCTGAGATATTTCAATCCAAAATTATTCGCATGATTTTTCACGCAACTGCATTTGACTTGCTTTGGATGGTGATATCTCCTCAACCAAGCCCCAGCAAGAGCTGCGACTGCGAGTCCTGGAAAGGGATTACACAACCCTTTTCATTGGTGCACAATTTATTGTACAATTCTTGACATCAATTTTTTCGACATTTGCGAAAAAAAAATACATTTTCAACAATGTTCCCCAAACTCATCGATATGTACATCAAAACAAAGGCCTGTCAAATACCTATGCACAGCTGTGAACAAAAATCATCAGTGGCATCTGGTTGCTGAGATATTTCAATCCAAAATTATTCGCATGATTTTTCACGCAACTGCATTTAACTTGCTTTGGGTGGCAATATCTCCGCAACCAAGCTCCGCAAAGAGCCAATGCCCGAAATTGATTGCACAGGCCTTTCCATTGGTGTACAATTTGTTGTACAATTCTTGACATCAATTTTTTCGACATTTTTGAAAAAAATCAAGGCTAACCCCTTGGGAAAAAAATTACATTTTCAACAATGTTCCCCAAACCCATCGATATGTACATCAAAACAAAGGCCTGTAATATACTTATCCACAGCTGTGAAAAAAATCATCAGCGGCATCTGTTTGCTGAGATATTTTAGTCCAAACTTATTCGCATGATTTTTCACGCAACTGCATTTGACTTGCTTTGGATGGCAATATCTCCGCAACCAAGCTCCGCAAAGAGCTGCGGCTGCCAATGCTCGAAAGGGATTGCACAGGCCTTTCCATTGGTGTACAATTTGTTGTTCAATTCTTGACATCAATTTTTTCGACATTTTTGAAAAAAATCAAGGCTCCCTTGGGAAAAAAATTACATTTTCAACAATATTCCCCAAATCCATCGATATGTACATCAAAACAAAGGCCTGTCAAATACCTATCCACAGCTGTGAACAAAAATCATCAGTGGCATCTGGTTGCTGAGATATTTCAATCCAAAATTATTCGAATGATTTTTCACGCAACTGCATTTGACTTGCTTTGGATGGTGATATCTCCTCAACCAAGCCCCAGCAAGAGCTGCGGCTGCGAGTGCTGGAAAGGGATTACACAGGCCTTTTCATTGGTGCACAATTTATTGTACAATTCTGGACATCAATTTTTTCGACATTTTTGAAAAAATTCAAGGCTAACCCCTTGCGAGAAAAAAATACATTTTCAACAATGTTCCCCAAACTCATCGATATGTACATCAAAACAAAGGCCTGTCAAATACCTATCCACAGCTGTGAACAAAAATCATCAGCGGCATCTGGTTGCTGAGATATTTTAATCCAAATTTATTCGCATGACTTTTCACGCAACTGCATTTGACTTGATTTGGATGTTGATACCTCCGCAACCAAGCCCCGCCAAGAGCTGCGGCTGCCAGTCCTGGAAAGGGACTACACAGGCCTTTCTATTGGTGTACAATTTATTGTACAATTCTTGACACCAATTTTTTCGACATTTTTGAAAAAAATCAAGGCTAACCCCTTGGGAAAAAAAATTACATTTTCAACAATGTTCCCCAAACCCATCGATATGTACATCAAAACAAAGGCCTGTCAAATACCTATCCACAGCTGTGAACAAAAATCATCAGCGGCATCTGGTTGCTGAGATATTTTAATCCAAATTTATTCGCATGACTTTTCACGCAACTGCATTTGACTTGATTTGGATGTTGATACCTCCGCAACCAAGCCCCGCCAAGAGCTGCGGCTGCCAGTCCTGGAAAGGGACTACACAGGCCTTTCTATTGGTGTACAATTTATTGTACAATTCTTGACACCAATTTTTTCGACATTTTTGAAAAAAATCAAGGCTAACCCCTTGGGAAAAAAATTACATTTTCAACAATGTTCCCCAAACCCATCGATATGTACATCAAAACAAAGGCCTGTCTAATACTTATCCACAGCTTCGAACAAAAATCAGCGGCATCTGGTTGCTGAGATATTTCAATCCAAAATTATTCGCATGATTTTTCACGCAACTGCATTTGACTTGCTTTGGATGGCAATATCTCCGCAACCAAGCTCCGCAAAGAGCTGCGGCTGCCAATGCTCGAAAGGGATTGCACAGGCCTTTCCATTGGTGTACAATTTGTTGTACAATTCTTGACATGTACATCAAAACAAAGGCCTGTCAAATACCTATCCACAGCTGTGAACAAAAATCATCAGTGGCATCTGGTTGCTGGGATATTTCAATCCAAAATTATTCGAATGATTTTTCACGCAACTGCATTTGACTTGCTTTGGATGGTGATATCTCCTCAACCAAGCCCCAGCAAGAGCTGCGGCTGCGAGTGCTGGAAAGGGATTACACAGGCCTTTTCATTGGTGCACAATTTATTGTACAATCCTGGACATCAATTTTTTCGACATTTTTGAAAAAATTCAAGGCTAACCCCTTGCGAAAAAAAAATACATTTTCAACAATGTTCCTCAAACCTATCGATATGTATATCAAAACAAAGGCCTGTCTAATACCTATCCACAGGGTTGAACAAAAATCATAAGCGACATCTGGTTGCTGAGATATTTTAATCCAAATTTATTCGCATGACTTTTCACGCAACTGCATTTGACTTGATTTGGATGTTGATACCTCCGCAACCAAGCCCCGCCAAGAGCTGCGGCTGCCAGTCCTGGAAAGGGACTACACAGGCCTTTCTATTGGTGTACAATTTATTGTACAATTCTTGACACCAATTTTTTCGACATTTTTGAAAAAAATCAAGGCTAACCCCTTGGGAAAAAAAATTACATTTTCAACAATGTTCCCCAAACCCATCGATATGTACATCAAAACAAAGGCCTGTCTAATACTTATCCACAGCTTCGAACAAAAATCAGCGGCATCTGGTTGCTGAGATATTTCAATCCAAAATTATTCGCATGATTTTTCACGCAACTGCATTTGACTTGCTTTGGATGGCAATATCTCCGCCACCAAGCTCCGCAAAGAGCTGCGGCTGCCAATACTCGAAAGGGATTGCACAGGCCTTTCCATTGGTGCACAATTTGTTGTACAATTCTTGACATCAATTTTTTCGACATTTTTGAAAAAAAACAAGGCTAACCCCTTGGGAAAAAAATTACATTTTCAACAATATTCTCCAAACCCATCGATATGTACATCAAAACACAGGCCTGTCAAATACCTATGCACAGCTGTGAACAAAAAGCATCAGTGGCATCTGGTTGCTGAGATATTTCAATCGAAAATTATTCGCATGATTTTTCACGCAACTGCATTTGAAGTGCTTTGGATGGTGATATCTCCGCAACCAAGCCCCGCCAAGAACTTCGGCTGCCAGGGCTGGAAAGTGATTACACAGGCCTTTCTATTGGTGTACAATTTGTTGTACAATTCTTGACATCAATTTTTTCGACATTTTTGAAAAAATTCAAGGCTAACCCCCTTGCGAAAAAAAAATTACATTTTCAACAATGTTCCCCAAACCCATCGATATGTATATCAAAACAAAGGACTGTCTAATACCTATGCACAGGTGTGAACAAAAATCACAAGCGGCATCTGGTTGCTGAGATATTTCAATCCAAAATTATTCGCATGATTTTTCACGCAACTGCATTTGACTTGCTTTGGGTGGCAATAACTCCGCAACCAAGCTCCGCAAAGCCAATGCCCGAAAGGGATTGCACAGGCCTTTCCATTGGTGTACAATTTGTTGTACAATTCTTGACATCAATTTTTTCGACATTTTTGAAAAAAATCAAAGCTAACCCCTTGGGAAAAAAATTACATTTTCAACAATATTCCCCAAATCCATCGATATGTACATCAAAACAAAGGCCTGTCAAATACCTATCCACAGCTGTGAACAAAAATCATCAGTGGCATCTGGTTGCTGAGATATTTCAATCCAAAATTATTCGAATGATTTTTCACGCAACTGCATTTGACTTCCTTTGGATGTTGATATCTCCGCAACCAAGCCCCGCCAAGAGCTGCGGCTGCCAGTGCTGGCAAAAGATTACAAAGGCCTTTGCATTGGTGCACAATTTATTGAACAATTCTTGACATCAATTTTTTCGACATTTTTGAAAAAAATTCAAGGCTAACCCCTTGCGAAAAAAAAATACATTTTCAACAATGTTCCCCAAACTCAACGATATGTACATCAAAACAAAGGCCTGTCAAATACCTATGAACAGCTGTGAACAAAAATCATCAGTGGCATCTGGTTGCTGAGATATTTCAATCCAAAATTATTCGCATGATTTTTCACGCAACTGCATTTGACTTGCTTTGGGTGGCAATATCTCCGCAACCAAGCTCCGCAAAGAGCCAATGCCCGAAATTGATTGCACAGGCCTTTCCATTGGTGTACAATTTGTTGTACAATTCTTGACATCAATTTTTTCGACATTTTTGAAAAAAATCAAGGCTAACCCCTTGGGAAAAAAATTACATTTTCAACAATATTCCCCAAATCCATCGATATGTACATCAAAACAAAGGCCTGTCAAATACCTATCCACAGCTGTGAACAAAAATCATCAGTGGCATCTGGTTGCTGAGATATTTCAATCCAAAATTATTCGAATGATTTTTCACGCAACTGCATTTGACTTCCTTTGGATATTGATATCTCCGCAACCAAGCCCCGCCAAGAGCTGCGGCTGCCAGTGCTGGCAAAAGATTACAAAGGCCTTTGCATTGGTGCACAATTTATTGAACAATTCTTGACATCAATTTTTTCGACATTTTTGAAAAAAATTCAAGGCTAACCCCTTGCGAAAAAAAAATACATTTTCAACAATGTTCCCCAAACTCAACGATATGTACATCAAAACAAAGGCCTGTCAAATACCTATGCACAGCTGTGAACAAAAATCATCAGTGGCATCTGGTTGCTGAGATATTTCAATCCAAAATTATTCGCATGATTTTTCACGCAACTGCATTTGACTTGCTTTGGGTGGCAATATCTCCGCAACCAAGCTCCGCAAAGAGCCAATGCCCGAAATTGATTGCACAGGCCTTTCCATTGGTGTACAATTTGTTGTACAATTCTTGACATGTACATCAAAACAAAGGCCTGTCAAATACCTATCCACAGCTGTGAACAAAAATCATCAGTGGCATCTGGTTGCTGAGATATTTCAATCCAAAATTATTCGAATGATTTTTCACGCAACTGCATTTGACTTCCTTTGGATGTTGATATCTCCGCAACCAAGCCCCGCCAAGAGCTGCGGCTGCCAGTGCTGGCAAAAGATTACAAAGGCCTTTGCATTGGTGCACAATTTATTGAACAATTCTTGACATCAATTTTTTCGACATTTTTGAAAAAAAATTATTCGCATGATTTTTCACGCAACTGCATTTAACTTGCTTTGGGTGGCAATATCTCCGCAACCAAGCTCCGCAAAGAGCCAATGCCCGAAATTGATTGCACAGGCCTTTCCATTGGTGTACAATTTGTTGTACAATTCTTGACATCAATTTTTTCGACATTTTTGAAAAAAATCAAGGCTAACCCCTTGGGAAAAAAATTACATTTTCAACAATGTTCCCCAAACCCATCGATATGTACATCAAAACAAAGGCCTGTAATATACTTATCCACAGCTGTGAAAAAAATCATCAGCGGCATCTGTTTGCTGAGATATTTTAGTCCAAACTTATTCGCATGATTTTTCACGCAACTGCATTTGACTTGCTTTGGATGGCAATATCTCCGCAACCAAGCTCCGCAAAGAGCTGCGGCTGCCAATGCTCGAAAGGGATTGCACAGGCCTTTCCATTGGTGTACAATTTGTTGTTCAATTCTTGACATCAATTTTTTCGACATTTTTGAAAAAAATCAAGGCTCCCTTGGGAAAAAAATTACATTTTCAACAATATTCCCCAAATCCATCGATATGTACATCAAAACAAAGGCCTGTCAAATACCTATCCACAGCTGTGAACAAAAATCATCAGTGGCATCTGGTTGCTGAGATATTTCAATCCAAAATTATTCGAATGATTTTTCACGCAACTGCATTTGACTTGCTTTGGATGGTGATATCTCCTCAACCAAGCCCCAGCAAGAGCTGCGGCTGCGAGTGCTGGAAAGGGATTACACAGGCCTTTTCATTGGTGCACAATTTATTGTACAATTCTGGACATCAATTTTTTCGACATTTTTGAAAAAATTCAAGGCTAACCCCTTGCGAGAAAAAAATACATTTTCAACAATGTTCCCCAAACTCATCGATATGTACATCAAAACAAAGGCCTGTCAAATACCTATCCACAGCTGTGAACAAAAATCATCAGCGGCATCTGGTTGCTGAGATATTTTAATCCAAATTTATTCGCATGACTTTTCACGCAACTGCATTTGACTTGATTTGGATGTTGATACCTCCGCAACCAAGCCCCGCCAAGAGCTGCGGCTGCCAGTCCTGGAAAGGGACTACACAGGCCTTTCTATTGGTGTACAATTTATTGTACAATTCTTGACACCAATTTTTTCGACATTTTTGAAAAAAATCAAGGCTAACCCCTTGGGAAAAAAAATTACATTTTCAACAATGTTCCCCAAACCCATCGATATGTACATCAAAACAAAGGCCTGTCAAATACCTATCCACAGCTGTGAACAAAAATCATCAGCGGCATCTGGTTGCTGAGATATTTTAATCCAAATTTATTCGCATGACTTTTCACGCAACTGCATTTGACTTGATTTGGATGTTGATACCTCCGCAACCAAGCCCCGCCAAGAGCTGCGGCTGCCAGTCCTGGAAAGGGACTACACAGGCCTTTCTATTGGTGTACAATTTATTGTACAATTCTTGACACCAATTTTTTCGACATTTTTGAAAAAAATCAAGGCTAACCCCTTGGGAAAAAAATTACATTTTCAACAATGTTCCCCAAACCCATCGATATGTACATCAAAACAAAGGCCTGTCTAATACTTATCCACAGCTTCGAACAAAAATCAGCGGCATCTGGTTGCTGAGATATTTCAATCCAAAATTATTCGCATGATTTTTCACGCAACTGCATTTGACTTGCTTTGGATGGCAATATCTCCGCAACCAAGCTCCGCAAAGAGCTGCGGCTGCCAATGCTCGAAAGGGATTGCACAGGCCTTTCCATTGGTGTACAATTTGTTGTACAATTCTTGACATGTACATCAAAACAAAGGCCTGTCAAATACCTATCCACAGCTGTGAACAAAAATCATCAGTGGCATCTGGTTGCTGGGATATTTCAATCCAAAATTATTCGAATGATTTTTCACGCAACTGCATTTGACTTGCTTTGGATGGTGATATCTCCTCAACCAAGCCCCAGCAAGAGCTGCGGCTGCGAGTGCTGGAAAGGGATTACACAGGCCTTTTCATTGGTGCACAATTTATTGTACAATCCTGGACATCAATTTTTTCGACATTTTTGAAAAAATTCAAGGCTAACCCCTTGCGAAAAAAAAATACATTTTCAACAATGTTCCTCAAACCTATCGATATGTATATCAAAACAAAGGCCTGTCTAATACCTATCCACAGGGTTGAACAAAAATCATAAGCGACATCTGGTTGCTGAGATATTTTAATCCAAATTTATTCGCATGACTTTTCACGCAACTGCATTTGACTTGATTTGGATGTTGATACCTCCGCAACCAAGCCCCGCCAAGAGCTGCGGCTGCCAGTCCTGGAAAGGGACTACACAGGCCTTTCTATTGGTGTACAATTTATTGTACAATTCTTGACACCAATTTTTTCGACATTTTTGAAAAAAATCAAGGCTAACCCCTTGGGAAAAAAAATTACATTTTCAACAATGTTCCCCAAACCCATCGATATGTACATCAAAACAAAGGCCTGTCTAATACTTATCCACAGCTTCGAACAAAAATCAGCGGCATCTGGTTGCTGAGATATTTCAATCCAAAATTATTCGCATGATTTTTCACGCAACTGCATTTGACTTGCTTTGGATGGCAATATCTCCGCCACCAAGCTCCGCAAAGAGCTGCGGCTGCCAATACTCGAAAGGGATTGCACAGGCCTTTCCATTGGTGCACAATTTGTTGTACAATTCTTGACATCAATTTTTTCGACATTTTTGAAAAAAAACAAGGCTAACCCCTTGGGAAAAAAATTACATTTTCAACAATATTCTCCAAACCCATCGATATGTACATCAAAACACAGGCCTGTCAAATACCTATGCACAGCTGTGAACAAAAAGCATCAGTGGCATCTGGTTGCTGAGATATTTCAATCGAAAATTATTCGCATGATTTTTCACGCAACTGCATTTGAAGTGCTTTGGATGGTGATATCTCCGCAACCAAGCCCCGCCAAGAACTTCGGCTGCCAGGGCTGGAAAGTGATTACACAGGCCTTTCTATTGGTGTACAATTTGTTGTACAATTCTTGACATCAATTTTTTCGACATTTTTGAAAAAATTCAAGGCTAACCCCCTTGCGAAAAAAAAATTACATTTTCAACAATGTTCCCCAAACCCATCGATATGTATATCAAAACAAAGGACTGTCTAATACCTATGCACAGGTGTGAACAAAAATCACAAGCGGCATCTGGTTGCTGAGATATTTCAATCCAAAATTATTCGCATGATTTTTCACGCAACTGCATTTGACTTGCTTTGGGTGGCAATAACTCCGCAACCAAGCTCCGCAAAGCCAATGCCCGAAAGGGATTGCACAGGCCTTTCCATTGGTGTACAATTTGTTGTACAATTCTTGACATCAATTTTTTCGACATTTTTGAAAAAAATCAAAGCTAACCCCTTGGGAAAAAAATTACATTTTCAACAATATTCCCCAAATCCATCGATATGTACATCAAAACAAAGGCCTGTCAAATACCTATCCACAGCTGTGAACAAAAATCATCAGTGGCATCTGGTTGCTGAGATATTTCAATCCAAAATTATTCGAATGATTTTTCACGCAACTGCATTTGACTTCCTTTGGATGTTGATATCTCCGCAACCAAGCCCCGCCAAGAGCTGCGGCTGCCAGTGCTGGCAAAAGATTACAAAGGCCTTTGCATTGGTGCACAATTTATTGAACAATTCTTGACATCAATTTTTTCGACATTTTTGAAAAAAATTCAAGGCTAACCCCTTGCGAAAAAAAAATACATTTTCAACAATGTTCCCCAAACTCAACGATATGTACATCAAAACAAAGGCCTGTCAAATACCTATGAACAGCTGTGAACAAAAATCATCAGTGGCATCTGGTTGCTGAGATATTTCAATCCAAAATTATTCGCATGATTTTTCACGCAACTGCATTTGACTTGCTTTGGGTGGCAATATCTCCGCAACCAAGCTCCGCAAAGAGCCAATGCCCGAAATTGATTGCACAGGCCTTTCCATTGGTGTACAATTTGTTGTACAATTCTTGACATCAATTTTTTCGACATTTTTGAAAAAAATCAAGGCTAACCCCTTGGGAAAAAAATTACATTTTCAACAATATTCCCCAAATCCATCGATATGTACATCAAAACAAAGGCCTGTCAAATACCTATCCACAGCTGTGAACAAAAATCATCAGTGGCATCTGGTTGCTGAGATATTTCAATCCAAAATTATTCGAATGATTTTTCACGCAACTGCATTTGACTTCCTTTGGATATTGATATCTCCGCAACCAAGCCCCGCCAAGAGCTGCGGCTGCCAGTGCTGGCAAAAGATTACAAAGGCCTTTGCATTGGTGCACAATTTATTGAACAATTCTTGACATCAATTTTTTCGACATTTTTGAAAAAAATTCAAGGCTAACCCCTTGCGAAAAAAAAATACATTTTCAACAATGTTCCCCAAACTCAACGATATGTACATCAAAACAAAGGCCTGTCAAATACCTATGCACAGCTGTGAACAAAAATCATCAGTGGCATCTGGTTGCTGAGATATTTCAATCCAAAATTATTCGCATGATTTTTCACGCAACTGCATTTGACTTGCTTTGGGTGGCAATATCTCCGCAACCAAGCTCCGCAAAGAGCCAATGCCCGAAATTGATTGCACAGGCCTTTCCATTGGTGTACAATTTGTTGTACAATTCTTGACATGTACATCAAAACAAAGGCCTGTCAAATACCTATCCACAGCTGTGAACAAAAATCATCAGTGGCATCTGGTTGCTGAGATATTTCAATCCAAAATTATTCGAATGATTTTTCACGCAACTGCATTTGACTTCCTTTGGATGTTGATATCTCCGCAACCAAGCCCCGCCAAGAGCTGCGGCTGCCAGTGCTGGCAAAAGATTACAAAGGCCTTTGCATTGGTGCACAATTTATTGAACAATTCTTGACATCAATTTTTTCGACATTTTTGAAAAAAATTCAAGGCTAACACCTTGCGAAAAAAAAATACATTTTCAACAATGTTCCCCAAACTCAACGATATGTACATCAAAACAAAGGCCTGTCTAATACCTATCCGCAGCTGCGAACAAAAATCATCAGCGGCATCTGGTTGCTGAGATATTTCAATCCAAACTTATTCGCATGATTTTTCACGCAACTGCATTTGACTTGCTTTGGATGGCAATATCTCCGCAACCAAGCTCCGCAAAGAGCTGCGGCTGCCAATGCTCGAAAGGGATTGCACAGGCCTTTCCATTGGTGCACAATTTGTTGTACAATTCTTGACATCAATTTTTTCGACATTTTTGAAAAAAAACAAGGCTAACCCCTTGGGAAAAAAATTACATTTTCAACAATATTCTCCAAACCCATCGATATGTACATCAAAACAAAGGCCTGTCAAATACCTATGCACAGCTGTGAACAAAAAGCATCAGTGGCATCTGGTTGCTGAGATATTTCAATCGAAAATTATTCGCATGATTTTTCACGCAACTGCATTTGACTTGCTTTGGATGGTGATATCTCCTCAACCAAGCCCCAGCAAGAGCTGCGACTGCGAGTGCTGGAAAGGGATTACACAGCCCTTTTCATTGGTGCACAATTTATTGTACAATTCTTGACATCAATTTTTTCGACATTTTCGAAAAAAAAAATACATTTTCAACAATGTTCCCCAAACTCATCGATATGTACATCAAAACAAAGGCCTGTCAAATACCTATCCACAGCTGTGAACAAAAATCATCAGCGGCATCTGGTTGCTGAAATATTTCATTCCAAACTTATTCGCATGATTTTTCACGCAACTGCATTTGAATTGCTTTGGATGGTGATATCTCCGCAACCAAGCCCCGCCAAGAACTTCGGCTGCCAGGGCTGGAAAGTGATTACACAGGCCTTTCTATTGGTTTACAATTTGTTGTACAATTCTTGACATCAATTTTTTCGACATTTTTGAAAAAATTCAAGGCTAACCCCCTTGCGAAAAAAAATTACATTTTCAACAATGTTCCCCAAACCCATCGATATGTATATCAAAACAAAGGACTGTCTAATACCTATCCACAGGTGTGAACAAAAATCACAAGCGGCATCTGGTTGCTGAGATATTTCAATCCAAAATTATTCGCATGATTTTTCACGCAACTGCATTTGACTTGATTTGGATGTTGATACCTCCGCAACCAAGCCCCGTCAAGAGCTGCGGCTGCCAGTCCTGGAAAGGGACTACACAGGCCTTTCTATTGGTGTACAATTTATTGTACAATTCTTGACACCAATTTTTTCGACATTTTTGAAAAAAATCAAGGCTAACCCCTTGGGAAAAAAAATTACATTTTCAACAATGTTCCCCAAACCCATCGATATGTACATCAAAACAAAGGCCTGTCTAATACTTATCCACAGCTTCGAACAAAAATCAGCGGCATCTGGTTGCTGAGATATTTCAATCCAAAATTATTCGCATGATTTTTCACGCAACTGCATTTGACTTGCTTTGGATGGCAATATCTCCGCAACCAAGCTCCACAAAGAGCTGCGGCTGCCAATGCTCGAAAGGGATTGCACAGGCCTTTCCATTGGTGTACAATTTGTTGTACAATTCTTGACATGTACATCAAAACAAAGGCCTGTCAAATACCTATCCACAGCTGTGAACAAAAATCATCAGTGGCATCTGGTTGCTGAGATATTTCAATCCAAAATTATTCGAATGATTTTTCACGCAACTGCATTTGACTTGCTTTGGATGGTGATATCTCCTCAACCAAGCCCCAGCAAGAGCTGCGGCTGCGAGTGCTGGAAAGGGATTACACAGGCCTTTTCATTGGTGCACAATTTATTGTACAATTCCTGACATCAATTTTTTCGACATTTTTGAAAAAATTCAAGGCTAACCCCTTGCGAAAAAAAAATACATTTTCAACAATGTTCCTCAAACCCATCGATATGTATATCAAAACAAAGGCCTGTCTAATACCTATCCACAGGGTTGAACAAAAATCATAAGCGACATCTGGTTGCTGAGATATTTTAATCCAAATTTATTCGCATGACTTTTCACGCAACTGCATTTGACTTCCTTTGGATGTTGATATCTCCGCAACCAAGCCCCGCCAAGAGCTGCGGCTGCCAGTGCTGGCAAAAGATTACAAATGCCTTTGCATTGGTGCACAATTTATTGAACAATTCTTGACATCAATTTTTTCGACATTTTTGAAAAAAATTCAAGGCTAACGCCTTGCCAAAAAAAATACATTTTCAACAATGTTCCCCAAACTCAACGATATGTACATCAAAACAAAGGCCTGTCTAATACCTATCCGCAGCTGCGAACAAAAATCATCAGCGGCATCTGGTTGCTGAGATATTTCAATCCAAAATTATTCGCATGATTTTTCACGCAACTGCATTTGACTTGCTTTGGATGGCAATATCTCCGCAACCAAGCTCCACAAAGAGCTGCGGCTGCCAATGCTCGAAAGGGATTGCACAGGCCTTTCCATTGGTGCACAATTTGTTGTACAATTCTTGACATCAATTTTTTCGACATTTTTGAAAAAAAACAAGGCTAACCCCTTGGGAAAAAAATTACATTTTCAACAATATTCTCCAAACCCATCGATATGTACATCAAAACAAAGGCCTGTAAGATACCTATGCACAGCTGTGAACAAAAAGCATCAGTGGCATCTGGTTGCTGAGATATTTCAATCGAAAATTATTCGCATGATTTTTCACGCAACTGCATTTGACTTGCTTTGGATGGTGATATCTCCTCAACCAAGCCCCAGCAAGAGCTGCGACTGCGAGTGCTGGAAAGGGATTACACAGCCCTTTTCATTGGTGCACAATTTATTGTACAATTCTTGACATCAATTTTTTCGACATTTGCGAAAAAAAAAATACATTTTCAACAATGTTCCCCAAACTCATCGATATGTACATCAAAACAAAGGCCTGTCAAATACCTATCCACAGCTGTGAACAAAAATCATCAGCGGCATCTGGTTGCTGAAATATTTCAATCCAAAATTATTCGCATGATTTTTCACGCAACTGCATTTGAATTGCTTTGGATGGTGATATCTCCGCAACCAAGCCCCGCCAAGAACTTCGGCTGCCAATGCTCGAAAGGGATTGCACAGGCCTTTCCATTGGTGTACAATTTGTTGTACAACTCTTGACATGTACATCAAAACAAAGGCCTGTCAAATACCTATCCACAGCTGTGAACAAAAATCATCAGTGGCATCTGGTTGCTGAGATATTTCAATCCAAAATTATTCGAATGATTTTTCACGCAACTGCATTTGACTTGCTTTGGATGTTGATATCTCCTCAACCAAGCCCCAGCAAGAGCTGCGGCTGCGAGTGCTGGAAAGGGATTACACAGGCCTTTTCATTGGTGCACAATTTATTGTACAATTCTTGACATCAATTTTTTCGACATTTGCGAAAAAAAAAATACATTTTCAACAATGTTCCCCAAACTCATCGATATGTACATCAAAACAAAGGCCTGTCAAATACCTATCCACAGCTGTGAACAAAAATCATCAGCGGCATCTGGTTGCTGAAATATTTCATTCCAAACTTATTCGCATGATTTTTCACGCAACTGCATTTGAATTGCTTTGGATGGTGATATCTCCGCAACCAAGCCCCGCCAAGAACTTCGGCTGCCAGGGCTGGAAAGTGATTACACAGGCCTTTCTATTGGTGTACAATTTGTTGTACAATTCTTGACATCAATTTTTTCGACATTTTTGAAAAAATTCAAGGCTAACCCCCTTGCGAAAAAAAAATTACATTTTCAACAATGTTCCCCAAACACATCGATATGTATATCAAAACAAAGGACTGTCTAATACCTATCCACAGGTGTGAACAAAAATCACAAGCGGCATCTGGTTGCTGAGATATTTCAATCCAAAATTATTCGCATGATTTTTCACGCAACTGCATTTGACTTGATTTGGATGTTGATACCTCCGCAACCAAGCCCCGTCAAGAGCTGCGGCTGCCAGTCCTGGAAAGGGACTACACAGGCCTTTCTATTGGTGTACAATTTATTGTACAATTCTTGACACCAATTTTTTCAACATTTTTGAAAAAAATCAATGCTAACCCCTTGGGAAAAAAAATTACATTTTCAACAATGTTCCCCAAACCCATCGATATGTACATCAAAACAAAGGCCTGTCTAATACTTATCCACAGCTTCGAACAAAAATCAGCGGCATCTGGTTGCTGAGATATTTCAATCCAAAATTATTCGCATGATTTTTCACGCAACTGCATTTGACTTGCTTTGGATGGCAATATCTCCGCAACCAAGCTCCGCAAAGAGCTGCGGCTGCCAATGCTCGAAAGGGATTGCACAGGCCTTTCCATTGGTGTACAATTTGTTGTACAATTCTTGACATGTACATCAAAACAAAGGCCTGTCAAATACCTATCCACAGCTGTGAACAAAAATCATCAGTGGCATCTGGTTATTGAGATATTTCAATCCAAAATTATTCGAATGATTTTTCACGCAACTGCATTTGACTTGCTTTGGATGGCAATATCTCCGCAACCAAGCTCCGCAAAGAGCTGCGGCTGCCAATGCTCGAAAGGGATTGCACAGGGCTTTCCATTGGTGCACAATTTGTTGTACTATTCTTGACATCAATTTTTTCGACATTTTTGAAAAAAAACAAGGCTAACCCCTTGGGAAAAAAATTACATTTTCAACAATATTCTCCAAACCCATCGATATGTACATCAAAACAAAGGCCTGTCAAATACCTATGCACAGCTGTGAACAAAAATCATCAGTGGCATCTGGTTGCTGAGATATTTCAATCCAAAATTATTCGCATGACTTTTCACGCAACTGCATTTGACTTGCTTTGGATGGTGATATCTCCTAAACCAAGCCCCAGCAAGAGCTGCGGCTGCGAGTGCTGGAAAGGGTTTACACAGGCCTTTTCATTGGTGCACAATTTATTGTACAATTCTTGACATCAATTTTTTCGACATTTTTGAAAAAATTCGAGGCTAACCCCTTGCGAAAAAAAAATACATTTTCAACAATGTTCCCCAAACTCATCGATATGTACATCCAAACAAAGGCCTGTCAAATACCTATCCACAGCTGTGAACAAAAATCATCAGCGGCATCTGGTTGCTGAAATATTTCAATCCAAAATTATTCGCATGATTTTTCACGCAACTGCATTTGAATTGCTTTGGATGGTGATATATCCGCAACCAAGCCCCGCCAAGAACTGGGGCTGCCAGGGCTGGAAAGGGATTACACAGGCTTTTCTATTGGTGTACAATTTATTGTACAATTCTTGACACCAATTTTTTCGACATTTTTGAAAAAATTCAAGGCTGACCCCTTGCGAAAAAAAAAATACATTTTCAACAATGTTCCCCAAACCCATCGATATGTACATCAAAATAAAGGCCTGTCAAATACCTATCCACAGCTGTGAACAAAATTCATCAGCGGCATCAGGTTGCTGAGATATTTTTATCCAAAGTTATTCGCATGATTTTTCACGCAACTGCATTTTACTTGCTTTGGATGTTGATATCTCCGCAACCAAGCCCCACCAAGAGCTGCGGCTGCCAGTGCTGGCAAAAGATTACAAAGGCTTTTCCATTGGTGCACAATTTATTGAACAATTCTTGACATCAATTTTTTCGACATTTTTGAAAAAATTCAAGGCTAACCCCTTGCGAAAAAAATTACATTTTCAACAATGTTCCCCAAACTCAACGATATGTACATCAAAACAAAGGCCTGTCTAATACCTATCCACAGCTGTGAACAAAAATCATCAGTGGCATCTGGTTGCTGAGATATTTCAATCCAAAATTATTCGCATGACTTTTCACGCAACTGCATTTGACTTGCTTTAGATGGTGATATCTCCTTAACCAAGCCCCAGCAAGAGCTGCGGCTGCGAGTGCTGGAAAGGATTTACACAGGCCTTTTCATTGGTGTACAATTTATTGTACAATTCTTGACACCAATTTTTTCGACATTTTTGAAAAAATTTAAGGCTAACCCCTTGCGAAAAAAAATGCATTTTCAACAATGTTCCCCAAACTCATCGATATGTACATCAAAACAAAGCCCTGTCAAATACCTATCCACAGATGTGAACAAAAATCATCAGCGGCATCTGGTTGCTGAAATATTTCAATCCAAAATTATTCGCATGATTTTTCACGCAACTGCATTTGAATTGCTTTGGATGGTGATATCTCCGCAACCAAGCCCCGCCAAGAACTGCGGCTGCCAGGGCTGGAAAGGGATTACACAGGCTTTTCTATTGGTGTACAATTTATTGTACAATTCTTGACACCAATTTTTTCGACATTTTTGAAAAAATTCAAGGCTGACCCCCTTGCGAAAAAAAAATTCCATTTTCAACAATGTTCCCCAAACTCATCGATATGTACATCAAAACAAAGGCCTGTCAAATACCTATCCACAGCTGTGAAAAAAATCATCAGCGGCATCTGGTTGCTGAGATATTTTAATCCAAAGTTATTCGCATGATTTTTCACGCAACTGCATTTTACTTGCTTTGGATGTTGATATCTCCGCAACCAAGCCCCACCAAGGGCAGCGGCTGCCAGTGCTGGCAAAAGATTACAAAGGCCTTTCCATTGGTGCACAATTTATTGAACAATTCTTGACATCAATTTTTTCGACATTTTTGAAAAAATTCAAGGCTAACCCCTTTCGAAAAAAAAAATACATTTTCAACAATGTTCCCCAAACTCATCGATATGTACATCAAAACAAAGGCCTGTCAAATACCTATCCACAGATGTGAACAAAAATCATCAGCGGCATCTGGTTGCTGAAATATTTCAATCCAAAATTATTCGCATGATTTTTCACGCAACTGCATTTGAATTGCTTTGGATGTTGATATCTCCGCAACCAAGCCCCACCAAGAGCTGCGGCTGCCAGTGCTGGCAAAAGATTACAAAGGCCTTTCCATTGGTGCACAATTTATTGAACAATTCTTGACATCAATTTTTTCGACATTTTTGAAAAAAATTCAAGGCTAACCCCTTGCGAAGAAAATTACATTTTCAACAATGTTCCCCAAACTCAACGATATGTACATCAAAACAAAGGCCTGTCTAATACCTATCCACAGCTGTGAACAAAAATCATCAGTGGCATCTGGTTGCTGAGATATTTCAATCCAAAATTATTCGCATGACTTTTCACGCAACTGCATTTGACTTTCTTTGGATGGTGATATCTCCTAAACCAAGCCCCAGCAAGAGCTGCGGCTGCGAGTGCTGGAAAGGGTTTACACAGGCCTTTTCATTGATGCACAATTTATTGTACAATTCTTGACATCAATTTTTTCGACATTTTTGAAAAAATTCAAGGCTAACCCCTTGCGAAAAAAAAATACATTTTCAAGAATGTTCCCCAAACTCATCGATATGTATATCAAAACAAAGGCCTGTAAAATACCTATCCACAGCTGTGAACAAAAATCATCAGCGGCATCTGGTTGCTGAAATATTTCAATCCAAAATTATTCGCATGATTTTTCACGCAACTGCATTTGAATTGCTTTGGATGGTGATATATCCGCAACCAAGCCCCGCCAAGAACTGCGGCTGCCAGGGCTGGAAAGGGATTACACAGGCTTTTCTATTGGTGTACAATTTATTGTACAATTCTTGACACCAATTTTTTCGACATTTTTGAAAAAATTCAAGGCTGACCCCCTTGCGAAAAAAAAATTACATTCTCAACAATGTTCCCCAAACCCATCGATATGTATATCAAAACAAAGGCCTGTAAAATACCTATCCATAGCTGTTAACAAAAATCATCAGCGGCATCTGGTTGCTGAGATATTTTAATCCAAAGTTATTCGCATGATTTTTCACGCAACTGCATTTGAATTGCTTTGGATGGTGATATCTCCGCAACCAAGCCCCGCCAAGAACTTCGGCTGCCAGGGCTGGAAAGGGTTTACACAGGCCTTTTCATTGGTGCACAATTTATTGTACAATTCTTGAAATCAATTTTTTCGACATTTTTGAAAAAATTCAAGGCTAACCCCTTGCGAAAAAAAAAATACATTTTCAACAATGTTCCCCAAACTCATCGATATGTACATCAAAACAAAGGCCTGTCAAATACCTATCCAAGCTGTGAAAAAAATCATCAGCGGCATCTGGTTGCTGAGATATTTTAATCCAAAGTTATTCGCATGATTTTTCACGCAACTGCATTTGACTTGCTTTGGATGTTGATATCTCCGCAACCAAGCCCCACCAAGAGCTGCGGCTGCCAGTGCTGGCAAAAGATTACAAAGGCCTTTCCATTGGTGCACAATTTATTGAACAATTCTTGACATCAATTTTTTCGACATTTTTGAAAAAATTCAAGGCTAACCCCTTGCGAAAAAAATTACATTTTCAACAATGTTCCCCAAACTCAACGATATGTACATCAAAACAAAGGCCTGTCTAATACCTATCCACAGCTGTGAACAAAAACCATCAGTGGCATCTGGTTGCTGAGATATTTCAATCCAAAATTATTCGCATGACTTTTCACGCAACTGCATTTGACTTGCTTTGGATGGTGATATCTCCTAAACCAAGCCCCAGCAAGAGCTGCGGCTGCGAGTGCTGGAAAGGGTTTACACAGGCCTTTTCATTGGTGTACAATTTATTGTACAATTCTTGACATCAATTTTTTCGACATTTTTGAAAAAATTCAAGGCTAACCCCTTGCGAAAAAAAAATACATTTTCAACAATGTTCCCCAAGCTCATCGATATGTACATCAAAACAAAGGCCTGTCAAATACCTATCCACAGCTGTGAACAAAAATCATCAGCGGCATCTGGTTGCTGAAATATTTCAATCCAAAATTATTCGCATGATTTTTCACGCAACTGCATTTGAATTGCTTTGGATGGTGATATATCCGCAACCAAGCCCCGCCAAGAACTGCGGCTGCCAGGGCTGGAAAGGGATTACACAGGCTTTTCTATTGGTGTACAATTTATTGTACAATTCTTGACACCAATTTTTTCGACATTTTTGAAAAAATTTAAGGCTAACCCCTTGCGAAAAAAAATGCATTTTCAACAATGTTCCCCAAACTCATCGATATGTACATCAAAACAAAGCCCTGTCAAATACCTATCCACAGATGTGAACAAAAATCATCAGCGGCATCTGGTTGCTGAAATATTTCAATCCAAAATTATTCGCATGATTTTTCACGCAACTGCATTTGAATTGCTTTGGATGGTGATATCTCCGCAACCAAGCCCCGCCAAGAACTGCGGCTGCCAGGGCTGGAAAGGGATTACACAGGCTTTTCTATTGGTGTACAATTTATTGTACAATTCTTGACACCAATTTTTTCGACATTTTTGAAAAAATTCAAGGCTGACCCCCTTGCGAAAAAAAAATTCCATTTTCAACAATGTTCCCCAAACTCATCGATATGTACATCAAAACAAAGGCCTGTCAAATACCTATCCATAGCTGTTAACAAAAATCATCAGCGGCATCTGGTTGCTGAGATATTTTAATCCAAAGTTATTCGCATGATTTTTCACGCAACTGCATTTGAATTGCTTTGGATGGTGATATCTCCGCAACCAAGCCCCGCCAAGAACTTCGGCTGCCAGGGCTGGAAAGGGTTTACACAGGCCTTTTCATTGGTGCACAATTTATTGTACAATTCTTGAAATCAATTTTTTCGACATTTTTGAAAAAATTCAAGGCTAACCCCTTGCGAAAAAAAAAATACATTTTCAACAATGTTCCCCAAACTCATCGATATGTACATCAAAACAAAGGCCTGTCAAATACCTATCCACAGCTGTGAAAAAAATCATCAGCGGCATCTGGTTGCTGAGATATTTTAATCCAAAGTTATTCGCATGATTTTTCACGCAACTGCATTTGACTTGCTTTGGATGTTGATATCTCCGCAACCAAGCCCCACCAAGAGCTGCGGCTGCCAGTGCTGGCAAAAGATTACAAAGGCCTTTCCATTGGTGCACAATTTATTGAACAATTCTTGACATCAATTTTTTCGACATTTTTGAAAAAATTCAAGGCTAACCCCTTGCGAAAAAAATTACATTTTCAACAATGTTCCCCAAACTCAACGATATGTACATCAAAACAAAGGCCTGTCTAATACCTATCCACAGCTGTGAACAAAAATCATCAGTGGCATCTGGTTGCTGAGATATTTCAATCCAAAATTATTCGCATGACTTTTCACGCAACTGCATTTGACTTGCTTTGGATGGTGATATCTCCTAAACCAAGCCCCAGCAAGAGCTGCGGCTGCGAGTGCTGGAAAGGGTTTACACAGGCCTTTTCATTGGTGTACAATTTATTGTACAATTCTTGACATCAATTTTTTCGACATTTTTGAAAAAATTCAAGGCTAACCCCTTGCGAAAAAAAAATACATTTTCAACAATGTTCCCCAAGCTCATCGATATGTACATCAAAACAAAGGCCTGTCAAATACCTATCCACAGCTGTGAACAAAAATCATCAGCGGCATCTGGTTGCTGAAATATTTCAATCCAAAATTATTCGCATGATTTTTCACGCAACTGCATTTGAATTGCTTTGGATGGTGATATATCCGCAACCAAGCCCCGCCAAGAACTGCGGCTGCCAGGGCTGGAAAGGGATTACACAGGCTTTTCTATTGGTGTACAATTTATTGTACAATTCTTGACACCAATTTTTTCGACATTTTTGAAAAAATTTAAGGCTAACCCCTTGCGAAAAAAAATGCATTTTCAACAATGTTCCCCAAACTCATCGATATGTACATCAAAACAAAGCCCTGTCAAATACCTATCCACAGATGTGAACAAAAATCATCAGCGGCATCTGGTTGCTGAAATATTTCAATCCAAAATTATTCGCATGATTTTTCACGCAACTGCATTTGAATTGCTTTGGATGGTGATATCTCCGCAACCAAGCCCCGCCAAGAACTGCGGCTGCCAGGGCTGGAAAGGGATTACACAGGCTTTTCTATTGGTGTACAATTTATTGTACAATTCTTGACACCAATTTTTTCGACATTTTTGAAAAAATTCAAGGCTGACCCCCTTGCGAAAAAAAAATTCCATTTTCAACAATGTTCCCCAAACTCATCGATATGTACATCAAAACAAAGGCCTGTCAAATACCTATCCACAGCTGTGAAAAAAATCATCAGCGGCATCTGGTTGCTGAGATATTTTAATCCAAAGTTATTCGCATGATTTTTCACGCAAATGCATTTTACTTGCTTTGGATGTTGATATCTCCGCAACCAAGCCCCACCAAGGGCAGCGGCTGCCAGTGCTGGCAAAAGATTACAAAGGCCTTTCCATTGGTGCACAATTTATTGAACAATTCTTGACATCAATTTTTTCGACATTTTTGAAAAAATTCAAGGCTAACCCCTTTCGAAAAAAAAAATACATTTTCAACAATGTTCCCCAAACTCATCGATATGTACATCAAAACAAAGGCCTGTCAAATACCTATCCACAGATGTGAACAAAAATCATCAGCGGCATCTGGTTGCTGAAATATTTCAATCCAAAATTATTCGCATGATTTTTCACGCAACTGCATTTGAATTGCTTTGGATGTTGATATCTCCGCAACCAAGCCCCACCAAGAGCTGCGGCTGCCAGTGCTGGCAAAAGATTACAAAGGCCTTTCCATTGGTGCACAATTTATTGAACAATTCTTGACATCAATTTTTTCGACATTTTTGAAAAAAATTCAAGGCTAACCCCTTGCGAAGAAAATTACATTTTCAACAATGTTTCCCAAACTCATCGATATGTACATCAAAACAAAGGCCTGTCAAATACCTATCCACAGATGTGAACACAAATCATCAGCGGCATCTGGTTGCTGAAATATTTCAATCCAAAATTATTCGCATGATTTTTCACGCAACTGCATTTGAATTGCTTTGGATGGTGATATCTCCGCAACCAAGCCCCGCCAAGAACTGCGGCTGCCAGGGCTGGAAAGGGATTACACAGGCTTTTCTATTGGTGTACAATTTATTGTACAATTCTTGACACCAATTTTTTCGACATTTTTGAAAAAATTCAAGGCTGACCCCCTTGCGAAAAAAAAATTACATTTTCAACAATGTTCCCCAAACCCATCGATATGTATATCAAAACAAAGGCCTGTAAAATACCTATCCATAGCTGTTAACAAAAATCATCAGCGGCATCTGGTTGCTGAGATATTTTAATCCAAAGTTATTCGCATGATTTTTCACGCCACTGCATTTGAATTGCTTTGGATGGTGATATCTCCGCAACCAAGCCCCGCCAAGAACTTCGGCTGCCAGGGCTGGAAAGGGTTTACACAGGCCTTTTCATTGGTGCACAATTTATTGTACAATTCTTGACATCAATTTTTTCGACATTTTTGAAAAAATTCAAGGCTAACCCCTTGCGAAAAAAAAATACATTTTCAACAATGTTCCCCAAACTCATCGATATGTACATCAAAACAAAGGCCTGTCAAATACCTATCCACAGCTGTGAAAAAAATCATCAGCGGCATCTGGTTGCTGAGATATTTTAATCCAAAGTTATTCGCATGATTTTTCACGCAACTGCATTTGACTTGCTTTGGATGTTGATATCTCCGCAACCAAGCCCCACCAAGAGCTGCGGCTGCCAGTGCTGGCAAAAGATTACAAAGGCCTTTCCATTGGTGCACAATTTATTGAACAATTCTTGACATCAATTTTTTCGACATTTTTGAAAAAATTCAAGGCTAACCCCTTGCGAAAAAAATTACATTTTCAACAATGTTCCCCAAACTCAACGATATGTACATCAAAACAAAGGCCTGTCTAATACCTATCCACAGCTGTGAACAAAAATCATCAGTGGCATCTGGTTGCTGAGATATTTCAATCCAAAATTATTCGCATGACTTTTCACGCAACTGCATTTGACTTGCTTTGGATGGTGATATCTCCTAAACCAAGCCCCAGCAAGAGCTGCGGCTGCGAGTGCTGGAAAGGGTTTACACAGGCCTTTTCATTGGTGTACAATTTATTGTACAATTCTTGACATCAATTTTTTCGACATTTTTGAAAAAATTCAAGGCTAACCCCTTGCGAAAAAAAAATACATTTTCAACAATGTTCCCCAAGCTCATCGATATGTACATCAAAACAAAGGCCTGTCAAATACCTATCCACAGCTGTGAACAAAAATCATCAGCGGCATCTGGTTGCTGAAATATTTCAATCCAAAATTATTCGCATGATTTTTCACGCAACTGCATTTGAATTGCTTTGGATGGTGATATCTCCGCAACCAAGCCCCGCCAAGAACTGCGGCTGCCAGGGCTGGAAAGGGATTACACAGGCCTTTCTATTGGTGTACAATTTATTGTACAATTCTTGACATCAATTTTTTCGACATTTTTGAAAAAATTCAAGGCTAACCCCTTGCGAAAAAAAAAATACATTTTCAACAATGTTCCCCAAACTCATCGATATGTACATCAAAACAAAGGCCTGTCAAATACCTATCCACAGATGTGAACAAAAATCATCAGCGGCATCTGGTTGCTGAAATATTTCAATCCAAAATTATTCGCATGATTTTTCACGCAACTGCATTTGAATTGCTTTGGATGTTGATATCTCCGCAACCAAGCCCCACCAAGAGCTGCGGCAGCCAGTGCTGGCAAAAGATTACAAAGGCCTTTCCATTGGTGCACAATTTATTGAACAATTCTTGACATCAATTTTTTCGACATTTTTGAAAAAATTCAAGGCTAACCCCTTGCGAAAAAAAAAATTACACTTTCAACAATGTTCCCCAAACTCAACGATATGTACATCAAAACAAAGGCCTGTCTAATACCTATCCACAGCTGTGAACAAAAATCATCAGTGGCATCTGGTTGCTGAGATATTTCAATCCAAAATTATTCGCATGACTTTTCACGCAACTGCATTTGACTTGCTTTATTTGGTGATATCTCCTAAACCAAGCCCCAGCAAGAGCTGCGGCTGCGAGTGCTGGAAAGGGTTTACACAGGCCTTTTCATTGGTGCACAATTTATTGTACAATTCTTAACATCAATTTTTTCGACATTTTTGAAAAAATTCAAGGCTAACCCCTTGCGAAAAAAAAATACATTTTCAACAATGTTCCCCAAACTCATCGATATGTACATCAAAACAAAGGCCTGTCAAATACCTATCCACAGCTGTGAACAAAAATCATCAGCGGCATCTGGTTGCTGAAATATTTCAATCCAAAATTATTCGCATGATTTTTCACGCAACTGCATTTGAATTGCTTTGGATGGTGATATATCCGCAACCAAGCCCCGCCAAGAACTGCGGCTGCCAGTGCTGGAAAGGGATTACACAGGCTTTTCTATTGGTGTACAATTTATTGGACAATTCTTGACACCAATTTTTTCGACATTTTAGAAAAAATTCAAGGCTAACCCCCTTGCGAAAAAAAATACATTTTCAACAATGTTCCCCAAACCCATCGATATGTACATAAAAACAAAGGCCTGTTAAATACCTATCCACAGCTGTGCACAAAAATCATCAGCGGCATCTGGTTGCTGAGATATTTCAGTCCAAAATTATTCGCATGATTTTTTACGCAACTGCATTTGACTTGCTTTGGGTGGCAATATCTCCGCAACCAAGTTCCGCAAAGAGCTGCGGCTGCCAATGCTCGAAAGGGATTGCACAGGCCTTTCCATTGGTGCACAATTTATTGTACAATTCTTGACATCAATTTTTTCGACATTTTTGAAAAAATGCAAGGCTAACCCCTTGCGAAAAAAAATTACATTTTCAACAATGTTTCCCAAACTCAACGATATGTACATCAAAACAAAGGCCTGTCTAATACCTATCCGCAGCTGCGAACAAAAATCATCAGCGGCATCTGGTTGCTGAGACACTTAAATCCAAACTTATTCGCATGACTTTTCACGCAACTGCATTTGACTTGCTTTGGATGGCAATATCTCCGCAACCGAGCTCCGCAAAGAGCTGCGGCTGCCAATGCTCGAAAGGGATTGCACAGGCCTTTCCATTGTTATACAATTTGTTGTACAATTCTTGACATCAATTTTTTCGACATTTTTGAGAAAAATCAAGGCTCCCTTGGGAAAAAAATTACATTTTCAACAATGTTCCCCAAACCCATCGATATGTACATCAAAACAAAGGCCTGTCTAATACCTATCCACAGCTGTGAACAAAAATCATCAGGGGCATCTGGTTTCTGAGATATTTCAATCCAAAATTATTCGCATGATTTTTCACGCAACTCCATTTGACTTGTTTTGGATGGCAATATCTCCGCAACCAAGCTCCGCAAAGAGCTGCGGCTGCCAATGCTCGAAAGGGATTGTACAGGCCTTTCCATTGGTGTACAATTTGTTGTACAATTCTTGACATCAATTTTTTCGACATTTTTGAAAAAATTCAAGGCTCCCTTGCGAAAAAAATTACATTTTCAACAATGTTCCCCAAACCCATCGATATGTATATCAAAACAAAGGCCTGTAAAATACCATTCCACAGCTGTGAACAAAAATCATCAGCGGCATCTGGTTGCTGAGATATTTTAATCCAAAGTTATTCGCATGATTTTTCACGCAACTGCATTTGACTTGCTTTGGATGGCAATATCTCCGCAACCGAGCTGCGCAAAGAGCTGCGGCTGCCAATGCTCGAAAGGGATTGCACAGGCCTTTCCATTGTTATACAATTTGTTGTACAATTCTTGACATCAATTTTTTCGACATTTTTGAGAAAAATCAAGGCTAACCCCTTGGGAAAAAAATTACATTTTCAACAATGTTCCCCAAACCCATCGATATGTACATCAAAACAAAGGCCTGTCTAATACCTATCCACAGCTGCGAAAAAAATC
The DNA here is from genome assembly GCA_910595825.1 of Philhelius pedissequus. NCBI lineage: Eukaryota > Metazoa > Arthropoda > Insecta > Diptera > Syrphidae > Philhelius > Philhelius pedissequus. The sequence continues at coordinate 147,654,352 of OU343162.1, read as the reverse complement.
ATCAGCGGCATCTGGTTGCTGAGATATTTCAATCCAAAATTATTCGCATGATTTTTCACGCAACTACATTTGACTTGCTTTGGGTGGCAATATCTCCGCAACCAAGTTCCCCAAAGAGGTGTGGCTGCCAATGCTCGAAAGGAATTGCATAGGCCTTTCCATTGGTGTACAATTTGTTGTACAATTCTTGACATCAATTTTTTCGACATTTTTGAAAAAATTCAAGGCGAATTGCGAAAAAATTACATTTTCAACAATGTTCCCCAAACCCATCGATATGTACATCAAAACAAAGGCCTGTCTAATACCTGTGCGCAGCTGCGAACAAAAATCATCACCGGCATCTGGTTGCTGAGATATTTCAATCCAAAATTATTCGCATGATTTTTCACGCAAGCCCCCAAGGAGCTGCGGCTGCCAGTTCTCGAAAGGGATTGCACAGACATTTCGATTGGTGTACAATTTGTTGTATAATTCTTGACATCACTTTTTTCGACATTTTTGAAAAAAAATCAAGGCTAACCCCTTGCGAAAAAAAAATTACATTTTCAAGAATGTTCCCCAAACCCATCGATATGTAAATCAAAACAAAGTCCTTTCTAATACCTATCCACAGGTGTGAACAAAAATCATCAGCGGCATATGGTTGCTGAGATATTTCAATCCAAATTTATTCACATGATTTTTCACGCAACTGCATTTGACTTGCTTTGGATGGTGATATCTCCGCAACCAAGCCCCGCCCAGAGCTGCGGCTGCCAGTACTCGAAAGGGATTGCACAGGCCTTTCACCGGTGCACAATTTATTATACAATTCTTGACATCAATTGTTTCGAAATTTTTGAAAAAATTCAAGGCTAACCCCTTGCGAAAAAAAAATTACATTTTCAACCATGTTCCCCAAACCCATCGATATGTACATTAAAACGAAAGCCTGTCAAATACATATCCACAGCTGCATGATGATACAAATCATCAGCGGCATCTGTTTGCTGAGATATTTTAATCCAAAATTATTCGCATGATTTTTCACGCAACTGCATTTGACTTGCTCAACCAAGCCCCGCCAAGAGCTGCGGCTGCCAGTGCTGGAAAGGGATTACACAGGCCTTTCCATTGGTGCACAATTTATTGTACAATTCTTGACATCAATTTTTTCGACATTTTTGAAAAAAAATCAAGGCTAACCCCTTGCGAAAAAAAAATTACATTTTCAACAATGTTCCCCAAACCCATCGATATGTATATCAAAACAAAGGCCTGTAAAATACCATTCCACAGCTGTGAACAAAAATCATCAGCGGCATCTGGTTGCTGAGATATTTTAATCCAAAGTTATTCGCATGATTTTTCACGCAACTGCATTTGACTTGCTTTGGATGGCAATATCTCCGCAACCGAGCTGCGCAAAGAGCTGCGGCTGCCAATGCTCGAAAGGGATTGCACAGGCCTTTCCATTGTTATACAATTTGTTGTACAATTCTTGACATCAATTTTTTCGACATTTTTGAGAAAAATCAAGGCTAACCCCTTGGGAAAAAAAATTACATTTTCAACAATGTTCCCCAAACCTATCGATATGTACATCAAAACAAAGGCCTGTCTAATACCTATCCACAGCTGTGAACAAAAATCATCAGCGGCATCTGGTTTCTGAGATATTTCAATCCAAAATTATTCGCATGATTTTTCACGCAACTCCATTTGACTTGTTTTGGATGGCAATATCTCCGCAACCAAGCTCCGCAAAGAGCTGCGGCTGCCAATGCTCGAAAAGGATTGTACAGGCCTTTCCATTGGTGTACAATTTGTTGTACAATTCTTGACATCAATTTTTTCGACATTTTTGAAAAAATTCAAGGCTCCCTTGCGAAAAAAATTACATTTTCAACAATGTTCCCCAAACCCATCGATATGTACATCAAAACAACGGCCTGCCAAATACCTATCCACAGCTGTGAACAAAAATCATCAGCGGCATCTGGTTGCTGAGATATTTCAATCCAAAATTATTCGCATGATTTTTCACGCAACTGCATTTGCATTGCTTTGGATGGTGATATCTCCGCAACCAAGCCCCGCCAAGAGCTGCGGCTGCCAGTGCTGGAAAGGGATTACACAGGCCTTTCCGTTGGTGCACAATTTATTGTACAATTCTTGACATCAATTTTTTCGACATTTTTGAAAAAATTCAAGGCACCCCTTGCGAAAAAAATTACATTTTCAACAATGTTCCCCAAACCCATCGATATGTACATCAAAACAAAGGCCTGTCTAATACCTATCCATACCTGCGAACAAAAATCATCAGCGGTATCTGGTTGCTGAGATATTTCAATCCAAAATTATTCGCATGATTTTTCACGCAACTGCATTTGACTTGCTTTGGATGGTGATATCTCCTCAACCAAGCCCCAGCAAGAGCTGCGGCTGCGAGTGCTGGAAAGGGATTACACAGGCCTTTTCATTGGTGCACAATTTATTGTACAATTCTTGACATCAATTTTTTCGACATTTTTGAAAAAATTCAAGGCTAACCCCTTGCGAAAAAAAAATTACATTTGGTTGCTGAGATATTTCAATCCAAAATTATTCGCATGATTTTTCACGCAACTGCATTTGACTTGCTTTGGGCGGCAATATCTCCTCAACCAAGCCCCGCAAAGAGCTGCGGCTACCAATGCTCGAAAGGGATTGCACAGGCCTTTCCATTGGTGTACAATTTGTTGTACAATTCTTGACATCAATTTTTTCAACATTTTTGAAAAAAATCAAGGCTAACCCCTTGGGAAAAAAAATTACATTTTCAACAATGTTCCCCAAACCCATCGATATGTACATCAAAACAAAGGCCTGTTAAATACCTATCCACAGCTGTGCACAAAAATCATCAGCGGCATCTGTTTGCTGAGATATTTCAATCCAAAGTTATTCGCATGATTTTTCACGCAACTGCATTTGACTTGGTTTGGATGGCAATATCTCCGCTACCAAGTTCCGCAAAGAGCTGCATCTGCCAGTGCTTGAAAAAGATTGCACAGGCCTTTCCATTGGTGTACAATTTGTTGTACAATTCTTGACATCAATTTTTTCGACATTTTTGAAAAAATTCAAGGCGAATTGCGAAAAAAAAATTACATTTTCAACAATGTTCCCCAAACCCATCGATATGTACATCAAAGGCCTGTTTAATACCTATGCGCAGCTGCGAACAAAAATCATCAGCGGCATCTGGTTGCTGAGATATTTCAATCCAAAATTATTCGCATGATTTTTCACGCAATTGCATTTGACTTGCTTTGGATGGCAATATCTCCGCAACCAAGCTCCGCAAAGAGCTGCGGCTGCCAATGCTCGAAAGGGATTGCACAGGCCTTTCTATTGGTGTGCAACTTGTTGTACAATTCTTGACATCAATTTTTTCCCTTGGGGAAAAAAATTACATTTTCAACAATGTTCCCCAAACCCATCGATATGTACATCAAAACAAAGGCCTGTATAATACCTATCCACAGCTGCGAAAAAAATCATCAGCGGCATCTGGTTGCTGAGATATTTCAATCCAAAATTATTCGCATGATTTTTCACGCAACTGCATTTGACTTGCTTTGGATTGTGATATATCCGCAACCAAGCCCCGCCAAGAGCTGCGGCTATCAGTGCTCGAAAGGGATTGCACAGGTCGTTCCATTGGTGCAGAATTTATTGTACAATTCCTGATATCAATTTTTTCGACATTTTTGAAAAAACTCAAGGCTAACCCCTTGGGGAAAAAATTACATTTTCAACAATGTTCCCCAAACCCATCGATATGTACATCAAAACAAAGGCCTGTCTAATACCTATCCACAGCTGTGAACAAAAATCATCAGCGGCATCTGGTTTCTGAGATATTTCAATCCAAGATTATTCGCATGATTTTTCACGCAACTCCATTTGACTTGTTTTGGATGGCAATATCTCCGCAACCAAGCTCCGCAAAGAGCTGCGGCTGCCAATGCTCGAAAGGGATTGTACAGGCCTTTCCATTGGTGTACAATTTGTTGTACAATTCTTGACATCAATTTTTTCGACATTTTTGAAAAAATTCAAGGCTCCCTTGCGAAAAAATTACATTTTCAACAATGTTCCCCAAACCCATTGATATGTACATCAACACAAAGGCCTGCCAAATACCTATCCACAGCTGTGAACAAAAATCATCAGCGGCATCTGGTTGCTGAGATATTTCAATCCAAAATTATTCGCATGATTTTTCACGCAACTGCATTTGCATTGCTTTGGATGGTGATATCTCCGCAACCAAGCCCCGCCAAGAGCTGCGGCTGCCAGTGCTGGAAAGGGATTACACAGGCCTTTCCGTTGGTGCACAATTTATTGTACAATTCTTGAGATCAATTTTTTCGACATTTTTGAAAAAATTCAAGGCACCCCTTGCGAAAAAAATTACATTTTCAACAATGTTCCCCAAACCCATCGATATGTACATCAAAACAAAGGCCTGTCTAATACCTATCCACACCTGCGAACAAAAATCATCAGCGGTATCTGGTTGCTGAGATATTTCAATCCAAAATTATTCGCATGATTTTTCACGCAACTGCATTTGACTTGCTTTGGATGGTGATATCTCCTCAACCAAGCCCCAGCAAGAGCTGCGGCTGCGAGTGCTGGAAAGGGATTACACAGGCCTTTTCATTGGTGCACAATTTATTTTACAATTCTTGACATCCATTTTTTCGACATTTTTGAAAAAATTCAAGGCTAACCCCTTGCGAAAAAAAAAATTACATTTGGTTGCTGAGATATTTCAATCCAAAATTATTCGCATGATTTTTCACGCAACTGCATTTGACTTGGTTTGGATGGCAATATCTCCGCAACCAAGTTCCGCACAGAGCTGCATCTGCCAGTGCTTGAAAAGGATTGCACAGGCCTTTCCATTGGTGTACAATTTGTTGTACAATTCTTGACATCAATTTTTTCCACATTTTTGAAAAAATTCAAGGCTAACGCCTTGCGAAAAAAAATTACATTTTCAACAATGTTCCCCAAACCCATCGATATGTACATCAAAACAAAGGCCTGTCTAATACCTATCCACAGCTGCGAACAAAAATCATCAGCGGCATCTGGTTGCTGAGATATTTCAATCCAAAATTATTCGCATGATTTTTCACGCAAGCCCCCAAGGAGCTGCGGCTGCCAGTTCTCGAAAGGGATTGCACAGACATTTCGATTGGTGTACAATTTGTTGTATAATTCTTGACATCACTTTTTTCGACATTTTTGAAAAAAAAATCAAGGCTAACGCCTTGCGAAAAAAAATTACATTTTCAACAATGTTCCCCAAACCCATCGATATGTACATCAAAACAAAGTCCTTTCTAATACCTATCCACAGGTGTGAACAAAAATCATCAGCGGCATATGGTTGCTGAGATATTTCAATCCAAATTTATTCACATGATTTTTCACGCAACTGCATTTGACTTGCTTTGGATGGTGATATCTCCGCAACCAAGCCCCACCCAGAGCTGCGGCTGCAAGTACTCGAAAGGGATTGCACAGGCCTTTCACCGGTGCACAATTTATTATACAATTCTTGACATCAATTTTTTCGAAATTTTTGGAAAAATTCAAGGCTAACCCCTTGCGAAAAAAAAATTACATTTTCAACCATGTTCCCCAAACCCATCGATATGTACATTAAAACGAAAGCCTGTCAAATACATATCCACAGCTGCATGATGATACAAATCAACAGTGGCATCTGTTTGCTGAGATATTTTAATCCAAAATTATTCGCATGATTTTTCACGCAACTGCATTTGACTTGCTCAACCAAGCCCCGCCAAGAGCTGCGGCTGCCAGTGCTGGAAAGGGATTACACAGGCCTTTCCATTGGTGTACAATTTGTTGTACAATTCTTGACATCAATTTTTTCGACATTTTTGAAAAAATTCAAGGCGAATTGCGAAAAAAAAATTACATTTTCAACAATGTTCCCCAAACCCATTGATATGTACATCAAAGGCCTGTCTAATACCTATGCGCAGCTGCGAACAAAAATCATCAGCGGCATCTGGTTGCTGAGATATTTCAATCCAAAATTATTCGCATGATTTTTCACGCAATTGCATTTGACTTGCTTTGGATGGCAATATCTCCGCAACCAAGCTCCGCAAAGAGCTGCGGCTGCCAATGCTCGAAAGGGATTGCACAGGCCTTTCTATTGGTGTGCAACTTGTTGTACAATTCTTGACATCAATTTTTTCCCTTGGGGAAAAAAATTACATTTTCAACAATGTTCCCCAAACCCATCGATATGTACATCAAAACAAAGGCCTGTATAATACCTATCCACAGCTGCGAAAAAAATCATCAGCGGCATCTGGTTGCTGAGATATTTCAATCCAAAATTATTCGCATGATTTTTCACGCAACTGCATTTGACTTGCTTTGGATTGTGATATATCCGCAACCAAGCCCCGCCAAGAGCTGCGGCTATCAGTGCTCGAAAGGGATTGCACAGGCCGTTCCATTGGTGCAGAATTTATTGTACAATTCCTGATATCAATTTTTTCGACATTTTTGAAAAAACTCAAGGCTAACCCCTTGGGGAAAAAATTACATTTTCAACAATGTTCCCCAAACTCATCAATATGTACATCAAAACAAAGGCCTGTCAAATACTTATCCACAGCTGTGAACAAAAATCATCAGCGGCATCTGGTTGCTGAGATATTTCAATCCAAAGTTATTCGCATGATTTTTCACGCAATTGCATTTGACTTGCTTTGGATGGCAATATCTCCGCAACCAAGCCCCGCAAGGAGCTGCGGCTGCCAGTTCTCGAAAGGGATTGCACAGACATTTCGATTGGTGTACAATTTGTTGTATAATTCTTGACATCACTTTTTTCGACATTTTTGAAAAAAAAATCAAGGCTAACCCCTTGCGAAAAAAAAATTACATTTTCAACAATGTTCCCCAAACCCATCGATATGTACATCAAAACAAAGGCCTGTCTAATACCTATCCACAGCTGCGAAAAAAATCATCAGCGGCATCTGGTTGCTGAGATATTTCAATCCAAAATTATTCGCATGATTTTTCACGCAACTGCATTTGACTTGGTTTGGATGGCAATATCTCCGCAACCAAGTTCCGCAAAGAGCTGCATCTGCCAGTGCTTGAAAAGGATTGCACAGGCCTTTCCATTGGTGTACAATTTGTTGTACAATTCTTGACATCAATTTTTTCGACATTTTTGAAAAAATTCAAGGCTAACGCCTTGCGAAAAAAATTACATTTTCAACAATGTTCCCCAAACCCATCGATATGTACATCAAAACAAAGGCCTGTCTAATACCTATCCACAGCTGCGAACAAAAATCATCAGCGGCATCTGGTTGCTGAGATATTTCAATCCAAAATTATTCGCATGATTTTTCACGCAACTGCATTTGACTTGCTTTGGGTGGCAATATCTCCGCAACCAAGTTCCCCAAAGAGGTGTGGCTGCCAATGCTCGAAAGGAATTGCATAGGCCTTTCCATTGGTGTACAATTTGTTGTACAATTCTTGACATCAATTTTTTCGACATTTTTGAAAAAATTCAAGGCGAATTGCGAAAAAAAAATTACATTTTCAACAATGTTCCCCAAACCCATCGATATGTACATCAAAACAAAGGCCTGTCTAATACCTATGCGCAGCTGCGAACAAAAATCATCAGCGGCATCTGGTTGCTGAGATATTTCAATCCAAAATTATTCGCATGATTTTTCACGCAAGCCCCCAAGGAGCTGCGGCTGCCAGTTCTCGAAAGGGATTGCACAGACATTTCGATTGGTGTACAATTTGTTGTATAATTCTTGACATCACTTTTTTCGACATTTTTGAAAAAAAATCAAGGCTAACGCCTTGCGAAAAAAAATTACATTTTCAACAATGTTCCCCAAACCCATCGATATGTACATCAAAACAAAGTCCTTTCTAATACCTATCCACAGGTGTGAACAAAAATCATCAGCGGCATATGGTTGCTGAGATATTTCAATCCAAATTTATTCACATGATTTTTCACGCAACTGCATTTGACTTGCTTTGGGTGGCAATATCTCCGCAACCAAGCTCCGCAAAGAGCTGCGGCTGCCAATGCTCGAAAGGGATTGCACAGGCCTTTCTATTGGTGTGCAACTTGTTGTACAATTCTTGACATCAATTTTTTCCCTTGGGGAAAAAAATTACATTTTCAACAATGTTCCCCAAACCCATCGATATGTACATCAAAACAAATGCCTGTATAATACCTATCCACAGCTGCGAAAAAAATCATCAGCGGCATCTGGTTGCTGAGATATTTCAATCCAAAATTATTCGCATGATTTTTCACGCAACTGCATTTGACTTGCTTTGGATTGTGATATATCCGCAACCAAGCCCCGCCAAGAGCTGCGGCTATCAGTGCTCGAAAGGGATTGCACAGGCCGTTCCATTGGTGCAGAATTTATTGTACAATTCCTGATATCAATTTTTTCGACATTTTTGAAAAAACTCAAGGCTAACCCCTTGGGGAAAAAATTACATTTTCAACAATGTTCCCCAAACTCATCAATATGTACATCAAAACAAAGGCCTGTCAAATACTTATCCACAGCTCTGAACAAAAATCATCAGCGGCATCTGGTTGCTGAGATATTTCAATCCAAAGTTATTCGCATGATTTTTCACGCAATTGCATTTGACTTGCTTTGGATGGCAATATCTCCACAACCAAGCCCCGCAAGGAGCTGCGGCTGCCAGTTCTCGAAAGGGATTGCACAGACATTTCGATTGGTGTACAATTTGTTGTATAATTCTTGACATCACTTTTTTCGACATTTTTGAAAAAAAATCAAGGCTAACCCCTTGCGAAAAAAAAATTACATTTTCAAGAATGTTCCCCAAACCCATCGATATGTAAATCAAAACAAAGTCCTTTCTAATACCTATCCACAGGTATGAACAAAAATCATCAGCGGCATATGGTTGCTGAGATATTTCAATCCAAATTTATTCACATGATTTTTCACGCAACTGCATTTGACTTGCTTTGGATGGTGATATCTCCGCAACCAAGCCCCGCCCAGAGCTGCGGCTGCCAGTACTCGAAAGGGATTGCACAGGCCTTTCACCGGTGCACAATTTATTATACAATTCTTGACATCAATTTTTTCGAAATTTTTGAAAAAATTCAAGGCTAACCCCTTGCGAAAAAAAAATTACATTTTCAACCATGTTCCCCAAACCCATCGATATGTACATTAAAACGAAAGCCTGTCAAATACATATCCACAGCTGCATGATGATACAAATCATCAGCGGCATCTGTTTGCTGAGATATTTTAATCCAAAATTATTCGCATGATTTTTCACGCAACTGCATTTGACTTGCTCAACCAAGCCCCGCCAAGAGCTGCGGCTGCCAGTGCTGGAAAGGGATTACACAGGCCTTTCCATTGGTGCACAATTTATTGTACAATTCTTGACATCAATTTTTTCGACATTTTTGAAAAATTTCCCCCTTGCGAAAAAAAAATTACATGGTTGCTGAGATATTTCAATCCAAAATTATTCGCATGATTTTTCACGCAACTGCATTTGACTTGCTTTGGGTGGCAATATCTCCGCAACCAAGTTCCCCAAAGAGGTGCGGCTGCCAATGCTCGAAAGGGATTGCACAGGCCTTTCCATTGGTGTACAATTTGTTGTACAATTCTTGACATCAATTTTTTCGACATTTTTGAAAAAATTCAAGGCGAATTGCGAAAAAAAAATTACATTTTCAACAATGTTCCCCAAACCCATCGATATGTACATCAAAGGCCTGTCTAATACCTATGCGCAGCTGCGAACAAAAATCATCAGCGGCATCTGGTTGCTGAGATATTTCAATCCAAAATTATTCGCATGATTTTTCACGCAATTGCATTTGACTTGCTTTGGATGGCAATATCTCCGCAACCAAGCTCCGCAAAGAGCTGCGGCTACCAATGCTCGAAAGGGATTGCACAGGCCTTTCTATTGGTGTGCAAATTGTTGTACAATTCTTGACATCAATTTTTTCCCTTGGGGAAAAAAATTACATTTTCAACAATGTTCCCCAAACCCATCGATATGTACATCAAAACAAAGGCCTGTATAATACCTATCCACAGCTGCGAAAAAAATCATCAGCGGCATCTGGTTGCTGAGATATTTCAATCCAAAATTATTCGCATGATTTTTCACGCAACTGCATTTGACTTGCTTTGGATTGTGATATATCCGCAACCAAGCCCCGCCAAGAGCTGCGGCTATCAGTGCTCGAAAGGGATTGCACAGGCCGTTCCATTGGTGCAGAATTTATTGTACAATTCCTGATATCAATTTTTTCGACATTTTTGAAAAAACTCAAGGCTAACCCCTTGGGGAAAAAATTACATTTTCAGCAATGTTCCCCAAACTCATCAATATGTACATCAAAACAAAGGCCTGTCAAATACTTATCCACAGCTGTGAACAAAAATCATCAGCGGCATCTGGTTGCTGAGATATTTCAATCCAAAGTTATTCGCATGATTTTTCACGCAATTGCATTTGACTTGCTTTGGATGGCAATATCTCCGCAACCAAGCCCCGCAAGGAGCTGCGGCTGCCAGTTCTCGAAAGGGATTGCACAGACATTTCGATTGGTGTACAATTTGTTGTATAATTCTTGACATCACTTTTTTCGACATTTTTGAAAAAAAATCAAGGCTAACCCCTTGCGAAAAAAAAATTACATTTTCAACAATGTTCCCCAAACCCATCGATATGTACATAAAAACAAAGGCCTGTCTAATACCTATCCACAGCTGCGAAAAAAATCATCAGCGGTATCTGGTTGCTGAGATATTTCAATCCAAAATTATTCGCATGATTTTTCACGCAACTGCATTTGACTTGCTTTGGATTTCAATATCTCCGCAACCAAGCCCCGCCCAGAGCTGTGGCTGCCAGTACTCGAAAGGGATTGCACAGGCCTTTAACCGGTGCACAATTTATTATACAATTCTTGACATCAATTTTTTCGAAATTTTTGGAAAAATTCAAGGCTAACCCCTTGCGAAAAAAAAAATTACATTTTCAACCATGTTCCCCAAACCCATCGATATGTACATTAAAACGAAAGCCTGTCAAATACATATCCACAGCTGCATGATGATACAAATCATCAGCGGCATCTGTTTGCTGAGATATTTTAATCCAAAATTATTCGCATGATTTTTCACGCAACTGCATTTGACTTGCTCAACCAAGCCCCGCCAAGAGCTGCGGCTGCCAGTGCTGGAAAGGGATTACATAGGCCTTTCCATTGGTGCACAATTTATTGTACAATTCTTGACATCAATTTTTTCGACATTTTTGAAAAATTTCCCCCTTGCGAAAAAAAAATTACATTTTCAACAATGTTCCCAAAACCCATCGATATGTACATCAAAACAAAGGCCTGTCAAATACCTATCCACATCTGCGAACAAAAATCATCAGCGGCATCTGGTTGCTGAGATATTTCAATCCAAAATTATTCGCATGATTTTTCACGCAACGGCATTTGACTTGCGTTGGATGGCAATATCTCCGCTACCAAGCTCCACAAAGAGCTGCGGCTGCCAATGCTCGAAAGGGATTGCACAGGAATTTCCAGTGGTATACAATTTGTTGTACAATTCTTGACATCAATTTTTTCGACATTTTTGAAAAAATTCAAGGCTAACCTCTTGCGAAAAAAAATTATATTTTCAACAATGTTCCCCAAACCCATCGATATGTACATCAAAACAAAGGCCTGTCAAATACCTATCCACAGGTGTGAACAAAAATCATCAGCGCCATCTGGTTTCTGAGATATTTCAATCCAAAATTATTCGCATGATTTTTCACGCAATTGCATTTGACTTGCTTTGGATGGCAATATCTCCACAACCAAGCTCGGCAAAGAGCTGCGGCTGCCAGTGCTGGAAAAGAATTGCACAGGCCTTTCCATTGGTGTACAATTTGTTGTACAATCCTTGAAAAAAATCAAGGCTAACCCCTTGCGAAAAAAAATTACATTTTCAACAATGTTCCCCAAACCCATCGATATGTACATCAAAACAAAGGCCTGTCTAATACCTATCCACATGTGTGAACAAAAATCATCAGCGGCATCTGGATTCTGAGATATTTCAATCCAAAGGTATTCGCATGATTTTTCACGCAATTGCATTTGACTTGCTTTGGATGGCAATATCTCCGCAACCAAGCTCCGCAAAGAGCTGAGGCTGCCAATGCTCGAAAGGGATTACACAGACATTTCGATTGGTGTACAATTTGTTGTATAATTCTTGACATCACTTTTTTCGACATTTTTGAAAAAAAATCAAGTCTAACCCCTTGGGAAAAAAATTACATTTTCAACAATGTTCCCCAAACCCATTGATATGTACATCAAAACAAAGGCCTGTCTAATACCTATCCGCAGCTGTGAACAAAAATCATTAGCGGCATGTGGTTGCTGAGATATTTCAATCCAAAATTATTCGCATGATTTTTCACGCAACTGCATTTGAATTGCTTTGGATGGTAATATCTCCGCAACCAAGCTCTGCAAAGAGCTGCGGCTGCCAATGCTCGAAAGGGATTGCACAGGCCTTTCCATTGGTGTACAATTTGTTGTACAATTCTTGACATCAATTTTTTCGACATTTTTGAAAAAAATCAAGGCTAACCCCTTGGGAAAAAAAATTACATTTTCAACAATGTTCCCCAAACCCATCGATATATACACCAAAACAAAGGCCTGTCAAATACCTATCCACAGCTGTGAACAAAAATCATCAGCGTAATCTGGTTGCTGCGATATTTCAATCCAAAATTATGCGCAAGATTTTTCACGCAACTGCATTTGACTTGCTTTGGATGGTGATATCTCCGCAACCAAGCTCCGCAAAGAGCTGCGGCTGCCAGCGCTTGAAAAGGATTGCACAGGCCTTTCCATTGGTGTACAATTTGTTGTACAATTCTTGACATCAATTTTTTCGACATTTTTGAAAAAATTCAAGGCTAACGCCTTGCGAAAAAAAATTACATTTTCAACAATGTTCCCCAAACCCATCGATATGTACATCAAAACAAAGGCCTGTCTAATACCTATCCACAGCTGCGAACAAAAATCATCAGCGTAATCTGGTTGCTGCGATATTTCAATCCAAAATTATGCGCAAGATTTTTCACGCAACTGCATTTGACTTGCTTTGGATGGTGATATCTCCGCAACCAAGCTCCGCAAAGAGCTGCGGCTGCCAGTCCTCGAAAGGGATTGCACAGACACGATTGGTGTACAATTTTTCGACATTTTTGAAAAAAATCAAGGCTAACCCCTTGGGGAAAAAAATTACATTTTCAACAATGTTCCCCAAACGCATCGATATGTACATCAAAACAAAGGCCTGTCAAATACCTATCCACAGCTGTGAACAAAAATCATCAGCGGCATCTGGTTGCTGAGATATTTCAATCCAAATTTATTCGCAAGATTTTTCACGCAACTGCATTTGACTTGCTTTGGATGGTGATATCTCCGCAACCAAGCTCCGCAAAGAGCTGCGGCTGCCAGTTCTCGAAAGGGATTGCACAGACATTTCGATTGGTGTACAATTTGTTGTACAATTCTTGACATCAACTTTTTCGACATTTTTGAAAAAAATCAAGGCTAACCCCTTGGGGAAAAAAATTACATTTTCAACAATGTTCCCCAAGCCCATCGATATGAACATCAAAACAAAGGCCTGTCTAATACCTATCCACAGCTGCGAACAAAAATCTTCAGCGGCATCTGGTTGCCGAGATATTTCAATCCAAAATTATTCGCATGATTTTTCACGCAATTGCTTTTGACTTGTTTGGATGGCAATATCCCCGCAACTAAGCTCCGCAAAGAGCTGCGGCTGCCAATGCTCGAAAGGGATTGCACAGGCCTTTCCATTGGTGTACAATTTGTTGTACAATTCTTGACATCAAATTTTTCGACATTTTTGAAAAAAATAAAGGCTAACCCCTTGGGAAAAAAAATTACATTTTCAACAATGTTCCCCAAACCCATCGATATGTACATCAAAACAAAGGCCTGTTAAATACCTATCCACAGCTGTGCACAAAAATCATCAGCGGCATCTGTTTGCTGAGATATTTCAATCCAAATTTATTCGCATGATTTTTCACGCAACTGCATTTGACTTGGTTTGGATGGCAATATCTCCGCAACCAAGTTCCGCAAAGAGCTGCATCTGCCAGCGCTTGAAAAGGATTGCACAGGCCTTTCCATTGGTGTACAATTTATTGTACAATTCTTGACATCAATTTTTTCGACATTTTTGAAAAAATTCAAGGCTAACGCCTTGCGAAAAAAAATTACATTTTCAACAATGTTCCCCAAACCCATCGATATGTACATCAAAACAAAGGCCTGTCTAATACCTATCCACAGCTGCGAACAAAAATCATCAGCGGCATCTGGTTGCTGAGATATTTCAATCCAAAATTATTCGCATGATTTTTCACGCAACTGCATTTGACTTGCTTTGGGTGGCAATATCTCCGCAACCAAATTCCCCAAAGAGGTGCGGCTGCCAATGCTCGAAAGGGATTGCACAGGCCTTTCCATTGGTGTACAATATGTTGTACAATTCTTGACATCAATTTTTTCGACATTTTTGAAAAAATTCAAGGCGAATTGCGAAAAAAAAATTACATTTTCAACAATGTTCCCCAAACCCATCGATATGTACATCAAAACAAAGGCCTGTCTAATACCTATGCGCAGCTGCGAACAAAAATCATCAGCGGCATCTGGTTGCTGAGATATTTCAATCCAAAATTATTCGCATGATTTTTCACGCAATTGCATTTGACTTGCTTTGGATGGCAATATCTCCGCAACCAAGCTCCGCAAAGAGCTGCGGCTGCCAATGCTCGAAAGGAATTGCACAGGCCTTTCTATTGGTGTGCAACTTGTTGTACAATTCTTGACATCAATTTTTTCCCTTGGGGAAAAAAATTACATTTTCAACAATGTTCCCCAAACCCATCGATATGTACATCAAAACAAAGGCCTGTATAATACCTATCCACAGCTGCGAAAAAAATCATCAGCGGCGTCTGGTTGCTGAGATATTTCAATCCAAAATTATTCACATGATTTTTCACGCAACTGCTTTTGACTTGCTTTGGATGGCAATATCTCCGCAACCAAGCTCCGCAAAGAGCTGCGGCTGCCAGTGCTCGAAAAGGATTGCACAGGCCTTTTGGTGCAGAATTTATTGTACAATTCTTGAAATCAATTTTTTCGACATTTTTGAAAAAATTCAAGGCTAACCTCTTGCGAAAAAAAATTACATTTTCAACAATGTTCCCCAAACCCATCGATATGTACACCAAAACAAAGGCCTGTCTAATACCTATCCACATCTGCGAACAAAAATCATTAGCGGCATCTGGTTGCTGAGATATTTCAATCCAAAATTATTCGCATGATTTTTCACGCAACTGCATTTGACTTGCTTTGGATTGTGATATATCCGCAACCAAACCCCGCCAAGAGCTGCGGCTATCAGTGCTCGAAAGGGATTGTACAGGCCGTTCCATTGGTGCAGAATTTATTGTACAATTCCTGATATCAATTTTTTCGACATTTTTGAAAAAAATCAAGGCTAACCCCTTGGGGAAAAAATTACATTTTCAACAATGTTCCCCAAACTCATCAATATGTACATCAAAACAAAGGCCTGTCAAATACTTATCCACAGCTGTGAACAAAAATCATCAGCGGCATCTGGTTGCTGAGATATTTCAATCCAAAGTTATTCGCATGATTTTTCACGCAATTGCATTTGACTTGCTTTGGATGGCAATATCTCCGCAACCAAGCCCCGCAAGGAGCTACGGCTGCCAGGTCTCGAAAGGGATTGCACAGACATTTCGATTGGTGTACAATTTGTTGTATAATTCTTGACATCACTTATTTCGACATTTTTGAAAAAAAATCAAGGCTAACCCCTTGCGACAAAAAAATTACATTTTCAACAATGTTCCCCAAACCCATCGATATGTACATCAAAACAAAGGCCTGTCTAATACCTATCCACAGCTGCGAAAAAAATCATCAGCGGCATCTGGTTGCTGAGATATTTCAATCCAAAATTATTCGCATGATTTTTCACGCAACTGCATTTGACTTGCTTTGGATGGCAATATCTCCCCAACCAAGCCCCCAAGCAGCTGCGGCTGCCAGTTCTCGAAAGGGATTGCACAGACATTTCGATTGGTGTACAATTTGTTGTATAATTCTTGACATCACTTTTTTCGACATTTTTGAAAAAAAATCAAGGCTAACCCCTTGCGAAAAAAAAATTACATTTTCAACAATGTTCCCCAAACCCATCGATATGTACATCAAAACAAAGGCCTGTCAAATGCCTATCCACAGGTGTGAACAAAAATCATCAGCGGCATCTGGATTCTGCGATATTTCAATCCAAAGGTATTCGCATGATTTTTCACGCAATTGCATTTGACTTGCTTTGGATGGTGATATCTCCGCAACCAAGCCCCGCAAGTATCTGCGGCTGCCAGTTCTCGAAAGGGATTACTCAGACATTTCGATTGGTGTACAATTTGTTGTATAATTCTTGACATCACTTTTTTCGACATTTTTGAAAAAAAATCAAGTCTAACCCCTTGGGAAAAAAAATTACATTTTCAACAATGTTCCCCAAACCCATTGATATGTACATCAAAACAAAGGCCTGTCTAATACCTATCCACAGGAGTGAACAAAAATCATCAGCGGCATCTGGTTTCTGAGATATTTCAATCCAACATTATTCGCATGATTTTTCACGCAACTGCATTTGACTTGCTTTGCATGGCAATATCTCCCCAACCAAGCTCCGCAAAGAGCTGCGGCTGCCAATGCTCGAAAGGGATTGCGCAGGCCTTTCCATTGGTGCACAATTTATTTTACAATTCTTGACATCAATTTTTTCGACATTTTTGAAAAATTCAATACTAACCCCTTGGGAAAAAAAATTACATTTTCAACAATGTTCCCCAAACTCATCAATATGTACATCAAAACAAAGGCCTGTCAAATACTTATCCACAGCTGTGAACAAAAATCATCAGCGGCATCTGGTTGCTGATATATTTCAATCCAAAGTTATTCGCATGATTTTTCACGCAATTGCATTTGACTTGCTTTGGATGGCAATATCTCCGCAACCAAGCCCCGCAAGGAGCTACGGCTGCCAGTTCTCGAAAGGGATTGCACAGACACGATTGGTGTACAATTTTTCGACATTTTTGAAAAAAATCAAGGCTAACCCCTTGGGGAAAAAAATTGACTTGCTTTGGATGGCAATATCTCCGCAACCAAGCCCCGCAAGGAGCTACGGCTGCCAGTTCTCGAAAGGGATTGCACAGACACGATTGGTGTACAATTTTTCGACATTTTTGAAAAAAATCAAGGCTAACCCCTTGGGGAAAAAAATTACATTTTCAACAATGTTCCCCAAACGCATCGATATGTACATCAAAACAAAGGCCTGTCAAATACCTATCCACAGCTGTGAACAAAAATCATCAGCGGCATCTGGTTGCTGAGATATTTCAATCCAAAGTTATTCTCAAGATTTTTCACGCAAGTGCATTTGACTTGCTTTGGATGGTGATATCTCCGCAACCAAGCTCCGCAAAGAGCTGCGGCTGCCAGTTCTCGAAAGGGATTGCACAGACATTTCGATTGGTGTACAATTTGTTGTATAATTCTTGACATGACTTTTTTCGACATTTTTGAAAAAAATCAAGGCTAACCCCTTGGGAAAAAAATTACATTTTCAACAATGTTCCCCAAACCCATCGATATGTACACCAAAACAAAGGCCTGTCAAATACCTATCCACAGCTGTGAACAAAAATCATCAGCGGCATCTGGTTGCTGAGATATTTCAATCCAAAATTATTCGCATGATTTTTCACGCAATTGCATTTGACTTGCTTTGGATGGTGATATCTCGACAACCAAGCCCCGCAAGGAGCTGCGGCTGCCAGTTCTCGAAAGGGATTGCACAGACATTTCGATTGGTGTACAATTTGTTGTATAATTCTTGACATCACTTTTTTCGACATTTTTGAAAAAAATCATGGCTAACCCCTTGGGAAAAAAAATTACATTTTCAACAATGTTCCCCAAACCCATCGATATGTACATCAAACCAAAGGCCTGTCTAATACCTATCCAAAGCTGTGAACAAAAATCATCAGCGGCATCTGGTTTCTGAGATATTTCAATCCAAAATTATTCGCATGATTTTTCACGCAATTGCATTTGACTTGCTTTGGATGGCAATATCTCCGCAACCAAGCTCCGCAAAGAGCTGCGGCTGCCAGTTCTCGAAAGGGATTGCACAGACATTTCAATTGGTGTACAATTTTTGTATAATTCTTGACATCACTTTTTTCGACATTTTTGAAAAAAATCATGGCTAACCCCTTGCGAAAAAAAAATTGCATTTTCAACAATGTTCCCCAAACCCATCGATATGTACATCAAAACAAATGCCTGTCAAATACCTATCCACAGCTGTGAACAAAAATCATCAGCGGCATCTGGTTGCTGAGATATTTCAATCCAAAATTATTCGCATGATTTTTCACGCAATTGCATTCGACTTGCTTTTGATGGCAATATCTCCGCAACCAAGCTCCGCAAAGAGCTGCTGCTGCCAATGCTATAAAGGGCTTGCACAGGCCTTTCCATTGGTGTACAATTTATTGTACAATTCTTGACATCAATTTTTTCGACATTTTTGAAAAAATTCAAGGCTAACCCCTTGGGAAAAAAATTACATTTTCAACAATGTTCCCCAAACCCATCGATATGTACATCAAAACAAAGGCCTGTCTAATACCTATCCTCAGCTGCGAACAAAAATCATCAGCGGCATCTGGTTGCTGAGATATTTCAATCCAAAATTATTCGCATGATTTTTCACGCAATTGCATTTGACTTGCTTTTGATGGCAATATATCCCCAACCAAGTTCCGCAAAAAGCTGCGGCTGCCAGTACTCGAAAAGGATTGCACAGACATTTCGATTGGTGTACAATTTGTTGTATAATTCTTGACATCACTTTTTTCGACATTTTTGAAAAAAATCAAGGCTAACCCCTTGCGAAAAAAAACTACATTTTCAACAATGTTCCCCAAACCCATCGATATGTACATCAAAACAAAGGCCTGTCTAATACCTATCCACAGCTGTGAACAAAAATCATCAGTGGCATCTGATTGCTGAGATATTTCAATCCAAAATTATTCGCATGATTTTTCACGCAACTGCATTTGCATTGCTTTGGATGGTGATATCTCCGCAACCAAGCCCCGCCAAGAGCTGCGGCTGCCAGTGCTGGAAAAAGATTACACAGGCCTTTCCATTGGTGCACAATTTATTGAACAATTCTTGACATCAATTTTTTCGACATTTTTGAAAAAATTCAAGGCTAACCCCTTGCGAAAAAAAATTACATTTTCAACAATGTTTCCCAAACTCAACGATATGTACATCAAACCAAAGGCCTGTCTAATACCTATCCACAGCTGCGAACAAAAATCATCATCGGCATCTGGTTGCTGAGATATTTCAATCCAAAATTATTCGCATGATTTTTCACGCAATTGCATTTGACTTGCTTTTGATGGCAATATATCCCCAACCAAGTTCCGCAAAAAGCTGCGGCTGCCAGTACTCGAAAGGGATTGCACAGACATTTCGATTGGTGTACAATTTGTTGTATAATTCTTGACATCACTTTTTTCGACATTTTTGAAAAAAAATCAAGGCTAACCCCTTGCGAAAAAAAAATTACATTTTCAACAATGTTCCCCAAACCCATCGATATGTACATCAAAACAAAGGCCTGTCAAATGCCTATCCACAGGTGTGAACAAAAATCATCAGCGGCATCTGGATTCTGCGATATTTCAATCCAAAGGTATTCGCATGATTTTTCACGCAATTGCATTTGACTTGCTTTGGATGGTGATATCTCCGCAACCAAGCCCCGCAAGTATCTGCGGCTGCCAGTTCTCGAAAGGGATTACTCAGACATTTCGATTGGTGTACAATTTGTTGTATAATTCTTGACATCACTTTTTTCGACATTTTTGAAAAAAAATCAAGTCTAACCCCTTGGGAAAAAAAATTACATTTTCAACAATGTTCCCCAAACCCATTGATATGTACATCAAAACAAAGGCCTGTCTAATACCTATCCACAGGAGTGAACAAAAATCATCAGCGGCATCTGGTTTCTGAGATATTTCAATCCAACATTATTCGCATGATTTTTCACGCAACTGCATTTGACTTGCTTTGCATGGCAATATCTCCCCAACCAAGCTCCGCAAATAGCTGCGGCTGCCAATGCTCGAAAGGGATTGCGCAGGCCTTTCCATTGGTGCACAATTTATTTTACAATTCTTGACATCAATTTTTTCGACATTTTTGAAAAATTCAATACTAACCCCTTGGGAAAAAAAATTACATTTTCAACAATGTTCCCCAAACTCATCAATATGTACATCAAAACAAAGGCCTGTCAAATACTTATCCACAGCTGTGAACAAAAATCATCAGCGGCATCTGGTTGCTGAGATATTTCAATCCAAAGTTATTCGCATGATTTTTCACGCAATTGCATTTGACTTGCTTTGGATGGCAATATCTCCGCAACCAAGCCCCGCAAGGAGCTACGGCTGCCAGTTCTCGAAAGGGATTGCACAGACACGATTGGTGTACAATTTTTCGACATTTTTGAAAAAAATCAAGGCTAACCCCTTGGGGAAAAAAATTACATTTTCAACAATGTTCCCCAAACGCATCGATATGTACATCAAAACAAAGGCCTGTCAAATACCTATCCACAGCTGTGAACAAAAATCATCAGCGGCATCTGGTTGCTGAGATATTTCAATTCAAAGTTATTCTCAAGATTTTTCACGCAAGTGCATTTGACTTGCTTTGGATGGTGATATCTCCGCAACCAAGCTCCGCAAAGAGCTGCGGCTGCCAGTTCTCGAAAGGGATTGCACAGACATTTCGATTGGTGTACAATTTGTTGTATAATTCTTGACATGACTTTTTTCGACATTTTTGAAAAAAATCAAGGCTAACCCCTTGGGAAAAAAATTACATTTTCAACAATGTTCCCCAAACCCATCGATATGTACACCAAAACAAAGGCCTGTCAAATACCTATCCACAGCTGTGAACAAAAATCATCAGCGGCATCTGGTTGCTGAGATATTTCAATCCAAAATTATTCGCATGATTTTTCACGCAATTGCATTTGACTTGCTTTGGATGGTGATATCTCCACAACCAAGCCCCGCAAGGAGCTGCGGCTGCCAGTTCTCGAAAGGGATTGCACAGACATTTCGATTGGTGTACAATTTGTTGTATAATTCTTGACATCACTTTTTTCGACATTTTTGAAAAAAATCATGGCTAACCCCTTGGGAAAAAAAATTACATTTTCAACAATGTTCCCCAAACCCATCGATATGTACATCAAACCAAAGGCCTGTCTAATACCTATCCAAAGCTGTGAACAAAAATCATCAGCGGCATCTGGTTTCTGAGATATTTCAATCCAAAATTATTCGCATGATTTTTCACGCAATTGCATTTGACTTGCTTTGGATGGCAATATCTCCGCAACCAAGCTCCGCAAAGAGCTGCGGCTGCCAGTTCTCGAAAGGGATTGCACAGACATTTCGATTGGTGTACAATTTTTGTATAATTCTTGACATCACTTTTTTCGACATTTTTGAAAAAAATCATGGCTAACCCCTTCCGAAAAAAAAATTGCATTTTCAACAATGTTCCCCAAACCCATCGATATGTACATCAAAACAAATGCCTGTCAAATACCTATCCACAGCTGTGAACAAAAATCATCAGCGGCATCTGGTTGCTGAGATATTTCAATCCAAAATTATTCGCATGATTTTTCACGCAATTGCATTCGACTTGCTTTTGATGGCAATATCTCCGCAACCAAGCTCCGCAAAGAGCTGCTGCTGCCAATGCTATAAAGGGCTTGCACAGGCCTTTCCATTGGTGTACAATTTATTGTACAATTCTTGACATCAATTTTTTCGACATTTTTGAAAAAATTCAAGGCTAACCCCTTGGGAAAAAAATTACATTTTCAACAATGTTCCCCAAACCCATCGATATGTACATCAAAACAAAGGCCTGTCAAATGCCTATCCACAGGTGTGAACAAAAATCATCAGCGGCATCTGGATTCTGCGATATTTCAATCCAAAGGTATTCGCATGATTTTTCACGCAATTGCATTTGACTTGCTTTGGATGGTGATATCTCCGCAACCAAGCCCCGCAAGTATCTGCGGCTGCCAGTTCTCGAAAGGGATTACTCAGACATTTCGATTGGTGTACAATTTGTTGTATAATTCTTGACATCACTTTTTTCGACATTTTTGAAAAAAAATCAAGTCTAACCCCTTGGGAAAAAAAATTACATTTTCAACAATGTTCCCCAAACCCATTGATATGTACATCAAAACAAAGGCCTGTCTAATACCTATCCACAGGAGTGAACAAAAATCATCAGCGGCATCTGGTTTCTGAGATATTTCAATCCAACATTATTCGCATGATTTTTCACGCAACTGCATTTGACTTGCTTTGCATGGCAATATCTCCCCAACCAAGCTCCGCAAAGAGCTGCGGCTGCCAATGCTCGAAAGGGATTGCGCAGGCCTTTCCATTGGTGCACAATTTATTTTACAATTCTTGACATCAATTTTTTCGACATTTTTGAAAAATTCAATACTAACCCCTTGGGAAAAAAAATTACATTTTCAACAATGTTCCCCAAACTCATCAATATGTACATCAAAACAAAGGCCTGTCAAATACTTATCCACAGCTGTGAACAAAAATCATCAGCGGCATCTGGTTGCTGAGATATTTCAATCCAAAGTTATTCGCATGATTTTTCACGCAATTGCATTTGACTTGCTTTGGATGGCAATATCTCCGCAACCAAGCCCCGCAAGGAGCTACGGCTGCCAGTTCTCGAAAGGGATTGCACAGACACGATTGGTGTACAATTTTTCGACATTTTTGAAAAAAATCAAGGCTAACCCCTTGGGGAAAAAAATTACATTTTCAACAATGTTCCCCAAACGCATCGATATGTACATCAAAACAAAGGCCTGTCAAATACCTATCCACAGCTGTGAACAAAAATCATCAGCGGCATCTGGTTGCTGAGATATTTCAATCCAAAGTTATTCTCAAGATTTTTCACGCAAGTGCATTTGACTTGCTTTGGATGGTGATATCTCCGCAACCAAGCTCCGCAAAGAGCTGCGGCTGCCAGTTCTCGAAAGGGATTGCACAGACATTTCGATTGGTGTACAATTTGTTGTATAATTCTTGACATGACTCTTTTCGACATTTTTGAAAAAAATCAAGGCTAACCCCTTGGGAAAAAAATTACATTTTCAACAATGTTCCCCAAACCCATCGATATGTACACCAAAACAAAGGCCTGTCAAATACCTATCCACAGCTGTGAACAAAAATCATCAGCGGCATCTGGTTGCTGAGATATTTCAATCCAAAATTATTCGCATGATTTTTCACGCAATTGCATTTAACTTGCTTTGGATGGTGATATCTCCACAACCAAGCCCCGCAAGGAGCTGCGGCTGCCAGTTCTCGAAAGGGATTGCACAGACATTTCGATTGGTGTACAATTTGTTGTATAATTCTTGACATCACTTTTTTCGACATTTTTGAAAAAAATCATGGCTAACCCCTTGGGAAAAAAAATTACATTTTCAACAATGTTCCCCAAACCCATCGATATGTACATCAAACCAAAGGCCTGTCTAATACCTATCCAAAGCTGTGAACAAAAATCATCAGCGGCATCTGGTTTCTGAGATATTTCAATCCAAAATTATTCGCATGATTTTTCACGCAATTGCATTTGACTTGCTTTGGATGGCAATATCTCCGCAACCAAGCTCCGCAAAGAGCTGCGGCTGCCAGTTCTCGAAAGGGATTGCACAGACATTTCGATTGGTGTACAATTTTTGTATAATTCTTGACATCACTTTTTTCGACATTTTTGAAAAAAATCATGGCTAACCCCTTGCGAAAAAAAAATTGCATTTTCAACAATGTTCCCCAAACCCATCGATATGTACATCAAAACAAATGCCTGTCAAATACCTATCCACAGCTGTGAACAAAAATCATCAGCGGCATCTGGTTGCTGAGATATTTCAATCCAAAATTATTCGCATGATTTTTCACGCAATTGCATTCGACTTGCTTTTGATGGCAATATCTCCGCAACCAAGCTCCGCAAAGAGCTGCTGCTGCCAATGCTATAAAGGGCTTGCACAGGCCTTTCCATTGGTGTACAATTTATTGTACAATTCTTGACATCAATTTTTTCGACATTTTTGAAAAAATTCAAGGCTAACCCCTTGGGAAAAAAATTACATTTTCAACAATGTTCCCCAAACCCATCGATATGTACATCAAAACAAAGGCCTGTCTAATACCTATCCTCAGCTGCGAACAAAAATCATCAGCGGCATCTGGTTGCTGAGATATTTCAATCCAAAATTATTCGCATGATTTTTCACGCAATTGCATTTGACTTGCTTTTGATGGCAATATATCCCCAACCAAGTTCCGCAAAAAGCTGCGGCTGCCAGTACTCGAAAAGGATTGCACAGACATTTCGATTGGTGTACAATTTGTTGTATAATTCTTGACATCACTTTTTTCGACATTTTTGAAAAAAATCAAGGCTAACCCCTTGCGAAAAAAAACTACATTTTCAACAATGTTCCCCAAACCCATCGATATGTACATCAAAACAAAGGCCTGTCTAATACCTATCCACAGCTGTGAACAAAAATCATCAGTGGCATCTGATTGCTGAGATATTTCAATCCAAAATTATTCGCATGATTTTTCACGCAACTGCATTTGCATTGCTTTGGATGGTGATATCTCCGCAACCAAGCCCCGCCAAGAGCTGCGGCTGCCAGTGCTGGAAAAAGATTACACAGGCCTTTCCATTGGTGCACAATTTATTGAACAATTCTTGACATCAATTTTTTCGACATTTTTGAAAAAATTCAAGGCTAACCCCTTGCGAAAAAAAATTACATTTTCAACAATGTTTCCCAAACTCAACGATATGTACATCAAACCAAAGGCCTGTCTAATACCTATCCACAGCTGCGAACAAAAATCATCATCGGCATCTGGTTGCTGAGATATTTCAATCCAAAATTATTCGCATGATTTTTCACGCAATTGCATTTGACTTGCTTTTGATGGCAATATATCCCCAACCAAGCCCCGCAAGGAGCTACGGCTGCCAGTTCTCGAAAGGGATTGCACAGACACGATTGGTGTACAATTTTTCGACATTTTTGAAAAAAATCAAGGCTAACCCCTTGGGGAAAAAAATTACATTTTCAACAATGTTCCCCAAACGCATCGATATGTACATCAAAACAAAGGCCTGTCAAATACCTATCCACAGCTGTGAACAAAAATCATCAGCGGCATCTGGTTGCTGAGATATTTCAATCCAAAGTTATTCTCAAGATTTTTCACGCAAGTGCATTTGACTTGCTTTGGATGGTGATATCTCCGCAACCAAGCTCCGCAAAGAGCTGCGGCTGCCAGTTCTCGAAAGGGATTGCACAGACATTTCGATTGGTGTACAATTTGTTGTATAATTCTTGACATGACTTTTTTCGACATTTTTGAAAAAAATCAAGGCTAACCCCTTGGGAAAAAAATTACATTTTCAACAATGTTCCCCAAACCCATCGATATGTACACCAAAACAAAGGCCTGTCAAATACCTATCCACAGCTGTGAACAAAAATCATCAGCGGCATCTGGTTGCTGAGATATTTCAATCCAAAATTATTCGCATGATTTTTCACGCAATTGCATTTGACTTGCTTTGGATGGTGATATCTCCACAACCAAGCCCCGCAAGGAGCTGCGGCTGCCAGTTCTCGAAAGGGATTGCACAGACATTTCGATTGGTGTACAATTTGTTGTATAATTCTTGACATCACTTTTTTCGACATTTTTGAAAAAAATCATGGCTAACCCCTTGGGAAAAAAAATTACATTTTCAACAATGTTCCCCAAACCCATCGATATGTACATCAAACCAAAGGCCTGTCTAATACCTATCCAAAGCTGTGAACAAAAATCATCAGCGGCATCTGGTTTCTGAGATATTTCAATCCAAAATTATTCGCATGATTTTTCACGCAATTGCATTTGACTTGCTTTGGATGGCAATATCTCCGCAACCAAGCTCCGCAAAGAGCTGCGGCTGCCAGTTCTCGAAAGGGATTGCACAGACATTTCGATTGGTGTACAATTTTTGTATAATTCTTGACATCACTTTTTTCGACATTTTTGAAAAAAATCATGGCTAACCCCTTGCGAAAAAAAAATTGCATTTTCAACAATGTTCCCCAAACCCATCGATATGTACATCAAAACAAATGCCTGTCAAATACCTATCCACAGCTGTGAACAAAAATCATCAGCGGCATCTGGTTGCTGAGATATTTCAATCCAAAATTATTCGCATGATTTTTCACGCAATTGCATTCGACTTGCTTTTGATGGCAATATCTCCGCAACCAAGCTCCGCAAAGAGCTGCTGCTGCCAATGCTATAAAGGGCTTGCACAGGCCTTTCCATTGGTGTACAATTTATTGTACAATTCTTGACATCAATTTTTTCGACATTTTTGAAAAAATTCAAGGCTAACCCCTTGGGAAAAAAATTACATTTTCAACAATGTTCCCCAAACCCATCGATATGTACATCAAAACAAAGGCCTGTCTAATACCTATCCTCAGCTGCGAACAAAAATCATCAGCGGCATCTGGTTGCTGAGATATTTCAATCCAAAATTATTCGCATGATTTTTCACGCAATTGCATTTGACTTGCTTTTGATGGCAATATATCCCCAACCAAGTTCCGCAAAAAGCTGCGGCTGCCAGTACTCGAAAAGGATTGCACAGACATTTCGATTGGTGTACAATTTGTTGTATAATTCTTGACATCACTTTTTTCGACATTTTTGAAAAAAATCAAGGCTAACCCCTTGCGAAAAAAAACTACATTTTCAACAATGTTCCCCAAACCCATCGATATGTACATCAAAACAAAGGCCTGTCTAATACCTATCCACAGCTGTGAACAAAAATCATCAGTGGCATCTGATTGCTGAGATATTTCAATCCAAAATTATTCGCATGATTTTTCACGCAACTGCATTTGCATTGCTTTGGATGGTGATATCTCCGCAACCAAGCCCCGCCAAGAGCTGCGGCTGCCAGTGCTGGAAAAAGATTACACAGGCCTTTCCATTGGTGCACAATTTATTGAACAATTCTTGACATCAATTTTTTCGACATTTTTGAAAAAATTCAAGGCTAACCCCTTGCGAAAAAAAATTACATTTTCAACAATGTTTCCCAAACTCAACGATATGTACATCAAACCAAAGGCCTGTCTAATACCTATCCACAGCTGCGAACAAAAATCATCATCGGCATCTGGTTGCTGAGATATTTCAATCCAAAATTATTCGCATGATTTTTCACGCAACTGCATTTGACTTGCTTTGGGTGGCAATATCTCCGCAACCAAGTTCCGCAAAGAGCTGCGGCTGCCAATGCTCGAAAGGGATTGCACAGGCCTTTCCATTGGTGTACAATTTGTTGTACAATTCTTGACATCAATTTTTTCGACATTTTTGAAAAAATTCAAGGCTAACAACCCCTTGCGAAAAAAAAATACATTTTCAACAATGTTCCCCAAACCCATCAATATGTACATCAAAACAAAGGCCTGTCAAATACCTATCCACAGCTGTAAACAAAAATCATCAGCGGCATCTTGTTGCTGAGATATTTCAATCCAAAATTATTCGCATGATTTTTCACGCAATTGCATTTGACTTGCTTTGGATGGCAATATCTCCGCAACCAAGCTCCGCAAAGAGCTGCGGCTGCCAGTTCTCGAAAGGGATTGCACAGACATTTCGATTGGTGTACAATTTGTTGTATAATTCTTGACATCACTTTTTTCGACATTTTTGAAAAAAATCATGGCTAACCCCTTGCGAAAAAAAAATTGCATTTTCAACAATGTTCCCCAAACCCATCGATATGTACATCAAAACAAATGCCTGTCAAATACCTATCCACAGCTGTGAACAAAAATCATCAGCGGCATCTGGTTGCTGAGATATTTCAATCCAAAATTATTCGCATGATTTTTCACGCAATTGCATTCGACTTGCTTTTGATGGCAATATCTCCGCAACCAAGCTCCGCAAAGAGCTGCTGCTGCCAATGCTATAAAGGGCTTGCACAGGCCTTTCCATTGGTGTACAATTTATTGTACAATTCTTGACATCAATTTTTTCGACATTTTTGAAAAAATTCAAGGCTAACCCCTTGGGAAAAAAATTACATTTTCAACAATGTTCCCCAAACCCATCGATATGTACATCAAAACAAAGGCCTGTCTAATACCTATCCTCAGCTGCGAACAAAAATCATCAGCGGCATCTGGTTGCTGAGATATTTCAATCCAAAATTATTCGCATGATTTTTCACGCAATTGCATTTGACTTGCTTTTGATGGCAATATATCCCCAACCAAGTTCCGCAAAAAGCTGCGGCTGCCAGTACTCGAAAAGGATTGCACAGACATTTCGATTGGTGTACAATTTGTTGTATAATTCTTGACATCACTTTTTTCGACAGTTTTGAAAAAAATGGAAAAAAACTACATTTTCAACAATGTTCCCCAAACCCATCGATATGTACATCAAAACAAAGGCCTGTCTAATACCTATCCAAAGGTGTGAACAAAAATCATCAGCGGCATCTGGTTGCTGAGATATTTCAATCCAAAATTATTCGCATGATTTTTCACGCAACTGCATTTGCATTGCTTTGGATGGTGATATCTCCGCAAACAAGCCCCGCCAAGAGCTGCGGCTGCCAGTGCTGGAAAGGGATTACACAGGCCTTTCCATTGGTGCACAATTTATTGTACAATTCTTGACATCAATTTTTTCGACATTTTTGAAAAAATTTAAGGCTAACCCCTTGCGAAAAAAATTACATTTTCAACAATGTTCCCCAAACCCATCTATATGTACATCAAAACAAAGGCCTATCAAATACCTATCCACAGCTGTGAACAAAAATCATCAGTGGCATCTGATTGCTGAGATATTTCAATCCAAAATTATTCGCATGATTTTTCACGCAACTGCATTTGCATTGCTTTGGATGGTGATATCTCCGCAACCAAGCCCCGCCAAGAGCTGCGGCTGCCAGTGCTGGAAAAAGATTACACAGGCCTTTCCATTGGTGCACAATTTATTGAACAATTCTTGACATCAATTTTTTCGACATTTTTGAAAAAATTCAAGGCTAACCCCTTGCGAAAAAAAATTACATTTTCAACAATGTTTCCCAAACTCAACGATATGTACATCAAAACAAAGGCCTGTCTAATACCTATCCACAGCTGCGAACAAAAATCATCATCGGCATCTGGTTGCTGAGATATTTCAATCCAAAATTATTCGCATGATTTTTCACGCAACTGCATTTGACTTGCTTTGGGTGGCAATATCTCCGCAACCAAGTTCCGCAAAGAGCTGCGGCTGCCAATGCTCGAAAGGGATTGCACAGGCCTTTCCATTGGTGTACAATTTGTTGTACAATTCTTGACATCAATTTTTTCGACATTTTTGAAAAAATTCAAGGCTAACAACCCCTTGCGAAAAAAAAAATACATTTTCAACAATGTTCCCCAAACCCATCAATATGTACATCAAAACAAAGGCCTGTCAAATACCTATCCACAGCTGTAAACAAAAATCATCAGCGGCATCTTGTTGCTGAGATATTTCAATCCAAAATTATTCGCATGATTTTTCACGCAACTGCATTTGCATTGCTTTGGATGGTGATATCTCCGCAACCAAGCCCCGCCAAGAGCTGCGGCTGCCAGTGCTGGAAAGGGATTACACAGGCCTTTCCCTTGGTGCACAATTTATTGTACAATTCTTGACATCAATTTTTTCGACATTTTTGAAAAAATTCAAGGCTACGAAAAAAATTACATTTTCAACAATGTTCCCCAAACCCATCGATATGTACATCAAAACAAAGGCCTATCAAATACCTATCCACAGCTGTGAACAAAAATCATCAGTGGCATCTGATTGCTGAGATATTTCAATCCAAAATTATTCGCATGATTTTTCACGCAACTGCATTTGACTTGCTCTGGATGGTGATATCTCCACAACCAAGCCCCAGCAAGAGCTGCGGCTGCGAGTGCTGGAAAGGGATTACACAGGAATTTTCATTGGTGCACAATTTATTGTACAATTCTTGACATCAATATTTTCGACATTTTTGAAAAAATTCAAGGCTAACCCCTTGCGAAAAAAAAATTACATTTGGTTGCTGAGACATTTCAATCCAAAATTATTCGCATGATTTTTCACGCAACTGCATTTGCATTGCTTTGGATGGTGATATCTCCGCAACCAAGCCCCGCCAAGAGCTGCGGCTGCCAGAGCTGGAAAGGGATTGCACAGGCCTTTCCATTGGTGTACAATTTGTTGTACAATTCTTCACATCAATTTTTTCGACATTTTTGAAAAAATTCAAGGCTAACCCCTTGCGAAAAAAATTACATTTTCAACAATGTTCCCCAAACCCATCGATATGTACATCAAAACAAAGGCCTGTCTATTACGTATCCACACCTGCTAACAAAAATCATCAGCGGTATCTGGTTGCTGAGATATTTCAATCCAAAATTAAACGCATGATTTTTCACGCAACGGCATTTGACTTGCTTTGGATGGCAATATCTCCGCAACCAAGCTCCGCAAAGAGCTGCGGCTGCCAAAACTCGAAAGGGATTGCACAGGCCCTTCCATTGGTGTACAATTTATTGTACAATTCTTGACATCAATTTTTTCGACATTTTTGAAAAAAATAAAGGCTAACCCCTTGGGAAAAAAATTACATTTTCAACAGTATTCCCCAAACCCATCGATATGTACATCAAAACAAAGGCCTATCAAATACCTATCCACAGCTGTGAACAAAAATCATCAGTGGCATCTGATTGCTGAGATATTTCAATCCAAAATTATTCGCATGATTTTTCACGCAACTGCATTTGCATTGCTTTGGATGGTGATATCTCCGCAACCAAGCCCCGCCAAGAGCTGCGGCTGCCAGTGCTGGAAAAAGATTACACAGGCCTTTCCATTGGTGCACAATTTATTGAACAATTCTTGACATCAATTTTTTCGACATTTTTGAAAAAATTCAAGGCTAACCCCTTGCGAAAAAAAATTACATTTTCAACAATGTTTCCCAAACTCAACGATATGTACATCAAAACAAAGGCCTGTCTAATACCTATCCACAGCTGCGAACAAAAATCATCATCGGCATCTGGTTGCTGAGATATTTCAATCCAAAATTATTCGCATGATTTTTCACGCAACTGCATTTGACTTGCTTTGGGTGGCAATATCTCCGCAACCAAGTTCCGCAAAGAGCTGCGGCTGCCAATGCTCGAAAGGGATTGCACAGGCCTTTCCATTGGTGTACAATTTGTTGTACAATTCTTGACATCAATTTTTTCGACATTTTTGAAAAAATTCAAGGCTAACAACCCCTTGCGAAAAAAAAATACATTTTCAACAATGTTCCCCAAACCCATCAATATGTACATCAAAACAAAGGCCTGTCAAATACCTATCCACAGCTGTAAACAAAAATCATCAGCGGCATCTTGTTGCTGAGATATTTCAATCCAAAATTATTCTCATGATTTTTCACGCAACTGCATTTGCATTGCTTTGGATGGTGATATCTCCGCAACCAAGCCCCGCCAAGAGCTGCGGCTGCCAGTGCTGGAAAGGGATTACACAGGCCTTTCCCTTGGTGCACAATTTATTGTACAATTCTTGACATCAATTTTTTCGACATTTTTGAAAAAATTCAAGGCTAACCCCTTGCGAAAAAAATTACATTTTCAACAATGTTCCCCAAACCCATCGATATGTACATCAAAACAAAGGCCTATCAAATACCTATCCACAGCTGTGAACAAAAATCATCAGTGGCATCTGATTGCTGAGATATTTCAATCCAAAATTATTCGCATGATTTTTCACGCAACTGCATTTGACTTGCTCTGGATGGTGATATCTCCACAACCAAGCCCCAGCAAGAGCTGCGGCTGCGAGTGCTGGAAAGGGATTACACAGGAATTTTCATTGGTGCACAATTTATTGTACAATTCTTGACATCAATATTTTCGACATTTTTGAAAAAATTCAAGGCTAACCCCTTGCGAAAAAAAAATTACATTTGGTTGCTGAGACATTTCAATCCAAAATTATTCGCATGATTTTTCACGCAACTGCATTTGCATTGCTTTGGATGGTGATATCTCCGCAACCAAGCCCCGCCAAGAGCTGCGGCTGCCAGAGCTGGAAAGGGATTGCACAGGCCTTTCCATTGGTGTACAATTTGTTGTACAATTCTTCACATCAATTTTTTCGACATTTTTGAAAAAATTCAAGGCTAACCCCTTGCGAAAAAAATTACATTTTCAACAATGTTCCCCAAACCCATCGATATGTACATCAAAACAAAGGCCTGTCTATTACGTATCCACACCTGCTAACAAAAATCATCAGCGGTATCTGGTTGCTGAGATATTTCAATCCAAAATTAAACGCATGATTTTTCACGCAACGGCATTTGACTTGCTTTGGATGGCAATATCTCCGCAACCAAGCTCCGCAAAGAGCTGCGGCTGCCAAAACTCGAAAGGGATTGCACAGGCCCTTCCATTGGTGTACAATTTATTGTACAATTCTTGACATCAATTTTTTCGACATTTTTGAAAAAAATAAAGGCTAACCCCTTGGGAAAAAAATTACATTTTCAACAGTATTCCCCAAACCCATCGATATGTACATCAAAACAAAGGCCTATCAAATACCTATCCACAGCTGTGAACAAAAATCATCAGTGGCATCTGGTTGCTGAGATATTTCAATCCAAAATTATTCGCATGATTTTTTACGCAACTGCATTTGACTTGCTTTGGATGGTAATATCTCCTCAACCAAGCCCCAGCAAGAGCTGCGGCTGCGAGTGCTGGAAAGGGATTACACAGGCCTTTTCATTGGTGCACAATTTATTGTACAATTCTTGACATCAATTTTTTCGACATTTTTGAAAAAATTCGAGGCTAACCCCTTGCGAAAAAAATTACATTTTCAACAATGTTCCCCAAACCCATCGATATGTACAACAAAACAAAGGCCTGTCAAATACCTATCCACATCTGTGAACAAAAATCATCAGCGGCTTCTGGTTTCTGAGATATTTCAATCCAAAATTATTCGCATGATTTTTCACGCAACTGCATTTGACTTGCTTTGGATGGCAATATCTCCGCAACCAAGCCCCGCCAAGAGCTGCGGCTGCCAGTGCTGGAAAAAGATTACACAGGCCTTTCCATTGGTGCACAATTTATTGAACAATTCTTGACATCAATTTTTTCGACATTTTTGAAAAAATTCAAGGCTAACCCTTGCGAAAAAAAATTACATTTTCAACTGTGTTCCCCAAACTCAACGATATGTACATCAAAACAAAGGCCTGTCTAATACCTATCCACAGCTGCGAACAAAAATCATCAGCGGCATCTGGTTGCTGAGATATTTCAATCCAAAATTATTCGCATGATTTTTCACGCAACTGCATTTGACTTGCTTTGGGTGGCAATATCTCCGCAACCAAGTTCCGGAAAGAGCTGCGGCTGCCAATGCTCGAAAGGGATTGCACAGGCCTTTCTATTGGTGTACAATTTGTTGTACAATTCTTGACATCAATTTTTTCGACATTTTTGAAAAAAATCAAGGCTTACTTGCGAAAAAAAAATTACATTTTCAACAATGTTCCCCAAACCCATCGATATGTACATCAAAACAAAGGCCTGTCTAATACCTATCCACAGCTGCGAACAAAAATCATCAGCGGCATCTGGTTTCTGAAATATTTCAATCCAAAATTATTCGCATGATTTTTCACGCAACTGCATTTCACTTGCTTTGGATGGCAATATCTCCGCAACCAAGCCCCGCCAAGAGCTGCGGCTGCCAGTGCTAGAAAAAGATTACACAGGCCTTTCCATTGGTGCACAACTTATTGAACAATTCTTGACATCAATTTTTTCGACATTTTTGAAAAAATTCAAGGCTAACCCCTTGCGAAAAAAAATTACATTTTTAACAATGTTTCCCAAGCTCAACGATATGTACATCAAAACAAAGGCCTGTCTAATACCTATCCACAGCTGCAAACAAAAATCATCAGCGGCATCTGGTTGCTGAGATATTTCAATCCAAAATTATTCGCATGATTTTTCACGCAACTGCATTTGACTTGCTTTGGGTGGCAATATCTCCGCAACTAAGTTCCGCAAAGAGCTGCGGCTACCAGTTCTCGAAAGGGATTGCACAGACCTTTCGATTGGTGCACAATTTATTGTACAATTCTTGACATCAATTTTTTCGACATTTTTGAAAAAATTCAAGGCTAACCCCTTGCGAAAAAAAATTGCATTTTCAACAATGTTCCCCAAACCCATCGATTTGTACATCAAAACAAAGGCCTGTCTTATACCTATCCACAGCTACGAACAAAAATCATCTGCGGCATCTGGTTGCTGAAATATTTCAATCCAAAATTATTCGCATGATTTTTCACGCAACTGCATTTGACTTGCTTTGGATTGTGATATATCCGCAACCAAGCCCAGCCAAGAGCTGCGGCTATCAGTACTCGAAAGGGATTGCACAGGCCGTTCCATTGGTGCAGAATTTATTGTACAATTCCTGATATCAATTTTTTCGACATTTTTGAAAAAAATCAATGCTAACCCCTTGCAAAAAAAAATTACATTTTCAACAATGTTCCCCAAACTCAACGATATGTACATCAAAACAAAGGCCTGTCTAATACCTATCAACAGCTGCGAACAAAAATCATCAGCGGCATCTGGTTGCTGAGATATTTCAATCCAAAATTATTCGCATGATTTTTCACGCAACTGCATTTGACTTGCTTTGGGTGGCAATATCTCCGCAACCAAGTTCCGCAAAGAGCTGCGGCTGCCAATGCTCGAAAGGGATTGCACAGGCCTTTCTATTGGTGTACAATTTGTTGTACAATTCTTGACATCAATTTTTTCGACATTTTTGAAAAAAATCAAGGCTAACCCCTTGCGAAAAAAAAATTACATTTTCAACAATGTTCCCCAAACCCATCGATATGTACATAAAAACAAAGGCCTGTTAAATACCTATCCACAGCTGTGCACAAAAATCATCAGCGGCATCTGGTTGCTGAGATATTTCAGTCCAAAATTATTCGCATGATTTTTCACGCAACTGCATTTGACTTGCTTTGGGTGGCAATATCTCCGCAACCAAGTTCCGCAAAGAGCTGCGGCTGCCAATGCTCGAAAGGGATTGCACAGGCCTTTCCATTGGTGCACAATTTATTGTACAATTCTTGACATCAATTTTTTCGACATTTTTGAAAAAATGCAAGGCTAACCCCTTGCGAAAAAAAATTACATTTTCAACAATGTTTCCCAAACTCAACGATATGTACATCAAAACAAAGGCCTGTCTAATACCTATCCACAGCTGGGAACAAAAATCATCAGCGGCATCTGGTTTCTGAAATATTTCAATCCAAAATTATTCGCTTGATTTTTCACGCAACTGCATTTGACTTGCTTTGGATGGCAATATCTCCGCTACCAAGCCCCGCCAAGAGCTGCGGCTGCCAGCGCTAGAAAAAGATTACACAGGCCTTTCCATTGGTGCACAACTTATTGAACAATTCTTGACATCAATTTTTTCGACATTTTTGAAAAAAATTCAAGGCTAACCCCTTGCGAAAAAAAATTATATTTTCAACAATGTTCCTCAAACCCATCGATTTGTACATCAAAACAAAGGCCTGTCTTATACCTATCCACAGCTACGAATAAAAATCATCTGCGGCATCTGGTTGCTGAGATATTTCAATCCAAAATTATTCGCATGATTTTTCACGCATGCATTTGACTTGCTTTTGATTGTGATATATCCGCAACCAAGACGCAACATTTTCAACAATGTTCCCCAAACCCATCGATATGTACATCAAAACAAAGGCCTGTCAAATACCTATCCACAGCTGTAAACAAAAATCATCAGCGGCATCTGGTTGCTGAGATATTTCAATCCAAAATTATTCGCATGATTTTTCACGCAACTGCATTTGCATTGCTTTGGATGGTGATATCTCCGCAACCAAGCCCCGCCAAGAGCTGCGGCTGCCAGTGCTGGAAAAAGATTACACAGGCCTTTCCGTTATTGTACAATTTATTGTACAATTCTTGACATCAATTTTTTCGACATTTTTGAAAAAATTCAAGGCTAACCCCTTGCGAAAAAAATTACATTTTCAACAATGTTCCCCAAACCCATCGATATGTACATCAAAACAAAGGCCTGTCTAATACCTATCCACACCTGCTAACAAAAATCATCAGCGGTATCTGGTTGCTGAGATATTTCAATCCAAAATTAAACGCATGATTTTTCACGCAACGGCATTTGACTTGCTTTGGATGGCAATATCTCCGCAACCAAGCTCCGCAAAGAGCTGCGGCTGCCAAAACTCGAAAGGGATTGCACAGGCCCTTCCATTGGTGTACAATTTATTGTACAATTCTTGACATCAATTTTTTCGACATTTTTGAAAAAAATAAAGGCTAACCCCTTGGGAAAAAAATTACATTTTCAACAGTATTCCCCAAACCCATCGATATGTACATCAAAACAAAGGCCTATCAAATACCTATCCACAGCTGTGAACAAAAATTATCAGTGGCATCTGGTTGCTGAGATATTTCAATCCAAAATTATTCGCATGATTTTTCACGCAACTGCATTTGACTTGCTTTGATTGATAATATCTCCTCAACCAAGCCCCAGCAAGAGCTGCGGCTGCGGGTGCTGGAAAGGGATTACACAGGCCTTTTCATTGGTGCACAATTTATTGAACAATTCTTGACATCAACTTTTTCGACATTTTTGAAAAAATTCAAGGCTAACCCCTTGCGAAAAAAAATTACATTTGGTTGCTGAGATATTTCAATCCAAAATTATTCGCATGATTTTTCACGCAACTGCATTTGACTTGCGTTGGGTGGCAATATCTCCGCAACCAAGTTCCGCAATGAGCTGCTGCTGCCAATGCTCGAAAGGGATTGCACAGGCCTTTCTATTGGTGTACAATTTGTTGTACAATTCTTGACATCAATTTTTTCGACATTTTTGAAAAAAATCAAGGCTAACCCCTTGCGAAAAAAAATTACATTTTCAACAATGTTCCCCAAACCCATCGATATGTACATAAAAACAAAGGCCTGTTAAATACCTATCCACAGCTGTGCACAAAAATCATCAGCGGCATCTGGTTGCTGAGATATTTCAATCCAAAATTATTCGCATGATTTTTCACGCAACTGCATTTGACTTGCTTTGGGTGGCAATATCTCCGCAACCAAGTTCCGCAAAGAGCTGCGGCTGCCAATGCTCGAAAGGGATTGCACAGGCCTTTCCATTGGTGCACAATTTATTGTACAATTCTTGACATCAATTTTTTCGAAATTTTTGAAAAAATTCAAGGCTAACCCCTTGGGGAAAAAAATTACATTTTCAACAATGTTCCCCAAACCCATCGATATGTACATCAAAACAAAGGCCTGTCAAATACTTAACCACAGATGTGAACAAAAATCATCAGCGGCATCTGGTTGCTGAGATATTTCAATCCAAAATTATTCGCATGATTTTTAACGCAACTGGATTTGACTTGCTTTGGATTGTGATATATCCGCAACCAAGCCCCGCCAAGAGCTGCGGCTATCAGTGCTCGAAAGGGATGGCACAGGCCTTTCCATTGGTGCAGAATTTATTGTACAATTCCTGCTTGCTTTGGATGGATATATTTTCGCAACCAAGTCCCGCAAGGAGCTGTGGCTGCCAGTTCTCGAAAGGGATTGCACAGACCTTTCGATTGGTGCACAATTTATTGTACAATTCTTGACATCAATTTTTTCGAAATTTTTGAAAAAATTCAAGGCTAACCCCTTGCGAAAAAAAATAACATTTTCAACAATGTTCCCCAAACCCATCGATATGTACATCAAAACAAAGGCCTGTTAAATACCTATCCACAGCTGTGCACAAAAATCATCAGCGGCATCTGGTTGCTGAGATATTTCAATCCCAAATTATTCGCATGATTTTTCACGCAACTGCATTTGACTTGCTTTGGGTGGCAATATCTCCGCAACCAAGTTCCGCAAAGAGCTGCAGCTGCCAATGCTCGAAAGGGATTGCGCAGGCCTTTCTATTGGTGTACAATTTGTTGTACAATTCTTGACATCAATTTTTTCGACATTTTTGAAAAAATTCAAGGCTAACCCCTTGCGAAAAAAAAATTACATTTTCAACAATGTTCCCCAAACCCATCGATATGTACATCAAAACAAAGGCCTGTTAAATACCTATCCACAGCTGTGCACAAAAATCATCAGCGGCATCTGGTTGCTGAGATATTTCAATCCAAATTTATTCGAATGGTTTTTCACGCAACTGCATTTGACTTGCTTTGGATTGTGATATATCCGCAACCAAGCCCCGCCAAGAGCTGCGGCTATCAGTACCCGAAAGGGATTGCACAGGCCGTTCCATTGGTGCAGAATTTATTGTACAATTGATGATATCAAATTTTTCGACATTTTTGAAAAAAATCAATGCTAACCCCTTGGGGAAAAAACTACATTTTCAACAATGTTCCCCAAACCCATCGATATGTACATCAAAACAAAGGCCTGTCAAATACTTATCCACAGATGTGAACAAAAATCATCAGCGGCATCTGGTTGCTGAGATATTTCAATCCAAAGTTAATCGCATGATTTTTCACGCAACTGCATTTGACTTGCTTTGGGTGGCAATATCTCCGCAACCAAGTTCCGCAAAGAGCTGCGGCTGCCAATGCTCGAAAGGGATTGCACAGGCCTTTCCATTGGTGCACAATTTATTGTACAATTCTTGACATCAATTTTTTCGAAATTTTTGAAAAAATTCAAGGCTAACCCCTTGGGGAAAAAAATTACATTTTCAACAATGTTCCCCAAACCCATCGATATGTACATCAAAACAAAGGCCTGTCAAATACTTAACCACAGATGTGAACAAAAATCATCAGCGGCATCTGGTTGCTGAGATATTTCAATCCAAAATTATTCGCATGATTTTTAACGCAACTGGATTTGACTTGCTTTGGATTGTGATATATCCGCAACCAAGCCCCGCCAAGAGCTGCGGCTATCAGTGCTCGAAAGGGATGGCACAGGCCTTTCCATTGGTGCAGAATTTATTGTACAATTCCTGCTTGCTTTGGATGGATATATTTTCGCAACCAAGTCCCGCAAGGAGCTGTGGCTGCCAGTTCTCGAAAGGGATTGCACAGACCTTTCGATTGGTGCACAATTTATTGTACAATTCTTGACATCAATTTTTTCGAAATTTTTGAAAAAATTCAAGGCTAACCCCTTGCGAAAAAAAATAACATTTTCAACAATGTTCCCCAAACCCATCGATATGTACATCAAAACAAAGGCCTGTTAAATACCTATCCACAGCTGTGCACAAAAATCATCAGCGGCATCTGGTTGCTGAGATATTTCAATCCCAAATTATTCGCATGATTTTTCACGCAACTGCATTTGACTTGCTTTGGGTGGCAATATCTCCGCAACCAAGTTCCGCAAAGAGCTGCAGCTGCCAATGCTCGAAAGGGATTGCGCAGGCCTTTCTATTGGTGTACAATTTGTTGTACAATTCTTGACATCAATTTTTTCGACATTTTTGAAAAAATTCAAGGCTAACCCCTTGCGAAAAAAAAATTACATTTTCAACAATGTTCCCCAAACCCATCGATATGTACATCAAAACAAAGGCCTGTTAAATACCTATCCACAGCTGTGCACAAAAATCATCAGCGGCATCTGGTTGCTGAGATATTTCAATCCAAATTTATTCGAATGGTTTTTCACGCAACTGCATTTGACTTGCTTTGGATTGTGATATATCCGCAACCAAGCCCCGCCAAGAGCTGCGGCTATCAGTACCCGAAAGGGATTGCACAGGCCGTTCCATTGGTGCAGAATTTATTGTACAATTGATGATATCAATTTTTTCGACATTTTTGAAAAAAATCAATGCTAACCCCTTGGGGAAAAAACTACATTTTCAACAATGTTCCCCAAACCCATCGATATGTACATCAAAACAAAGGCCTGTCAAATACTTATCCACAGATGTGAACAAAAATCATCAGCGGCATCTGGTTGCTGAGATATTTCAATCCAAAGTTAATCGCATGATTTTTCACGCAATTGCATTTGACTTGCTTTGGATGGCAATACCTCCGCAACTAAGCCCCGCAAGGAGCTGAGGCTGCCAGTTCTCGAAAGGGATTGCACAGACCTTTCGATTGGTGCACAATTTATTGTACAATTCTTGACATCATTTTTTTCGACATTTTTGAAAAAATTCAAGGCTAACCCCTTGCCAAAAAAAAATTACATTTTCAACAATGTTCCCCAAACTCAACGATATGTACATCAAAACAAAGGTTTGTCTAATACCTATCCACAGCTGCGAACAAAAATCATCAGCGGCATCTGGTTGCTGAGATATTTCAATCCAAAATTATTCGCATGATTTTTAACGCAACTGGATTTGACTTGCTTTGGATTGTGATATATCCGCAACCAAGCCCCGCCAAGAGCTGCGGCTATCAGTGCTCGAAAGGGATTGCACAGGCCTTTCCATTGGTGCAGTATTTATTGTACAATTCCTGCTTGCTTTGGATGGATATATTTTCGCAACCAAGCCCCGCAAGGAGATGTGGCTGCCAGTTCTCGAAAGGGATTGCACAGACCTTTCGATTGGTGCACAATTTATTGTACAATTCTTGACATCAATTTTTTCGACATTTTTGAAAAAATTCAAGGCTTACCTCTTGAGAAAAAAAATTACATTTTCAACAATGTTCCCCAAACCCATCGATATGTACATCAAAACAAAGGCCTGTCTAATACCTATCCACATCTGCGAACAAAAATCATCAGCGGCATCTGGTTGCTGAGATATTTCAATCCAAAATTATTCGCATGATTTTTCACGCAACTGCATTTGACTTGCTTTGGATGGTGATATCTCCGCAACCAAGCACCGCAAGGAGCTGCGGCTGCCAGTTCTCGAAAGGGATTGCACAGACCTTTCGATTGGTGCACAATTTATTGTACAATTCTTGACATCAATTTTTCGACATTTTTGAAAAAATTCAAGGCTAACCCCTAGCGAAAAAAAATTACATTTTCAACAATGTTCCCCAAACCCATCGATATGTAAATCAAAACAAAGGCCTGTCTTATACCTATCCACAGCTGCGAACAAAAATCAATCATCAGCGGCATCTGGTTGCTGAGATATTTCAATCCAAAATTATTCGCATGATTTTTCACGCAACTGCATTTGACTTGCTTTGGGTGGCAATATCTCCGCAACCAAGTTCCGCAAAGAGCTGCGGCTGCCAGTGCTCGAAAGGGATTGCACAGGCCTTTCTATTGGTGTATAATTTGTTGTACAATTCTTGACATCAATTTTTTCGACATTTTTGAAAAAAATCAAGGCTAACCCCTTGCGAAAAAAAAATTACATTTTCAACAATGTTCCCCAAACCCATCGATATGTACATAAAAACAAAGGCCTGTCTAATACCTATCCACATCTGCGAACAAAAATCATCAGCGGCATCTGGTTGCTGAGATATTTTAATCCAAAATTATTCGCATGATTTTTCACGCAACTGCATTTGACTTGCTTTGGATGGTGATATCTCCGCAACCAAGCACCGCAAGGAGCTGCGGCTGCTAGTTCTCGAAAGGGATTGCACAGACCTTTCGATTGGTGCACAATTTATTGTACAATTCTTGACATCAATTTTTTCGACATTTTTGAAAAAA
The DNA here is from genome assembly GCA_910595825.1 of Philhelius pedissequus. NCBI lineage: Eukaryota > Metazoa > Arthropoda > Insecta > Diptera > Syrphidae > Philhelius > Philhelius pedissequus. The sequence continues at coordinate 147,611,888 of OU343162.1, read as the reverse complement.
TTCAAGGCTAACCCCTTGCGAAAAAAAAATTACATTTTCAACAATGTTCCCCAAACCCATCGATATGTACATCAAAACAAAGGCCTGTCTAATACTTATCCACATCTGCGAACAAAAATCATCAGCGCCATCTGGTTGCTGAGATATTTCAATCCAAAATTATTCGCATGATTTTTCACGCAACTGCATTTGACTTGCTTTGGATGGTGATATCTCCGCAACCAAACCCCGCAAGGAGCTGTGCCTGCCAGTTCTCGAAAGGGATTGCACAGACCTTTCGATTGGTGCACAATTTATTGTACAATTCTTGACATCAATTTTTCGACATTTTTGAAAAAATTCAAGACTAACCCCTTGCGAAAAAAAATTACATTTTCAACAATGTTCCCCAAACCCATCGATATGTAAATCAAAACAAAGGCCTGTCTTATACCTTTCCACAGCTGCGAACAAAAATCATCAGCGGCATCTGGTTGCTGAGATATTTCAATCCAAAATTATTCGCATGATTTTTCACGCAACTGCATTTGACTTGCTTTGGGTGGCAATATCTCCGCAACCAAGTTCCGCAAAGAGCTGCGGCTGCCAATGCTCGAAAGGGATTGCACAGGCCTTTCTATTGGTGTACAACTTGTTGTACAATTCTTGACATCAATTTTTTCGACATTTTTGAAAAAAAATCAAGGCTAACCCCTTGCGAAAAAAAAATTACATTTTCAACAATGTTCCCCAAACCCATCGATATATACATAAAAACAAAGGCCTGTCTAATACCTATCCACATCTGCGAACAAAAATCATCAGCGGCATCTGGTTGCTGAGATATTTCAATCCAAAATTATTCGCATGATTTTTCACGCAACTGCATTTGACTTGCTTTGGATGGTGATATCTCCGCAACCAAGCACTGCAAGGAGCTGCGGCTGCCAGTTCTCGAAAGGGATTGCACAGACCTTTCGATTGGTGCACAATTTATTGTACAATTCTTGACATCATTTTTTTCGACATTTTTGAAAAAAATTCAAGGCTAACCCCTTGCCAAAAAAAAAATTACATTTTCAACAATGTTCCCCAAACCCATCGATATGTACATCAAAACAAAGGCCTGTCTAATACCTATCCACATCTGCGAACAAAAATCATCAGCGCCATCTGGTTGCTGAGATATTTCAATCCAAAATTATTCGCATGATTTTTCACGCAACTGCATTTGAAGTGCTTTGGATGGTGATATCTCCGCAACCAAGCCCCGCAAGGAGCTGTGCCTGCCAGTTCTCGAAAGGGATTGCACAGACCTTTCGATTGGTGCACAATTTATTGTACAATTCTTGACATCAATTTTTTCGACATTTTTGAAAAAATTCGAAAAAATTGCGAAATACCTATCCACAGCTGTGCACAAAAATCATCAGCGGCATCTGGTTGCTGAGATATTTCAATACAAAGTTATTCGCATGATTTTTCGCGCAACTGCATTTGACTTGCTTTGGATGGTGATATCTCCGCAACCAAGCCCCAGCAAGAGCTGCGGCTGCGAGTGCTGGAAAGGGATTACACAGGCCTTTTCATTGGTGCACAATTTATTGTACAATTCTTGACATCAATTTTTTCGACATTTTTGAAAAAATTCAAGGCTAACCCCTTGCGAAAAAAAAAATTACATTTGGTTGCTGAGATATTTCAATCCAAAATTATTCGCATGATTTTTCACGCAACTGCATTTGACTTGCTTTGGGCGGCAATATCTCCGCAAACAAGCTCCGCAAAGAGCTGCGGCTGCCAATGCTCGAAAGGGATTGCACAGGCCTTTCCATTGGTGTACAATTTGTTGTACAATTCTTGACATCAATTTTTTCAACATTTTTGAAAAAAATCAAGGCTAACCCCTTGCGAAAAAAATTACATTTTCAACAATGTTCCCCAAACTCAACGATATGTACATCAAAACAAAGGCCTGTCTAATACCTATCCACAGCTGTGCACAAAAATCATCAGCGGCATCTGGTTGCTGAGATATTTCAATCCAAAGTTATTCGCATCACGCATCTGCATTTGACTTGCTTTGGATGGTGATATCTCCGCAACCAAGCCCTGCCAAGAGCTGCGGCTGCCGGTGCTGCAAAAAGATTACACAGGCCTTTCCATTGGTCCACAATTTGTTGTACAATTCTTGACATCAATTTTTTCGACATTTTTGAAAAAAATCAAGGCTAACCCCTTGGGGAAAAAAATTACATTTTCAACAATGTTCCCCAAACCCATCGATATGTACATCAAAACAAAGGCCTGTCAAATACTTATCCACAGATGTGAACAAAAATCATCTGCGTCATCTGGTTGCTGATATATTTCAATCCAAAATTATTCGCATGATTTTTCACGCAACTGCATTTGACTTGTTTTGGATTGTGATATATCCGCAACCAAGCCCCGCCAAGAGCTGGTGCACAATTTATTGTACAATTCTTGACATCAATTTTTTCGACATTTTTGAAAAAATTCAAGGCTAACCCCTTGCGAAAAAAAAATTACATTTTCAACAATGTTCCCCAAACCCATCGATATGTACATCAAAACAAAGGGCTGTCTAATACCTATCCACATCTGCGAACAAAAATCATTTACGGCATCTGGTTGCTGAGATATTTCAATCCAAAATTATTCGCATGATTTTTCACTCAACTGCATTTGACTTGCTTTGGATGGTGATATCTCCGCAACCAAGCACCGCAAGGAGCTGCGGCTGCCAGTTCTCGAAAGGGATTGCACAGACCTTTCGATTGGTGTACAATTTGTTAATTAATTCTTGACATCACTTTTTTCGACATTTAAAAAAAAAAACAAGGCTAACCCCTAGCGAAAAAAAATTACATTTTCAACAATGTTCCCCAAACCCATCGATATGTAAATCAAAACAAAGGCCTGTCTTATACCTATCCACAGCTGCGAACAAAAATCATCAGCGGCATCTGGTTGCTGAGATAGTTCAATCCAAAATTATTCGCATGATTTTTCACGCAACTGCATTTGACTTGCGTTGGGTGGCAATATCTCCGCAACCAAGTTCCGCAAAGAGCTGCGGCTGCCAATGATCGAAAGGGATTGCACAGGCCTTTCTATTGGTGTACAATTTGTTGTACAATTCTTGACATCAATTTTTTCGACATTTTTGAAAAAAATCAAGGCTTAACCCCTTGCGAAAAAAAATTACATTTTCAACAATGTTCCCCAAACCCATCGATATGTACATAAAAACAAAGGCCTGTTAAATACCTATCCACAGCTGTGCACAAAAATCATCAGCCGCATCTGGTTGCTGAGATATTTCAATACAAAGTTATTCGCATGATTTTTCGCGCAACTGCATTTGACTTGCTTTGGATGGTGATATCTCCGCAACCAAGCCCCAGCAAGAGCTGCGGCTGCGAGTGCTGGAAAGGGATTACACAGGCCTTTTCATTGGTGCACAATTTATTGTACAATTCTTGACATCAATTTTTTCGACATTTTTGGAAAAATTCAAGGCTAACCCCTTGCGAAAAAAAAAATTACATTTGGTTGCTGAGATATTTCAATCCAAAATTATTCGCATGATTTTTCACGCAACTGCATTTGACTTGCTTTGGGCGGCAATATCTCCGCAAACAAGCTCCGCAAAGAGCTGCGGCTGCCAATGCTCGAAAGGGATTGCACAGGCCTTTCCATTGGTGTACAATTTGTTGTACAATTCTTGACATCAATTTTTTCAACATTTTTGAAAAAAATCAAGGCTAGCCCCTTGCGAAAAAAATTACATTTTCAACAGTGTTCCCCAAACTCAACGATATGTACATCAAAACAAAGGCCTGTCTAATACCTATCCACAGCTGAGTACAAAAATCATCAGCGGCATCTGGTTGCTGAGATATTTCAATCCAAAATTATTCGCATGATTTTTCACGCAACTGCATTTGACTTGCTTTGGGTGGCAATATCTCCGCAACCAAGTTCCGCAAAGAACTGCGGCTGCCAATGCTCGAAAGGGATTGCACAGGCCTTTCTATTGTTGTACAATTTGTTGTACAATTCTTGACATCAATTTTTTCGACATTTTTGAAAAAAATCAAGGCTCCCTTGCGAAAAAAAAATTACATTTTCAACAATGTTCCCCAAACCCATCGATATGTACATCAAAACAAAGGCCTGTTAAATACCTATCCACAGCTGTGCACAAAAATCATCAGCGGCATCTGGTTGCTGAGATATTTCAATCCAAAGTTATTCGCATCACGCAACTGAATTTGACTTGCTTTGGATGGTGATATCTCCGCAACCAAGCCCTGCCAAGAGCTGCGGCTGCCGGTGCTGGAAAAAGATTACACAGGCCTTTCCATTGGTCCACAATTTGTTGTACAATTCTTGACATCAATTTTTTCGACATTTTTGAAAAAAATCAAGGCTAACCCCTTGCGAAAAAAATTACATTTTCAACAATGTTCCCCAAACCCATCGATATGTACATCAAAACAAAGGCCTTTCTAATACCTATCCACATCTGCAAACAAAAATCATTTACGGCATCTGGTTGCTGAGATATTTCAATCCAAAATTATTCGCATGATTTTTCACGCAACTGTATTTGACTTGCTTTGGATGGTGATATCTCCGCAACCAAGCACCGCAAGGAGCTGCGGCTGCCAGTTCTCGAAAGGGATTGCACAGACCTTTCGATTGGTGCACAATTTATTGTACAATTCTTGACATCAATTTTTTCGACATTTTTGGAAAAAATCAAGGCTAACCCCTTGGGGAAAAAATTACATTTTCAACAATGTTCCCCAAACCCATCGATATGTACATCAAAACAAAGGCCTGTCAAATACTTATCCACAGATGTGAACAAAAATCATCAGCGGCATCTGGTTGCTGAGATATTTCAATCCAAAGTTAATCGCAAGATTTTTCACGCAATTGCATTTGACTTGCTTTGGATGGCAATACCTCCGCAACCAAGCCCCGCAAGAAGCTGCGGCTGCCAGTTCTCTAAAGGGATTGCACAGACATTTCGATTGGTGTACAATTTGTTGTATAATTCTTGACATCACTTTTTTCGACATTTTTGAAAAAAAATCAAGGCTAACCCCTTGCGAAAAAAAATTACATTTTCAACAATGTTCCCCAAACCCATCGATATGTACATCAAAATAAAGGCCTTTCTAATACCTATCCACATCTGCAAACAAAAATCATTTACGGCATCTGGTTGCTGAGATATTTCAATCCAAAATTATTCGCATGATTTTTCACGCAACTGCATTTGACTTGCTTTGGATGGTGATATCTCCGCAACCAAGCACCGCAAGGAGCTGCGGCTGCCAGTTCTCGAAAGGGATTGCACAGACCTTTCGATTGGTGCACAATTTATTGTACAATTCTTGACATCAATTTTTTCGACATTTTTGGAAAAATTCAAGGCTAACCCCTTGCCAAAAAAAAATTACATTTTCAACTATGTTCCCCAAACCCATCGATATGTACATCAAAACAAAGGCATGTCTAATACCTATCCACAGCTGCGAACAAAAATCATCAGCGGCATCTGGTTGCTGAGATATTTCAATCCAAAATTATTCGCATGATTTTTCACGCAACTGCATTTGACTTGCTTTGGATGGTGATATCTCCGCAACCAAGCACCGCAAGGAGATGCGGCTGCCAGTTCTCGAAAGGGATTGCACAGACCTTTCGATTGGTGCACAATTTATTGTACAATTCTTGACATCAATTTTTCGACATTTTTGAAAAAATTCAAGGCTAACCCCTTGCGAAAAAAAAAATACATTTTCAACAATGTTCCCCAAACCCATCGATATGTACATCAAAACAAAGGCCTGTCTAATACCTATCCACATCTGCGAACAAAAATCATTTACGGCATCTGGTTGCTGAGATATTTCAATCCAAAATTATTCGCATGATTTTTCACGCAACTGCATTTGACTTGCTTTGGATGGCAATATCTCCGCAACCAAGGTCCGCAAAGAGCTGCGGCTGCCAATGCTCGAAAGGGATTGCACAGGCCTTTCCAATTTATTTATTTATCCTTTAGAATTTATTGTACAATTCTTGACATCAATTGTTTCGACATTTTTGAAAAAATTCAAGGCTTTCCTCTTGCGAAAAAAATTACATTTTCAACAATGTTCCCAAACCCATCGATATGTACACCAAAACAAAGGCCTGTCTAATACCTATCCACATCTGCGAACAAAAATCATTAGCGGCATCTGGTTGCTGAGATATTTCAATCTAAAATTATTCGCATGATTTTTCACGCAACTGCATTTGACTTGCTTTGGATGGTGATATCTCCACAACCAAGCCCCGCAAGGAGCTGCGGCTGCCAGTTCTCGAAAGGGATTGCACAGACATTTCGATTGGTGTACAATTTGTTGTATAATTCTTGACATCACTTTTTTCGACATTTTTGAAAAAAATCATGGCTAACCCCTTGCGAAAAAAAATTACATTTTCAACAATGTTCCGCAAACCCATCGATATGTACATCAAAACAAAGGCCTGTCTAATACCTATCCAAAGGTGTGAACAAAAATCATCAGCGGCATCTGGTTTCTGAGATATTTCAATCCAAAATTATTCGCATGATTTTTCACGCAACTGCATTTGACTTGCTTTGGATGGCAATATCTCCGCAACCAAGCCCCGCCAAGAGCTGCGGCTATCAATGCTCGAAAGGGATTGCACAGGCCTTTCCATTGGTGCAGAATTTATTGTACAATTCTTGATATCAATTTTTTCGACATTTTTGAAAAAATTCAAGGCTTACCTCTTGCGAAAAAAAATTACATTTTCAACAATGTTCCCCAAACCCATCGATATGTACATCAAAACAAAGGCCTTTCTAATACCTATCCACATCTGCAAACAAAAATCATTTACGGCATCTGGTTGCTGAGATATTTCAATCCAAAATTATTCGCATGATTTTTCACGCAACTGCATTTGACTTGCTTTGGATGGTTATATCTCCGCAACCAAGCACCGCAAGGAGATGCGGCTGCCAGTTCTCGAAAGGGATTGCACAGACCTTTCGATTGGTGCACAATTTATTGTACAATTCTTGACATCAATTTTTCGACATTTTTGAAAAAATTCAAGGCTAACCCCTTGCGAAAAAAAAATACATTTTCAACAATGTTCCCCAAACCCATCGATATGTACATCAAAACAAAGGCCTGTCTAATACCTATCCACATCTGCGAACAAAAATCATTTACGGCATCTGGTTGCTGAGATATTTCAATCCAAAATTATTCGCATGATTTTTCACGCAACTGCATTCGACTTGCTTTGGATGGCAATATCTCCGCAACCAAGGTCCGCAAAGAGCTGCGGCTGCCAATGCTCGAAAGGGATTGCACAGGCCTTTCCAATTTATTTATTTATCCTTTAGAATTTATTGTACAATTCTTGACATCAATTGTTTCGACATTTTTGAAAAAATTCAAGGCTTTCCTCTTGCGAAAAAAAATTACATTTTCAACAATGTTCCCCAAACCCATCGATATGTACACCAAAACAAAGGCCTATCTAATAATTATCCACATCTGCGAACAAAAATCATTAGCGGCATCTGGTTGCTGAGATATTTGAATCAAAAGTTATTCGCATGACTTTTCACGCAATTGCATTTGACTTGCTTTGGATGGTGATAACTCCACAACCAAGCCCCGCAAGGACCTGCGGCTGCCAGTTCTCGAAAGGAATTGCGCAGACCTTTCGATTGGTGTACAACTTGTTGTATAATTCTTGACGTCACTTGTTTCGACATTTTTTGAAAAAAATCAAGGCTAACCCCTTGCGAAAAAAAAATACATTTTCAACAATGTTCCCCAAGCCCATCGATATGTACATCAAAACAAAGGCCTGTCTAATACCTATCCACAGCTACGAACAAAAATCATCAGCGGCATTTGGTTGCTGCGATATTTCAATCCAAAGTTATTCGCATGATTTTTCACGCAACTGCATTTGACTTGCTTTAGATGGCAATATCTCCGCAACCAAGGTCCGCAAAGAGCTGCGGCTGCCAATGCTCGAAAGGGATTGCACAGGCCTTTCCATTGGTGCAGAATTTATTGTACAATTTTTGACATCAATTTTTTCGACATTTTTGAAAAAAAAAACAAGGCTAACCCCTTGCGAAAAAAAAATTACATTTTTAACAATGTTCGCCAAACCAATCGATATGTACATCAAAACAAAGGCCTGTCAAATACCTATCCACAGCTGCGAACAAAAATCATCAGCGGCATCTGGTTGCTGAGATATTTCAATCAAAAGTTATTCGCATGACTTTTCACGCAACTGCATTTGACTTGCTTTGGATGGTGATATCTCCGAAACCAAGCCCAGCAAGGAGGTGCGGCTGCTAGTTCTCGAAAGGGATTGCACAGACCTTGCGACTGGTATACAATTTGTTGTATAATTCTTGACATCACTTGTTTCGACATTTTTTGAAAAAAATCAAGGCTAACCCCTTGTGAAAAAAAATTACATTTTCAACAATGTTCCCCAAACCCACCGATATGTACATCAAAACAAAGTCCTGTCAAATACCTATCCACAGCTGCGAACAAAAATCATCAGCGGCATCTGGTATCTGAGATATTTCAATCCAAAATTATTCACATGATTTTTCACGCAATTGCATTTGACTTGCTTTGGATGGCAATATCTCTTCAACCAAGCCCTGCAAGGAGCTGCGGCTGCCAGTTCTCGAAAGGGATTGCACAGACCTTTCGACTGGTATACAATTTGTTGTATAATTCTTGACATCACTTGTTTCGACATTTTTTGAAAAAAATCAAGGCTAACCCCTTGTGAAAAAAAATTACATTTTCAACAATGTTCCCCAAACCCACCGATATGTACATCAAAACAAAGGCCTGTCAAATACCTATCCACAGCTGCGAACAAAAATCATCAGCGGCATCTGGTATCTGAGATATTTCAATCCAAAATTATTCACATGATTTTTCACGCAATTGCATTTGACTTGATTTGGATGGCAATATCTCTTCAACCAAGCCCTGCAAGGAGCTGCGGCTGCCAGTTCTCGAAATGGATTTTGCAGACCTTTCAATTGGTGTACAATTTGTTGTATAATTCTTGACATCAATTTTTTCGACATTTTTGAAAAAAATCAAGGCTAACCCCTTCCGAAAAAAAAAATTACATTTTCAACACTGTTCCCCAAACACATCGATATGTACATCAAAACAAAGGCCTATCAAATCCCTATCAACAGCTGTGAACAGAAATCATCAGCGGCGTCTGGTTGCTGAGATATTTCAATCCAAAATTATTCGCATGATTTTTCACGCAATTGCATTTGACTTGCTTTGGATGGCAATATCTCTTCAACCAAGCCCTGCAAGGAGCTGCGGCTGCCAGTTCTCGAAATGGATTTTGCAGACCTTTCAATTGGTGTACAATTTGTTGTATAATTCTTGACATCAATTTTTTCGACATTTTTGAAAAAAATCAAGGCTAACCCCTTGCGAAAAAAAATTACATTTTCAACAATGTTCCCCAAACCCATCGATATGTACATCAAAACAAAGGCCTGTCAAATACCTATCCACAGCTGGGAACAAAAATTATCAGCGGCATATGGTTACTGAAATATTTCAATCCAAAATTATTCGCAGGTTTTTTCACGCAATTGCATTTGACTTGCTTTGGATGGCAATATCTCCTCAACCAAGCCCTGCAAGGAGCTGCGGCTGCCAGTTCTCGAAAGGGATTTTGCAGACCTTTCAATTGGTGTACAACTTGTTGTATAATTCTTGACATCACTTTTTTCGATATTTTTGAAAAAATTCAAGGCTAACCCCTTGTGAAAAAAAATTACATTTTCAACAATGTTCCCCAAACCCACCGATATGTACATCAAAACAAAGGCCTGTCAAATACCTATCCACAGCTGCGAACAAAAATCATCAGCGGCATCTGGTTTCTGAGATATTTCAATCCAAAATTATTCGCAGGTTTTTTCACGCAATTGCATTTGACTTGCTTTGGATGGCAATATCTCCGCAACCAAGCTCCGCAAAGAGCTGCGGCTGCCAATGCTCGAAAAGGATTGCACAGGCCTTTCCATTGGTGTACAATTTGTTGTACAATTCTTGACATCAATTTTTTCGACATTTTTGAAAAAATTCAAGGCTAAAAAAAAATTACATTTTCAACAATGTTCCCCAAACCCATCGATATGTACATCAAAACAAAGGCCTGTCAAATAAATGTCCACAGCTGCGAACAAAAATCATCAGCGGCATATGGTTGCTGAGATATTTCACTCCAACGTTATTCGCATGATTTTTCACGCAACTGCATTTGACTTGTTTGGACGGTGATATCTCCGCCCCCGAGCCCCGCAAGGAGCTGCCAGTTCCCGAAAGGGATTGCACAGACCTTTTGATTGGTGTACAATTTGTTGTACAATTCTTGACATTAGTTTTTTCGACAGTTTTGGAAAAAATCAAGGCTAACCCCTTGCGAAAAAAAAATTACATTTTCAACAATGTTCCCCAAACCCATCGATATGTACATCAAAACAAAGGCCTGTCTAATACTTATCCACAGCTTCGAACAAAAATCAGCGGCATCTGGTTGCTGAGATATTTCAATCCAAAATTATTCGCATGATTTTTCACGCAACTGCATTTGACTTGCTTTGGATGGCAATATCTCCGCCACAAAACTCCGCAAAGAGCTGCGGCTGCCAGTGCTCGAAAAGGATTGCACAGGCCTTTCCATTGATGTACAATTTGTTGTACAATTCTTGTGTCAATTCTTACATCAAAACAAAGGTCTGTCCAATACCTATCCACAGCTGCGAACAAAAATCATCAGCGGCATATGGTTGCTGAGATATTTCAGTCCAATGTTATTCGCATGATTTTTCACGCAACTGCATTTGACTTGCTTTGGATGGTGATATCTCCGCAGCCAAGCCCCGCAAGGAGCTGCGGCTGCCAGTTCTCGAAAGAGATTGCACAGGCCTTTCCATTGGTGTACAATTTGTAGTACAATTCTTGAGATCAATTTTTTCGACATTTTTGAAAAAAATCAAGACTAACCCATTGGGGAAAAAAATTACATTTTCAACTCTGTTCCCCAAACCCATCGATATGTACATCAAAACAAAGGCCTGTCAAATACATATCCACAGCTGCGAACAAAAATCATCAGCGGCATTTGGTTGCTGAGATATTTCAATCCAAAGTTATTCGCATGATTTTTCACCCGACTGCATTTGACTAGTTTGGATGGCAATATTTCCGCAAACAAGCTCCGCAAAGAGCTGCGGCTGCCAGTGCTCGAAAAGGATTGCACAGGCCTTTCCATTGGTGAACAATTTGTTGTACAATTCTTGACATCAATTTTTTCGACATTTTTGAAAAAATTCAAGGCTAACCCCTTGCGAAAAAAAAATTACATTTTCAACAATGTTCCCCAAACCCATCGATATGTACATCAAAACAAAGGCCTGTCAAATAAATATCCACAGCTGCGAACAAAAATCATCAGCGGCATATGGTTGCTGAGATATTTCACTCCAACGTTATTCGCATGATTTTTCACGCAACTGCATTTGACTTGTTTGGACGGTGATATCTCCGCAGCCGAGCGCCGCAAGGAGCTGCCAGTTCCCGAAAGGGATTGCACAGACCTTTTGATTGGTGTACAATTTGTTGTACAATTCTTGACATTAGTTTTTTCGACATTTTTGGAAAAAATCAAGGCTAACCCCTTGCGAAAAAAAAATTACATTTTCAACAATGTTCCCCAAACCCATCGATATGTACATCAAAACAAAGGCCTGTCAAATAAATATCCACAGCTTCGAACAAAAATCAGCGGCATCTGGTTGCTGAGATATTTCAATCCGAAATTATTCGCATGATTTTTCACGCAACTGCATTTGACTTGTTTGGATGGTGTTATCTCCGCAACCGAGCCCCGCAAGGAGCTGCGGCTGCCAGTTCCCGAAAGGGATTGCACAGACCTTTTGGTTGGTAAACAATTTGCTGTACAATTCTTGACATTACTTTTTTCGGCATTTTTGAAAAAAATCAAGGCTAACCTCTTGCGAAAAAAATTACATTTTCAACAATGTTCCCCAAACCCATCGATATGTACATCAAAACAAAGGCAGGTCAAATACCTATCCACAGGTGCGAACAAACATCATCAGCGGCATCTGGTTGCTGAGATATTTCAATCCAAAGTTATTCGCAAGATTTTTCACGCAACTGCATTTGACTTGCTTTGGATGGTGATATCTTCGCACCCAAACCCTGCAAAGAAATGCGGCTGCCAGTGTTCGAAAGGAATTGCACACACCTTTCCATTGGTGTACAATTTGTTGTACAACCCTTGACATACCTTTTTTGACATTTAAAAAAAAAAATCAGGCTAAACCCTTGCGAAAAAAAAATTACATTTTCAACAATGTTCCCCAAACCCATTGATATGTACATCAAAACAAAGGCCTGTCAAATTCCTATCCATATCTGCGAACAAAAATCATCAGCGGCATCTGGTTGCTGAGATATTTCAATCCAAAATTATTCGCATGATTTTTCACGCAACTGCATTTGTCTTGCTTTGGATGGTGATATCTCCGCTACCAAGCCCCGCAAAGAGCTGATGCTACCAGTTCTCGAGAGGAATTGCACAGACCTTTCCTTTGGTGTACAATTTATTGTACAATTCTTGACATCACTTTTCTCCACATTTTTGAAAAAAATCAAGGCTAACCCCTTGCGAAAAAAAATTACATTTTCAACAATGTTCCCCAAACCCATCGGTATGTACATCAAAACAAAGGTCTGTCAAATACCTATTCACAGCTATCCACAGCTGCGAACAAAAATCATCTGTGGTATTTCAATCCAAGATTATTCGCATGATTTTTCACGCAACTGCATTTGACTTTCTTTGGATGGCGATATCTCCGCAACCAAGCACCGCAAAGAGGTGCGGCTGCCAGTACACGAGAGGGATGGCGCAGGCCTTTCCATTGGTGTACAATTTGTTGTAAAATTCTTGACATCACTTTTTTCGACATTTTTTAAAAAATTCAAGGCTAACCCCTTGCGAAAAAAAAATTACATTTTCATTAATGTTCTCCAAACCCATCGATATGTACATGAAAACAAAGGTCTGTCAAATACCTATCCCCCAGCTGCGAACAAAAAGCCAGTAGCACCGGTTGTTTTTGGAACCACATTTGCCCCAACGGACCGTTAATGAAAGTGGCCATTCTTCAGATGGATCGATGCTTGTCAAGACTCAAGGCATCGTTCCTAATTAGCCATTTGAATTGTTAACATATGTTCATCCAAAAATTAGCTTCATCGGTAAAGATGGTTTTTGTTTTGCTTGAATTGGGGTCCGCTTTGAATTCAACTGTTCTAGAACCTATTATAGTGAAAACATTTGGGTATGTATTTATTATCACTGTCTCCTGTTTCAGTGGTTTGTCTTTAAAAAATAAGAATGGCCGCCATGATAGGTCAAACTCTAACCACGGCTATTAAAAATCCATTTGATTAACTGATCATTAATATTGATCTACTTAAATTGTGTGTATACATTGTAGCTTAAGTTCTTACCAATAATAAGAAAAAAGTAACTCGTCTCCAACGTTTTCATTCTCATCTATTGTGTTCGACCTAAATTCCTTTTTATTTTTGAAACCCGCAACAGAGAATAAATTTCCAATAAAAAACCTATCAAACGCGGTAGACGAAGAAACCTAATTTCAATTGAAATTCGCATATTAAATCAAGTAAATGTTTCCAGGAGGTGAATACACTCGCTTTCCAAATTAGTTATTTATGCAAATGTTCAGTATGTCTCATACGCAATTTGAAAACTGCTTCCTCATCCACGCACATTAAATAAAGGGTGTTTCTTTTTGTATTATTTTTACGTATTATTTTAGTTAAATGGAATTCTATTTAAAAGGTATGAATTTGATTATAGATTTAAATTAAACTGTCTGTAGATCACCCTCTGTTGCGATGACTGCGCTTTTTTCATAAAATATTCATATGTAGGTACAGCAGCTCATTCCACAACAAACCAAGATATTTGTTCTCTCGAAAAATTAAAAGATTTTTTTCTCTGAAGATCATTTTTCGATTTTTCTGGATTGATTAAAATATTTCCAAGATAGCAGTATTTTACAAGCCGGTGATTCATTTGCTGATTAAATATCATAGCATAAACTTGACTGCTCATTTTCTTTTTTGACATACTATTTGCCCTATATTATTGACCGTCTATTGACCACCTAACATCTCTGATTCCCATTGCGCATTGTTTGTAAATATGGTATCCATTTACTAGTGCCTTGACCGTGCCCGTGCCGTGGTTGTTTAACATAATGAAAATATTTCTTTTTCTTTTTTTTTAAATTTTTTTTCATAAAATCGAACATGCAATGGAAATTTTGCAATGCAGACCACAAATTTCATGAAGTAAATTATCTTACGAAATTTATTTTAGAATTTTTTTCTTACCATCTCTGTGGAAATAAATGAAGACATAATTTGGCGTTTAATGTTTGTTCGACTGACATTTGTGTGCTTTTTACCTTTACATGTGTATATTGATGGGTTGAGTTGGATTTCCAGGCCGAAAATGTAAATATAATAGTAGATAAGATTTCATGAAATAATATGCCCACTGAACGAAGAAATAAAAATGTCTGCAATAATTGCTGAAATAAAAACAAAAATTAAAATTGCCTGTGGAGGCGCAGGGTAAAGAAGAATAGAATGAAAAAATTGGAAGGATGAATGTATAGTCGAATTATGTATGTGTAGCAGTGTGTGTAAATATAAGAAAGGGGCACTTTCTACAAATCTGGCACAGGGCGCAAGTTCGGTTGAGGCCCGCGCTGTGTAGAGATGTATCTGTCAGCCGGGTGAATATCAGCGTACGAATCAACTTAACCAAAGTATTAAGAAAATGAAATACCACCTGTAGGTCAATTTATTAGGTTGTTGTAAGCGCCTTTCTTGTACAACGGTTATGTTATTGCTCTTTAAAGGCTCTTGTTCTGAATATCCTATTGGATTCCTCGGTCAATAAAGCGAAACATTCCGACGAACAATTTTTATATAATTCTACTGGTATTCGCAAATCCTACCGAGCTTTTCCAACCTTAAGAAGGCCCTAAGAACAAAAGGATGCAGGAATGTTCCAATCTTATTGATTCTCCCGTTCCAGAACTCCAACGAAGTCTTCGCAGTGTTGAAAATTTTGAATGTTTGTCGCTCGTATTTTTTTTCTTTTTCGTATTCGCTGCTTAAAAACTGTGGTGTTATATTTTCTTAAGACATTTAAGTACGCAAAAGCTTTCTTTCTTAGATTATGACTCGCATCGAATAGGACTGGCAACGAGACGAGACTATTTTTAAATCACCAGATACGTGACCGTATATTTGGTACCGAAATTCGCAGATAGTCTCGCTGGTCTCGGTGGTTTTGTTTTGGTTTTCGCTAGAAGAAATATATTTAATTTAATTATTTTTTAGTACTCATGTTAATTTTTTATAATATTCACAAGTGTTATTGTAGGAAATATTCAATACATATGTATGTACCATATATGTAAATAGTTATACTCAGGTAGGCGCACTGCAAAAATCCAGAGAAGAATACGTATATAATTTAGGTATAGGTATGTAATTCGTCGGAATAGAAATCGCTCATTTTTCCCCTCCGGAAAAAGGGGCATTACGGCTTTTAGGTGACACATGGAAAAAAATATTATCGAAACGTCAAAATATTGTATGTTACCTACCTGTTCTGTCAAAAAATATTGAGTGATGGCTCCGATTTAAATTGATTAGGAAACCTGTACAAAATTCAAATTTACATCAGAAAATTCAGAATTTTTCTGATTAAGGATGATCCCGAGAAAAAGGCAAGACTGAAATTTTTTAATTTTGACGAAACCGAGACGAGACTAACAAAAATCTTGCCTGGTCTCGTCTCGTTGCCAGCTCTAACATCGAAACATTTCTCTGTTTGAGCATATAGCTTACCGGGGCCAAATCTTTGATAATTGAAGGTATTTCCATCATTCGCAGTTGAATATTTTGTATATTATACTTGCGAAGTTCTTCGTTCCACATTATTTTGGTATTTAGGCTGAACGCTATTTCCAGTTGCATTGCGTGGTTTTATCCATCAGTCCCATGAAAACTTTCTGTTGAATAACACTATTGACATTTTTTTTAATTTAATTAATTTAATTTAAGTAAAATTGATTGCTAAATTTCGCGTTGACTTTAAATCAAATGTTGAAAAAAAAAATCACAATGTCTTATCTCACATGAAATTAAAAAACACCCTGTATGGATTTCAATACCTGCATATGCTTCACTGCCCTTGCAGGTCTTAAACGACTTATCTTTCTTTGGTAGGTGCGAATTTTGGGAATGTATATATGTATAGCTTCATATCTGAAATAATGAGCAATTGGACATCAAAATAGTTTATTAACATGTTAACAAATTTGGACATCATGTCGCGTTATTTATAAATTCATTCATCGTTATAAAAATGTTCTATGGTCTCCGAACTCTGATCGGACTACCGTTTTTTTTTTATTTATTTTTTTGTGTGTATCGAAAAAGTTTGAATTTATAGCCTGAACGTGTAAATGATCCCAGTTGGCGTTTAGCTTGTTCCTCTCTGTCCGTTATTATTTATTGAGTAAAACAACATGATTAACAATGATTTTTTTTTTTGTTTTTTTAATAAATAAAACTTATAAGTATAATATTTTTATTCTCGAAATACTAATTTACACTTAAAAATATAAATAAATAATGTATATAGAATAAATATTCTTTTTTAAGCTAGGTATCCCAGAAAATCGGACTATGCAATAATATATTTATTTAGTTTATGAATAGGAAGGAAGTTGAGAATGATATGCCATGTAATTTGGATCATTTGATTGATAATGGTAGTAGCCAATATTGTCCGATGTTTGTTCGGGAACTGGAGCAGGATCTGTTTGTATGGATCGTTTCCAATAGCTACCGCTATTTCCACTTTGTTCACCCCAATCGTCACCATGGTCCTCATAGTGATGCTGATGGTGTGCATGTTCAACATAGACAACCTGCATGTAAAGAGATTTATTCTTTGAAGTGAAAATTGGACAAACACCAAGGATACCATGCAATTATTTTACAATAACTGTGGGTAATTTTTTAAGAGGATACAAAAATATAATATTAAAAAATGTAGGTATTTCTATCTATTCTATATAAGAGGATTATACATCTAAAATTTAAAAAATAAGCATGCTATTTATTTACATAAAAGAAATTATTTGTATAAGGGATCCTTAGGGCCAATTTTTCAATAGTCAGTTATGCAGTCAGTTAGTACATATTCTCCAAATAGATCAAAAATCAGTTTTTCAACAGTCAGATAGAACTTTAATCTAGGAATAAAGTTATCTGCTCATTTTAGAACGGAATAAGGAATTGTCTGAGGAATAAAATAAATACCTATTTTCGATGTCAAAAACACTTTGAAAAATTATTGCTTGAAATAAACGTTAAACTAAAATTAATTTCTGTGAAAAGTTCGATACTCGAAATAAAAGTGGACATACATAAAGGATTATCCATTTTGCGGTTTCAAAAGTATAGGGCTGGAATTCGACATCTATCAAACTAAGTTGTTAACCCAATTTTTTTTTCAGTTGAAAGTCTGACATTTACGAAAAGGGATCGCTTAACTATTGCACAAAGCATAAAAATTGTTAAAACCTACTACAAAAATGGTGATTCTGCCACAGCCAATTTTTTAAGAAATTTGAAGAGACTGGATTGGTTACAGATATTGTAAGGCCTGTGAAAAGTGTTGCCGAAGACCCGAATGTGTCGATTCCTCGTCGTTCTCAGGAATTAGGACTGTCTTACGGCACATTATGGCGTATTTTGCATTTGGATCTACACCTACATCCATATAAAGTCCAGCTCACACAACAACTGAAGCCAGCTGACCATTCACAACGTCGCGTCGTAGACACGTCGAATGGGTGCTTGAACAACAGGCGGTGGACGTCGATTTTTCGAACAAAATTTTCTTCAGCGGTGGGTATGTTAATAAACAAAATTGTCGTACTTGGGGTTCTGAGAATCCTCAAGTAATTGAAGAGAGGCCATTACATCCACAAAAAGTCACTGTTTGGGGCGCTCTTTGAGCTGGAGATGTGATTGGACCTTACTTCTTCGAAAACGACGATGGAACGACTGTCACCGTCAATTCGGAGCGTTATGGTCATATGATAACCGACTGAGATACATTTATATGATGTAGTATTTCACACATAATGTCAATGTTACATAATCAAAAAGAAATATCATGAAAAAAAAATATTTTATATGTGTTTTATTTACGTTTACTTTTGAAACCGCAAAATGGATAACCCAAGTTTCTTATGGGCTTAAAACATCAACGACAAATCGAATTCTGCTTTTAAATAGATTTTACTATTTAACGTGGCCGATCTATGTAAGTATGTACATAGTTCAACTATTCCAATATAAATATCTAAGCTTAGCAACGCCGGCCGTTAGCCTAAAAAGTTTTGCCTAAACTTAAGTCTAATGAAATTGTTGCAACTTCCAAAATAAGAGTATGGTTTGAGGAAGAAGATGCATATTCTTATAATTATAACCGTTTACTTGGAAAACAAATTGCATAGACACAATGTTCCTTTAAGCGGACACTTATTTGACCAGAACATTTTTTCTACTTTTAAAATTTCGAATGAAATAATTTTAAATTCCATTTTTACATTATCTCGAGGCATCCCGATATTTTATCTGAAATAATTTTATTTGATTTCCAATTCATACTTTGAATAATTTTCATTCGAATGATGTCTCATTTTTCATATATGGATCTTCTTATTATCATATTTCTTGCTCACTTAACGATCATGAATCAAAGAAAACAAGATTACGACACTTCTTTTTTCTTCTTATTTTATTGACGTCATATGTGAATCAAAATCTGCAAATTGTTGTTGTTTGTGGATTAATGGATTTTGTTTCACATGACGTCTATAAAATAAGAAAAACAAAGAAGTGTCGTAATCTTGTTTTCTTTGATTCATGCTACACGATTTTCATACACTAGGTTCTACTTCACTACTACTACAACTAATTAAGCGTATTGCAATTCCAAAAGGCAATAGCAAGAGCCACGAAGTATTTTGCTGTATGAGTGCTTAGTATAGTTTGGATCGTATGTATTTTAACGTGTAGGTTCGAATCGGAATTAAAACCTTTTTATGCACATGGCATTGTATTTATATTCCTCTTTGCCTTATCCTCATATAAAATAGTAAACTACAAATGTGATGTCAAGAAAATACACCACATTTGGTTTTCTCCCTTTTACTCAATATTGCAATAAGAACAGAAATAAGACTACTTCATCTCTTCTTTTCCCTCTTTTATTTCTCTGCCCGCTCTCAAACAAATATCTTTTTTTTTTATATAACGGGTGTTTGTTTTGCTACTTGGTTTTTGACGTTTATATTTCTGACAGATCACACATGACAAATTCCACGATCATTTGACATTTCGATTCAGTATTATTTGCCATTTCATCATGAATAGACTTACGCCTGAACAACGTTTGCAAATTATTGAAATTTATTATCAAAATTCGTGCTCTGTGAAAAATGTGTTTCGCAAGATACGTCCGTTTCAGCGACGAGGCTCATTTTTGGCTAAATGGATACGTGAATAAGCAGAATTGCCGTATTTGGAGTGAAGAGCAGCCAGAGGCAATTCAGCAGCTACCAATGCATCCCGAAAAATGCACTGTTTGGTGCGGTTTATGGGCAGGCGCATCATTGGGCCGTACTTCTTCAAGGACGATGAAGGCCGCAGGGTTACGGTCAATGGAGAAAGGTACCGTTCGATGATAACAGATTTTTTTTGTCGAAAATGCAAGAACTGAACTCGGTCGACATGTGGTTCCAACAGGACGGTGCCACATGCCACACTGCACGCGAAACCATGCATCAATTGAGAGGCGAATTTGGTGAGCAGTTGATCTCACGTTTTGGCGCAGTCAATTGGCCACCAAGATCATGTGATTTGACCCCGTTAGACTATTTTTTGTGGGGCTATGTTAAGTCTATTGTCTATGGGGACAAGCCAAACACGATTGCTGCCTTGGAAGCCAACATTGAACGCGTCATTGGTGAGATTCCGGCCGAAATGTGTGAAAAAGTTTGCCAAAATTGGACCTTCAGAATGGACCACCTGAAGCGTAGCCGCGGGCAACATTTAAGTGAAATTATTTTTAAAAAGTAAATGGCAGAAATTGATTTATCGATCCAAATAAAAATTTCATTCACTTTTTACAAGTTTCTGTGTTTTTTTGAATTTTCAAAAACCAAGCTCTTAAAAAATCACCGTTTATAATCTACACGCGCTCAAGGGATTATGAATACCCTTTAAATGTTTCAACACATCGCGGGCGTGAGGGTGAGGTTAAGGAAGAGAAAGAATGATAGGAAAGATGTGTGGTGCGATTTTCGGAGACTGTAGGTTGTTGTTGTCTCAGATTTTATCTCCAGGGATGGCGGCTGAACTAATGCGGAGAAATTTCCGGGTCTTATTTATCTATGTCCCTTATAATTCGCATTAATTTTTTTATTCTTTGTCATATTTTATCGGTATACTAGTTTTACTCAATCACATGTTGTTAGTTCTATGCCTAAACAGCACGTAATGAGTATTCCAGCCACTCACTGTATGACATTTATTTTTAGAATTGGTTTTTAATGGAAAAATAAGAAGACATAGACTACGGCAGGGATCGAACCTGTGACCACGAGGTTCACAGGCGAACACACAACTATCGCGCCACGGCAACCCCCCTGCAAAGGCAAATTTCTCGACATAAGCGCCATCTGCACAGGCTCGCTGATAAACAGATTTTCATGTCATGTCCCATGGTACTACTATATAAATATAAATACAATGGAAGTGTGATGGTATGTAGCTGTTTTTCTTGGCTTAGTGTTGGTCCAATATTCTGGATTAAAAACATTATGAATTCAGTAGAGTACATCAATATCTTGAAATATATAATGTGCCGTATGCTGAGGAAGAATGCCCCTTAGGTGGTCATTCCAACGAGATAATGACCCTAAACATACCTCGAAGGCAGCAAAGACGTGGTTTATGGAAAATAAGATCAATGTTATGGAATGGCCGGCCCAGTCCCCTGATCTTAATCCTATAGAAAATTTGTGGAGTGATGTGAAGAGGGCCTTGGCCAAACAAAACATACATCGAGAGAAGGATTATGGCAATCTGTAAAACTAGTTTGGGAGTCCATTCCTATTGCCAGGTGACAAAAGTTACTAGACTCCATGCCAAAAAAGTGTCAAGCTGTGATTAAAAATAAAGGATTTGGACAAAATATTAAAGTATGAAGCACATTATGCATTAATAAAATTCTTGAATATTTCATACATTTTCCTTTATTTTCAGGGTTCAAGCATTTACACCTATTTTTTTTGCACACTACAAAATTCTCAAAAATAAATCTGTCGGTCAAATAGAACTGTTTTTGTTTTATTTTTTGTTCAAATAATTTAAAAGTGGTTGCCTGGAAATAAATAAATTGTCAATTTCTTATATCTGTTCACATTTACAATTTTTATAAGTGTTTTTGTTGATTTTTTAGAATAGACCTATTATTATGCACACGATTGTATGTGGTCTGTATTGAGTTTTAAAATAAATTAAAACTATTTTCAAGTATTTATTTTATTTCCGCATTCAGGAAAAGAAAGATTATGTTCTTAAAATTTAAATATTCCAATTTGTATTCCATTTTGTTTACTCTTTTATTTGATCACTCGAATACTAATATCTTCATTATTGAGATCATTCAATTGCCACATTAGTAACAAAATCACTATCATGGTACAAACGTATAATAATTTTTTATTCAGGATAGCTTACAGTTTATTCATTATTTTTGGATGTCACCAAGAAACAAAGTGTTGGCTTTAAAAGAAAAACTGTATTAAAAATGTCTGTTGCAAGGTTTCCAAGGATCTTGGAAATGTGGAATGTTTAAATAGCTAAAGTCTCACTATGCAGATTCAAAAAATTTCCAACCGTTCCTTCACTAACGGTGTATTTATTGCATTTTCAACTTCTCAACTTTTTTTTTATTTTTTCCTTAACACGAACAATTTTCTGTGGATAAAACTGTTATCGCCGTCGCGCCATCAGTTGATGTCCGCTTAAGAGAGGTTTTTATGTAATTGCCTACTGAACTGCGTATTTGCAAACAATAATTTGTTCGAGCGCGACTAACCAAAATTATATAGTCATGAAAATTAGATACAAAATGATGTTACTTCGAACAATTTAACTTTGGTACGCTATAACATAAGAATGAATTGACATACAGAAGTCCTTATAATGTCATTTTATAGATAATTGTGCAGTCTACAAGTCGTTCTTAGAAAATTTTGAAAAGAACAAAGGTTTTGGAAGTTATTGAACGAAATAAAATTTTCTTTTTTTGGACGAAAAGCAAATTTTGTGGACTAAAGGTCGCTAAAAGCTATTTTGAAAATAAATTATTATTTTTAAGATGGCAGCATTTAATCAAAAACAAAAAATTTCCCAATTCAAAAACATAAATTTATTACATTTTTTTTTTTGAAGAACATGTACTACACCCCAATGTTTTCTACCATTTTTCTCTACATAAGTTTACTTTGATATCTATGAAGTAAACAGATAAAATACATGTCAAGAAAACTTCAAGTAATATACCAAGGTACTTCTAAAAAAAAATACGGATTAAATGTTTTGATTTCTTTGCGGAATAATTCGTCGTTTTTACGTGAATTTCATCTAAGATTTCCCGATCGTCCTACAGCAACTAGGGCAAACACTACTACGTTTGGCCGCTCGCCTCGCCTAGAAGAATAAGGGACAACTGCCACATCTAGTGGGCTCCGGAGGATCCGTGTTTCTGAAAATATGTCAGTTGTGGCTACAGATTTCGCTGCACTTCCGACATCAAATGAACATATAATTCAAAAGTTGAACCAAAGTAGGTACTAGCCTTACAAGCTCAAAGAAATATAAGAAATTTATAATTAGCTAATATGCAATTAAAGGGGTTTCTTTTGTTTTAAATTCTGTACTCAGATCGCGCTAACTTTTTACTTCTATACAAAATTGACTGCAAAATTTAACAACACTAAAATTCGGCCAAGCCTAATGGTTTCGCACCTATACATTACTCATCACGTGTCAATATTTCAGCGGAGATTAAAAGGTCAAAATTTTTAATAATACAACCTATGTCATTTATAAACCAGTGACCAGACGAAGAAAAGTGGCACGTGATCACTGCCCTGAGGAACATCTGATATGGCAAAAATTGGATTAGATTAGAAACTGAGACTGGGACTGAGACTGAGACTGAGACTGAGACTGAGACTGAGACTGAGACTGAGACTGAGACTGAGACTGAGACTGAGACTGAGACTGAGACTGAGACTGAGACTGAGACTGAGACTGAGACTGAGACTGAGACTGAGACTGAGACTGAGACTGAGACTGAGACTGAGACTGAGACTGAGACTGAGACTGAGACTGAGACTGAGACTGAGACTGAGACTGAGACTGAGACTGAGACTGAGACTGAGACTGAGACTGAGACTGAGACTGAGACTGAGACTGAGAATGAGACTGAGACTGAGACTGAGATTGAGACTGAGACTGAGACTGAGACTGAGACTGAGACTGAGACTGAGACTGAGACTGAGACTGAGACTGAGACTGAGACTGAGACTGAGACTGAGACTGAGACTGAGACTGAGACTGAGACTGAGACTGAGACTGAGACTGAGACTGAGACTGAGACTGAGACTGAGACTGAGACTGAGACTGAGACTGAGACTGAGACTGAGACTGAGACTGAGACTGAGACTGAGACTGAGACTGAGACTGAGACTGAGACTGAGACTGAGACTGAGACTGAGACTGAGACTGAGACTGAGACTGAGACTGAGACTGAGACTGAGACTGAGACTGAGACTGAGACTGAGACTGAGACTGAGACTGAGACTGAGACTGAGACTGAGACTGAGACTGAGACTGAGACTGAGACTGAGACTGAGACTGAGACTGAGACTGAGACTGAGACTGAGACTGAGACTGAGACTGAGACTGAGACTGAGACTGAGACTGAGACTGAGACTGAGACTGAGACTGAGACTGAGACTGAGACTGAGACTGAGACTGAGACTGAGACTGAGACTGAGACTGAGACTGAGACTGAGACTGAGACTGAGACTGAGACTGAGACTGAGACTGAGACTGAGACTGAGACTGAGACTGAGACTGAGACTGAGACTGAGACTGAGACTGAGACTGAGACTGAGACTGAGACTGAGACTGAGACTGAGACTGAGACTGAGACTGAGACTGAGACTGAGACTGAGACTGAGACTGAGACTGAGACTGAGACTGAGACTGAGACTGAGACTGAGACTGAGACTGAGACTGAGACTGAGACTGAGACTGAGACTGAGACTGAGACTGAGACTGAGACTGAGACTGAGACTGAGACTGAGACTGAGACTGAGACTGAGACTGAGACTGAGACTGAGACTGAGACTGAGACTGAGACTGAGACTGAGACTGAGACTGAGACTGAGACTGAGACTGAGACTGAGACTGAGACTGAGACTGAGACTGAGACTGAGACTGAGACTGAGACTGAGACTGAGACTGAGACTGAGACTGAGACTGAGACTGAGACTGAGACTGAGACTGAGACTGAGACTGAGACTGAGACTGAGACTGAGACTGAGACTGAGACTGAGACTGAGACTGAGACTGAGACTGAGACTGAGACTGAGACTGAGACTGAGACTGAGACTGAGACTGAGACTGAGACTGAGACTGAGACTGAGACTGAGACTGAGACTGAGACTGAGACTGAGACTGAGACTGAGGCTGAGACTGAGACTGAGACTGAGACTGAGACTCACTGAGACAGAAAAACAACCCATAAAATGGACAAAGGCAAAATCCATGGGCTTACATAAGTCATAAATACTAGCTTAGGAATATAAGGTAGTGACTGGAAAGATTTCCATAGCTACGAGTATAATGTTTGCTGATGTTTCGAGAGATAAATGGTCAAGATTTAATTTGATTTTAATTTTAATGTAATTTTTAATTTTAACGTAATTTTAATAATAATGTTTTTTTTTTCTTTTGTGTGTGCATCCTAAAAAATTTAAAATACCTGGATTTTATCAAAATCTTGGAAAAGAATAGTATACGTGCATTCAATTTTGCTAAATCATATATTTTATTTTATACCGAGCTACTTCAATAGCTTAATTTTGGAGAGAATTAATTATCAGAGTTGAAATTTAATCGAGATCTGTGTATGTTCAAACAGTTCTTTTCCAATTAATTGGTTCACATAAAGAGTATACACATTTTAACGGTTTCCTAATATAAAACAAAATTGAATTAAAGTGAAAATAAATCAAATTGTAAAATCAAAATCCAATCTTTAGAAACATTCATTTTGAAAAATTTACAATAAATTGAAGTATTTTGTTTTTGAATATTTGTAGGCAGATTCATTTGCGTTATAATAGCTATTAAAATTTTTTTTTACAAAAGGAAATAGAGGAAAAAACCTGTCGAGCAAGTAGGAATATAAAATACACATTCCAAAATAATTATAACACGTATATTAAAGTTATACCTATTTGCTATTTGGTTAGGGTTAAGCTTGTAAGTTCTCGTTTATTTTTGTTTTTGTTAAGCGCTTTATTGATCATTTTGTTTGATTTTTTTTTTAATTAATGCCAGTGATAATAGTGCTGAAAAGTGCATGTTTATTTATAACAAACAAAAATCCATGGTTAAGTAAATGGGGATTATATCAAAAGTAAAAAATAAATTATCACAAATACCGACCTTTTGTGGAGCACCTCCGCCTCGTTTAAGATCAATCCAAAATCGAGCTATGTTTATAAGAAGACCTACAGCTGCTATGGCCAAAAATTTAATTTGCAGGTGAGTTCCAAGAATTTTAAGCAAAAGTTCAATTTTTGCTTTAAGAAAACCTCCAAGCAAAGCTAATTTCATGAGGGCCTTCTTCTTCTTCTTCTTTTTACCACGAGTTACTATTGACAAAAAAATACAAATTTAAGATAGTTTTGTGTAAAGGCTAGAATATTTGGGGTTAGTGTGAGTCAAAAGTTTTTTTTCTTAACTTAAGTTAACTTAAATTGTGTACAAACATGCCATGAATATTTTCAGTTTTATTTATACAATTTTATTGTATACAACAATATATAGTTTTTCTGTGGCATCTCTTTTATAATTACAAAATAAAAATGTTTATGTTTAATATAGACAAAATAAATAATGTTTTTTATAAGAATATAAAACAAAAGGAATGAAATGATGAAAATAAAATTTGTTTAAAAAAACTATATAATTTAATTACACTTTCTGGTCATTGTTAAATTGTTGTTTTGTTTTTCAATTAATACATTTTTGTAAAACTTATTTAAGTGAAAAAGAAAAAGAGTAAGAAAAAGGAAGCACAAATAAGACAAATAGAAGTATAATCATTTTATTTGATGTTGAGAATATAACGGCTTATGTTATAGAAAAAAAAATAATTTTAAAGTTAATTATACACTGATAACAAATTGAATTGAAGGAAATGATTAATTTTAATTCGATAAGGATAAAACCAGGGACAGGGAGATATTATTTGTGGTAAAATTTTACCTTTAAATAAAACAAAACACACTATCTTACTTTTTGATAACAGTGATAATATGCTATTTTGGAACCCCGCTTTAGCAGAAAAATTAACATTTCACGCCCGTAAGCGGTGACACAGTTATTCTTCGGAATAAAAGTGAAGTCCTCAAAACTATATGTGGTTAGCAAAGTACCTTAAAAGACTTAATTATTCTTGCACTTAAATCAATCCTGGGGTTGTTGCGTCCTATTCTGTTGAGGCTTTTATAATAAAAAAAACTAAAATCCAAAATCCCTAAATAAGATAATTATGTGTTGATTGCTTATCTTATCTTATAGGTAAGGCTTGTACCCTTATCATAAATAAGTTGAAAATTTTTGAAAACAAATCGTCTGGAAAATTGAAACTATCGATTGGCCATGTCGTATGTTCTCTGTGCGAATTATTTTTGAAGACTAAAGAGTTTTAATTTTATTTGAAATAATTTAATTCATTTTGTTAAAATTATTAAAAAAAAATAAACTTAATGGAATTATTGATTTGACTTCCTCATTTGATATATACAAAACAAGCCCTTAAAAATGTGCATTTTGTTGCTCTACTACCTATCATACACTTTTAAAGACATAGCTTAAAATCAACTAGTATAAATAAATTATTTTATCTACAAACTTTTGATTAAAAAAAAAAGAAAGAAGAGTAGTAAAACATAGCTTAAAAGTCCATGGCAAAAGAGTCTACATTATCTTTTCCGCCGATAATGTAGTTTCATGCATGACACAAACCATTTTCATATCGTTTACCGAGGCACCAATCTACGATATAAGAAAAAAAAATCCAGAAACCAATGCACGAACCACAATACAAAACTCAACAGTTTCTTTAGAAAAAAAAACCTACAAAAAAAATTAATTCCACTTCCTCCACAACGAAGCAAAAGTGAATTAATTTAACCGCAGGCATTACCCCCCCGAATCATCCAAGATACTTCTAAAATTATCTACCATATTTTATCGGCCGTTTAATTTTCTTTCTCTTCCGTTTCTTCTTTTTCTTTCTGCCCTTTTCTTTTACCACCACATAACCATGATCATCATCATCGTAATCTTCGGCGCCATCAAGGAAATCTCCAACAAATGACCCAAGTAAATTGAATACTGATTGATCTTGTTCGTATTCATAGCTATCTTCTTCGTAATTATCATGTTGGCTTCCACTTACACCCAACACAGCCGGAATAGCTGTCAACATAGACTGTTTACGTTTTTTGGACTTTTTCTTTTGTTTACGTTTCTTTTTTCCATCATGCCCGTGGTCATTGTCAGAACCTTGAAGCAAAAGAACTTGTTGTGGTTTGGCATGATCTTCATCATCATCATCATCATGCCATTTTTGTGGTTTATTGTGTTCAGGACTTTGTAGAAGAAATATCGAAGAGGGTGTAATGTGTTGCACATGGTTTTCATAATTTTCTTCGTTATGCCCTTTCTTTCTCTTTTTCTTTTTCTTCTTCTTTTTTTTCTTTTTATTCCCTTTCTTAAGCTCACCTTCAACATCGACGAACTCGTCACTGACTTGATCATCTTCGTCTCGGACTGCATCGCTGTAGTACTCTCGTCCCAGGAATCTGAAAAATAAAAGCATTTTAAGAAAACTATCAGATATATACTTAAAAAAAAAAACTCACCCATCAAACGTATATGCGAGATAATCCTTCATATAATTTGTACCTAATTCGATTTTCTTCAAAAGAGTCGATGGTTTTTCTTTGGTTAAGGGATCTGATTGGCTGTAGCCTCTTCGTTCAAGTGTTGCATTAAATTGTGTATCTGCTTCAACTAAAACATAAAGCATATTTACATATAAAATAGGTTAGCAGAAGTTATGTTCATGCAAATTGAGTTAATTTATTCAAACAAAAGAGTTGATGTCAGAACTTTTTTTTGTTTTAATACCAGAGTGTGTAAAAGGGGCGTGCTGTGGATAGTTTGAATACTTAAAAACAAATTGGAAAATTATTCGACAAATATGCATAACTGTTTAATTAGTCAAAATAAGCTAGATCATTGACCTTTGTGCAAACAGGAAATAATAAGGGGAATCCAAGGAACTGTGTGATTTTAATAATGCAATTAAAAATTCACAAAAATGTATTTAAATTGAAAAAAAAATATTTTTATTGGAAATACTTATTCAAGGCTTTCTGAAAGTTTGCATTTATGGAAAAATTTCAAGTTTGTTCTTGGAAACCTATCTCAATAAATAAATTTAACTCATATAATTCTTAGGGAAGTGTATGTAACGTAATTAGAAGAAATATCAGTATCAAGATTTTTTATACAAAACATTTATACATAGTGTGAATCTGCGAAGTATTAACATCAATATACGGAAAGTTGCGTGAGCAACATCGATTAAATACAGTTGATATTAAGAAGTTAATTGCATTCTGCTTGCTATTACACGCTGCGTACTCAGCATCTAATAATAATTATAGAGAGCTGACACAGATTCAGAACCGCAATCTATCTTGCTATCATTTTCGTGTATCTTTTGTACATTTAATACCTTAGTATAATAATACTCGATAGGAACATTAAATGTTGAAGTACCTTCTCAATTCAATCTACAATCACATGCATTGAATTTGTCAAAGTTACCTTTTAATTTTTGCCATTCTGAGTCCAGCTGATCACTCCATAAATTCAATATGCGTCCAGACTGCTGCCGCGCACAATTCCATGGTTGTGACTTTGCAGGGCAGAATACTAAATCTATGTATGGCGATACTTCTGAAATGACAAACAAACAAAAAAATATTAAAACAGAAAGGTTAGGAACCATCAGAACTTTAATGTAATATGAAGTAATTAAATTATAAACCAGAAATAAAAAAGAGAGAAAGTATGGGCCGTAATGAGCCGAGAACTAAAATATCAAGGTGAAGAAAATATGTAGGTACCTATGTATCTTTTGGGTTTAAATTTTGAGGTCAGCAAAAAGATAAATTAGAACGTTCATTATATATTATCGCTGGTAAATAAGGCGTTGTTAGTTTTCATATGAAAGATATTAGCCATCCAGTAGTGTAGTTAAAATCGTTTAACCTTACTTTTATATCTCTTACAGCAATATCAATGTAAACTTGGCATTTTTTAGGTGTAGGTGGGATATAAATCTTTATGTGGTGAATGTACTTAACATTTCTTTTTTAGTTATTCTGAAGAAGGTATGCTTTAGCATATATCCTGATTTAACGAAAACAAAGTACAAAATGTGTGGGAAGCTTACAGCGCAAAGTACATAAAA
Organism: Philhelius pedissequus; assembly: GCA_910595825.1. NCBI lineage: Eukaryota > Metazoa > Arthropoda > Insecta > Diptera > Syrphidae > Philhelius > Philhelius pedissequus. The sequence continues at coordinate 147,581,654 of OU343162.1, read as the reverse complement.
ACATATATGAATTATAACATTGTATTGCATTCGTTTCAAAAACAAATCTTAAAATTAAATAGCTTCTATTTCAGCCCAAAAATCCTTTTCTTTTTTGACGTGTTACGATGAAGTAATTCGATTTTGAATACTTTCTCATTCGTGGCGTTAAGAGACCATATAGGAATTAACCTACCACATACATATCTCAACAATTAGTGGTTCAAGTATATAAGTTAACGAATCTGCCGTTGGTATCCATAGTAAAAATCAATGACATGATTATGAACGTGTATTTGCAATAGAATGGTTCATACAAAGAAAATATATAAGGCGACCGGAGCAAAAGGAGAAGCAGGACTAATCTTACATCTAGGGCATAAAAGTTACAACTATAAACCGCCATTCATGTATGTATATCTAATCACATATGTGTGGAGCTGACGAATTCGAATAACTAGTTGGAGATTCAAAAAAAAGTTGCAAATGTTGCAGGTTTAAGCAAGAGCACTAAAGAAAGAATTTCGAACCAGAACAATGGAGAAAAGAAGATTCAGCATTAAAATAACAGGCAGCTTCCTGTTTCGAACTCCAGATTTTGATCAAATTTTCTCTATTAGATTTTTAAATCAGTACTTCCTATATAATATTTTTGTACCAAAAAAAGGTAAATCTTAATTATTTCGAAAACAATTCTAACGGCTTTGATTTAAAAAATCAGTGTACTATTTTATTATCTAGATTTTGGCCCAAAAAATTTATTTAAAAAAATGGTATTAATGACACCTGCTATGGAGCCATATTTTTTGATTTTCGGCTCTCTTATTAACGACTCAACAGATTTCGATAAGAAATTTTATACAGCAGGTCCTTTTAATGTTCAAAAAATATTTGTTTTCGATTTTTGAAAATTCAATATTTCGAAACGGAAGCCGGTTTTTTTTCGAATTATTTTTTAAATATCATATTGGCTCTTCAAAGAGACCAAAGCAACATAGGGTCCGAAGCACAAGGAGTATTAGATGTATTCAAGCAGCCTTTCCACCATTATGTATGATATTCTAAGAACTACCAGCGAAATTCTTCAAATATTGACAGGGTATTAATATAGGACGCATGCCCTAAATTATACTTTAAAAGCTTATCCATCTCCTTAAATCATAATTGAATTAATTGCCATAGACGTCAATATGGTAATGACTGAACTCGATAAACGGAAAAGTACCTGGGAAGTACAATATACAATGGAAAATAGTCCTTTCTAACTTCCTTAAAAAAGTACAGGCCTTTGCCTACTACTTGGGTATAAGGACGATATCTAACATTTCGGTCATTCTTAACATACTTAATAAAGTCCATTAGAACGCGACGAAGCGTTTGATGAATATACAACAATGGTTGGACCTTAAATAATAGAGGACAAGATTATATATAACTACTATCAAGAACAAATTATGAACTATGCAAAACACCACTTTTTATAGCAGCAACTTCGAGGCTTAAGGAGTTCATCTATATAGCTATTGGAGACTTGGAGTAAATACAAACATCAACAATGGCACCTTACAACAAATATTTTGGTCATAAGAAAATTCTAATAAAGGTGGTAGTATAAGACCACATTTTTATTAGGACCAACTGAAGACTCAGCCAACCTTTATACCATCATAGGATGGATATTCAGAATGAGAAATTTAAGGCTTTTTTCCACCTTCTTAAGACTATTTTGTTATATCGCAGGTGTATAATGTCAGTAAGCCGCAGGCGACCTGTAACTACGGTCAGGCATTTGGAATGCGTGCCGGCAACGCAACCGTTGTATCATATTGCGCACAAAATTTGATTCGCCTTTAAAACAAAACAAAAAATTCTTTGATATTTCACAAAATACCTATTGGTACATCGTTTGGACTTCAATTCCATTAATTCATCATAATTCTTTTAATTGAGGAACACCAGCTTACGACAAGTCAGTGCAACAGAGATGCATTATACATAGGATAGTTATTTTTCCTCAGAATTTTCCACGAAAACATTTTCCCTAAGAAACAGGTGCGAATTTTGTAAAATACTTCTTTTAAACAAGAAGTTGGCATCTTGAAAGATTCCAGCATATTTCCGTCCAACATCACACCTCACACACCACAACTTGGCTTATCTATCTTGTGGAAACAACCACATGTTCCTTGAAAACCATACATATACTTGGTTAAGGTTATTCGGAGGTAATTTGTTAAGCTGATGACGCTGATGATGTTTATATTCTTCTCCAGGAATTTACAAACAATGCTCTTTCCCATCAGTAGATGTAATAAAAGCGTAATTTTTCAAAACTTTCTACTACAAAAAGTGATCATGTCGCATGAATTCCTGCACACAAAAGATTACAATCAAATGGGCCTGTCTAATGCTACTAACGATTATCATTAATATATTCGTACCCAAAACCCAACCGAAAGTACAAATCCTTTGAGACTCCTCACTTGCTCATAGAATACTAAAACAAAAAAAAAACATCATCATCCAACTGGCCAAATATTCTAACCAAAATATTTGAATCAACAATGAAAATAAACTTTCACTGGATATTTCTGAATTGGAACCTTTATGGTTTTGGCAAACAGCATCATAGATGACATTAATGTTACTGTCTCCGTTGGATGTGCGGGTGGAAGACAGCTGTTACGTGCATTCCTTGGAAAACATAAGGCCAAAAGTGTCTTCGTTTTCCCTTGTCACGATTTGACCTATCCAACCAACATCGATAGTAGAGCCTTGCTATACGGGGTGAGCTTTTGTACAACAACAAGCAGGCGTCGCGTCGCGTCAGTATAGACATCCCCATTAAAAAATAGTGCTCACTCTTCTAGACTTCAGTCATCTTCTATTTATCGTTATATTATATATGCTGCAACTATCTAATAGGCATTATGTACTTTAATGTCTATCAATAAGCCTTGGGCACTTTATTTAAGGTCTTGGCTAGACAACGCAGCATAGTACAATAATCATTGGAAGTGTTTCTGCTAGTTAACGCTAATCCATTTCATCGGTCTCCACCGCTAAAGAAGAGTGAAAGTTATCATCTTCTTCTAACTATGTTACTACCTATAGCTCACTGACAAGTATAGTTTGAAAAATGAAAAAAAAAAAGAAACAAATCCACAAGCCTGGATTGAAAGGTAAACAGTATTAAGCAGCTTCCATCGGTGGAGCTGCTGTCTATGGTATATGTATCTCTGTCGGCCAAAACCCATCTACAGAGCAGCCTCCTTCGTCGTGTGTGCCAGCCGTTTTCAAGTGCTGGGAATAACATTGCCAACGAGGAATTTCTACTTCTCTAGGTCGCCATAGTGCGAACCCGGTTTCCACCAGTTCTGTTGCATTCGTATCTACGAGGGATATTATATAGACAAATGTGGTTGCACATTTTGGCGCGTCTTACCATCAAATAGAAAACACTACCAGTAGGTTGCGAGACAACACAAAATGGACTTGCCATTGAGAAAGTTGTTGATGAAATGTATTATAAGTGTTTTGTTTGTGATTGCGTAGGTAATGGTCAAGTGGAGTATTAGGATGAATAGTTAGGCTAATGTAATCTTGTCTTGCAATGATGAATATAACAAATGGGAAATATAGTTATTTTTTAAATCGCTGCGTTACAATATGGTTTAAGCAATTAGCCGGCTTATGCTATTTGCAATGAAACATATATATTTTTTCTTTAACTTTCACGCATTTTTGTGATTACAGGAAAATAGTAAATCACACACTGAAATTTAACGCTTATTAGTTATGGTTAATAGGATGGGTAAGGAACTTTTCGGCATTCGTTTGGAATGGCTTTCGACAAGTAAGTATGGTTTTAGGAGTCTCGACAATAAATTTAAAATTGACACTCGTTTAAAAACGTATAACATATTTTCTTTCACATAAAACATGTCCAAAACCTAATAAAAATGTTTTTTTTATTTTATTTTAATAGCTCAAAGTCTTAAAGGCCTAAACGCATCAAAGGGGATTACGATCCCAACGACGTTGCTGGGTATGGAGAACTTTTGAAAGTGAGCCAAGACCTCGTTGCCTTGGAACGTCAAAGGCATGCATTGTGCTTTAGGTGCAAGTCCTGCAACGCAGTCCTTAACGGGGAGTGCATGGGTAAAGATGGTGTGCCCTATTGTGAAAAGTGCTATCAACATTCATTTGTGGTAAAGTGTGTTTACTGTCAACGCTTTATCAGTGGAAAAGTCCTGCAGGCAGGCGAAAAAAAACGCATGAGAAAATAACTTTTTTTGAAAATATATGCTAACAAAATTAAAAAAAATGTTCTAAAATAAAAAGTTAAAAAAAAAATAAATATTAAATTACAATGTAAAAAAATTACCACTTTTTTTTAGGTTGCGCTAAATTCTTGGGTATAACTTCTATTGAGGCAAATATTTAGCAGGTCTGTAAGTGGGGCATATAGGAATATGAATCTTAGAGCAGAAGTGCTAAATATTTGCCTCAAATACTTCTTATAAATTCTTAAACATCAACATTGATTTTTTTTTTCAGAAAAAGCCCTTGGTCTTTTTATTAAAATAATTTAAGATATCACTTTTTGTATTAATGGTGACCTATACAAAATGCTTTTTTAAAATAAAATAGATGTCTTTATTTTATTGTAAGAAGATTCGTGAAAAAGTGAAAAAGGGTGATTTGTAAGAATGTGTGCTCTTTAGCCAATTTTTGTTGCAACTTAAAAAAAAAATATAAAAAGATTAATAAATATAAATAATCTATCCTTTAAATTTTTAGTAATCCTATTTAACATTAAACTAGCCCTCATTTAATTTGTATTTATCTTTTTTTTAATTTTCTGCTTTCTCTAGGAAATCATGGCCTATTTTTCAAATATTCGAGCAAAACACTCGTTGATATTTGTTTCAAGAAAAATAAGCTTTTACGAACAATTTGCCGCCATTGAAACTTTTAAACCCAAAAACTCATTGTATATGGACAATCATCATAATTTAAGGTTAAAATTAAGTAAAAGGCTTGGAGAAATAATTTATTTTAAATGTTTAAAAATGTATCGATCTTCCATTCATGATACAATTCAAATGTTTGAATTTAGAACTGTGTTTTTCGGAACTTACCGCGTTAATGTTAGAAATATTATATAGTATATAATATATATATTATATATATATGGATGATCAAACGTCAGTCTCATTCCGTCACCAAAAAGTATGAACCTACTTCGTAACGTCGGGTAAAAAGAAATTTGAAAATATTTCTAACATTAACGCGGTAAGTTCCGAAAAATGTAAACTTTATGTAATATTTACTAATTGCTCCCTGCTGGAGTTGGGTGGTTCCGGACATAAATAGTTCCAGGAACTATGTCCTCTCTCGGAAACATTTCCTTTCGTTCCGCAATTCTACGTCCCTGCAAACTATTAATTGATTGATAATTTTTGACGTTTTGAACTGACTGGGCCACATTGTGTTTATCACAACAAATTCATTACATATTATAACCAATATTTTGAAATGTTAACGTTCTTGTGAGCAATAATTCAAAATTTCACAAAACGTATGCTTGTACGAGTAAGTCAATTCAGGAGGTAGTGTTCTTACCGAAATAATTTTGCCAACACAATCACTTTTAAAACTTTGAAATAAAAGTTTCCTGTGCATGAGCCAACCATGTTCCTCCAGTTAACTCGTTCTTTAGCTAACTGACTCCAGTGGCATACTCAAGTTTCTGGGGGTATTCTTGATCCTGATCACGACACCTTGGGTGAGGAGTCGCTCTACTGCGTTATAAGACTCGAATACCAATGCGCTCTACAATTCTTACACATCTCAATCGATGGATTTGAGTTTACTTCACCAGTGATATATCACTGTAAAACTCGTATAATTCCTTGTTGAATCCTCTTCTCAAGAGCTCATCAATGTAGGGTTGGACAACATGAGGAACACCCTCTACTTTGTTTACACACAAAATCAATAACGCCGTTTGTTTGATTTGTTTTTATTCAAATTCTCTTATAATTTACCTTTTAAGATCATATTTGAAACTATTACTTTTTGCTGAAATCATTTTGAACTAACTTTATATCTACCTTCTTGACCCCTTCCAGCCCCCAGCAATAACACCGTAACTTAAAGCCGTAAATGAAATTAACTAACTTTAAGATAACTCATTTATCAACTTATTTTATACTAATTAAATGAACTTTTAATAAATACTTAATTGTAATACATTTATAATTGATTACTCTTTCAGAATTATAGATTATTGTAGAGTTGAGATGAACAATTTCCTTGAGTTGTAAAATTTAAGTCGTAAAACTTTTCTAATCTCTCTGCAGAAATTAAATAGGATAAATTCAAAAGAAAGCTACATAACCTTCACTTCATTAATATCAACTAATTAAAGCTTGTAAATCGAAGCAAACAATCAGCTTTCCTACATAATAGATTCACCTTTCAGAAACAAAATGATGTAGTCCAGATTGAAATTAATTAAAAATCCCAAGAAAGTCTGAATTACATACAAAATATGTATGAAAAAAAAACTATAAAAAATGTCAAACTAAAGGGAAATTAAATTGTGCTTATGCAATTGTTTTGGTTTTTCTAAACGTGACATTCCGGGTGTAACATTCGAAATTCATTTCACATTGACTTAAGGATGAGTGAAAGCTATTTGTATTGTCAATCAATAAATAATCAAAATCAAATTAATAATCAGATCATGTAAAACTTAAAATTGCACAACCTCTTTGGGCTTCTCTTTATTACAATTGTTTTTGCTTTTTATTGATTGGTTCCCATAATGCATGTTCCACGCACATTTTTATAGGAATCAAAAGAGTTGATGCAAGAACTTCTCCCTTAAGCCACATTTACACAATCCGTTTATGAAATGTAGTTTAAATTCTCCTTACACCTTCATTCGCTCTTTTCGAATGTCTTAGCGCTGGCCATTCGTCTAATTAATTCAATCTACATATTATAGACAGTTTGAATATGCAGAGAAAGCTACATATTTTTTTTATTTCAATACATATAGAATTTCAAATCATAATGAAATAAAAATAGAGGGACTCTATGCAAATCCAAATACATGTCTTTTCTGATAAATATGCGTGTATGTTAATTTTCATAACAAAGCTGACTGAAATGGATACAAAGTTATAATTTTTCTCAAACGTTGAACTTCTTTACCGGCTAAGTTTGTTTACGTTAGTTAATACGTAGATAGACCTACAAAATGTTAAACATATTTATATTTTTTCTGGAAAGATATTATATTTTAAGTTCAAGTTGAATTACATAAGTTACTTTACTTCGAATCATTGATTCGACTGAATATCAAAAGGCGGGAAAGACGTAGCTTTTCACTTTGAGGCGGAATAATTTGGAGCCATAAAACTAAATGCTCATTAAATTAAGTGTTTAAACCGGATGATAAAATCAATTGGAATTGCAATATCAATCTGTTTTATGTGGTCAGTATGTTTGATTGTCAATATAGTTCTTGAATAAAAGAGAGTATTTTGCTGGTGATTTAATTGTGTTAGAATACCTAAGAGTTCCCATTACGAAGAATTTAAGTATGGAAAAGCACCTAAATAAAAAATTGAACAAGCCAAAAATTGCGATAAATCTTACATCATAGCTAATAGCAAATTTAAAATATTTGAATCGGTAGCTGAATCTATAATGTTTTACGCTGCGCAAACTAGGGAAAGTAAGAGATACGAGACAGTGGAAAAGTTACTTCGATTTTATATCAACATATCATTCCATTTAACCGCGAATAAACCAAACTCTTTAATAAATACTTGAAGCTGCAGGTGGACTACATTACCAGGATCTTACATTTAGGAGATAATTATTTGCCAAAAAAAAGGCAGCCCTTAAAGCAATAAATTCAAAAAGTGGGTGGTATGACGAATGGCTTGATTTGACACTAGATTATGAAATAGATCGCAACTGCAACGTTGAAGATATCAATTAAATAAATACTGACATATACCAACTCGATTAACAAATTAAAACCAAGTAAATAGAAGAGGTTTCGAGCTTCTTATATTGAACAATTAATTGTCAGTTGAACCATAACTTAGGACAGGCGAACTACTTCCGTGATAGATTTAAAATCGATGAAATATCCATGATGGTTAGATACGCGATGAGATCCTCAACCTAAACTTCTATACCATACAGGATTTGTATATTATGCTACATGATGGAGTGAGAAGATGGGAGGTGCATTTCTTCGGAAAGTGTCCAACTTTAAGGGAAACGATAAAATATTTGGAATATAATTTCATCAGCAGCTAGGAAATCTTTAAAATTCCACCTGAATGAGATGAATGTATTGAATCTGTTCCAGATCTGTAAAATTGCGTTTAGGTATCGTAATTTTTGTTTAAAGGAATTATATGATCTATAAAACTTGTTCGTTCAAAAAATTAAAGAAACATAAAGAATTTTCAATCTGGCAGTCAGCAAAAGCATTGTCCAAATGATTTTTGTCAACTATTGTGTAAATTATATTATAGTATTGTACTGAATAAAATTGTGTAAGAGCGAAATAACGTTTATAAAAATTCTGTCATTAAGAGTCTACAATTATATGGATGTAATGCTTAAATAAAATGCATGATTTGCTCTTGTAGCTAAAAGCTGAGATGTAGCTAAACATTGACGCTATTAGTAGGTAGATCGTATATTTATCATTAGGTAGATGTAAAGACAGTATTGGGACCGAAGAAAAGTGGTACAATTAGGAGGTGGTCTGATTGTAGAGGTTCCTTTTTAATCGGACCGGTCCACTTAGAAAGGTTTTCTCTCATGCATACATGTCCATAAAATAAAAACATGACTGCCAGTGCATATACCACCTATAAGTTTCCAAAAAAAAATATGCAATCAATTAGATAACCATTTCAATATCAAGACATCAATTTTGGAATTTTTAAAATCACAGTTTTATATGTCCTCCTTCGCGCTCAAAATTCTTTGAGTTTGAGATTTGCTGCAATCAAATTTCTTTGCAAAATCTCTCTGAGATAAATGTGCATCTTCGAAACACTTAATAACTTCAACCTTATTTTCCAAATCAAGATCAAAGTAATTTCGTTTACTCATTGTTCTTTTACTTTTTTCTAAACTTAGTAGCTTTATTGAAAACCAAAGCAAACACCTTTAACATATCAATTGCTAATTGCACTGACTGCCTTGAAACCTGTGCCTACAAGAAACATAAGAATTCAAAATGTTTCATTTGCGAACTAACGAAAGCTAAAATTACAAAATTATTGGTAAATCACCAAATAAAGCAAAAGTAACCGGCGGCGGCGATCATACACATACATATTTCGTATTTCCTACGCCTAGACCAATTAGACATTAAGCAACGCATGTTATCTTAGTGGTCCTTGGTCCGATTACAAGGTGCCCCTATTATAAGGGGAAATTTATATGAAAAATAGCAGTCCGAATATGAGGTGGTCCGATTATAAAGTGTCCCGATTAGTTGGTTTTACTGTACTTTTTTTTATCAAAATCTTTAGAGCCGTTTTCGAGATGACTAAGATGGTAGAACAAATTGTATGGCAAATACTGTTATTTTTGAGGCTAAAAACACGATTCAAAAATCTATTTGAGACAATCACTTAAAACGCTTGAATACCAAGTTCTGAAGAAAATCGCTTCGGTTAATTAGGCTGTAGATCGATCTACACACATACAGACTGTCGGAATTGCGGAACACACTTTTTTAGTGGTCTCCATCATCGTAATGTCAAGTTTGATTTAAATCTCGAGTTAGATTTTTTCTAAATGCAAAACTTGCCCTATAGTACCTTTATGTATCGCAATTAAAAATCGAATTTAAAAAGAATTGTTATTTAAATCAACGAAAATATTTTTTTTTTTGAGCTGTATACAAAATTATCCAATTAGGAGAAAGTCGAATATATAAAAATTTAAATTAAAATTAGTTCTATTGCAAGCAATGTTAATAAGAGCGTACACAGGAGAATATTTTTTACTTAAAAGTGGACTGCGCCAATTTAAAAATATAAACATTTTCTTAATCAAAATTTTTGCAGGTGTTTTTTGAAAAACAAAATCCTTTCTTAAAGTTTTGTTTAACATTTTTGTTTTTTTAACTGTTGATTTTTGTTTTAGGAACATTTTTTTTCGAATATTCAAGTAAATGTCAACAAAAAAAAAACTAATAATACAAAGTTTCGAAAAAATCGTTCTCAAAACATTCGTTTTTCATTTCCAATAATATTATAAAAATATTAAAAAGAAATAAAATCGGAAATACATACATATATTCGACACAATTCTAAGTGAAGTCCAAAACACAAACAAAAAAAGAAATCGCGAGGACCACCCTAATATAAATGTTTGAAGAATAACGTTAGTAAATGATTAAAATAATAAATTGCTACTTTTATAAACAAAGATCTATCGTTGCAGTTGCATTCCTCCCGTTTAACTATTCAACCGTAATACTCTTTTTGGAATGTCCATCAGTTTACACTTGAGCCCAACTTCGGACGTAGTGCCAAGTACAGAGATTCTGTTGTATTAATCGTACAACACGAAAGTGGAATGTTCTACCCGGCTCCAATTTTTCCTTCCATTTTTATATTCTGAACTTCGAAACCTCTCTTTTCAGATCCTTCCCATTTTCCTAACGATCGCACTATGCTAGATCATATTAAGGGTATTCAAAACCCCTTTAGTGTGTCCACAGTTTTTTAACAAAAAAAAATGTCTCTATTTATATATGTGTGTATATAGAAGTACATCTCTAGATGAAATCTTTTTTTTTGATTTACCTCTACTAAGACTGTATGTCAATTCACAATCCCAACTGCCCAACTTGACGGGTATTATTCTATCACCATCTTAAACCAAATGTTGATGAAAGTATATTTAAGGCGTTTTATTTTTATATTTGACGTGAATTTAAGGCTATTAATTAAGTTTTAAATATACATAAATTCATACATATGTACATGTAGTATTGTGTCTAGTTAACACAAAAAAATGTTAATTACACACTTACGGTTACAATGTGAAAATATTAGATTCGATCATTCGCCATTATCATAAACATCAACATAAAGAGAACCTTCACATCTAAACGGTTTAAATGCCTTCTAACGGATCACCTAATTTTTCTTAAACAAAAATCAGCCACCCATGTGAACTAACAACAATTTTCATCTTGACAACATTGTTAGAAAAAGCTATTTGAACATTAAATTGATATACTTTAAGACAAAATTCTCCACACGTTTATGATTGGCCCCCGCTGAGCTCAGCTGATTGTCACAGCATGCTTAAACCTTATAATTTTGTCAATTGTGACAGTTGTCTGTACTTTTAGCTTTACTAACTTTATAAGTTTAAAATGCGGTCGTTCACTCGCTTATTAGATATGTTATCTCGGATAACAAGCTTCTGTAGTACATCTGTGGACGAATCAGATAGGTTAGCTGAAAGCTGTCAAAAATCAGAACAAACCTCATACCAAATGAATTTTGCAGTCAGCTGTTCTATACATTTGTTATCGGAAATTTTTAGGGATAACTCCAGATAGCTTTCATGAGAATAGCTGATTTTTCATGAAATGTGCTTTTGCACGCATTACAACAGCAGAAAGTTATCCCAGATTGCTGACAATAACTGAGTGAACGTCCCCAATGTTAAACAAATAGCCATTTTGTCTTTCAAAATTCATTTGCAAGATTCTTGACTTATAAATATCTATCTATTGTGTTATTGAACTTTGCATTAACCCTTGAACTTTAATTCTTAAATGTGTATATAATGTATTAGGGGTAACTAAGATCCCTTTACCATCCGCATAATTAACAAAGCAAAAAAAAACCGTAAAAAGTAGGTCAAAGTACCATATGCGGCCTTACCTTAATTTACCTCCTAGTATTTGATTATACAATTACAAAATGAAATTTACAAGCAAACACACATTGTTTTTTAATCCTAAACTAAATAATTTAACGAATCTAAAACTAGTTTTGTTTTAATTAAATGAAATAAAACTAACCTATTTTGACAGTAACTTGGAAAATCAAACCCGACAACCTTTATCCCAGCTGATCCATAAAATAAATTTTATTATAAGCATTCTCATTTCCTAAAATTTAATTCTTCCTTTTATGACTCTTCGTCAGCCTCATGCTAGATCAACAACATTAAATTTAAAAAAAAAAAAAAAAAACTTCAATTCACTTGTTGCGGCGCGGTCGTAGCCTCAATAAGTATGGGTCAAGTCACTAAAAACCCGTTTCTAAAGTAGGAACATCTACCAAGGTTCTTCTGTTTTGATTCCACACCTCAAGATCAAGTTTATAAATGATGTCCGTTACCAGAACTTAGTTCGCCCATAAATTAAAGAAACAAAAACTACACTACTGTGATAGTTCTCATGTTGTTTTTTCCTCCATTTTTTTTTAAATGCGACAAGCGGGTTCCATAAATTCACTGTTAAATATGTTATATCTTTTAATCAGAGCGCCGAGTGTTCTATGTATAATTAATTTTTTTTTAGATAACAAATTCATTGAGTGTGTCCAAATTGATATGATTTTAACAAAAAAAAGTGTTTTTTTTAGTATTTACCTCTAGTTTCTTGCGCTTTCAAACTTAGTGGCAGCAGCAATGCGAACATCAATATCGCATGTAGACCCATTTAATATAATTTACGGGGAAAATTGCATGCGGAATTTAAATTTGAAATAGAAAAAAAACACTGCGCGATCCACAAAATAACGGATTTAGAGAAAGGAAAGAAATAAATTTAGTCACTTTCACACTTTATCAACCATGGATCAAACACCACTTCCGGCGGCGGGCGGGCAGTCGTATAAATGTCAGTTTATTGCTTAACTTCGCTCTATCGCACGTACTTAAATGAAATAAAAATCTAACACCCGCGCTTAAATAAATCCAAAGACAAGAGTCTCGCGAGTCAGTTATTTGTTCTTGTCTTCACTTCACAATGGCGAAGTCTCGACGGTAGCGAGTTCAAGGTAAGATTGAGCCACGACTTGCATACGAAAAGAGTTATATATACCGATCCAACATCGCGTCTTCGTGCGTCGGCTTCTAGTAGTAATCAAGTAGTGGGTCTATTTGCTATAGTGGATCTCTTAAGTGTCAATTCGAGTCTCGAAATATATCTCATCAATTTTAAAAGTGAGTCGCTTCAAGCTCTTTGTTTTGTGTTCATTGTGGCTACCAGCTTTGTGAGGATGTGCGCACGCGTCTGTTGATGGGTGTTTTATGATCGATCTCACGATAATCACTATACAACCAGCGAGAAGATGATCGATTAAGGTGGAAAAAAAGAGTTAAAAAGGGAGGACATTTGTAGTTGTTTCTTTTTTGTCTTAATTCCTCTTGATAAATAGCAAATTCATTAGTTAATTATTTGATCAAATTAATAAACAAGATAAATAGAGAGATGCTGCTTGGATAATCGTGCCCGAGTTTAATTGTGAAATGATAATTTTACTTACAACGCATTTATATGACGCGTGTTGTTTAAACAAGTTTTAATAACATACTTTTTTAATTTTTTTCACTGTTGTCGACGTTGTTGTTGTAATGGTTGCTTGCTACATTAGTGAAAGATGTATCATTCCATTTATGGTGGACATTTATTTACAGTATTCACGATGTTGTAGTTTTACTTTCGCACAAGTAGGATTTTTTAATAGAAAAGAAACACGTACTACATCTTTCCAGTTGTAGGTGGCGCTGGATATTGGAATTTAAAGAAAAAATGGATACAACTTAACTATTGGTTTAAAATATTTGTTTGTTTATTGAAGTAAAACTTCTTTTGTGGCGTTGGGGGTCAAATTTTATATGGAGCTGTCAGAACGACACTTTTCATGTCAAAAACCAACAGAAAAACGAAAAATCCCGACATATTTAACTTCTCTAAAATAATATATATTGACCAATAAATATTTAAAAGGACATCTATTTTTTGCGAAAAAGAATGTTTTTTATGTAAGAGAACCACAAAGATTAACCGGCACAGTATTTAAACACATATTTTGTTCAAACACCATATGAAAGTAGTTATTTTTTTAAATTTTATTCAACGAAAAGCAACCACCCGAACCAAAAACCATTTAAGCTTCCGAAAAAAACAACATCTGTTTTACAATTTTTTATTTAAATCAATTAACACAATTGTAAATAACACTTTTTACTTTTTTATACTTTACCCACAATCTAACTATTTATAAAAATAAATTTTCGTAAGATAAACAAAACTGTCCTTTTGACAAACGTAACCGGCACTGGCGGATGAACGGGGATTGGGCTTTTCGGGTCTGGACTTGAGAGTGGCATCGCGTGGTCTTCTACGATGAAAAAAAATTAATTTGGAAGGCTCCGATGGCTATAGGTAACCTCCGCAAGAAAATTCATTATATGGAATTCATTTTATGGCACCTGGAAACTTCAATTTTTGTTCACTTCAATGAATTCATTGACTGACAGTGGTATATTAAAAGAGGCCTTTCGATACTCTCATACACTTTTTAGACCATTGCCGTGGATTTATCAACATGATAACTTGCCAATACATACAAATCGGGTAGTTACAACCTATATAGAGGACCAGAATGGGGAACTATTGAGCTGGCCAACCTACTCATCTTGAAAATGCTTGGGCATGGTTGACACGTCAAATATATAGATCAGGACAACAATATTCGAGTATACCTGAAATAACCAAGCCATCGAATTAGCTTGGAGCTTGATTTCGTTAATTAGTTGACCAATTTGTATGGATCGCTTCCAAACCGGATGTGTGAAGTTCTGGAGCGGAAACGTGGCTCAACACACTATTAAGAAAATTGTTATTTAATCAAAAATACCTTTAATACGTTAAACTTAAGTAATGTTTGAAATAAAAAGAATACAAAATTTCTAAAATTACCCCGCATTATCACGGTTCTTAGTAAGTAATTTTCAGCGACAGGCATCAGGGTGTTTGAAAAAGCTCTCCCTTAAGACCTGTACTGAAAATATAAATTGAGCAATTAATGACAGAAAACAGAACTAAGAGGTGTCCTATTAAAGTAGCGAACTATTTAGTTAGCTCGTTAAAATTTATGAAAATCTTAACATTTAAATCGTTGGTTCAAATATTTAATCCGTCGTACATCAATTTTGTCTCCCAATTTCGGCGGAGGGAAGGCATTGATCGGCGTCAACCAGGCGATGCCCAGTGTTGTAACTATCTTATTCGCATCAAATGTGATTGTCTTGCCTCTTTGCGGTAACCACTAAGTAGTGGTCTGTCCATCCGGATTCCTGCTAAGCTTTGTAAGAGCGTGTTTGAACACAGAAAAAATAGCAACAAAATAATGCTCTGCTTTAATTACTGTTCTGATCGTTTTGCAGAAGTCTTACACGAAACCCTCAGAAAGAGGACGTACGGCGCATGAGCCCAATCAATTGGACCAATGGTGGGTTCAACAGTCAACAAGGCAGATGCTCTAATGAGCGTTCGACAGGTTACTGACTCCATGCAGGTTGGGTGTTAAAATAAAACGTTGTGAAACGAATTAAGGACAATGACCTTCCATTCTGCATGTTGAATGTTAGAACTCTTAACAGTCCACACGCAGCTAAACAACTAGCCGAGGCCGCAGACTGCTACAATACACGAATTACTGCCATCAGGTAGTGCGATGGAATAGACCTGCCATAAGGAGGATGAAAAACTTTGACATATACTACGGTGATTGGGAAAGGTGACCACATCTTTTTGGGTGCGCTCTCTAACCCTAATTGCAGACCACACCGAGCTAAGTCTGATTTTTGTCGCCATTTCTAACTATTCTACCTATGTATATACATATATATTATGTATATATTTAATTAATTAATTTTTGTGCACAATAAATGTAATAATTTTCAAATATAAACAATAAACTGACATTAACTTCTACTCTTAAACTTACACATTATGTTTTCGAAGTAAAAACAAAAATGTGGAATATACTATTACTAAATATATATACTATTACTAAATATATTTCATAATTGACTAAATACAATAACAAAATATCGTTTTCAATTTTAAATGAATTCATAATGCCATTAGAATTACAATAAACTCAAACAAAAGAGTTGATCCCCGAACTTGGGTTTAAAATATATTTCTGCACGAAGGCTGCAGATTTCAGTTAAATGGTGCATTCTAATTGCTTATAAGCCTATATTAGTGTTATAATTCAAGTTCGGGCGTCAACTCTTTCGTTTAAATTAGGTTGTATCTGGGTAAATTATTGACAAGTTACGCATTCGTAAAAAATCGAACTTGCGATTTTGACCAAACTTGGCATTATAATACCAGAAATGACAAAAAAAAGTCAGTTGCACAATTTTCGTCGACTGTCTGTCTGGTTTTCTTTTGTTATCTAGAGCCAAGCGTTTTCTTTTTAATTGTTCTTGTTTTTTTAGAAATATTTTATTTATTTATCAGTTTATTTTTGCAGAGAGTGGCTAGTTTTTTTTGGGGAAACTTAAGCAAACAACCGACGACACGTTTGATTTTGTAATATTGCAAAATGTTAAAACAATTTAAAGTAAATGGAACTTGTATCCGCTTTGTAATTCCAGGTAGGCATAGATTGTACCTACAACGTAAGTAACATTATTGTATCATACTCATTACTTATGCAGTTGAGCTCGCACCACCCTATTATAGTTCCCTTTCGATTTAACTTTAGTCTGCATGAGACGGATATTAATCAACTTGCACAACATCTTTTTTTTTAATTCCAAATATAATATAATAATGAAAGTTTCTATATTTTCACTATCAATGTTCACACGCAGTATTGTAAGCCTCCTATATATGTTTAATCATTATTTCACTGTTGACTGAGACTGTTGTACGTTCAGTTGTCGCCATAGCCAGGTAGTAATGATAGACATTTACTAAACATGGTTTGAATGATTTACGATTTATTCTTTCCCATTTATTGCATTACAAATTTCAAAGTTTTTCAGTACCTATACTTATATTTATTATACCCGTGTTAACACAAACTACAATTTTAAAAGACAAGTTCTTTTTATGAATTTAATGTGCGCTCCTCCACGTGTTGTAAATTTAAACGATAGTAACAATCAAGGAATTTCTAAATAAATATTCGTTGGTGGTAATTCATACACCACTTAAGAAGGTATGAATATATATATTGGTAAGCATTTCTATTTCTTAGAAAAAAAATTAAGAAAAATATTTGCTTAGTTTCAAGAATACGGCTTGCTAAATTGTTTGTAATAGCTTCTAATCATGCCATGTCGCTTAAGCAATTTTTAAAAGTCCAAACACTGAACATCAGCTTAGCCTAGAGCCCGAAATCGGACCTACAAGTATAGATATTCCTTCTTCGGGCTGGCATGCTTTAACCAGCCCTATTTTTTCCTGCCATATTCAAACATTCAAAACTAATATGTACATCGGTATATCCTATTAAATCGTATCCTATTTTCTAATCGGTCGAACTGTGCTTTAACATTTTAAGTAATGATGTGCGCACTCGAATAAAATAATCGATTATAATCGATTCTTATATTATCTCGAGATATCTCGGTACTTTGACTGAAATCATTCGAATGATGTCTATTCTCTCTTATATGGGTCTTATTAATTTCTACTTAACTATACTACTATGTAATGTACTTGTATGAGTAGGTTCGATTGGAATTAAGGACTTTTTATGTATCTACACTGTGGCATTCATCATTCCAATGAATTAGTAATCAATCGGTGCTTGAATACAGTTTGTTAAATATTGGTTATTTACTTGAGACACAGGTAGATAGTGTATCTGAGATTTTTTGTCTTATTGAATGACCGAATGAAAATGAAAAAATCGAATGATTTTATTTGCTTTTATAGAATAGGATGTGGTCATGGTCATGCATTTCGTATGAATATTATATATTTATATTTATTATATATTTATATTGTTCGTTGAGACCTGAAGTCACCCTGAGTTTTTTTTTAATCTAGTGATGCCAGGAGTTTGAACTCTCTATAGATAGATCTCGGTTTTTAGCTGGGGTGATTTGAGATTAGCGAATAAACTGCCAAAGTCACATGGGATCCGATGAGCGATATTGAGAAAACATCAATGTAACGTGGAATACTCATCATCAATTTAAATAATTATCGAATCGAAAACAACGATGTTTTGGAGGTATTTCCTTTTTTCTTCCTTCCACATTGAAGCATCGATTTGATTGCTTCAACATCGATGTAACGTTAACATAGATGAACATCGGCTCATACCTAATCTGGAAACATTTGTTTTGTTACGGCTTCGCGTTTTAAATGCAATTTGTCATTTTTAAAATGGAATCTAAAAGAATTCTGAAATTTATTTTCATACACAGAAATATATGTAAAATAGAAAATTGGAAATAAAAAATTTTGCATGACTCCTGCTCATTCTAATCGTGAGGCAGAATGAATTTTTTTTCAAAGATATAAGTAACAGCATTTATCTAATAAGGTTTCCGATCAAAGGGCATAACTTGTGTCAATTTATTTGTAAACAAAGAATCACCTATCATTAGATTGTGCAAAAAAAATTTATTCAACTAATTGAATTAATTTTAAGTTTAATAATTAGATAATTGCTACATTGTACTAAACTTGCATATTTATAAATTTTGAAACCAATTTGCTTATATTTAATTAAATAACTATAAATTTATTTATTTTAATAGAAGAATTAATAGGTACATTTTTTTGTTATATTTTGCGTTTATTTTTACATTTTTTCTTGTGAACGACATTTAAAGCAAAAAGGCGTTTTTTGTCCAAGTCATGGGCAAATCAAAGGAAAAAGTCTTGCATCACTGGTAAGATTTTTTATAAGCTAGACATAGAATAGATTTTTTGATACTGGTTGACCATAATGCCGGATTTACACGAGTGAAAAATTATGGCATTATTTCTTCAAATGTTATTGACATTAATGACAAAATCGTGTAATGCCAGATTTACACGAGCGTCAAAATGCCATTTTATCTGTCAAATTATAGCAATTTTTATTTTCATCGTGTAAAGGCTCTAAATAATGGCAATATTTTTTCCAAAAAAAAATACCACTGAGAATTTGGCATGAAATTCTTCCATTAAAATAGCTATGAATAAACACTGTACTGATGTCATATTCAAAAGTATGCCATTCTAGGAAAAAAATGAACTTGCCCCTTTTTTTGGCAAATTGCCATTTTAAATGTCAAATCTTATTAAACCTTAACTATTAACTATTCAACACAAGTTCGTACAAAAGTGAAAAAAATGTTTTGATTTTTTTCCAACAAAAACAAAATATGTTTTTTACCTTTGAACAATTGTGTTGAATGTAGTTAAGTTTTAAGATCAAGAATCAAGAATGTTCCTAACAGCGATAGTGTTACCAAACCTGGTAATGCTGTAGTGTAAACCATTAGACTGAAATAGATATATAAACTTAAAATATATGTTGCCACTGTCGTCAAAAAATAAAATATACAAAAGTCATTATTTTCCAGAAAGAGCGGCAGTGTCACACGAAATTTTTTAATCGCACGAATTTTGAAGAATCTAAAAGTAAAACGTAAAAGAAAGTATTGAATTTAAAACTAAAGTGTTTTTTCTTAAATCAACAAATAGTTTTAGTCTTGATTCCATTTTTAACTCTAGAATTCTAGTCTTGTGTGTTAAGGTTTTTTTTCTTTTTCCTTGATAATTTCGAAAAATCTCGTTATTTTGGTTCGTTTATGGCAATCGTGTAAATACAAAAATTCTTTTATCTCCAATAAATGTTGGCAAAATAATGCCAACATTAAAATCTTACATTTATTGAACCCGTTTAAACGCCTGTCTTTTAAATATTATTTCTTTCATTATTTCGCCAAAGTGTAAATCTGGCATAAATGGTTTGGAAATTCGTCAATATTTTTGTCATTAAAAAAATGGCAAGGAAAACTGGCATTAAATATTACCATTAAAATGGCGTCATGTGAAACCATTTGGAAAATAAGGACACACCGCAATAAAGAATCAACTTGCGCATTCTTTAGTGGCAGATTGCCATTATCAATACTGCAATAATGAATAACACTAACGCACAATCGTTTATGGAACATATATCTTGTATATGACAACAAAGTTTAACTCTATCTACATATTATTTAAACAAAAAAGTTATAGTTCATATGTACCTAACAAAGTCTCTGATATTAGGTTTAAACATTAAAAAATGCGAATAATTTCTTTCAATAATAATATGCAATAAATAACCAAATACGGATTAATTAAGGAACATTTTTAGCAAACAACTATTTAATAAATGAACAATAAAGTATTTGCAGTATTTCACTTTGAAGTTTGAAGTAATATTGATACTGACAAATAATTTCTTTTGTCGCAGCTGTAACTTGCACAAAAATACCGCCCAGATTAATCGATTCCAACAGCTTATCGTCTACTTAAGACAAGAAAATAAAAGTAGAAGTAGTCTTTTCCATAAATTATGGAACTAACAGTGCGGCTACTTGTTTATAGATGTATGTAGCTATATATAATATAAAACAAACAAAAAAACAAATATTCGATTTAGCAACGCCTCAGGCGTTAAATTCTTTGTGATGGTGCACTCGAAACTTTGTCGCAGGAAATCAGCTTTGGCTTTGCTGAAGAGTGAAATCTTCACCAGTTTAAGTGAAATAGAAATCAAACATTTTTTTTGTTTCCAAAACATATCTTTGAAAGGGTCACTTATATGATAATTTGCCATAATTACATTATTGCAATGGTACATCTATTACTCGTAAACTATTAATGTGAAGATTTTACCATGTAAACTTCTACTTTACAAAGTGGTTAGATAAGATTCTGGGTACCTGGTACATCGCCTTGTTTTGTTTTCTCTTCTACTTAGCATTAATTTATGTCAATAAAAGGTGCATCTTGTCAATCTTGTTGTCATTTGTCTGGTATTGTTACTATTTTTGTGGTATGTAGATCCTATTATCTCTTATATTCACTTTTACTTTCTTTTCTCGCATTTAATTTGGTTGTTCAAATTAGATGTGGGTATGTACTACAAACATACAAACGTACTTTGAAATCTTTGCATAAGGTATTACTCGTATGATGTAATGGTTGTATACAATTCAGTGACCCTCTGAAGGAGCGTAAGAAAAAATGTAGATTTATATCTACATAGATAAAGATTATCTTAAAAATCAAATTTTGTTAAACACTTTCCGACTGGCAGCAGACTACTTATACCAAGTTTTTAATGTACTATATTAAATTTGTAAGTATTGTTAATTTAATCTTAATTAAATCTACAACTTTATTAGGCAAAATATCTTATTAAAAGAAGGGCTATTGCATATATAATCTAGTATATTAGCTTTTTTAAAAAAGTTGTTGAACTTTGAAGACCTCCCCGCTGCATCTTGACCGGTCACTTAGCGCTGCCACCCTAAAGATTATTGTGGGCAATATGTGATTTTTTTGCTACTTGGTTTTTGACGTTTATATTTTTGACAGATCACACATGACAAATTCCACGAACATTTGACATTTCGATTCAGTATTGTTTGCCATTTCACCATGAATAGACTTACGCCTGAACAACGTTTGCAAATTATTGAAATTTATTATCAAAATTCGTGCTCTGTGAAAAATGTGTTTCATTTTCATTTTTCTCTCATTTTTTCGCTCATTTTTGGCTAAATGGATACGTGAATAAGCAGAATTGCCGTATTTGGAGTGAAGAGCAGCCAGAGGCAATTCAGCAGCTACCAATGCATCCCGAAAAATGCACTGTTTGGTGCGGTTTATGGGCAGGCGGCATCATTGGGCCGTACTTCTTCAAGGACGATGAAGGCCGCAGGGTTACGGTCAATGGAGAAAGGTACCGTTCGATGATAACAGATTTTTTTTTGCCGAAAATGCAAGAATTGAACTCGGTCGACATGTGGTTCCAACCGGACGGTGCCACATGCCACACTGCACGCGAAACCATGCATCAATTGAGAGGCGAATTTGGTGAGCAGTTGATCTCACGTTTTGGCGCAGTCAATTGGCCACCAAGATCATGTGATTTGACCCCGTTAGACTATTTTTTGTGGGGCTATGTTAAGTCTATTGTCTATGGGGACAAGCCAAACACGATTGCTGCCTTGGAAGCCAGCATTGAACGCGTCATTGGTGAGATTCCGGCCGAAATGTGTGAAAAAGTTTGCCAAAATGGACCAATGGACAAATGGAAATGGAATGGACCACCTGAACCGTAGCCGCGGGCAACATTTAAGTGAAATTATTTTTAAAAAGTAAATGGGAGAAATTGATTTATCGATCCAAATAAAAATTTCATTCACTTTTTACAAGTTTCTGTGTTTTTTTGAATTTTCAAAAACCAAGCTCTTAAAAAATCACCGTTACTTACATATATAAGAAAAAGCACAGTAAATTGCAATATATCGCATCAGTTCTAATAATATATCTATACTACAAATAAAAATAAAATGTACGACTGGATCTCACGTGTTTGCTCACATCGTAAGCACACGATTTTTAGTAGAAACATATTAAATATATTTTTAGTCTTTCTTACATATTTTTTTTATATACAAAATATCTTAAATTTTTTTCTAAAAAAATTTTAGTAGGACAATTTAACAAAGTATTTAATTATATAAATTTAAAAACTGAATTTTTAAAAAAAATGTCCACCCGTTTTTGAAATATTGAATTTTCTAAAAAAAATTGTATTCTTTTATTATATCCAAACAAAATATTTTTCGAAAATGTTGGTATAAAATATTATTTAGAATTCAAATGACCTATGTAAACATTTTGATTCAAATTAGCATGAGTAGGTCGAAAATCAAAAAAATGGTTTTATTGCAGGTACCGTTAATAACAAAATATGTAAACAAAATTTTTGGAGCAAATTTCAGAATGTACTTATAGTAGTGCTCAGATTTTTGTTTATCAAAGTCGTTAGAGTTGTTTTAGAGATATTTACCGTTAGTTTAGGGGTTACCTAAAACGCTTAAGTACCAAGTTTGAAGAAGATAGCTTCAGATCGATCTACGAACATACAGATGAAATTGCGGGACTCATTTTTTTGGAGTTCTCTATCATCGTAATGTCAAGTTTGATTAAGATCTCGAGTTAGATTTTTTGTTCACGTGCAAAATTTGCCTATAGTACATACATAATGTCGCAAGTAAAAAGTGTTCAGTTGGGAAGCCGGATAGGATAGGGATTCCAGATTGCCAAATAAAAATGACATTTTCTTTTTTACAAAATCAGTCCCATTGTGAGTTTCACCCGAATAGAATTTCACTTCGAATAAGAAACGGCATTTCGAATAAACATAGGTAGACATTTCCAATAACAATAGGTATACTAAAATTTTAAAAAATCTTGAGAAATCCTTTATCAATAGAATGCATTAAAGATCAACAATTATTATTCGTGTTATATTTTAAGATATTGGAAATAAACCAGTTGATTGACTCTGGTTATAATTTCTGAAATAAACAAGCATTACTCATATATATAAAGTTCTCGGGTACTTTCTGGGAAGAAATTGGCAGATGGTGATTTTTTTGTTAGAATAGGGATACGATCTAATAGCAAGTTTCATTCAAGAAAAGATTTGCTCAAAAGAAAATATTAAAAAAAAAAAGAATGTAAGCAATCACCAAAGAAGCTTAAGTACGAAGTTTTAAGAAAATCGCCCCCGTGGCTCAGACTGTACTACTGTAGTTCGACCTACAGACAAATGGATTTTCGGGACTAACTTTTTTGTGTTCTCTCATCATAATTTCATGATTGATCAATTTCGAGTTTAACATACATACAGTGATGGAAAAAATAATAGAAACAAAGGTTTACATAATGACCAATGTCAAATTACTACATACAAGTGCATCTTTTTCCGTCATAACTTTTATATTTTAAGTATGCCTTTCATAGCTTTAAGATTGCCTAGCAGTTTTCTGTTATAAGCTCTTTGTTTGAATTTAACGGTGAAAAAAGAGAGCGAAATGTTCTTTTTGCCTGGAAAAAAATAGAAACAAGGTAGTTATTGTGATTTTGACGAAAATTTCCGTTTTGTTTTAATTGAAATAGGCGTTTATTTATTTGTTGATTAGATTGTCGTGCATTTCAGTTTTAAAAAAAAAAAAAAACACAAATTTTAAATTTTTCAAAATTTTATTAAAATGCGTCGTGGATTCCATTGTACTAGCATTGAACGTGATTTCATAAAAAAAAACTAAGAGCAGATGGTACAACTATGGATGAAACCGTGCAGGCCTTACAGTGCTACAAAAAGAAGGTTTTTATAGCTCTCCATTTAAGTCCACAAGCGGAATAACCAGAGGCAGAAAGCGAAAAACATCGCCACGTTTTGATAAACGTTTAGTGCGAAAAAGCCGTTTTCTTCTTCAAAGCAGACTACGTATGCCGATGAGTGCATGCCGGTTAAATGGGAGCTTATGCAGGATAACGATCCCAAGCACTCGTCAAAGTTGGCCAAAGAATTCTGTCAACAAAATAAAATAAATTTTATGGAGTGGCCATCAAAGTCCCCCGATCTTAACCCCATAGAACATCTATGGGGTGTACTTAAACGAAAGATTGGATACTCCAGTGCCAAAAATAAGGAAGAACTATGGTCACACACATTCAAAATGTATGGTACTCCATACCTGCTG
The DNA here is from genome assembly GCA_910595825.1 of Philhelius pedissequus. Classification (NCBI taxonomy): domain Eukaryota; kingdom Metazoa; phylum Arthropoda; class Insecta; order Diptera; family Syrphidae; genus Philhelius; species Philhelius pedissequus. Next base: position 147,556,835 of record OU343162.1, on the reverse strand, counting down.
AGACATGTGCTAAGCTGGTTCATTCCATGGGACGAAGATGTGAACCCGTTCTTAAAAATAAAGGTGGAACGACCAAGTACTAGAAGATTATTAAAGAGCTTCACCGTTAAGTAGCTTCTTTCCAAAAACAAATGTACCATAATATTTTGTTTCTATTATTTTTTCCAGGCTGAAATCATTTTTACCAATTATTCTTGTGTTTTTTCACCATTTTGTTTGTGTTTATTAAACCATCTAATGTTCTTATTATTTAATATATTATGGAGAATTAATGAATAAAAGACAGAGAAGAATCTTGTTTCTATTATTTTTTTCATCCTTGTATATCGCAAATAAAAATTCAAAGGATACGCGAAATAACTCATGCATGAAATTTTCTTCCTCATAAGTCCACATACCACATTCATATTTTCAATTTCTGATCAAAAAAATAGCTTCACATTTTTGTACAGGTATGTCCGCCGCAATAATACTTACGTTTCTCATTAGAAATGTTTAGAAATCGCAAGTTGAAATTGCATGCTGTAAAAGTAATCAAACATTACTTAAAAATCCATTATATCAAAATTCAAGACTTTTTAGTTAAATTTGATCAGACAACTTTGTCGGCCTGAAGCATTTTCTAACGCCTTACAACATTCATTTGTAAGGACTTCTTGTTGTTTTTTGTAGATCGGTAGTTTGAAAAATGTATAATGCTAACTGGAAGCACAAAAGCCCAGCTAAACAAAAAACTATATTTAGTTAACGATTTGGATTTAATAATTAACTTGAAAACTAGGAAAATTCAATCGTTAAATTCGTATGGTATCTGTTAATAACAGCATAAGTCAATTTTTTTTCGAAAATGAGTTAAATATGCAGAATTATTTTTTAAAAAATCTATTTTTGTTTAGTCTTAACAGGGTAACTCTAAGAAAACTGCTTCCAAAAATATTCAATGGTTCTAACCACACTTAACTCCGTTTTTTTTTTAAATAATGTTTGGCATAACTTAACTTGTGCTGTTTTGACCAAACAAAAAATTTTAAATTTAAATCAGTGTATGGTCAAAACAACATAACTCAGTTTCTTAATTGTTTACTTTCTATATATAGATACTATGAATATGGCAAGTTATGGATTCGTAAATAAAATCAAACTCGATGTTTTGATCAAACTAAACATTAAGATGATGGAGAACACCAAAAAATTGGGTCCCGTATGTTTCTCTGTCCTTGAGTATACGTCCTAAACGGTTGGATGAATTTGCTTCAAACTTGGTATACATATTGTTTTTTCTGTAGTACATAGACGTTTTTTCATTTTTTTAAAATGAAAAATAACGGTATCTGCCATACATTTTTTTTGCCAAAAAGAAAAACCTTATTTTTCTCAAAAACGGCTGCAACGATTTTTATAAAAAAAAAAATCAGTTCATTAATAAAGGCAAGCAAATGGTACTATTTTATAATATTTTTTTTGTGAAATAAATGTGTTTTTTTGATATCTCTAGTAGAACCTTTTTTTTGGTTTTCGATTTTCTGGAAAAGAGTTTATTTGATTGTTTTGATTTTTTTTATGAAGAAACTTCTCAAAAGTTTAAACAATAATGTAATAGTGTCGTGTTATTTAGTACGTTTTTAAACATTATCTTTAATTTTTTTTTTTTATTTTATTTCTTTTCATTTTTTTTCCAATAGCTTATAATATAAATTACAAGGTAGTTTGTTTTTCTCTAATATTACCAAATAGATATTGTAATAGAAGTTATAAGAGATTTATTATTTTACTTATATGCATTATAAACCATGAATTATTATGGATTGAAATGATTCTAAAATGCACTTTGTGGTTCGAAGACCAGTATTAAGCATTATTCAAAAGATAATCGTTTTATTGTGAGAAGAGACGCGTGTATCTTGAATAGTTCAAAAAACAATTTTCCTAAAACAAAACAAAAAACAACGGTATACCTTTCATACAAATGTTAAAAAAACCGTTAAGAAAAAAAATTATTTTTCAAAAACAGCTCCAAGAATTTTGATAAAAAAAACTGTGTGTGTATATACTATATATAAGTAATCTTTAAAAATCATATGAATCGTATGTAGATATATTGCACCTAAATTATAAAGTTATATGCCTTATTATATGTACAGCATTTACATATCAAGGTTCCATCTATGTAAGCAGCTACATATTATTCTCCTAAGTTACATAATTAAAATCCAAAATCTAGATTTAAATATATACTTGTAGGTAGACACCTATGTAACTATTCCTTGAATCATCCAATCGACAATTTATTATCTATTTAAACATGCATAGGATAACTAGACTACCTTGCTACTATCAGCGTCAATGTTTATCTATGTTAATATTCTTAGCTAAAAGAGCAAGTTCGTACGATCTAGTCGTGCATTTAATTTTATTCTGTCCATGTAAATTTTTTTCATAATGTCAATTTTATGTCAAATAGTAGAGATTCTGTTTTTTTAACAACATTTTTTTGCACTAGTCCATGTTTATTAATTTGGGTGTATAAGTTCATTATTCATTTCTGATTTTTAATACTGCATTTTATTAATATATTTTTTAAAGTTAAAAAAATTCGTTTCCAAATTTAAAAAAAAAACTTGTTTTACAACTTATTTCAATATTGGTATTAAGGACACAACTCGAAATAATCTTTGAAAAACAGTTTGGTCAAAACAGCATATTTCACTAAAAAAAATATAAAGAAGCTTAAAAATTAATTTTTTTTATTATATTCGTATAAATGTTATTATTTAAAACGAAATTGTATCCCAATATATATGTATTTAATAAAACTGGATTTGGAGGCTTTTTTCTAAACTTAAAATGCATTTATCTCAAAACTCTGATTTTAGACTCATGTTGTTATGACCAAACTCCAGAGATTTTTTCCTTTTAGATTTTAATGCCTCAGCTATAATACAATGGTAAAAGTTAAAAGCTGCCAAATACAACTCCCCGAGTTTGGAAATTTTGGATAATAAATTTAGTTAGATAAAAGAGGAAGCACTAAATTTGTACCTAATGTTTTTATTTAATAAAATTAATTTAAATAACAAAACGTTTAAAATCGTCTAAATTGTTTCTTAAATTTGTCATAATGGTAGTCGTCGGTGGCTTTCTTTGTTCCTGTTGTTTTATCTACATGTTCAATGGGCTTTTTCCTTTTCCTTGGTTCCGCATCTTCTATATTGACTGAAATGAATGAACAGACTTACAGTACAAATTCTGCGTCCAATTTTGTCGATTTTTTGTAACTTACATCGATTGTGTTGCATAAAGTTGACAGCCATATTCGTTGGCACGAACACCGAGGGTCCATCTTTCTTGTTCTTCTGCTCCTGAACAAGTTTCTGTTTGGCTTCCTCTGTGGCTTCAATATTCTTGATTTTCGCTTCGATGCCCAGATCTACTTCTGGAATTCCATTCAACATTTGATTTGATAACATCTCCTCGGAGCGATTAGAGGAGCTCTGACGCAAATGATCCGGAAGGGCACACAGAGCTGCTTCTTCGGGAGTCATGTACTTTGTTTTATCACTTTCTTGTTCTACTAAGTCTTTGGTGACACCTTTTCGTTTTCGCAATTCCTCGTCAATGTACTTCATCATCTCTTCGTCTTCGTCGCGCTTGTTTGTTTCGGCTGAAAATTGTGTACCGATGCCAACGTCGTAGGCATCATCTGCTTCCTTTATTTTCCCTGCCTTCAGCGCTTGCATGTTTAGCATTCCACCAGACTTCGTGTTAAATGGATCATTCTGTGAAATAATAAAATCTATCTTTACCACAGATTTCTTATGGAATTATTGCAAATTCAACTTACAATTGTGATCTCTTCCTCTAGGGCTAACTTTTTTCCCAATGCTAGACCAGCTATACTCACTCCATTTGGTCGTTCCCGTAGTTTTTGGCGTTCCTTAATCTCTTCTAAGCTTGAACTGTTTGGTTTGAGAATAAATTCTATACAAATTCTAACTACTGAGAGGTTTTTTACTTACAGTATTTCTGCAGGATTTTCATCATCTGATTGCTCCTCATTACCCGATCTACGCCGTAATTTAATATTTTTACGGGGTTTCTTTTTAAAAACAATTTTTTGTAATTCTGTAGGATTTTCTGTTGTTTTCTCTTCGTCAGACATGATTGCATTTGAAATGTCAAAATTTGTTATGACAACGGAATTTCGGAGTACGTTCGGAAATACTGTTCAAATAACCACATTTAACTTTTTATGTCCATTTAAATTGTAGTGTAAAATCTCATTTAAAAGTTTTTCTTTTTTAGTTCAGAGCAGTGTCTGAGTTATCAAAAAATTTGTTTGTGTTTCTTTTTAACTCAGAGCATGCAGAGCTCCAAATGTGTGTTTCTTTTTTCATTCTGAACATGTGTAAATCGCACTCGACGTACTCGAAGATAATTGACTGAGCATGTGAGTATAAATTGCTGAACGCACCAAATGCAACGAGTGTCAAATAATAAAATAGGAATGACAAAATAATTAGATACATAAGTTGACGAAAAAAAGGTGAGTGCTAGTTGATTTTCTGTATCTGGGTGTGTATCAGTCTACAGAAAAGGGTAGGAATGGTGTTATATTGCTTTTCATGATTAAAATGAAAATGTGTTCTGATGTGTTTAAAAGACATAACAGTGTTCAGAGCTCGCTCTGTTTACAACAAGTTCGGTGCATAATTTATGTGTTCGAACTCTGTTCAGTGCTCTGCTCCGAACGAAAAAAGAAAAACTCCTATTATAGGATTGCAAAACTTTATTATGCCGTTTATAAGCAGTCACAATTCCGCAACTTAATTTTCTTGGCACACTCATACATATTCGGTTCTTTGACAGAAGATAACCTGTACACATTGATACCATAATTCTACAAATGAAAGATTTTCCGTGAAAAAAAAATATTCACACTCAAAATATGAGTGAATAAAATTACCTATCTGAGTACAAGTTATCTGTCAAGCAAATTAGATTTCACCCTTGCTAAAACGGAAATATGTATGCGTACCCCATTTCTCACGCTTGCGGAATTCGGCCTCAGGGTGGAGTTTCAATAGAGTTTTAATAGGAACGTACAATATGGACACTATATTGAAATAAAACAAATATAATATATAAATATACGACTATCTGCAATTTGGAGATTAAATTATTTAAGATTAGAACCATTATGTTCTTTTATACACATACAAATCTTGTGTACGACAAACACATAATGATAATGGTCGATTGTGGCAGTGAATGACATTTGACATATTAATGTGCTGAAATATTCAATAGCTAATTTTACCCTGTTGTTGTATTTTTTGTTGCAAAGGGGTTGGGCTATATCGGAGCTGAACTTTTTAATCAAAATCAATTTGTCAGTTAAATAAAATGAGATCTCATAAGTCTTGGCTTTTCAAATGATAAGGAAATAAACTGAATAGTTATTAATAATGGTATAGTTACATATACTTTTTTTGTTTCTCTTCTATTTTAAAAATAAATTTTTTTTTAAATAAGTAAAATCCAATGCTATATTCCTGTACCCACTGTAGTTCGAATAAATGTTTCCAATAAAAAAGTACTATAATTTCTAATTACGTACAAGAGCATTGGTATCACTTTCTTCTTTTCAGCTGTCAGTAGTTGCCGTTGTCGTAACATAACCCTTCAGAAAAAATAAATTTTCCAAATTTATTTTCTAAATTAAAAATATCACAACTCGTGATTTCTTTGCATTTTCAAAAAATTAACTGCTTAAATATGAGCATCACACGTATCACCATTCAGAACCTACGACAATCTATCAACCGACCATCTATTTTAAGTCGCATGTTCGATGTCCGTTTTACATCAACCGCAACTGCTGCTGCTGGGGGTGAAAAACTTGTGCCTCCAGTACCCGAAGGTGTGGACAAGCCACCAAATCCCAAATTAGATAACATCGTCAACAGCATTGCCTGTCTTAATCTTTTAGAAGTTTCCGAACTCAGCTCGTTGTTAAAGAAGAAACTAAATCTACCCGAAACTGCATTTGCCCCAGTTGGATTCGCTGCTGCTGGTCCTGCAAAACCATCTGAAGACGACGAAGAAGCAGCTCCCAAAAAAATTCAGACTTCATTTAAAGTTAAACTTGTCAAATTCGACGACAAACAGAAGGTCCCTCTGATAAAAGAAATCAAGAACCTTCTTGAAGGAATGAATTTGGTGCAGGCAAAGAAATTTGTTGAGAGTGCTCCCACGGTAGTGAAGGAAGATATACCCAAAGATGAAGCTGAAAAACTGAAAGAAGCCCTGACGAAGGTGGGCGCTATCATCGAAATAGAATAAAGTACAATAGAGATTTACAAATTTTGAATCGAGTATAATATTTTCACAAAGTTAAAAATAAAAATTAGTTATTACAAAAAATAGCGGTTTTTTATTATCAATTTTTATAGTCACTTTCAAGAGTCAGGGCAGGTTGAGTACAGAGCAAAACTAAGTGGCTTCCTAAATGCATACCCGAAAAATATAACCTGTCCTTTAGACCTTGGGGTGGCCGCAAAAATAGTTTACCTACTTGTTCAAACTATAACTTTTATAAAAAGCGTCTAATTGAAGTTAAATCCGGAAATTCTATCCCTTTAGCTTGAAAAAAAAACAGCTATTGATTTTTGAAAGCATTTAATTTAAAATTAGGAAAAATAAGGAGACGATTTTCGTTGAATTTTAATTTTAAAAAATATCTACATATTTTCTTTTATAAATACAGGTATACATAATTTTCCGCTTCTTGTGGTCAACAATATTATATTCTGAGCTTCAAATTTAACGCTATATGCAACTCTACTGCACTTGATAATTAACATTCATAAGTCCACATTAACTTCTTTGCTGAATCTTCACCATAATTTAGCATTTAACAGCTCAGTCACTTGCAGGTATTTCTACCGTATTTAAATTTAAATATGACCTTAAACATTCTGACCCACATTCGGTCCTTCTATAAGATGATTTACCAATTAGCACTTTCTATTGACTGCTTGCGTTAGGAAGATTAAACACGCCACTTCTTCGAATGAAAGCATTTCACGATTCATTCAGTCATACGTGAACTATTCTCGTTCGAAGACATTTTATTAAAAAATATAAAATAAATAATCGAAAAAGTGTAGGAACCTTTTAAGCAAAAATCGAGGATGAAATTGTACCCTATTTTAATTGGATTAACGTGGCTTGTCTTACTAAAATTCGCTTTTGGATTAGATGATTCTCTTTTAAAAACCGAAACCAGACTGGGAAAATGTAAGTGGCGGATGAAATTTATATATTTAAGTATTTTTAAACCTTAAACTGACAACATCAAAAAAGTAATTAAACGTTTAATCTTATAAATTTGTTATGAAGTAATTTAATAGGGTCAATTTTGTTATGTAAACAGACAATTTGTGTATTTATTTATTGGAAATTCAAATAAAAAGTGTATGTCGATCATTTCCAATGGGAACAGGAAGCTCTACCATACAACGATCTTAGTTTGTTTGGTTCAAATTATTCGAATAACGATTTTTAGGTACGATTTTGATAAAATTTTGTATTCAAAATATTTAAATCAATAATTGTAATATTACTTTTAAGAATTAACAAAACTGAAAAATGATTTGTTTTGTTTCATATTTGGATTATTTACAAATACCTGGTTAACGGTTTTGTTAAAATTTTGCAATAGTTTTTTTCAGGAACACCATTTACAGTAAAATCCAATTTTTACTTGCAATGTTCATATGTAGGTACCCTGGGGCAAGTTTTGTATTTGGAAAAAATGTAACTCCAGATTTTAATCAAACTTAAAATTACGATAATAGAGAACACCAAAAAAGTTGGTCCTAAAATTTCGATTTCTGTCAAACTTGGTACTTAAGGGTTTTGATTCAAAATAGATTTAAACGGCCTTTAGTCGACAAAATTTCCGTTTCGTCCCGGTAATCTCACTTGGAATCATCAGTTGGTTAGTGAGCGCCTTACCAACACGCAATTTTTGTTAAGATTAAAATTTTAATCTTGTTGGATATAGTTCACATTGCTTTTTTGTCAAAAAATGCATGTAACTTGAACTGAACTTAACAAAAATTGCGTATTGGTAAGGCGCTCACTAACCAACTGATGAGTCCAAGTGAGATTGCCGGGACGAAACGCAAATTTTGTGGACTAAAGGCCGTAAAAAGCTATTTTGAATCAATAATTCGACAAGTCCAATTAAATATAATGCTAAGTCTTCTACTTGGCTGAGTAATTTCAGTAGTATATAGAATTGTATTATAAAAAAAAACACCTTCTTCTTAAGCGTTTTATGTGGTTGCCTCGATCGTTTTTTTAAGTCTTTTCTTAGCTTCAAAAATAACGCTAGGTACCTCCATATATGTAAATGTTTGGGGCAAAAATGGTATATCTCAATTATTTCGAAAACGGCTCAAACGTTTTTGATAAACAAAAAATATCAGCGCACCAATCTAATTTATGTAGATATACAGCCCTAATCTGCTATCCGATCCGATCGAATCTTTCGATTCACGTAAATATTTCACTCAATCTTTCACTATTAATTTTAAAATGTCTTATATCTTTTGAGTCCAAAGCTTTACTAATATATTTTTTTTTAATTCTTAAGACAATTTCTTTGTTAAAATTTATTTTTGATTGAAATTTATATACTTTTTGGATTAATTCGTTTTTCCGTCGGATAACAGATTACATATATTCAGGTGAACGTTTAACAGATTAGGGCTGATAGTCTACATTTTGGTTATTAAAAATTTGTAGTTGAAATATTATTAACAACCTGCCATATTGAATGTTTTATCGATGTTCGCCTATCTCATGAACCGCTCCCAAAATTCGATCCAAATTTTTATACACGCGCGGCCCTTTAAATTCTAAATGATAATGCATACAAAAATTTCCGTAAGCATTTTTTTGGATTTCTTGAATTTTTTTAATAATCGGCTGGAAGATTTTTTTTTTAAATTACACGTTTTTAAGTTTATTTATTATTAAATACTTAAAATGACTAGAAAAAAATTAATTAAACGTAAGAGCAAGTACGTGCGATCCAGTCGTACATTTTATTTAGAACTTTTGACTAAATTTTCTGGAAATTAATTTCATTTAATTATTAAGCCAAAAACATCTTAATCAATTTCGAGCCACCTTATAGCTTTCATGCCGTTGAACAGGCTGTCGATGTGAATCCATTAAAGAATATATTAGCAGTCATATAGTTAAAAAAAATTCAACGTGATAAAACAATTTCGAGAACAAAAATTTCATTTCGGACGAGTTTTTTTGGACAAAGGATTATTTTTACATGTCTACCTTATATTAAAACAACTTTTCCTCATATTTGAAGTTAATAATAAAGAAAATTACAAAAATGGAAAATCAATGGTGAATAAAAAGAATCGTGTGAAATTGGAAGGGAATGAACTTGATGACTGCATAGACTGAAGGTATGACTTATCCTGTGGTTGACTGTCGGCTTTGAAATCTTAAGCGATTACGTCGACAAATAAAATTAATTAAATGCAAACGCCGACTGAAATCAAGGACATATCGCGTTCATAATAGTCTTATAGGATTTTTCATTAGTAAATTCAGAATTTGATGCGGAATTTGAATTTTGTTTTTGAGAATGGAACGCAATTTGAATTGATTCTTTTGTACTGTCAAAAAATCAAATTCAATTTGAAATTGATTATTTTTCATAATTCTATTTTTTTCTTTTTCTGAATTTGATCTGTTAAAGCAGATCTAGCGCTTTTAGCAAGATTTCATAGACTTTGTACACACGCTATTTTTCGCAAGTTCCTCACAACAAATAAATTTCAGAATCGAATTTTTCGTTGTTATGGCCTTTTCGATTGGTCGTCCGGAAGGCTTCCGAAATCTTCCGAATGCTTCTGAAACTGTTCGATTGGTATCAAATGACAGTTCTTCTCCTGGTTAGAAGAGAAATTTCCTTCTGGATTTGAAGTGAGAATCAAAACCAGAAGCACGCACACACTCACACTCACTAAATTTCAAATTCAAATTAATTTATTCACGTCATGGTTTTGTTTTGGTTTGTCTAAAATTTTGTAGTTTCAATTTCTTCTCTTTAGAGAATTGAAATTATGGACAAGAAGACAAATTTTATACTTAATAACTGTAATTTCGCATTTTCATCAGGAATAACTTCGGAATCTTCTACATTTGTGTCAGCCATTGTTACAAAATAAAATAATCACAAACGTGCGTTTGACATTTTCCGCCTTACACATACTCTCAAATAAATTTTCAGAATCTAGAATCTAGTGTTTACTTGTTCGATTGGAATCCCAGATCAGAGAGTTCTTCCGAATTACCAATCGAAAAGCACATTAGAATTTCGAAATTATTTGGTTTTCTATTGGTGCAAAAATTTAATTTGTTTATACAAATCTGCCAAAGCACGGATTTCTACAATTAAATCCTTCCATTGGGCAACAAAAAAATTTTATTTTTTTATTGTGAATCAAATTCGTAGATCCAAATTTTTCGGTGAATCTACCCCTCTTTTTACTACTAATTAACCCTAGTACAATTGAAAGCATTGAGAGTGACAAAAATATCAGTTTCACAGAAACGAATATACGCCAATACCACAGCAAACGAAAATTTAATTCAAATCACGTCCCATTCGCCACGAAAAAATATCAAATTCCGCATAAAATTCTGAATTTATCAATGTAAACCCCCATTACTAAAAATACGGTCTGAGAACTTGATTCTTTCTCCCAATGGAAAGATTTCAACTGTAAAAATCATTGTTTTGACATATTTGTATCAAAACTGAATTGAATTCTTGTACCAATGGAAAATAACCACATTCATTAGGAATATGAAGTTAAATAATTCCATAAGCATTTCGAATGCTTCCGGGCGGAAACGATATTATGACGTTTTTATTTGGCAATCCGGAATCCCTCTCCTCTATACGTGTACGTGAAAATAATCCAAAATACAAAAATGACAACAGTCGGGTTTAACGTTCAGGTATATGAGTGTGTGCGTACTTCTGGTCTCGATTCTGATTGCGAATCCAGAAGCAAAAATTTCTTCTTTTCAGAATCAAAACTCATTTTTGCACAAGTGAACACTTTCAGAAGAGTTCCGGATTGCCTAATAAGAACGACATTAGTGCTTCTTTAGCAGATTCTAATTGGAAATCCATGATGGGAATTTCACTTCTCAGAATCGTCAGAAGAAGATTTTTGGCTAATTGAATAGTTTTGGAAGACTTACGGATGCTTGGGAATGCTGCTGGATGTTAAATGAAAACGGCATAAATTTATATTTTCAACAGTTTCTATAGATACCCATACATAAATAAATACATGTACATATATATTTTCCATTATAACATTTCTAATATCCTAAACCAAAAAAGAAATACCATAAGGTATATTTTATTTAAATGTTTGCTTGTATTCATTCTAGTTTTTCCATTTTATACCATTGGAAGGTTTTCAAATGATGTATGCACAGGTACTAATAGAATGAAGGGTACATGTCAAGTGCGTGGAGAATGTACGGATGCAGGTGGTGTCACAGCTGGATCTTGTTCTACTATTACAGCACAAGCGGTTTGTTGTGTTTGTATGCAATAATAACCATAATTGATATACTTATATAAGTAATTAGTAAAAATTTAATTTCTTAGATACGGCAACATGCGGAGGCTCAACAACCAACAATAATACATATTTCTACAATACAAATTATCCTGGCACATTTAACGGAGCCAGTCGTTGTACTTTGAGTGTTACTCCTTGTGATTCTTCAATATGTCAACTGCGTATCGATTTCTTGTCCTTATCACTTGCACCACCAAATGGCGATGGAGCTTGCGTAACCGATACTTTAACCGTTACTGGAGGATCATCGAGGGTTCCACGAATTTGCGGTGAAAATACGGGTCAGCATGTATATGTAAATTTCAATGGTCTCAATCCAATTGTGATTACATTTGAAACTTCGGGAACTGTCACATTTAACAGACAATGGCAGTTGCAAGTGGCTCAAATAGCTTGCGCATCTGCAACAAGAGCGCCATCTGGATGCCTGCAATATTATACTGGAGATACTGGTACCGTGTCAAGTTTCAATTATTCTCCAGCAGCATCGGCGCAACTTAATACCGTAGGAGTGGGTGGCACAAGGCAATTGTCAAATACAAATTACGGAATTTGTGTACGAATGGAATCGGGTCGATGTTCAATTACCTGGAGCCAATTAAGTGAAGATCCTTACTCATTTACTATTACCAATGATGTTGGTGCTGTTGATCCGTCATTACTAGGCACTGCTGCTGTTCAAAGCCAAACTTGTACCACTGATTACATTATTATTGCGGCACCTGTCCAAAATGGTTTGGGCTTAGGAAGTGATAGATTTTGTGGACTTGGTTTAGTCGCTACAACAAGCTCAGCAAAACCATTCATCTTATATACTGTCACGGACGCGAATGAAAATACTGATATTTTGAATCGAGGATTTTCATTATCGTATTCGCAAAATAATTGTCCGATTAGCATGAGATAATAAAATTTCATTTGTATGGTACAAACATTTTGACTATTGTTTTCAGTTATTTTTTTAAAAAGTAATATAATGCGGATGAACATTAAGAAAAATACTAAATGACAAATCAGTGTAATGCAGCAAAGTAGGGAAATTCATTCATTTTCTAAATAGTGAACTGATAGCGCATTGTTTAAAAAAATAGGATTATTTAAACTATGGTACATCATCTATTCAAGATATTACCCCTCTTTATTTGCGCGGATTATAGATGCCTCAAACATGTTTTAGGGCATTTGCACGTTTAAGCTGTTAAGAGTTTCTGTCAAGAGTTAAAATTGCTGACAAAGGAAAAAAACTTGAGCTCATATTTTGAGCGTAAATAGATGTATTCAAATATTCGTACGATGGTTTATCTAAATGTGTTTGTTCGTTGAGATTTGAAGTCACCCAAAAGCATTTTTTTTTTTGCAAAACCTGAAGTCACCCTGGTAATTGAGATAAGCAAATATGTCAAAATCACACGAGATCTGAGCGAATTTCCTTGTATTTTTCCTTCAACATCGATATTGACCATAGATTTGTTTTGTCTTTATATTGGCCTCGTTCGGTGCGCGGCCGATAGGCTATCCAAGATACCTTTGTAGCGGATTTATTTTCGAACGATTTAGGTAGCTTTCTCGTTATGTCAGTTGTATTGCATACACATCTGAAGTTTTGAATCAGCTGTTCCTCAAATTTACAAACGAATCTCAACGAATCCAATAATTTTTGGGTAGCTTGAGATTTGTGTTGGACAACATATGTTTAGTTCATGAGTTGTTTTTTCCTTAGGCGTTACAACAACACCAAGCAATCCGGATCGGTTAGGTTGCGCCACCGAACGACGCCATTGATGTTTGCGGTAACATCGATGAAGATTTGAGCAAATCTGTTTATGCTTTTTTATATATTTTTTAGTAGAAGTTCCTCTTCTCCTACCGGCAGTTATTTTTTTTTATTTCCAAAATTTTGTCCTGATATTTTCGTTTCCATATAAAAGTCTTTTTAATGAATTGCGACTTCTTAGTTAAACTTCTCTTCAATTTTCAATTTTTTTTTCTTCAAACTGCTTCAAAGCTGTTGTTGATCTCAGATGAGATCATTGAAGTTACTTGAGACATTTACTACGCTTATATGGATAATTGAATATTTATTGAATCAGGATTTAGGTGGTAGTATACTTGAATCGGATTAAAATCGGATTACTCTATCCAAACCCACTAAACGAGCTGGATCGAATTGAAAATATATTTATGTACCTGAATCAAGGTATTGTTATCATCATCATAGTGTCAAGTTTGATTAAAATCTCGAGTACAATTTTTTTAACGAATTCATATCTTGCCATATAGAATCTATATATCGCAAATAAAAATAGAAATTCTTCCTTGAACTTACCTGTTCTGAACATACTCCAAATTTTCCTCCAAATAATTAAGAAGGAATTCCTTTTGTTAGCACGATATTTTTTGTAAGCACACGCCGAAAAATACTGTGAATAAATTCAATAAGTTGTGTGCACAGTTTCTGCAAAAGAAATCACATTCTCAGTTGCGGAATCGGAACGAGAGCCACATGAAAACTCAGTAATAGCTGCGTTTTATTATCTACGGGTCTGGCTTATGTCTTAACACGTATTACAAAAACAACACGAGATCCAGGTTTCTATCTGGGCTTGCAAATATTAGAATTAAATTCGGCAAACAGAGTGTACATGTAAGTACATAACCCAGATCGTTTTATTTTCACGGGGTGAACCATATGGGTTATTGGCGATAGTAAAACACGGCTAATGGCTTGTATGGCCCCAGAATTAGAGAAGCTATCCATCCTACCTACATTTGAATGCACCCATAACAGAAAATTCAATAACCGAACTATAGCTATCCGGATAGGTTGGTGTTGTTGTATTCCCAGGTAAGAACACAGCACAACACCAATATATCAGAAACAGATCTAATCCGTATAGCTATTATGCTACGTTTTCACCTAAAGATAATCCGGTTTAAATTGAGAAGATTAAAAATTAATCTTCAAGTGTTTTCACCAGTGATAAAAAGATTAGTTTGACGTTTTCACTATGAATTGTCATTCAAAAGTCAATACAACAAGACAAAAACAAAATAATTGGGAAGAAGGTTAATAATTTCGGAGCAGTGAACAAATTTAATTTCAATAAATAAAAATGAGTAATAACTTTAAAATATTGTTATCCCAACATCTTGCAGCATATAGATATATTTACATAAATACTGTAATCGCCTTTGCGCGGTTTTCGTTTATATATATTTGGGAAAGAACAACTTCAAAGTATTACTGTAGGATAGCTAAAACATTTTCCATTACAAATTCGAGGCACCGAACGCTTTGATCTTTGTAGCTTTATTGCATTTTTTTTATTTTTATACTCATTTATAAACAAAAACAGAATTTGAAGGCAACGACAAATTATACCAGACAAAAACAAATTAAATAATGTTGGACAGTTTTTTTTGTTGAATGCCAATGGATAAAATATGACATTAAAATAGGCGCGTTCTATGAAATAAGGTTTGTTTCTTTTAAGAATCTTCTAGGTCGAAGAAGATTTCAATGAGATTCGTTTCTAATCTTCATTTAAGGAGATTAAAATTTGTATGGGAAATCTTCAAGATTTAGAAGATTTCAAAGAGGATTTATGGTTAATCCACTTAAATCTGGATTAAGTGTTATGCTACGTTTTCACCTAAAGATAATCCGGTTTAAATTGAGAAGATTAAAAATTAATCTTTAAGTGTTTTCACCAGTGATAAAAAGATTTATTTGACGTTTTCACTATGAATTGTTATTCAAAAGTCAATACAACAAGACAAAAACAAAATAATTGGGAAGAAGAGTAATAATTTCGGTGCAGTGAATAAATTTAATTTCAATAAATAAAATGAGTAATAACTTTAAAATATTGTTATCCCAACATCTTGCAGCATATAGATATATTTACATAAATACTGTAATCACTTTTGCGCGGTTTTCGTTTTTATATATTTGGGAAAGAACGACTTCAAAGTATTACTGTGGGATAGCTAAAATATTTTCCATTACAAATTCGAGGCACCGACTGCTTTGGTCTTTGTAGCTTTATTGCATTTTTTATTTTTATACTTATTTATAAACAAAAACAGAATTTGAAGGCAACGAAAAATTATACCAGACAAAAACAAATTAAATAATGTTGGACAGTTTTTTTTTATTGAATGTCAATGGAGAAAATATAACGTTAGAATAGGCGCGTTCTATGAAATAAGGTTTGTTTCTTTTGCGAATCTTCTACTTCGAAGAAGATTTAAATGAGATTAATTTCTAATCTTCATTTAAGGAGATTAAAATTTGTATTGGAAATCTTCAAGATTTAGAAGATTTCAAAGAGGATTTATGGTTAATCCACTTAAATCTGGATTAAGTGGTAGGTGAAAACGTAGTATTAGGTGAAAACGTAGTATTAGATCTTTTTCTGAATGAGGTCAATTACTCACTGAACAGCAAAAAATTGGCCTCGTTCGGGGGCACAATGGGGGCGTTCGGTGTCGCACAGCTTTCTGATACATTGCTGAAATATATATTGTGCGTTTGTGAACGTATAAAACCCAATAAGTAACCATTTCTGTCAAAAGTCAAAAAAAAAAAAAACTATTTGCTTATGATTACGCTTCGGCTCAAAGTGAATTAAACATACATTTGTTGGATAAAATATAAATTAAAAATGAATCAGGAAGTAAGAACCACAAATGTTTCAAGCGATTCAGAAGAAGAAGATGATGTATTAGGTACGTAATTAAAGTTCACAAACAACAATTGAAAAGACAGCTGATTTCGTAGTCAGCTTTGCACTGCGATACCTAAGTATACCAGAAATTTAGCGCTAGCTTGGCTTCGATTTGGAAATCATATGTTTTGCTCGTTGTTATGGTTGTCGGCTGTTAATTGACAGATATTTAACACGTATTACAACAATAGCGAACGTATTGCACAGCAAATCTGTGCGCTACCGAACGCCCCCATTAGTTTTTTTTCTGTTTTGAATTTTGACAGAAATTGTTACCTATTGGGTTCTATACGTTCACAAACGCACAATATATGGGGGCGTTCGGTAGCGCACAGCTTTGCTGTGCAATACGTTCCTTGTTGCTGTAATACGTGTTAAATATCTGTCAATTAACATCTGACGACCATAACAACGAGCAAAACATATGATTTCCAAATCGAAGCCAAGCTAGCGCTAAATTTCTGGTATACTTAGGTATCGCAGTGCAAAGCTGACTACGAAATCAGCTGTCTTTTCAATTGTTGTTTGTGAACTTTAATTACGTACCTAATACATCATCTCCTTCTTCTGAATCGCTTGAAACATTTGTAGTTCTTACTTCCTGATTCATTTTTAATTTATATTTTATCCAACAAATGTATGTTTAATTCACTTGGAGCCGAAGCGTAATCATAAGCAAATAGTTTTTTTTTTTTTTGACTTTTGACAGAAATGGTTACCTATTGGGTTTTATACGTTCACAAACGCACAATATATATTTCAGCAATGGGGACGTTCACTCAATTATTCTCAGCAATCTGGAATAACTTTCTGTTGTTGTAATGCGTGCAAAACCACATCTGATGAAAAAACAGATGCTCTCATGACAGCTATCTTGAGTTATCCCAAAAAAATTGGAATAACTAGCTATCCGAGACGAAATGTATAGAACCAGCTGACTGCAAAATTCGTTGGTATGCGTTTTGCTTTGATTTTTTGACAGCTTTCAGCTAACCTATCTGATTCGTCCACAGATATAACCCGATAGCTTGGTATCCGAAATAACATATCTAATAAGTGAGTGATCGCCCCCAATCAGAAAGCTGTGCGACACCGACCGCCCCCATTGCATTTCTCTTCACAAGTTCCGAAAGTCACTGAACGAACACAGGGAATGTCAAAACCAGCTGGCAAAAAGCCGGATCTCCTATGTTCTTTATTTTTTAAAAATATATCCAATTGAACTATGCAAACTTTTCTAAAATGTAACTATTATAAATCAAAGCTATCATGTCTTTCTCCAAAAATAAGAACAACCACAAGATTTAGTTGCCGAAACTATTCCTCATTGAGTATGACTATGGTAAAATTTAACAGAAAAGTGTGTTGAACAAACTTCCTTTCAGGTAAAATCGCGCCAGGCTATCAGCCGAAGGAAGTCGAGAACAACAAATGCATCGAATGGTCGTCACAAGGAATTCCCACAAGAAAAACTGGGGTGCCGAAGTTTTCCATGATACTACCACCGCCAAATGTAACAGGTAACCTTCACCTAGGCCATGCTCTTATGGCAACTATTCAAGATGTTATTTGCCGACATAAGAAACAAAAGGGTTCCGAAGTTCAATGGATACCCGGCACAGATCATGCCGGTATTGCCACTCAAGTTGTTGTCGAGAAAAAAATTCTAAAGGAAAGAAGACTTTCTCGTCACGACTTGGGACGTACCGAGTTCTTGAATGAGGTGTGGAAATGGAAAAACGAGAAGAGTCACTCAATAGTTGATGACCTCAAGCGACTCGGGTGCTCCTTGGATTGGAATAATGAATATTTCACAATGGACGCGGTAAGAAAATTATCCTCATCATTGACTTTTAGGATTTTTAAAAGATTTCATTGTAGAGACAAGAACGAGCTGTGAATCTCGCATTTGTTCGTCTCTTCGACGATGGTCTAATCATACGTAAAAAGGCTTTAGTGAATTGGTCTTGCAGTCTGGAATCGGCCATCTCCGACATTGAAGTTGATTCCATAGAGATCAATGGTCCAACTGAAATTCCAGTTCCGGGATACGACACTAATATCACATTCGGACAACTGTACAACTTAGCCTACAGACTGCACGGGGAAGAAAGCCAAGAAATAGTTGTTTCCACCACTCGTCCGGAAACACTTCTTGGTGATATCGCTGTAGCTGTTCATCCTGATGACGAAAGGTACTCTCGATTTCGTGATAAAAACACTTTTCTTTGGCATCCATTTCGAAATCAACCGATTCCATTGATATTTGATTCATTTGTGGACCGGGAATTTGGAACAGGTGCAGTTAAGATAACACCTGCCCACGATAAAAATGATTTCGAAGTGGCGAAACGCCATCGCCTGCAATCCGTTCAAGTATTCTCTGAAAAAGGAAAGATTCTCCCAAATTTTGAGCATTTTTCGGACTTACCCAGGTTTGAAGCTCGAAGTAAAGTTCTCGAATATCTTGCTCGTCAGGAGCTTGTTCGAGAAATACGACCACACATCATGACTCTTCCACTTTGCTCTCGATCTAAAGATGTCATAGAACATATGCTCCGACCGCAGTGGTTTGTCCATTGCCAGGATATGGCTAATGAAGCAGTTAAAGCCGTCCGTGATGGTCGGATCCAGTTGCATCCGAAATCTTTTGAGGCCGAGTGGTTTCGATGGCTAAATGATTGCCATGATTGGTGTGTTTCCCGACAATTGTGGTGGGGTCATCAAATTCCAGCTTATTTAGCCAAAACTAAGGATAACGAGGTATGGATTGCAGCGGAATCCGAGGAGGAAGCTATTGAAAAGGCACAACAACAGTTGAATGAAAAAACTGTTTCAATTGAACGAGATCCTGATGTCTTGGACACATGGTTCTCCTCGTCGATTTTGCCCTTTTCGGTTTTCAACTGGCCTGCTAAAGAATTTCGTCAATCATATCCTTTAGATCTTATGGAAACCGGTCATGATATCCTCTTCTTTTGGGTTGCGCGAATGACTATGTTGGGGATGAAGCTAACTGGTGATGTTCCCTTTCGTAATGTGTTACTAAATGGAATTGTGTGCGATGCACATGGAAGGAAGATGTCAAAGAGTTTAGGAAATGTTGTCACACCACAGCAAGTTATCTATGGTGCCTCATTAAAAGCCATGCAAGCGGAAATTCATCAATCCCACAATTCAGGGATTCTTGGGAAAGAAGAACTGAAAAAATCTCTGAAGGGACTACAAAAGATGTTTCCCTCGGGAATTCCAGAATGTGGAACAGATGCATTGCGCTTTACTCTGTGCAGTCACAATATCAAGAGTCATTTCATCAATTTCGACGTCGCAGAATGTTACACGAATAAATTGTTCCTCAATAAGATTTGGCAAGCAATGAGGTATACGTTGGGAGCACATGAGAAAATCAATCTGTCAATTGGTGAGGTATCCCCTGAAAATCTACAACTTGAGATTATGGACAAGTGGATTTTGAGTCGCTTGGGCAATACATTGGAGGTTTGTGAAAAAAGCTTGCAGAACTACAACCTTCACACAGCTGTGTCAGCACTCAAGAACTTTTTCTACACAAATTTTTGTGATGTTTATTTGGTAAGGAAATTTGGCATCCATTTGAGATTTTTTTTCACCGCTTTATTCTTTAAGGAAACAACAAAACCTGGTATTTTGGAAGGTGACTCAAAAGCGAGATCACACTGTGCTACTCTCTCAACTTGTCTCAGCATTGGTCTTCAGGCCATGTCTCCTTTCACGCCATTCATTGCCAAAGAACTGCATCAGTATCTACCTAAAACATTCGAGCTAGACGTATCCTTGTACAAAAACTCCCAACTGGAAACTGAAGTCAATGAAGTTCTTGAAATCTGTCAGGCTATTCGACAGTTTAAGAGCAGAAACAAGGTTTCCAAAAAGCATAATCCTAAAATTCATCTTTTTGCCCAAGATAATGAAGCTATGAATGTACTGCGCAAATATCTAGTAGAAATTAAGGCTTTGACATTGTCCAATGAAGTGATTCTGCAACACGCTTCTAAACCGATTTCGAAAAATGAATATAATTTATTTTCGACTGCTGGATACTTATGTTCTTTTGGTAAAAGTTAAAAATTTAAATATTCATTAATTCATTTTAAAATTTACATTTTAAGGCATATTAACGAATTCGGATTTTAAACCTATCCATTCTGATGAATCTGGAAGGAATTTGAATAATTTGAAATTAGATAAATTACAAAAAGAATTGCAGATATTTTTGGAACGAACTTCGAATGAGGGATTCCGAAAGTCAGCTAGTGAAGCAGTTCAGAAGAGACATTTTGAAAAGGTTTGAATTTTAATGATAAAAATGGAACTTTAAAGACCTGTTTAATTTGTTTTGTTTTTCTAGATTCAACAACTTGAGGTTGAAATAAAAAACATCAAAGCTATACAAAGTTAATTGTATACTTAGAACTTAAATTTGAATTAAATGTATAATACAAAAAGAGCAATTTAAATTTTTGTAGGGAAATTTACGCAAAGTAAGTCTCATGCTAAGACGAATCCTGGGTTAAAATTGAAAAGCAAGTGAAGTGCGCAACATAAATTTGAAAACTTGTACTGGCTTCTGCGCAAAGAAAAGGAATGAACTGCGTTTTGCGACAGTCTGCATTGCGGATATTTTTATGGTTGCGTTTAGGGTTAGTTTGCAAGATTCGCGTTTAGGTATTCGGTCTAATAAAATTCGATTTTCTAAACGCATATATTATCAACAAAAAGTTACAAAATGCATAAATAATAGTTCCCGCTAAGCGGACTGCCACCAAATGCACATTTTCTTTCTTGCTCTTAAATGATTTTCAGTACATTCTTGGCATTTGCGTATTCTGATTCACTGCATTTGCCAAGTTTTGCGTTTAGAAATTCGGCCGAAAACTTTGTAGATGCAATGAAGTCTGCGTTACCATGACACGATCAAAGGGCACTTTATTTTACAGAAACAAACTCAAGTTATTTTCGACCGCTCTCTATCTTCAGTACCAAAGAAGTCAGAAACTTTAAATTTCGTATGTTTGCTAAGCAAGCACAGGCTTAGCATTACTAAATATCAACTTTTTTCGAATAAGTGATTCCTGAGATACAAGGCCTCAAAAATCACAAAATCTAACTGATGAATCGTCAACATTTTTGAGTGCTTCCCGACATCGTAGAACCTTTTTATTTTGCAAAACGGTAGGTCGTGTGATGCAAGCAAAGGAATAAATCGATTCAAAGTACCACACCCACCTACTTCCTCAAAATTTTTATCAATTAGATGGAGGTTCCAATTGCTGTAGAATAATGAAATTTGGTATAGTAGTCAGCCTTAAAGAACGTAAGAAGATAAAAATATAAAATTTTAGGTTTTTCATTTAGGAGGCGTAGTATCCACCTACTTTCTGAAGAAGATGGAGCACTTCATGCCACAAGAACTGCTTCCTTGCGAAGACAACAAGAAAGAAATGGAGCGCAAATCAAAACAGCCCATAACAGAATATCAAAAAAAAAATAGGAAGGTAAAAACTGAGTTGATTTACGTAGTCTACACTTCTATGTTTCGAAATTTTGACATACCAAATTATTAAAATCTTTGGAAAATGGAGTGATATCAGACCAAAAACATGAAAATATACAAAAATCTCTACGTAACAAGTCGGGAAACATAGTAAGATCAAAAAGTACGCCAAGAAGAACTGAAATCTCACACTGACTAAATTTTGATCGGTTAACTTGGCAAGTTTTATTTCTATTATGACCAATTCGAAAGGTTTTAAAAACTTGAACAGTGAACCCACCAAATTTACAGCCCTATTCTGTTAAACGTTCACGTGAATATTTGTATTCTGATATCCGACGGAAAAAACAAATTGTTCAAAAAAAAATATATAAATTTCGATCAAAAATAAATTTTAACAAATGGATTACCTATCTTGAGAATTTAACAAAAAAAATATAACTAAATCTTTGGACTCAAAATATAGAAGCCATTTAAAAATAAATAGTGAAAGATTGAGTGAAATATTTACGTGAATCGAAAGATTCGATCGGATCGGATAACTGAATAGGACTGTTATTCAGCAATTACTAATTCTCTTAATAGACACATGTAAAACAGAGACCTTTCCAATGGTCTACTTCTATCTTATGATCAGCCAGATAATTTTGAAATGTTATCAAAGTGCACTACCCAGCCAAGTTCTTGAACCACCGTTTTTACAGGAACAAACTCGGGCGGTTTTCAACCCCCTCTTAACTTCAGTACCAATAACATCAGGAACTTCAAACTCTCAGCATTTGCTAAGCTCACAAGGCTTAGGCAACTCACCAAATTTCAATTCTTTAGCTTTGGTGGTTCCCGAGATATAAGACTGCAAGAATCGCAAAAACCGTAACTGACTTACTCACCGACAGATCATCAAAATTATGGAGCACTTCCCTACATCGTAGAATCTTGTAATTTCGCACAACGGTAGGCTTTGTTTTCTTTTATTACCTAATTATTCAATTTTGAAATGAAAACTTGCCCAGTAAACAAACACAATTTAAGTAAGTAATCATAAAATAATTATAATAATCTGATACATTTACTAAAAATATTTTATATTTAACATTAATAAGCTTAGAACTTGGCGTACTTTTAGATCCCACTACTTTTCACGGCTGACTTATTACGCAAAGGTTTTTGTATATAGAATAACTTGGCTACTTTTTTAACATTCATTTTTTTGGTGTGATATATTTATGTAGACCCAGAAAGGTCCACCAGTTCTCAAATCAAAATTGCTCTTATTGGCGATTCATATTGAGAACAAACTTCTGTCAATTTGAATTGACTGCGATTAAGGTTGTTACAATTTTGTTTTACAAAGAAATAGACAAGAACAGTTGTGGGATTAATTATAATATTTAATTTCAAACATACAATACTTTAATACAATGGCATTTTATGAATGCTAACATACATATAAAAATAGCTGGAAAAAGATTAGACATACAAATTTAATAGAAAATAAAATATTAAGAACCGCAACTCATGCAAGCGTCTTTATTTTCCAATGAGCAGACCATCTCTGTCATTCTCCTTTCACGCTCGGCCGCCTCTGGTGATGGGGGAACTGAACTTTGTCCATTCTGTTGTTTAACTGGTGTTGATTTTGGTGAATCGCCGTTTTGTGTTGCTGCTCCTGCCAATCTAGTTTTGTCTACAGTAAATTGTATAGCATGAGCAGCTGGTTTTGTTCGCAAATAATACATTCCAGTCTTCAGGCCAGCCTTCCAACCAAAGAAATGAATCGAAGTCAGCTTTCCGTAGTTTGGTTCAGCAACATGAATGTTGAACGATTGGCTTTGATCGATAAATGCTCCGCGATCGGCAGCCATTTTAATTGATGATCTTACAGAAATCTCCCACACTGTCTTGTACAGTTCACGAAGTTCAATTGGAATCTTCTCGATGTGCTGAATCGATCCTCGGGCAGCGATAATCTCATTCTTCATATCGTCATCCCACAAGTCCAGTTCGGTTAAATCATTCAATAAATGCTGATTGACAATCTGGAACTCACCAGACAGAACTCTTCTGTTGTATATATTAGAGGTGTATGGTTCGAATGATTCATTATTTCCAAGGATTTGTGCAGTTGATGCAGTCGGCATTGGAGCGACCAGCAGTGAGTTACGAACTCCATGTTTAGCAATTTTTGCCTTGAGAGCAGTCCAGTCCCACAGATCAGTTGGAGTTTTCTTCCACATATCATACTGCAAAATTCCCTTACTAACTGGACTTCCTTCGTACGTTTCATAAGGACCCAACTTTTCGGCAATTTCACAACTTGCCTCAAGAGCTCCATAGTATATTGTTTCGAAAATCTGTTGATTAAGCAACTGTGCTCCCTCACTCTCGAATGGAAGGCGCATCATAATTAAAGCATCAGCCAATCCCTGAACTCCAATTCCAATTGGACGATGACGCATATTTGATTTCCTTGCCTCAGGCACTGGATAGTAATTCACATCAATTATTTTGTTCAAATTCTTTGTCACTATTTTTGTAACTTCCTTTAGTTTCTGGAAATCGTATTTCTTTTGTGGAGTCACAAACGCATTCAAAGCAATCGAAGCTAAATTACAGACTGCAATTTCATCTGGAGCCGAATATTCAACGATTTCTGTGCAAAGATTACTGCATTTAATGGTTCCAATATTCTGTTGGTTAGACTTGCGATTGCAAGCGTCCTTGTAGAGCATATACGGAGTTCCCGTTTCGACTTGAGATTCGATAATAGCAAACCATAGTGTTTGAGCTTTAATAGTTCGATTGGCACGTCCTTCCTTCTCGTAGCGAGTGTAGAGTTCTTCAAATTTCTCACCCCAAACATCGTGCAATCCCGGGCATTTGTGTGGACACATTAGTGACCAATCTTCATCGGCTTCCACGCGTTTCATAAACAGGTCTGGTATCCATAGGGCGTAAAATAGGTCACGTGCACGGGTTTCCTCCTTTCCGGTATTCTTTTTCAAATTTAAGAACTCAAAGATATCCGAATGCCAAGGTTCGATATAAATAGCGAATGCTCCTGGTCGTTTGCCACCTCCTTGGTCTACGTACCGAGCGACATTATTAAACACTCTCAACATGGGAACAATACCATTTGAAGTTCCATTTGTGCCGGCAATCCCTGTACCCTTGGCTCTAATGCAATGAACGTTAATGCCAATGCCTCCTGCGGATTTAGATATCATGGCACACTGCTCGACTGACTTAAAAATACCCTCAATCGAGTCAGAGACCATGGTCAGCAGAAAGCATGAAGACAATTGTGGTCGCCTCGTGGCAGCTGCAAACAAAGTAGGCGAGGCATGAGTAAAGTAGCGCTCCGAAAGCAAATTATACGTCTCAATAGCAGCGTCAATGTCCTCGCCGTGTATTCCAACGGCAACTCGCATCAACATGTGCTGAGGGCGTTCGGCAATTTTGTTATTAATCTTTAACAAATACGACCGTTCAAGTGTCTTAAAACCAAAATAGTTATATCCAAAATCGCGATCGTAAATTATTGCCGAATTCAACCTGGCCGCATTATCCATCACAACTTTATAATGGAAATCAGAAATAATTGGCGATTTTGCACCAGTTGCGGCATCAATCATATTGTAGAGGTCACTTATAACCTCTGAGAATGCCTTCTTTGTTTCTTTGTGCAAATTAGAAACAACAATGCGTGCGGCTAAAATTGCGTAGTCAGCGTGGCTAGTAGTAAGACTTGCCGCAGTCTGTGCAGCAAGATTGTCTAATTCTTGCGTAGTTACTCCCGAGTAAAGGCCATTAATGACTTTGATGGTAATGGCTATGGGATCAACGAAATCCATGTTCAGGCCATAGCATAGCTTTTGTATACGAGATGTAATTTTATCAAAGTGAATTTCTTCTTTGCGGCCATCTCGTTTGAATACGTACATCTTTTCGGGTTTCATTTTGTTTTTCTTATAAATTATAACAATTTTAACTTCTTTAAAAAAAATTAAGGAGCCAAATATTTCACAATTTTATTAACAACTGAAAATGGAAACGAAATACAGCACTTTGGCGGGATTTTAAATAAAAAAAAACTGTCAACTATGGTTCTGTAGTGCTGCCAATATCGCGACATTTGTAAAATTAAACAAGTGGGCAGGGATGTGCGTCAAGAGTTATTAGAAAAAAATAAATAGGTATTTAAAGTGTATTAAATTTTATGTACAAGATGTAGGAATACATTTCTTTTTAAATAGGGACTAAATCCTAGTTAGCAAACGAATTAGAATTAGGTTAACTTGGTTAACTAACATAAAATCACTAAGTTACATACATATATAAATTTTACACAAGGTATTTTCCATCTACCTATAGACTTTTTGTCTTATTGGGAATCTTCCAGGCAATTTCATTTCCCACGGAATAATTATTCACTTAAAATATTCCCTGCGATCGTGAATCTCCACGGAAGAAATATCCCACGCACAAAAAATCGTATTAAATTAAAGCAAAATTCGCTGGTAAATGTATTCCCGATACCAATAAATTCCGAGGGATACTTTTGAACACCATTCACGTTTTCAAGATTCAAATTTTAAAAAAATTACATGGAAATTTTTAATCACGATAACCCCCATTTATCTTTTTAATAACTACTTCCAATAAAAACACATTCAGCATATTATACTTTGTACCTACATACATATATATAAAATCACAAAAACTCACCACACAAAAAATATTTTGTCCATCCTTCAATTGCCACATTTTTAAAGTGGGGTTTTCTTTTGGTAATTTCAGATTTTGATCGGAAATTTGATTTTTTTCGTGGCGAATGGTATACGATTTCTAGATTGATTTTTTGTGTCATGGGTGTATATTCTTGTCTGTGGAATAAGTAACGGTATCGTATGGCAAATGACTCGAAATGTTTCTTCATTCAAGTTTTTTTTTTCTTTTATAACAAGAAGCGATTTCAATGTTTAAAAAGTGAATGCCGAAATTAATTTGGAGGATTACACTATTACTATTGTTATTACACAATTGCTATTATTTTTTTTGGATTCATGTATGTTTTCACAAATTAATTTCACTATTCACATAATTACTGAACACAAAATCTGATCAAAAAAACCGCTGTCAATTGTTTTGGTGGTATAATATTAGGTCTGTTTGTTTTGTGAATTTGTACGAATTCGTAACAATTTGTATAAATGCTTGTTACGTTATTGACCAATTGGTTGAATTATTATAGTTGTTCGAGATTTAAAATATATCTCTTTCGGCTGTTTTGGTTGTAATGTTTTTTTATTGAAATTCTTTCATTTCCTTTCCCGACGTTTCGACGGTAGTTGCCGTCTTCTTCAGTTTGTATAAATTTTCACAAAATACTGTTTGTTAAGTCTAAAATATTACTACAAAGGCTGTGAAAGTAGAGGAGAAAAACCTACGTTGAAAAAGTTTCGAATTCTTACTACAAGAATTTTTGTGGGTAACTGATGCCAAAACTGTCAAAGCAACAAGACGACAAGATTGTTCTGCCATTGGCTGGTGTTAGTGATGGGCACATACGAAAGATATGAGAACTTGAGCGAAAAGTTCATTATTTGTGAACCAAAATGAAATATTTGTATTGAAAACAAGAGACGAATAGGAATAAAGAAAAAAAAGCAGTAAGGAAAACACAAATAATCGAGAAGCAAAATGTAATATTTGTTCACTGGAATTATCGAGTCTTTTCTCATTTTATTCTATAGAATATTTTTGTTGTGTGCACTATTCTTTGTATTGCGTATTGTGTTTCTCTTATTCTATTATTTTTTTATGTCGATTTCGTTTCAACAAAAACATCGATCTGCCGTCGATCCGCCGTCAAGTTTTTTCTGAAAATCAAATTCGTTTCAAATTAAAACGATTCAAAACGGATTCAAAACGGATTTTTGCACAGATTCTTAACAACACTACAATATTTGTTTTGAAGTTTCTCAATTGTTGTCATAGAGAAAATAATTACAATTGTTAGTTTCTCTATGATTGTTGTGTTGTGAATTAATTTTTATTTTGTGCCAGTGTACAGAAAAAGTAAATTAATATATTAAAAAGTAAAAAAAAATTGTTAAAAACTTCTTGAAAACAAATATTAAAAAAGTGCAAGTGGGTTTAGGAACTCCCTCGCGTCGGAATCAGGAAATTAAAACGAAATAATAATGTTTCAACGAATTGAAGATTTGTTTTTTGAAATTAAAACGAAATAATGATGTTTCAACGAGCTGCCAAGCAACACACACAGTCCCAAAAAGAGATTCGGTCCGTAATCGTTCGTTTCAAAGCAAAAAAGTATTGGTTTTAGTAGCGAATCCTATTTATTGAAACGAAATCGACATTAGTTTATTTTTGGTTTGTCTGGAGTGATCATTTCATTCAATTATGCCCATCGCTACATTCTTTCTTTGTGTCCACTGACATTGGCCTCGTTCGGTGGCACAACCTAACCGATCCGGATTGCGCTTGTTTATTTCCAAGATTTACAAAATTCCCTCACTCTAGAAGTTTGACAGTTGTTAAACTTCTTACTACAAAAAAGATACCAAAAACAATATTAGTATTAGAGGGTAAATCTACTGAAAAATCCAGATCTGCAAAATTGATTTCCGTTCAAAATAATAATTTTTTTGCCAATTGGAAGGCTTTAATTGTAAAAATGTGTTTTGACAGATCTGAATGAGAAAAAAATCGATTTTTGTTACCAAAAGAAAACCCCATAAAAAATAGTACTTATTAAAATCACATACTTAAGAGCATTTTTTAGTTGAGTAAGAGTTGGTTTTGTTGTTTTTTGTTCTATGGTCAGAGTAGGATGTAAATGATTTGATGCCAGTTATGGAATATTTAAATATTTCAGGTACACTTGTGTATGTAAGGTTACTATTCAAAAAATAAAGTTTTTTAGCAAATGCGCAAGCATAATAATAATAACATAATTTAATAGTTTAAAAGAGATAAAAAATCAACTTTAGAAATTGGAGATGTTTGTTTAATTGTTGTGCATATGGGGTTTCTTTTAAAAATTCAAATTTCGATTTGAAGTATTTCCGTAAAAAATCGTGATGAATTTTCAAATAAGAATTGTTTATTAATATTATGTGTATTGTTAAACTAATTTATTGTTAAAATGATATTTCTAAATTTATTTATTATAATAATAATAAGCATAAGTAAATTATTGAATTTAAAAAAAAAAAAATAAACTAAAAATTCTGCTTTTGAAAATTTCTTATAAAGGTAATTATTATTAAGTAGGTACCTATATTATTAAGAAAAAAGCACAATATTCTTACCCGGTAGTACAAGTAAATATATTTTTAAAGACGCGTTCTTTTATTTAATTTTATTTAAATACAAAATCTAATTAAAATGTTTCTAAAAAATAATGCTAATCTTAAATATTTAACAATATAATTTATTGCATCAGAATTATGAACCTATCCAACCTATATTAATCAAATTTAATACTAGAAAATATTTTCTGTAATTCTTCAATGTAATGAATTATAATTTTAATCTAAAAAGATTTTATTTTTAATAGGTACATATACCTGCATACCTATCTACAACAAATTATTAATTATTCAATATTGTGTTTACTACCTTCATATGCCTATATAATTTGCCGACATATATTAAAAAAGCTTTATCTACACTAATTATCGGCAGTATTTCTCTGTTTAATTTATCCACACATACCATATACAATTTTGATCAGCTAGCAAACATTTACCAATAAAAAAGGGCCATACTTACCTTAGATGTAGAATTAATTCGCTTAAAATTCATTTTAAAACAAATAAAACGCCGTAATTTTTTTATAACAAAATTATGTTTTACGATATTTATTTTAGAATATTTCTTGCGATATATTAATTTAAAATTATAATAATAATACGTAATTGTTATATTAATATCTTATCGAGTAGTATTTATAGTTTGTTTCTTTTTTTTTTGTTTGTAATCGATATCTACTTAAATATGTAAGTATCATTATTATTATACTCAAAATAGATATTTTATCTAATATATATTTATATTCTAAATATCATAATAAAAAGTCCAAAAACAAGAAAAATCGAGCAAGCTCTACAGTAAACTTATATAATATATATATTTTTAAATTGATTTTAAATATAATACTTAATGTTTAGCTTAAAATAATAAAAATTAAACGAAGTCAATTTCATTTGCATAAATATCTTTGGGTAATGAATAATTTATTTGCTTATTTAAGTTATTTGTTTCTCTTGATAAAAAAAATTCGAAATATTTTGATTATTATTTCTAACTTTCATATCATTAAAGTGTAGAAGAAAAAAAAACACCTTTGATTTAAGATTTGAAATTTAAATCAAAAATAAAAATGATGGAAATATTTGAGAAAATACCGATACTTTGTTTAGTTTTTTTTTATACATATGCATAATTTTTGATCAACTACATTTTTATATATTTGTTTATTGTTGTTTATTTTACGAGTACGACTAGCATTTTGTTTATATTTTAATTTTGTTTCGATTTGTTGGTTGTTTTAATTATTTTTTATAATATTAATTTAAAAATTAATAAATAAATTTTGTATTCGTTATAAAATATTTTCTCAAGCTATGCTTATAATAATTAGGTATGCTCATGCACAATTCACATAAACATAATCAATATTATTATTAAAAAAAAAACATAATTTCATAGCTTTTTTTAATTAAAACAAATATTTTCTGTTCTAGTAAATTCGTTTACCAAATTCAAATTTATTGTAGTAGTATTGCAATATCAAACTATAAGTATGTATCTAGTTAAACTCATTTTATGGTCTCGTTACAAATTGGATATACATATTGCAATTATTAATAGGCTATTGTTTTATAAATAAACAACATACACAATTTTTTTTTAAATGATTTACATACATAATTCTGCTTTATACAGCAATTTTAGTATGAATAATATTATATAGAAAAATAATTTTTAGTTATAGGAAAATAATTTTTAGTTATAGAAAATAAAGTATACGGAAAATAACCTGTTGTTAAAAACTTAACTAAAAAGTAACTGACATGCATATTCATAATTTGAACACTTTCCCTTGTTACTTGAAAGTTAAATTTTAATGTATACAAACATTTTTAAATCCAATTTAAATATCTACATATATAATCCCATTTGCTTGCATAACATTTTGCCTTATAGTCATACATCTTTATCCCCCTGAGATAAGGACGCTCTTAACTAACTGATAATCGAGAATATAATTTAGACACAGAATCTTGGTGTCTTAAGATTAAGATTGACCTTAGATTATGAATATTTGGACAAATTAAAATCTGCAAGTCATAACAACACCTTAGTCCCATAAATTTCAACAACGCTCAGAATCTGGTATACGAGTACATACATACATACAATATCCTTATTTATAATCAACCCATTTATAAATCCTTTGTTGTGGTTTAATGAAATTTGAATTTCCATATTTTTCCTTCTTCATTTGAGGAAAGCATGCACCCTTTTTGAAGTTAACTTATTCTAGCTTTATCCAATGTCTCGAGATTACCACCCTTAAGCTAGTATTAGACGGTCCTTGTAATATGTCATTGCCGTGACACTCTGACGTCACTATGACGTAGTTGTCTGTCCTAAAAGTGTCACGTCGTGTAATCGTCATTGTTTGGCATGTCATTGCCGTGACAAAAACAATGACAGGCACCGTGACACGTCACTTTTAGGTCATTGCAATGACAAATTGCCGTGACCGTGTGATAGCCCTTTTATTGTTGATGGGATACCGTGACACGTTGCCTGTCCCTGCAAGGACTGTGTCCCAACCGTGACACGGCAGGAATGTCTGCCATTTCATTATTTGTCACGGTTGGACATAGTTATAGGTACCTACCTACAAATGTATATTTAAATAGATTTTAATTATGTAATAATTTGGAGGGTAATTTGAACCTTTCTACATAGATGGAACCTAGGTATGTAAATATGGACATATATAATGAAAGTGAAGGATATAGGTGGGTAGGTAATTATATATATGTGACGTTTGCAAAAATGTTATAGTTATAGTTTGAGGGAAAAAAAGATACCATTTGAATTTTCGGGCAAATTCTGATTAAATGATAGCTAGTAACTACCAATTATCAAAATTTTGTATTAAAATCGTTGGATCCGTTTTCTAGAAAAATAAGCTTTTCCTTAACAACCAAGACACAATGACTCGATTGATCGACGCCGTGTGATCTTCACTGCTAAAAATGATAAATGTCATTGCAGTTTAGGCTCACCGCCAATGAGAGTTGTCACGTCGTGTGATAGTCATTGTTTTGCATGTCATTGCCGTGACACCGAGACACAAATATCATAAACTAATAACTTAAGGACCAGAAACCTCTGCTTTCATTTGACATTTGCCTACAAGCTGAAACACGCACACAAGTAACATTTCTGTTCCTCTTCCAATAGACACATTGATAAAAACGCACACAAGAATCTTTTCTGTTCCTCTTCCTATAGACACATATAAAACACAGCCCTAGTAATTTGTTTTAGTTTTGCTTTTCGATTTCCCATCTATTCATGGATAGAGTTTCAAAGCTACAAATACAACAATGTAAACAAATGGGTTTTGGGGGGTGAAACGTACGAAGGTTTCCAATCTTTATTATGGCTTATTTGTGACAAATATCACCGTGACACACTTTGACGTTCATTGTATTTTGGGACAACAATGACAGACATGTGTCATTCGTGTGATAGTCATTGGGGACGTTCACTCAATTATTTTCAGCAATCTGGATAAACTTTCTGTTGTTGTAATGCGTGCAAAACTACATCTGATGAACAAACAGCTGCTCTCATGAAAGCTATCTTCAGTTATCCCAAAAAATTTGGAATAACTAGCTATCCGAGAACAAATGTATAGAACCAGCTGACTGCAAAATTCATTGGCATGCGTTTTGCTTTGATTTTTTGACAGCTTTCAGCTAACCTATCTGATTCGTCCACAGATATACTCCGATAGCTTGGTATCCGAGAATAAATGAGTGAACGCCCGCATTGTAGCTAGCCATGGAACGATTACATTTGTCACGGCAATGACGGTAGTAGGACCTATTTTGTTGTGACGTCAGAGTGTCACCGCAATGACACATTACAAGGACCGTCTAATACTAGCTTTAGAAGAATCTACTTGATTGACATTATAACAATCACTTTTTAGCCAAGATGTTCATCATAATATATCGTCAATGGGTATCCCCGCTTCTGATTAGGTGGATTTAGTAAACATTTCATCACATTACATGCTAAACATGACTATCTGTCTCAACTTAAGCCAATCAGATGGATAAAGAAAACGATGTATATATATAATTCGAGCCGACCAATGTTGATATCTGCTTGCTGCAGTAAATTATAGTACTGATGCAAATGGACTAACATTTTATATTCGTGAAATGAGAAGAGAACTACAGTGTAGAACTACAAAGTGGTTAGGAATAACGGTTACTCATTACATTTACTGAATCCATAAGCAATGTTAATGTGAAATTTAACTGGTTAGGTTACAAATGGTAAAAACTCATATTTGCTTCAAAGTGTTGTCCAGTTTATTTGCTTATAATATAGAAATTAAAACACGCTACATAAGTGTTCGCATTACTTGGTGCGATAAAAACTTCTTAAAACTTAATGAGCCAGCCTGATGTTAAGGTTTTAGCATGATACTACTTAACAGTTTGCTAATATTAAAGCACTTCATTTATTTTAAACAGATTTTAACTAGCACCATACTAAACCTATTTTCTTAACAAACACCAGCTGAACATGACTTTTTGTCGTTTATAAAATGGGACAGTCTCATATGGATTTAGTATGATGCTAAAAAGATAAAACACCCCTCTGGTGATTTCAACTTTAATATAAAATGTTAAAAGTCTATGATTAACCTGGTTAAAATTAGCAAAATCCTCTTTTTAGTTTAGTATCATACTAAGGCTTTAACATCCTACTAAATCGTTTAAAATTATGAGCCAATGTGTCTAAATCGTATGGCGTTTTCCATTGATTTCACTTAGGTATTCACTCATTCCGAAATCCCATGGAACAGTGCCAGCTTGACCCAAATCACTTGGGCATAAGTTATAATTACTTATATAATTGCTTATATTCAAATGATGTTTTGTCTTTGTGTGTGTGTGATTTTCGATTATAAGTTCGCATCTGATCACGAGGAAGACGCAGAACTTCTTGAGTGAATTCTGATTTTAAATCAAGAAGTGAATTTCTATTCTTAGAGAGAAGAAGAGGACTTTTTGCCAATATAATAGTTTTAGAAGACTTCCTTACTCTTCGGAATGTTTTTTGATGTCAAATGGAAAAACCACGTTAGTATGTACATTTATCTTGAAACGCTTATCTCCTTTTCCAGGAACCTATTTCATTTGACCACGTTTATAAAATTGATCTTGGTATTATCTGTGACAGAGTTCATCATCTAGTTCGTTGGTTGCTACATTGATTCGTATTGGTTCGTTCTTTAAGCCATATGGTTCCCAAATATATTTATATTACATAAGACCCATTTTAGAATACAGCGATAAAGTTTTGTCAAGCGTATTGTAGCAGCAATTGCTTTAGCGACGAATGTTTATCCGTTTTTCATTGAACAGTCTCCCTTGGGAGAATCACTATAACCTACCACCCCTATAAGACCCAGGTACTGTTCTGTTCTCAACATTTATTCACTGAATAAATAAATAAATAAATCTGGGCCCTACAGCTTATGGAGAACCAGATCCTAGCGGCCTACAACTCTGACACATTCAAGAGTGCGTGTTCTTAATCGTCGGAAATAGAAGGTACCTACAAATTTTGCTGAATCTAAACGGCTAGTGAAAGTTCTTTTTCAAAACAAAAATTACTTCTGAATAATTTAACACTTCCTCGCACTTTACACGAAAAACAAATTGGTTTTTGGTGGCATCTTTGTATAGCTTATATAGATAGTGACTCAATCTAGAAAGTACGACCTATGAACAAGAACTCCCATTACGAGTCTATTAAAATTAAAAAAAAACAAAAATTAAATAAAATTAGATGCTTTTTAACACAAAATATTTCAACATGTATTTAACTTCCTCACAAAATGCGAATGGAATATATCTCAGAGCTTTCTTTATCGGACTTAAATTATACTGACAATATTAATAACGATGTAACCATGGCAAGACAATAAGCAAATGTTAAACAATTATTGGCAAATTCCAACTTGCGATATTATCGCAGTAATTTTTTGGGATCTATGGTTGCTCGGATGGATGGATATGTAATAAACATGCAAATCATAGATTTTGACTTCTTAAATATAAATAACATCCCAAATCTTCAAGTTGTTATTTGAATAAAATTTAAATTTAAGAATAAATTATCATTTTTTTTTCTCGCAAAAATGGCAGTGTCTATTATAACTTTTTTCCCAAAAAAAAATATTTAAAAAATCTTAGATAAAACAACATATGAATTTAAATGAGCAAATAAAACTTAGATAATAATATTTAAATATTCATACAATCAAAATTTGTAATACAAAAATGTTCCAACATATCACAGACAAAACTATGGAACAAAATTAGTAATGTTGATGTTTTCAGTATTTTTTGTTTGTTTTTAATTTTTTTTTTCGAAGGAGCAAAACACCTTCGTTTTTTTCTATACTCTTTACTTTTAATTTTCCGTTATTAATTTTGTATGCCACATTGTTTAAATATTACATAAAAAAAACAAATTTATTATTTTTTTTAAATGTGGGACATGGGGAAACAAATAAATACAAGCAAATGCTTTTTTCGCTTACTGACTAGACTCATGGGTCTGAAATAAACCCAACTTTTTAAATAATAATTATTCTCTTGCAAGATTAATATTATCTTCCACTTTACCTGTGCAATGCATTTGATATTTGCTTGAGAGATTGTCCCACATCGACCACTAATTTTTCATTATCCTGGACATTCTTACTGCCTGCCGAGCGAAGACTTCTCGATTGGGCCTCCACTCTAGTGACCAATTCTCTAAAATGAAATTTTGAATGCGGCGGCATTGTTTCATTGTCGGCAAACACTACACAATAATTTTGAAGAATATTCAGCTTATCACTTAGTTGAAGCCATTGTGAAGCTGAAATCGAATTCACTGGTAGTTTAAGACTTCCCTCGAGCAGATTTACCAGCTCTAGTATACTTTCACGATTGATTTGTGTCGAAGATGTATTGTTGGTAAGAGGTGTTGTTGATACCGTATTGGTATTGCCGTCGGTGTTGATCTTTTGGCCAATAGGTGTAGCGTAAATGGTTAGTTTGGTAGGTTTTAGTGGAACTGCAGGCTTGCTTTTGTTAAGCAATTGATGTTGATCAGCCGCAGATTCTGGAGGGGTAGGGGTTGTTCCAGTTGTTATGATCTCGCTGTTTTCATTATTGGAATGATTCTTCATTGCCAACTTCGGTGAGAGTTGAGTCTGACCCTCAGTGGGAGTACATTCTTTGGGCTCCCACAATTTCTTCAGACTACTAATACTGCCAGTACTTCGGCGCTTGCCATCCTCAGAGGAGTCTCCCGAATCAGTGGCCGCAGTAGTTGAAGATTTCAACGAGTGATTGCTGTCCTTTTTATTGTTGTCTTGGTCTCCAGAACTATGGAGCACGGAAACTTCGATTTTAATTTCAGTCTTTTTCAGTTCGATCTGTGATTTAGATTTTGGCTTGGTGAGTAGCTCATTCGGATTGTTATCGGAATAATTTCGATCCGAATTGTCTTTTCTAAAGGAATTATTATAGTTTTTGGTCGTACTATCGTCCGAGTTAGTACTGTCGTCTTTTAGTGAATTCTGTTGATGTGGTTGATTTTCTTTGGCTTCGTTGCCATTGCTGTTATTGTTGTCGACTTTGCGAAGTCGCGATTTAAAATCAATTATTGTATTCGAATCGTTCTGTGGTGGGGTTTGCAGTTTCTTAGGCTCTACACGTTTAAGTTGAGCTTTGAATGTGTTTGTGTTGGACGATTCACTTTGATTTGTCGCTGGAGAATGTGATGCCGACTTTGGTGTTGGCTGTTTTTTGTCATGTTTGGGTAGATTCATGCTTTCAGCTAGTTCAGTGACTAATTGTGACACTGGATCTACTTGCTGTCCACCATTTTCCCGGCCATCGTGGTGGTGATTGTTCTGCATTTTTGCCGGATTAGTTCGTTCTTTGATTTCTGCCATGAGTTTCATTTCGAGTTTTTCCTTCATGCTGTTGTC
This sequence comes from Philhelius pedissequus, assembly GCA_910595825.1. NCBI lineage: Eukaryota > Metazoa > Arthropoda > Insecta > Diptera > Syrphidae > Philhelius > Philhelius pedissequus. The sequence goes on along the minus strand of OU343162.1, from coordinate 147,519,521 downwards.
CGGTTGGTTGTGGTTCTCCGGAGGGCTGCCAAGAGAGCTGCACGAGTCTGTAGAAGGTTCACGTTTGCGTAAGCTAACCCCAAATCTCGAGCTGGCTTCTTCGACACTGGGTGCGGTATTCGAAACGTCATTGTTATTGATTGGCGCTGGTGGAGGAATGGGAATCATAGGCGGTGGTGGAGGTGGCGATTCGAACTCTTCAGGTGGTGGGGGCAGATCTATTGGCGGAGGTGGTGGGAAATCTAAGTTAGCAAGGGCTGATTGCTGTGCTCGTTTTGGACTATTGCTAGAGCCACGGAATGATGAGAATGTCATCATTGAACCATCAGTTGCAGTGCGATGACGTTGTAGCTTATTGAGACTTGCTGATGCGTTATTGGCCATCGTAACACCACTCGAAGAATTACTGCGAATCATTTGAGGTTGGCCACATTTGAATGTGGCTACGCTGTTGGTAAGGTTATTGCTGCGAACCATTACACCATTAGTTCCTATGGCTGGTGGTGGCGGTGGCGGTGGTGAAACTACAGTATTATGATTTAATTGCTGAACACCGCTAGAATCTTCTAAGCTATCAAGGAAAGCACCAATGCGGGCAACTTTAGGCAATGTTCCGTATCTATTCACCACTCGCTTAACATTCATCACTTCCAAAGCGCCGACTGTTATTTGATGACTTGAGGGTGGCGTTATCACTCCAGCCAAATTATGATGCTGTGTATGGTCCATTGAGTGTTTGCTATGAATCGGATGTTGTTGGGATCGTTTGCTGTTGCGTGTCTCTAAGCCACGATTCCCCATAACTGGAGTGGGTCGCTTAAATGAACTATGCTGAACGGTTTTTTGGTGATGTCCAAGGGAATGTTGAATTTTGTTATTATAATCCATGCTGTCGCCATCAGTGTCAGCGTCCGGATTATCATTTTCTGAGTCACAACGATTAGCCAAGCTGGTTATGTCACGGGTTAAACCTAATTTGAAATAAAAAAAGAAATTGATTGACTAAAATTTGGAGTTGTGATATATGTACATAAAATAAAAAGCATTGCTGTAAGTATTTGTCACACAGATTGTTAGAGGGGATAACGATTATTTATATAAAATATTGTATATAAGCCAGAAATGTCCATATCACAGAATTGCTTTTTTTTTTCTTTCTATTTAATTCGTGCACTGGATGAACAGTAAATGCATACCTACATGGTTAGTTTTACATTAGTAAATACAATTTTAATATACGATACTTATTTTTGTCATCATTTTAAAATTGAATTTGTTGAGTATAGGGTAGCAATGATTTAATTGTTCACATACGCCCTATGCATTTTTCTGAATAACAGCCAAGAAGCTATAGCCAGTGTTTTTATTTTTATGAGAAACGAGGAAACATCTAGAGCAATGATTTATGGACTTTTATGACGTCAAGTTATAAGCATTAATATTAACTTTCAGCCCTATCCTGTTAAAGATTCACATGCATATTTGTATTCTGATATCCGACGGTAAAAACGAATTATTCCAAAAAGTAAATAAATTTCGATCAAAAACAAATTTTAAAATTAGATTCTCTTAAGAATTTAACAAAAAAAAATATTACTAAAGCTTTGGACTCAAAAGATAGAAGACATTTGAAAATAAATAGCTAGTGAAAAATTGAGTGGAATATTCAAGTGAGCCGAAAAATTCGATCGGTTCGGATACCAGAATATGGCTGTATAATTGGCATTTTAGTGCGTATTTAGATAAAGAACTGTATTAAGTGTTAATTTAGGATTCAACAACAAAATTACCAAAATAATGCTGAATGCTTTTTATAAATTATATAAGAATCTGACGCATCTTAAGCAAAGGTTACACTTGTGAGTTTTACTTACGTAAGTTACTCAGGTAACCAAACTCTCTTTACTAATGTAAATGGCTCTGTAAGTTACTTACAGTAAATTTTATTAACTTACGTACATTGTAAGCTTTAAGAAAAACTTACGAGTGTAAACGACTTTTTACTACTTACAGAAGTCTCACAGCTTACACACCCAGCCGATTGCGTTAATTGGTTCGATTGTATTTTTGCTCAACGCGCGTATTATGGATGTCATACTGATGAAATTGAATAATTGCTGGGGATATTGTGCCCTATCATAGTATCCGATCGGAACGGAAATTTCTCCGACTCATACAAAATGTTTTTTTATTTTTCATTTTAATGATATACATTTCTTATAAATCGTTTACACCACCGGAAAATTATTTCAACGTGCAGTTGAAAAGGGTAAAATTAAACTGATATTTCTTATATTTCTAATATTTCTTAAAATTCGGAGAAAATTCCGTTCGGATCGGATAATATGATAGTGCATATTGTATTCTCAATTCAAGCAGCAAATTTAAGAAAGCCCCATGGACATGGATAATTGTTTTTACTAAGTCAAGTTTTTAAATCTTTTTTTAGGCCTAAAAATAACGGTACCTGCCATTTAATTTTTTCTAACGATTTTAAAAAGAAAAGCTGTGCACTACTATAGACTGTAAACTATACATTTTGGTTCAACATTTTTTTTTTTCACATTTTGTTATTGAAGGTGTATGGCAGATACAAAACATTTTTTTCGTTTCGTTTAGTTCAAGATTTTTATAAAAGAGGCTCTTCGAATTCTAAATAATGGGCATATCTGGAATCTCCCAGGGAATTCGTTTCCTTTTAAATATATTATTCCTTCGAAATTTTTCATGCGACCGTGAATCTCCCACGGAATAAATTTCCCTAGGACAACAAATCCTACGAAATGACACCAAAATTCCCTGGTAAAGCTTATTCCGATACAAATAAATTCCGAGGGAAACTTTTGAGCATCATTCATGTTCCAAAGAGTAGAATTGGAGAAAAATTTCCAGGGAAATTTTATTTACGATAAATCCCAAATCTGCATACCAAAATTTTGGAAAAATATTTTAATTAATTTTTGAAAAAGAAAACAAACGACCTTAAAATATATTTAAGGCGCTTCTACTAAGAATCTTGTGCTTACGATTTGTTGGAACATAAGAGCAAGGAAGTGCGATCCAGTCATATAAGTAAATTTTTCGTGAGATAATATGTCTGCTCCACGCTCTGTCTAAAACTGCCAATTGGCACTAATATCTGCCAATTCCTGTTAGACTTGAAAATTTGGTAGTTTTGTGCAGAAGAGAGCGGTTTTGAGAGAGTAAAATATTTCCCGTTTTTCAATTTTTTGCCAATTTCTGCCCAATAAATTTTTGTAGGCAGAAAGTTGTACCAGTTGTCAGAAAATGTACCAGTTGTCAGGTTGAAAATATAAAAGAAAACAAAAGTCTCGTGGCTGTTGTTGGGAAAGATTTGTTGAAGAAATAAATTATTATTAGTTTGAAGAGAAAAAATGTGAATTTTAGCTGTTCAGACTTTATTTCCTTATGAGAGAATTTCATTCCCACTCTTCAACATTTGATTAGCTGCCAATTTCTACCCAAAAAAAAGTTTGGCTTAGACGGTTTTGTAGTTGCTTACGGAGGTTCAATTCAAATTTAACTTACGAAAACATTTCTTAATGTAAGTTCACCTATAGTGTAAACTTTTCTGTGAGTTGCTTCTGTAAAACGTACGTTAGTGGTAAGTTAGACTTGCAAGTGTAATCTTTGCCTTAGGTGAAAAAAGGTGAAAACAACATTCTTAATTGATTCAGTGAATCTAAATTTTACATTAAATCGAAGTGAAATTATGTATAGTAAATTCGACGGATTCAATTTTCGTTCCACTTGCTTTAATAATTGTTATAACTTGTTATTTTCAATTTTGTTAGTATTGAGTTTTATGTTAACTATTTAGTTAGTTATGAACCATATAAAATATCATTTGACAAGTTATTATAGATACATGTTTAAATACTACATGGTCACAAACCAATACACACTATTGTTATCAAAAATGAAATAAATTTGGTGAAATGTTGTTTTAATCCCTTACTCAGGTGACAAATACCTCGGAATAGAATATCGATAATAAAACTACTGCAAGAAGATGATTTCTTAATACAACTACCATTGGTATTCAGTTCTTCAACGAAATTCTTGCCATCGTCATCACGGTATGTTGAATCCCGGCTAGTAGACAGGAGGCTTGAAAATAAAACACAAACGATTAAATCAAGTGAGGAGTTATAAAATGGCAGCGAACCTCGTTCTCTTTGGTGGAGCGGGAGCTTGTTTTCCCTGTTTATTGGTGGTTCGTCGCATTTGCACATTACCCTTGCCTTGGCTAGAGAATGTACTCAGTTTGGTGGAGGTGGAGCCCGTTTCTAAGAAAAAAAATTACATTAAATGTACAATTTCTTTGAAATCTATGTGCTATATACCTGATAGCGGTGTGCTAGCTTGTTGATCATGGTGACCTCCACTACCTCCGCCACCACCACCGCCCCCCATCTGCGGCTTTTTTCCCATTTGTGGGGTGAGGGTTTGTGAAGCATTTAATTGTTTCTCAACTGCTTCCGTAATCGATGATTCCTATGAAGCAGACACAACCTAAGAATATAAAAAAGAACCGTCCACATCACATCTTCACACTCACCTGAAACATATGCTCAAGAGCATGATGTATACTTTTAAAAGTTGGCCTATCTTGTGCATTCCACTGCCAGCATTGTCTCATAAGATCATAAACCTCTGGGGGACAACCCGGTGGCCGTTCCATGCGATATCCCTTTTCCAGCTTGTGGAATACATCTGTCAAATCTATTCCGGGATAAGGAGACATTCCATAAGTGGCGATTTCCCAAAGAAGCACACCAAATGCCCAAACATCAGACTTCGTACTAAATTTATTGTACGCCAAACCTTCCGGTGCTGTCCATTTGATTGGAAATTTAGCTCCCGCGTGTGCAGTATAAGTGTCATCACGCATCAGTCGGGCCAAACCGAAATCGGCCACTTTGACAAGCTTATTATCACCCACCAGACAATTACGTGCCGCTAAATCGCGATGGATGTAGTTGCGCGATTCTAGATAACTCATTCCTGAGGCAATTTGTGTTGCCATATAGAGGAGAGCTACTGCGTCCAATGTTTCTCGGCCAGCAGATCGTAAAAAGTCCAACAAGTTACCATGGCTCATGAATTCTGTGATGATGTAAAATGGAGGCTCTCTTGTGCAGACACCTGATGAGTTGACCAAATAGATAGTTAATTAATAGTAATTTAAATTGAAAAAAAAAACATAATTACCTATAAGTTGTACAAGATTCGGATGTTTCATTTCCTTCATTATAGCCGCTTCTTCCAGGAAGTCCTTCAGAGCCATTGTGTCCTCTTTGAGTGTTTTAACAGCCACTGTATTTCCATATCGTTTCCAAATAGCTTCGTAAACCTCGCCATATTGCCCACCACCCAATTTATGTTTCATAACAATATCTGTACGACAAATCTCCCATTCATCCGGCTCTGGACTTAATGGAAACACAGTAGGTTTATTTTGCTTTGGTGCAGGATACAGTAAGGGTGTTATCAGTCCATGACCTTCATGCGGTACACTATGATGATGCACCAACTCGGCCAAAGTATTAAACTTAGCCTCAGCTGTGACGTATACTTTACCATCTGAGTCTTCGGAAATGCGATAATGATAAACTCTACCCTCATATCTTAAACTAATACTCCTCTGTCCAGGTGAGCTTTCACTCTCACGCACCAAAAAACTTCCATTTATTCCCGAACTTAACAAGTATTCGGCAGCATTTCTGGATATTGGTCCGTGATACCATGAATGCTTTTCAAGCGAGTTCAATGGCGTAACATAGTTCGATGGCACCCAACCGACATTCCCCGAATCAGAGTGGGCTTCACACCATTCACCTGACTTATTATATGACAATATTCGGACTTGTTCGCCCTTCTTCAGACTAAGTTGATTCTCTCCGCCAGCTTGGAAATCATAGAGCGCTACAAATAGCTGCGGATCATCCTCCTCTGGCCCGGGGGCCAGTAGATTTTCTTTCGATGTCCACCGGTGGGCTGATTCAAAGCCTGAGGTAGTCGAACTTGGTCCCTGACTGTGACTTTGTGCATTGTGAAGAGAGCCATCCTGGCTCTGGGCAATTAATTCAGCTTCCAGTAGACTTGATCCGGGCGGAATGTGAGGCAATGGACGTGACTGCAGGAGTGCTTCTAAAATACAGAAAAAAAAATACCATTGACATAAATTTTCAGAAAAATAAAATTAATAATCGAAAAGTATGAAATTGAATATGCACATGGTGCTAAAGCCCAAAATATACCCATATAAAAGCTTTTGCAGATTATTTTATTAATCTATTTTATTCTTCAATGAAAATGAGTATGTTTGTAAATATATAGCTAATTACACGCCTAAGCCAGCTGAAAGTCGGAAACCAGTTCCACCTCCTCATGTTTCGCATTGTTACGTTATAATTTCCCCAACAAGATATCTCTCTTATAACTTATAACAATCAAGAAATGTGTAAATGCTTTTTTTTATGCTGCAGTTAATTGTTCTTGGGAGTGGTTAATACGACATCTGATTTCTTATCGTGGAGTAAGATGAATGCGGTTAATCGCTGGTTGGACGGGGATATAAAAATGTAGTTTCATTTAAAAGAATAGTTTCAATAAAAAAAAAACTCTTTGCCGGTGGCAATAAACTATCTGGAGAGAGTTCATTACAGTTAAGATGTAACGGGTGATTTTTTTGCTACTTGGTTTTTGACGTTTATATTTTTGACAGATCACACATGACAAATTCCACGAACATTTGACATTTCGATTCAGTATTGTTTGCCATTTCATCATGAATAGACTTACGCCTGAACAACGTTTGCAAATTATTGAAATTTATTATCAAAATTCGTGCTCTGTGAAAAATGTGTTTCGCAAGCTACGTCCGTTTTATGGTCGTCATAATCGACCCACCATTTTTGGCTAAATGGATACGTGAATAAGCAGAATTGCCGTATTTGGAGTGAAGAGCAGCCAGAGGCAATTCAGCAGCTACCAATGCATCCCGAAAAATGCACTGTTTGGTGCGGTTTATGGGCAGGCGGCATCATTGGGCCGTACTTCTTCAAGGACGATGAAGGCCGCAGGGTTACGGTCAATGGAGAAAGGTACCGTTCGATGATAACAGATTTTTTTTTGCCGAAAATGCAAGAATTGAACTCGGTCGACATGTGGTTCCAACAGGACGGTGCCACATGCCACACTGCACGCGAAACCATGCATCAATTGAGAGGCGAATTTGGTGAGCAGTTGATCTCACGTTTTGGCGCAGTCAATTGGCCACCAAGATCATGTGATTTCACCCCGTTAGACTATTTTTTGTGGGGCTATGTTAAGTCTGTTGTCTATGGGGACAAGCCAAACACGATTGCTGCCTTGGAAGCCAACATTGAACGCATCATTGGTGAGATTCCGGCCGAAATGTGTGAAAAAGTTTGCCAAAATTGGACCTTCAGAACGGACCACCTGAAGCGTAGCCGCGGGCAACATTTAAGTGAAATTATTTTTAAAAAGTAAATGGCAGAAATTGATTTATCGATCCAAATAAAAAATTCATTCACTTTTTACAAGTTTCTGTGTTTTTTTGAATTTTCAAAAACCAAGCTCTTAAAAAATCACCGTTTATTTATAATTCAGTTAGGTTAATTATAACCGTTATTTAAAGCTGACGATAATAATTCAACAGAAATAGTGTTCTTCAGTTATGTATCGCTCCATTCCTTCTGGTGGTCAAGGAATTATATATCTCCTGTTTACTGAACAACATAGTCCTCTTTCACACAAGGAAACTGAGTTGCCGGCAACTATGAGTTTGAAAGCGAGAAGGGCAAGAAGTAAGGGGAATGAAAAAAATCTCCCCGGTCAACGATTGAAAGAGATTTTTTTGACGTTTTGCTTTGCATTCCGATTAGCCCAACAAAATCTTCCCAATTTCCTCCTCAGTTTCTTGGTAACAGTTTCTTCATGTGAAAGCTACAAGGCAATTAAAGGAAAATGTCAAAAAAATTTCCAGCAACTGGTTTCCCTGTGTGAAAGGGGTCATAGTGACATTTGATGCGATTTGCAAACAAAATAATATGTGTGTTCAATGAGGCTGTTCGGAACAGAGTAGAACACTTTAGAACAGAAAAGTACAGCATTTTGCTGTTCAATGAGAAATTTTTTGTTCTAAACCGTTCTGGGTAGGTGTTCAATGAGTTTGTTTGGAACAGTTTAGAACACTTTAGAACAGGGTTTTCTGCACTTGCTTTTTAGGTAGAACAAGTTAGAACAAATTTGTGAGAACTGTCAAAACCAATTGTTGTTGTTAAAAAAAAAACATTACGTTGTTAGATTTAGTTGATAAATCAAATTTCGTGTCGGAAGCATCTCAATTTCATGCAAAATATTTTTTTAAATAAATTCAACTCCATTTCAGATTATTTTTAAGAATGTTTCTGCAAAAATAAACGAATTTGAATTTTTTTTTTTTTTTTTATAATCTACACGCGCTCAAGGGATTATGAATACCCTTTAAATGTTTCAACACAGCGCGGGCGTGAGGGTGAGGAAGAGAAAGAATGATAGGAAAGATGTGTGGCGGTAGGTAAACAACAATAATTTTTTTTGTATAATCTCTGTCAGATGACTGACTGTTCTAAGTTGTTCTATCTTGTTCTGAAGTTTCTCACGAATCTGTTCTGTTCTGTCCTGTTCTGTTCTATTCTGTTCTAACTTTTTTGTCACTGAACAATCTTAATGGCATGTTCACATTATGACATGGCTTTTTATTAGCTTTGTTCCATGAAAAAAATATAAGAACAGATTAGCACAGAACAAGTTAGAAAAGGACAAAACAGTCAATTAAACGTTAGTTGTCAAAATAATAAACAAAGAAGTTATAGAATTTGTTAATTATTAAAATAAAAGAGGATTCGATTACATGATTCTTTTGACATTCTAGTTCTTCTAGAATGATCTTCTAGTGTAAGATCATTTTAGTTCTAGTTTGATCTTACACACAGAAAATCAATCATCAATCCAGAGCAATATTTAGAAAAGAAAATTCCTCACTGAACAGCGAGGAGTTTGAATTTTCTGCTTAAAACAGTTCGGAATCAGAACACGCCACTGAACGAAGCTTTTTTATTTATTTTTCTTGTTCTCTTTTCGGAATGAGCTACAAAATTGTCAAAATATCAGTGCGAACAACATGGCGGTCACTCTCTTTGAAATTTTTGGGGTAGGAAATAAAGCTGAAGTAGTAGTTCCCTTTGCCTCGGCTCTGATTTCACGCATACCTACCCGATTTTTTTGACAATCTTATGTCGTTTTTATTTGACAATCAGCGTACTAGACTCTTCTTAATGGGGGTTATCATGAATAAAAATTCCCTGGAATTTTTTCTCAAATTCGAATCTTGCGAACGTGAATGATGCTTAAAAGCTTCCCTCGAAATTTATTGGTATCGGGAATAAACTTTATCAGGGAAATTTGTGTCATTTCATACGATTTTTTATTCGAGGGAAATTTATTCCGTGGGAGATTCACAATTGCAGGAAAATTTTCGAGAGAATAAAATATTCCGTGTGAAATGAAATTCCTAATGTGTCCATTTGAAAAAAAGACAGTTCTGATTCTGAAAAGAAGAGAATTTCGCTTCTGGATTTTAAATCAGAATCGAAACCATAAGCACTCACACATTAATATTCTTGAAAGTCAAACTTGGCTGTTGTAATTTTTTGTATCATAAGCTGTGTCTTACTGTCATTAATAACCCATATGGTTCACCTTGTGAAAATAGAACGATATGGGCCATGAAAAATGTGTACTTAAATTTTCCCCATACTTAATACTAATATTTGCGAGCCCAGCTAGAAACCCCGATAGAAACCTGGATCTTGTGTTGTTTTTGTAATACGTGTTAAAAATTACCCTGACCCGTAGATAATAAACATTTCCACGTACACAATTATTTCCACACATTCAATCACATGAAAATTGAGAATCGTCAGAATTAAAAAAAGTTGGGATCCCGGATCGAAGGGGTATTCCGTATTGTCAAATAAAAATGACATAAGATTTGTTTTTTTTCCTGCAAACACAGGCGATTATTTTGGATATTGTAAAAAAATCGAAAACTTGCCGCATTAAGTATTTTGAATTTAGAATGTAAGCCTCTTTCTTTGCAGATATTTACATTTAAGTAATTTATCAATGTCATGAGCAATTCTCTGTGCTTTCAAAAGTTCTTTTTTTCTGGTTTTGTTTTTGGTAGAAATCAATGTTAGTTTCATTTTGTTGTTTCCTGATATTCAAACCTTAACGTGGCCACGTAGAGTAGTGAAAAATCACCTATACACATTATACTCGTATGGTTAGTCCAACATTTTATTTCAGATAAGAGGAATTATATTCCTGCTTAAATTACCCTACCACAAAAAACCTAAATAACATAAATCAGATCAGCACATTGTTTTCTCTTTGAATTTATTCTTCGACAATGATTTATTGCAATTGCCAGAAAAAAAAAGAAGAAAACAAAACTTCTTTTATAAATTACTTAACCGGAAATATCTAATTAGTGAAATACGTAAAAAAATTCTCTTACAATATGTTCATGCAAAACACAATGATGCACAGTGGCACAGCATGGTAAAGCAATGTAGCCAAACTATATTATAACATCACGAAATTGTGTAACAGGTTACGCTCTTTATTTTTCTTAAAACATGAAATTATTAAAATGTTGTATTTTTTTTATTCTTAAAATAAATTAAATTAAATTTCTATTTGTTTAAGAAATGTTGACCATTTTCTGTTAATGATCCGAAAAACAACTATTCATACATAACACAAATGTATTAAAATGCAATGTTTAGGGAAACATTTTTATTTTTCGATTTCATTTTGAACGTAGGTAGTAAGATGTATAAATGATTATTAAATAACGCACAAAATCCATACAATTAATCTAAAACCAAATATTTTCGAAAATATTTTAATAAAAAACGAATTAATCACATTTAAAATGTCAGGTATGTAAATAAGTGATTTATTAATTCCAAATTGTTCAGCTATTCGGCCCTACTGTGCGGTGATGAAGACTGAGAAAGTCTCAATGGCAGGCAAAATGGACCTACTCTTTCACCCAATTGAATTGCCTAAGAACGTATTAAAGGCATCAAGATAATTTCCAGTGTGTTCCCATTTATCTTGATATACATACGAGTATATAAAAAAAAACACGACAAGGGAAGACGAATACATTTTTTTCGCTGCTTTCATAAAACAATATTGATCAATAAATAATTCAAAAATACAAACAAATTTATATTCCAAGCTGCCAGGAAGTAGGTATGTACAGGTATCACGAGAATTGGAAATGCAGAGAATTGAACGGATCAAGGGAATGAAGAGTGGTTAGAAATACCCAATAAAATCAATTCATACAGATGGGCAAACAAAACTCCAATAATGTGTGTATCCAACATTTTTGGAGTTTTGTTTGGATAAAAATTAATAATTGATCTTTTAAATTGATAACTACGAGTATATTCATTTCAAAAAGGAACAGTCATCATTAATTTATAATTTGATTCAAAATTGATGTTTGTTTATAAGGTTACATGTTCCACAAGGTAGGTAAGTATTGCACCAGTTAAAGAAAATCGAACTATAGATATTTGGACTAACGTCACATTACCATGATAGCTTATATGAAAGAAGTTTGTCTAACAAAACTATCTGTGTGGTGTTAACTACTTGTAAATATTGTGTGGGACTACTCTACAATTGAAAAGGGAGCGTATCGGAATCCCGCTTTTTATAATCCCGTTTTTTCAAAAAATCCGAAAAAAAGTTTTAAAATCCCGCCGACTAAAATACTATTTTTTTAAATTCCTGTCTTCTAAGATCCCACTCGGTCAAAATCCCGATCTATTATAATCCCGTTTTTTAAAATCCCGACTTATCCCATTTAATCCCGCCAAGCTCGTTTTGTATTTTGATAAATGTTACACAAAAAACTTTGCAAAAAAACCCAAACTCGACCCCACACCAAATCCTATAATTGGCTATTAAAAGAGTTGTTTGTGTGTGTTGATCATAGTATACAATTACATTAATATTAATATATATACAAATTATTAATATAATTGTTAATGGTTTACAGATTATTTTTTTCTCCTTTAACAGAATATTATAAGATTAGCTCATACTTTAAAAATGCATTTAAAAAAATTTTCTTATTCCGCTTTTGTAATCAAAACTAGTTGTTTTATTTAAAAAAATAAAACAACTAGGTTTGATTAGAGAAAGAAATATAATTGAAAAATGTAATTATTGGGTAAGGCCGTTTTTTTTGGACTAATTTTACATTTTTTCAATGTCGCTATTTCAAAAATGCATCTACTCTTAATCTCAAGGTTTTCTCTTATGGTACATGGTTTGGTATTGGAATTATAAGAAAAATATGAGTATTTAAAATTTTGTATCAAGTTTTGTATTCTTAAGAACGAACATTTACCATTTCGTTAAGTATGATATGCTTTGTCCATCCTCACAAAATTTTATATGTGGACTGAAGTTTCTTCTATATTTAAAAAACCCTTGAACATCAGAAGCGTTTTATCAGAAACGAAAATCAACATTTCTTGGCAAACCCAAGAAATGATAAAAAAGTGGCCGGATATTACTAAATTTTAGTTTTTACTTTTTCTTGTTTATTTAAATAAACTTTGAAAATTTCTATAAAATTGTTTGAGTCGTTTTCGAGAAATTAAGAAATTAGATACATAAGTGAGTGTGGCGGTGAGGGGATCTTACTCAAAACATTTGTTTTTAAATTTGTTCTTTTCCATAAAGACAAACTCTTAAATGTTAGTCCAAATCGTTAGAGCTGTGTCCAAGAAATCAAAAAAATAATAAAAATGGTCTTGGAAGTAGGCGGACGTTACTTAAACCAAATTTTTAATTTTTGTCCCTTTTTTTTTTTAAATAAATATTTGATAATTTCATTAAAATCATTTGAGTCGTATTCGAAAAACTAAGCAATAAGGATTTCACTTAAAATATTTTTTTAAATTGTTTTCTTGCTCGTAAAAAGAAACTCTGAAGATGTCATCTACAAGAAAAAGAGCCATTTCCGAAAAACCATGAATGAAATAGTAGGCGGGGCAGTAGGTGGATTTGAAATAAATCTATTATTTTTTGCTCAAAATTCATCAAAGTCTATTAAATCGTTTGCGAGAAACCAATCATATATATGTATATGAGTATATATACATCTGTATGTACATATAATTAGAGAAGCATGTAAGATCTATGTAAATAATTATTTCAATAAAAAAAGAAAAAAGAAAAAAGAGTTCTTGTTGGCGCAACCGATTTAATGTGTTCTAGGAGATCTGTTGTCAGTTAATCGAACCACCCACGCTTTTTTTGTTTCAGTCTGAAGCAGAACATATCTTTAAGAATAAAATACATAAATCTTCTAACTTAGCTCAAATGAAAGAGATCACATGACGCGAGTTCGTTTCTTTTTTTAATGAGACCTAATAATAAAATATCTGCGAGCAGATGGGTTGAAATGTTGAACGTGGTCAATTTCTTCTAAAAATAATTTGACATCTTTCAATTAATTATTTTATTTTATTATGGCACGAGTACGATAACTTTGGCGCCAAGATATAATAACGGTTTTTGGTAGAGGGGCTTAATACAAGCATTTTTTACTATGGAAGGGGGGGGTCTATCTCCCCTTGTTTAGGCGGGAGGGGCAATTTTATAAAAAATTACTTAAAATCTTTAAAAAAATATTAAAAAAGAACGGCAACACTTACAGTTATAAATTATACCTTTTTTAAAAGTCAGAACTCTACAATTTATAATAAATTTTAAGTAAAGTTGTTTCAGTCAATAGTTTTTGAAATAATTGACTTCAAACTCAAAATTTATGAAAAAAAAGTTAAAAAAATCACTTTGAGTATTATTTTTCTCATGATTATAAACACCAATAAAGAAGTAATTGATGCAGTTAACTGTTCTAATTATTTTTTAATCAAACACTGAAAACTATTCGTTTCTATGTTTTCTAGTTTTTGAGAAAATTGAAAAACAAAAAAAAATAATTTTGTATCAGATGGGTGCATGTTAAGTGTCTTTTGCATGTAAAGAATCTGGATTAAAAAAAAATAATTGATATTATATACATAAACGTATGTACATATGGCATGTCCATTTCAATCTCTTTTTTCTAAATATTTGACCATGAAAATTTATTGCATTATAAAAAAATTTGCATTACCTTTACGACAACACAACGGCAGCAAATTCTCATAGTTTCTTAATATGCACATATGTTTGTGTCATACATAGATATGCATATAACTATGTACACACATATAATGCAGCCACAGTAAAAAGTATGTATATAGTTAGATCATAAAAAACAAGACCAAGCATTCGATGTTTGTACCGTTATTTTTATACAGGTTTGGTGCAGGTTATTGTTTACCAAAGCCATTCTTCATTTAACGTTTGAAAGAGTAGTGTTTCCTTCTTAAGAATGGCGGCTAAGCATCCACTTCTTCACCCAAAATTAAATAATTTTTCGATTTTTTGTTCGTTTGGGGATTTGGTGTCAACAAACGAAAAAAGTATCCCGTTTTTAGAAGAAATCGGGTTAATTCCCTCCAAAACGTCTACTCCACCTCTGTGTTGTGATATTTTAATGACCGTGGAAAATTCAAAAAGTGCAAAGTTCGGTTGGTAAATAACCGCATTAACTGTAATAAAATCACAAAGGTATATATGAAATTTACGATGCAAACAGTGAGATGCCTAAGAGGGGGCATGCTGCCCCCCTGCAACCCCCCTGCTTGGGCTCACTATAGGCTTTGGGGAGGGTGAAAATTTTATTATATGCAAAGTTTCTTTAAAATTAAAGAATATTTTCGGTTTAAAGAACAAGTATAGTTTTACTATTTTTCAATTACATATCTTAAAAACTAGAAGACATAAAAAGAAGTAGTTTTCTGTGTTTAATAAAAAAATAATTGGAGCAGTTAACTACATCAATTATTTTTTTATCGATATCCATAATCATGAGAAAAATAATATTCAAAGTGATTTTTGTAACTTTTTTTTCATAAATTTTGACTTTGAAGTCAATTATTTAAAAAACTATTGACTAAAACAACTTTATTTAAAATTAATTATAAATTGTAGAGTTCGGACTTTTGAAAAAGGTATAATTTATAACTGTAAATGTTGCCGTTCTTTTTTAATATTTTTTTAAAGATTTTAAGTAAATTTTTATAAAATTGCCCCTCCCGCCTAAACGAGGGGAGATAGACCCCCCCCCTACCATAGTAAAAAATGCTTGTATTAAGCCCCTCTACCAAAAACCGTTATTATATCTTGGCGCCATAGTTATCGTACTCTCCCCTTTATTATTTTTTCGGGCTCTATCCGTTCTATTATTAAGTACCTACCGAAGTTCTAAAAAAAAGATTTTTTTAAGGTACTTTTATCCATCGACATCCTTCAATAGAATTTGAAAATTTATTGTTTGACAGATAAGCAATAAACAGAATATTTCATTCAAAATATAATCCCGCTTTGTAAAGACAAACATTTATGTTTTGAAGTGTATATATTATCAACATTCGTTTGTATCCTATTCTGCAATAGAATTTGACAGTTCATATAGCTTGACAGGAAACACACCGAAATGGCACTGATAAAAACTCTACCTGGTTTCTTAATAAATTTTAATAATTAATAAATTAATGGGTTAATTTTTTTTTCAATGCAATGTGAAGAGTTCTTTATAAATTATTTCACTCTTCCTAAATCAGATGACATGTGCTTTAAATTATGTTATCGAGTTAAACATAAAATTAATCCCTGAGAAACGGTTAAATCATCCTTATTTTTTTTTTAAATCCCATTGTACTGTGTAACCCACAAACCAAAATCTAAATCCGTGAACTCTTCTCAGAAAACATGAATAGTGGTTTATCTTTACCACAAGTAAACAGAAAGCTTTGGATAGGATAAAAGTATGAATTCAAATTCGAATGCCTTCCAAAATCTTTTAAGTTTTTCCCCCTCTCCATTTTACATATTTTAACAGAGAGAATCCAAATAGAATAAAAAAAATAATGTTTTTTGGTTCAAATTATTTTTTTTTTCACTGGATTTGTCATGACATTAAATTTGCTTATCTTGAGCAGCATTCACATTTTTTTGTTGCTGTATAAACCCAGATAAGTCGGAGGAGATGGGAATCATTAGCCTCATTTAAATTCACTGCAGTGTATGTAAAATATAAAAACAATACTGGAAAATCTTTAGTATTACAACGTATACAAGTTAAGTTGTCCTCGGGTAGACAATGTCGGAATAAGCATTATAGAAATACTTTATTAATTTAGGCCCGTCTTTTGGGAGGCAACAAAATTGAATAGATTTTTTTTAAATCTAAACTAAGATAAACAAAAATTTGTTAAGTTGTTAGCATGACACATCATTATTTAATGCCTTTCCAACCCAACTATATCGCTGTATATAACTTCATGTCAAATTGAAAGCGTGGTCGAATTTCATGCAACTGTCACATCTGTAGGAAAGAACACATCAGTTTCACAATAATCTGAAATACTCAAGTGTGAACCAATTCTAAAAATGTCAAATTGTGCAAGATGTGAGGATATTTAAAATTTAGTTTCCACATTCCAAAATATTAATTAGTCAATAATATTTTCACACTTTATTGACATGTTATAACACAGTGTCATATGTCAGATAGTCCAAATTTCAATGTAATTTATTTGAATGGAATAAAAATAAGGAGAGAGTGATATGATAAACAATGTTTTCGATTTGTTTTCCGGCGCAAAAACAAACAACAAAGACCGTTTACCAAGCTATTGACGACGTCCTTTATCTTCACTGCTAGTATTGCACGTTCACAAATCCAATACAGATTTTTACCTATAATTTTTTGCAATTCCGGGAAACACTTTAATTCTGTGATGAGTTTCTCCTTTGACGTTGTTAAGTCGCAAAAATGTTCCTATATTGATATCAATCCAGTCGAGGCATCAACATAAATTTGGCCAAGCGCCAGCAGTTGTCTTGAGAATTCAGCAGCCGATGGCTCGTTCTGCAATGCGACTCTCATATTTGTGGTCAATTTCAACTTCTTGAGTTCGACCGCCTTCAAACAGTGTGGCAGCAATGCCATAGATGCCATAGGATGCATCAGGCAATGAAAAAGATCTTGGCCGAATTGTTGCTAGAATCAACTAATATATGACGAATGTCTTGCATGTCCCACCAGGAGCATTGAGAAAGTAAATGCGATTGCCGAATGGTATTCCAAAGCAGCGTGATTGAAGTCTACATCTACCACTTTTTTTCTTCTAATAACTTTTTGTCGAATTTGTGGTGCAGTTTGAAGCTGTGCAATATGGGCATGTCTCCATTTCTTCTGAACGTACCTCTTGCGTTTGATTATCACCGAAAATTCTGATTAATTATTTCAAGACGTGTACGTCGCCCAATTATATATCGAAATCAGTGTAATATAACGCAAAACCCGAATCAAGAAAAATATCACATTTGCTAAATAGAAAATTATAATGTGAAAAGGACACCTGTCAAATCGCTCACAGCCTAAGTCAAAGTATAACGCAATATATCGGGTTGTGGCATTGATCGCAGCACAGCGTCAAAATGCACTGTTTGGTGCGGTTTATGGGCAGGCGGCATCATTGG
Source organism: Philhelius pedissequus (assembly GCA_910595825.1). Lineage (NCBI taxonomy): Eukaryota > Metazoa > Arthropoda > Insecta > Diptera > Syrphidae > Philhelius > Philhelius pedissequus. Next base: position 147,501,734 of record OU343162.1, on the reverse strand, counting down.
GCCGTACTTCTTCAAGGACGATGAAGGCCGCAGGGTTACGGTCAATGGAGAAAGGTACCGTTCGATGATAACAGATTTTTTTTTGCCGAAAATGCAAGAATTGAACTCGGTCGACATGTGGTTCCAACAGGACGGTCCCACATGCCACACTGCACGCGAAACCATGCATCAATTGAGAGGCGAATTTGGTGAGCAGTTGATCTCACGTTTTGGCGCAGTCAATTGGCTACCAAGATCATGTGATTTGACCCCGTTAGACTATTTTTTGTGGGGCCATGTTAAGTATATTGTCTATGGGGACAAGCCAAACACGATTGCTGCCTTGGAAGCCAACACTGAACGCGTCATTGGTGAGATTCCGGCCGAAATGTGTGAAAAAGTTTGCCAAAATTGGACCTTCAGAATGGACCACCTGAAGCGTAGCCGCGGGCAACATTTAAGTGAAATTATTTTTAAAAAGTAAGTGGCAGAAATTGATTTATCGATCCAAATAAAAATTTCATTCACTTTTTACAAGTTTCTGTGTTTTTTTGAATTTTCAAAAACCAAGCTCTTAAAAAATCACCTTTTACATACAAATTTCTAACAATTGCTTATAAAAGTACTATTTATGAGGCATTAAAAGAACTTGGTTGTTTTCTGCAGGTCACCCCTACACATACTGCAAAACGAATAACAAATACTGATGAATCTTTCTTACTTTTATGGCGAACAATTTTTTTATAAATTCACATTTCTGTAATCTTGTCCGGCCCTGTAATATTTAAGCAACAGTTCCCTGCAAAAAAATTAAACAGCTTCCTACAATTAAATCCGCACTAAAATATTGCAGGCAGCAAAAACTATTACAGCAATAAGCTTATCCTGACACCAATAAAAAGGTTTCGGGTAGCAGCAGTTTAACTTTAAAAGCAAAACTTATCCCTATAAATTATATATATTTTTATAAATATTTTTTTTTATATTTCCACTTCCAAAAGTTTTGTCGACTTTATTTTTTTTTTGATAAAGTATCTTCCAAAAAAACTAAATAATTCAAATAAAACACGAACAACTTTTGAAAGATTTTCTGTGAATAATTGAATAGATACAAATACCGGAAAAGTTGCAAAGGATTTGAATTTTAATTAAAAATAAATATTAAACATAAGAAGAGTGCATCGAAAGTAAATTATATTGCTGTGGAATTGGAAACGTATGTCTATAGTTGCCGTTGATAAAAGCCAAACCAATGGTGATGAGGAAGCTAATTTACATTTCCTCTTTTTTTTTTTAAGAAAATGCAAAACCAAAGAAACTTTTTTAAATTTAACCAAGAATGAACGGAAGTAGATTCTTCTTCCGGACAAGACACACAAGAGGGTCCCACATTTCCGACTTCAGCAATAGCACCCTCCAAATATTATTATATATTACCAAAATGTAGAAACTCTCAAAATGCGTAGTCCGTAGTCATGAATCGTTTAATTTAATTTATTCAATTTACACAATTTATTGTACGTTTGTGCTGCGGGTAATATTGTAAATCAAAAATGGTACTTCAAGAGAAAACAACACTCGACAGATATAACGAGAAGTTGTGAAAAACCAACTGTCTATAATTGATTCCCACTTATTGATTTACCAACGAAAGAACACCACTAGGAATGGATTTTGAGAACTGATGAACTGAATTTAAAAAAGGTATAAAGGAAAAGGTCTTCGGTAATTTGATTTAAGGTTTGATGCAAAGGGTGTTTTTTTTTTTGGAAATTGATTTTGGATTTATTTAAACAAAATTGTTGCTATGAAGAGAAAAGGGCAAAATTTCTTATGAATCCCTCACGATATTTTTTTTGTAAATTTGTACTTTCTATATTCATACATTTATATTAAGGGCAAGTTTTGTATTTGGAAAAACTTGAAATTTCGGCGATATAGCACACGAAATAGTGGCTTCCAGAATTCAGACTGTCTGTTTGACTGTAGATCGATCTGGATTCTAAACCGCTGCTGAAGCGATTTTTTTCAAACTTGGTACTTAAGCATCTTAGATGATTCTATGAAGTCTAGCCGTTGGTACCAGGAAGAAAGAAAACAAAGAGTCCCTTTTAATAGGGAAATAGAAAATAGGGTATGTTGCTACATTGTAAAACACGGCTCGCTGAATTAAGGCCATAGGTAATTGCGCCCAAAAGTGTTTTTTTTTTAAAGCCAAGAAAATTTAGGCGTAATAATTTTGGAAAAAACGCCAAACATATTTTAGGAAAATTCGCCAAATTTATGAAAATTACACCGTATTTTAGGAAAAAGAGTCAAAAAGTGAACATGGAAATTACGCCGCAAAATATAAATTTTGAAAAACTGCATTTTTCTGGCGTAAATTCCGAAACTGTTTTGGAAAATAGCCCCAAAAAATAAAAAAAACATTGTGCAAGGATCTTTTAGTCACTGCGCTACCGTAATTCTGTAGAATGCGACGTAATTTTCCCTTTGACAAAGAAAAATAACGCCGAACATTGCTTGTGAAATAAAGCCGAATGCAGAAGATAAATGTTAAACAAAAAAAACCTAAAGTCGACCCCACACCAAATTCTATATTGGAGGAGTTGCGTGTTATTTTGTACCTTGTTTTGATTCCAAAAGCGGGAATTTAATAAACTGATTTTCAGAGGCGCACGGCTTTCGATTTGAAACAAATAACGGAGAATTTTCTGGCGTTTTTTCACTTTTCTAATTGGAAAAAAGTGCCGAAAACTTAATTTTCTGGCGATATTTCCTTTTTGATTTGAATAAAGAAAAGGTTTTTTTCCAAATTATTTCTTTTTTTCTTATTGCCTTTTTTCGTTATTCTTAAAGGAAAAGACCCAACAAAAATATATTAAAAAAAAAAACAAAATTTCAAGCAAAAATGCCAACAAATTTGGGCCTTTGTTCCTAAAATATTGTATGGAGTTTTTTTGGGGTTTTTTCCATTTTATTTTTTTATGGCATACTTCCTATGGCGTAACTTCATGGAGCCTTATAGAAGCTTACCATTTGTATAAGTTTACTGTCAAAATCGATGAGAACTGATGTACACAAATTTAATAAAATTCTCTAACAAATTTCCAAGAAAAATTGATTTGGGAAAGTTAACCAAATGTCATTGCATTAATTAAACGAACAGCTGGGCTTCATAAATGTCTCTCTCTCTCATTCGTTTACAAACTTCATTGTCATTTTTGCAGATACATCAGATTTGTGATCTGTCAGAATTAACTTAATTAAATTAATGGGTGTAATTTTCGACACAAACAACAACTTATTATTATAAGTCTAAATGCTTTTGAATAAAATTACCAGATGGAACACTTGTTGCAATCTGAGGATCAAAAAAAACAAAACAAAAATTTCGAGCTAAAAAAAAAAATTAATTTTTGGGAATATTTCTGCATCTTCAAAAAAAAAAACAATTTACTTTACAAACAAATTCAAATAACTCAAGTTTTCGTTGTAACCATACAATGTTTCCAGTCCAAACGTTTTTTTATTGAATAAAAAGAAAACTTGATTAAAAACATTTGTTGCAAATTTTCAAACATTTAAAACCTACTCTAAAATGGAGGTCGACTCTAGAAATGAGTTTTAAGATGAGAGTCGACTTTTTGATAATTTTAAACGACAAAAAGTATACTTTAACGTTAAAAAGGTCGTCTATAATTTAAAAAAAAAAAACAATGCAACAAAGGCAAATGCATTTAATAATGATTTGAAATTGTTGTGTTTATGTTTAATTCTGGTTCTGTTTGATTGCTTTCTTTGCCTGTAAAAAAATAAGCGCGTTCAACTGAAAAATTCAAAGTTCATGTTAAAAACCGACATTAGTTAGAGAAAAATGTTTAGTGTTTAAAATTACCAAAAACTTAGATAAGGGCTCTTATTAATCTAGAGACGTGTTTAACCTTAAACGAGTACAATAGTAGGTACTGTTAAAAATGTTGCTCTATTGTTTTAGTATTGAACCGGCCTTAGTGTCAAAATAACATGCAGACCTTAAAAGTGTCAAATCAACCGTCAAATTTATCCCTGCTGGGTCAAAGTAATGTCATACTTTGAAGTGGCTTCCATTTTGTCAGAAATAAATAAAAATGGTTCTGTTTTTTTTTTTGTTAATTCTGTTATTCATGTAAGTATCGGCTCCATTCATGTTGTCCACAAAAATACATAAATGTCAAAGCATAATTCTATTGACGCCATTTGCAAAAATTATGGCACATTCACATTATTTTTTTCCTTCTGTCTGTGGTTACAAACTAAGAACATTTATGGTATCGTATCAGAAAAGAGGAGATATCTCACACACTCAACAGACCTTGCATTCCCTGGAAGGATGGCGTAGAAGCTTTGAGGAGTACAACTTGCTGGCATGGGCTGATTAAGGATACCGTTGTGGTGCTTATGTTGACGATAATTAAACTTGAATGTTAATTGTATTTCTAATTTAACTGTTGTCCATGTTCTATAATTTGTGGTAAGTAACTTGAAACAAAGACAGAGTATAAAAATCCTTAGACTCTATATTAATAGACTTGACGACCTTAAAATTGCACTACTTTCATATTATAGCGTAAGTGTAATGAAAGTGCTTTATAGTAACATAAACTACTACCTTATAATTTCTGTGACTATAATCGTTTCAGAATTTGATCCAAGCAAAGTGATAATCCACAATTTTATTAAGCGACTAATATCCATTTTGTTTCTATTGTACTCGTACAATGTCTGAACCTGTTCTATAATTTAATAAAATTACACTCTCCAACACCCTAGGTACAGTACAGTCTCGCACACACAGCAAGCTAATTGTGTGAAAGTTTATGGCTATTGGCTTTTAATCAAATTTACGAGAACTCAAGCCGTTCAATGAATTTTAAGTGCCAACTTTTATTGCAAGCACACCATACCTACGAGTATATGGAAACTGCCATTAAAAATTGTTTATTGTTTACAGATATGTATTATGGGCTTCTTATTAAGAACAAATTATGTATGTATTTCAAAATTCCCTTGTGTAATAAGTAAAATGGTGTTTCATTTTGATAAATAAAAAAAAACAGTTTTTTGCAAGAAATACCGTAATATTTTTATTCAAAATACCAACTATGCGATTAAGAATGAAAAATAAATATTTATCAAATTGTTAACATCAAAATTTAAGTAAATGGACTGCTAGAGATCTACAATAGTTGATATTTCAAAAAATAATTCAGTTTTATTGAAAAACACAGGCACAATTATTGACAATTAAACCTCGAACCAGTGCTTATGGATGTATTTTAATAAAATTCCCATACACGAATATACTAAATTTCCAAGTCTGCTTCAGATATAACTGAGTCATTCCTGCACCAAAAGAAAAAAAATGTATGTTTTTTTCGTGGACTTTAGAGCGGCTTTCGACTTTATTGATAGAAGGTCAATTTTCTACAAGTTGTTTAGTTATTTAGTAAGGGAATGTTGTTAAAGAAAGCTTATACGAGCACACGAAAGCAGCAGTATGGTATGGCGAAAGGTTTTCACATTGATTCGAAACAAAATCTCGCGCAAAGCAGGGTTGTGCCTTAAGCCCCCAACTTTTTTCACTGTTTCTAAATGATCGTAACGGGTGATTTTTTTAAGACGTGTGGTTTTCAATCTGGCAATACTTTTTTCCGAGTTGGTCTTTTTGACAGCTGTCACTTGATTTATCCTCAGACTGGTTTGCCATTTCAGGAATTAAACTCGAACGACCAACCAGCCCACTGCACGTTCGGTGAATGAGCCCAAAACGAGATGGCCACCTATCCCGATTTTACAAGAAAACTTTGTTCAACGATGAAGCTTACTTTTGGTTAAATGGGTACGTTAATAAGCAAAATTGGCGTATTTGGAGTGATCATAATCAACAAGCCATTGTTGAGACGCACAGATTGGTGTGCTCTATTGGTAGAGAGAATCATTGATCCATATTTCTGCAAAAATGATGCAGCCCATAATGATACAGTCAATGGGGAACGCTATAGAGCCAAGATTAATGACTTTTTCGAGCCTGAATTAGAGGATGTTGGTGTGGACGACCATTGGTTCCAACAATACGGTGCTACATGCCATACAGCCAACGAAACAATTAATTTATTGAAGGAATCTTTTCGTGTCCTCCAATATCGTGCGATTTAACACTGCTGGACTATTTTTTTGTGGTAGTGTGAAGTCGCTTGTCTACGCAGATAAGCCCGAGACGATTGACCCCTTGGCGCGTTATTGCTGGCAAATTGTTGCAAAAAGTGGTAAAAAATTGGGCCTATCGGCTGGAATTTATTCGAGCCAGCCGCGGCGGCCACTTGCCCGAAATCATTATGAAAACATAATGGCAAACCCTTATGTTTTTAATAAAGCTAAATTCTTGGCCAACATATTAGGTTGTATGCGTTTTATTTCTTCTTGAATGCCACACATCTAAAAAAACAACCGTTAGAATAATATTAAATAACTACACATTAAGAGATACATTTTATTATTTAATGAATACTGACTAAATTTTGATGCGTTCACTGTTCAAGTTTGTAAAACCTTTTGAATTGGGCATAATAAAATGAAAACTAGTAAGGAAGTTGTTCTTGTGGAATGAAGGCTCCATATAAAATAACCTCTTTTTCAGAAAGTGGGTGGATACCACGCCTCCTAAATGAAAAACCTCATTTTATTTTTTTTTGATTCTTTTTACGAACTTTAAGCCCTACGACTTCACCAAATTTCATCACTCTACGGCAATCGTATAATTGCATTCAATAATTGATAACAATTCTGAGAAAGTGGGCGTATACCACGCCCCTGAATGGAAAACCTCTGATTTTCTATTCTTTCGTTTGTATGCAATTTTAGTCATACAACTCTGCTCTACCAAATTTCATAATTTTTCAGCAATCGGAAGTGCTCTGAATCCCCCTGAATCGAAAACCTCCGATAAATTCCTTTCCACAACCTACGATCGTGCAAAGTTACAAGATCCGAAAATGTCGGAAAGTCCTCCATAATTTTGATGATGTCAGTCAGTTACGGTTTTTGTGATTTTTGAGGCCTTATATCTTAAGAACCACTTATGCTAAAAAGTGGAAATTTGGCGAGGCGCCTGTGCTATGCCAGCTTAACAGAATTTTCTGACTTCATTGGTAGCGAAGATAAATGGGGGTCGAAATTGCCTGAGGTGTAGTGCCAGAAATATGCCGGGCACTACTGTGCCCTTTGATACCAGATGATGTTTATAGTTTCTTTGAACAATAACAATAACAATAATAAAAAGGTTATAATAGCCGTGTTCTTTTGGTAAATCTATCGGCAGCAAAGCAGGATTTCCCAAGAGAACGATCCGCAGCAGCCTGATTTTGTATTTTTAAGTTGGTATTACCGACCTTGTGTCTAATAACTAAATGATTTGTTTTTATTTCTTCGGATTAAAGGCAAGAATACTAAAACTTGAATTAAAAGATCCAAATAAAATGGAATATATATGCAGCAGTAAGAAATAACAAAAAGTTGAATTTTCACATCTATGTTTTCCAAAATGTTCATTTTAAAATTATTTTATGTTTGGCGTTTTTTTTTCAATAAATCAGATCTTGTGCCAATGAAAGGGTATGTTCGCATTGTGTTTCCTTGTAAAAATGATCGCATTCATTATTTAACTATTAAGTAATTTTAAGCTTTGTTTACATGCGGCTCAAAAATCGAGTTGGAGTAGAGAGGTTACTTAAAAATGAGTTATATAAAATATGGACGGAAATCCCCTTTTAGAATCTCATAATTGGGGTAAATAGACGTGTTTTGGTAAAAATTATTAACGTCGCAACAAATAAACATTGAAAAAAAGACGATTAGTCCACTTTTATATTCACTGGTTGGCCAATGGTCAACTCGACTCTGAATTCAAAATGATTATCTACGTCTATGACATCCATCAATAAAATTTGACATTTTCTGACTACGCAATAAACTATACATATTTTGAAATATTTGAAATATATTTCTTGCCAAATTTCGCCGAAAAGCTCTAAAATACGAGTATCACCCTTTTCCGCAGATGAAATTAAAGCTCCAATTGTTGGCATAAAAAAATTAAGATCTTTTAAGATTTAGAAGAAATCTTAATAATCTTCACAATCGAATTCGACAGTTTATGTCTTGCACGTGTTATAAGTGCTCTATCGATAACTTACATTTACCTGCTCCTAATGAGTGCATATTTATTACTTAATAAAAGATATGCACTGACTTGCTCCTTAAATGCTTGTTGCTATTCCAATTTTAGTGCTTTGGTAGGGGGCGCTGCTCAGATTTTAGTTAATTAATTTTTTAGGCAATTTGACAGCAGCTGACACAAAACCACTCAAACATCTTTTATTTAAGTATCTTTGATCTGGCAGTTTCGCACGAATAAGCTAACTTAAACTTTTACTTAAAGTATAATAGCGCCCCCTTCCTATGCTTATTAATATGATTTATAAAACAAAAATGGCGAATGGCGAATGACCAATATTAAAAGCTGGCAAAGATAGGGAGAACTCTAGTAGCTATAGGCCGATTAGCCTTCTAGGTAGTTTGAGTAAGGTCTACGAAAAAGTATTAAAGCAAAAACTTTACTTATTAATTGCAGAAAAACATATTTTTCCTGACCATCAGTTTGGATTTAGGAGTCACCACAGTACTTCCCATCAAGTTCTTAAGATTTGTAATATAATTAAAACTAATCGTACTGAAGGTAGATCTACAGGTATGGTCATATAAGATATCGAAAAAGCTTTCGACTCTGTTTGGCATTATGCTCTTATTTACAAAATGGAAACATTCCGGATTCCAAATTTTCTCATCAAAATAGTCCAAAGTTTCTTATCTGGTCGATGTTTTCAAGTGTATGTTAATAAAAGTAAATCCGTCTTAGTTAACATACAGTATGGTGTCCCTCAAGGTTCAGTTATTGGTCCTGTTTTATATAATGTCTACACGTCTGATTTTCCACAGCTACCATTTTGTGAAACAGGGATTTATGCAGATGACACCTGCATACTCTCTTCGCTTGAGTTTGGTCTTAATATTGAGACCAATCTTCAACATGTGCTTGAAATTTTAATGAGATATTATCACAAATAGAAAATTAAGCTAAATGCTGGAAAGATAAAATCAATCTTTTTCACCAGAAAAAGAAAGCGATTGTTTCTACACGGTAACGAGCTGAAAGTCAATGGAACTTCTATAAAATGGGAGTCTAATGTGCAATATCTAGGAACAAACCTAGACAAGCGGCTTATCTTTAATGAGCATATTAATAAAACAGTTAAAAAAGTCAATATTGCCATTAAAATGCTATATCCGCTAATAAATAGAAAATCGCATTTAAGTATTGAAAACAAGATTATTATATACAAGGTTGTTTTTCAAGCAATTTTGTTATATGGATGTCATGTGTGGGGGAATTGTGCAATTTGCCATATTAAAAAACTTCAAGTATGCCAAAACAAAATTTTAAAAATGATGTTTAATCTACCCCGGCATCTTTCAACTAATGATCTTCATAGTCAAGCAGGCATTGAATTGATTTGCAGAAGAATTCGAAAATTAACTGATAGCTTCTTAATTAAATGTGATTATTTATGATTTATTATTTATTATTTATGATTTATTAATTATTATTTATGATTTATTTTCATTATTTGTTTATTTATTTATTTGTTTATTTATTTTGTTATTTATTTATTTAATTGTTTATTAATTTACTTGATAATTATTAATTGTTTACTTCTTGTTATATATTTATTTTTTACTTATTTGTTTATTTATTCATCTAAATATACCTTTTTATATTACTTTAACTGTTTTTTTTTGTTTTAATTTAATCTATTTCTTAATCGAAGTAATTTTTGTACTTAAATTAAAGTTTTTGTCATATATTTTCCTTCGAAATAAAACTATTTTCTTTTTAAATTGTAATTATAATGTTGTAAAAATAACGTATTCAGTAGAAAGATATATTTTAAATATCATTCTCTGTGTAAACTGAGCGGTACCAACCAAATACTATTTTAAGAATGAAATGAAAATATCTATCTATCTATCTAATTAAAACGTATTTTTGACCCAGTTTGTTGCGTTAGTAATTTTTATTTCCTGTACGTGAATAGGTGTGAAACAATTTTTTTAGGAAAACACATAATTAATCAAAAATTATTGATTTTTGACTGCTTTAAGCTAACCTATTCGAATCGTCCCACAAATATATGCGTATAGCTTAGTATCGAACTTAGGTGAACGTGCCCATTGACATAGAGAATAACTCTACGAACAAGAACTTCGATATTAATCAGAGTCATCGGAACTACCAACTAAAAAACATAATATCATTCGATACTCGAATAAATGTCACAAATCTATCCAAAGCAGACTTTTAATGTGTGTAAATTCTGCCATGCTGCCGATGGCTTTTGCCAAAAGAACACGGCTAATACCTACAACAGATGGCGCTAAGTAGGTTTTATTTTGTTATTCTCACTTTTTCGCCCGAAATAAACGCTTAAGCTCATTTGTATCTTATACAGGAGGTGGTCATTTAAACAATTTTTTTTATTAATATCGCCAATTTTAGGGGAGTACGAAAACTCAGGCGCTAAAAAATAAAAAATGGATTCTTGTCGAAAAGTTATTTACAAGAAGTGTTTAATATGAGAGGGGTCTATCTCTCCCCGTTTAGATAGGAGGATTTTCTATAAAAAAAATGACTCAAAATGAAAAAAAAATATATTAAAAAACATCCACAAGATTTGCAATAGAAAAATTATAGGTTTTGGTGACTTTCAATTTTCTCATAAACTAGACGACATAAAACCATCTAGTTTTCAGTGTTCGATTAAGAATTTATAGAAACATCAAATAATTGAAGACAATTCATAAAGAGTATCACAATTTTGAATAAAAAATAGTAACATTAAAAAAAAAAAATGTTTGATAAATTTTGATTTTGAAAGTATTTTACTGTTGAAACCAAATATTGCCAATATCCTCCTCTTCAATTTTTGTGAACAAAAATTCGTTCAACATGACCCGATAACGATCGCCATTGACTGTAACGGCCACTCCTTGCTCATTTTCGAATTATGCCTCTGGACCAAAATCCGCACCAAACAGTGACTCGTTTTGGGTATATCGGCTTTTCAATGTATGCGTGCGGGTTTTCTGTGCCCCAAATGCGACAATTTTGCTTGTTACATACCCGCCAAGATCAAAATGAGCTTCATCTGAAAAAATGATTTTTTTTGGCAAAATCGGCATCTTCTCTAAGTCGATCGCAGGCCCACTTAGCGAGCGTTGTTCAAGCGTATACACAACCATATTCGTTCAGCGGAAGGACAAAACTAATTATCTGTCAAATCAGACATGAGCTAAGTGTTACCATTCACGAAATAAGCACTAGTTGAAAAAAAAAACGTTAGATGGCGAACCCGTTAATTGATTCGTTAGGCCTTAGAATACAAGCTATATTTTGGGGTAATCAAGATGGTTATATTCTACAAAAGAAGCAAAACTTAAGACATACTTGTATATATATCTACAAAATGTATCTTACTCAAACTATGAACAACTAAACTATGAAGTGACATAGTAAATAATAAATACCCCCTATATATAATAATAAAACACACACAATAGCTTAATTTAAATTCTAGCTCAAGGAAAAGCATTTTAATCAGCTTATTGTTGCAGGTTTAAATTCGCAAAATACATCAGTAGTGCAATACAAACAAAAAAGAAGCTGTATGCAAATTCAAAAAAAAAAAACAGAAGAATTTAGACAGTGCACTCGAATTTACTACCAGATGTTATAGTATAGTTTTTGAATAGGTTTTGTGTCATTTTTGTTTTATAATTTAAAGTTAGTTTTTTTTTACCTAAATGCATTTGATATTTTCCCGTATCACGTTGTGTACTCCTGATCATCGGACCTAAAGCGGAGAAAAAAAAAAGAAATAATTGTTGATGAAACACAAAATGTCGAAGCAAATAATTGTTGTTAGTTTTTGTATGGTTGTATGAATTGATTATTATATGTATCTACAAAAAAGAGGGTGTTTTTTTTTGCTGGACTTAGGCTTTTTACAGCAAACAGAGTTTTTGCTTTACAAAAAACTCGTAATGCATTTACGCCAAACATTTACATGTTTGACATTTCATAAGTTTGGCTTCTTCTCTGTTTTCTTTCTTTTTCTTCTTTGAAGCAAATTCATAATTAACCGACTTTTGCGGATGACACAAAACGGATTGAATTTGCCTCAAATATTCAATCAGCTGCTTCTTTGACGTTTGAATGAGCGCTGAACTTGTGAAAAGTTCTGTTTGCTTAGTTCACCATCTCTGAATTGCAACTAGTTTTTGACAGACTTTATCAAAAACTTGTGTCTCATCAAAACTGTATGGGGAAACTTGTGTCAGTTTTTATTAGTGAAAAACATCCTTTTTAGATTGGTGTAAGGGCTTTAAGTGAAATGACACTTGTAAATCTTAAAAATGTTTTGACAGTTAATTACGTCATGTAATTTAAACTTCACAGCAGTTTCCATTTTTCGGAATGATATTTACGTGCTAATTAATTTTTTTTCATCAGTCTTTTGATGATTATTGACAACTTGACTAACTTGGAAGTAAAAACAAAATCTATTTCATCTGATCTTATGAATTTTCGTGAGGAATTGGAAATGTTAGAAATGTATGAATACTCTCTAGTTACAAAATTGGACTAACACGTAAGAATGTTTTTGGTAAATTCTAAAGTTGTATAGTTGTCATTAATGCTGACATACAGATTTCGGAAATTCATTGTTGGCAATTCCGTATTTAATTTAAGTTAGGAGCATCAACACAAAAAAAAAACACCCTTTGCTTTTATCGACATGAAATCTACAATTCTAAAATTTTAATATTTAATTCTGATATGGTTTGACAGATGATTAAAACATCTAATAAGCGGTTAATGGTCTATGTTTAATCAATCATAGTTCAATGCGCATAAAAAGGGTGGTGGTTGGAATTGGTTGGTTGATTTTCTGTTTAATGTATTTCGTGACACAATTTTTAATTTTTTTTTTTTGGAAAATACATAACTCGACATTTGTCATGGTTATGTGGTGATTGTGAAAATCTATTGTTTATAAATATATACAGGATGACGATGATGATGATGATTAAGCCACAGCTAGTTTTTTTCATTCATTCATTGATTATGATTTCTCTTGTTTATGCATCATTTGCCGTTAGAAAATATGTGAATAAGATGAGACAATCGAAAAGGAAATTGCTAGATTTTTCTCTATATTGCTATTGTTTAGTAGAGTTTGTCGAAAGATGATTTCATAGAAATTGATAGTGTTTTGATTAAGTGGAGGAAATAAATGGTATAGAAAATATGGCGAGTAGAAGCAATGTCACGAACGATTTAAAGTATGTATAAGTATGTTTTGAGAACATTGAATTTTGTTTTTATTTTACAGCCAGAACGGAAGAAAGGAAAAGAGTAAAAGCATTATACATTAATGCGTTCATATAAATTTGTTCATTAAATTGATTTTAGACCATTAATAAACTTCATAACTTGAGATTGTCATCTTGGCTTTGTTCTGGTTTGTAAAAAAATCTATACTAGGAAACGACCGATAAGGTTGTCACCGCAGTAAAGTTTGAAAGTAACCATGGTATACCGTAGGGCTGTAATCTAGGACCATTACTATTCACTTTATTTCTTGATAATTTTGTTGGGTTAACGCCTTGTCAGAATTAAAAAAAACGTTAGTATTAAAGCTGATTACTGGTAAATAATTGAACAAATTTGTTTAGAGTTTAGAAAGTAAATACAGTACAGAGTCGCTAGTCTGGACACCTCTATATTTGGGACACTTTCAAAATTTTACCTCCATAGTCCTGACAGAACTGAATACGAATATAATTGAATACTGTTCTATGGAAATATACAACAACGAAAGAAGAAGCAAGTTCTGGTTGGTTGGGAAAAAATAAATTTCGGAATGGATTTTGTATGATGTACATATGTATGTATGGATTCTATGTATTATGAATTCGATGATTTAAGATTTTGTGACGAAAAAGTATCCAGCTTGGATACGTTGGTACTGTTAAGGCTTTTTAAGAAAACAAATTAAAAGCAATTTAACAAACGAACATAAGTGAAGCTGCTATTTGGATGGTTCTTCCGGGAATTACATGGCTTCATCCGTATGAAAAAATCTGCTCCTGGCACAAAAATATTCCAGTATCGTGATATTTTTGACATGTTGTAATGATACAGGAATGTTTAAGTTACTCCTTGTAAAATCGGCAAATCAGTGAATCCGAGAGCTTTTAAGAACATTAATCTTCCAGTAGAATATAAAGCTATTAAAAAGGCTATTTTATTTGGGATTATAGGTAATATAAGGCAAGTTATGGATTCGTGAAAAAAAGTATTCTAACAATCAAACATGACATTACGATCGTAGAGAACACCAAAAAGTGGGTCCCGCAATTCTGCCTGTCTGTATGTCTGCCCTCTAGTCTGCAGCCTGAACGGTTGGATTGATATTTTTTCAGGCGAAAAATAACGGTACCTGCCATACATTTTGTTGGCAAGGAAGAAAAATCTTAATTTTCTCAAATTCCAATTTTTCTTGGACGGTTGATTGGTTTTTTTTCAATTTTTTTATGCAGACGTTCCTAAAAACTTTAAACACTAATGTAAACCAAAATTTTTGAAAAAAATTGTTGAAATTTAAAAAAAACTTAAAAAAAAAACTCAAAATTACGAAAACGACTTATGTATTTTTTTTTTGAAACTTCGTATTTGGTAGTGTTTGATATTATCTTGAACAGTTAAAAAAAACTATATTCTTAAAATAGAAACAACGGTACCACCTCTCATACAAATGTTTAAAAACCGTTAAAAAAAATTATTTCTCGAAAATGGCTCCAATAATTTTTATAATAAAATGTGGTGTTCTTAAATTAGTACAGTCCATTTTCAAGTATAAAAATATTTTATTTTGCGTACTTATTAACGGTACTCAACTTAG
This sequence comes from Philhelius pedissequus, assembly GCA_910595825.1. Lineage (NCBI taxonomy): Eukaryota > Metazoa > Arthropoda > Insecta > Diptera > Syrphidae > Philhelius > Philhelius pedissequus. The sequence goes on along the minus strand of OU343162.1, from coordinate 147,486,633 downwards.
AACCACTTTTTATATTTTCGATTTTCTCACTATTGGATGAACAGATTAAAATTGTTTTTTTTTCTATGCAAATGCTCCCTAAAAGTTTAATAATAATGCATTCCTAAATTTTCAAAAGTTTTTCGATTTTTAAAAAATAAATAAAATTTCGATTTTTCAAGAACCAGACTGATTTATTTTTGAAATTTGAATTTTATATGTATATTAATAATAGCTTCAAAATGGAGTCTCAATTTTTTTTAATATTTTTAAATTTTATACATAAAAAAATAATTAAAAAAAAACACTCCAACGATTTTTGAAATTCTTTTTTGATATATTTTTATTTATCCAGGAATTCAAATGGTATCTTTATTTTCCCTCCCTATATCCTTCAAATTCATTATTATATTTACATATTCACATACCTAGGATCCTGCCAGGTATCTAGGTACATATTTCTCTCCTTACTAACATAATTAAAATCCATAACCTATAGATTTAAATATACATTTGTAGGTAGGCTATGTAATAACTATTGAATCATCTATTCGAAACTTGCCTATATCGGCTTTAAACCTGCATAGGATAACTACTAGATCTACTAAACAGCGTCAATGTTTAGGTACATTAAAGTTTTTAGGTTATTATTTTCCCGGATGATATTCATATTACATAAATTTTAAATTTTTCGGAACTTACCGCGTTAAGTTTCGGTAAGTTCCGAAAAATACATTAAAGTTGTTAGCCACAAGAGCAAGTTCTTACGATCCATTCGGTTCATTTATATTATTGGTTCAAGAATAATTTTATTCCAAGTGTGGAAAAGTTTTTTTTTTACCGAGAATAACATACCATTGAAGGCTCTTTTGATTTTCGATAATGCCTCTTCTTATCCTAAAGAGGAACAATTAATGACCCCATCTTCAGTCTTATTTTTACCGCTCACTGTAAGCAATATTCTCTTTTTTTTTTAATTTAACTATGTGCCTGTAAGACCTAAGGTCTTTCAAATGCAACCTGAATTGCACGGCACTAGTAAGAAGAAAGGAAATGATAGGAAAGAATTTTTTGTTGGCACAGTGGATTTGAGAACCAGGTATTGACTATCTCATTTTAACCCATGGGCACTTTATCCACTGCGCCATTTGGCCCATATAATCTTCCGGAAGATGATAAAAAATATTGTAGCAGTTTTTAAAAAAATCAATTTGCCACATGCGGTTTTCTTTTTGAATTCAGCTTGGACAGGAAAATATTAAAAAGAGATGGTGAATATTATTGTGGCCAGAATTGGCATCACAATGGGATAATGAAGACCTTATAACACTTGCACAGTTACGCCAACAAAATAGACTGATTCTTCGCTGATTTCTTCATTGATAAAAATCAAAAATGGTAACTCATCTAAAAAGGAAATAAATGAATGCGCCTTGGTCAAAATTAACGACTTTTCTGAAAAAGACATTATTTGAAGTTGTGAAAATTTCAAACAAGAAAATTATTTCACATATGCATTCAGTGGGCTGAACAAAATAATGCAACTCAAGTGGATATAATTATTGATAAAGATGTTTTTAGATAAAGCGGTCCAACCGAAAATAAACACATACTTTCCTACTCTTTTAAATGTTCTTGAAATGTGTACATTATGCGTAAATATACATACATTCCTACATGCATGTATATTTAAATTATGTCCAAATTTACTTTTTATTGTAATAAATAATAGATTCGGTTGTTCACTTAGTTCTATTTCAGCCGAAAGCTTTATGTGTCCGGACTAGCGAGGGTATACTGTACTCTGAAGTCTAAAATAATGATTTAAGAGCATCAAGAGTAAAGCTAGAAATACGAAGGAAATCCTTACAGGATAGTCGAAGTCGAAAATTGAATTACCGACTTAATAATTGCCCACGAATAGTAAATAAACCGCATGTGCTCAAAACAACATAAATAAGCATTCAAAGTGATGAAAAAATTATTGATTTAATTCATCTTTCATCCGCCATTAGCGGTATACACTTAAGTTCAAATCATCCTTTAAGTAATCAAAATTTCAAAGTATATACATATACGGTTTTACGTATTCAGTTGCTCCTTCAAATCGACCTTGTAAATTATTTTATCAACAAAAAAGTCAGTAACCCAGAAATGAAAACCTTATTCATAGTCCATTCCATCCATTAGCTAATCCTTTCTCAAAGGTATAGCTAACACATATAATATATATGTAATAGAAGCTGTTTATAAACCATTATAACCGTCAAACCTACTAGGATTTGTTTGAACTACTTGAGAATTCTTAAGCTACCATTGATCCCGTACCTTTCTCTTCATAGTGAATATGGCAAAAACCACCAGCTATAACGTGTGTGTTTGTGTGGTAGTAGATATACATGAAACTTGCCTTCCGGCATTTCTTTTCACTACATCTTTTTTCTTATTCTGTGCTCAATGTCTTAAACCATATCCTCAGGACTCTTCTGTTGAAATCATCTACAAATTTTATACTAGTAGTCGCCTTACCCATATAACACAAACAGGGAATATTTGTATAAGGATATTACTTTGCTTTTCATATACATACGTTGAGGTATATATATAGACAATTTTCCCCTCCAAAGGTTGACGAAAACCGTGCAACCATCAGAAACTATACTTTGATACTCTCACACTGATTTTCTACGATAGGACGCATTTACACGGCCACGAATCGTCGCTGTACTATGTGTACGCATATTATTTTATAATATTGTTCCTCCTATGTGCTTTCCTAAGGGCTCCAGTAGAGTTTTGGTAAAAATAAAGAATACTTATAACCGTGACATTATCGAAAAATCCTTTTAATATGACAACATTAGCTAACAAAATAAAATGCAATACTAGATCGCAAATTCTTACTCTTAAATTTCAATAAAGGGGTTAGTGTTTCATGGATACTAACAAATAAAGTGAGATTGGTTGTCACAAAATCAAAGTCTCGCTTATCAAAATGTCAAATTTTATTGACGGATGTCGTAGACAATAAACTTGACCATTTGCGTTGATCGTCTAATCGTAGCTGATTTATGTACAGGACACATCAACTTGGTTCCCTGAAAACGGCGTGTAAAAACGAACTTTCGAATTACCACAAGCACTTTTTCAATACAACCGATTGTTGTGATTTTTTTAAATGTTTTAATTATCAATTTCATATTTAGTAAACATGAATTTGAAGTAAGAATGTATATGGATATACATACATGTATAGGTTATTATAGAATTTATTTTAAATCTTTCTTTCAAATTTTAGATATTTGGTGGATTTTAGGATTTTGAATTGTAGCAACGTTCATACTTTTCACTTTTTCTATGCGAAAATAGCAAAGCAATGTTGAGATATTTTAATATGTTTTGTTTAGTTAGGTACATGTGTACCCAGATACCCATCTACATACAATATGTATGTACATAGGTACTTTTTGTTCTTTTTCAAATATAATATTTATTGAGAATAATTTAATTTTTTCTCCAGACAGTTTTATTAGGATATAAAGCAGGTATACCTAGGTAGTATTTTTTTTACTTTTTTTTCTGACTAGCGATATTATATTTGTAGGTACTAACGGGTGATTTTTTTGCTACTTGGTTTTTGACGTTTATATTTTTGACAGATCACACATGACAAATTCCACGAACATTTGACATTTCGATTCAGTATTGTTTGCCATTTCATCATGAATAGACGTACGCCTGAACAACGTTTGCAAATTATTGAAATTTATTATCAAAATTCGTGCTCTGTGAAAAATGTGTTTCGCAAGCTACTTCCGTTTTATGGTCGTCATAATCGACCCACTGAGCAGGCTATTCAGCTCATTGTGACCAAATTTCGCACCAGTTTCACTTTATTGGACATTAATCCACCAAATCGTATCCGTAGAGTGCGTACCGAAGAGAATATTGCTGCTGCATCCGCCAGTGTTGCTGAAGATCGCGATATGTCCATTCGGCGCCGATCGCAGCAATTGAGTTTGTGTTATTCGACCACCTGGAAGATTTTACGCAAAGATCTTGGTTTAAAGCCATACAAAATACAGCTGGTGCAAGAATTGAAGCCAGGCGACCTACCACAACGTAGAATTTTCGGTGAATGGGCCTTAGAAAAGTTGGATGAGGATCCGTTTTTTTATCGCAAAATTGTCTTCAGCGACGAGGCTCATTTTTGGCTAAATGGATACGTGAATAAGCAGAATTGCCGTATTTGGAGTGAAGAGCACCCAGAGGCAATTCAGCAGCTACCAATGCATCCCGAAAAATGCACTGTTTGGTGCGGTTTATGGGCAGGCGGCATCATTGGGCCGTACTTGTTCAAGGACGATGAAGGCCGCAGGGTTACGGTCAATGGAGAAAGGTACCGTTCGATGATAACAGATTTTTTTTTGCCGAAAATGCAAGAATTGAACTCGGTCGACATGTGGTTCCAACAGGACGGTGCCACATGCCACACTGCACGCGAAACCATGCATCAATTGAGAGGCGAATTTGGTGAGCAGTTGATCTCACGTTTTGGCGCAGTCAATTGGCCACCAAGATCATGTGATTTGACCCCGTAAGACTATTTTTTGTGGGGCTATGTTAAGTCTATTGTATATGGGGACAAGCCAAACACGATTGCTGCCTTGGAAGCCAACATTGAACGCGTCATTGGTGAGATTCCGGCCGAAATGTGTGAAAAAGTTTGCCAAAATTGGATCTTCAGAATGGACCACCTGAAGCGTAGCCGCGGGCAACATTTAAGTGAAATTATTTTTAAAAAGTAAATGGCAGAAATTGATTTATCGATCCAAATAAAAATTTCATTCACTTTTTACTAGTTTCTGTGTTTTTTTGAATTTTCAAAAACCAAGCTCTTAAAAAATCACCGTTTATAATAGATAAAATCAGGCTGCATTTTGAGAAATCCTGTTTGACATGAGGATAGGTTTTCCAAAACAAACACGAATAGTGAGTAGTTGAAAACAAGGCAGTCTCAAACTTGTATATTAAAATTCTTCGTATATTTTTTATAGTAAGAGCTTTGTAAAAATAATCAAGCTAAGTGAGGATATTAACAACAACTCTAAGGGGCCACTTATAGCTGTCATTGAAATGCATAATTGAAAAACTTTAAACCGATTTTTTAGATGTTTTCGTTTGAATAGAAATACAAATGGCATACCAATCGGTAGCAAATGATACGAAGAATTTTTTTCGACAAGAGAAAAAACAATTTGCACAAATATTTTTTGCTAAAAATTTATTTATCTGTTTTTCTGATGCAAATTCGTCATATAATGGAACAACTCGTTCCACTGATTTGAATTCCATTCTCGTTCAGTTCCAATGATAGATTTGCATCCGAAAAAAATTTTCGTGTCCATTTCAAACAGGAAAATTGTTTGCCGGTTGACTGGATGTGTTGTGCGCTTGTTATTATTTTACAAAACGTAAGTAGAAATAATAATAGTTTTTTATTGCAAGAATAACAATTATTGTTTTTCAGGAACGATAGCTACTCAAGAAAAACAATTAAAGAGAGCATTTGTGTCGAAGTTGATATTTGAGGTAAAAAACCATTCTTGTCTGTATGCCACAGCAACAAGTACAGGAGACAGGCTGCATGGAAAGATATTTCCAATATCTTGGGAAGGATAGGCAAGTTGAAATATTTATATTAATATGCGTAATTCCAAAAACTTTATATTTAATTTAAACGCACAGTTGAAGAATGCGAAAAAAAATGGATTTCATTAAGAGACTCATTGCGGAGTTATTTTAAAATGGAAGCAAATATTCCCAGTGGTTCCGGCTCAACAGATTTCTATTTGATCTTAGTGACTGCGGCAACTACAGCGAAGAACCGAATGTCCTATCTGAATTTAACTCCGAGGAGCTTATTATTGTCGATGATGGTGATCCATTCTTGTCCCCAACGACAAGTGCGACAGCAATGGTTTTTTCGTTTTCTGATTGCATTGTATATTGCCAATAATAACAATAGTTTTTTTCTTTCCTGCAAACTCATTACCACTATTAAGTAATTCAAATTTTTTTCAGAGTTTTTATCTGCGATTTGTTCACCACCGACCAAAACCAAAGAAACATATCATCTGTTTCATTTCAATGATATAATCTTCCACAGACAGGAAATTTTCAATGATTGCTATAACTGATGTCAAAAAAATTCCAATGATTTGATTCAATGATGCATTTCAAAGATAGCTATAACTGACTGGCCCCTAATACTGGGTTGCACGTACGTGGTCGTGTGTTCTAATCGAACAGCTAATAAGCTTTAGTAGATAAATGCTATACACGTTTTTAAAGTCGTTTTTCACTTAATTTTTTATATACAAAATTACTATAATTTTGTTCTAGAAAAAATGTGGTAGGTATATCAATTTAATTTTTTTTTATAATTAAGCCAGAACTAAAGGGATTTTGACTGCCCTTTTATTTAAAAATATTGAATTTTAAACAAAAATTGATTTTTTTTTCAAATCGTATTTTTTTTCGAAAATTTTAATAAGCAGTATTTTTTTTAGAATTTTAAGAACCTATTGCATATAAATTTTGATCGAAATCTGTAGAAGCGTTATTGAGAAAGTCGAAAATAATACGGTTCTATGATTGGTACCGGTAATAACATTCCATGTTATAAATTTTATTGATCATACCTACAAAAGTAAACTGAATTTTGTTTAATCAAAATCGTTGTAGACGTTTTCGAGATTAATAATCTTTTTTTTTTAATTGATTGTTTGACAGGTAATGTTCTTTTTTAGATTTAATACAAATTTCAATTTCTGGCATAGGAAATCATCTAAGACTCTTCTGGACCAAATTTGTGGAATTGGAAGGTCCACTTTTTTCGTGTTCTCCGTCATGGTAATATCAAGTTTGATCAAAATCTCAAGTTCTAGTTTTGAAGTAAAAATTGAGTTTCTAGTTTTACAATAAGAGTATGTTATCTAATTATCATGTTTTATATTCCCAGTTCCAAGGCGGGGAGTTACATTAATTTCTTCAAAACTCACGATTGCTAATTCCGTGACGTATTTTTGCACACAAGTTTGCTTGTCGACGTCACACATAATTTTGTTTCATCGGATAAAAACAAAAACTAACTCCTTTAGACCCGACTTTTATGAGCAAATTCCATCAACGCAGTATATCACCAATTCTTTTTTAAATTTTTCTGTATCAACTATATTGTGCTGAATAGAATGAACACGTCTTTGCAACGTGTGACATTTTCAATTTTATGTTTGCTCTCCTTGAAACGATTGGAAAAGGAGAGCATACAAGGAAGGAAAGCCCTTGAAAACTTATTTCCAACAGCTTTTCATTCGAAAACGGATGTTCCTGATTAAAAATATGTACAATAGGGTTGGTTGGCTGGAAGCTAAGACTTAAGGACAGCTAAAAGTTCATCTTCAACGGATGAAGGTGTTGTTTTTTTATTACATTCTTCTTTTCTTTTCGAAATTGAGACTAAAAATTTATAGGAATAAAAATGAGATGGTTCAACTATTAGGGAATATTTTTTTATTTAGCCAAATATTTTCAAAAGAAAGGGGTTATTTATTATTCTTGAGAAAATGAAGCACAAAATAGAAGATAACAAAACATGAGAAATTTCTTTGAAATAAAAAGAAAATAAACACAAAGATATAGATACTTCTTATGGATGTCGTTCGAAAAGAACACAAAAAAAAGAAACTTCCAATAAGGATTTTTTCAAGGAAAACATTAATATACATATACTGTTTCGCGAGATAGGAAAAGTCCTTAGCAAGATTCAAGGCTCTGTTTTGTTCATAATTAATGATTTTGTTGCTGGAAATTGTTCCTGAAGTTTTAAGTGCTAGACTTTGTTTTGAATGACGAACAAATATCAAAATAAAAGCAACGAAAATAACTTGAGAAATATTTATTGAAGTATTCTGCAAATAAAAATGCCAGTTTACCTTTATAGTTTTTAACATGTGCACAGAATTATAATTTAAGAAAAAAAACTTTGTTTTTCAAAAATCCAAAAAAATATTTTCCGAAAAATTTCGTATACCGTATTATTTAGAATTTCATGGACCTCTTATATAAAATTTTTGATCGAAATCCGTGGAACTGTTTATGAGAAAGACGAAAATTAAGAAAACCTTTGTATGGCAGGTCTATAACAAAATATGTTAACAAAAATGTTAAACAAAATATCGACTATAGTAGTGTACTGATTTTTTTTTAAATCAAAATAGTTAAAGACGTTTTCGATATGATTATGATGGTAGGTAAAATTGTATCGCCGATACTTTCCGTTTTTTTTGGGGCTAAAAAAATATTTAAAAATCTATTTGAGACACCTAAAACGCTTAAGTTTGAAGAAAATCACTTCCGTCGTTTAGTATAGCCGATGTACAGACAGAGAAAGAGACGAATTGCGGGACACCCTTTTTCGTGTTCTCTATCATCGTAATGTCAAGTTTGATTAAAATATCGAGTTAAATTTGTTTTCCAATTACAAAACTTGCCCTATAGTAATCGTAAGTAAAAATCATATAAAACTAATTTTAGTTTAATTTAATTTAATTTTGGTGGGGGCAAAACCCCCATTTATTCGGCTTAATACAAGCTAATTCCTAATCTAACTTAAAAACTAAGAACTTATGCTAAGGTTAGTGAGGGGGAGGACGGTTCAGAAGCCGGAGTTTTAAGGAAGGAGTACTCAGGTTAAAGTCGAAGAAACATATGTTTGAATTAACAGTCCGTAGCATGCGAGAGACAGGTTCGTTGGAGCCGTAAGATGTTCGGTGGGTGGGTATATAAAAGAGACGAGGGTGACGTGTATTACGGGGATTAGTATTAAGAGATGGAGTTGTAGAGCGACATGCAGTCAACGGAACCGGAGAGTAATCGATGAATGAACAGAATTTCTGCTATCTCTCTTCGTTCTTCCAACGAATTCAGGTTGATTAGTTTAAGTCGATCTAGATAGGGAGGCAGAATCAGAGGATTGTTCCATGATAGACCTCGAAGAGCAAAGCGTAGGAATCGACGCTGGATGCTTTCGATTCTGGAAATATGAGTAAGTTGGTAAGGGGACCAAACTTGAGAGACGTATTCTAGCAGTGGACGAACAAATGATATGTATAAGGACCGTGTTACATAGGGGTTGGAGAATTCTTTGGACCATCTTTTGACGAAACCGAGCACTGAGTTTGCTTTGAGAATGATATCGTCTATGTGAGTGAGAAAATTAAGCTCTGGGTCACATAAAATGCCAAGGTCACGAATATTATCAACGGTGGGTATAGGTTGATTATGGAGCAGGTAGAGACGGGGAGGAGATTTGTTACGTTTGCGTGAAAAAGTAATTGATTGGCATTTGACGACGTTAAGCTCCAGGCAATTTTTTAGACACCAAACTGAAAAACTGTCTAGATCCATTTGAATAAGGGAAGAGTCATGTGTTGGGGAAATGGTCTTGAAAAACTTGGTATCATCGGCGTACAGAGACACAGAAGAATGTTTGATGACCCTATCAATATCATTAATAGCAAGAATAAACAAAAGTGGGCCGAGGTGGCTGCCTTGGGGGACACCGGAGGTAGCTAAGAAAGGGCAAGAAGTGGCAGATCTAAATCAAACGCTGTAATAACGGTTTTCAAGGTAAGAAGAAATCCACTGTAACAAAGAGGGTTCAAAGCCGAGAGTGGACATTTTGAAAAGAATAAGCTTATGGGAAATTTTGCCGAAGGCCTTGCTGAAATCGGTTGAGATAACATCGACTTCGTAGCCTTTTTCTAAGGCTGAAAGGGTGACGGGTACAAATTCAACAAGGTTAGTGGTTGTAGACCGGCATTTGAGAAAGCCATGCTGTGAGGAGGAGATGAGTGATTTGCAGTGGAAACTTAAGGTTTCATACGAAATACTTTCAGATTTTGGGTATGTGTGAAAGCTTGGCGATGGGACGATAATTGTTAACATCGCTCTTCGGACCCTTTTTGTGAATAGGGGTTATGAAAGATGATTTCCATATCTCAGGAAACTGTCCTTTATTTAGGGAAAGGCTGAAAATTTTTGAGAGAGGGAGAGAAAGGATGGAAGAGCATTTTTTTAGAAGTATGGCAGGGTGACCATCTGGACCAGGATTGAATTCATCGTTAAGTTGATTCAATTTATATTCGATGAGATGGTGATCGATGGAACGAGGGAGAAGCGGTCCAAGAGAAAAACTTTGTAGATAATTGAAATAGGCTGAATCAGGAACAAAGCAGTCATCGGCAAAATATTGTTTGAAGAATGTGGCAAAAAGGTTGGCGATAGTGTTAGGATCGTTTGAAGTTTCGTTATTGAAAGAAAGAGAGGTTGGGTAGCCATCGGATTTTTTTTTGTAGTTAACAAACTGAAAAAATGACTTAGGGTCTTTGATAAGGTTGGATCAAATATATTTGCTGTTATTCTACAATCTGTCAGAAACGTTTTCACCCTGTTGAACGATGCTATAATTTTTCCAAATGAAGGCAAATGTCAATTTACAATTATTCCATATCTGTTTACTTCACAAATGCTAAAGTAAAATTGACATTTTCCGCCATTTGCAACCAATTCTAGCATCTTCTAGCGCCACCTAGTTGAGTAAAAATAATACCTAATGGGGAAAATATTATTAATAGTCCAGTTAAATCGTCGAAATTAAATGATCATGGATTATACCATCAGAAATACTACCCAATGTATCTACAAGGAGTGGCCGCCATTTTATAGAGAAATTTAATCAATTGATTTTAATCTCACATTACCACATATAGAGATATTGAGAACACTTGAACTCAAACCAATTTACTGCCCCCCCACAACGCTTCAATTTATAATAAAGAAAAAACTTTGGAAGATTTAAAATTCAAATAAAGCCATTTCATCAACCTTCATTTGCCGGGAATGAAGAACAAGTTGGTAGGTAGAAGGAGTTAAACTTCCGTGTAAAACAAAAGTTACAATGAACTTCGTCTCAAAGACAATATAACGCTAAAAATATAAAGATAGATAGACAGGTAGGCAGGAAAAACGTCCTATGTGTGTGTATCTACATTTTTTTTTTATATTTTATTTGCTTTCTTTTGTTTCTCTTGACAAAAGCGCTGAAACCAACAACAATGAAATGCGGAGCCAAAAGCAACGGCGACTACACTGCAATACAATTTATGCTTAAGGAAATGTCGACGGACATGGAAGACAGCGCTAATTAAATCTAAAAGCTACCAATGGCTGAATGTTATCTCATTACATTTCACATGATTGTATGTATGTGTGTGTAATGTGGAAGGGGTGGGTGTGAGTGAAGGGTTCTACCACTCCCGCAGACAAAGGGACTCCTTTGGAAATTTCTTTTGTTTGCCGGTCTCGGTTTCACTGGGTGGAATATTATAATAATTAACGAAAGTACTCCGACTTTCAACTTTTTTTTTTCTTCGTTGAGTATGGATGGAAACACTGGGAGTCTTCGGCGCTGCTTCAAGCACTTATACGTCGCACTGATGTCTCTCTTCTGTCATACTGGGACATGCTTTTCGTTGGTTGATGGTGTGTCTAACTTTAACTTTATTCAGTCTGGCCTGGCCAGGAACAAATGTGTTGAGCAGCAACTCAATCTTCTTTTTTTCTTAAGCGCGGCGTGGCGGTAAAGTGGATTTGCACTTTGTTGGGTTCGTGTAGGGTTAATGGGTTTGAGTTTGGGCTCGGTTTGCATTTTGCATGCAATTATTGTGCAACCGGATTATGACGTGTTTATGGGTGTTTGCGAGCCGTGCATACATATATGTAACTCAGCCCACAATACCTAACATTCAAGGACTGACATTGTCATCTAGAACAGAGCTGAGGGTGGGAATAAATTTGCTGATGTATAAAAACTGTGTATAATATTAAAGGTGTTTTACACTAAATTACTTTGCAATGGTAAATACTTACTAATGGGAACGGCTCGGAGGCATGAGGATTAATTCGCGGCAATGATAGTGTTTAACATGTAACTGGGAAAATTCATGTGTCAAGGACATGCCACCGATTGAGATTAATTATTAGCGGAATGAAATCTCGGATTATTGAAGCGGATGAAGTCACTATTCCAAAGCAGTTCTAATTAGTTTTTTTTTCTTATCGATTTTTGACAAACTACATAATGTATGTACATACATGGGCAATTATTTGTAGTTTTGGTTTTATACATTCAAACATACACTGCATAGATACATATGTATACTGAAAACTTTTAGTACTTGATTCAAAAGTCAACAAAGAATCAATCAACCATTTTATAATGGGTTATCCATTTTGCGGTTTCAAAAGTAAACGTAAATAAAACACATAAAATATTTTGTTTCAAGATATTTCTTTTTTTATTATAAAGTTTGAACATTGACATTATGTGTGAAACACTACATCATATAGCCATGTAGACTACCACGCGAATTGTTGCAAGCATCGATTCTTTTGAGGTAATTTTCGACCACTTTTTGACACATATTGGGCGGTATTTCAGCCATAACTTGCCGAATGTTGGTTTTCAAGTGCTCAAGAGTTAAAGGTTTATCTGCATAAACACGGTCTTTCGCGTAGCCCCACAAAAAAAAGTCCAGCGGTGTCAAATCGCATGATTTTGGTTGCCAGTTGATATCGCCAGGACGAGAAATTACGCGGCCAGGAAATGTCTCTTGCAATAAAGCCATATTCGCTCGAGTTGTGTGGCATGTGGCACCGTCTTGTTGAAACCACATATTCTCCAAGTCGTATTCTTCAATAGCAGGCAAAAAAAGTCGGTTATAATATGACCATACCGCTACGAATTGACGGTGACAGTCGTTCCATCGTCCTTTTCGAATAAGTAAGGTCCAATCACACCTCCGGACCAAAGAGCGACCAAAACAGTGACTTTTTGTGGATGTAATGGCCTCTCTTCAATTACTTGAGGATTCTCAGAACCCCAAATCGACAATTTTGTTTATTAACATACCCACCGAGTGAGAAATGTGCTTCGTCGCTGAAGAAAATTTTGTTAAAAAAATCGACGTACACCGCTTGTTGTTCAAGCGCCCATTCGACGTATCTACGACGTTGTGAATGGTCAGCTGGCTTCAGTTGTTGTGTGAGCTGGACTCTATATATGGGTGTAGGTGTAGATCCAAAATCCACAATACGCCATAATGTGCCATAAGACAGTCCTAATTCCTGAGAACGACGAGGAATCGACACATTCGGGTCTTCGGCAACACTTTCACTTACAGCAGCGACATTTTCCGTGGTACGAGCGAAACGATGATGCACAGGCCTTACAATATCTGTAACCAATCCAGTCTCTTCAAATTTCTTCACAATTTTGCCAATTGCTTGCGTAGTTGGACGATCCTAAAGCACGATATGTGGCTGTGGCAGAATCACCATTTTTTGTAGTAGGTTTTAACAATTTTTATGCATTGTGCGATAGTTAAGCGATCCATTTTCCTAAATGTCAGACTTCCAACTGAAGAAAAAAAAAATTGGTTTAACAACTTAGTTCGACAGATGTCGAATTCCAGCTCTATACTTTTGAAACCGCAAAATGGATAACCCTTTTCCTTCACATTAAATTGACCCATTCACATTTAATTCGAAGTGATATTTTTTTTCAGGCGAACATAAAATTGAGAGGTGAAATATTTTTTCACCCGGATTATTTTGCACCCTACTGTATTTACTTACACGCTTCCTCATCGTTTCATGTCCAATACTTTCAAATTACGAGTAATTTCTTATCTCTTTTATTCAAACAACCAACACAAAAGAAGTCGGTCCATCTTATAGATAGACGACCAGCAGCACAAAAGGAAGGACATGCCATTGTAATATGACTCATTTCATTGTATTGCAGATCTTGTAATGTTTGCAGTAGAACCAATTTCGAATTCACACTAAATGTGCAATGTCACTGAAGGCATTACTCTCTGTATGGTCGTCCGTCTCCGTCCTACGCTCTACAAATAAGCTGAAACTAAATATTTACCTATGGTAGATCTACTTGATATTTTCGCTCTTAAAAGGATATTATCGATTTCAACGAAAAAAAAAAGATATATATATAAAATAAAATAAAATGTGTGCACGTTTTCAGCTAAGCATTTGGAGGGGTGTAAGTAGGCATCAGACAAGTTGGCAGACTTATAATTGTATAGTATAGTTTTCAAAGTGCTTTTACATTAGGGGAAGATTCACCCGTATAAACATACATAAATGTGTAATTTCGAATTTCCTTATTTTAATTTTCATTTCGATTTTTGTTGATTTCTCCTGAATTTCTTGTGTCCTTATGGATTTTGGCAAACAATCATAATCGATATATGCCATACCGCACACAATGTTCGGGTTCGGTGCCAGTAAAATAAACTAGGGGAGGCAAAAAGGCCAAGGACATTCGTGTAGGCATGAATTGAGTATGCTATTGTTCGATCTCTAGGGAGTTTATCTATATACTCGTAATATGTATGACAAAGACGAAGATTTTCCAATTTGATGGCCATCGATTGGCATAAAAGGCTGAATCAGCAGCAGCAGCAAAAGAATAGAAAACTGGCTTTCTAGTATGCGACACATGTGAACATGAATAACATACTCGTATATGAGGGTTATATGAAAGTTAAATAAGTCCTCGAGGGCCTACAGGGACAATAAGCTCTTACTTCAATTATTTTGGTCGGCGGATTTAGATGAAAAGGGGGACTAGTGCCATAGTATATCATTAGTTTTGCTATAGTCCTGTATATTGAATGCAGAACTCTTGTAGTTGTATAGTATACATTTTCGCTCAGTTGAACTGTGTTAATTAATCCGAGGGTCATGGGCAATTAAATTGGCTTGGCGTTGTTTTTTTTTTATTCAGTTTTCGGTTTGCGATTTCATGCCAATTTTAAGAATTTATTTTTTTTGTGTAGTTTTTTTGTGATGATGGGATTTTGAACATTTCTGTTGGCCAACAGTCAAAACCACATCTATGAAAAGAACTCAAAGTGAATGGGTTTTTATACGCCCTTAAAATGTAAACTTTTGTTAGGAAATTTTGTTATGTTTTTGTTTTTACTCTGAGTGGTTTCTGGGAGAAATATGTTGAGTTTTTTTTGTTGTGAGTGGAAATCGTTAAAAAACGAGAGAAATAAAAATACAATCACAATTTGATAGTTTTTAAGTGTAACTGTTACCATTGGCGCGACAAAAGCCTTAAGATCTTGCCCAACGGATGCCTTAAGTGTTTTTTTTATATATTCCACCTCTTGACCTTCTTATTAAACATCTGGTATCTTGTAGACGTAAAGAGGCAAAATACTGGTTTGCCAAGCCTTGCGACCACAGCAACACAGCACAATTGATTCCACCAGATATTCTGTAGACAAACAGCGACTACTGCATTCTTATCGTGAGCCTTAGCAATAGTTTGAAAGTTATCTTCCCATTCAGGAAGAATTCAGAAGGCACTCCGAAAGATTTCGACGGTAAAATTTGTACCGACTGATCTAAAATAGAGTACGGTGTCGGAGCAGGAATTCTTTTCAGAGCCGTTGAAAGTCTCTGGATGTTTCCTACTTCTCAACGCAGATAGCGTCCTTCAAGCTAAAGTACTAGCTATAATAGAAGCATGCAAAATTCTTAAATTAAATTCAACTAAAAATCTCGGCAATAGGCCTCCAAGCGGCTATCAAAGACGTAAATTCGACAAAAATATCTTCAAAACCGGTCCAACAATGCTAAAATGAGCTTCACAACGTGGACATTAACCATAGTCACTTTAATCCGGATTCCAGGACACAGTGGTGAATATCGGGTGGTACGAGTAGCTAATATATCCCCGTTCGAAGTCTGTTTGGTGGTAGCAAATAAGTGCCTAAAGGGGTTCAGACTGATCGAATTGGCTGCTGGGGGTAACATTCTGTTATAGTTATTACGCAGTTCCCATATGCCTATGTTCACAGAAGACTTAGGGATCTCTTGATCAATCAATCATCAACCAAATTGTATATACTTTGCTGTCGATACAAGGCCTTCATTCACTGTCATTGATAGCCGAACGTTCTAGTTGAATTTTCGGCTGAGGATATCCCAGCTACAGTTAAGAAAAATATTAAGAGAAAGTTAAGTATTAAACAATAAAATATCCAATCCAAACTTCATATGAAGTTAACAATTCGAAGTCTAGACATTTTAATCAAAATCGACCGAGCCTTTAATGATAAAGAGTGGCTCTCTTTTCTTTTTAGGTGGTTCGATGATAGATAAAATATATACTTCTTCGGGCGGTTTAATTTATGAAATCAAAATCGATTTTTGCATAGAATTGAAACGAAAAAATGGAGACGGAACTATCAACAGCTCGAATAGCTGTCAAAGAACATTGAATGTAAACCAAAACGAACACGAACGATTTACAAGAAGTTGAAGTGAATTCTAAATTCTCTTCAATTCCTTAAAATCCTCCTCAATTGTAATATTTATTTTCAACTTAAATTAATTTGTTTTATAAAAAAAAAATTATTTCAATCTTCTGACCCAAAAAAATGATATACAAAATCAAATGCCAGAAATCTCTAGTTTCATTGTCCGCCGTACAACGCGAATGTGGAATACTTTTCCTGGCTCTATTTCCCTACACATTTTGATATTCAGAGATATTCAGATATTCCAATGTGTACTGCTATCTCCTTAGGTTCGCTTGTACATTTTAAAGGCAGTCAAAACCCCTTTAGTGCGCGCACAAAATAAAATAAAATGCACGACTGAATCACACGAAGATTCTTAGTAGAAACGCTTAAATATATTTTTTAAAGTTCGTTTTTACTTCATTTCTTAATACAAAATTGCTTTAATTTTTTTTAAACAAATTTTGGTATGGTAATTTTAAATATTTAATAATAGGTAAAAACTTAAAAATATATTTTCAAAAAAAACGTCCATCCGTTTTCGAAATATAGAATTTGCAAGAAAAAAAAACAATTTCGAAAATTTTGGTATGCAGTATTTTTTTAGAATTTGAGGAACCTCCTGTATAAAAATTTCGATCGAAATCCGTTGAGCTGATAATGAGTCGAAAATAGTTAAATATCCTTTATATGGCAGGTAGGTATACCGGTACTAACATTTTCATTAAACATTTTTACTGGCCAAAATGTAGAATATACCTTTAATATAGTCCACTGATTTTTTACTTGCGATTATAGGTACTGTCTGTCTGTAAGTCTGTCTGTCTGTCCTTGAGTCTACAGCCTAAACGGTTAGATAGATTTGCATCAAACGTGGTACATATTGTTTTTTCGGTAATATGCCCACACGTTTTTTTTATTTTTTTAAGACGACTATAACAGTAGCTCCCATACATTTTTTTTGCCAAAAACAAAAAACTTATTTTTTTCATTTTTATAAAAAGAAATCAGTTTATTAATGAATTAATATTGTTATTTTTGGTACCTCTAGTAGAACCATTTTTTTGGGTTTCGATTTTATCGGAAACGGTTAATCTGATTTTTTTGAAATATTTTACGTAGTAGCTCCTAGAAAATTTAAACACTATTGTATACCGAAATTTTTCAAAAATTTTTTTTTTTGGAAATTAATTTTTTTTTGAAAATTCAAAATTTCGAAAACGACTCAATAGATTTTTTCGAAACTTCGTATTTAGTGGTTTTTTGACATTATCTTGAATAGTTAAAAAAAAATTATTTTTCTAAAACAAGAAACAATGGTAGCTCCCATACAAATGTTAAAAAACAGTTAAGAAAAAATAGTATTTCTCGAAAACGGCTCCAAGAATTTTTATTTAAAAAAATGTGTGTTCTTAAGTAGTACAGTTCAATTTTAAATATAAAAATATTTCTTTTTGCGTACTTATTAACGGTACTTCCCATAGAACCACTTTTCATATTTTCGACTTTCTCAATATTGAATGAACCGATAAAAATAATTTTTTTTATACAATTGCTCTCTAAAATTGTTACTAAAACTGCATACTCAAATTTTCAAAAAAAAAAGTTTTTAGATTTTTAAAAAATCGATTTTTCAAAAATCAGTCACAGATTTTTTTTTTAATTTAAATTTTATATGTATGTACATATATTAATAATATATTCAAAATGGCGTTTCAATTTTTTGTTTCTAAAAATGTTTTCAAAATTTTATACATAAAAAAATAATTTATTAAAAAACCGCTCCAACGATTTTTGAAATTTTTTTTTGATATATTCTTATTTATCAACGAATTCAAACTGCATCTTTGTTTTGACTCAAACTAAATATAACGACTAAGCAATATAAAAACATTTAAGTGCCTCATACATTTATATATACTTATACATATATGTGTCTAAGAATCACATGAATCTTATGTATGCATAGTGTACCTAAATTATAAAGTTATATGCATATAACTACCTACCCACCCACATCCTTCATTTTCATTATTATGTACATGTTTACATACTTATGTTCCATCAATATATCGATGTATGTAGACATATTTTACTCTCCTAACTTACATAATTAAAATCCATAACTTAGATTTAAATATACATTTGTAGGTAGGTACCTATGTAACTATTCCTTGAATCATCCATTCGACAATTCATTATACTAAGAATCAAGTTAATCAGACCTACATAGGCTTTACACCTGCATAAGATAACTACACCTTACTAACTAAACCTCAATGGTTACATAAAAGCATAAATAGCTACATAAAACTTGTTAGCTACAAGAGCAAGTTCGTACGATCCAGTCGTGCATTTTATTTTTATCAAAATCGTTAAAACCGTTTTCGAGATAATTAAGATTAACCATTTTTGATTCAAAAAATTGTATGGCAGGTACCGTTAGATTTGGCGTTAATTAATTAATTATTGAATGAATGGGGTTTAGTGCATTGCGAACTAAAGATCTATTGTGCCCCCCTGCCTAGATTAATTTCTCTTAAGAATTTTAGTGTTTGGAGGGCATTTATAGAGGATAGCTTATTTTCTTCTACCTGGTGTTTTTTCCTGTTGTGCATTAGTGCACCGCATCTGCCTAGGATGTGATCTGGACTTTTGCCCTCTTCCTGGCAGAATCTACACGTGGCACAATCTACTAGGCCAAGAATACTTAGATGTCTCCTGAGCTTAGAGAGACCGGTGAGGAAGCCAGACATGATAAGTTTATTTCTAGCTAAGCTGATGCAGTCCTAGAACCTTTTTTGGTTGTATTCACCAATTAACAGTTTTGCCTGCCTTAACTTGGGGAGATTTTTACAATTTTTAATCTTCGCGTCTCCTCTTCTATTTTGATTTTATTTTAAATCACATTCTCTCCTATTCCGCAGTAGGGTTCAGGGCCCGTTAAGGGCGTTGTTGCCCTTGTTTTTGCTAAGGAGTCAGCCTTTTCATTGCCCGGGATACATAATGGGCAGGTACCCAATCAAGTGAGACCATATTCTGGAGGATATGAGCTTAACGCTTTCAACGCGGCTTGATTGTCCAACATGATGGCAATATTTTGGTTACGATATTTCCTTTCGAAATTGCGATCCGCACATTTTCTTATTGCGTGAACTTCCGACTGAAAAATGTTGTGGACTTTCCCATCGGTATTGAAAGATTGGTTCTAGGCCCAAAGATTCCGGCAGCAGTCCCTTCAGACGACCTCGATCAATCAGTGTACCATTTGATGGCGTTGGTATTAAGTGTGTAGTTTATTGTTTCTCCTACCCACTCGTTCTTGCAACTTAACTCCGTTTAGAAGTTTTTCTCGAAGTTATATTTTTTAATCATTAGTCTCTTGGAATGTCAATTAGGGTAGTAACTGTTGACTTTGGCATGTAATCCTTAAACATGAGGCTTATGGTTTTGCCAGCCCCAGTCCCCTCTTTGCAGCACTATTAATCACCGCATGCAGAGGAGATATATTGAGGATAACCTCCATAGCTGCTGTAGGGCATGTTCTCATTGCTCCAGTAATAGAAATACATGCGAGCCTTTGGACTTTTTCTAGTGATTTCCAAGCTTTTGCTAATTCGGTTCTTTTGTGCCATGCTACCGCACCATAGGTAATGATGGGTCTTACCATCATGGTGTTCATCCACCTGAGGATGTGTAGTTTGCACCCCATGATTTTCCCGCAAGTCTCTTGCAGGGCCTTAATGGCTTTTCATATAGTCTGTTCTAGATGTTTATTCCATAGGAGTTTACTATCTAGTGTAATTCCCAAATATTTCACCTTCTTTTTTTAATTCTATAACTTCACCAGCTAACCGGATAGGTTTCATGCGTGGTAGCAGTCTCTTTTTAGTAAATGGTATAATAGTCGTCTTTGTAGGGTTGATTCATAAGCTTACGGATATACACCATTTTCTTATGATTGTCAATCCTATTTGAATGATATCACATAGGGTTTCCGCAAGCTTTCCAAGTGCTGTAATAACAATGTCATCGGCAAAACCAATAACACGTATTCCTTGAGAAGTAAGTTCTTCCAGCAGTTCGTCTACCACGAGACTCCATAGCAAGGGTGATAGTACCCCTCCCTGTGGGCAGACTCTGGTTGTGATGATCTTGTGTACTTCAGCACCGGCTAATGTTTCTGCTGATTTGGAGTTAAAAAAAAGAACAGACAAATGAAACGAACCAATCATATTCTAAGAAACTTGAGTGCCAAGCTTGCGGTTTATGCTGTAGATCGACCTACAGACAGACAGACAAATAAAATTGCGGGAACTACTGTCTTCGTGTTCTTTATTATCGTAATGCCAAATTTGATCAAAATCTCGAGTTCGGTTTCATTACGAATCCGAAATTTGCTATATCGCAAGTAAAAAAAGAAGTATGTAAGACTTATCGCGACATTTTTATTTTTATGAATGAGCGATTGTTCTCACTCTTTCTCTACATTTGTAAAGGCTTCAGAAACAGCGAAATTTTCCCGTTTGGAATGATAATAAACAGTGAAACATTTCATAACGTTTTTCTAAATAATTTGCAATTAAATAAAATAAGTCTCCATTATTATGCATTAGAACAAAAATAATGCAACTCAAGTTTGCCTCACAGGTAAGTACATACCTAAAAATAAATAGATACGTGTCTGTCTCCCTTTGTTTAGAATTGGCACCGTGACGACAAACGCTATTAGAATATTAAACCTTTCTAACAACAGCTTCAGCTTCAGTTGTCTAAAACAAACATCATACATAAATCCATAGCAAAAATATTATTATTTGATATATGAGCTCAGTCCTACTGAGCCGAGGGGAATTAGCATTGATTTCATTGCCAAACCGCAAACAATTTCACTTTTTCCATATTTACACTCTCGAAACAATATTTTGTATCTCAAGTGCACAGACAAAATATATACGAGTATAGAAATAAACCAATGGTACAAATGCAATAACAGAATTACTAATTTTCTATTCACTTGGATGGCTTCTCATGGCTCACGCACCTAAACTTGCTCTTAACCAATATGCAGGGTGTTCGTCGTTGCTTATAAAATGCTTGCGCCACAGCAATAAACGCAACTTAAAAACGTTTGTTAAAATAAATTATCGCCTGTGTGAATGTTGTGATCGATAAATAATCACAATTGCTGGCTTTTGCACTCCCAGACACGCTTCCTATTTTAAATAATTATTTTTATTTATAAACAAAAGGCAATAAGAAATTAGATATTCAAGCGAGCATGCGCTCCGGTACGACAGCGAGGGGATGAGCGTTGCATTTGTTATTATTTAAGAGAAAACCGACCCTCCCTTGAACGGCAAAACCCCTCGAGAAGTAATATACGACTTTCATGATCTGTTTCCCAATTATTACTTGAGGGGTTTTATTTTTTCTTCTAACTATACAATTGTATACTCAGGAGCAATTTAAACCGACCACCCTTATTTTTATTCCATACAAAATTTTAGTTATTCTTTAAATTGATTTTGCTATCATAAAAAATATGTTGATAACAATACGAGTTTTGGGGAAAATATGTTAGACAATTTTTCAGTAAATTTCCATTTGTTATTAATATTTTAAAGTAGCATACGTTTAATATACAACAATACACAAGAAACGTAGAATTTGTTTATTTTTTTAATCGAAAAGGAAACTATACTAATACACTTAAAGCCTTGCGCGATCGCGATAGCGTTGGTCGTGCGATATGAATGCGATCAAAAACCTGCTCACTTGTTCCGAACAGAGCGAGCTCTGAACACTGGTTTGGTTTTTAATTTCCTTTCAACCATAATATCAATACAACTCTTATTTTGTACAGAGATACGTACATACCAGATACAGAAAATCCAGAAAATAATCAGATACAATTAACATGGTGAAAGAAGGTGGTTTCTTTTACCACTTTAATTGTATCTGATTATTTTTTTCTTCACATTTTCCTTTTGAAGCGAACATGATATTTCGTGTGCTCAGAAATTACTCAGAACGCTTAGACGACTCTGTACGAGCACATTTCGAGCTTGCTCTGAACATGTTCAGAACCGAAAAAGAAACACACATTCGGAGCTCTGAACGCTCTGAGTGAAAAAGAAACACAAACAAATTATTTGACAACTCAGACTATGCTCTGAATTAAAAAAAACGCCTATTGTTATCAAAAAACAATAACAAACGTTGAAAACTGAAGCAAAACTAAAAATTTTAATATTTAAAATTGTGTTCTGACAGTGCGATTTGGCGGTCAAATGGTGCTTTCAGTGTTCAAAAAAAAGTTGCGGGACTGAAGGCAACAGTGCAGTTTAACGTATTCGTAATCCACATACCGCGCTGATGTGTACCCTTCTATTAATTTACATGGGCAGCATCCATGTTGTTATCGCCACCGCTTGCGTTTGCGATAGGCCCAAGACTTTTTTTTTAACATTTCAGGTTTTGGCACATAAGAAAGGTTGGGTGTTTTTTGTGTGCTTGAGTATAAATTATTATATCTTTCGATCAATTGATCATTTTCGATTAATCACGAAATCTAAAGTAATTTTATATTAAGCATATTTTTTTGATGTTTTTCTTTGAATAAAATTGAAAGGAGTGCCTTGTCTGGATTATAAGTATTTGCGGTGAGAAGCGTCGAACAAACGACTAGAGTGCGCCAAACTTGAGGTTATGTTCATATGAAAAAAAGTGAAATTATCCAATTTCAACGCAACCCCACCGTAAATAAGTATTTTTCGTTCGAGATTTATGGACATAAAGTAAACAATTAATTTAGCTGTGGGGCACTTGTAAGTATCGACTTGTTTCCATTAATTTTATTTGATTATTTATTATCTGTTGGCATTGTCGGTCATAGAACAACTATTTACTTAAAAAAATAAACTATTTAAGCAAATGTGAAAAAATAGGGGGGACAATTGAATAAGCAAGTCATCATTAAATATTAAATCTGGCTCCCTTTTTGGAGAACTTAAGATGCACATGATGAAATAAAAAAATAAGTATAATTGCTGTTAAAACTGGAACCAAAAATATGAAATATTTCATTAGTGATTTATTTCAATTATTTTTTATCTATTGCCATTTGTTTTTCGCAATTATTGTATATCAGCAAACACTTGAACTTCAATCCGTTAACAACTCGCAATCTAATCGAACGAAACTGATTTCAGATTGACGCATATGAATTCACTAAATCACAATAATTCTTTTTATAGGTAATTATTTTAACTATATGCCGGTTAGACCTAAGGTTTTTTAAATGCAACCTGAAACTACTATGGAAGAACTCGATTTTCTGATATTTGTCTTCTATCTCCCTCGTAGGAACTGAGTGTGAATTATAAGTTCACAAAAAAAAACCTACAATGTTATTTCACTGATTCTACACTGAGCTTCACCAGTGATGGCTTCTGTGGCCATGAAAAGAAAGTAGGAGGTATTATAATGTAATAGTAGTAGTAATTCTATACCGGCCGGCGCGGTTTGTAGGCTAGCATTACAGTGTTGAGGTGGCTTTTCTCAAATAAGCATATTTAAATTTATATTAACAAAAATATATTCGAGAAGCTGTGAAACATTCTTTGTTTTTAAACAAAATCAGACTGAAGTTTTTTTAACACAAATTTCAACAAGGCTCCGCTAAGTGAGCTCGTTTCAACTCGAATAGGGTCTTCAAAAAGCTAAATTGATGTTCAAGCCCGCTTCAGACCTGCATATAAACGAGATACAACAGGTCCAAATGTAGTAAATTTCAAACAGGAATGTTATTCGATACCAGGTTAAGTTCGATTATATTCTAGGTAATATAAATATTAGATTGATAGGAAATGCTAAGACCCTTATTACTATTATACGTATGTCAACAAAGTGTGACGAGAATCATGTATAATAGTTTGGGAATAAAAATAGAAAACCGTTCACACAAGATATGATAGCTCACTTCACTGAATTTGACAGTGTAGCTTACATGATTTGACATTTGTTCTGTTTATACTTCATGAACATATTTTTCAATATAGTACTAACTTTACCGACAGTCTGTCAAACTAATTGTCAGATTGCAAACTCTTATTGTCATTTAATTCAGTTGTTTTTGAAGTTTTATATCGATGCCCAATCAAGTTATTAGAAATTTGGACAGTTTTTGCAATATATTTTCTTTGTAAAATGCAGTGGCACAGCAACGCATACGAAGAGGATATTCTCTCCGTTCCCGAGATTATTTTCAAAGAAGAAAAAACTTGGTAATCTTTCGTTCATTTCATGGAAAATTCAATCTAAATTTTATCTTGGCTTGAAGGCTTAAAGAAAGATTTCGTGCCAGAATTTGAAAACATTATTTCCGATGAAATTTGATGAACTGGTGCTGATTTTATGAGTATTTCTATACCAATTTGACATTTCCATATAAACTATCGGTAACCATACCAGCAATCTAGTTTTATTCTGCGATAAGTTAAGCCCAAAAAGGATTTAGTTGTAGTTGTAAATTGTATTCCATTTTTGATTTTTGTCGTCCATTTAACCATCTAGCATTCAAAATAAACACATCTAATTCTCACAAATTTGATCAAAATGGGATGTACTTTGCAATTCTAGGAATTTTTATGAAAAGCTGTCAAATACTATTGCCAAACATCGATTTTTTGTAGTTTGTCAAAGAAGTACAATATTTCCCCAGATTGATAAATAATTTTAAGCCAAGAAATTTTTTTTGGACAAAATCATTTCTGTCAAATGAAGGAAAAAAAATATGTCAGTTGTCCCAAAAACTTAAACCTACTACTCAGCTGATGGGAAGCGGAAAACCCCATACAAAAAATGACAGAAAGAAATCATAAACGAAAATTTTCTTTCTGCAGTCCGCTGTTGCATGGCGAAATTTAAAAAGTCTACACTCACTTTTCGCAGATAATTTATCACCCAGTCCAATTAATTCTGTGCGGAAAATTACATTTGAGTTTTTAGCCGTGTTTTTGATGTTTCTTTCAAAAAAGCTGTGATTTTTTTGTGATTGGGTTTGTTTTATCTTCTTGATAATTTGTGGTTCAAGTTTTCGTTACCCTGCGCCTCCATAAGCAATTTTTATTTTTGTTTTTATTTCAGCAATTATTGCAGACATTTTTATTTCTTCTTTCAGTGGGCAAATTATTTCATGAAATCTTATACAATCAGAGTGCCAATTGCATATACACATCATACATGGGGGTGGCCGTGGCGCGATAGTTGTGTGTTCGCCTGTCAACCTCATGGTCACAGGTTCGATCCCTGCCGTAGTCTCTCTCTTTATTTTTTCTTTAAAAACCAGTTCTAAAATAAATGATATACGAGTTGATGGCTTACTCATTACATGCTGTTTATGCGTGATTGAGTAAAACTACTATACCGATAAAATATGACAAATAATAAAAAAATTAATGCGAATTATAAGGGACATAGATAAATAAGACACGGAAACTTCTCCGCATTAGTTCAGCCTCCATCCCTAGAGATAAAATCTGAGATAACAACCATCTACAGTCTCAGAACATCGCGCCACACATCTTTCCTATCCTTCTTTCTCTTTCTAACATTTAAAGGGTAGTATAATCCCTTGAGCGCGTGTAGATTATATAAAAAAAAACATCATACACAGGTAAAAAGAACACAATGTCAGTCGAACTATCATCAGTAGACGTCAAATTATTTCTTCATTTATTTCCACAGAGATGGTAAGAAATAAATTCTGAAATCGATTTCGTAAAAAAATTTATTTCATGACATTTGTAGTCTGCATTGGAAATTTCCATTGCATGTTCGATTTTCTGAAAGAAATTATTGCTTGTGGAGGTGCAGGGTTAAGATTTCACTCTCATAGTGGACCACTGAAAATTTTCGTTTCGCATCAGCAGGGTACTAGAAATACACTTTTGTTTTGACGTTTAAAAATGGGTAAATAGGTATTGTGTTGCTTGCGTTTTAGTATTTTCGTGTAAGTTTTTCTCTCTCTTAGATAGTTCTACCTCCACACATGACAAAATAAGTGTCAACGATTTTTCGTGCACAAATGTACGTACACAAAGTAAGACTGATAAGCAATATTTTTTTTTTTTTTTTTTTTTTTTGATAAAAATAACGAGTTTAAAATAAATATTTCAAATAACTCTCTTCCATCTTTGTTTACGTCTATTTTTTTTTCACACAAAACTGAACGCAAAATCCTCATCAAATCACGTCCCATGTGATGATTTTTTTAAGTCATCGTCCAATACACATCTGTCAGACGAAGCTTCTGCCCAGATCTAAATTGCGCCTCATAGCCCTCCATCACATACCTAAATACATGGCGTTGGCAAGGTGACATTCCATTAACTTGAAAACAGAAAATAATTTCATCTCTGACTGGCTTCTTCCGTTTGTATTCTTATTCTCCCAGCAAGTACATAATATAGAAGGGAACATTTTATTTAAGTGGAAATCTGAGGGCCCAGACAGGCTCAACGTCGCGGCCGTCAGGCAGCACAGTGCAGCCAACCAATCTTATTCATTGGAATTTTGTTTTTTTTTTCTTTTTTTTTTCATAAATGCAATCGGTTGTAACTTGTAAAGTCTATTAAGAAACTCATTCCCACACGTAAACAATCCAAAGACCGGCGCGGCGTAAATTTATTCCCATTGTGCAAATCAACTTCAAGACTCTTCTAATTCCTCTTTCAGCATTACCGTCACCGAAACCGCCATCGGCCATTCCTCTTCGTCGTTGTTGTCTTCTTCATACTACGTCTCCATCGCATCGTCGCGTCGGCGGCGTCGCGTTACGTCGCGTCGTCAGCCCTGGAATGTGGTTTGGTAACGAGCAAACAACACTCTTGAGGAATTTCTTGAATTTATGATTTGTGAAATTCCCTCGAGATTAAAGGAAAGCATCAGGCAGCATAGGTTTCCCTACTTCTAATCCACAAAAGGACTCCCCTCTCTTCTGTCTTGATTAAGTCTAGAGACGGTTTGGGAAATTGGTTATACTCGTATAGTGCAGTAAATTTGGGGAATTCGAATATACACAGGTACCGGTACCTACCTAACTATAAGCTCTGCACTAAGGGAAGCCGTAAAGATGGCAGTTTCCGCTGAAGAAATGAGAGTTCATTGATATCAGTTTGTAGATGTTTTGAAGAACAGAAAAAAAAAGTTTATAATGACGAAGAATGAAAAATTGTGTGTGAAAGGAACTTGAAAACTCTTTCCTTTTATTTTTCTTTTCGCTTTCTTGTAAGGTTTAAGAAACAATTCAAATAAAGAATTTGTAATTTAATTTGAAGGGCAGCTCTGGCTTTTACAATTATTTATCGATTAACATTACTTTCGATTTTTTTTTTAAATAAGATATTTATTAATCAAAAATGGAAATCAAAATTAAACCAAATGAACGGAGTTAGCCATATCGTTAAAGGGTGTGTTTAAATTCTTATCTAAGACTGAATGCAAAAAACGACCTTTATATCAATCAAAGTCAAGCCAATAATAACGTGGGTAATTTTGTAATAGGGTAAATTAAAATCAAGAACATACACCGAATGTTTGCTAATTACTTGTCAGTTTTAAGTGTAAACTCATTTAACACGACTCACTTATGATCATATAATGTATTATAGTGCATCCTATAGCGCTGAGGTGTTGATTCGACTACTTCCGCAGATTCTTTGATATTCAAATTAGTGTCATAAGCTACGTGATTTATAATTCTTCTTAAGAATTGTTCCCTCAATATTAAACAGTCAGGATTTCTGCTCCATCTCACAATGCGAGTATTGAACTCATCAACTGCCCCAAAATGGAGATTGACAATGGAAATTGAAAATTCGTAATGAGATCAGGCAGGGCTTAATTATTTCAGCTAGATTCTTTAGCGATAGGCAGGTACCGGTTGATAACTACAGATTTCAGTGGAAAACGGAGACTATGTAAACATGTTTGAATTATAATAGTTCTCTAACAATATTAAGAGAGATACTAAGATCGTTGAGCTGAGCTGAGCTGAGCTAAAGCAGATCAATGTGCACAAAAACAAGGGCGACTTCCTCTTAAGTGCATTCGTTGCTGAACCACCAAAATTATATTTGCTCATTTTTTAATGAAAACATTAATTTGAAGATATCAACTTATTCTTCGTCGATAGAGAGGAAAATTAATCTTTAAAATGGCGATATTGACATTTATAACGGGTCCGCCATCTAACGTTTTTTTTTCAACTAGTGCTTATTTCGTGAATGGTAACACTTAGCTCATGTCTGATTTGACAGATAATTAGTTTTGTCCTTCCGCTGAACGAATATGGTTGTGAATACGCTTGAACAACGCTCGCTAAGTGGGCCTGCGATCGACTTAGAGAAGATGCCGAAAACGAGTCACTGTTTGGTGCGGATTTTGGTCCAGAGGCATAATTCTAAAATGAGCAAGGAGTGGCCGTTACAGTCAATGGCGATTGTTATCGGGCCACGTTGAACGAATTTTTGTTAACAAAAATTGAAGAGGAGGATATTGGCAATATTTGGTTTCAACAGGACGGCGCTACGTGCCACACAGCCGAAGCTACACTCTATGTTTTGCGCCCATTTTCAAAAAAAAAAGTTATTTGGCGGACCCTAGTTAGTATTAAAATATTAATAAAAACACATTTGAGAAATAACATAAATGATTCATCAAGGCGGCGCCGCGCGTGCTTGAGTAACTTCTATGAGGAACGAGCGAACATGCCTAGCGCGTGAGACAAAAAATATTCAATACAAACTGTATTGAGAAATAACCCATTCTCGTGCGCCGCGCCGCACGGGAGCAAAAAGTTCTGCCGATTTTTGCGAACCTCTCCGAAGATTTCCGATAGCACGTGAGGTTGTGTTGTTCTGGGCTTGCCTTGTAAAATCAGTGGCGCAAAATTTTAGTCGATTTAGTAATATGTTAAATCATTTTTAGTATGATACTAGGCTAAAAAGAAGATTTTGCTAATTTTAACCCATTAAGTATCGTACTATTTTCCTAACATTTTACTAAAGTTAAAATAACAAAATGGCTACTTTATTTTTGTTAGTATAGTTCTAAACCCTAATGTCACTTTGACATTTACAAACGTCAAAAAGTTATGTTCGCTTACTTTTTTGCACTATTTTAGGGGTGTTTAGTTGTAGTTTATTAAGAAAATAGATGGTGCTAGTTAAAAAGTGTTAAAATTAGAAAAATATTAGTAAAGTGCTTTAGTATTAGCAAACTGTTAACTAGTATCATGCTAAGCCTTTAAACACGTAAGTGTAAGAGAGAAAAGAAAAAAATTCGAAAAGATGAGACGAAAAAAAACCTCTCGTCTGTCGCGTTTGTAAGTTTTTTGTAAGTTTTCGTTAAAACAATTTGACGTCTCATCTTTTCGATTTTGTTTTCTCTCTTGCACTCACGTTGTTCGAAAAGTCGCATGCATCTGGTTTCAACGTGTAATACTAGACTAAGCGACACATAGAATTTTACCACAGATGAGCAATACAGAGATGGGATTTTCGGCAGCTATTTTGGTTTGCCTACAAGCTAGTAGAATTGTGAAACTGATATTTTACGTGTAGGAGAAAACTGTTTTGCTTCGGAAAAAAACCGATGCATTGTTATAATTTATAAAAAATAAAAGTAGTATATAAGGAAAATGTTGGTTTGTTATTCTTTATTTATTTAGAAACTATTTATTTTTTTCTGAATACTAATATTGGCCAGTTAGTAGTGTTAGTTAGTGCACTACAGCTGAGACAGTTCCAGAACCCCCAAGCACAAAAACGAAAAGTTTCTAAAACAAAAAAAAAAAACATTTTTAAAAACTGTTCCTGGGTGTCAAATATGCCTTAAAGGAAACCATTAAATAAAAATTATACACTGGTCTGCAAAATGATACTGATGCACCACATCAAATTTCCCCAAAATAAATAATTAATTTCGATATCTGGGATATTCTGTGACGAATTGACCAATTGAAATATATAGATGCCAGAATTTACGCAGGGTCTGGTCCTACTCTTTCGATCACACAACAGCTTTATTACGGTTTTCAAATACCAACGGGGTATTTGATGCTTATCAGTTAAATTGACAGTTCGATATTATCGTTGTCAAAAGTCATCTTTATTGATAAAATATGGTCCAGGTGGCATGGCGGTTGTCGATTTGCTGATCGATGAATAAATTTTTTCGTTGATTTCTGCATTTCACATTATGTTGTGGTTTTTGATCGAAATCTGTAGATTCTAATTTATTATCTAATCGATGAGCCATATGGAACCCGACTGTTTTGAGTTCTATTCCTGCTGGTGGTCATCTCTTTTTTTTTGCAAAAAAAATAAGTTTAAATTAAAAAAATATTTGATTTACATCGCACATAAGCAATAATAATATTTTGTTCAACAACCCTAAAAATGTTCTTGTGTTTCATTGCATTTTGTAAATACAATACCAAACATGACAACCAATCGAAGCAGTTGAGAATTGTCATTTCGATGGGCAATCGTTGGCTATAATATGCATGATTTGGATCTATTGTGAATTCCTCTATTGACAAACTTGGTATTATATTTGTCAAAAATATTGTTATTTATCAATTTTTTTTAGAATGTATACGGTGTTTTCATTTGAAACAATAAAAATAATAAGTAATAATATGAATCGATTTAAATTTTTCTAAAATGGTAAATGTCACAAGGGAGCAACGAAATATGCTATATTCACAATAGTTTTTTTTTTTACAGTGGTTCAAAGATGTATCAATTTGTTTATAAAAACGAATAATTGACATCTGAGATGTGACAACCGTTATAGGGGCGGTAGTTTTTTTGTCAAGTCACGTAAGGGTCGTTTTTAATAGCAATTGGCTGACATTTCAATAATCTTGTCTGTTCGCTACAGACTGGGTATTAATTTAACCAAACATTTTAAGATTATTTTCCCTCGCGTTAAATTATTTGAATATGAAAACAAAAAAAAAACACCTTACTGTGAATAAGTTATAATATGAAAATGAATTATATGATATTTTATTTACAATGAAAAAAAAACGAATTATCCATTTACCTTTTACAGACAATAATACGATATATGTAATGAAGGTAGGTTCTTAGCATAGCTTCGAAATGACTTACCTGAAATTAAAAAAAATATATATTTAAATTTTTATTTCGATATTAAAATTGTTGAAAAGAAAATTAAATGTTAAAATATGTTTGTATATTAAAATGCGATATATTTTTTTAAAGAACGGCCTAATTACTAAAATGTATTTTTTTTTTTGTAATAGGTTAGGTACTAAAAGGAAAATAAATTTTAAAATTTGAAGATTTCACTTCTTCGGCTTTTTTGGTCGTGATAATTTATTAATGAAAGATATTCATTAGTTTTCCCAACGTTTCGACTGAGTTTTCAGTCTTCTTCAGGGGCACTTTATTAACCATGAAATAAAAAATTAAGAGAAACATTTGTATGCTTACATTTAGTTGCTAAGATTTTACACTTACAATTATAAATGAAACTATTTTATCCAAATTACATATATATATATAAAAATTTTTTAAAATAATGACAGTTTTTTAATTGAATATTTAAATTAAAGCACTTTTTCTTAGTTAGAAGTTAAGTCAACAACTGTTTAATAAAATTTTCTTTTAAAAGAGCAACAAAACTATTGATGTATGTATGTATGTATCGCAGTTATTTAGAGACTAGGGAACAGTACACCGACGAGATACACTGTGTATCCTGCTTCCTGTTCATGTCTCGTCGGTGTACTGTTCCCTAGTCTCTAAATAACTGCGATACATACATACATACATCAATAGTTTTGTTGCTCTTTTAAAAGAAAATTTTATTAAACAGTTGTTGACTTAACTTCTAACTAAGAAGAAGTGCTTTAATTTAAATATTCAATTAAAAAACTGTCATTATTTTAAAAAATTTTTATATATATATATGTAATTTGGATAAAATAGTTTCATTTATAATTGTAAGTGTAAAATCTTAGCAACTAAATGTAAGCATACAAATGTTTCTCTTAATTTTTTATTTCATGGTTAATAAAGTGCCCCTGAAGAAGACTGAAAACTCAGTCGAAACGTTGGGAAAACTAATGAATATCTTTCATTAATAAATTATCACGACCAAAAAAGCCGAAGAAGTGAAATCTTCAAATTTTAAAATTTAACATATCGAATTGGTCAAAACACTTTTAATTATAAAAGGAAAATATCAAACGCAGAACTGTCGACCTTTAGAATGTTTAATCTAACGTCAGATTTAAACGCACAATCCAAGAAAAAATTAAAAACACAGGATGGTTCGAATAAGGTTTGACAAAAAGCTAGAGCGTGTAGGTTGGGTAAGGGCAAGAAAAAGTATGGGAGGGGGGTCTATTCGGACCGTTTAGTCGGAATCGGAAAGTGCAATTTTCTAATAAATTGACTTAAAACAGAAAAAAATCTTAAAAACAACTTTAACTCGAGATCTATTCTTTTATTTGGTGTTTAAATAAAGATTTTTTTTTTTTTAAGCGATAACGTTCTTAGACGTCAAGATTCATCGCGATAATGATAGACTCTCTTTCAATTGGTATCAGAAAGACACAGCATCTGGAAGACTTGTCAACTTTAGATCCAATCAAGCAAAGCATATTCTTATTAATAAAGCCTCTAATCTAGTTAAAAAAGGCTTTGCGTTGAGTGACCGCGAATTTCACGCCGCAAATGAGAAAATAGTCAGACAAATTCTCCTAGATTTCCAATGGAAATCATACGGAGCTTGATACTTCGCCAAAAACACAAAGCTCCTGTTGAAAATCGGCAAAAAGAGAAAGGTATTTATAAGAGTATAGTTTATGTTCCCAAACTGTCAGAAAACTTTAAAGAGACGGTAAAAAATAGTACTAATGACGTCAGTTTAGCGTATAAATCCAATAGGACGCTGGCACCTCTTTTCACCAACATGAAAAGGATAAGTGCACAGACGTAGTCTATAAAATTAACTGTCTTGGCAATGCGGAAGAAAATTGCAATCTTTCCTATATCGGTACAACGAAACAACTTCTTCGTCAACGAATTTCCAACCACAAATCTGACATTAATTTAAAAAGTACTGGAAAGACAGCATTGGCCTTACACTCCATTGAACATGGACACAAACCAGATTTTGACAGAGTGGAAATCCTAGAAAGGGAGAAACATGTCTCCAAGCGGTATACTCTTGAAACGCTTCATATTATTAACAACAAAAACAATATGAATCGTAAACAAGACAGCCAGAACATTTCATCAGTTTACTGCTCTTTGGTGACTAAGCAGAATCCGTGACAATTTAAAGCCGACTAAACTTCAATCGAAGTGTTTTTTTTTTTATCATTGCTTTATATTTGTCTTTTATTGTATTATTTATGTTTATCTGTGATACGTACTAAATGTAAGTTTGCCAAAATTTTACACTAAATGTTCTTATGTGTATAATATGTTCTTTTTATTTTTGTTAATAAAAGATCCCCTGAAGAAGACGGCAACCACCGTCGAAACGTCGGGAAAGGAAATGAAATTGTTTCATTAAAAATACATTACGACCAAAACAGCCAAAAGAAGTATATTTAAATCTCGAACACCTATAATAAAGATTTTTTAGTGAACAGGTTTTGAAAAATTTTATTTCCAAACACAAATATTTCCAAAATTTTACGTAAATACAATGCTCTTCTTAATTTTTAGACAAAAACAGAAAACTGGAAGATGAAATCTCTTGAACTTTTTTGGGAAAATCAAAAATTAACTAAGACCATACAAAAAAGTGATGAGCACATTAAGTCGAAATTGATCGGCAATTTTTTTTTTATTACGGCTGTGTTGCAATAGGTAGAATCCGGCTTCGTACTTGCATAAATACAATCCCCATAACGACCACATCTTCCATTGTACCCGTAGTGACGTTCAAAATTTGATCCGTGGTTCACCGACTTTGGCGAGTTAAGTGAGGTTCAACGTTGGTTCAAATTTTGATCGGTGTTATATCAATTTCAACTCAACGATTAGATCTCACCGATTTACCTCAGTAAAACCTCTGAAATCGGGACGAATTTAGGAAAAGCATGACTAAGCAGTTTGTAATTAGGAAACCATTCACTAATTTAATGGGATGAAACTTTTCACGTCTAGCTTTAAAAAACTAATAATGAAGCTAACTGATTTTCAATAACTTAATCTATTAATTTAACGTACATACGTGGTGATATGAAATGCTTTATTATGTGTATCCTTGTCATAGATCGACGCTAATTCAAAAAGAACGCCGAGATCTCTTCACCCTCACGTTTCGTTTTCTTATCGCATTCTGTTCAAGAATAAGAAATTCTTCTAAATGCATGGCAATGCTAATTTAAATTTGTCAGCGAACTTAAAATTTCTCGTATATGACAATGTTTATCTAGGTTTGTCAACAAGGCAATTTTGTTTATTTTGTGTTCATTTTTTATTTCATGAAAATGTATTTACTAATTTTAAGTACCTACTCGTAGTTAAATTGTGAATAAATTATAAAAAAAGTGAAGTGTTATTTCGAATTAAGTGTTTATTAATTTAAATACAAAAAATTGTAAAAAAATATGTTTGTTGGTGTTTTTGTTTTTGTGGAAATTAGAATAGTTGTTCGTGCTTTCGTGGTTATTTTTCGTTTTTTTTTTAATGAAAATATGTGTTTAAATTTTGTGCCGGTTAATCTTTGTGGTGTTTTCGGAATATAAATATGTTTTTTTTTTTATTTTTATTGGGGTGGGTAAACATTTTTAAAGAGCTAAAGCAAAATCTGTCGCAAAAAATTCAGTCGGTTTTTGACAGAAAGGTTGTCAGTCTGACATGTCACTGACAGATTCATAGAACGTTTGTGCCCCAGCGCCGCAAAAGAAGTTTTACTTAAAAAAAGCAGTTTTTAACTAAAATAAATAAGATGCACGACTGTATCGCGCGAACTTGCTCTTATGTTCGATCACATTGTATGCAAAAGATTTCTATATAAAATCTAAATATATATTTAGTCATTTTTTACTTTATTTTTTATACACAAATTTTCTTTAATTTTTTTCTAAAAAAATGACAATCTTAAATATTTAATAATATAAACTTAAAAATAAAAAATTAAATCGGATTAATCAAAGAAAAAATAATTTAAAATTCTGAAATAAATACTTAAACTAATTTGAGCTCAAAAAAGTACGCCATTTTATTTCTTGGATAAATTTGAATTTATGAGAAAAAAAAAATTAAAAATCTGTGGAGCGCTTTTTGAGAAAAAGTTTTTTTTAAAAAAACTTTTTGAAAAAAATTTTAAAAAAAAATTAAAGAGGCCAATTCATAGGTATTCAGCAAATACATATAACTACAATTTTTGAAAAAAAAATATTGAGCAGTTTTCAAAATATTAATTTAAATTTTTTTTTTTTTAAATCTTTTAAAAATACAAAAAAAAATATTTATTAAAAATATTGCTACGCAGTATAAATTGGGCAACCTAAACCAATATACGTGTGAAATTTCGAAAGAATCGGTCGAGCCATTTATGATATAGTCGAAATAAAAAAAAACGGTCCTATGGGAAGTACCGTTTTTAGACATTTAAACAATTTTTTTTTTCAATCATATGATCGGTCGTACCTAAAAAGCTGCACTGATTTTTTTAAATCAAAATCGTTAGAGCCGTTTCCGAGAAAAATAGGCTTTAACGTATTGGTTATATGGCAGGTACCGTTATTTTTTGAGCTAAAAAAAATTCGAATTTCCCCTCTGTACAATACCTAAAAAACTGACAGACAGACTGACATACATACAGACAGACTGGCAGACTGACAGGCAGACATACAGACGGACAGAATTTTTAGACCATCTTTTTTCGACTTCGCTATCATCGTAATGTCATGTTTGATTGTTATCTCAAAACTTTTTTTTTCGACGAATGCATAACTTGCCTTATAGCACCTATAATCGCAAGTAAAAATATGTGCTACGTATACACAACAGGAATGTTTACTTAAGAACTTTTTTCGATTTGAATGTCAACACATCACGATGTCAAACTACTCTCGAAAAAAAATCACTTCTGCCACGGTTTGTCTAATGGAAGAGATCGGAAAGCACAAAGACTACCCTGAAACATAACCCAGTAGAAGTTGTTCCAATCGTATACTATTTTTCTCAAGAATCCCGAGAGATTACGCAGTGCAGTAGTATACAAGGTAGAGAAAGCTGATAGTACAGCAAAGTAAGATGAAGAATTTTGGATTTGGAGAAGGATAGAGTATGAAAAGTAATTCGTAACAAGAATTTAAACATTTTCTTCAAAATTATGAGTTTGAAATAAATTTTTCAAAACCATTAAAAAAAAACTGTTTCAAAATAAAAGAAGAGATGTCTTTCGACCTTTACAAAAAGGTACAGTATGACATTGCACGTGTTACCGTTATTTTTTAATATTATTTTTTTTACTAAAAAATTAATTAATATTTTTCCTATCATTTCACAAAATTGTCACATCTTCTTTGACATAGAAAGTATAATGGCATACAATTTCTTTCTGCACACCATACATCAAAAAAGTATCTACCTTCCTACGAGCTCCCTTAAAGCAATATGTAAAATATCATTTTCACAGTTCACAGTATAGGTAGGTACTACCTACACCATATCAAGGTCGAATCTGGTATTTAGAACAAATGAGAATGACTTGATGATGAGTATCACATTTTACGCCCCAACACATTATTCGCTAGTATTTATTTTCCAAACAGTTTTTCTCACATTCAAAGTTAATGATATCCTCATCATCATCACATCATCACATTTTTCTAAAATGTCAAATACCTCTCAAAGTTCAAGTCTCTGTGAAAAAAACCTTTACTGCTCTGCAAAAAAGCTATTTAGTTTAGGTACATACATACATACATACATATGTAGGTAAGCAGTTTGGCTTCTCTTTTAAGATTAGAAGAAAGAACTATTAACTCATCCAGCGATTTGCGTTGAAAGATTTTTGCTTTCCACAGAAGCAACATTAACTTTCCAAAGAAAAATCGATTTTCTATGCAGCAAACTCAGATGAAAAAACAAAAAAAAAGAAAGTCCCCCTCAAGAAGTTTTGTAGGTATGCTCTTGTATTATGTGGATGGCATCGGATATCTTGAAACCCTACAACTACAAAAGCCAACACAGTAGCAAGACTTTTTTTTTAACGGAATTTTCTCCTCTACTTTACTTCTTCTTTATACGTAGCTATACATTCCGATGGAAAGAAAAGTGTCTTCTCGTCCGTCGGGGCTTGGTCATGCAAATGCAATAATGCAACCAAACATCCTTCCTTTCTTTTGCTCCTGTAGCTAGCTTTGATCACAACATGTATACCTACGGTACAGTATACATAATGTAGGTATATACCTAGATGGAAATGCAATAAAAAAAATAACGTCTGTTGTGTCTCTCTCCAAGTACCCGAAGAGGATTCGCGGCGGAGTATTAAATTACAAAAGCGACCTGAACCATTCTCTACACGCTAGCTGCAGATTTTAGAACCTAAAGTCCTAGTCCTGTCATTAGGTTAAAATTATAGTACTTTTATTTTAGATGCCGCTTAGGAAGACTTAGGAAAATACATATTATATACGTATGACACACACATAACTAATGGAGCTCGTAAATAATGTTCAATGTGAATTGTTTGTGAGTATTTTGCCCATAAAACCTGTCCAGCACAAAGCGCTTGAGGGTGGGAAAGGCTTTTAGATAGATTCTGTAACAGAGCATTCTATGAGCTACGATGGAAAAAGCCATTGGAACACACATTGTGCTAGAGAGTGCGTTGCGTCTCTAGGTCCACAGAGTTGTCGTCGTCATCGTCATCATGTCATTTAGTAGGGCATACATACATATATGTGCCACTATATGGTGGTTTGTTTATCGTAAAAACACTTTTGTAACTTACTAACACCGAAAACGAGGATATTTTTCATCATGTTATGACACTCGTGTTCATCTTTTGCCTGGCCTGGGCTTAAGGTGCCTTATAAATTTTGTCAAGACTCTTGTAAAATATGAGAGTTTTTTTTTTGTCATTGCGATATCAAGTTGTGTATTTTTAAACAAAAATTATTTGACAATGCGAAAAAAGTAGCTAGGTCTCATTGTTCGTGCATCTGTCAGTTTGTAATAGTAGTGATTTGTTAAAATGGTACTTATGAATTTATGATTCATATGATTTTAGTCAGAAAATGAATTTGCTTGTCTGACATTCCATAGTAGTGACAATGATACTCGTAAAATCCAGCATGATACTCCTGAACAGTTTGCTAATACTAAATCACTTTACTAATATTTTCCTAATTTTAAACACTTATTAACAAGCATAATACTAAATCTATTTTCTCAATAAACTACAACTAAACACTCCTAAGATAGTGCAAAAAAGTAAGCGAACATAACTTTTTGACGTTTGTAAATGTCAAAGTGACATTAGGGTTTAGTACTATACTAAAAAAAATAAAGTAGCCATTTTGTTATTTTAACTTTAGTAAAATGTTAAGAAAATAGTACGATACTAAATGGGTTAAAATTAGCAAAATCTTCTTTTTGGGCCTAGTATCATACTAAAAATGATTTGAGAAAAATTTTGCGCCATAGACTTTAATTTATTATAAACCTAGATACCCAAATCATATCCTACTTTGACATGCAGAATAAGTCACAGATGAGTCATGCCAAGATAGAAAACTTTCGTACGGTTTACTCTTCAAATCCCATTTGTTTTCATTGTTGTATTTGTAAAATTGACAATTGACTTTCTATCCATAGATGTGAAATCCAAAATGCATAAATATCTGTTTTATCCTACACAGATGCAAAAATACTTTCATAACGGTACTAGCTTGTAGGCAAACCGAAATAGCTGACGAAAATTCCCATTATCTTATGGCTCATCTGTGGAATAAGTGATGCACAGCCGCCATTTTGCCATTTTGTAACAGGTAAAATTCCCATACCTGAATGACATTTGGAGAGTGACGAAATAAAATACAGGTTAGGTTAGGTTAGGTTGAAGTGGTCGTCAGGAAAACAGCTGACACACTTAAACCTTAGACAGGTCCATTGTGATACCACATGAAGAGAAATTTACTCTTTAATCAAACCAGTTGGAGCCTCGAATGAAGCGGCGAAGTCGGTGAATCTCAATGTGTCTAAGATCACTGGTGTCGTCGAAAAAGTATTCCTGCAGGGGCCCAATTCCGCAAGTGTGAGTTTTCTCTGTGTACACAGACAGTTGTGTACATATACATTTTTCCGATTCGGCAAGGGTGCGATGCATTTTTATTTGACAGATAACGTGTACACAGATAGACAAATTTATTCACGCATATTTTGAGGGTGAATAATTGTTTGCACAGAAAAGCATTCACGCTTGCGGAATTGGGCCCCAGGTGTAATAAAATACAAAAAGTATACAAAATAATTCAGAAGAAAATTATCAAAGTAGAAGGTATGCAATAGTTCGGTTTGGTATCATTTTTGTATAGTAAGAAGTGTAACAACTGTCAAACTTTAAGTAAGAGTTGGGGAAGTTTTGTAAATCCTGTAACTAAGCAAACAAACGTCAATGCTGAC
The DNA here is from genome assembly GCA_910595825.1 of Philhelius pedissequus. Taxonomy (NCBI): domain Eukaryota; kingdom Metazoa; phylum Arthropoda; class Insecta; order Diptera; family Syrphidae; genus Philhelius; species Philhelius pedissequus. The sequence goes on along the minus strand of OU343162.1, from coordinate 147,446,486 downwards.
ACTCAGGACTCAAAAACAAAAAGTAGTAATGGGCATAATTGAATAATTACTCGAGACATACCAAAACCAAACTAAAGAATTTAAGAAAAAAAGAGAAAAACAACGCGCAGCACAAAGAACAGTGCACAAAACAAAAATATTCTATAAAATAAAATGAGAAAACACTCGAGAATTACAATTCAAAAATATTAAAATATTCCACTTCTCCACTTGTTTATGTTTTCCTTACAGCGTTTCTTTCTTTATTTCTGTTTGTTTTTGGTTTCCAATGAAAAGATTTCATTCAAGTACGCAAATACTAAATTCTGTCATTCCAGTTCTCGTTTCTTTCAATGTGCTTATCACTAACACAAGAAAATAGCCGAAAAAAACTTGACAGCTTGATGATTTGACAGTTTTTTAAACCAGTTACCCACAGAAATTTGCGTATAGTATGCATTCAAAATTTTCAATATGGTGGAAGTTTTTCTCCTCCATTTTGACAGTATTTGTAGTAATGTTTTCAAGTTAACAAAAAGCGTTACAAAGCGTTAAAAAATTACGATACTTGTTTGGGGAAAATCTCTTATTTTGTCTTGTCAAAACATCTAACGGAAAATTATATCTTTCTGGAAAGCGAAAAATTATCTAGTTGCATGAATAACACTATATTTAATTTAAGAAAATATTGGCCAAGGTTTCTTTCAAGCTTTGTATGGACGAGTTGTTGAAGATTATTGACTGTAAATTTTTCAAGGAGCCCGATTCTCCTATCAGCATAACTGATAGGTGATGCCCACCAGGTGAAATAAATTCAGCTTGTGAGATTCACACAAGCAACCGAAAAAGCATCTTCTCAGGAGGTGCCGAATTACCACTTCAATAACCAGGAGAGTGACTACATTCGAATGAACGATTAAACTTTGGGATGATGGCATTCAAAGTCTAACGTATCGTTTGACTTTTACAAATTATATTAGTTACATTCTACTACACCGAGTCTATTATGGTTGTTATGGAGTATTTATTGGTTGACAGATGTTAGGCAATTCCACCTTACATCAATACGCTGGGATGTAGAAAATGTTAGTATGGGATAAGTACTCGAATGTAGACAAAATTAAATGTTCTTCGTGAAATACAGTAGATGTTGTTCAAATGTAATAAATAGAACGAGAAATGACAACGATAATGATAATCTCTGGAAATGTCCAATTCATTTTCTTTATTTTTCGACAAACAATTTGAATTAGTAGATAGAATATAGTGATTAGTATTCTAAATATCGATTTTCGAGAAAATACTGCTGGAGCTTTGGTCGCTATTCTCTTTTTTATTCTTATAAAACACTTTTTCGCAAAACCGTGGTTATTTTTTTTTTTTATAAAATTCAAAATGGCGACTGAAGCTCCAGCGCGATTTTCCCAAACACCGAAATTTAGACTACTAATGACCCTTAATTTACGAGTATGTAATCGTCCCGCTTGCGCAAAATGCTTTTTAGCAAACGTCAATTTATTTTACTGCAGGTCCATTTGACGTTTCGAACAAGACCAAACGATAACAAAATGGGATGGTGTTAAAAAGTTTTTTTTTTGCTAAAATTTAAAACGAAAAAAGAAACAAAAACGAGAAAAAAAACTATTTTGTTGAAAGTGGGAATTATTAGAAAAAAAATCCAAAAACACCACAGCTTGTTTAACTGCAGATGATGTTATCGATAACATGTCTGAATTTTCCAGATGACTTCTTCGAAGACGCCTTACTTTTTAACCTTTATTTAATTTCATTTAAAAATTGTAGCAACAATTTAAAAATGTTTGTATTTAGGAACTTTTTAAAGTCAAAATAAGGGAGCAACTAATGTATGTATGTATGTTTGTTGGAACTTTAACATGATTTCATTAAACATTACTTATATTCTTCAATTATTGGCAATAGATGGAGTTGAAAATTTTAATTGAACGTCGACGAATTTCTTTCCTGACAGACAGCATTGGAAAATCACTGCAAATAATGTATTTTACCTAAAACTGCTACATAGATACATTACAAAGAAAAACTATTGAAAAACACATTTTTACGATTTTTGAAATTTAACTTACATCCGGCTATTTAATCATTGAATCCATCGGGTATTGAATTACACCGAAAGAATAAATGAAAATAATTTTATTTCAAATTTAGTAGGTACAAACAGGACAAACATTTACGAGCAGCAATAACAAACAACTAATGTCTAACTGAACAAATCCACCATCAGCACGAAAAAAAAACTAAAGACAGGTTGAATCCTGTTTTTCTTTGCAAGTGTTCCTGTTTGGGTATACTATTTTGCTATACAAAGTTGTGTTATTCGTTTATTTTACAGACGTATGTATGAATGTACGTGTGTATACTGAACTGAAGCAGAAGCCATCAAGTTACACCCTATAGTCTTCAGATCGGTTTCAGGTTTCTTCATTCTTGCATTCACAGAAAAATAAAGATCCAGAAAGGAAAATCATTTCCTGGGCTAATTGATTTGAAATCAAATTAACAAAACACTTTCAGAATTCGCGCAGCACTGATTTAGCGCCTTCATTTGGTTGGATATGGCTTATACATAGCTACTGCGATTCCAAGATGGGGACAACATGCAGTTTAATTATAGGACCATAAAACCTGTCTGACCGTAAAGAAAAAGAAACAAACTTTTAATGTTGCCTGCAGCAGCAGCCTCACCAGGAATCAGTAATCAAAAAAAAATATATGTAAACGGTGATTTTTTAAGAGCTTGGTATTTGAAAATTCAAAAAAACACAGAACCTTGTAAAAAGTGAATGAAATTTTTATTTGGATCGATAAATCAATTTCTGCCATTTACTTTTTAAAAATAATTTCACTTAAATGTTGCCCGGGGCTACGCTTCAGGTGGTCCATTCTGAAGGTCCAATTTTGGCAAACTTTTTCACACATTTTGGCCGGAATCTCACCAATGACGCGTTCAATGTTGGCTTCCAAGGCAGCAATCGTGTTTGGCTTGTCCCCATAGACAATAGACTTAACATAGCCCCACAAAAAATAGTCTAACGGGGTCAAATCACATGATCTTGGTGGCCAATTGACTGCGCCAAAACGTGAGATCAACTGCTCACCAAATTCGCCTCTCAATATGCATGGTTTCGCGTGCAGTGTGGCATGTGGCACCGTCCTGTTGGAACCACATGTCGACCGAGTTCAATTCTTGCATTTTCGGCAAAAAAAAATCTGTTATCATCCAACGGTACCTTTCTCCATTGACCGTAACCCTGCGGCCTTCATCGTCCTTGAAGAAGTACGGCCCAATGATGCCGCCTGCCCATAAACCGCACCAAACAGTGCATTTTTCGGGATGCATTGGTAGCTGCTGAATTGCCTCTGGCTGCTCTTCACTCCAAATACGGCAATTCTGCTTATTCACGTATCCATTTAGCCAAAAATGAGCCTCGTCGCTTGCGAAACACATTTTTCACAGAGCACGAATTTTGATAATAAATTTCAATAATTTGCCAACGTTGTTCAGGCGTAAGTCTATTCATGATGAAATGGCAAACAATACTGAATCGAAATGTTAAATGTTCGTGGAATTTGTCATGTGTGATCTGTCAAAAATATAAACGTCAAAAACCAAGTAGCAAAAAAATCACCCTTTATATAAAAATCATACTCTCTGCATGGAAACATGTTTTGGTGTTGCACGTTACACCAGCTTCGACTTCGTCGGGCGATGACGCGGTGGCACAGCGGAGGTTGTTTACTATTTATAGCGGGCAAGGACCGGGTTTTCAATTTCTTTCGAATTACTTTCATGGAGTAGTGCTGGCTGGTGTAAGAAACATTACAAACGAAAACGACTACATTTCACAGGAGGAGCCAAGGAGTATTTTTAATTCTGATATAAATAAAATCAAGTAGAATTTTAAAATTGAAGTACCTAAGTATAATTGAAGCACAACTGCACTGAATTCTAGATAAAAATCATGAGCATAATTGATAAATTATTGACAATAATTCAAATTAATAATGATATGATATATAAATGAAAATACAGGAACAATTTCCATGTCTCCATTTAAGCCTGTTCAAATTTTGGAAAAAAAAAACAGAATTGTTTTGTGTACATTTGATCAATACTAGCCGTGTTTTTTTTATTAGGTAGATGCTAGCAAGCCCTGTAAAATTTCCCTTGGTAAATTACAACGAAATAATTGCAAGCGAAAAAGAAGTTAGTAAAAAAAAGATGGCAATGCTGGCTATCGAACTTTTAAATTCTGAAATGAAGGGTGATCTGAGCAGTATTTTTTAGCATGAAGGTTGTCAGAATTAAATTTTCGAAGGATGTGTTCGTTGATAACGGTACTTGGTGCCGCTCATGGATAGCAGCCTGGGATATGGGTTCTGCTTTAACGACAGAAGAGCGCACTAAGTTCGTGAAGCATTAAATTCTTGACGGTTTTTTTATTTCCCATTCGACAATGCTGTTGAGATCAGAATTTAATGAGCTTATCTTATGCTGCCGTTGCAGTTTCCAGTTGCAATTGAAAGCAAATATGAAAAACTGAGTGTACTATCGTTAGCAAAACAATGTAGTGAATTAGAAGTTCCAAAAAAGAGATAATTTAATAAAAAAAAAAATGAGACAAAGAGTAGAAACCAATACGGAACCTTGGGGTACACCAGTGTTTATTTTGTGAATATCAGACTTGAAACCGTCCAATACAACTTTTATTGAGCGGTCCAAAAGGAAATTTCTAATCCAACGAAGAACAGATTTATCGATCCCTTTTTCGATAAGGGATCTTGATGCCAAACCCTATATCAGGCCAAATTCCTAAACGCAAGATTTGCAAAGCAAGTCTCATGCTAAGCAAATACACGAACCTGATAAAAATTGAAAAGCAATGGAAGTGCGCAACACAAGTTTAAAACTTGCAGAATTGTAATGAAGTTTGCGCAAGAAAAAAGAATTAACTGCGTTTTGGGACAGTGTGCTTAGCAGAGATTTTTTTGTTTGCGTTTAGTCTCTAAAGTTTGCTTAGCATATTATGCGCAAGATTTGCATTTAGGAATTTGCCCTCATATGCTTTTGAAATATCAAGCCAAGCGCAGTAATCTTATTTTCTCCAAAATAATGTAAAGATTTGTGAAGCAGATCATTAAAAGCCCAAGCGTATTATCTAGTGTATGTTGAAAAAAATTATTCTCAGTGACCCTGTCAAATCAATTTTTTTTTCTTTTCAAATTCTACTTAAAAATAACCCAACAGCGCACTTTTATTCAAAACATATAAGAATTTCAAAAATGAAAATAGAATTTCGAGTATGTTTTATTTAAATAACTCACACGAACAAGAGTTTTAAAAAAAAACTGACATGGTCTCTGAAAGCAATTTTTTTAGATGCGGTTGAACGAAAATAAAACTCGTAAGATATTACTTTCAATACTGTACTTTCTACTAAATCAGTTTCGCTAGTAGCAATCTACTACAAATGTACCTACATATGTATATTAATTAATTATTTTCTGTCAAAATTTATCTCACAAAATAATTGTTCGTTACTAAACACTAAATTCTCGAAATAAAATTTGACAGCTTCTGTTAAGTTATGTGATTGTATGAACATTAGGTACTTTGTGAAAATAAAAATTTGAAGCAATGAAATATTTTGTGGCAAATGATTAATTACAACCTATTTTAGTTGTTTAAACCACTTTTTTCTTCAGTAACCAGCTGTTTTCTGTGACATATTCTCCACAAAATTCTTATTTAATAATTTGGCCAGGATTCTACCTGTCGTTTGAGTGCATATATGATAAAGCTTATATGTAAAGCGAGAAGCATACTTAAACAAGGCTTAAATTTACAAAGAAAAAATGTAAACGTGTAGAGTCTATACTTAATGTTAAACAAGTTAACGGTATTTCGTTTGTCAACAAAAAATAAATAAAATGCACGACTGGATCGCACGAACTTGCTCTTATGTTCGATCACATCGTATGCCAAAGATTTCTATTAAAAATCTAAATATATTTTAAGTCGTTTTTTACTTTATTTTTATTACATACGAAGTTTCTTTATTTTTTTTTCAAAAAAAATTGGTATGACAATCTTAAATATTTAATAATATAAACTTAAAACAAAAGATTAAATCTGCTTAATCAAAGAAAATATAATTCAAAATTCTGAACTAAATACTTAAACCATTTTATTTCTTGTATTTATGTTGAATTTATGAGAAAAAAAAAATTAAAAATTTGTTGAGCGGTTTTTGAGAAAAAAGGTTTTTTTTTAACTTTTTGAAAAAAGAAATCAAAAACGCTATTTCATAGGTATTCAGCAGGTACATAACCATCATTTTTGAAAAAAAAATTATTGAGGAATTTTCAAAATAAAAATTTTTGAAATTTTTGTTTAAAAAATGCTTTTAAAAATACAAAAAAAAATATTAATTAAAAATATTGGTACGCAGTATAAATTGGGCAACCTAAACCTATATATGTGTGAAATTTCAAAAAAATCGGTTAAGCCATTTATGAGATGATCTAAATATGAAAAACGGTTTGAGGAAAATACCGTGTTTAGACATTTTTTACTTTTTTTTTCAATCATATGATCGGCCGTACCTAAAAAGCTGCACTGATTTTTTTAAATCAAAATCGTTACAGCCGTTTCCGCGAAAAATAGGTTTTAACGTAACGGTTTATGTATAATGCCTAAATATACCAAGTTTCAAGCAATTCGGCCCATCCGTTTGGGCTGTAGGTGTCTATACATACATACAGACAGACTGACAGACTGACAGACTTACAGACTGACAGACTGACAGACTGACAGACTGACAGACTGACAGACTGACAGACTGACAGACTGACAAACTGACAGACTGACAGACTGACAGACTGACAGACTGACAGACTGACAGACTGACAAACTGACAGACTGACAGACTAACAGACTGACAGGCTGACAGACTGACAGACTGACAGACTGACAGACTGACAGACTGACAGACTGACAGACTGACAGACTGACAGACTAACAGACTGACAGGCTGACAGACGGACAGAATTTTTAGACCATCTTTTTTCGTCTTCGCTATCATCGTAATGTCATGTTTGATTGTTTCTCAAAACTTTTTTTTTCGAATGCATAACTTGCCTTATAGTACCTATAATCGCAAGTAAAAATATGGAAACGAAATAAATAACACACAATGAAAATATTGTATCTGAGTGAATGAAAAATGGTAAATAAGCTTGATACCCTCTAATAAAGGGTCCGCCATCTAACGTCTTTTTGCAACTAGTGCTTATTTCGTGAATGGTAACACTTAGCTCATGTCTGATTTGACAGATAATTAGTTATATCCTTCCGCTGAACGAATATGGTTGTGTATACGCTTGAAAATGCTCGCTAAGTGGGCCTGCGATCGACTTAGAGAAGATGCCGATTTTGCAAAAAAATCATCTTTTCAGATGAAGCTCATTTTGATCTTGGCGGGTATGTAAACAAGCAAAATTGTCGCATTTGGGGCACAGAAAGCCCGCACGCAGACATTGAAAAGCCGATACACCCAAAACGAGTCACTGTTTGGTGCGGATTTTGGTCCAGAGGCATAATTGGGCCATTTTTCTTCGAAAATGAGCAAGGAGTGGCCGTTACAGTCAATGGCGATCGTTATCGGGCCATGTTGAACGAATTTTTGTTCACAACAATTGAAGAGGAGGATATTGGCAATATTTGGTTTCAACAGGACGGCGCTACGTGCCACACAGCCGAAGCTACACTCGATGTTTTGCACCCTGTTTTTGAAGATCGCATTATCAGCCGCAGAGCTGATGTCGTTTGGCAACCTCGGAGCAGCGATTTGACACCGTTGGACTATTATTTGTGGGGTGCCGTAAAAGATAAGTGTTACTCCGACAAGCCAGAGACAATTGACGCTCTAAAGGATAATATTCGTGAAGCCATTGGTGAAATACAGTTGCAAACAATCTATAATGTGCTTAAAAATTGGACCGATCGTGTAGGCTACTGCATGGCCAGCCGAGGCAGCCATTTGAATGAAATTGTTTTCCATTATTAACCGTAAGGATTGTACTTTCAAATAAAAAAAGGAATTTGAGAAAATATTCAGTAGTTTTTTTTTATAGCATTTTCAAAAAAAAAGTTATTTGGCGGACCCTTTTTAGAAGAGTGGTGTCAGAACCAAAACACACGTAGTCGTAATAAGAACGTTTTACAATAAAACCAACATTAATAGCCACCCAATTTTCACATAATACGAGTATATAATTACTGAAATACAACTTCTATTAAGAAAGTTTCACCAAATTAATTTCTATTAATCTTTCAACTTTCAATAATCCAAACAAACAAACACAGAAAATTAAATTTATTCTACTTTTTTTCAAAGATTATACACAGACACACCTCCAACACCTATGTAGGTATATTCAAATTAAATCTTTTATCAACAAACATTTTGTAACTATTAAAAGTTACTTGATTCTAAGACTCGCCGCAGCTGTTGCCTCATTTCGACATTGTATAGACCATGCATTGTTTTTTTTTTATCTTAATTAATGATTTATTAATTTTCCTCATCCTCAGTCAGAGATTCGAACTACCTTCTCTATATTTCTGTCTGTGACTTTAATTTTGATTCTATTTTGTTTTAGCTTTGTTATATTTGTATATGCATCATTATAGACAAATAAAACGTTGTTCATTAGTATTGAAAAATGAGAGTAAACAAATAAGCGAAACGAACACAATGAAAGGATTTGTACTGTATACTCAAATGAAAAACCTCGGGGGTCAAGGTTTTACACGCCGTGTGTTGCCGTGTAAAATTCTTCATTTACTGACGAAATATGCATGGATATGTAGAGTCCACATGCACACTTCGAATCACTTGATTGAATTCATTTTAATAAATCATATACTTGAAAAGAGGTGCCAGCGTAATATTGGATTTATACTTATATTTATAAACTGACGTCATTAGTACTATTTTTTACCGTCTCTTTTCACCAACATGAAAACAAAAACGGAAAAGGATAAGTGCACAGACGTAGTCTATAAAATTAACTGTCGTGGCAATGTGGAAGAAAATTGCAATTTTCCTATATCGGTACAACGAAACAACTTCTTCGTCAACGAATTTCCAACCACAAATCAGACATTAATTTAAAAAGCACTGGGAAGACAGCATTGGCATTACACTCGATAGAGCGTGGACACAAACCAGATTTTAACAGAGTGGGAATCCTGGAAAGGGAGAAACATGTCTCCAAGCGGTATACTCTAGAAACGCTTCATATTATTAACAACAAAAACAATATGAATCGTAAACAAAACAGCCAGAATATTTCATCGGTTTACTGCTCTTTGGTGACTAAGCTGAATCAGAGACAATTTAAAGCCGACTAAACTTCAATCGAAGTGTTTTTTATATCATAAAACATTTTTTTTTTAAACATTGTTTTATATTTGTTTTTCACTGTATTATTTATGTTTATCTGTAATACGTACTAAATGTAAGTTTGCCAAAATTTTACACTAAATGTTCTTATGTGTATAATATGTTCATTTTATTTTTGTTAATAAAAGATCCCCTGAAGAAGACGGCAACCAATGTCGAAACGTCGGGAAAGGAAATGAAATTGTTTCATTAAAAAAACATTACGACCAAAACAGCCAAAAGAGATATATTTAAATCTCGAACACCTATAATAATTTATCTTTTTGTACAAGATCGTAAAATTTATTGGTTGCGTAAACGATTGCCAGCTTCTTTTGAGAATTCCTTCGAAGAACTAGAAGCCATTTTAAATGCAAATAAACAGAGTACAAAAATAATAATATGACATCAAATTGCCATGCCCTATATTAAATATGATATTTATATACACGAAACCTTCTACTTTTTATCTTCATGAAGAAAAAAACTACATATTTGGTAATTTAAAGTTGCAATTAATTAATGAACCGAACTTAAAAAAACTTGCTAAGATAGTAATTTTTCCTAAAAAAAAAAATACCCAACAAATAATGTGTAGCTGCATCAGCGACGTACTAGGCTTTATGGGAGAACTTTTATTATTTATATTATATTATTTTAAGTTTAAGGAAAAGGTATCGTAGACCACGGGAGGGCCATTTTCTAAAAAAAAAATTACTTAAAACAGAAAAAAGTTGTTTTTAATATTTTTAACATTTATCTTCCAGGTTCGTGTTTTTTTTTTAACTAAAAATGAATAGCAATTGATTTAATTTTGAAAACAAAAATAGAACTTAATTACGTAAAATTTTGGAAAAATTACTTTGAAGTTAAAAAAAAGAATGTTTTGTACATTTTTAGTTACAAAATTAATTTTTTCAAAATTTGTTCACTATTATTTAAAAATAATATAAATTATTGAAAAATAAAATAAAAGAAGGAATTTCTTATTTTACAAAAAGGTAGAGCATGGTATTGTAGGTTTGACCGTTGTTTTTTTTTAATAAACTGATGACCGTCTACTGGCTTAGAATATCCGAAGCGAGTAGACAAGCAATTTGATATGAAAGTTGCTAGGCAAGTTGATTAGCAAGTTGAATAGCAGGTAATAAATTTGAAGATTATGAAGATTAAGAGTTAAACAATCAATAATAAAATGCGTGACAATATCGTACGTTCTTGCTATTATATTTTATCACATCGTAAGTGCGAGATGTTTAGGAGAAAGAGCCGTAATTATATACAATTTTTTTTTTTATTTTAGCACCTTTGGTTCCTTGAAGGTCCCGTATCAACATTTGTGTACATTTTGTTTTGATTAAAATGATTTTTTTTTATCGAAATCTTTAGCCTTTTTTTGAGATAATTAAAACTAACTTTTATTGCTACACAAAATTGTATGGCAGGTACCGTAATTGCTGGGGCTAATACAAAATTTTAGAGAAGAATCTAGACAGTTATATACTGTAGATCATTCTACAAACAGAAGGAATTGCGGGACCCACTTATTCGTGTTCTCTATCATCGTAATATCAAGTTTGATTAAAAACACGAATTCGATTTTTTTTCAAATGCAAAACTTGGCCTTAAATACCATTTTATATCGCAAGTAAACACAAACTTGAATGAAACTAAAAATTTGGAAGATAGTGTATTGGCAACTTGTTTGACAGTTCTTGACGTTATGTTTTAAGCTTATAGTGTTATGTTTTAAGCTTATAAGTGGTATGGAGATAATATATTTTAATTTTACTGATCAAATTAAATAGGAACTGCAAAATTACCATTGAAGAATAGTCTTCAAACTGTTCGTACTTAGTTTACTTAAAAATGTTCGTTATATTCTGGTAATTAATAATTGCTTGTATCAAGTGATGTGCAGTGTATAGTCTGCATTGCTGCACTTACCGAACCTTCTGTCTTTGCCAAGTTTAAGTACCAAATATATATATATATAGAGAAACAAGGTAACGGAATGTATAGATCTATATAAATTCTTTTTTTTTTTCAAGGAATTAAAAACAAGGTTACAACTTTTAGTGCTCAGAGCCAACAACCTGTCATTCAAAAATTTGGTCTTTCTAGCCAAAAAATAAAGCAAAAGAAATTCATCTCATGAGCATTTCATTCATATTTTTTGGCGGACCAACATGCCTTTAACGTGTCTTGTTTTTTATTTTTCGTTTCTGTGGCGAAAGCTTTAATTTTTGTTTGTCAATCAAAAAAAAAGCATTCGATAAAATAATGAATGAGCGAAACTTTCAATGAGATGCGTAAGAGTAAACGCATGCAAGGACATGTCATTGAACCTTGAACAATTTAAATGTGAATATTTTGTCGCGCCCCGCCAGACGATTTATCTCGTTTTTTTCTTTTAATTTTATATGGCTCATGACAGTTCATAAAAAGTCATTGCAATGCAAGAAACACACTTTGTTCATCATCATACAAATGACATTTTGAAGAATGCAGTCAGTAAACCCGAAGGCACATATAATGTACGAGTATGTCTATTTAAGAAAAAATCAAAATAATACTAGGATTTATTAATTCACCAATAAAAAAAAGATAATATTTTATTGCCAAGTACATAATGTCATTTATCAGAAGCAATTATGCCCGACGCTCCCAGTTAAAACAACAATTCCACGTACTCCAGGTGTTTATCACTCCATTGCCTAATGCAGAAAATTCTTTATCTGCGTACAACACCTCTTAAATATCACAGCACAATGACATTTTGCGCCATTTGCAATATGATGGCATTTTCACATTTTTTTTAACTATGCGCGCATTCAAGGGGTTATGAATACCCTTAAAATGTTCAAACACAGTGCGAGCGATTAGGAAAATGGGATAGGATTAGACAGCAGATACCGATGTACATTGGTTTTAAATGCCTGATTATCGCAATGGGAGGGAAACATTCGGTCGGGTAAAGCATTCCACATTCGTGTTGTGCGGCTAAAGAAAGAATCTCTATACTTGACAGTACGTCCGAAGTTGGGTTCAAGGGTAAACTGATGGGCATTCCTAGAAGCGCGAGTTTTACGGTTGAAGAGGGGAGGAATGTAACTGGCTATTTCACTAGAACACTGTCTATTATAATACCGATAAAATAATGAAAGGCATGAAACATTGCGACGGTGCGAGAGAGGATCAATTGTGTTAGTTATTGTTTCATCACCTATCATTTTTAAAACTCTTTTTTGGATTCTGTCCAGAGACTTAAGTGCGTTATGGGAGCACCTGCCCAAATATGACAATTGTACTTAAGCTTTGGACGAATGAAGGCTTTATAGATTACAGCCAGATCAGAAGGGGAGAAATATTTCTTGCATCGTCTCAGAAAACCCAAACATCTTGCAGCATTTTTGGCGACGCCGAATATGTGTTCATTCCACAAAAGGTGGTCAGTGATGCACACACCTAGAACTGAAAGTTGTTCGGTTTCCTCGATGCAAGCGCCGCTAATGGACAACGGCATTGGGGGAGGGTCCCGCTTTAACGACAAAAGACAGCATTGGGTTTTTGAAGCATTAAATTCTACGCGGTTTTTTATTCCCCATTGGACAATGCTGTCTAGATCAGAATTTAATGAGCTAATCATACGCTGCCGTTCAAGTTCCACATCCGAAGGACATGGATGAGAATCTAAAAACGAGTATGAAAAGCTGAGGGTACTGTCGTCAGCAAAACAGTATATTGGATTAGAAGTTACAGACAAGAGATCATTGATGAAAATGAGAAAGAGATTCGGAGACAGAACGGAGCCCTGGGGCACACCAGCATTTATTTTATGAATATCAGACTTGAAACCGTCCAATACAACTTGTATTGAGCGATCCGAAAGGTAATTTCTAATCCAACGAAGAAGAGATTCTTCGATACCAAATGCACGCATTTTCGATAAGAGAGCCTGATGCCAAACTCTATCAAATGCTTTTGAAATATCAAGCGCAATAATCTTACTTTCTCCAAAACTATGTAAAGATTTGTGCCACTGTTCGGTGAGATATACCATCAGATCACCAGTGGACCTATTGCCCACTTAAAATCAACACGTCTCAACTGTCCCTAATTATTACTTATATACTTATTGCCGATATAGGAACATACTATAGGGCAACTTTTGCATTTGGATAAAAGAATCGAATTCGAGATTTTAATCAAACTTGACATTACGACAATGGAAAGCACCAAAAAAGTGGGACTCGCAATTTCGCCTGTCTGTCTGTAAAACGCTCTACAGCCTAAGCGGCTGAAGCGATTTTCTTCAAACTTGGTACTTGTAAGTGTTTTAGGTGATTGTCTCAAATAGATTTTTGAATCGTGTTTTTAGCCCCAAAAACTACCGTACTTGCCTCACAATTTGACAATTTGTTCCACCATCTTAATTATCTCGAAAACGGCTCTAACGATTTTGATCAAAATCGGTGTGTGTACTATGAGGTGCCTAAATTATAAATAATACTGCATACCAAAATTTTCGAAAAATATCTAAAATGTTTTTTTTTTAAATTAAAGAAATTTTGTATATAAATTTTTTTTACATTAAAAATATATTAAGATTCTTAATAGAAATCTTTTGCATACGATGTTCGATCAGCAAGTACGTGCGATCCAGTTGTACATTTAATTTTTTGTTGTTATGCCGCTATCATACCATTTTTGGTAGTATTTTTTATGAGACGTTAAGCAGGGATATGCCTAGATAGTTCTTGAAAGACATGTAGGACGCAACTCATGTTTAGTTGATGATTTGATCTCTGATTCATGTGTCCTATCCAAGTATCTCCCCGGCTAAATTTCCATCAGGACTGGCGGCGTTTCTGTTCGTAAGCTCAATCTAAAGCTAGAAGTGAAGTCAATCTCTTCTAGCCTGGTCTTGATTAACTGGAGGTGCCCTCTCTACTTGCTCTGAAAATTGCTGCTTGATTTTTATTTAGAATCTGCTGAAAATGCTGCTGCGTGTCAGTGACTTGACTTTGATATTTAGGAATAGGTTATCGAGGACAACCTATGGACATTTAGCTTTCGTAACTTATTAATGAGATTGTATCCCCCTAGCACTCGAAAGGAAATTTCCCGATAGCCCAGACGGGAAGCTTCTTCATTGAAATTGAAGAGTTATAAAAGCGCATAAAGGTTGTGCCAAGTCGTCAAGTTATGATCGAGTTATTCCCCAATATACACATATGGTTTACAAAAAAAGTCTGAAGTCTTTGTCGTAGGTAATCGAATCCTGCAAGAGTTGCCTGAACCACAAATGTATTTTTAAAGTAAAACTTATTTGCTGCTTTGCGTTGGGGGTACAAATATGTAAAAATGTTCTATAGAGCTGTCAGTGACGTGTCAAACCGACACGTTTTCTATCAAAAAACAAAAGAATTTTTCGCGACAGATATTGCTTTAGCACTCTAAAAAAATGGTAACCCACCATAATAAATATTTAACCATAATAATATATAAACATATTTTTATATCGAAAAGACCACAAAAATTACATTTAAAAACATATTTTCAATAAATTACGAAAAACAATCACCAGAACCAAAAACCCATTTTCATTTCCAACAAAACACCAAAAAATATCTTTTTAAATTCTAATCAACAAACACTTAATTCTAAATAACACTTTTCACTTTTTACTTGCGATTATAGGTACTATAAGGCAAGTTATGCATTCGTCGAAAAAAAAAGTTGTGAGATAACAATCAAACATGACATTACGATGACAGCGAAGAAGAAAAAATATGGTATAAAAATTCTGTCCGTCTGTATGTCTGCCTGTCAGTCAGTCTGTGTGTATGTATAGACACCTACAGCCCAAACGAGTGGGCCGAATTGCTTCAAACTTGGTATATAGAGTTTTTTACCGGTACCTGCCATATAACCGTTACGTTCAAACCTATTTTTCTCGAAAACGGCTCTAACGATTGTGATAAAAAAAATCAGTGTGGGTTTTAGCTACGACCGACCATATAGTTGAAAAAAAAAAATAGAAAAATGTCTAAAAACGGTACTTTCCATAGGAAATGGCTTAACCGATTCTTTCAAAATTCCGAAATTTCGCAAAAATATAGATTTCGGTTACCCAAATTATACCGCGTACCAATATCTTTAATTAATATTATTTTGTATTTTTAAAATCATTAAATTATAAAAATTATTATTTGAAATCTGCTCATTAATATTTTTCAAAAATTATATTTATTTGTATTTTCTGAATACCTATTAATTGGCGTTTTTGATTTTTTTTTTAATTTTTTCAAAAAGTTTAAAAAAAAAACTTTTTTTCTCAAAAACCGCTCCACAGATTTTTAAATTTTTTTTTCATAAATTCAAATTTATCCAAGAAATAAAATGGCGTACTTTTATTGAGCTCACATTAGTTTAAGTATTTATTTGAGAATTTTGAATTAATTTTTCTTTAATTAAACAGATTTAATCTTTTGTTTTTAAGTTTATATTATTAAATATTTAATATTGTCATACCAATTTATTTTAGAACAAAAGTAATGAAATTTTGTATATGCATATACAAAATTGAGTTAAAAATGACTTTAAAAATATATTTAGATTTTTAATAGAAATTTTTTGCATACGATGTGATCGAACATAAGAGCAAGTTCGTGCGATCCAGTCGTGCATTTTATTTTTTAAATTCACAAATAAATTTTCGTAAAATAAAAAAAAAAAAACACAAAATAGACAAAGCTGTCTTGTTGACAAAGGTAGACAAGTATTGCCGTATAAGATGAATCCTAAGTTCGCTGACAAATCTTAAATAGCCATGCATTTGGAGGAATTAGTTATTCTTGAACAGAATAGATGCGATAAGAAAACGAAACGTGAGTATGACGAGATTTCGTCGTTCTTGTTAAATTAATCTCAAACTATGTCGTCACGTTAGGTTATAATAATAATACAGGGTGGCCCACGAATCGTGCTATAAAAATAAAACGTAATAACTTTTTTTCAGTATGAGTAAGCGGCTTATTTTTTGTATCTTATAGGCTACTATTTAGATTTATCAAAATGAATGCTTGGGATACTGAAAAAAGGATTCGGATAGTGCAGCGATACCAATCTTTGCAGTCCGTCATTTCCGTCCAAAGGGAATTTAGGCTGGAGTTTGGCGGTACTCCCCGGAGTAGATCGACCATTATGAGGCTGGTGAACATGTTTGCGGAATCTGGAAGCATCGAACGAAGACCGTATCATCGAGATCCCAATGTTCGGGTTCAGGATACAATCGTGGCTGTTGCATCGTCAATACAGGCAAATCCAAGGGTTTCGACTCGAAACTTATCGGGCGAAATTGGTGTTAGCAGACGGTCATTACAACGGATACTTCATGATGACTTTACGTACAAAGTCCAAATTACAAGCAAGTTAAACCCCCAGGATTTGCCTGTTCGTCTGGAATTTTGTCGAAAAATGATTGCAATGACCGAAGAAGACAACACATTGATAAATTGTTTGTTCATGTCTGATGAGGCCCATTTTGATTAAAACGGCAATGTTTACAAGCAAAATTGCCGTATATAGAGTGAATCTAAT
This sequence comes from Philhelius pedissequus, assembly GCA_910595825.1. Classification (NCBI taxonomy): domain Eukaryota; kingdom Metazoa; phylum Arthropoda; class Insecta; order Diptera; family Syrphidae; genus Philhelius; species Philhelius pedissequus. Next base: position 147,429,414 of record OU343162.1, on the reverse strand, counting down.
TCAGAAATGCTCCATGAGACGGAACTGCACCCAGAACGAGTCACTGTGTGGTGCGCAATTTCATCAAGGTGTATTGTCAGGCCATACTTCTTTGAAGAAAACGGTGTAACACATACTGTCAATGGGGACCGTTATTTAAAGATGTTGAAGGAGTTTTAGTTTTGTTTTACTTAGAACTTCGCCGAAGACGTATCCCTTTCAGCAGGATTTGGTTTCAACAAGATGGAGCAAGTGCACACGTAGCCACACAAGTTATGTATGGCGGAGCTCCAACGAAAATTCCCAAACAAATTGATATCCAGAAACTGCACTTTCCGCTGGCCCCCAAGGTCACCTGACCTGACTGCACCAGACTTATTTTATGGAGTTATGTCATGCAGGAAGTGTTCCAAACGAAACCCAGGAATTTGACTGAACAGAAGCAGTCCATTAAGAGCATAATTGAGGCGATCCCAATTTCAACCCTTCAGGCCGCAATGAACAATTTTCTGATCAGGTGGATGAGCTGGGAGGTCATTTGCGGTATATCATCTTTAAAAACCATTAGTTATTTAAAATAAAATTTAATTTTTAATCCAATAAAAAAAAATTAATGAAATACATCGATTAAAATAAAAGTTATTTAAAATTCTTATTTTAGCACGATTCCTGGGCCACCCTGTAGAACAACTAATTGAAAATCAGTTAGCTTCAATATTATTTTCTTAAATCTCGTCGTGAAAAGTGGCGTCCAACTAATTTGGGGAATGGTTTTATAATTACAAAATGCTTAAAGTGAATTATATCACACTCTCGTCTCATTTTTTCGCGCATTGTGAATCAATCTTTTCTTAAATCTCTTTCCGATTTCTGAGATTTTACTGAGGTAAATCGATGAGATTAAATCGTCAAGTTGAAATCGGTGGGTTGAAATTGATAAGCCATACGGATCAAAATTTGAACTAACTAACCTTACTTAACTCACCAAAGTCGGTGAAATAAAATTACTGATATACTGATCAAAGTTTGAACGACGACGGTGACGTTTGTGCAATTGGAATATGGTATAGTTGTGGGGGAATCTATTTCTGCAAGTACGGGATTCGAAAAAAGTCAAATTCGTTGTTCTTTGACCGATTTCATGAAATTCAAATAAGTTGTAGCTGTCAAAGAATTATGAAAGAAAAATACTGTTCCAAATTAGGGTGAGTCAAAAACAAAATTTATTTTTCAATAAAGTGATGAAAAAAGTGATCTACATTATATGCAAATTTTTGAAAGCACTTAGAATATTTAATTTAAAGGTCACAAACGCTTCAAACATCAAAGTATAAATTAAATAGTTTTAAAATGGCATCGTTTTGTATATAACAGTTACACACATAAAAAACACTACACACAAAATAAAATCATACGAATAAAATAAAATCATACGAATTTTTCTAAGTGTTATACACAAAACGTTGTCAATTAAAAATTAGTTACTTGATTTTTATTTATTTATCTCGGCAACAACTTATCACATTCAGATAAAATATCTTATTATTTTCATTTTTATTATTCATTCTAAGTTTCAAATTATGTCAGTGCGTAGGACCCGAAAAATAAAAACCGCGTGTGCATAAGACTACACACTTTTTTAAATGTAAAAACTTTGGAAAGCAGAAAGTGTCAGAAAAAAATAATTGTGTTCAAGATAACCTCTTAAGGGAAGCATTTAGTTATTACTTTGAAAGAAATACGTTCTTAAGCTTACGTCATTATATTTTGTTTCCATTAATATGTAACCTAAGGACTAAAAGAGCCCTAGGCCTGTTATGAATTTACACTCCTTTGCAATTTCACTAAACCACCTTCAAATAAATAATAACGCCATAAATTATTTGCTCAAAGCTCATGAAATATAAAAAAGAGGACTTTTATTAAGTTCATGTTTTTTTTTTTTTGTACATCGTTTTATTTTTTCTGGAGATTCAGATAAAAATTATGTAATGAATTGATGATTAAAATGTAAATGAAAGGCATCGAGATTTTTGCTCATTATACGAGTAGGAACATTCCATTTGGTTTTATATAGAAATGGGAAGTAAAATAATTGGCTTATGACTCAGAAGTTTAGAAGAAGCGCGACAAAAATATAATCCCATCTTCAACTCAAGCAATATGATGGCGGCGCGCCGACCAACCGATGTCGTTATATTTTTGGAATTTAGAGTATTTTTCTGCGCCAAGATTTATAAAAAGATATTTATGTACGAGTATATGTACGTACAAAATTGCTAAGAAAGAAGGATAGATACGTATATTTAAATAATACCCCCCCGCCCTCTCCAAAAAAAAATGGAGAAACGCAAACATTTGTTGTCACTTTTGGGACTAGAAATAAAGTCAATTTAACCCCCAGACTTATATAAGATACACAACACACATACATATCTGTATATAATAGTGTTCGTAGAAGAACACGAAAAAAAATAACAAGAATTTACTTTATTCTAAATTTATCTTTTAAATTCTGTTTCTTGGCAACAAGTAAAGGGTGTCCCGCGGGAATTTGTCAAGTTTGGATAAAAACCTAGAGCAATATTTTAGTATTTCATTTATACAAAATGGAGTTTGGCACAGCAAATTAAAAACAAAATCATGTATAAGAACCATTAGGCTCAGCAAACTTTTGTTAGTGGAAGCAGCGAGTGAAAAACATTGGTTTAATGGCATTAACTTTGAAGCAAGGTCAAAAGACTATATGGCCGCCAGGCGCCTGATCTACTTGAAGCAAGGCATAAGTCGAACCAGTTCAGACATTTCTTCTTCTTCTTAATTTGTTAAAAGTTAGATCATTATTAAAATTCGTTATTTTTCTACTCCATGCAAGCCATAGCCGTGTTTTATTGGGAAATTTATCCATAGTAAATCTATCCGTGGTAGCATTTTACATACAACTTCGGTAGTAGATGTGGATGGATGGTTGATTTTGATTTTTAGTTTTGTTCGTACGATTAATAGTTGAATTGAATCTCGATGGATGTGTTAATGGAGTACTTATAGTTCCATTGCTGGGGAAAATATTCCTGGTCTATTGTATTGACATTTGTCCTTTTATCGGAAACTCACGAACATCTTCAAATAATGATTGAAAAGTTGGAAAAATATTGCGATACCTGGAATTTATCAGTAGACCTTAATAACAAACATAATTATCTTTAGAAAAGGACATGGAAGATACGCCAGCTATGAAAAATGTAAATACCAGGGACAGGAAGTAAAATTGGTTAAAGAATTTAAGTCTCTTGGTGTGACCATATTATAACAAGTCTCTGTGTATGAAAAAACACATTAAATTAAAGCTGCAGGAAGTCAAGGCTTCACTTTGTGTTTCCTGGAATAACTACATTTCAAATCAATTCATCACTCGTTGATATACAGACTGTTTCAAGCTGTTGCCAAATCTATCATGTTTTACTGCGCCCAAGTGTGGGGCTACAAAGAATATGGAGATGTTGAAAAACTGCTTTGATTCTTTATGTAGCGAGTTTTTACTTCATATCAAGACAGGAGTACCTCCGATGTTCACCGACTCACTGAAAATACATTTCGACTACATGATCAAAATTCTTCAAATAGACTCCAATAGGCTGATCAACAAAGTGTTAAAATTTCTCATTGCAAACCAGCTTAATTTTATTCAATCTTGGAGCAGTATTTCTAATTCGATTGATGGATCTGTAGAATTTGATATTGACAATCCAACCGAATTTAAAAGAAGTATTTACGCCTGGTCTCCAAATTGGATGAAAAATATAGACAGACGTATATCAACCAAGCCAAGTCATATAGAAATATAGAGAATACTACATCAGATTAGAATTTAACTCAGGAGAATTAAACTACTTCAATGACTTGCATTTAACCAACATGAACAATTCAACAAGCTAGAGGAGATATACTTCACTTAAACTTCGTACCTGACAGGCCAGAATTACCAATCAAATGTGAAATCTGTAATACCCATGAGAGACAAAATGTCGCGCACTTTCTAGAAACATGCCCAATTCTTCAAGAAATTTGTCGAGAAATTTTTGGGAAGAACCTATTTGATACAGAAGAAGTAATTCAAACTTTCAACGGGCCAAAAGATTGGCAAAAGCTCTACAAATTTATTCAAACTGCAATATCTTGCAGAAATAGAATTCTTACTGAAAGCTTTTAACTTGAATTTGTATTTGTTTAAAATTTTGTTTTTCATTAAATTAATTTTTTTTCTCAGATAAATATTTAATTTCAAATGTTTTAAATTTAAACTCACTAGTATATATGTATATCTAAAATGTCAGATAACTATATTTTTTTAAATAAATATAAAAGATATTCTTCTCAAAAGTTTCTCACTTTAGTATTAAAAATTGTAAGTGAAAGTTTTTGCACTCTGTCACTCAATTATTTTCCAGAGAACCTCTAAAATATATCCTATGTTTGAAATTTTGTATACCCCCGATACCACAAAGGTCAATTGATCAATTATAACAAATTCCGATTTCCATTCTGAAAAAAACAATCTCTATTGAACGAATTCCGTTTTCTTTCATTTTCATCTAACTAAGATCAATTTTCGTTTTGTGTTCAATTTTAATTGGTAATTAATTTCCTTAAATAATCAGAATTTGGTAAAAAAAAAATCATTTTTTTGTTTAGGTCTACAAAAAAGCAATTGGACAAGTTTGAATGGGTGAAAATATTGATTTATTTTTCATTTTAAAATCAATTTTACAGTTTTGAAATGTTTGATTTGTTCAATTTATTTGTGTTGTAAACATTCAGTCCCATATGTGTTGGGGAGTTTATTTTAACTTTATCTTACCTTCCTTTCATTCACATGCATATTTGAAAGAAATCCACCACATGTAATAGCAGAGTGTTCCGAAAATTATAAAGGGTCAAAGTTTGTGTTTTGTTTACTGTTTCATTTTTTTTCTGTTCCCTCTCGCAAAGGTTTTACCATGTATGTCAAGTTAGCACTACCACTTTAAAATTTTAAAGAAACTTATTGGATTAATTGTCGTAAATTTGTCGTGAAAGAAAAAAATTTGTCGCACGCCGTTTTCAAACACAAAACGACCTTTTAGTATGGCCTATACCATAAAGTAGGTGTTTTTACTAAAACTAGCCCTACCATACCAAACAAATGTTTAAATAAATTTTATTGCAAAAAAAAGAAGTAAAACACATAATTTTAGTATGGAAGTGTTAGGTGAAAAATAGTGGTTTGGGTAGTAATCTGTTAATTATTAAAAAAAAAAATTGTTTTGACTGTATATACACCGTTTTTGAGGGGTGTGAATGCTAACTTGTTAGCATTACCAGGGGTTATTTTAAAAAAAACAAGCGGGGCAATTTTTTTTCTTTCAGGACAAATTAACGACAATTAATCCAATAAGTTTCTTTAAAATTTTAAAGTGGTAGTGCTAACTTGACATACATTGTTTTACCATGTCCCCTCCGTTTGCAATGGACTTCACTTCATGGACGTTCCATACATTTGTGTGTTCCCATTGTAAATTGATAGGAAGAATAAACCTCTTTCTATCTATCTACTGCGAAAATAATTAGAAGCATGAAATATAAAGGGAACATGTAAGGGCAGTGAACAATATTAACTACGTGTAGTGTGATTTCAAACCTATAAACATTAAAAGCAAATAAAAACAAATCTTCAGCAATTTTGTTTCCACATGTGAAAGGTACAAGAGATTTTTAAAGCAATAAAAAAATTGCCCTGTGTAAAAGGGGTCTTTGACCATAGTCTACGAACAAACCCATCCACTTATCATTTTTTTCCTTTCTACTGATACAAAATGAATGTTCGAATTTAAAATTGAAAATGAAAAAAACAGCAAACAAGAAATAATTTTGAAATATAAATTAATATTAGTACGTTTCTCTACTTTCAATTTTATATGAATGAAAGTCATGGTCATCATTTTGATATTTTCTTAATTTTACTTTGTACAAAATTCTTTCATTGCTTGTGACAGCTGTGCAGTGGTACCGTATTTACAAAACTAAAAATGGTACCATGGAATTTATTTTTCATAGATTTTGTGTTTTATGTATTTTTTCGTTTTGTTATTTTGGCTTTCTGGGGAAGCCAATCTTCTGATGTAGATAGATTCCCAATAAAACACGGCGAATATAGTCAAACAAAAATTATTCTTAATACTGCGAAGCAAGGCGAGCACGGGTCTGATAGTATACGGTAATACAAACGAATAATTAAGTAGTGACAAATTTAACGATTGATGACACAAATTAATTGCTCGAAGTTCAAAAAAATCGATCTAAATATATAAACTGAACATAAGTACAAATATTTTCAACATTCTCTCCAATTTGCCCACAAAACCAAAGTGATATTGATCTCACTCTGTATTACTTCCTATATGCAACTGTTGATGGGAAGAAAGTTCTCATCCTAGTTCGCATCGTTAAGGTTCTGGCTCATCGATGATAATAGAGATGAAAGGAAGGAAAACTGTTGCATAACAATAGAAAACATATGTATGTACATACATACCTATACTACTATTTGTCTCCATCAGTTCTGTGTGACCACAATTGATGGCTGCTATCACAAAAACATTACCGCATATCACACAACCGCAACACATTGCATGCCGTCACTTCACCACCAACTTCAACATGGTTCTCTGCTTCATCCAACATCATCTCATAATATGGACGTCGTCGTATACTATAGTCGGATTTGAAGTCGAAATCATCAACACCGAGCGACGAACGGCGAATGCGACGAACATGGTGGTGAAACACAATTCCAACTCATGTTTTATTCATGTTGTCGGATATACTCTTAGTTGAAATTATAGTGCCACAAGGTGTCAAATGTCCACCTCTGCATACTCTAGTCTAGATGACAAAGGTGTGTAATTTCGCTCGAGATAGGGCAAACTTTAAATTAGAAAAAAAAGAAAAAAAACTTTCATTACATCAATAGCTACCTAGTGCTTCTCTTTCAAAGTCAAAGTTCAGGAAAGTCATTCAGCAATGGTGCACGGTTAGAGCTAAAAACTAACATTGGCAGAATTTATATCTAACTCTGAACAAATGTCGCGTTGGTCGGTCGGATTAGATGCATCAAATTACACTACGTAGTTTGCAACTTCGTTGCTCATGTGTGAACATCAAATGATAGAAACAATCAGTTTGTTACACAGAGAGTTCGAAACAACGACTCCCGAGGTAAAATAAGTGGATGTAACTAGGTTCTCTAATTACAGATTGTTAGTCATTTTCCCATTCATCAAACTGGCTGCGGGTTGTGGAAGCCATTGGCGAATTTTAATAAAATGAGATTCTGCGGGGCACGATACAGTGCACGAAATGCTTTGAAAATTGTTGTAATTTTGCTTTTTTTTGTATTTGCAGCCTCAGACAATAACGCTGATTGCTTAAAAAAAAACATAAATTTTCCCTACAGTGAAAAAGTTGGCAAAAGCATAGATGACTTATACCTATAGGAAAAAATGTGTTTATAATTTTCATATTTTGTTATAAAGTTAACATTAGCTGTGTTTTTTTGGGAAATCTATCCGCAGCCAAATAGGATTTTCCAAACAAGCGGATCGGCTTTTATATTTTAAGTTGCTATTACTGCCAATTTGACAAATAATTAAATTAAATTAAATTAACAATAAATGGAATTCAGACGGAAGGGAAATCTAGTGCCAGATACTTGGAAGTGTATCTTGACAAAACACTAATTTTGGTGGGGGCAATACCCCCATTTATTAGGCTTAATACAAGCTAATTCTTAATCTAACTTAAGTATAGCTCTTAAATCTAGGGTTGGGAATTGGAAGGATGATTAAGACGGAGTTTCAGGCAGGATGAACTGAGGTTAAAGTAGAAACAGTTAATGTTACAATTAATCCTTCGAAGCATGCGAGTAATAGGTTCGTTGGAGCCGTAAGATGTACGGTGGGTAGGCATATAGAAGAGACGAGGATTTTTTATATTACGGAAATTGGTGTTGAAATAGATGGAATTGTAGAGAGTCGTGCAGTCAACAGACCCTGAAAGTAATCGATGAATGAAAATAATGTCGCTTATTGCTCTTCGTTCTTCCAGCGTATTCAAATTGATTAACAGAAGTCGGTCTTGATACGGGGGTAAAATAAGAGGGTTATTCCAAGACAGACCACGAAGGGCGAAACGTAGGAAACGACGTTGAATGTTCTCGATTCTGGATATATGAGTTTGTTGATAAGGGGACCATACTTCACAGGCGTATTCAAGAAACGGGCGAACTAAGGTTATGTATAAAGAACGGGTCACTTAGGGGTCAGAGAATTCTTTGGACCAACGTTTCACAAAGCCTAGTGTAGAGTTTGCTTTGAGTATAATCTGGTCAATATGTGTGAGAAAGGTAAGTTCTCTATCACATAAAACACCAAGGTCTCGAATTGACTCAGCAGTGGATATGGGTTGATAATGTAGAAGGTATCGACGGGGAGTGGATCGGATGCGTTTTCGTGAAAAAGTTATTGATTGACATTTGGAAATATTTAGTTCTAAGCAATTTTTCAGGCACCAGACAGAGAAATTGTTGAGATCAAGTTGTAGGAGAGTAGCATCATGTGTGGAAGAGATGGTCTTGAAGAACTTTGTATCGTCGGCGTAGAGTGAGATATGACAATGTTTAATGATCATTTCAATATCGTTAATAGTAAGAATAAAGAGGAGAGAAAAACTTTTGGATTACACATCCAACAAACGTTAAACAAGGTTAATCTGACAATAAAAATACTTTATCCCTTTATTAATAGGAATTCAAAGCTTAGCGACGAACATAAATTAATTATATACAAAGTAATTTTTCAAAGCATTATGTTGTATGGGTCACCTGTGTGGGTGGGGAAAATGCGCTAAAAGTAACATACTTAATTTACAAAAAATTCAAAATAAAATGTTGAAAATGATGCTTAATTTGCCATGGCATTATTCAACAAATGAATTACATAGAATAACAAACATTGAAAGAATTACTTCTAAAATATTATATCTAAGTAATAGATACGAATTATCTTTTAGTTCATCTGATAACTACCTCATCTCAAATCTGACTTTATAATCAATAAATTAAAATTATTTAAACACGTTTATTAGTCAATCAAGTTTTGATTTATTTAATTATAAACATTTTGTTAAATTATAAATTTGATATATGAATTCTGTTATATTTGCTTATTTAATTTATTTATAAATTTATTTATATTTGTTACTTATTAAATTGATTATTTGCTGCACAAATCGAGAATATTTGATTGTTTGATTTGGATCTTTAATAAATGATTACTTGTTATTTATCTGTTTACATACTTATTAATTTATTTATTTATAAGATTATTTATTTATTTATATAATTATTTATTTATTTATTTTATTTTATATATTGTACTTATTTTTAATTTACTTATTTGTTTATTTATTTATGTACGTATTTATTTATTTAATGATAGGAAAGATGTGTGGCGCGATGTTCTGAGACTGTAGGTGGTTGTTGTCTCAGATTGTATCTCTAGGGATGGCGGCTGAACTAATGTGGAGCAATTTCCGTGTCTTATTTATCTATGTCCCTTATAATTCGCATTATTTTTTTATTTTATGTCATATTTTATCGGTATACTAATTTTGCTCAATCACATGTTAATAGTTCTATGCCTAAACAGCATGTAATGAGTAAACCAGCAACGTATGACATTTATTTTTAGAATTGGTTTTTAATGGAAAAATAAGAGGACATAGACTACGGCAGGGATCGAACCTGTGACCATGAGGTTAACAGGCGAACATACAACTATCGCGCCACGGCCACCCCCTAAGGTTTGTTTTTAATTCATTAGATTAAAGGCAAATAATAACATTCAAGCTTGAATTAAGAAATATCGAAATAAAGATATAACAAGTTAAATTTCAATATAAATGCGTAGTTCTAAATCTGGATATTAAAAGTATCTGTCTGACGTTTTTGTCTTCAATCGAATTAGATGTTGTGCAAGTACAGGGATATGTTCGTAGAGTATTTGCTTGCAAAAATGTTATCTTTCATTATTTAAGTATTTTATGTAATTCGCCCAATGATCGAGATGAATTAGTGAAGTTATTTAGGTATGATTTAGATAAAATATGGACGTATTCTTTTTATAAATGCATTTACTTAACTTAAATACCACCATAGTATCTGTTTTTTATAGTTTTGAAAAGTTTACACCGAAAAAGATGACATTTAGCCATGAAACTCACAAGATCAACATACGACAGTATACGTTTTAGTGATACGAATCTCGTAATTGGGGTGAATAGCCATGAATCAAAGAAAACAAGTTTACGCCACTTCTTTCTTTTCGCTTTGTTTTAGTAATTTTCGACACCTCGTTTGACGATATTAGAGAACAAAGAATATTTGTGAGCAATAACAAAAATTGAAACTGAAATTGAAAAGTTTTAATTTTGTGAAATAGCTTTAAAAATGTGGGTGCTGTTTGTGGGTGTTATAATTAAAGCAATAAAAACATTAAATTAAGAAGACGAAGATAAATTAAGAAGATGAAGTTACGAACCTCCAATTTGAATTGGGTAAGTGCTTTTGAGTGGCTTTAAAATAAGCACAAAAAATAAAATAACTATATCCTATATTTTTAAGCTACACGGATAAAAAACACACTCGCCTTAAGCATGGTTCCATACCGACGCGAAACGCTGATTTATCTGGCTGGTCAACTAGGGTTTTGGCCAGAGACAATAATAAAACAGCAAAAACAATGTTAGACGCAAGTACTAATATACTAGATAGTGAAGAAATGTGTATGCTACATGTGAATGCTACAAGTTGTTTAAGCTTGTAAAACAATTATCTATCTCATCAGGAAGAATTCCGCTTCAGGTTAAGGTCCCAAAAAAAACACAATGAGGGTTATATTTCGGACACAGCTTTGACGATACCCCAGGTTTGGAAGCGCCATTTGACTGGTTTGCAGACAATGCTTTTACTTAATGCAAACAAATAATCTGAAATGTCTTTTTAGGTACTATATTTCAAAGCATTGCTTGAGAACCAGAATAGGAACTTACTGACGTCAACAAAGATGATGAAGCTTGACTATCTTGAAGAGCGATGGCCTTGAAAATATGGCCGGATACATTGGTATGCCATAAATTATAAAACCAAAATTCCAGCCCAAGGAAATGTGGCATCGTATTCATAAGTGGACCACCTAAGTGAAGGCGGCTTGTCAAAGCCATCACCAAGTATGTTAAACGACTTGACGACCTTGGACAGCATCTTCAAATCATTCAACGGAGAAGACTTTAGTAATTTGTACCAACAAAATCAGCTTGAATTGGCCATACATTGACTGCGATGTTGACACAAAAGAACTTTTTTCCGCGCGAGGATGTATTTATATTTTAGAACACTTAACAGAACAATTGTAGACTTATCAAAATGCAAAAAGGAAAATACAATAAAATTACAACATAATTAAAACAGTTTCCATTTATTTAATCTACAATAATCTTTAAACATTGTTATGTTTGGATTAATTTAAGTTAAATCTTCGATATCCATTTAGCACTCCGACTTTCTTGATTTTTTCGCAATTAATTTAAAGTCAATTAAAGTAAATTCAATTCAACAATATTCAATTTTTTAAACAAATTGTATGTATATATTATTTGATCACGAAAAATGTATGAATTTACATCTCTAATGACGTAAGCAAAATAAGACCCTTCGGATAGGGGAACAAGAAAGAATATATCCGAGGTAAAGCATGCGTGTCGTAAGAGGCGACTAAAATCCAACCTCCGTATACTCAGAGTGAACGTATACTATGAGTAAAACAAATAGATACATTACCACAGGTGGCAATTCAGGTTCATTGGAAAATCCACCCTCTTCGGAGGGTACAACAAGCCGAATGGAACAACATCCCGTACCAAAGAGAAATGCCGCGCTTTAAAAACCTAAATATCCGCAGGAAATAAAAGATTTAGTAAAAGAGAAACGAAAAGCACGTAAGAAATGGCAACAAACTCGAGCTCCTCAACACAAGGTAAATTTAAATCGCTTGTGTAATTTACTAAAAAAGACGATAGCAGAATTCAAAAATTCTGAAGTTGGAAATTATCTTGAAAGCAGGAAATCAATCCAACTACTCACTGTGGACAGCTGTCAAAGTAACGACGAAACCAAAGCTCCCAGCGCCTCCGATTAAGAATGATCAAAACGAATGGGCAAAAAGCGACAAAGAGAAAGCAAACGCCTTGCCGAATTAAGTAGAGAAATAAGAAAGCTTAAGTATAAGAAAGCTCCGGGATATGACTTAATTACGGCCGAAGTTCTCAAAATGCTTCCTCGCAAAGGGTTAATTAATCTTCTTTATATAATAAATGCCACTCTAAGGCTAGAGTACGTTCCCAGCCAATGGAAGGTTGCGGCAGTTATAATGATTCTCAAGCCAGGAAAACCATCACATGATAAGAAATCTTAGAAACTCATTTCGCTTCTGCCCGTAATATCTAAAGTCTTTGAAATTATAAAACTTGAGCGCCTGCAGCCAATAATAGAAGAAAAGCGCCTAATACCTGAACATCAGTTTGGATTTAGAAGCAAGCACTCGATAAGTGACCAAGTGTATAGGATCACTGACGTCATTGAGAAAACTCTTGAAGAAAAGAGGCGGTCTTCCTAGACGTGTCGCAAGCTTTTGATAAGGTGTGACACGAAGGCGTACATTTTAAATTAAAATTCTGCCTGAAACACTTTATACGCTTCTAAAAGCATATCTAGAGAATAGACTTTTTAGAGTAAGACATGGAAACGATTACTCGGATCTCAAAGATATAGTGACTGGGGTACCACAAGGAAGTGTCTTAGGTCCAATATTGTACAAATTATTTACACGTGATATACCTCAAACAGAAGACACTATCGTAGCCACGTTTGCTGACGACACTGCAATGCTAGCAGTGGGCCAAACGATAAATGATTCTACGACAAAATTAAAAAAAGCTCTGAATAATGAAATAATTGGACAAAAACATGGGGAATATCGCTCAACGAAGTAAAATCAGTCCATGTAGATTTTACGTATAAGAAAATTAATAGATTACCGGTATTTGTTAATATGAAGAGTTGAATAATAAACTCAGAGATATGTACTGGTTGCTCGGGAAACACTCTAAGCTCAGTATCGAAAACGAGCTAATTTTGTACAGGCAGGTGCTTAAGCCTTACGGTATACAACTCTGGGGTAGTACGCGAGATTCGAATTTAAATACCTTACAAAAAATTGAAAATAAACTTCTAAGATGGTTTGTAAGTGCACCTTGGTACATTAGAAACGAAGATCTCCACAGAGATCTCGGATTTCCCACGGTTCGCGATGAAATACAATATTTTGCACGAAATCATAGAAAATGGCTATTACAACACTGTAATAGTACTATAATCGAAATTATCGATGAGACGAATTTAGTACGCCACCTGCGAAGGACTAAGCCTTCCGATCTGGTGTACTAAACAAGAATCCGCTTTAAAATCGCGCAATAAGCAGGAACTATCAACGAATAGTTACCTGCAACACGTAAATTAAATTCGTTAAAAATAAATTACTAGATAAGTTTCAACTTAGTCGCAATCGAGAGGAGGAAGTGTTTTTAGTGCAGTAAGAATCTCACACTCCTATGAGCACGCGTTTTTCGGTCCTCATAGAGCCTTCTAAAGGTTTTACACCTACCCACGGGAAAAAAAATCTTTTTTTCTTTGATTCATGGTGAACAGCCGTGTTTTGGTGAAACTTATAAACGTGGCAACAAATAAAAACTGAAAAAACGATTATGTTTACTTTTACTCACTCTGTTTTATTAATTTCAAAGTTGACAATCTAAATATGAACTGTACAAAAACCATTAAAAATCACAAGAATCGGTTGTATTGAAAAAGTGCTTGGGCGCAATCGAAAGTTAATTTTTACACTCAATTTTCAGTCAAATTCTGGTTTTACATGAATTTAAAATGATTTCTGGCTATGCAATAAAATATAGGTATTTTTAAAAACGTTAAATATTTCCTTGCCAATGGAAAGCATGGCTTTAGCGTGTTATAAGTATTCTTTCGATAACACATAATAAGGGGCCACTGATAAGTATGTACTTATTACAAAATAAAATCCACGTACTTGTTCTTATGTTCGATCACACCCTAAACAAATCAAAAAATGATCTTTAGTTATTCAAACAATCTTCGAAAAACTAGCTATCCTACGTCAAATGTATATATCAACTGACAGCAAACTTTATTTCGTATAAATTCTGTTTTGATTAATATTACTTTCAGCTAACCTATGCGGATCGTTCTAAAATATATTCGGATAGTTCAGTATCCGATAAATGATTGAACGTGGGAAATCGTAAAAAAAGAACTCTACGAACATAGCCTACCAGATTCATGAAACTCATCACGAGTACCAACAAAACAACTATAAACTTCATTCGACATTCAAGTAAATATCACAAATCTATCAGTAGCTGGGGTATCTTCCCATTTTATCGTCAGCAAGATCTTGTTTTTGTAATGTGTGTAATTTTGTTCTGCTACGGATAGTTTTTACCAAAACAACACAGCTTATATCTTTGCAGCAAGAATTTTTAAGTATAACATATATAACTTATATTGGTTATTCAATATCTTTTGAACCTTAACTTTCTCAATATTTGAGTATATAATGCAAGACTACGACATTGGTCACGTTCAAAAGACATAAATGGTTTTGGGCAAATTAATTTTTACATATGTACATATGTGTCAAAATTATTAGCTAAGAATTACTCTTAATTTAATGACCTATCAGGAATCTCCCAGGGAATTTCAAATCTCACGGAATATTTTATTTCCTCGAAATTTTTCCCGCGATCTTGTATCTCCCACGGAATAAATTTCCGTTGAACAAGAAATAGTATGAAATGACAGCAACAAATTCCGGGGAAACTTTTGAGCATCATTCATTCATTCATTCAAATGTAAAATTTCTTTTTCAAAGACATTTCACTCACTGAAATTCATCAAACTTTATCATTCATTTCATTAAATAATGAAATAATTATTAGCAAAAAATATTTCGAACTTCAAAAC
Organism: Philhelius pedissequus; assembly: GCA_910595825.1. Classification (NCBI taxonomy): domain Eukaryota; kingdom Metazoa; phylum Arthropoda; class Insecta; order Diptera; family Syrphidae; genus Philhelius; species Philhelius pedissequus. The sequence goes on along the minus strand of OU343162.1, from coordinate 147,414,227 downwards.
CAAAAGAAAACTAATGTCCACCTCGAACAAAAACTTTACGAAAGACAAACATCTAAAAACCAAAGCGAACAAAACAGAAACATCAACAAAAATAAACCATAAAAATTAGAAACAATACAATTTGACCATAGATCAGAGATTGAGATTTACGACAATGAGATGAAAATCAAGATCAACTACAAAGAAGCTATGGACGTCACACCAACGATAATACACGCATACTGGTGCATTTTGATGCATTTCTGGTGCTGATTTTCATAAAAATACAAGAGTGTGACTGTGAATGACATTTACAACTAATAAACTTGTGGGATGAAAAACAAGAGTAGTTTTTTATATCGTCCCATATTTGTCCTGTCAATGCCGCAAGATTAAAAAATTTGCGCAAAAATGTTCGCCGTGACAACTTACAACACCACCGACGAATTATTCCACAAAAAAAATTAAAACAATTATTCCGCGTTCTTTAATATTGTTTTCCTTTAAACGAAGACGGATCGCTAATAAAATTCAATTTTTTTGAGTTGAAAGAAATTTGCAAAAACGTAGCAATCTTTTTTTTGGATTAGTATCTGAAACAATTCCAGGGCTTTTTCAAAATACGAAATGTTCATATTACCTTAAAACACAATTATTAATATTACATCAATTTATACATATTTTTCTCACACTTACAATTTATTATCCAATTGGACTTGCATCAAAACGTTTTGCAAGCAATCACAAAAATTGACATCACCGAAATGTCAAGTTTGTAGTGTGTGTGAAAATCCGTGTGAGCATCTGTGTAAATTCCTATTCAAAAAGAGATTCGAGAGAATTCAATTCTTTCAGAAAAAAAATTCAATTTCTTTGTCTATGGAATTTGTTTAAGGGAAAAAAATTGATACAAATCTTTCCCGAATCAATTTTTGTTGTTATAAGGAAATCGACATAAGTGTGTTGTTGACGTGTAATAGTCTGTATTTGTCTACTTCACATGTCAAAGTAGAATTGACATTTTCCACCATTTGCAAAAATTAAAACATCTTCCGATAGTTTGATGACTTTTGTGCCGAAGTTATAAAAAAAAATAAGAAGAAAGAAAAATTGTATTATTAAAACTATAAATATGTGCCACCCTGTACATGCCTTATAATGAAGTAAAAAAAAAACTATGTTAAGTAGGATTGTTCATTGAAAACCTGGGTTTCACACAAACATTTGAGAATTATTATAGGATCGTCATAAGGCTTGTTTAATACCACAACAAATATTAAGGTCAATTTATTTAAACCAAAATAAAAACAAACTCGTCATAATATAGATAACATTATGCAAATACAAACATTTCCTTAAAAAAAATATATTGCTAGAATAATGACTTCTTTTCTGTTTTAATAATTTGCGTAATTAAATATGCAATAAATTAATTTATTCATACAGTGATGCACAAAAGTATGTACTCGTAAAATGATTACGTTGCCAAAAGAGAAGAAAAAAAAAACAAATTAAACCATAATGATTTGTTTGATAGATCAGATAGATTTAAAAAAGAATCCACAAATTAATTTAAATGCAATTCATACAGATCGTGAAGAACCAGGGCCTAGTGGCTGGCTAACAGCTTTCAAGTCTAAAACATTCCAGTGTTAATCGACAAGGATAGAATGGACCTTTTTCTTATTGAACCCTAATACCACGATTCCACCGACCACTAAACCGAGATTTAAGTAGATTTAGCTAAATCTCCTACAAATCTTGAGGATTTACCATACAAATTTTAATCTTTTCCGATGAAGATTTAAAATAAATCTCATATAAATCTTCAATCGAACTACCCTATTTCCATATCGAAATAAACACATTCATCGGGAAAGTGAATTTTTCTCTTCGGTTAACACAGATGAAGCTGCCTGTCTCACATCTACATCATAAGAGAAAATGAAAAGATATATGCATTTTGAATAGTGCTGTTAAAATTAATCTACTTTTGGAACGGTGGAACCACTTTTTGAGATTAGTAAATCTACAAGAGATTAAAGTTCGGTGGAAACGTAGTATAAGGGCTATTTGTTACAAGGTATACTTTTGGAAGATTTAGTCATTCATCACAGAAGGCACTACTATGGTTTTTGAGCGGAATTCTGAAGTCTGGAATTCGATCCCCAGAGGTATGGCATCAGAGTCCACATAATAAAGGTAATATATTCCGGTTTTCATTTTCGTTCAAGTTCGTGCATGTGGCAAAACTCAGAAACACTCGTGACACATTTGACATGCGCATAGGCTTAGGCATGGGCCATAACTGATAGTTGCAATATCTGTTACTGCTACTTTTAAATAACAGTTATAGATTCCGGTTACTGAAATAACAATTATGGAACAAAAATTGTCAGTGAAATAATAATTTTAATAAACTTTTTTCCAATACCATTTTAAAATTAATTACTCATCACTTTTTCATCTACATTCCGCTGTTTGGTTTGATCAAAATACAAATTTAGAAACTTCAAATGTTCTTTTAATAACAGTTATTTTTTATCTACTGTTACCTCTTACTGAACACTTCTTACTGAAATATTGACCCATCTCTATTTGTATGTGAAAATGCCAAATCTCAGAGACATTTTGCCAAATATGACAACCTAATTTTTGAATTATGACAACCAAATTTTGTCAACATGCGCAATATATTACCTTATTATGTGTACTGTGGTCTGCCATGACGGTACAACGTAGGAAACATTACGCTATGGGCCACGAGCTCCCAAGTTATGCTAATACAAAATTCTTCTGAACCAGTCTACGTATTGATAAATGGTTCTAACTATAAAAACAAACTTTTTTAAAGTTATTTTTGCAATTAAATTTTTTTTAAAGTCATATTTTATGTTTTTTAATTGAGGGCCCGCCGGTTTAAATGCAGCCACCATTTTAATTAGTGGTCTGCTATTTCAGAAAAAAAAAATAATTAGTTTGTTTGTGTTTGATAGTTAGTTTATTGTTCAAAACGAGTAACTTCGAATGATAACCAATACACTCTAACATGGTTCAATAGTAGAAAAAAATTAATAAGTAATTTTAGTCACTAATTCTCTTCTAATCTAAATCTGAAATAATACACATACAGTTAATTTCATTTGAATTTAAAGCTTATTTTATTTCACCCGTGTATAAATTTCAAAACAAAATAATTAAAATAACCGGAAGTTTCAGTTATTGAGAATTATAAGACAAGAACCAGGATAAGTGTATTAAAATAAAAAAATAACTATAAAGCTGTGGTTTCTTGATTTATTGTTTTAAGCATTTTATATAAGAGAAACTTTATTCGTGATAATATAGAATTTGAGGGTACCTGAATTAGTTGGTCAAAGCGGCTATGACTACCCTTAAAATGTTTAGACATAGTGCAAGCGATTAGTAAACTGGGATAGGATTAGACAGGAGATTCCGATGTACATAGGTTTTAAATATTTGAATATCGTAATTGGAGGGATACAGGTTTGTTTTTTTTTGTAGTAAGAAGTGTAATAAATGTCAAACTTCAAGAGTGGGGGGAAATTTTGTAAATCTTGCAACCAAGCAAAAAATCGCCAATTGACCACTTTGTATGTAAAACGTCAATGCTGACTCTCCGACACAAAGACAAGAGTAGTGATGGGCATAATTAAATGATCACTCGAGAAAATGAGAAACAAAACACGCAACACAAATAACACTTTACTACAAAACAAATATTTTTATATATAAAATTCAAAATTTGTGTGAGTTTACGATATAGTCTCGAAAGGTATGCACATAAGCCTCTTGAGTGCTAAAAGCAATTTATTCTACAAGTCATAAGTAAGGTTTATAGAGCGGTCCGAACCCCTGTCGATAGATGGCGCTTGCATTTTATCATCGCGTGGAATTTTACATTCATATAAGAAATATAGGAATTTTTCAATTTTTGCATAAACATAAAAGGAGTAAATGAAATAATAATAAGAAAAATGGAAAAGAAAAGAAGATCATAAACGAAAAAATTCGCAATATTTGCAACATTGTCATTGATAAAATAAGCTCAGTTTCTTTAATCTCGAAATAAAATACTTCATTCATTCTTTCTTGGGCATAACAACGTACACCGGATAAGGCTAATATTCTATAAAATAAAATGAGAAAACACTCGAGACATACAGTTAGTAAATATTAAAAATTTTCCACTTCTCGATTATTTATGGTTTCCTTACTGGGTTTCTTTATTTATTTCTGTTTGTTTTTGGTTTCATACACAAAGATTTCATCCTAGTACGCAAATACTAATTTTTCACTCGTGTTTTCATTTCTTTCAATGTGCCCATCACTAAGCCAAGGAAATAGCACAAAAAATTGACACTTCGTGTTTTGACAGTTTTTACACCAGTTGCAGACAGAAATTCGTGTAGTAAGAATTCACAATTTTTTTCAACGTGGGGGAAGTTCTTCCCCTCTCCTTTTTGACAATCTTTGTAGTATTTTTATTTTAAGTTAACAAAAAGCATTTTGTGAAAATTTGTACAAATTGTTACTTATTAGAGCATTCCAAATTCGTGTTGCGCGGCTAAAGAAGTAATATCTCTATTTGAGAGTACGTTTGAAGTTGCGCTCAATGATAAACTGATGAGCATTCCTAGAAGCGCGAGTATTACTGTTGAATTGTTTTAAGGGAGGAATGCAACTGGCTATTTCGCAATAACGCAGTTTTTATTCTCCATTGGATAATGCTGTCAAGATCAAGATTTAATGATCTTATCGCACATTGACGTTGTAGTTCCATATCCGAAAGACATGGGTGTGAATCTGAAAACGAAAGCTAAAGGCACTTTCGTCAGCAAAACAATTTAGTGGAATAGAATTTCCAGATAAGAGATCATTAAAGAAATTGAGAAAAAGAGTAGGAGACAAAATGCAGCCTTGGGGCACACCAGTATTTATTCTGTGAAACTCAGACTTGAAACTGTTTAAAATGAATTGTATTGAGCAGTTCGAAAGGTAATTTCTAATCCACCCAAGAACAGATTCATCGATACCAAACTCACGCATTTTCGATAAGAGAGCTTGAAGCTAAACTCTATCAAATGCCTTTGAAATATCAAGCGCAATAATCTTACATTCTCCAAAACAATGAAAGGATTTGTTTCACTGTTCGTTGAGATATCCATCAGATAACCAGTGGAACTATTGGTGGGAAAGCCGTAACGCCAGTCATTAAGAAGACTTCGGTCTTCTAGATATTTCTTAAGCTGATAAATAATCAGCGTTTCCATATAGGACTTTTTCACTCCATAGAGGGTTAAGAAGATTTGTCTTTTTTACGGACAGGCTGGACAAATGCTGTTTTCCACTCGGAAAGAGGCCAGTAGAGTATAGGATAGAGGAATAACACACCTCTTCAGAACAATAGTGGTTATTCTATATGAACCAGCAGATTTGTGTATGTCGAGATCTTTAAGAACTTTAACATATGTTGATTTCAAGTTAGCAAAGCAGCTTTCGCAAAATGGTTAAAACGTTGAATTACAAAATTTGGTTTGGTATAACCTTTAAATACTATTTAAGTGCTCGACGTATCAACAAAAAATTCCCAAAAAAAAATGTTTTTATATATGAAATTTTGTAATCCGATCCGTCAAGTTTATTTCGATTTTTATCAAAAAAACATTTAGGTAAATATTTTCAATACAAATCTTTTTTATTAATTAATTCTCACATATTTAAATGAAGTGCTCCATTTTCAAAGATCTGAGTCACACTGTTGGCATGTCCCGACTCACGTCTTTCTTTTTAAACGGGATTACAATTACAACAACCTATCTAGTTTCTGGTTTGAACGTACACTATACACGTACAGCCCTACTCGTATAATTAAAAATCGCTTAGTCCACCCCTAGTCCATTGACTAACAAAATCATGGAATAAGACTAAGATTTAATATTAATAAGAAATCGAAAAAAATCTACTACAATAAGTATCAACTCCCTCTAAGTTTCGTCCTTAAATGTCAACTCTTAGTCCATCGCTAGACCACCATCTTCGATGGTCTAGCGAAGGACTAAGTTGGTTAACGTCAAAAAGCAGAAATTGCGTTTTATTAATAGCATTTCGTACTTAGTCCGCGGAATAAGTCCTAAGCCTTCCCTAGTCCAAGTTTATTAATTTGGGTGGTATAGTTTAAAAATTAACGTCAACAAAAATATCTTCAAATCGTTTACCGGGGAGATTCTTGTTAACTCCGTTTATTTCCTGCTCTTCGCACCCAGAAACTAAAAGTCCCTGGAAACTCAGTTGCCCTGCGTTGGAAGGGGTATTTGTTCAAAGCGGAAAATTTACTTGCACTTTTGGGGGATTCTGCTTAAAAACACATTAAGTAAGATAGTGAATTGCTTAAAAAAATATGCTGTTCTGACAATATCAACATTAGAAAAATTGTCCACCCGTTTTCGAAAAAAAAAAAAAATTCAAAAATCCAAAAATTATTTTTCAAACATTTTGGTATGTAGGATTTTATATAGAATCCGAAGGACCTCGTGTAGACTACTCCTACGATAGTGCACTGAATTTTGTTTATGAAAATCGCTGAAGCAGTTTTCGAGAAAGGTTTTTTTGCTCCAAGAAAATGTATGGCATTTATCGGTATTTTTGGGGCTTTTTGTTGAAACGGATGCTTTCAATAAGGGGGTTCTGACTACTTTTAAAATAATCAAGTAACAAAGTAACAGAGATACTGATGCGCATTGGTTTGAATTTCTGAATACCAAAATGGGAGGGGAAAATAGAGTCGGTTTAAGTATTCAAAATTCGCGTTGTACGGCTAAAGAATCTCTGTAACAATGCGTCCGAAGTTGGACTCAAGGTTGAATAGTATAAGAGGAGAAATGCAACTGGCTATTTCCATAGAATATTGTTTATAAAAATTGCTATAAAATAATTTAAGACATGAAATATTTCGACGGTGATCGAGAGATGTAAATGTTTCCATTATGGTTATATCGCCGATCATGGCTTATGGCTATAACAGATGTGCAGCATGTCTGCACGCATCGCTGCATACAATGCTGCGCCCGAAACACATCTGCATACTCTTTGACATTTATGATGCACAGTCTTGCCAAAATTATATCCGAAAATCGAATCCATATTTATCCGGATAGCTTTCTGTTGTTGCGAACCCGTCTAAAAACACAGTTGCAGACAAAACAGCTGCAAACAAAAAATAAATCTTAACCTATTCGAAAAACTTTGGTATAGTCTTGCATCCATGAGAAATGTCATAACATATGCACGAAAATATACAGATTTAATCAATCCGCTTTTGGGTTTTCGCGAACTTAGATAAATGCTAAGCTATCTTAAATAAGCTATCGTACCGACTTCTGAGCGCGCTTAATGAGAATAGTAATTGTGTGGTAAACAAATTTAAATTCACTGAAAATGGATGTTAATAAAATAACAAGAGAAAAACAAATTCGTAGGCTCCTTTTGTCCCTCGTGAAAATTCCTATAATAAGAACTTATCGTACAAGAATTTATTTTCCTTAGCCAATTCAATGTTTTTAAAATCATAAAACAAAAAAATTATTTTTTTAAGTCAATCACACATGTTCTGCATTTCGAGTGAAAATGAATTCAAAACGAATTTCAATTTCACTTAAAATGAAATAATGTGTTCTGCATATCGAGTGGATTCAACTCCTTCCAATTGACTTCGAATTCATTTTCGAATTGTCAAAATCACCTGTTACAGACAATTTGTATAAAAACGGTTCATATTCGGCATGTATTTAGAACATGAATTTTTATATTCAGAACCCTTAAATTCCACATTCGGAATGAGCTACGAGTATTTACAAACTTTATTTTATGTGGAATACAAAACATTTTTATGTGGAATACAGAACATCTAAATTCACTTTCGTTCCTCAAATTCACAAAGTGAAATACAGCACATGTGCGAATATGAGTAATGCCAAATGCAATTTATTTATGATTTTTTTCTTTGCTGTTGTGGCTGCAATGAATCTTGGCAAATAGACATCGTGCATGCAGCCCTTTGAATTTATCAATCCTCAAAAGAACCTGTGTAATTTATTTTCGCTGCATGCGAAAAAGCTGCACATCTGTTTATGGTATTAGAACACCTATCAAAAATATTAAAATGAGTTTTGGGAGCTCAGCACAAATGTGAGAGTTATAGTCCAGCTTTGGACGAATGAAGGCCTTATAAATTAGAGCATCTTCGAAGAAAACCCAGCACTTTGAAGTTAAAAAAAAAAAAACGGTTTAACTAAAGATGTTTGACTGATCTTGATTTCGATTTTTTTTAATGCAAAACTTGCTCTATACCTAGTACCTCTACCTACATTATGTCTGTATGTATATTCATATCGAAAATAATAGGATTGTGCAGAAATGGTTTATACAAATGACATGTTAAACTAAATTTTAATAAACTTTATTTTAACACATTACTACAAACACCATTTCAGAACTGAGGAAATAATTTATGTTTAACTGCTTTTTCAAACTATGTATGTATGTATGCAATGTACATATACAGTGGCGACAAAATAAATAGCACAGCTTTGTTAAGAAATTTTAAAAAGCTTAAATCATAAGTTCATTTCCAATGCCAATACTATAAAAACTTTTTTGTTGTGGCTTTTGAGAATAAAATAACGGGATATTACTTTTTTTAGTTTTTTTTAATAAATAAAGTCAAATGTTAGTCAGAAGGTAAGCAAGGTGTATTCAAGTGAAGACAATTTAAATAGCACATATTGTTTTCGTTGTAAACATAATGCATTTTTGGTAAATATTTTAAACATTTTAAAGGTAAGTGGGAAAGCTTTGAGTTTTTTATTAGTTTTTTTTTAATAGAATTGTTAAAATTTTAATTGTTAATATGTAGTATGGGTCGTGCATGCGGCCAAGCATTCCACAGAAGCATTTATGGTACGAGTTCTCAATTTTAAAAATGAAGGTTTCCGAAGTTCTTCAATAAATCGAAGTGTTCAAAACAAAATACGCAAGAACCGAACTGATGTTTTCCATCGCCCGCATGACCAAACCAGATCCGTTCATGGCTGCTCTAAAAATTAAACAAGCAATAGAGAAAGATCTTGGGGTGAACGTGTCTGTTAGGACTATTAAAAACCGCCTCCGTGGAAAAAATTGTTTGGAAGAATTGCCAGAACAAAACCACATTGGTCAAAACACAATTTGCCACGTCGTCGGATGGCAAAAAATATTTATGTGCGACGGGGAAAAAATTAGGAATATTATCCAAAGTATACCATCAAAAGTGTTAAGCATTGCGTATGTAGCATTCTTGTTTGGGGATTTTTTTCCTGGTATAGCGTGGGTTCACTTCATAGTATAGAAGGTATTATGGATCAGATAAAATACAAAGCAATCCTGAAGAATACAATGCTACCGTATGCTGATGAAGATATGCCCTTGAAGTGGAAATTTAAGCAGGCCAACGATCCAAAGCATACAGCTTGGTCTGTCAATGGTTATTCAACGAAAAAATCGCGGTAATGAAGTGGCCAGCTCAATCCCCAGATCTTAATTATATTGAAAACTTGTGGAATGATGTGGATAAAGCAATTAATACATTCGCTAGTTCAAATTTGGACAAACTTTGGTAGCTTAGCTAGCCTGGTACTCGGTACCTGTTGTACGATTTGAGAGTCTTGTTTTAACTATTAAACGTTGTGTGTCGCTGTGATTAAAAATAAAGGTTATCTCACTAACACATTATTTTCTTTGTATCAAAAATTTGTCGCGTTCGTTTTTTTCTAGCAAAAAACGCCCATTTTGTATAGCCTACACCATAAAGTAGGAATTTACATTAAATTTAGCACTACCATACCAAAAGTATTTGTTTAAACAAATTTTATATAAAAAAATTTGTTAAACAAATACTTTTGGTACGGTATTTCTAGATTTAATGAAAATTCCTACTTTCTGGTATAGGCTATACTAAAAGGGCGTTTTTTGCTAGAAAAAAACGAACGCGACAAATTTTTTTTTCGCCATTGGTTTACGACAAATTTACGACAGCTAATGGCTTACCCATTTTTATTTTTTGGCTTCATATACACCGTTTTTGCGGGGTAAAAAAAAAAACGAACGCGACAATTTTTTTTTGTTTCGCCATTGGTTTACGACAAATTTAAGACAATTAATGGCATATCCATTTTTATTTTTTGACTTCATATACACCGTTTTTGCGGGGTGGTAATGCTAACTTGACTGTCAAGTTAGCATTACCAGGGGTTATTTAAAAAAAAACAAGCGCGACAATTTTTTTTCTTTCACGACAAATTTACAACAATTAATCCAATAAGAATTTCTTTAAAATTTTTAAGTGGTAGTGCTAACTTGACACACATCAACATATCGTTGTTCTTACTAATTCATAAGTCAAACAGTTCTTTAAAGTGTAATAAAGTACTAAACACTTTGGTTGCAGGAATCATAGGATACATGTGCTATTTTTTTTTGTCGCAACTGTACATAGGTACATATACCTTTTACCTTTACAAAAATTATTACATCCAGAAACTAAACACCCAGGTCTACATAACACAAAAATTCCCATTTATATGAACAAGTAGGTACTTGTCTTATACATATCTACACACGCATACATACATAATGAAAAAAAAAATAGAAATGTAACTAAAACATTAAACATTATTTTCTTTTTAATTCCTACTCCACGCAAAATAATAATAATAAAAACAAAACAAAATAAAGACCACAGAGACGAACATAATCGTCATCATCATTATCAAGCTTCTAAACGAGATTGCGGAAGTCGATAATAAAAGTTGAGAACGACTTCACTTACACAGACAGAAAAAATAAAAAAAAAACTATGCCGGTTCTTGTTGTTATGAAAGGGTAAAAAAATGTTAGCAATTTTTTTTTTTAGTTTGTATTGTTTTTTTTTTGAGAATTTATAATTTAGCCTGGTTTATGCAAACAGAAAGAAAAGAGTTTAAATTGTTTACATCATAAGAGAGAAACCTTAATAATAATCTATGAAACAATTACAAAGCCTTTAAACGATTCTTTGTTTTTTTTTAAAGCCTAGTACGCTGCTGATGCGAGACGAAACTTTTCGGTGGTCTCCAATAGGAGAGCGAAATACTAACGAAAATCACAGCGGAAAAATATTTGCGGAGAGTTGTGGTTGACAAGTTGTAAAAACGGAGTTTTGTCACCAAATTACTTTTAGATGTAATTTTTTTGTCACCAAATTACTTTTAGATGTAATTCTTATAAAATAATTCTTTGATATAAAAATGTTTCTAGTTACACAAAGAGGATTTAAAATAAAACTCAGAACCGTTTAAATGATCCAAATTAAGCAATTACTTTTGAATTTATAAACTGGTTTATCTGCCGATTTGATAAAATTTCTATCAATTTTAAGAAAATCAATGAAGTTGGGAGGTAAACCACTCTAAAATTCGAAAACTACGTGCTTCATTGAGGTGGGGTAAACGGTTCTAATTTATGGTTTCTTACTAATTCCGGATACCATTTTCAAGTCCAAGATTTATTTAAAAAAAAATATATGTAAAGGAAATTTGGTGACAAAACTACTTTTGGTTTTGTTAATGCTTCCTTTGAAAGTATGAAGTTTTGATTATAAAAAGATATCACTCGCCTTTATTGGACAACCCGTCAAATCCAATTGACAAGTGACCAGCTTGCAAGCAGCTTGATTTGCTATCAAATCCACGAGCAGGGCATCTGCCATACGATGGTTCAATTACATTAAAAAACTTCGTCCAGAAAAGAAAAAGAAGGTAGCGATGGCAATGCGAGGTAAGTGATTTGTCATCATCTTCTTTCTATCAACACAACAAGGACTAGCGAGGTCATCACCAGAAATTGTAGACTAAATAACAATGTCCATCGCGTGCCGATTTTCACGAAGTAAACATTAAACAGATGGTCTGAACTTGAGAAATAAGTTTTGGGGTATGGTATAAAATCGTCAATCAATGAGATCGGAAACAGGCTTCCCAAATAGGGGTGGGTATAGTTTAAGATGGCCTTTTTGCAACCAAACATTATTGTGGTAACGATGATTTCCTTAATTTTCGTTGGTGCAGCGGAAGGCCGCTTACCTTTGGCTTCCGGCCTGGATACATCTTGTCCCGACAAGGTCGGAAATTCATATTCGTACTGCCAGTAGCGGGCGGTCGATTTGATTTTTTCTTTGTGGCAATTGAGTTAATTTATGTGTTGAAAGTATGTAGTTAAAAATGGTGAGTGTTTTTTTTATATTTATATGGTGTCAAAGGTCGCATAGAATTTAAAAGTAGGATTAACAAATGTATTTTAAAAATCATGACATGGACAGTTAATTGCAGAACAAACTACTGAATCTTGATTATAATATTTTTATTTAGTAGTCACTTAAAATAAATTAATTTTAAAAGGACATAGGTTATTTTTAATCTAAGCACTAGCACTAGGTATGAGAAAAGTCGATACTTGGTTATAATAAGCACTCCAAATAAAGATCAGCTATATCTTGTTCGCCGATAAGATATGTGAAGGGTGTGCTTCTTTCCAACTTCCCATTTCCATTTTGCAGATTTAGTTTAGTCGATTTTGAAATTGGTTTTGATACAAAAATTAGAATTGAACTTATTTCGAATAATTTAATACAAAAATTGCAGAGAAAATCCAAAGAAAAATCAAATAAACAATACAAGAGCTTGCATTTTTTTTTTTATAAAAAAAATGAAATGTCAAAATTTCGCAAGCAATTAATATGCAGGTCAATTAAATTGAGAACGAAAAGAGTGGAGAATTGTACTAAGAAATCTAGTACAGCTATCCACTAAAATTACACATTTCGTCGTTCAGCAGCGTACTGGAAAACGAAAAGTAGAGTGAAATTTTTCGTTCATGATTTCGTCGTGTCATTTTTGTATGGGATTTTTCGTTTCGCATCAGCAGCGTACTAGACTTAATAATACAGAGAAAACTTAACATAAATGCAATTAACTTGAATGCAAAATATTTGTTTTCATTTACCCTAATAATGTAGGTTTTTTTCTCATATCTAAGTAATTTTAATAATTTAACTTTGTTTTCTTGAAAATATTAATTTAGTTAAAAATTGTGTGACCAACTTTAAAAAAAAAAATAAAATAAAATAACAAGCAGAGACTCCTTCCGATATGATGATATAGTCTCTATCCCATTTTTTTACTACGCATACCGATGAAGTATAGGAAGCTGTACAATTACTTTCAACAAAATATATATAATCTACATACCAGTGTATCCCTTATACCAACCTACGTTAGTCAAAAGCTTAAATCAGACATGCAAATTTGTTGTCAGAAAATGTCTACAAAGTATTCATGCAAACACATTGAATTATTTTAAAAGGAAAAAGAAAAAAAAATCAACAATGAAGTTTTATGGTCCGTTTTCTTTAGATATTATGTGCGGCTTTTATGGAATTTTTGTACATGATAAATCTCGCCAAAAATGCTTTGAAATTTCGCATAAAAAGTGGATTCGGTCTAGTGCCCATGATTATTTTTTTTAAGGGACAAATTTATTTATTTTATTTTTAATTTGCATATCCACTTGAGTGTTAATAACTAAGCTAGTAACAGTAATTTCTCTTGGTTTAAATTTTGTTTTATTTTTAGAGGTTTGATGATAACAATATAAAAAAATGGTGATGTCAAAAATATTTCATTGTAATGAATAACCTTCTCTGTTGAGAGTGAGAGAGAGAGAGAGAGACAGTAACAATGTTATAAAACTGAGAATAGGTTCCTATTCAAAACTTTCGTTGATGATTAATTAAATCCTTTCCTGCAATTTCTAACAAACAGAAAACCCTTGTGGACCGATTCGGCGATTCAAAGGATTTTAATTCCACTTGCGTCCTCTGTCGCACTCAAGTACGAGTATATTATCTTCGTTCCTCCGATTAGAGTAATTGCATTCCACACTCCGCTCAAAACTGACAATTGGCAGCAATTTCTGCCAATTCCTGTTTCAGACATACACATTTGAGAGAGTAAAATAATTTGCATTCCTCCTGATAATTTCTGCCTAAAAAATCTTTGTAATTGTGTAATTGTGTGAAGAAATTTAACAAATGTCAGGTTGACATTTGTCATAAGAGAAAAAAAAGGCTGGGTTCGATATCCCGCTATTTATAAACCCGATTCTTAAAAATCTCGTTTTTTTATAATCCCGCTCTTTTTAACAACCGTCTCTTATAATCCCGTTTTTTATAATCCCGTTCATTATTATTCCGCTTTTAGAATCAACACCCGGTGCAAAAAGGACGGCACTCGGCCCAATATAGAATTTAGGGTGGGGTCGAGTTTGGGTGTATGTAAAGTTTTTTTTATTTAACATTTATCAAAATACAAAACCAACTTGGCGGGATTAAACGGGAAAAGTCGGGATTTTAAACAGCGATATTATAACAGATCAGGATTTTGAATAAGTGGGATTTTAAGACTCGGAATTTTAAAAAAGCGGTATTTTAGAAGGCGGGATTTGTACACTTTTTTCTGGATTTTTGAAAAAAAAAAACGGGATTTTAAAAAGCGGGATTCCGATACACTCTCTTACAAACTTAATCCTTCGTTAGACCATCGAAGATGGTGGTTCAATGAAGGGCTAAGAATTAAGAACAAAATTTAAAGGGGCATAGAATAAATGGAGATACGAGTTGATACTTATTGTAGTAGATTTTGTTCGTGGATTTTGAATTGAAAATCTTAGTCTGCAGACTAACTTTTATTATATGATTTAGTAAAGTCAGGGACTAGCGGTGGACTAAGCATTTTTTTATTAATAGGGCTGTTGTGCTCTAAGCTGTTATTAATTTTGACATTTTGTTATGTTTAATTCCTTACATTTTCTTCTGTTCATATGTATATGTAATCTTTTGTTTTTAGTAAGATTATTTATTTCATCGACTATACACGCACACTATTTTTTTGAAATTCATTACAACAACAAACAAATCAATCTGAAATTCAATCAATTTACTTCGGAATCACTTTATTATTTGTAAAAAAAAAACCTTCTTCCGCCATTTTAATTGTATATGAGTATTTTTTTTTCTTTATATTTATTTCACTCTTAATCCACATGACATTGGCCAGCTCTCAAAAAAATTCCTTGTTGTTTGGCAACTGGCCAATAAGAAACCAGAAACTTGACAGGCTTTCAAGTCGACTACTATACTTTGCGATTGACAATTCAGAACTGTTTGGAGCGCGTGTAAACCCTTCTGAGAATGTCCTATTGACATCCAGAGCGGCAGTTCTTATCCTGAAAAGAAGAGAAAACGATTCTAGATCTCAATTCAGAATCGAAATCAGAATTGCTCGCACATTCAAGCACAACTAGTTTTCAAAGTTGTCGAACGTTGTTTAACGTAAACATCAATTTCAACTTTAATTTTAAATTGCAAATATTTTGCAAAAGTTAAGTAATATAAGAATTAAAAAATTGAATCAATTTGAATAAAAAAATACGATAACCAAAGTTTAAAAAAATAAAAATGTCAAAAACTTCAGAATCAAATTGGATTTGTTTGTTTGCCTTATTGGTGTTCTGGATCGAAGAGTTCTTGCGAAATGCCAATCGAAAAGGCCATACGTCCATTGAACGAAGCCATTTGGTCTGTTCAGCAATTATCTGCGAGCCGATTCGGAGTTCTGAACACTAAGTGAAAAAAGAAACACAACATCTATTTTTTCTTGACAATTCAGAATATGATCTTAATTAAAATAAGAAAAATGCATAATAATTCCAACGAAATGGTTCTTTGTCAATTAGATTATGGGCCCACTTATCGTTAAATGCAGCACTGTACATACATAAATACGATGTGAACTGATTTCTGCTGTATGTACGAATATGTACATACATACATTATGCAGTATATTACACACATTATACATATATAGTATATTACAAACCTAACAAGCATCGAAATCGAGAAGAATGGCGAAATCGAAAGTGAGTGAATATGTAGGTAGTTTGTTGATGATACATTCAATATACAATAATTTATTTATCTTCACACATAGGGTATACTCGTATGTATATTTGTTTTGTACTGATAATCCCTGGATATTAAAAAAAAAACTATAGAGCTCCACATTTATGTAAATGGTTTAATAAATTATTTAAATCACGTAATTTCCAAAAGTTCGACCATCAATGATAACAGTCGATTTCAAAAATGTATTAAAACCTTCTATAGAGAAAATTGTGATATTTGATAAACTAGATTTAAAGAAGTATTTTTTTTAAATATGTACAAACTTATGTATGTACAGTGCCGGTAAAAAAAAAGAGCACCACTGGTACAAGTTTCATTTTAATTTCTTTAAATGAGTGATGGAAAAATATTTACAGCCTCTACTATTATTATGTTATTGCTTGAACTATCACATCTCTCTATTGTATATCTCTGGCATTAAAATTGTAACGGTTCTTTTCTTGCGAGGCCATAATGACGAAAATCCCACTTTTTGTGCGGTAAAAATAATAGCACTGATCGCAGTTTTCGTTACAAAAAAATATTTTTTCTTGTCCATATTTCAAGGTAAGGTTGTCAAGTATTAGAATTTGCTTATATTTAATTGGTATCTTCATTTAAAACACAAAATTTACAGTTTTTCAAAGAATATGGGTCGTTTAAAGCATTGTACCAAAGAAAAACGGGAAATTATTTAAAAAAAATGATCTCGGAAGGTAAAACGTATGGAGAAGTTCGACGGTTTGTTGGCTGTTCCAACAAAATGATTCGAAATGCAATAACATACACACTTAAAACCGAATCTCGTGGACGAGAACCTGTTATGACGACAACTCTCATCAGGCGCCTAGTCCGAGAAAGCCATAAAAATCCCTTGAAGCCTACAACTGAGCTTAAAAAAGAGCTGAATATTACAGCTTGGGTGGGAACCGTTCGCCACAAATTGAAGGAACATAATTTAACTGCTTGTAGTATAAGAAAAGACCCTCATTTAACTACACAACATGCTAAAAAGCGTTTAATATTTGCAAGACATCATTTGAATTTGCCAGTAGATAAATGGTGCAACGTTCTATGGACAGATGAAAGTAAAATCGTATTGTTTGGCAGTAAAGGATCTCGTTCCTACGTGAGAAGACCTCCGAAACCGAAATATAATCCCAAATAAAGTATTTAAGCACGGAGGTTCAAGCATAATGGTGTGGGCTTGTTTTTCCTACTATGGAGTTGGGCCCATATATTGGATTAATCCCATAATGGGTTTAGATTAGTATACTCGAAAACGTTATTGGCCCTTATGTAGAGGAAGAGATGCCCCTTTTGTGGGTCTTCCATCAGGACAATGACCCCAAGCACACCAGTAAGAAGGAAAAAATGATTTGGAGATTATTCAATTAATTTTATGGAGTGGCCAGCGCAATCACCTGACCTAAATCCGATTGAGAATCTGTGGGCTGATGTGAAAAAAGCAGTCTCTGAAACCAAACCGACTAGTAACACAGAACTCTTGGCTGCAGTAAAGGTCTCCTGGGAGAATATTTCGGTAAAAAGGTGCTAACATTTGGTTAATTCAATGACCAGACGTTGTGAAGCAGTAATAGCCAAGAAAGGCTATTCAACGAAATATTAATTTTGCTGGACTACACCTAAAGAATAAAATCATAGAAAAAGATTTTTTATTTTTATGATGTTTTAGTTTTGATTTGTGTGATGAGCAAATGGTGCTATTTTTTTTACCGCTTATTTATTTGAGTTTTTCGAAAAAAAAAATTTTTTTTAATAAGTTGATAAATAAAAGTTGGAATTCTGTTTTAAATGTGAATATTTGGGCTTAATATAAGATTTTCGCATATTCAAAATGTCCCTCAAAATATTGACTTAAACTCCATTTTTAATTGAAATCTGGTTCTCGTAATGGTGCTATTTTTTTTACCGCAGCTGTATATAAACGGTGATTTTTTAAGAGCTTGGTTTTTGAAAATTCAAAAACACAGAAACTTGTAAAAAGTGAATGAAATTTTTATTTGGATCGATAAATCAAATCTGCCATTTACTTTTTAAAAATAATTTCACTTAAATGTTTCCCGCGGTTACGCTTCAGGTGGTCCATTCTGAAGGTCCAATTTTGGCAAACTTTTTCACACATTTCGGCCGGAATCTCAACAATGACGCGTTCAATGTTGGCTTCCAAGGCAGCAATCGTGTTTGGCTTGTCCCCATAGACAATAGACTTAACATAGTCCCACAAAAAATAGTCTAACGGGGTCAAATCACATGATCTTGGTGGCCAATTGACTGCGCCAAAACGTGAGATCAACTGCTCACCAAATTCGCCTCTCAATTGATGCATGGTGTCGCGTGCAGTGTGGCATGTGGCACCGTCCTGTTGGAACCACATGTCGACCGAGTTCAATTCTTGCATTTTCGGCAAAAAAAAATCTGTTATCATCGAACGGTACCTTTCTCCATTGACCGTAACCCTGCGGCCTTCATCGTCCTTGAAGAAGTACGGCCCAATGATGCCGCCTGCCCATAAACCGCACCAAACAGTGCATTTTTCGGGATGCATTGGTAGCTGCTGAATTGCCTCTGGCTGCTCTTCACTCCAAATACGGCAATTCTGCTTATTCACGTATCCATTTAGCCAAAAATGAGTCTCGTCGCTGAAACGGACGTAGCTTGCGAAACACAATTTTCACAGAGCACGAATTTTGATAATAAATTTCAATAATTTGCAAACGTTGTTCAGACGTAAGTCTATTCATGATGAAATGGCAAACAATACTGAATCGAAATGTTAAATGTTCGTGGAATTTGTCATGTGTGATCTGTCAAAAATATAAACGTCAAAAACCAAGTAGCAAAAAAATCACCCGTTATTTCGTACAAAGGTACACACTTATTTATATGACATGAACATTTTTTTTGTTTGGTTATTACAACCTAGCCACTACTATTATTCATATTTAGTTAGTATGGTGTATGAATGAATGATTCATGCATCATAATTATGTGGAAAATCAGTTTTCAATCAAAATCAATTCCATTGGGGATTGTCGAATGGGTCCAGATGAAAATGAAAAGAAAAAAAATACTCACGTATCCGACGAACTCCATTTTTCGATTGGTAAATGGGGATTGCCTGTAGAATTATACAATTAATTATTCCATTTCCATTATAGGCTGGCTGATGTCGGAAATGGGAGAATTTGTTGCATCCCGTAGCAGCAATATGGATTGCGTGTGGTTGTGGCCTGGCCAAGTGATATTTTATTGTTTGGTAAATATTTAAGCGGAAATTCTTGGGGTTTGTGTCCAGCTGGTGAGCGTTTTATGTTTTTTTTTTTTTTTAATTTAAATGGAAGAGTAAATTAAGGTAGCTTTACATTTATTTGGGGTAATAAATATCAATTGGTATAAAGAGGATTTATGTGGACATAAAAGGAAGGCATTATCAAGGTGATTTTGCCTTACAAGGAATTAGATTTATAGAAAAACGATTAAAAGCGTTTAAAAACCATACATACTTTAGTTGGTTTAATTCCGCAACCTTTTGAATAACCAGCAACTAGTGACACACAACTCTAATCCATTCAAATATGCGTCTTATTTGCCAGGATAAGAAACCTATAATTTTTATAATTTTGTTTACGGCTCCGAATGGCTAAGTTAAGAAGCACAAAGTTCTACTCCTCGAAATGGGCAAAAGTCTTGAAAAAAAAATATTTGTTTTAGGTGGCACAGAACTTTAGATCCTTAGCGGGGCAGTCCAAAGCAACTACTTTTGACGGCCGGATAACTAGGTTCCGCCTGTGTGATTAACATATTGCATAATTTGATATTTCCTCTTTATAAAAAAAAAACTAACTTCCCAGCGAAATTCGTTTCGCTCAAATTGGTTAATGCAATGAAAATAAATTCCAAGCATTTGAATGTTCATGTAATTCTGTCAATTTAAATTGTTTATTCAAAAGTTCTTTAAAATACCTCTGAAGATTAAGTGGAAAATCGTGTTTTAGAGTATAGACACACTATATCACACGTACTTGCTTTTATGTTCGATCACATCGTATGTCCAAGATTCTTAGTAGAAATGTTTAATTTTTGTTTTTTTAAAAATATTGGTATGAAAACTTTAAGTGTTTAACATTATTAATTCAAAGACAAAATTTCAAAAAAATCGTCTACCCGTTTCGAAATATTGAGTTTTCAAAATCCAATTTTTTAAATCAAATAAATTATTTTTTGAAAATGTTGGTATGAAGTATTATTTAGATTTCGAAGGAGAACCTTCTTTATAAACATTTTGATCGAAATCCATCCAGTCGTTTATGAGAAAGTCGAAAATAAAGCAATTGTTGTATGGCAGGTAGGTACCGTAAATAACAAAATATGTAAAAAAAAAAATATACATGGACCAAAATGTAGGCTATAGCTATCTACTAAGATGGTAGAAAAATTTGTATGGGAAATACCTTTCTTTTTGGGGCTAAAAAAAACGATCCAAAAATCTATTTGAGACAATCACTTAAAAATGCTTAGGTACAAAGTTTGAGAAGAAAATCGCTTCAGCTGTTTAGGCTGTATATCGACCTAGAGACAAACTTAATAACAGGACCCACTTTTTTCGTGTCCTCTTTCATCGTTATGTCAAGTTTGATTAAAATCTCGAGTTTAATTTTTACTTTGCTAATTCAAAACTTGTCCTATCACCAAAATATATCGCAAGTAAAAAATTAAAACCAAAAGTGAAAATTTTTCTTTCGCCATTGTTTTACGACAAATTTACGACAATTTACATAATTCCTATTTATTTGTTTACTTCATATAAACCATTTTTGAGTGGTGGTAATGCTAACAAATAGAACAAGTGAACCAAATGAAATATGTCGGTGTTGTATTAGATGAACAACGAAACCTTAACGAACACATTAATTATATTTGTAAAAAAAAAATGACTTAAACAAATTAGTGTATTAAGAAAACACTTGATACTCCTTGAATATATCAAGAAATATGGCTGTAAACCTATGTAATGTTTTAATTAAAGCTTATTTTGAGTATTGTGTCAGTTTATTGTATATGTGTCCACAAAGTCATAAAAAACTAATTCAAAAAAATAAAATATGTGATGAGAATAATTCAATGTAATAGATGTACACCAATTCAAGGTATGTTAAATTCTCTGAAATGGCTTAATGTAAAGCAGACTTCTTATTTTATCTATGACATTTGTAAACACAATAAAAAAACAACGGCGCAAAATTTTAAACAGCCTGATATTAAGTTATTAGTATGATACTATATTTAACAATTTGCTAATATTAAAGCACTTTACTAAAATATTCCCAATTTTATACCATAGCATACTAAACCTAATTTCTGGATAAACTGAACAAACAACCATTTCAAATCGATTTTTTTGTTTGTTTGTTGTAAGGAACTTGCAAAAAATAGTTTGCGTGTAAAGTGTTTGAAATCTTGCTGAAAACGCAAGATTTGTTCTGACAGATTTTGTTTAGAAATAATTCGATTGCGTTCAGAAAAAAATCGAATGTTTGGTTGTTTGGAATTCGACATAAAAAAAATAACTTTTTGACGTTTGTAAATGTCAAAGTGGCACATGGTTTTAGTACGCTACTAAAAAGATAAAGTAGCTATTTGGTGAAAGGAACTTTTTTTAAGAACCCCTGATGAAGTAAGGAAATCTTACGAAACATTGGGTAAAGAGTGGAATAAAGTCTTTTTATTCGCATTCAAAAAACAAATAGACCAAAAAAGCCTAATATATCATCTTAAATATAAGATTAAATAATTGGTTAAATACATACAACGATTTTAACTTTAATAAAATGTTAAGAAAATAGTACGATACTTAACTCGTTTAAAATTAGCAAAATCCTCTTTTTAACCTAGTATCATACTAAAAATGATTTAACATTTTATTAAATCGACTAAAATTGTGAGCCAATATGTTTGCTGGCTATTCATGTGCAAATATTATACTTTTAAGTGAAGTTGTTGAATATATTACATAAAGTTTAAATTTTTCGAAACTTACGGCGTTAAATGTTAGAAATATTTTCAATTTCTTTTTTCCGATGTTTCGAAGAAGTTTCAAACTTCGTGGTCTCGGGATGAGACTGAAACTTCTTCGAAACGTCGGGAAAAAGAAATTGAAAATATTTCTAACATTTAACGCGGTAAGTTCCGAAAAATTTAAACTTTATGTAATATTAATATCTTCCGCGAAAATAATAACCTAAAATCTCATATTGTTGAATATAATTAAAAAAATGGTTAAGACCTACGAATTGCTAGATCCAGAACCATAAGAGGTCAGCAGACTTTACTTTATATATGTTTTCAAGGTTTTAATAACCTGCCACAATAAATTAAATATTCATATAATTTTAACTATTAAGAAGAAAATTAATTGAATTTGTACAAAGTAGTTATTAACTTTAGTTTTTATAATTTATAAAGGTGAGACCAACAAAATAAAAAAAAAATCAATAAGTGAAAATAAAATACATTCAATTCAACTTGATTGTCAAGTTAGCATTACCAAACAATAAGTTTTCAAAAGTTTAACGACAAAAAAATTATTTTTTGTCGCTAGATAGATCTATGTAGTTACTTTTCTAGTGTCCTCTTGCAAAAAAATACTTTTTGTAAATATCACAGCCCTGGTGATGTTACATCCCTGGCATTCAAGTTTGGCTATTATGAAATGATATTGGATTAAGGATTCGGGAGAAAATTTAACTTTTTTTGTAAATACATATGCGTTTTTAAATGATAATAAAATTTAATAAAATGTGAATCTTATTATATACTATTTGCAATTTTCTACAAAAATTAATATTTTTCAAGTTAGCCGTCAAATAAACTTTTGTGCAAAAGTTAGGTAATTTTTTTTTATTAAAACTTCTTTACTTTTTATTTAAAAACTGAAAATTAGATATATTTTTGAATTTGGTTTTGTGTGTTATTTTTTAAAGATTTTTATGTCAACTTAATGTTTATACGTTTTTTTTACTATACAAATTATTTTTACTTGCGATTAAAGGTACTATAAGGCAAGTTATGCATTCGTCGAAAAAAAAAGTTTTGAGAGAACAATCAAACATGACATTACGACGATAGCGAAGACAAAACAAGATGGTCTAAGAATTCTGTCCGTCTGTATGTCCGTCTGTCTGTCAGTCACTCTGTCAGTCTGTCAGTCTGTCTGTATGTATAGACACCTACAGCCCAAACGGGTGGGCCGAATTGCTTCAAACTTGGTATATAGAGTTTTTTAGGTATTGTACAGAGGGGAAATTGAAATTTGTTTTAGCTCAAAAAATAACGGTACCTGCCATAGGTTTAGGTTGCCCAAATTATACCGCGTACCAATATTTTTAATTTGTATTTTTTTGTATTTTTAAAATCATTAAAAAAAATTAAAATATTTATATTTCGAAAACCGCTCATTAATTTTTTTTCAAAAATTTTATTTATATGTATTTATTGAATACCTATTTATTGAATACCTATGGCGTTTTTGAATTTTTTTTGAAAAATGTTTTCAAAAAGTTAAAAAAAAAAAAAAAATTCCCAAAAACCGCTCCAGATTTTTAAAATTTTTTTCTCATAAATTCAAATTTATCTAACAAATAAAATGGCGTAATTTTTTTGAGCTTAAATTAGTTTAAGTATTTATTTCAGTATTTTGAATTATTTTTTCTTTGATTAAGCCGATTTAATATTTTGTTTTTAAGTTTATATTATAATATTTAAGACTATCATACCAATTTTTTTTAGAAAAAAAATTAAAGATATTTTGTATATATAAAAAATGAAGTAAAAAACTGCTTTAAATATATATTTAGATTTTTAACAGAAATCTTTTGCATTCGATGTGATCGAACATAAGAGCAAGTTCGTGCGATCCAGTCGTGCATTTTATTTTTGTTAAAATTGAATGTTTCTTTGATATTTGTAATGTAATTTTATTCTACCGACTTTTTTCAAAATGTTGGCATATCTAGCGGATTTTTAAGGTCGATCAAGCGACTCTTTTTTTTGCTTTGCTTGCGACAACACTACAAATAAGTACTATGCATACATATTGTTACTTGTATGACAAGCTTTTAGGGCATATGAGTAGGTATCGACGTCGACCTCGTCAAAAAACTAAAAATACTTATACCTGCTGAGAATGGATTAACCTTGACGGTAGTTGGTGCGTACAAGTGGAAAAAGGTTTCATCTAAAGCGGTCCATACACATAACACTGGTGTATGACACTTGTGTCAGTGTTTGTGAATGAGAAGTGTATGTTGCTTGTGTATACACAGATTTCCGGTATCAAACACGATGTCTTCAAAATCAAAACATTTTGATTTTTCGTTTCTGTGTCTCTGTTCTGTATGTGGGAATGTGTATAACACATTCGAGGAATATTTTAGTTGCTTGCAATTGCAACTAATGTGTGCGGATTGATGTTGCGTGTGTGTCTGATATTTTGTGTCATGACGCCGGTGTCGACACGAGAGTCATGTGAATGAGCCGCTTAATAGGGTGAGCGTAACTTTGTGGTTGAGGTCATCAAATTGAATCTGGCATTTGAACAAATAGGAATACAAATTAAGAGGATGAGCAGGTATCATACCCTTATGTAAGTACCTATCTATGTACATAACATATTTATAAAAAAAAATATGTGACTTCTAGTTTTAAAGATTTGGAATGATACTTTCCATTATTTTTTATATTTTTTAAAGAAAGCTACTTGTGTTACTTTAGCTTGACGTCTCAACTAGACAGTGAAATCCCATTTTACGGACAGCTCCCTAAAGGGGACAGTGTCATTAGATGGAAAAATATTGCTAACCAAGCTCTTATGTTTCTAAATCAATACATTTTTAGTTCCTTTAAACGGACACTTCTTTGTGCGGACAGATTATCTTTTTGATAGATATGATGTTATTTAACTTCCACATATCACAACATAACGGGACGTGGAAACATATCGAAGTTAGGTTTCCTCATTTTAAAATTGTGATATTTTTAACTTTAAATGATAAATCTATTGAATAAAAAGTATTTGTGTTAAAATTTCATGATTACATAGGCACGTACCACCTAAAACGGCGTCAGTGGGCAACTACCTGCTTATTGTAGCAGTTTTCTTGACCAACAGTAAGTACCTTGAAACGGGTTCTCAGGACTCACTTTTTGATTCATACTCATATGTACCGCTACCACTTAAGGTACTACAATGAAAGCTCTACTTGCGGACAGCCCCAATAAGCGGACAACGGACACATATTCGGGAACAAAATTCTTTTTTGAATTTCTCATACAAATTAATTCCAATAAGCTGACACTCTCATAAACGGACGCGGACACTTTTTCATACTTATTTTAGATAGATAACCTCTCATACGCGGACACATGATTTTATTGTGGGATTATTTTTATCAAAAAATCAAACAACGAAAGGACCGTTCCCAGTATAGTTTCTCTTTCATTTTTAAAACGTAAGAAAATTCAAATAAAATATCCAATAACCGAATGCGAGGCTCTAATAATAATCGGACGGAACGATGTTTTGTTGAAAACTTATTAGGGGACTGTCTGGGAAATTAGGTTGGTGTAATTTGAAAGTGTATGGTTCCCTTTCCTGATGGTTTTCCACTATGGCACATGTGTCATCATCTTTCTTTCTTACTTACTTACTTAGGTCATCAGACCTTGAATGTCCGTGGGGTACCCATAGTGGGGCATAGGGCATCAACAAAGCAAGCTCGCCATCGTGTTCGGTTCCTGCCAAGTTCGGCTGACTCATACTCGACTGTCCTTCTCCATGAGCTTCTCAGTCGTCCAACTTTTCTTCCTTTGAGTGATCGGATTCCACTGCATTACCTGTACCGCAATACAGTTGTCGCAATATAGCTCCTGACCCGATTTCCTGAGGAGCTCTTGATTTTATATACGATTGGGCCAGAAAATCCTAAGGATGTTTCGTAGACATCTATTAATGAACGTTTGAAGCTTTTTACTGACAGCTACTGTTACTTTCCAAGTGCTGCAATCGTAAAGTAAAACGGATTCAAACGTTG
This sequence comes from Philhelius pedissequus, assembly GCA_910595825.1. NCBI lineage: Eukaryota > Metazoa > Arthropoda > Insecta > Diptera > Syrphidae > Philhelius > Philhelius pedissequus. The sequence goes on along the minus strand of OU343162.1, from coordinate 147,388,043 downwards.
GATCGAAACAGCCGTAGCTTGGTTCTTAAACTTTCCTTCTGCTATTAATTTTTGCAGTCCTTTCCTTTCTTATTCTTTCCCTTACGCGCCAGTTCCCATAACCGAACAAAAATTGTTAGACCATGAGTGCCCGCTTATTAGAGATTTTACTGTACAGCTTAAAGCATTGGTGGCTATCGGTAATAAAAAATTCCCTGCAAATTTTTTTCGCATTTGAATGACAAAAGATTCCCCCGGGATTTAATGGTATCGGGAATAAACTTTCCTAGGTAGTTTTGCTGTCATATCATTTGATTTTTTCTTCGAGGGAAATTTAATTCGTGAAAGATTCACGATCGCAGAAAAAATTTCGAGGGAATAAATTATTCCGTATTCCGTAGGAAACGAAATTTCCTCGGAGATTCCCGATTGGGCCCATTAGGTAGGTATATCAATATTGTTTACAATCTTGCATTATAAAAAATCAGACTCAAATTACCTTGTTGTGGGTCATTTATGCTAATTATTTTTCTTAATTTTGTATAAAAGAAACCTGGCCCCAAAAGATGCAAGACTTCCTTGGGCGGACAAATAATGTTTCACCGGCACTGACCGCCTAAGGGAGATTTCACTGTGCATGTGCACATGCATGTAGGTAGGTGTCGTACCTATTTTTATTTACGACTCCCCTTTTTCCATATTATATGAAATATGTAGGTATCTAAATCGGAAATTCAGTCCTTTTTCAATTATTAGAAAAAAAAAACCGCTTCTACAAACCCGAACCAGAAATCGAAAATAGAAAGAAAAAAGTGCATTCCACCCTTTTGCACTAATTCACAATATTCACCTCACCATACCGAACCATCTAGGTATGTTCCTACATAGCTATTGTAGGATAATATACATTTTTACTCCCACACACACCACTTAAACAACACACCCTCTTTCAACACATATACTTAACTCAGCTTGCACACATAAACTTCTATTCACACAAGAAAACTATACACAAATCAAAGAAACGCAAAAGGGAAAAACGCAACAAAAAAAAAACACACAAATAAAAACTCACCATTGTGTTCGCTGAAAATATTCAATCCAATTGCACTGCGATTATCCTTTGTTGAAGCGCCGGGCCCTGCTGCTGCGGCTGAAGAGGAGGATGAACGTGACTTCATGCGACTCGCTCGAAGGGTTGATCCTGCACCCAAGGCACCTGAGCCACCACCCCCACCCACACCACCTATACTCGAGGAACTACTACTTATGCCAACACTGCTACTAATCCCAATACAACTGACAGTTCCTTGGCTTCCAGACGACCGATCCTTGGCCTGTTGTGCCCCCATGCTGATGATGGCGCTGGCCAATTATTTCCCTCTTGTCTTGTCCTCCGACGTCACACACAAAATACAACACACACCGACAACAGCAACTCCTTGTATGCCGCCGACGCGACTGTTCTGTTTGTCAGTGAACTCTTCAATTTCTATTTCCTACCCCAAAACTCGATTTTTTTTCTGTGGAAATTATTTTTTTTTTTCAACTGGAGGAAAATTTTACAATTTCACCACACACCTCGAAGTGAATTCCCATCCAAATGACACAAAGGGGGGCAATGAGGATCCAATAAGGAACACGAAACACCGATTACACTATGAAGTTGATGAACGCCGCTCGATAAGAAATGCAAAACCATTTTTTTTATTTTGTTTTATCGAAAAAATATAAATTTTCCAATTTTCGCCGCCGTTTTGGCAAATTGTATCATTATTTTTTTTTTAATCTGAAAACACGATTTGACAAGAATTTTCTTATTTTTCCTGCTGCGCTTTACACACTCACACACCGATAGAAACGTACACGCAATTGCCCGTACATATTGTATGTATATAGAAATGAATGTATAGCATTCCTTATTGGAATCGATTGCGTTCGTAAAGAAAAAAAAGAATAAATCGGGGAATAAGCAGAAAATCTTTTTTTTTATTATATGTACTTGTATTTTATTTATCAAGAAGAATATTTCCGTGGACTTTCGATAAGTTTGTTCGTCTTGCAATTTATTTTATAGGTTTCAGCAAGTCGACGAGAAAAACGACGTACGCGTAACTAAAGCCCTTGAGAAATCCACTCCCTGGAGCCAGAGCCAGAGTAAGATTCAGAATCAGATCCACCAGCAGCAGAAGAGTGAAAAGCAACAATAAACGAACAAGGGGACAGACGACGACGAGCAGCAGCCGACTGTGTATAATAAGCACGAGAAAGAAGAGACAAGGAAAATGCAATGCACTTGTAAAATGAGATGAGAAATATGGATAAATCCCCCGGCGACGGCCGATGGAGCACTTTTTTTTTTTGTTTCTTTAATTTGCGTAAAACTCAACACATACACAAACATACATATCTATAGAAACTTTTATTTTTTGATCGAGTTAGATTTTCTTGTTTTTCACTTAAAAATTCACACAGTCGAATTTTTTCTGTGGGAATTTCTTTTTATTGTTCGTTTTAAACATATTCTTTATTAATTATTTGATTTTTTTTCTTTTCGTCGACAAAAGAATCCGACGACGTCTTCTCTACTCACGGGAGTCTGACATTTTGTCGTTGGTTTCATTGAAAATTTTTTGCTTTTTCTTAGTTGTGTATGTTTGGGTGGGTGTGGATTGCTTTGGTAACGTGAATACCTGAGGGCGCTAGAATAGGAAAAGAGATTTGCGGATGCGTTCGTATGGTTTGAATCAATATGTGGTCAAAAGATGCATTTTTAATTCTTAGACGAGAAAATGCATGAAATCGACTTTCACACTGCAAAATATACTTTATTGTGGAGTATATCAATCAATAAGGGGAGTGAACTTAACCTCCCCGTCGAACGATTTTAACAGAATTAGTAGAAGTTGAAGTTTCTTTTTTAAACTACGTGTATTGTGAAGAAACATTAGCGGCATTCAAAAATCCTTACATATTTTCATTTTCTTTGCCATTGTTGAAATGTGTTTCTAGAGAAGAATTAAAAATCAAAAGGAAAATGTAAAACACAATATGGAGCAAAATTTTAAACATTGTTCTTTTAAGAAATAAAATCAGCCCTAGTTAATTCTATATATAATTTCAATTTCATTTCACAACATATTTGTTGTAGTCTGTGGTGCCAAAATAATTGAAATGTCAAACTAAAACTTGTAAATGTTCAGTGTGAACGGTTTTCGAGTTTTCGTAAACTTTTAGCTGAAACCCCGGTTTTGGGTTTTGTGTGAAAAGCATATTTGTTACACAAAGAGGAAACAAGAGTATGTTTTTTTGACGTAAGCAAATTAAACTATATAATGGGTAGAAAATTTCTATTGTATAAGCATTTTCATAGGTGCTACATAAAGTCTATACACTGCATAGCTATAAAGATGAACTATAAAGATAAATAAGACTGTTAATTATTAACCATAAGAAGTGCAAATTGTCCAAATGTTTTATAATTAGGAACCAAACAAATAAGACCGCCACCTTCACCTACGATCTATATTGTGGTCAAAAGCTCACTCTAATTGCCAATATGATACGGATTTTGCAATAACTTTTTACGGGATTCGTAAGATTTTCCGATTATGATATATTTCGCAAAATGGTTAAATAATAAAAAAGAAAAACTTTAAGACAACTTATCATACCAGTAGCAAGCTCTGAAATTTCTTCTGCACCGAGCTCGCGAACTCAGAAAAAACGCCTAATACTAGATTAACACCCGTGAATTCGCATGTCATTAAACTTTTAAAATCAAAGCATTATATATTATGGCAATTATATAATCATTGATTGATAATAGCAATTACTGAATGAGAAAGTTAATTCTTCCTCGCGATGTGCCATTATTTTCAAAATAGTATCACGGTGCATTTATATGACTCAATTTAATACCATAATCTTATGCCAGTTTTTTTGCCATTTCTTTAATGACGAAAATAATAACAAAATTTTCAAACCATTTACACGATCATGTCATTAATCTCAATTAATTGGAAGAAATAAAATAAATTTAATAATCGTGTAACTCCGGGATAATATTTTGTACTGTGGTTACAACTTTACTATACAATTTGCGCCATCTGTCGTTACCAAAATATTAGCAAACGTCGCAAATTTATAGTTTTTTTTTTACGATATGTCAATTTGTGAATTTTTTTTGTTTTTAGGTTAGAATTTTGACACAATGGCTGTGGAAGGTGTTTCTCCTGCCCTTGCAAGTAAATAAATTATTTTATATATATTTTCAAGTTTTCTTTTTTATTTTTTGGAAAAATTTTCTAAATTCCAAAAACCATTCACTTAAATTTCATAAAAAAAAACGAACCCAAAAGTTTATTTGAAGCAAAACTTTGGGATTATTTTAAAATGCGTTGTCAGAAAACATCCCGAATTGAAAATCGAAGAAGAACAAGCAGAAAGAAAAAAAAAGACCAAACTTTCTCTCATAGAAGCAAAAGCAAAAGTAATTAAATAATACAAAATTGAATTTTTATTTACAGTTCGCTCTAGCGCTGGAATCGAACTTTGGGCTTCGTCGGGTCTTAAGGCACCCTTCGAGCCGAAAGCAAATCTTCCACGAGAGGAGACGAAAAATTCTCGGTCAACCACATTCAGCCCAGACGGTCGATACTTTGCTTATTCGAATGGTGTGGAGGTTAAGATCCTCAGCACTTGCGATTGGCAACTTAAGTGCTCATTACCAAGGCCAAAAGCATTTTATCTTAAATTTTCGCCACGTGGCAATTACCTATCGACCTGGGAAAGCTTTGCCATTACTAAGGACAAGCCAGAAGGTGCACCAAATCTGTACGTGTACGATGTGGAATCTGGCAAAGAAGTATACGCAGTAGTCCAGAAGAAACAAACTGACTGGGAGCCCTCATGGTCATCGAATGAATCGCTCTTTGCCCTAGTTGTGGGTGGAGAGGCATTATTCTATGATCTGGGTAGTGAAGGTGAAGGTTTTACAACTACCTCTAAAAAGATGGGCGGCGGACGGAATGGGTTACTCTCCGTCGGACCAGGTAACAGTCCACCATTTCTAGCCTTCTATACGCCAGGTGCCAAAGGTGCCCCATCCATGTGCAAGTTGTACAAATATCCAGCAGTACAACAGGCCCAAACGATTGCGTGTAAGAGTTTCTTTCAGGTATGTACACTCTAATGATGATCTGACTCACCGTCGGCAATACTTTATTTGATTTTCGTTTTGTTTTATTTTTTTTTTAAACAGGCCGATCGAGTTGAAATGTTATGGAATAAACGAGGTACGGGTGTTCTGTTGCTGACTAGCACTGAAGTTGACAAAAGTGGTGCTTCTTATTATGGCAATCAAGCTGTACACTTTATGTCAACGAAGGGAGACACCTGTTCCGTTCCTTTATGTAAGTTTTTCTTTGTTGTTAAATTTCAAATTTCATTATATTGCCAACCTTGATCTAAACTGAGTCAACTCAAAAAAAGTAATTTTTCAGAATACGAACAAAACATTACTATGTTTTTTGTTCTGAAATTTGTGAAACTCAATTTAATTTTAGATAACAAATTGGTTGTAAAATATCACTATAGGTATAAACTTTATTAAAAATCAAACCTTTTTTACCTATAATCGGGTTGTTACACTTTTAGGATGGTAACTTTGTGTGCAAAATAGACAACATTTAGACTTAAAACAGTATGGTTATTGAATTCGATTTTATAGTGGAACAAATATTTGAAAACAAATAATTTTTCAAACGACTGTTCTAAAAGAGTAGTGGGCCAGACATAGCATTATATTTAATCGGACTTGGTGAATTATTGATTCAAAATAGATTTTGAAAAATCTTCCAATTTTAATGATTAAAATTATTAATCATGTTGAATGTAGTTCACATTGTTTTTTTTTGTTAAAAAATCCATGTATGTGTAGTCACTGATAAGTCCAAGTGGAATAGCCCGCCGCACAGTGGACCCCCTCTCCATAGAGAGCAATGATAAAAAAGTCAATTTTATATATTGTAATATCGGGAAAAAAAATGTTTGTTTTTCTCAAATTCAATTGTGTTTTGGATTAGGAAATACATACAGTCAATCAAACTCATATTCGTACAGGAGATAATATGCAATTTTTGTTGGATTTATTCCAAAACCAAAAAGATTCCCATCTTTATTTTGTAATAAAATCAAAAGTCTGGTAAACTTTTAATGTCAACATACAAAAAAAATAACATTCTTCAACAAAACTAGAATTTTTATTAACAAAAATTAAAAATAACAGTTAACAGACATCAAATTCATATTCGTACATGAGACTATTTCTTGGCAAAAAATCGAAAAATAACACAATTTTAATATTTTGTTGCATATCCCTTATTTTTTTATGACATGCTTAAGTCTATTTGGCAAGGATTGTACAAGTTTTGTTGTTGTCTCAGTTAGAATCTTATCCCATTCTTCCATTATCTTCTCTTTCAAATCTCTTGCGTTTCTAATATTCAGTTTTCGAATTGCTGGTGTAAATGGTTCAAAAAATTTTCGATCGGGTTAATCAACCCTATCACAAATTCCATCGTAATCGAAAATATGCTACGTTTCCCGATAAATCTATCACAAATTCCATCGTAGTTGATTCGGAGTTAAAAATTTGATTACGATTTTCGAAGTTCGTAGAAATTGGTATCACTGAATTCGAATGGAATGAAATGAAACAGACTTTTTCTACGACAAACCATTTGTGTCGGACACTGAATGTAATGCGTCGTTAACAATTATTTTAAAGAAAACTTTAAGTATTTTTACAAATTCTATGGTTTTATGAATAATATTTGATTTTAAATTTCAATATGAAAGTGTCTAATGATCGAGATAGGCGACCTGGCCTCCCAAGGCTGTAAGAAACTGGCAAAATAAGAAATTGAAAATTTCTTGGAAATTGTAGAAGGCAACCTTGAACTACAAGATTGGTTTAAATTTTCACATAATCATGTGTGTAAGCTTAATTAAAATTGAAAATAGCACGGTATTGCTATTTATCCTTTCATTTTGACATACACTGCTGATTTCGAAAATAAGAATATTCCACTCGGATTTTGTGAAAGCTGTTTGTCGTAGATCAAGGCGTAACTGTCCGAGCGGGGAATTTTTACGATGGAATTTGTGATAGGGCTGAATATCTGGTGACTGGGGTGTAGTTTAATGTTGTTTTATTTGCAATCCGGAAGTCTTCAGAACTCTTCTGAAAGTGTTCACTTGGGAAAAAATTACTGTTCTAATTCAGAAGAAGAGAATTTTGCTTCAGGATTTGAAATCAGAATCGAAACCAGGTCCAGAAGCAATCACACATTCATATAATTGAACGTCAAACAGAACAGAATCACACAAAAGTGTTCAGTTGGGATCCCGGATCGGAGAAAGATTCCAGATTGCTAAATAAAAACGCCATAAGTATTTTTCCTTTTGGCCACCTGTGCTAAGTTCACTACGCTATCAAAGTCGAAGAAGTTCACGCTTGAAAAACGAACAAATCCATCTGAGAACAGTTTTTTTAATTTAAATTTATTTTGTGAAATATATGATAACAACATTTCTAATGATATTTTTGAGATTGGTGAAGAAGTGTACCTTTAGTTTCCAAAATAAAAAGTTCAAAAACAAAAACTAAATTATAAGGTGAATTACCACTTTTTTTTACTGTCGCGTTAACTGTTTGCGTAGCAGGTCTGCAAATGGGGCTTATTAAACAGATACTTCAGAAATATGAGTCTTAGAGCAGAAGTGCCAAATATTTGCCTCAAATATTTTTTTATCAATTTTTAAATTTCAAAATTATTTTTTTTATAGAAAAAAGCTCTTGGTCTTTTTATAAAAAATAATTTACAATATTTTTTTAATTTTGGGCTTTGTCTAGGAAATCACTGCCGATTTTTGAAATGTTTGAGGAAAACACTCATTGATATTTGTATCCAAACAAATCAAAATCAACTTTTGAAAACCAAAACTCATTGTCCTGATAATCATATCAGTGATTTAAGATTAAAGTTAAGAAACTTTAAACACCAATTTAAACAAAAATGGGAACATTCGAACAGGACTATGAAAAAGTTCATGTCTGGCTTGAAGAAATAATTTCTTTTAAAATGTATCGAGCATTGACATACTATATATGGACTGCTAGTTGTGATTCATTTCCATACAATATTTGCAAAAAATATGGTTCCCCGCTTTCAGCGACTATTTCAGGCCAAGCGGCGAAAAGAAAAAACAAATTGAGCACCATCTTTTGTCGATATTACCTTTGAACAAAGTTCAGGCAAAGAAACTTGCTATCTATTGGCACATAGTATAAGAAGGTCTGCCATCTAGTGTTTGTTAGAAAGTTAATTGATGTAGTGCTGGGGGACAATAAGAAAATTCCTTTTTCTTTCAGCTTATATCTAAAAGATTGCTTCTATCTATCTTATTCTATCGTCGAAAAGTTAAAACAAAAAACTTATATTACGCAGTGTGTGTTACATGTTATTCGTTTAGTCGAAAAGTAAAAAAACTAAATTGATATTTGACATATCCTTAATCGTATTTCGTTCAACCGCAAGGAACAATAATAATGTGAATTGTTTTCTGTGGAAAATAGAGAAAAGGAATTTTTTTATTCGTGTAGGAATTTCCTTGAAAAAAGTCCCTTAGCACTGGTTTGATTGATAATATTCTTAACTCCCGCAAGGACTGAAAAGGTCGCTGGGGTGCTTTTTTGAAAAGGAACCATCGTGAAGTTGGCTCCTAGCAGTCCATATCTTGTATGTCAATGGTATCGAGTTTCCATTCATGATGCAATTCAAATGCTTGAATTTGAAAACGCTTGGGACGATTTAGATTGAATCAATGTAAACAAAAAAATATAAGATACAAAAATGTATGCGTTTTGTATTAAAAATATTGTTATATTCTTTAATGCTTTCCTTTATTAAATGTTTTTTCGTGCTTTAAAAAAGGTTTATAAGTTTGATTTAAAGCCTATACGATTTTTAAAAGTTTTAACTTTTTTTTGGATTTTTTCTGTGAGAAATTGTCTTTGCAACATGCCAAAAGTTAAGAAATATTTTCTGTCAACTTTACTATAAATTGATAAAAGCATTATAGCTTCATAGATTTTGAATTTTTCCCATCTAACACGCAAGTTTTTGGAAAAAAAAAAAAAAAACAACTTGAAGGACAAAATTAACAATTTTTGTTCAGTTTTGATTGAAATTTAATTTCACAAAAACTATACAAGAAAACAATGTAACCAAAAAGGCATGACATAGAATGCAAGATATTCTTTGTATTTTTTTTTCATTTTAGGTTAAACTTTCAGAAAATTGCCCCTTCCATCTGAACGAGGGGTGATAGAGCCCCGCCCCATACATTTTTTTCTTAGATTAAACTCAAGAACTATTTCTCAAAATATTGTATATTCTTTACAAAAAAAAAACACTTAAAAGTATGAATAATTTTTGTTGCACTGTCTTTATTTCCTGCAGAAAATACAAATTATATACCAAAAAGTTGATAAAATTTAAGAGTACTGTTAACTTTAATTATAAAACCAAATAAAAAGTCAACTAATTTGTTATTGTTAGTATAAATAATTAATATCACTAATCGACCACCTATTCTGTCCCACTGTGCGCCGGGACGAAACACAAATTTTATGGACTTAAAGCCTGGTAAAAGCTAAAATCAATAGTTCAACAAATCCGATCAAATATAATGCTCTTCTACTTGGCTGTATAATTTCAGTAGAATATACATAAAATTTGTATTTAAAAGAAATCCTTCCTAAATAAATTAAAAAAAAAAACTTTCGATATCACAAAATATCAGTCGAAATATTAAAATGTACGATAAAAAATAAACATTTCTAAAAAAATAGTGTTTATTCTTGTAATAATTAAGAATAGAAACATATTATACTTTGTCCAAGAAAAATGAACAGTTTAGGCAAGATACGGCGTTTGTCTCTCATTCTGGCTACAATGGATTGCATAAATCTGTCATTCAATAAAGCTCTAACAGGCTTTTCGTAGAGTTTATTTGAAATAGATCCAAATTTGAAAAAAAAATAGTTCAAAAAATAGGGGTGGCCGTGTTGCGATAGTTGTGTGTTCGCCTGTCAACCTCATGGTCACAGGTTCGACCCCTGCCGTATATACTAAGGCCTCTTATTCTTCCATTAAAAACCAATTCTAAAAATAAATGTCATACAATGAGTTGCTGGTTTACTCAATTACATGCTGTTTAGGCATAGCACTAACAAAATGTGATTGAGTAAAACTAGTATACTGATAAAATATGACAAGGAATAAAAAAAATATATAAGACAAAAGATAAATAAGACACGGAAACTTCTCCGCATTAGTTCAGCCGCCATCCCTGGAGACAAAATCAGAGACAATAACCACCTACAGTCTTAGAACATCGCGCCACACATCTTTCCTATCCTTCTGTCTCTTCGTTAACATCACGCCCGCGCTGTGTTGAAACATTTAAAAACGGATGGCCGTGGCGCGATAGTTGTGTGTTCGCCTGTCAACCTTATGGTCACAGGTTCGATCCCCGCCGTAGTCTATGTCTTCTTATTTTTCCATTAAAAACCAATTCTAAAAATAAATGTTATACAATGAGTTGCTGGTTTACTCATTACATGCTGTTTAGGCATAGAACTAACAACATGTGATTGAGTAAAACTAGTATACGGTTAAAATATGACAAAGAATAAAAAAATTAATGCGAATTATAAGGGACATAGATAAATAAGACACGGTAATTTCTCCGCATTAGTTAAGCCTCCATCCCTGGAGATAAAATCTGAGACAACAACCACCTACAGTCTCCGAATATCGCGCCACACATCTTTCCTATCATTCTTTCTCTTCCTTAACCTCAACCTCACGCCCGCACTGTGTTGAAACATTTAAAGGGTATTCATAATCCCTTGAGCGCGTGTAGATTATAAAAAAAAAAAAAAAAAAAAAAACGGTAGTATAATCCCTTGAGCGCGTGTAAATTATAAAAAAAAATGTAGGGTTAACGTCTTTTGTTTGGATAGGAATTTTTGTTTAATTATTCTATTTATAAAAATTAAAACATATTTATCTTTTCATCATCATCTACTTTACTTTGAGACCAGATTTGTTTTTCTTTTTTGCTGGCGAGTTGTGGCCCTTTGTTTAAGAAGTCTGTAAACTGTTCATTCATTGACAAACAAAATATCATCTACTTGCTATTTTATTTTGCAGATGTTTATGAATTTTTTTGTCGCACAATTGCACAAAACTCTTAAAAGAACACGAATTACTCGTAAAAACACAAATTGAACAAATCTAAAAAAAAAATACATTTTTTTAAAATACAATTTACATAAAAGTATTTTACTTCACATGAATTGACCGCGCGCTACAAAAATCTATGCTTATAATGTTCTTCTTCAAAGAAAACAGCTTCAAATGTTGTTACACCATTTGAACGCATTTTCCACATACTAAAAGAAATGCAAAAAATGAAAACACTCAACGATAACACTCTCAAAGCTCTCAATCAAAAGCACCTCAACAGAAACCTAAGAAAAAAAACAGAAGGAGTTACCAAATGGGAACGGGTAACACTGAATGGACACCAATATTTAATGTGGGTTGAATAGCATCAGCAGTCATAAATATGGCACAGCACAAGCAATTCAGTCGACATTCCGATGTGCGCTCTAGGACTTTGGGTCTGCGTTAAGTACAATCAAATTTACGGGCGGGCAAACACTTTTTATGGCGAAGTTCTTTCAATTTAGTATGGTACACAAATATGTCACGCTACTGTTTTTGAAAAAGCTTTCCATAAGACGTGTATCGCCTATTTTTATTGGACAGAGTATATTAATTATTAAATGGTAATTAGTGTTTAAGTCTTGTACACACTCCTTACGTTACTTTTTTATAGTCATAATTTGGTATCGAACTTTTGGGAATAATAATTTAAATTAGAGAAATTTTGAAGAAAACGCAAATAATAATTTATTATTATTTTTGTTTTTATTTTTGTGGACTGTATGGGTTAAAGCCAAATTGAAGATTTTAATGACCTGTAGTCCAAAATGCCTTTCGCCCATGCACGATAGTTGGGATCGTCAGTTAGATGATATCGTACCCTTCTAAGACGCAATGTTTTTTGCTCGATGATTACCGACTTTTATAAAATTTGCAGCATTTACACACTGCAAATTATATTATTTAGGGGAATTTGGTTAAATTCGTGCACCTTAATGTATGTTATGCCCGTGGTCTGGCCAGTAATAATTTCGAAGAAAACGCAAATAATAATTTAATATTTAATTAGAGAAATTTCACTTACCACCAAAACAAACACGGTTCTATTTTTAAACCAAATAATAGGAATATAAAATCTGAAAAAAAAAGAAAAATAAGGACGTGTATAATGTGCTATTTTCTTTGCTGTTCTTCTACATTTTTATATATTGCTAACTAGGGAAGGGGACATAATCCCGAATCCCAAAATCCCGAATAGCCAAAATAGGGAATCTCGAATTCAATAATCCCGAATGCCTAAAATCCCGAATCGCGGGCGCGATTTTTAATACCAAAAAGAATAGTAAGCCATTCGGGATTTTGGGATACGGGATTCCGACATTCGGGATTTTTTGCATATCGGTATTTTCGTACCCAACCCTGCTTTTCTTTTATATTATTGACCAGAAAACGGACTAGCTTCATTTTTCTCTGAAAAGAAAAAGTGGCAAGTTTTACTAAGCTAGCTAACTATAGTAAGTTAACTACAAAATCTTTTTTAAAACAAAGCGGTAGACAGTTTTATTTACAATCGTATAATTTTGAAACAGACACTATAATAACATAAATTCGTATTTGGGCCAAACATATAAAATGTCATCAAAATCGGTCAAGTGAAAATGGTAACAAAGTATTAACGTAAATTATCAAACAAAACTAGAACAAAAAATCAAAATATATCAAAGTAATTTAACAGAACAATTCACTAACAAATTAATTCACATGTTCTTTTTCATCAAAACTGTAACAATTCAAAATATCATGTTTTCGTTTACGTTAATAAGTACACTCCCTAAGACTAGCGAAGGTCAACTCAGAATACACTTTTTGTCTAAGTGGGACGGGCTGACATGCGTTGATTCAAAAAAAGAAAGCTCTAACGCTATCAGGCGTTTATTAAAATTGTTATGTATGATAGTTGCGCATGATCACCGACCATTCGAATAGAATTATAACTCAAAATTACCGAGTTTAGGTCTAGGTGTGCGATATAAGTTTGTTGGCTCATTAATTAGGTACTTATTTTGTTAAACATACAAGTTGAAAGAGAAGAAGAAAGAATTAATCAAATAAAAATCGAGTCAGGCAATCAAACATTATGTAAACTTTGACCAGTTTTAAAAACTGAACTTATGAACTTACAACTTATATCAACTAAGCAATCGTATTACATAGAACTAAAAACAACAAAACATTTCTCTTTTCAGCCAAAGAAGGTCCCGTGCATGCAGTTAAATGGAGTCCCAAAGCTACTGAGTTTGTTGTTGTTTATGGTTATATGCCATCCAAGGCATCGCTTTATAACTTGAAATGTGATGTCATCTTCAACTTTGGCGAATCCCCTAGGAATTGTGCCTATTTTAACGACTTTGGGAATCATATCCTTTTTCAAATTTACATTTTATATTATATTTTTAATTATATTTTAGTCTAAATTTGTTTTGGTAAATTTATATTCCTTAACTCCCATAAATACTTCTAATATTAGCTGGTTTTGGAAATTTACGTGGATACATAGAAATATGGGACGTAGGTAAGAAGAAAAAAATTACCGATATGCTAGCACCCGACTCAACTCTATTAGAATGGAATCCTGATGGAGAAACTTTTGTTACGGCCACCACAGCTCCAAGACTTCGCATTGGAAATGGGTAAGTTAAATGTGATAATTTTTATCAATGCGACGAAGGCAGTCATATATATTTTTTTAAATGTTAGATTTAAAATTTGGCATTATTGTGGTGCATTGCTGCATGAAACAGTGTGGCCAACAGGTCAAGAACTACTCGGCGTTGAATGGCAACGTTTTGCCGAAGGAGTTTTCAAAGAGAAACCCATTTCCGATGTTAAAATCGAAGGCATTAAACCTAGTCAACCTGAAGCAAGTAAGCAAGCCTATCAACCACCCAATATCCGTCTATTAAAAGAAGGAAAGGACCCGGAAAAACTAGTTCCACAGCCATCAGCAGTAATTCCGGATTCATCAGGTAAACGTTGGAACTATCGTTATAAGCCATATTATAATAAACGTAGAACATTTTAAACAAATTAATCATCAATAAAACACATTACCCACCTTAACGATTTGTTTTTTTTTTAATTTAAAGGAAAGAAAAAAGGTACACCAAATTCTCGGCAAAAGAAAACTAATCCAAAGACGAAGAAAGAGCCATCTGTCAATGGCCAAAATGCCAATGGCGGAGAAGCCGCCATTACCTTTGAAATCGATGCCAATGGTGCAATTTCTGAGACCACTTCTAATACCAATGCCAATGCCAATACAAATAAGAAACGTTCTACATCTTATCAAAAGAAGCAGCAAAAACAAAACCCTGAATCTTCTGGAGCTAACATCGGCCAAGATAACGAGGATAATAAGAACAAGAACGAAAAACGTATTGTCAATAGTGAAAAGGAAAAAAAGGTTCGTCAAGTGGCAAAGAAGTTGGCCGACATTAAAAAGCTTAAAGTTAGACAAGACCAGGGCAATGTCTTGGAATTGAATCAGCTGAATAAAATTTCCATGGAGGCCAAATTTTTGGAAGAGCTTAAAGCCCTAAAGCTCTCCAATTGATGGAAGTTCTCCACATCCATGTATTTTTTTACTTATTTCTCTTTTTTTACAGCAATAATTTTAGTTCCAAAGTCGTCGTCCTGTTTATTTTAATTTCGTTTACTTTAATTTTCATTTTAAAAGTGAAACGTGATCGACTTGTATCTAATTTTGTATTGTTTAAAAAAAAAAACATTATAGCCCTTGTTTTGTTTGCAAATTTTCAAAAATTATATACCTATATGCGCGCAACTATTGACAAAACAACTACTTTTACATCAGATACATAAATTTTTTTTTTAGTAACCAAATTACTGGTCAAAATCGAAAAAGAAAACGAAACATTTTTTTTGGTACCTAGCAAGCAACCAAGTGATTTGGAAATACATTTTATACTGAACCTCAAGATAAATATTGTTGTTTTTCTTTACTTTATAATGGTTTATACTAAACTACAGTTTGTGACTTAATCTGACGGAGAATAGTTTTCAATGTTTGAAATTCCAACTTAAAAAATTATGTAAGATTATTAGCATGAACTTGTTGCAATTATAATTAGAGCTTTTTGATACTTCTATTACCTTGATACAATTAAATAAATAAAACTAGAAATTTTATTTAAAAAATAAGTTATAGTGTGTATGAATACACAACATTCAACATTGGGATTTTAATTAAATTCTGCAGGTACATATGTACATTGGATACGAAACAAACTAACAGCAAACCGAATAAAAGCCAGAGAACAAAAGTGAATGGATGACCTGTCGAATGATCTGGGTATTCCTCAAGGTTCAGAGTTGGGAGTGTTTCTTTTTTTTTATATATACATATATATAAACAATTTCAAAAAGTTTTTAAAATATTGCAGTATAAAGCATTTTGCTGAAGAAAATAGCGAAATAATGTGCCAAAAAACTGATTGAGGATTTGAAAAAGGTTCACAATTATTAAAAATGAACAAATTAAAGGTTAATCTAGATAAAACTAAGTCTATGAAATCCAGAGTAGGTAATGAAGTTAATGTGTGTCTTGATAACGTTTCAGTCAATATAATATAATGTTTAAAATATCTGGGAATAATAATAGATGAAAAGCTGAATTTTAAAGAGAACGCGAGTCATGTTTGTGCTAAAATTTCAAAAAGTTTATTTCTTGAGTAGAATTCGACATTTGAGACGTCTATTCTTTTGTATAATCTGCCCTGTCTAGTTAACCATCGGTGCGTAATTTTCTCCGCAACGAATCTTCATCGGATATTCAATTTCAATTCGAAGTAGCTTTCATCGGAATAAATTTTAAAGAAATACGACGACGCATTGCGATGGATGTAAACTTCAGGCAGAGATGTGCAACTTTACTGATGTATCGAAAATGCGATATATTTTCGATAGTTTTTTTTATTAAATAAACACCATAACGTTTTAAACCTTGAAAAATTGGCGAGAGAGTGTAATTTATTGTTTATGGAAAGTATTTTTTTCGTTTTTAAGAAATGTAATTAGAAACCGCTGCTTTAAAATTAAAACTATTGAATAAAAGGTTCGTTCACCTAGGTTTTTTGACAACCCCAAGAGTTGAAAAAAAAACTGGGTTTTTCGGTTCTCAAAAAACACCCGAGGGCCCTTAATTAAACTTGAAATATTCTACATTTAGCATCTTGGCACATTTATTTTGGCCCTATGCACAATCCACAACTTCAAAGGTTTCCATTTTGCATGTCTGTGTCTGAAAATTAATTTGAGTATTCTTTTATTTCCATTTAAAAAAAAAAAACAAATCAAAGCAGATCTCATGTGACTTTGACGTTTATTCATTTACCTCAACTTGCCCCAGCTAAAAACCTAGTTCTACTACAGGGCGAGTTGAGGGCGACCCATAGGTTTCAAAAAACACAGAATTTGTTAATAAGGGTGACTTCAGGTTTTTTCAAAACAGCTTTTTTTTATAACTTTGCACGCGCTCAAGGGATTATGAATACCCTTTATATGTTTTTCTTAACACAGCGCGGGCATCCGGTGGAAGAAGAGAAAGAAGGATAGGAAAGAGCGACTTCAGGACTCAACGAACAAACCTTAATTCCCCTCCCTATTTCCACACATACTACATATGTCATGTGTTTTGTTTCCGTTTGAACTGCCAACAAAAGAATAATTTGAAAAAAAAAATCTTGAAATACAATATTATTTTTTTAGAAAATAAAAGAACATTGCGAAACGAAAGTAATATACGCGAACTTACTGACGCAGCGTAAGTAAACGTATCTTCTAATCTAATTCTGATTTTCTATTTCTATGATTCTCTACAAGATTCCAGAAAATCTCGCCCAAATAAAAATACATTTGCTTTTGTTTTGGAGCAGATTCAACACAAATACAAAAAAAATTAAAAAAAAAAATGATGGTCTGATGGTGTCACCCCAAACCTTTAAAAAATATATGATGTATGCAAAACCAAAACACAGCCACAGCTTCTGCTGTTATTCTTGTGTAATCATATGCAATATCAGGATATTCGCTGAGCAGATTCATCATCCACTCATATTGCTGTGAACTTGTTTTTTAGTTCTGCCTAAAAACAAAATGGCCACAATTTAACGTAAATAAGGTTTATTTCTTTATTACTTACATAATTAACAATTTCTTTAAAAAGAAAACACTTTCCGCAACGAGTACTTGTCGAAGGACTTCGAAGAATATTTGTTTGTATCTGTCATAAATAAAAACATTAAAAGTACTTTATCGCATACAAATGGCATGCGTTGAATGTCGTCGGATAGAATTTCCAATCAGCCGATCGGAGAATTACCTCGAAGCAAAATGTCTCCGATTCGTAGTAAATCGGAGAGGATTCCGCTCTAACGGTTACCTAGATTGGGCAGAATGAATGGCCTCGTTCGGTGGCACAACCTAACCGATCCGGATTGCTTGGTGTTGTTGTAACGCCTAACGAAAAAACTGCTGATGAACTAAACTTATGTTGTCAAAAACAAATCTCAATCTACCCCAAAATAATTGAATTCGTTGAATTCGTTTGGAAATGTGAGGAACAGATGATTCAAAACTTCAGATGTGTATGCAATACAACTGACATAACAAGAAAGCTACCTGAATCGTTCGAAAATAAATCCGCTACAAAGGTATCTTGGAAAGCCTATCGGCCGCGCACCGAACGAGGCCAATATATACACATGTTATGTTATAGTGTCTGAATTGGATAAACGTTAAACAAAAACTGACTTACGATGCTATGGTGTTTATATTTAAAATGCGTAATGGAATGCTTTCTGATTATGTGTCTTATGGAATCTTACAAGTGTCTGGGGACCAAACATACAATTTGAGAAACAACAACAACTTGAGACCAGAGAGCATTATCTAACGTATTTTTTGATGGAATCAATTATTTTAATAATCTTCCAAGTGTGAAAAATGAAAACGGAATAAACTAATTCAAGAGTGAACTGAAACCTTTCATTAAAAATAATATCGTAGACGTAAACAATTTTATAAATTTTATTTTTTTTTGTTATTCTAAGTTTTTTTTGAACTAATTACTTTGTTTCTTCTTATATTTATCTAGGGCAATGTATATAGGATAATCTTTTGCAATTCAAAGATAGATACTCTTGGCTTAAGCCAGAATGGTATGAGGGAACTCTATTATTATTATTAAGAATTTGGACAAAAGAAAAAAAAAAGAAATTGAATACGATATTCCACCGAAACTCGAGAACAGGAGCTTATAAAAGAAAAACATCTCTGAACACTTAACCTTTAAACAAACTAACTTTAAGCAATTACGCAGTCAAATATTTTCGTTGCGAAGACAATTATTGCATACATTACATTACATTTGTGTGTATATTTTGTTTGCTTATTGTATTATGATTTAAGCATATAAAGCTTTCAACAATGATGGGTCCTATGGGGAATCTTCCAGGGAATTTCGTTTCCCACGGAATATTATTTTATTCCCCGAAATTGTTCCTGCGATCTTGTATTTCCCACGGAATAAATTTCACTCGAATACAAAATTGTATGAAATGATCGCAAAATTCCTTGGAAAGTTTATTCCCGTTACCAATAAATTCCGAAGGAAACTTTTCAGCATCATTTACGTTTCCAACGTTTTTTATTCACGATAACCCCCAATAAACGTTTTATATGGGCTTCGAATTAGACGGTTTTTGATTGGTTTCAAATTTACTGGTCAAAAGACAAGTGTCTTGACTTAAATTGTTTATTTCTTACGGTTAATGTACTTATTTAAATATCTGCACAAGACGAAAAATGGTCTCACAATTCTGTCCGTTTAGCTACAGCCTAAATTATTCCTTAAACTAAATACCTAGGCAGTTTTTCTCTATTTTTTATATTAAGGACCAACAATTACAGTACAATATTCAACAAAAAAGAGTTTTTTGTTGTATACTATTTACTTTTTGGTTGTTGGTGTTTCTTTTTTGTTTTGTTTGTCTGAATAAAGTGGTGGTTGAGGAAAATACGAAAAAGCGCAAAGGAAAAGATGGAAAATCAAAATCTGGGTTTTATATGGAATTTTTTTTACGGAAATGTGATGATTTTATCAAGAAAAAGTAAAAAAAAAAAACGAGAATGTTTTAATTCCACGCATTACAAAATTACTATAGTTTAGTTAAAAACCTATATCTATTTGAGGGCGACCCCAGGTCTCAAATTTATTGACCAGAGTGAGTTCAGGTTTGTAAAAAAAATGCTTTAAGGCGACCGACCATAGAGTGGCTTCAGGGCTCAACGAACACACCTTGTATGAGAATTGTATTTTATGTAATTTATTATTATTATGTATATTATTTCTAACCTACCAAATGATTTGTCTAATAGGTTGCTGCATGCCGAAGTTTTTATAAGCACAACTGTTGTGAATAAGTAGGTATAGCTGTAGCAATTTCCTTTTACAGTAAGTAAAAAAAGTAAACTAGTTTTTGACAGAATTGATATGTTTGAAGATGATGATATTTTATTTCTAATGCAACACAAGATCGATTTCGATTTAAATGGAGATTTTAAAATTTATTTTGAATCTGAATACCTACCTAGCTTTCGAAGTTTTTGGAATTATAAATTTATAAAATATTCTGAATAATAAATATGGTCCATTATCTTTTAGCTAAATGTGCCCTAAATGGAATCTCCTAGGGAATTTCGTTTCCCACGGAATATTTTATTCACTCGAAATTGTTCCTGCGAACGTAAATCTCATATGAAATAAATTTCCCTTGAACAACAAATCGTATGAAATGACAGCAAAATTCCCTGGGAAAGCTTATTCCCGATACCAATAAATTTCGACGGAATCTTTTGAGCATCATTCACGTTCCCAAGATTCGAATTGGAGAAAAATTTCCAGGGAAATTTTTATTCAAGATAACCCCTATAAGTCACTGCGGGAATTTCAACGGGAATTTTATTTCTAACTGAAAATATTATTCCATCGAAATTTTTCCTGCGATCGTTAATCTCCCACGAAATAAATTTCCCTTGAACAACAAATCGTATGAAATGTCAGCAAAATTCCCTGGGAAAGCTCATTCCCGATATCAATAAATTCCGAGGGAACTTTTGAGCATCATTCACATTCCCAAAATTCGAATTGGAGAAAAATGTTCAGGGAAATTTGTATTCGACATATGAACCTTAAGAAAATGGATTAGTAATTTTTAAATAACATAAATATTTACATTCATATATTAAACTAAGTCATGATAATTATATAATTATTATATTATAACTTCTAAGTATCCCATTTAGATTGTTTTTTCTTAAATACTTCCTTGCCATCCTCTTGAACTGCCGCATAATATCCAGCCTGTTCATATTTGTATCGCATGTATGCAATATAACCAAGAACTCCAGTAAAGCAAGTGAGTCCAATTCCCATAACAACAATATTCTAAGAATATAAGTCACTTATTTAGATTAGAGTATGCATAAATAACATTTTCTACCCACAGGTTTTGCATATAATTCGAAGTTTATAGCTCGAAACACATTGGTGGTTCTAATTGATCGTACTCCGTCACCGGGAGCTGCAGCTTTCGGAGTAGGGTTTTCAACGGTTCCTGATTTTTCAGTTGATGACATTCTGTGCCAGCATTAAATTTGTTTATTAGAATATATTTAAAATTTGGCAAAAATGTTTATATTATGTTTTTAATTTAGAAAAAGTGGTATTACACAATTCATTGGTTAAGAAAATAAAAAATAAATACTTGTAAAAATTGTTTTGATTTTTGACAAACAAATGGCTGCATTCAGCAAACAATTACGTGTTACCTATGTATAATTTTTTATAAATTTAGTAGTGGTCCTTAAGTATGGTACACATTATGGAATCTATTTGACAGTTTTGTTCACTATCGATGTTTACACTAGAATGATGGCGTGACACGCATGTAGGACTGCTCACAAACTTTTTTGATATTGCCCTTCATGCAGCGTTCTTGATCGATGATATGTATGCAAATCATTCATTGAACAACATTCAACAAGTTTTTTTGTTGTTCATTTTTGAACCATTAGCTGCATTTTATTATCTACGGGTCTGGCTTATATTTTAAAACGTATAACAAAAACAACACGAAATCCAGGTTTCTATCTGGATTTGCAAATATTAGTATTAATTCCGCGAGCAGAGGGTGCATATCAGTACATAACCCAGATCGTTTTATTTTAACCGGGTGAACCATATGGGTTATTGGCGATAATAAAACATGACTTTTGTCAGTATGGAACAAGAAAAATAATATTTTGATGTATTTATTGAGCTAGATCTTGGATTGAAAATGAAAATTTTGTTTAGCTGACGGACAACAAAACTGATAAATGTGTACCCGAAAGTTTTCACGCATGTTCAATATCCTACAAGAATATCACGCAGGTTACAAATTTAATAGTTTGGGGCAGAAGACAGCACTCTAGAAAGAAAGAAATATTTACCCTTCTTTACAATTTCTGCCAAATAAATTTTTGTAAGCAGCAAATTCTGGGCAGAAAATTTAAAATTGTCTGGTTGACGTCATAAAAGAAGAAAAGTTCGTGGCTGTTGCGAGAAAAGATTTGTGAAGAAATAAATTAATTTAAAAGCACTAAAATACAATTTTTTTAATTTGAAGAGAAAAAAACGTGAATTTTAAGCAAACAAATATATATAAAAAAAAACAAATCATATGTTGACGTTTACAAATTGTCAGAAAAATGTGTTCAAGCCATTCCAGACTTTTTTCGAACTGTATTTCTTTATGATAGAATTTCATTCCCACTCTTCAAAATTTGATAAGCTACCAATTTCTGCCAAAAAAAGTCTGGATCAGATCTAAATATTAAATACTGAGTGTGTTTCTTTATTCATTCTGGGAGGTCCAGAATATTCAGTTTTGCGTTTCTTTATTCCATGGAATATTCCGGATAAACTATTTTGTTGTTTCTTTATTCATTCCAGAAAGTTTGTAATGCATTCTTTTTATTCCATGTTAAAACACGGAATGTAAAGAATATTCTCGGAACAATCCTCTCATATGATAGCAAAAAAATGACAGTAGCCAAAGAAAAAAACCAAGTAAATAAAATGGATGACCAAACATTTTTTTTTATATTTATTATTGAAATAAATATATAAATAATAATTAAATGTGAGTTTTCATTAACTAATAAATCAATAATATTTTATTTTTACTATTTCCCATAGTGATACCTGTTTTTTGTCATCATCACAACACTTTCAAACGGCTGATTGCTGTCATCTTTTTTCTTTTCTATTCCGGATAGTATTTTTGTTTTTTTATTTATTCCATTCTGGATATTCTGAATAAACATTCCGTCTTTTCCATCCATTATATTTCCTTATCCGGAATACATGAAGAAACACACTGACTATCAGGGGCCTAATTCTGCAGGCATCCAGTTTTCTCTTCATTCACACAAAGTGGTGTACACATACATATTTTCGATTTCTTAAGGTTGTGATTAATTTTTTTGACAGATAACGTGTACACAGCTACAAGTATACTCACGCCTATTTTTTTGTTCGTTTTAATTTAACTATATGCCTGTAAGACCTAAGGTCTTTTAAATGCAACCTGAATTGCACGGCACTAGTTAGAAGAAACAGAATGATAGGAAAGATTTTTTTGTTGGCACAGTGGATTTGAGAACCAGGTATTGACTATTTCATTTTAACCCATGGGCGGCATCCAATTAAAATTGTAGGTATAGAAAAGAATGTGCCTAGCGTGGGGATCGAACACACACGTCTAAGTTAGCTATCAAGCACTTTATCCACTGCGCCATATTGCCACCCACAGTGTGAAAACATTTTTTTCACGGAAAAGCATTCACGCTCGCGGAATTGGGCTCAGAGGCTTTTGCGTGCAAAAAATTAATTCACTGTCGAAATATATGCGTAAATAAATTTGATTATCTGTGTATACGTTATCTGTCAGAAGAAAATGAATAGCACTATTGAAAAATCGCAAATATGTATATGTACACAGAGAAAACTCACGCTTTCGGAATTTAGCTCCAGGTATTGTTTTGAAATTGGACAAAAAAACAACATAGTGAATTAGCGATGAACTTACAAATATGTCAATAAACTGAACCCGAACGGAATTAGTAGTTGTTGCATTTTACATTTGGTATTTTTTGCATATTAAGGATATTCATATAAAAAGGGATACACTTCAGAAACCAGATAATTTTATCTTCGCAGAAATGAACTGTCAAAGTTTGTATGGGAAAAATATTTTGCAAAGCCAATGAATTTATCTCACGAAATTGATGTAGAAATATAATAAAGTTAGTTAAATAACAGCATATTATTTCCCTCACTTACGCAAGTACTTCTAAGGGCGTGTTCATGCAAACATCTAGCAAACTTACTAAAAAAACAACGATAATTATTACCGAACAAAATTTCAAATTGTCACTCCAGACATGTAAATCTATAACGGTTCTGTTTATAAGAAGTTCCGCTGATATGCCTGAAAAGTCAGAATGGCATTCAACTTTCACAACTGAGTTGTTTTCCTCACAGTGCGAAGCTCGATGAATTTCACATTTTTAAAAACGAACAATTGTTATAGAGTTCCAATTTCTTTAGTACTTATAAATTATATTAATACTCGTAATATAATTTTAATTGCAGACAAAATTGATTTGGATATGGGAACAATATTTATAAAATATATACCTATGTACATATGTATATGATATTTTAAATAACTGTAAATATTCTGTTTTTTGAATTTTTTGTTTTGGAATAAATTTAAGAAAAACAATTAATTTTAAAAATTAATACAAAAATTTAGAATTAAGCTTTATCAAAACAAAAAATTGATCAAACTATGAGAAAGAATGTCTGCTATTTGACATTTACAAACCTATTCCTTCGCTGACCTATCGGAGAAGGTGATTTAGTGAAGGAATAATAATTGACATTTAGAACAAAATTTACACAACCATATAGAAAAAAAAAGATAGTTGAATTCATACTTACTGTAACAGATTTTATTCGTTGATTTTCTGACGGACCATTTATTTTTATTAGCAGAAAATTTCAACTCACAGATTAACTTCTATTTGATTGTTTAGTAAAGTCAAGGATTAGATGTGGAATAAGCATTTTTTAATTAATAGGGCTGTTTGTGTTATGATGTACATAATTACAACCACTTAATTTTTTTGTCCAATTGCAGATGGTGTAAGAGCAGATCCATATATCTCACAAACAATAATTCTTTTCATTTAGATTTTTGTTGACATTCATTCTATTACGCAGATAATACTGACTTCTTATTCAAAACATCCTTAATGAAGGATAATACCTCCTTTTATGATTTTACATTCATTTTAAATTGATGTTAATAAATTGTATGATTATGTATCAACGCTAAGTTGCTCCATATGCATTATTGGTCGGTATGGTTAGCTTTAGCTTCACACACCATACGATAAGTATTTTTAGAGTAAACTTATTTTTAGATCTAGTCTTGTGAAATCTCTTGCCTGCAGCAGTCTACTATAAGACATTCGGCAATCGGCGTATTTTATTTTATAAAAAATTAAAGAGTAAAAATAAATAAATAAATTAATTAGCTATTATTAAATAAAAATCGAAAAGAAAAATATTAAAATATGAACTCGGATACTGCTTATCAACAAATTTGCAGTGTTCGCACAGTACAATCCGATAAAAAAGGATTTTTCAATGAATTCTATATGGAAGTGCGAGAATCTTGCGGCGAAAAATGGCTAACAAATTATTTTGGAAAATTGAAATCTGATCAAGCACGTATTCTTTCGATATTTAGCGATCGTGAAATTTGTGATCCGGTTCTAGGTGTACTGGAAAATGTTCGTCCTGTTTATAAGGAAAAAGATGCATTGTTTTCAAGCCAACGCAGGGCTCAGGCTGAAAAATTCAATCTTTTGGACGATTCGAAACAAGCACTCGCTCATGCGAATTTAGCGGTTGTACGAGCACCTGCAAGAGGTGAGTGTGTTGTATTGGATGAAGAAATAAGGATGTAAAAAAATGAAAAACTATAAAAATATCGCGTGAAAAAAATTAAAAAAATGTTTTTTGGTTCACGTAATGTTTATGATTTTGGAGTTTAGAAGTTTTATAAAATTAAAAATTCTTCCCTATCTTTATATTCCTTCTAACTTGTGCCAT
The DNA here is from genome assembly GCA_910595825.1 of Philhelius pedissequus. Classification (NCBI taxonomy): domain Eukaryota; kingdom Metazoa; phylum Arthropoda; class Insecta; order Diptera; family Syrphidae; genus Philhelius; species Philhelius pedissequus. Next base: position 147,362,453 of record OU343162.1, on the reverse strand, counting down.
GCATTTCAGGTTTCATTTAAAAGACATTAGGTCTAACATAGGAATATAGTTAAAATTATTATTATTACTATTATTACTATTATTATTATTATTATTATTATTATTATTATTATTATTATTATTATTATTATTATTATTATTATTATTATTATTATTATTATTATTATTATTATTATTATTATTATTATTAAAAATTGACATAATACACCTAAATAAGTCTGATTCCGTTCTTTAATTTTCTGTACATTTGTGTGATTTTCAGTCTAAAGTCATTTCCGTATTCAAAAATTGCACAGTCTTAGACATATAAGAATGCTCACGAGAAATTAAAAAAAAATCCCCTACCCGTCTAAGAAATTAGTTCGGGCAGAAAATTACAGCACAGAAAACAAAAGCAGCTGTCGAGGACGGCTGCCACTTGAATTTGTTTGCAGGTCAATTTAATTTTTGTGGGCTTAAAATCACAAATAAGCCACACTAAGATCGGAAACCTTCGTACCTTTCAACCCCCAAAACCCATTTGTCTACATTTTTGTATTTGTACCTTTGAAACTCTATCCCTGAATAGATGTGAAATCGAAAAACAAAACAAAAACAAATTACTAGGGCTATATGGTGTCTATGTGTCTATAGGAAGAGGGACCGAAAAGATTCTTGTGTGCGTTTTTATCAATGTGTCTATTGGAAGAGGAACGGAAAAGTTACTTGTGAGCGTGTTTCAGCTTGTAGGCAAATCTCAAATGAAAGCAGAGGTTTCGGGTTCTTATGTTATTAGTTTATGCTTAAAATGTTCCTTTACTTTTGCACTGTATGTATATTTTTGAAAAAAAATTCACTCCCAATCTTCGGGATTTGACATTTTGTGAGTTTCTTTACAGAATTTACGAGATCAAACCTATTATCGGAAAGCCTCAATATACAAAATAAGACAAAAATAAAAGAAATAAAACCAGATTTGGGACCATTTACACGATTATGTCAATAAATCTCATGAAAATAGAAATAATAGTAAAAGTTTGTCAATCGTTATAATGTTAATGCAGATCTATGATTTTGTCACAAGGTAGATAAGTGTGGTACAAAGTGAATAGACATTCAGAATGTATAAGTTAATTAAGTTCGTATATCCCGAAGAGTTAGTTGAATTCAAAATATGTATATATTTATTATTTTTGCTCGGTGATTATTTATATATATATATATATGATATATATATATCATATTTCAAATTTTAAACAAGTATTCCACTTTTGCACAAAAGTAAAAGTTAAAAGCGGTCGAACTTTTACTTTGTAAAGCTTGAAAAATAATATAGGATTGAGCAGTATTTTGGATAAAGATAAAACATTTGTTTACTGTTGTTTGATTTTTTTGACCAATTATTTTGTTGAACTATTCCACTGTATATGTAGGCTGTTTTGGTTTGTGCTATTGTTAATTTTGAGTTTGTTAGTATGTTTTGCTTGATTGTTCTTAAATTATATAAGTTAGGGATTCCTTGAAGAGGACTCAAAAAAAAAAAACGCGAACGCCAGCCTAGAGGGTTGGCCCAACCGTGCGACTTACAATTCCAATCAAATCAAAATGCAACTAGTAAAATAACGTTATAATTTATTAGATCTGAACCGCACGATTCGGAGGTCGGAATACAATTAATTTTATTACTTAAAACTACAGCGTTTCAGTCCTCGCATAGCTTCCCATTCCATATTGCTGACTCGTCATAATATATATCACCGGATTGGTTCCCATAATATAATGCTGACCCGTTGTATTCATACGCTAGGGGGTCAGGTATCCGGCGCATGCATTGATATAGGCCAATGTACTCTCGTAGTCATGTGAACTGCTTTTTTTTTTTTTTTTTTTTTTTTTTTATAATCTACACGCGCTCAAGGGATTATGAATACCCTTTAAATGTTTCAACACAGCGCGGGCGTGAGGTTAAGGAAGAGAAAGAATGATAGGAAAGATGTGTGGCGCTATATTCGGAGAATGTAGGTGGTTGTTGTCTCAGATTTTATCTCCAGGGATGACAGCTAAACTAATGCGGAGAAATTTCCGTGTCTTATTTATCGATGTCCCTTATAATTCGCATAAATGTTTGTATTCTTTTGTCATATTTTATCGGTATACTAGTCTTACTCAATCACATGTTGTTAGTTCTATGCCTAAACAGCATGAAATGAGTAAACCAGCAACTCATTGTATGACATTTATTTTTAGAATTGGTTTTAAATGGAAAAATAAGAAGACATAGACTACGGCAGGGATCGAACCTGTGACCATGAGGTTGACAGGCGAACACACAACTATCGCGCCACGGCCACCCCCAAGAGTCAGGTGAAAATAGGTTTGCGCATGCTAAAGCGCTGTGCTTTCGTTGGTGATAACTTATACATATTTGTTTTGATTTTATGTTCAATTTTTTATCAGTACCGTCAACGGGAAAGATGCAATTGGAGCGAAAAATGTTTTAATTAATTAAGTAAGAAAAGAAAGACTTGTATTGTATAATTAATTTAAGTAATCAAAATTAATATCATAAATTACTAGATCGAATAAATATATATACATATATCCCCTGAGGAAGTAAGGAATACTTACGAAACGTTGGGAAGCATAATGGATTAAAACTTGTTTTATTCGCATTTACCTAAAACAGACCAAAACAGCCTATATATTAAGTGGAATTTATTTTTACTTTTGTATAAAAGAGTGTTGAATGTAGTTAACATTTAACATTAACTTTTTACCTTTGTGAAGTAAATCAGTAGGTCTTTAAATTTAAATAAATTATATAACTACTCTACTAATATATGTAATTACTATCTTATTAATTTATCATTTGACGATCAAATTGAAAACGCCTTTAACTATGTGATGGGGTTTTCGTTTGGTAACAAAAATCAATTTATTTTTGTTATTATTTATATCAGCTAAAAAACGGATTTTGACAAATTTTGCCTTCGATTGGCCAAAAAATTGATTTATTTTTTAATTTTAAATGAATTTTGCAGATCTGGATTTTTCGGCAGATCTACCCCTCTTTTACTAACACCACTATAAATTATAATTGACTTCCATCAGTTTGACAAGACAGCTGGTTCAAAGACACAAATATACACCAATACTAAAGCAAATAAAAATCGATTCTTCAAGGCAAAAATCAATTTATAGATCAAAATATAAAAAACCTCATGAGTATGACAGAAAATCATTCACAGCAATTCTGTGAAACAGAAATAATGCAGCAGAATTTTAAAATTGATACATTCTATCATATTCTGCTATTCACGTGAACTGTTAATTCGATTCATCCTTTGATGGCTTTTCGCCTACCTCTCCATTCTGCTATCCTTCGGGTGAACTGCTATATCCCAAGTTCGTTTTTAAATCGTATGAATTTTGGATAAAATGTTGGACTTTTTCCCCTTTCACAAATATAAATAAGGAAACTCCAAAATTGGTAACTATTGAGGAACAGAAAGAAAAACTTAACTAAACGTGTAACAGTGTTTTTTTTTTAATATAGAACATTTATTATTTGCGGCAAATTGAATTATTAGTTAACAACTCCCTACAAAGTTTTCTAGCAAATTTAATACTTTTCTAGACCCGCCAACCTTTTAACGTTCAGCCAGACAAGCAACAAATACCACATTCGCAAGATTATATATTCCGGCTTAAATTGAATGGAGTGAATGGGTTCGCGTAAGGCCGTGTGTGAATTCCGTTAAAATGTTTGTTAAATTTTCTACCTTGGTTAAATTTTGAAGTTTGGTTTGTGGTGGGATCAAATTTAGCTTTTTGCTGTGTGAATTGCGTTAAAAGGGATTTATTAAAACACTACTCGTATTTTGGCTAAAATTCCTTCAAGATTTCAAGAAGAAATTTCCCTAAGAACATTTTTTTTTTGTTCAAGTTAATTAATTTCTGTCCTAAAATCCGACTTAGAAGATATAAAGTTAATAATTTGGCACGAAAAAAGTAACGAATTCTCAGTTTTACTAATATGTTTCGGTTTTACATCGTTAATTTAATATTTTAAAACAACAATTCCAAATCTTTTCAAAACAATTCCCATTATGGTTAGTTTGTTGATTTAGTATGTAAATACTAGTTTTCACAGCTGAAGAATTTGACAAGCTGACAAATCAATCAATTTGTATTCAATTTGCAAAATGAAATACAATGAGTATTTTCATTACTTATTTTATATTTGTTAAAATATCAACGGATTATAATATTCGTTATTTCCTCTTGAGACCCTACACAAACAAAAATAATAATGTAATTTAATTTTTCAATTGAATAAATTAAAACTTACATTTATTATATGGTTTCCCAGTAGATCTGGACCTTATGGAGTTCATCTTTCTTTTCGGTTATCGCTTACAGTTTCAAATTACTATATCTTGAGGAACGTTAAATTTTAACGCAAAGTTAGCCTGCTCTACAGCTGCCTACATTTTAACCCATTTTATTCACCACGCCAGTGTCAAATTTTAACCAAGTTACAAAATTTAACCAACATTTTAACGCAATTCACACACGGCCTAAATAGCAGAATACCGCACAATTTTACTGGCCGCGTTCAGTAGCATACCACAGGCCATCCGGATTGAACAGCAGAATAGTGGTTAAGGAAAAGGCCTACAAAACTAAATTAAAGTTATTATTTTTGTTTTGTTTATTAAAATAATCTCTGAAAAATTCTTTAAAATCTCTTGAGTAGTTTCCGCGAAACTATGAAAATAGATAAGATAAATATTTGTGAATTTTTATGACCTTTACTTTAATTAAAAATGTTGTTGTATTTTAGGTTTTAGGTCGATCATAGTTCCAATTAAATGAAAAGGTGAATGTTTTTAGTTTTTACGACGTTTCGTTTATAATTATAGTCATCATCGGGTTTACATATATTTTTATTTCAATCTGAAACCTACTTCAGAACAGAACCTACTATCGGGTTTATATTTTTTTTTCAATCTGAAACCTAATTTATAATAGAACAATGTGGTAGATTACTTTGTTGAACATTTTAAAAAAACTTTTTATCATAACATTATGGAATTATATAAAGAAATAACCAAAAATTGCTTACATATCATGGATTTAAACAATTGAATATTTAAAAGACTACAATGAATACACATTTATATTGTATTTTTAACATTAAACATTGGATACGAACTTGCACACAATACTTGACTTAACAACAAAGTAGATTTTTAACCAAGCCTGATAGAAAAAGAAGAAAAACTAAAAAGCTAAAACAAGAATATGGAAAACATGAAACAAAATAAACTGTGTTGTTTTTGTGCTGATGAGCGGGTATTAAGGGGATCCTTATTTTTTTCTTCTTCTTTCTCCTCTCTAGTAGATGTTTGTTGTTGGGGTTCACACAGTCAAGATCCCTTTAACTGTTCACCGTGTTCTCTATGTTTATTTTATGTAAAGTTTCTATCACAAATAAGCTATACTAAGGTTAGAAACTTTCGTACGTTTCACCCCCCCCCCCCCCAAAACCCATTTGTTTTCATTGTTGTATTTGTACCTTTCGCACTCTATCCATGAATAGATGTGAAAGCGAAAAACAAAACAAAAACAAATTACTAGGGCTGTGTTATCTATTTTGGTTATTTCTTTATATAATTCTATTATGTTATGATAAATAGCTCTTTTTGTTCTGTTGTATACTTGAGATTGAAATAAAAATATAAACCTTATGATGTCTATAATCATAGACAAAACGTCGTAAAAACTAAGAACATCCATCTTTTCAGATAAGGTAAAGATTTTTTAAATTTTGTTCTTGCCCATAAAAACAAACTCTTAAGTAATGTTCGTCCAAATCTGTAAAGCCTTTTTCAAGAATCCAAAAAATAATAAAAGTAGGCGTGAATGTGGGCGAATTTTACTAATTTAGTTTCTCGATCATAAGAAATTTTTATCCAAATATTAAGAGTCGTTTCCGAGAAACCAAGAAATGTAAAAGTGGGCGTGGCAGTAGGCAAAAATTTGCTAAAATCAAATTATTAATTTTGGCCATTCATACAAATAAACTATAAAAAAATTTATTAGGATCATTTGAGTCGTATTCGAAAAACTAAGCAATAAGAATCTCACTTAAGATAGTTTTTGAATTTTTTTCTTGCTCATAAAAACAAACTTTGAAATGTTTATCCAAATCGTTAGAGTCGTTTCCGAGGAACCCAGAAATGATAAAAGTAGGCGTGGTGATGGGTGGATTTAAAGTAATAAGATTTTAACGTTAAAAATTAAATCAACAAATATATTTACCTTTTTAAATTTGTAATGTAATTAATAATACTTTTCTTTAACAGATATTGATGTTTCAATCGATGGAGGCCTCACTTTGGCTTTAGCTTTTTGGACAAGAGCTCTCATACTTCTTGACATGGGTAATGGCCAAGCAGCTTTAAGTGATCTAAAATTAGCCGCAAATTATGGCGTTGAGTCTAAATCAAGTGTTGATTACTATCTGAAAATGGCCAAATCGTATGCGTGTATGTGAACGCTTTATAGTTGATATTCATTAATTTTTCATAAATATTCTCGCCTAAGGTATGGGCGAACCAGCACGAGTAGAAATTACATTGAAAATAGCTGAAAAACTTGCTCCTGCTGGTACAACCAAAATCGATGTGTGTCGTCAGGAAATTGCAAATATCAAAACGATCTCACCAAAAAAATCCGATCTTAGAACGCCGAATCCAACTAAAGGTGAAAATCCCAATTTGCTGGGTACTTCAAATCTGGTGAAATTGGTCGAGAGTTCCGATAAAGGAAAGTTCATTGTTGCAAGCGATGAATTAAAGACTGGCGATATCGTCCTATCTGAAGATCCTATAGCAGCATGTTTGCTTCCAAGTTTCTTTGGCAGTCACTGTCATAATTGCTTCGAAAGGTACTTCACCTATTCATCATTCTATAGGTACGATTACACTTGACTTGAAAATATTTGCAGGCTTATCACTCCTGTTCCCTGTTTAAACTGTTCCGGAATTGCATTTTGTTCGGCACAGTGCATGGGAGAAGCGTGTTCTTCATATCACAGATTTGAGTGTGCTTTTATGGATTTGTTTATTGGTAAGTAAATTAAACCTTTTAATTAAATTTAATTTAAATCAAATTGAGATATTTTTAGGATCTGGTATGTCTATTTTATGTTACATTGCATTACGTGTATTCACACAAGCCAGAGCTGGTGTCGAACAAGGGTTGAATGTAGCCAATAATTTGATTGAAAATCTGTGTGCGCACGTAGAATCTAGACAAGCTGACGACTTTTTGCAAAGAAGTTTAATGGCTGGATTTTTAATGCGTTGTCTCCAGAAAGCAGGTTATTTCGGCCATCGTAAAACAGAAGGTGTCAATCCTACAGCTTTGGAATTAAAAGTTGCAACGGCGCTATTGGGACTTCTTCAAGTTCTGCAATTTAACGCACATGAAATCTATGAAACACTAGTAACCGACAAGCATCGTATTAATGGATCGAAAGTGGTTTATGTCGGGGCTGGTCTTTATCCCGCGGGGTCTTATTTCAATCATGAATGTTGGCCAACCGTAGCGAGATATTTTGTTGGAAAACAAATTATTTTAGCTGCCACACGTCCCCACAAGAAAAATCAGGTTGTAGCTGAAAACTATGGTCCGGTATTTACAAAAATGAATCTTAAAGAACGCCAACGTGCTCTTCGTGGCCGATATTTGTTCGATTGTAGTTGTGATTGCTGCAAAGAGAACTGGCCCACATTGCAGAAACTTGACAAGCAGGTTAGATTTTGGTGTCCTTCGGGAACATGTGGAACAGTGTTGCGTTTCCCTAAGGATCTTGCTAAAAATGTACGATGTGCTAGATGTCGAAAGAATGTTTCATTAAAAGAGAGCATTGTTAAATTAATAAAGGTCGAGGAGATGTATAGAGAAGCTGCTAAAGCCATGAAGGTTTGTTAATAATCGTAAATTGAGTATATTTCTAACTATTTATCGTATTAGGATCAAGACATAGAAAGTGCGATAGAGATATTTAAGGAAGCCATCGATCAATTCCATGAAATTGCCGTTTTACCCCATAAAGATACTTTGATAGCTCAGGATTCATTGCGGACGTGTCTAGCTAGTACTGGCACAACTTTCAAGATATAGCTAACTTTATTTTAAGAAAACTGTTGTATTTTACTTTGGCATAAGCTAATACATATTTTAATAAACCAAGTGAATTTTTTAATCTTACAAGTTTGACATTTCGTTTATTATTTTTTGAAATCCTTTAAAACTTTTTGTTTGTACTTAAATTTATCAAATACACCATTTTTATTAGTTAATGTGCATAAACAGGAGTAAATCAGATCGTAAATTTGTTTTTTTTTTTTCATAAAATATATTTGACAAATCCTTCTAAACAGATTTACATGCACGTCAACATCTATTACTTAAATAAAATGTCGAGACATGGACTGCCCAGCAAAGAAAAAAGAAAATGCTGTGACTTATAATTATAATATTTATATCAAATGCTTCGTTAGCGATACAGATCAAGTGGATTCGGCCTGTATTGGAATGTGAAGCAGAAATGTTCATTATGTAATTTATGTATGTATGTATTATGAATGTACGAATTGTAATTTATGTATAATCTGTGAAACAGAGGGCCCAGGTATTACATGTAATTCCATTTTGTATTTAGCCACTCTGGCGTATACGCACTATCTTTTTGTATTTATTATTCAAACCTGATGCATACAATAAAAAAACACAACAAAATAATGTACTTATGGATTGGTCATATGTTTTATTTATGTAGAAGGGCGTTTTCTAATATAGCTTACAAATTCAACATTTAACCATATCGCAATTTCATGATTCATATACACCTTAGTTTTTCGCTTTTATTTTTTTTAAGACAATTTCTGAACATAGATAAATGATACCAAATGGGCTTGCCAACACGCTGCAAATGAACAACACTTTCCATTTAATCCTTCTGGCAACGCACATATAGTTAATTTCGTCCATGCAGTCGGTTAAAATTGGTGGGTTGGTTTAAAAAGTATGAAAACGAAATTAACGTCCTTTTTAGTCCTAACCACGATTTAAATACACACAGTTCCATAGAGGGTTATTTAAAATTATCAGTTCTTTTGTGGAATTCAAAAATGTTCTGAACAAAATCGATTTTATTATGACAGGACAAATTTTACATTTTTAATAAAATTTTATCTACTTTAAAAATACTAGCAAGATTTGAAATTTCTCTACGTCACGTTATACTTTACGGTATGATATAATAACTATAAATAAATTAGCTGCGTTTTATTATTACATTATCTAATTCGGATTATTTTTAACAACTAACACGTAAATAAAAAACAACACCAGATCTTGTTTTCTAATAGTACACGAAATTTTGAAGTCTTGCTGACAAAGTATAAAACGAGAATAAAAGAGATCACGATAATCGAAAATTTTGAGCGGTGAGTTAAGTCTAAATTTCAATTGTATTATTGAACGATTGTAAATCCAGTCAATGTCAATAAAATTAGAAAATTTCAGATTGATTTTTTTTTTAATTTTTGTTTTTGGATAAAAGGTTCGTTCGTTGAACTTTACCTAGGGTCTACCTAGGTTTTTTTTGACAACCCCAAGAGTTGTAAAAAAAACTGGGTTTTTCGGTTTTTAGAAAACACCCGGGGCCATTAATTTAATATTACAGAAAAGCAAGTTATGTCATTTAATAATTAAAACTTAACATACGTTAAATTTAAGTTCTTATTGCATTTGCTTTAGCTCTAAGCACAATCCACAACTTTACAGGTTTTCATTTTGCATGTCTGTGTCTAAAATTTAATTTGAGTACTCTTTTATTTCCATTTTAATAATAACAAATCAATCAAATTAGATCTCATGTGATTTTGACGCTTATTCATTTACCTCAACTTGTCCTATCTAAAAACCTAGATCTACTTTAGGGCGAGTTGGGGGCGGAATTTGCTTATCAGGGTGACTTAAGGTTTTTGAAAAAAACTCTTTAGGGCGACCCTAGGCCCACTTCAGGGATCAACGAAGAAAATGAATGTCTTTTTCATTTCAACCAAAAACTATCCCTCATAAAATTTTTGATCCGGGCCAGTTTTCGCGTTTTTTTTCGAACAAACCGATCGATTTCTTTTATCAGCGATCAAAATAAAAAAATCCAGATTTTTGGAAGGATTTACACTACCTAAAATACGCACTTGCACTTAAGTAAAGTTAAATTTGCTAAAACGTCAAAGGATTTTGTTTAAACTTCTACATACACATACATAAAATTAAAAAGAAATGTTTGCGTTGTCCTTGCAAATAAAAATCCGAAATACTGGTTCAAATATACCTAAGTATACGAACGTATTGCACAGCAAAGCTATGCGAAACCGAACGCCCCATCTCATCGACACGAAATCAAATTGCAAATACAACAATGTAAACAAGTTGGTTGAAGAGGATGAAACGTACGAAAGATTCTAATCGCACTTGTGATTCTAAATTCTACTTACCTACATAATATATAAATATGTACATACATTATATTCCATAATCCATTTTAAAACCTACCATGCAACACATTTATCAATGAATTGAAATGGGTGTATGTGGCGTATACGCATTTTTTTTTCTTATTGAAAAAAACTTGTTACCTACTTCTTATTAAAAATATTGGTACATATTCAGCCCTATCACAAATTCCATCGAAATAATTCCCCGCACGGACAGTTACGTCCCGATCTACGACAAACAGCTTTCACAAAATCCGAGTGGAATATTCTTATTTTCGAAATCAGCGGTGTATGCCAAAATGAAAGGATAAATAGCAATACCGTGCTATTTTCAATTTTAATTAAGCTTACACACATGATTATGTGAACATTTAAAACAATCTTGAAGTCCAAGTTTGCCTTTTACAATTTCCCAGAAATTTTCAATTTCATCTTTTGCCAGTTTCTTACAGCCTTGGGAGTCCAGGTCGCCTATATCGCTCATTAGAGACTTTCATATTGAAATTTAAAATCAAATATTATTCATAAAACCATAGAATTTGTAAAAATACTACATTTTTCTTTAAAATAACTGTTAACGACGCATTACATTCAGTGTCCGACACAAATAGTTTGTCGTCTGTTTCATTTCATTCCATTCGAAATCAGTGATACCAATTTCTACGAACTTCGAAAATCGTAAGCGAATTTTTCAGTCCGAATCCATTACGAGGGAATTTATGATATGTTTATCGGGAAACGTAGCATATTTTCGATTACGATGGAATTTGTGATAGGGCTGATTATGTTCAGACATTAGTATATATAAAGTAAAATTTAGCATCACGAGTTTGATGAATGGATTTGTATCCCATTTGATTTAAAATTCCCTGATAAGCATTTTTACTTATATACAAATTATTAATATCACAAATTAAAATCAAAAATAGGAAGGTACATTTTATAGTTGTTACAGAAATTCCACTTTCTCGAATGATTGTTTTTTTTTTATTAAATAAGGCAATTTGACATTTATGTTATCAGAAGCTCATGCGAAAATCGTATAAGGTTTCCATAAGAATGTAGCAATTTTTTTCTTACAAAATCTGCATGTAAGGAAATTTCCAAACAGAGAACTTACATACGAAGAAACATAAAAAAAAACTTGTGGTACTATGATTTTTTTTCAATTTCTAAATAGAAAACTTATTATCTAAGCCCATAAATTTATTTGTAAGCAACTCCACCAAAGATTTCTAACAAATTTATTTTTTTGCTAGATCCGCCAACCTTAACACTCAGCCAGACAGACATCAAATATTGATTTCGCAACATTTCATATGCGAGTTTGAATTGTATGGATTGAGTGGGTTGACGTGAATAGCAGAATACCGCACAATCAGTCCTATCACGAATTCCATCATAATCGGAAACTTGTTACGAATCCCGAAAAAATCTATCACAGAATCCATCGTAGTGGAAATACTCATACAAATTGATATTACGAACAGATGCTGCCTTTACTTTTTTCGGGATTTGTAAAACTTTCTGATTAAGATGGAACTCGTAATAGGGCTGAATATTACCGACTTTTATCGAGGTATACCAGATTCACTATGAAAGAATAGCAGAATGGTGATTAGTAAACATTCAGAGAAGTTTCCGCCGATAAATAGCAGAATAGGGCTGAATATTAATATGTATTATTAATGGACTTTCTAAATCTGTTTTAAATGCAATTCAATTTATTTATTTATAGGCCGCGTCAAAATTAAAGTTTTTTTTATTTAATGTTATTAAAGTTAACAATATGATTATGCTTAATGCTAGTTATCTTTAAATATTTACGTTGATTAATTATGTGTTCTGAGTTGTGCAGTTTTGCCTTCTAGTCTCTTGTTGCTAATGTATTTCCTACGGGTGTATACTAATAGGACAATATTTTATATAGTACCTTATTACATAATGGGGCATATTCATAGTTATTTTAAAAATCCAGTTTATCTAAGCCTAGATGTTAATAATAAATATTACTTATGTAAATAGGATAAACTCAACTCTTAGCAACAGCTTAAACAGTGACTATGAATATGCCTCAATATGTACAAACAAATAAGCCTGTTGGATAAATTCTGAGTTCCTAATTGAGAGCACAAGTGATCTGTTGCTGATTAGTATAATTTATTAAGAAAAGACTTCGATTAGGTAAAAAAAAAAAGAAATTTAAATTTGTTAAACGAAAAAGTTTATTTGACCATTTACTTATATAACATTATAATAAAGTCGAAGATTCATATTTTATTTTATTTTGCATAAAATTAAATCACAACTGGCTTTATTTTATTTTGTATGAATTGTAACAATATTTATAATTGTGTACAAAAGTTTGAATTTTTTTTTGGGAAATCAATTGAGAAATTAAGTATTAACTTTTTAAAACACATTTATCTGTATATATTTTTTTGTTTACATATTAAAGATAATATATGTTCAAATGCAATATAGTTAAGTTAGTTATAAATATAATATTCAAAATAGTTTTACAAGTTTCATAGTTTTAATTTGTTTGTTTGTCAAAAAACAGCCATTGAAACTATTCTTAATTATTATTGAAAAAAATTTTGTTAAGGGCTATCTAAGAATAATAAATTGTAATATTATTTTTCTTAGTTTTATTAACATTAATATTATATTAATTATTTAGTTGTTTATCTAATAATAATCTTAAATTCTTGAAGAAGTCAATAAAATAAATATTTTTGGAAAACTTTATAATTTTATAATTTAATAATATATTTTTTTGATTTGGTTATTATAGATTTGGTAACGAACGGGGTTGTTTTATTATAAAACGTACTGATGTAAATGTTTTACATACTAGCTGTTGTCTAATTTTAATTTCAAAATAAATATACAAACTAACATAATGTATTTTATTAACGTAGATTATAGCAGCCACTCACTGTATATTCAAAAATAAATACTTTTCATGTTGTAAGAAGTTGCAAATGTTTAAGGACAGATTGGAAGATAACTTGAGTAGATTTGGAAAATGTATAACTTAACTACGAGTCAATCGATTGGTTTTGCTTCAAATTACAAGTTCCCACCGACACTTCAAGCTCTTCGTTCAATGCATATTTAAAAAAAAAAACGTTGCATTCCTGGTCCCGTATAAATAAACTTCTAAAATAAAATTTTTTAATAGGGAGCACGCGGATTAATGTGCTGAAAGGCCCGGAATATATTTTGTTGTCGGGAATTAAGGTTTTAAAGTAAAAAAAATATTAAAAGAGGCTAAAAATATATAGAATCTAGAAGCCGTTCAATAAATAATTTACTATAAATCAGGAGGCTGTTTTATAGGAGAAAATTGTATAATTTTGGAAAGGATTTTTTAAACGTTTGGTTTGAACGATTTTCTTAAATAAATGTGTAGACTTTTAGAGGAAGTGTGATTTTCATATGTTTATGCGTAAAAAATCACTTGGAGCACAATTTGATTTTAATAAAAATAATTAATTTTAATTTAATAAAAATCAGACTTCTCTTTGAAAACATTATCCAAAAGAATTTATCAAAATTTAAAAAAACATAAGAAACTTTAAGTAAAGAAAAACAACATTCAATAGTTTTTGATTTCTGCATTTTAAAATATTTTTATTCATATTAGATCGTTCTTAGTTTAATAAAGCATTCTTTTCATGATATCTTGTTTTATTTTTGATCGCAATAAAACAGAAGAACTCGCATGAAAATGCTTTTTTACTATATTTAAAACAAAAAATATAAGTAAATCAATTTTTGTTTTATACGTTGAAGTATATAATAATAAATTCAATAAATTATTATCATAAACTTAATATACTAGTACATAAATGTTTTTTTTTTCTAAACACAATTGCATTAATAAAAATATATAAATACCTACTTAATGAAAATACGTTAATTAAAATTAAAATTGGAAAAGAATAAGATGCCATTGTATGGCAAGTAGGTATAAACAATTATAAAGAAAGCGAAACAAACTAAATTTTGTTTAGCCACCAAATGATTCATACTCTTTTATTTCTTCTCCAGCACACATATTAATACATTATTTCTAAACATTACAATATGGAGTGAATAGTTTAAAAAAGGTTTAGTCCATAATAAATAAATAGAAAATATTATAAATAGTTAATACAAATGTATTTGGTTAGACCGAATTTAGTTTTTAGAATATCTCGACTTTTTTTTAAAGGCATGATTTTTTTAAATTTTATTATTTGTGTATTTATTTGCAAGTCTGTAGTTTTAATTTTTAGCATTAAGGGAGAGGAAGAATTTATTATTATTTTATTAACTTGTTTTACTCGACTAATTTGAGTTTTTTTTTTTGTGTTTGAATAAAAATGAGAACATAATCGATCTTTCTTGTTATAACTTTCATTGTTTAGCCTTAACATTTATTTTTTTGAGTTTGTTTGTTGAAATAGTATAACTCGAAAATACATTTGTTTCGTAAATAGAGCTGAGCTTAAGCATCATCTTTACTTTTGTTTTGTTCATACTGGTCTTTATCTAGCAGATAAGCCTGTTTTTTTTTTTTTTGGTTTTAAGGAATAAGGTGAAGTGCCTTAAGCAATGGACGTTTATTGCGAACATTGCACTGTCAAATGCATTTTCAAAAGAAAAAAAAAACATTTTATTTTTACTTTTAAATTTTATTCTAAAAGGAAAAGTCAAAAAATGTATTTTTTCTTTGTTTATCTCAGTTTTCGTTTTTTTTTTGTTTTTTTTATGCATGTTTTTTTTGTATTTTTTAATTAGTTTTCTTAAATAAAATTGCTACTATATTAATAAAAATAAATAATCATAGTATCACTTAGGGTTTTTTCTTTAAAGCTAGAGAGCATTATTGTGGTGTGATTAAATCACGTCATATTGACACCCAATGCTCGACTTGTATACTCGTACACGACATAACTAATAGAAACAGCTGGCAGGACTTTGATGAAATTTGGTGTTATACCGCGGTAGAGGCCAAAGACTCCTTCCGTTCGAAGAATTCGTTTGAAGACATCCAGCATATTGTCATCAGTGGTTTTGAATGATGCGGCAACAGTGGAATCAATCGAAATGGCTTTGCTTTTGCTAACGACTGTAAATAAAACAAATTTATTTAAATTAAAAGAATTAATAAAAAAAATATCTCATTGTATACCTTGGGCTTGTAGTCGTGTTCTTACTAATGCCAATGGATAGGAACACACCTGACCAAGTGTACTAGATGCACTTCCACATGCTAAGAGTACCATGAAATTCGGTTGTTCATTTTCGACATTATTGTGTGTGCTAAGGTATTTCTTCTTCAGCGTTTCATAGACGGCTAAATCAATGCCAGCATAGGGTATGATGCCAAGCATATTTGGAATGTAGCCGCGATAGAAGCTGCGCAAACCTTCTCGGGCGTAAATTTTCTTTGCCGCATCGGCTATACCATTGTATTGGCCGGTTTTTCGAAGCGCCAAACGAGTTTTTAATACTTCCATGGGATAAATGACTGTTTGGCTAATACCTCCGGCGCATGCACCAGCTAGAAACCGTTCACTTATTGTCATTTGTCGCTTTTCATCGCCTCGTATTAGCCGTTTTATTTTCTCATAGGCAGCAAATTTGAGAGCTGATTCAGGGGCAATTTTGAGAACATTAATTCCGTTTCCTCGCCACATGCTACGTGTACCACCTTCTTGGAGCATGTATCTTAAGCTATCTGAGATTTTCGCTTTATGTGTTTGGACCTAGAAATACAATTATCAAAAAAATTAAATTCATATTCATGATAGAAGTACATACAAACATATATGTATGTATGTACAAAATATGTTATAAGTTGATGCGATCAATCAAACTTAATGAAAAAATGTTGCCGTAAATCGAGGTGGTAATTGATAAACAAATAAAATTGACTGGCATGTGATTTTAAAATATTTAATGCATTTGTGAGTTATTATTCTTCTTTTATATGCGAATTTATGATATAAAATCACATGCTTGTCAGTAGAGAAACAACATTAATAATTAAAAAAAAAATTGATTTCTTTTTAAAGTAATCTTATCTCTAATAACAAAGTTTAATGTGCTGTACATACACACATGTGTAATTGCATGCCAAATTTTAAAGTATTTGATTTTGTCATAATAGATACTTAAAAATTATTTGAAACGGACAATTGAGTTGTTTTTAAAAGTATTGTTTGTTAATTGATTTAATTTGCGGGCAGGAGTGAGGTGACTGTTTAGCCAAATTAGTACGATATTTCATTCTGTTTAATCCAATTTGTAATTAGGCTGAACGTAGGTAAATATGTTCCATAGTGGAAAATATTTTTTTAATAACGAAAGGTGAAAGTCGGTTAAAATGTATAGTGTTGGAATGGGAATTAAATAAAAAGTACCAACTTTTAGGGAAAGTTGGGTTGGCGTAAACACCCCTGAAAAATTAGGTCGTCAAAAATATTAAAAGTTTAAGATTTTGAATTCGGATTTTAACAATCCTTAGCAAAATTATACGATCTCAATATTTTTATTTTATGGATGTGTAAACATCTAAGCTCTCGGTAGGGGTAAAATTCAAAATTACGGTACGGAAGTAAACGCACACCATTTTGTTTAAAATGGTTGGAGAATTTGATAAGGGACTTAGCAAAATGTTCGTGAATTTAGGAGGGACTTTTTTCATTTTAAAACATCCCTTACCAAATTTACCAGCCATTTAAAAACAAATGTACGAAGTAAATGCTCGAACCATTAAGGTAAAACCCAACCTGATTAGACTGCTACTACACCTTACAAATTGTGCCGGGGATTTTTAACCAAGTGCTGAGATTGACAAAATTGCAGTTATCGTTTCTTCTACTTTGTGCTTTTTCTTATTGTTCAACGAACTTCCCTGCGTTTAAAATGAGTAAGGAAAGAGCAGGGATATTAGTCCTTTCACTTGGACAAAGTTAGCTTTTGTTAAAAATCGTATTCGTGTAGAAGCAATCTTAGAACAAACCGAAAAAAGAATCAGACTTAACACCTAAAAATCGTGCGTGTAAAAGTAGATTTACACAATTTTTTGTTTCGCCTTTCGTCTTCTTCACAGATTGAGTGAGGGTTGGAAGGAAGTAACGTAAACAAAAGAACGTTTCTGATTGGCTAACTGCATCATTCTCGTTGTTGGAAAAATAGATGTAATTAAAAATTATTGGGTTATAAAAATTGTTTTTCATTATTAAATATGGTATTTGGTATATATAACAAAATTAAAGTACACAACTTTTGTAATATGTATACACTTTTTTATATACCGTACTTTAGACAACAAGGGGTTTACACATCGCAGCTTTGAGTCCAGGGTTTTTTTCGCAAATTGACGTTTTACATAAATACATATGTTTGTTATTGATGACTTCGGAAAGGCAATAGAATTTCAAGTTTAATTTTATGTAGTCACACCACCAGATTATATTAATTTTACATACTGAACATACAATTCAATTATTGTCATTACAACAAGAGAACAAGCAAGAATTTGATTTTGAAATAAAAAAAAATTAATCTCATTTTATCTCTGTCAAATTAAATTGAAATCACCTCTGACGTTTATTTAAGAGAACAACACAATTATTAAATTTGTTCAAAGCTACGACCATACGTATGTATGCATGTATGTATGTATATGTCGCCTCCTAAGATTATCTTACCTGCAAAAATACTTTTATCCTATCTAAGGGAGCTGTACAAGTGCGCGAAACAGCTCCAGCTATACCACCAGCCGCTAGATGTCGCCACCACATCCCACTTTGCATTTCACTTTGTGTAAAGTCATCAGGTACATTCATATCCTCGCCAATATCAAGGTACTGCAATGAATTAAGAGAAATACAATCAAATTTTAAATATATATTTTTAATATGTTAACTTTGCAAAGTTACATAAACAAAAAAAAAACAAACAACAATTACATGAAGTTCGGCATCGTCAACAGTTGGCAAAGGTAGCATCATTTTTGCTGTTTTTATTTTGTATATGTTAATTTGTTAAACGGAAAAAAATAAATAAAAATAATCAAATTTTTTTTTAAACTAAAACATTCAAGTGTGCTTGAAGCTCTGAACTTAGAACTAGTGCTTCCTTGTCACAAAATAGGAAAAACCAC
This sequence comes from Philhelius pedissequus, assembly GCA_910595825.1. Taxonomy (NCBI): domain Eukaryota; kingdom Metazoa; phylum Arthropoda; class Insecta; order Diptera; family Syrphidae; genus Philhelius; species Philhelius pedissequus. Next base: position 147,343,724 of record OU343162.1, on the reverse strand, counting down.
AACATATTGGTGAAAATAGTGTCGTCGTCGTCGTCTCGTCGATGTTGGTCGGTTGATCACTAAGTCGTCGACACGGGGTTCTCTCTCTGTTTCTGTGCTCATTCATTTGGCATAATAGCAGCAAGCGTCAACCTCAATAGCAATAGCATCAAATTAAATTATAAAGAATATTACATTGTCAAGTGTATATCAATCGCTTTTTTGTTGTAGTTTTCGCATAATAATAAACTTGAACTAGAATAAAACAAAAAAAAAAATGTCCCTCTATAGGCGTGCGCTCTCTCTTGTGTAAGGAAGTAAAGCTCGTTCTTTTTTTCTTTGAATTTAGTAGCTCGTGGCACACAATTCGGCTCTAGTATAATAAATATTATTTAATAAAAGAAGGTTCTTTAAAAAAAAAAATATTAACAATACTAGGCTTGCCAATTGTATAATTATTTTGCCTCCATAGATAGACGAGACATATTGCATAGTGTGGTAGCACAAACAAAAGCACAAAGTTGAACACATGCAGCGCATGATGATTTTATAAGATGCAACAGAGGGATGTTCAAGTGATATAATAAGGTTGCGTGATGGGGGTTACCATTGTTCATTTGGTTTATGCTTATGACTAAATGTTTGGTGGATGATATATGTTATGTAGAAAAGTAAAAGGATCACTAACGTGGTATCTTGGAATTACTGAGTGTTTATTTTATTTAAAAAAAAAACATAAGACGATTCTTAAGCTTATCAACAAATTACGACAAAAAAATTTAATTTGCTGCATTGCGAATCAAAATTTGCAAATTTAGATACTGAGATCTGTCAAAAATTTAAAGAGGTGACCATAATTTCTTTTTCTCAATATTTAAAAGCAAAATTGAGAAAATTTGGCGGGGAACTCTGTTATGTGAAAAAGTTGCTGAGATATCATTTTTTTCTGAACAATCTTAATTTGTCTCCTTCATAAATGCATACACATGTCTGTCATAGTCAGCAATAGGTCTGATCTAGACTTTTTTTTTGGGCAGAAATTGGTAGATTGTCAAAACTTGAAGAGTGGGGATAAAATTCTCTCATTGAGAAATAAAGTCCGAAAAAGTCTGGAACAGCTTGAGCACAATTTTCTGCCAATTTTTAAACGTCATCTGATTTGTTTTTTTTTTTATTTCTTTATTTGCTGTAAATTCACATTTTTTTTCTCTTCAAACTAATTATTTTGTATTTTAGTGTTTCTAAATTAATTTATTTGTTCAACAAATATTTTTCCACACCAACTACGAACCGTTTTTTTTCGTTCATGACAAACGTCAGTCTGACAATTGTAAATTTTCTGCCTACAAAAATTTATTGGGCAGGAATTGGCAAGAAATTGTCAGGAATGGGAATATTTTACTCTCTCAAGAGCGCTCTCTTCTTCCAAAAACTACCAAATTTGTAAGTCTGGAACAGGTTTTGGCAGAAATTGATGCCAATTTGTGCCAATTGGCAGAGTGTGGATCAGACCTAACAACTTGCCCCTAACAGGGATATACATATCCTTAAAGTCAGTTTCATAGTCCGGTTCAGAAAATTATATACATATGTATCAATCTTATAAACAGAATTCTCTAAGAATTTGCTGCTACATATAAAAACTGAGGACAACAAATTTTGATTTTGCTTCAGGTCAAATTTTGTGATATCTCATCTCAGATATAGAATCTGTTAGCGAAATATCTCTTCTCTTCAAACGTTCTCCACTAGTTTCACTTTGTCTCTACTCTAGTCACTACTTTTTTTACACCAATCTTAAATTGGAAAACATCTATGTATGTATTTATTTTTGTAATTATGTAGGTACAAGAATAATATTTGTAATTTACTTGAAAGCCATTTTTTTGTGTAGTCTGGAAAGATTCCTTGATCGAAAAATCACCGTTTTGACACTTTGTGTTCATTTGTTGAAAATCAATTCACACTAACAACACTTATATAAAAATGAACTAGAAATCAACGGGTGCTTGATTTTTTTATTCACGGTAGAAAAAATCGAAAAACAAAGTTTCATAGGCTTTATTACACACCGAACCAAAAAAACATTGTTTTCGTCAAAAACCTAAATTAATAAAAACCATTCGTCGAAAAAAAAACATAAATGGGCAGTGTGAACCATTTTCGAGTTTTTGAAAGCTTCTTGCCGAAAAACGGATTTTCGGTTTGGTGTGAAAAGGCGATTATAAAGAATTTACGAATGAAAACTATGCAAAGCGGAAAATTATATCGTAGCATGAATACCCTTATTATGTACCTACACGTGCATGCACATTATATGAGCACAATCCGAGGTAAAAGTAAAAGGCTCTGTTTGTTTTCTTCAGGTAGGTGCATATACATTTATTGCTGGATTATTCGATCTAAAATAAAATTCGGAGTGAAAAACTCATTCAAAAATGTCACTGTTTTTGCAATTTTCGAAACGACACGCAAAATATGTTATGTCTACAACATAAATTCTCACAATGACATTTTTTGCCGCTATTTGAAATCTCATAACACATTCACATAAGGACACTGCTTGACCGTTTAAATATATTTGAAAAATTGTTGATTTGCAGGGTATGTTGTTAAAAAACTAAAATTGTTAGCCATCGCATATCTCATGTCTCATTTTTTAGACCCAAATGTAATGTAAATTAAAACAAAAAAAAACAAAAAAGTTATCAAAGAAATTCTTCAGGTAGAATTATATAATTTTCAGAAGATCAATGGAGAAAATGTCATAAACCAACGAAAAGCAGCTTTTCTGATCTTCAAAAGAAGTTTTTTGAATCCATATTTCACTAAATGTCAGTTTCACATACGTAACAGTCCATGTCCACATGCCAAAAAACGAAAACGAAGGCAGAACTATGAACATGTCATGAAAAAATTCAATGGAGTCCAAAAACATCCATTCCCAATGCAGCAACATGTTGAACAAATTACTTTTTGGACAGGACATGATAGCTGTTCAAAGTTCGACCATAGACGATTCATGGGTGTGTTTATTTTTTTGTCTAGTTTTTGTTGTATATGTATGTGAATGTTGACGTAAAAATAAAAAAGTGGTGAAACGTAAATGAACGACATGACATGAAACTGCCCGGTGACTAAAAATGTACAGTTTGTGAATTGGATTGTGGTTGTGATGTTGGACATCTGTATGACCAATGGTGCGCTCAAAAGCCCTCCTCACTTCCGAAAGCAAAAGTCCAAACACACCATTAGACATGTATGTATGTATGTTTTAATTGTATTCGATTGTTTCGGATAATCCCAAATTTACTTCACTTTGACGAAAAACTTAGCGAAACAAATTAAATGCCCAAATATAAGCCTAGCATAATACGCTGATAAATTATACTGTACATTTATGTATATTTCATTTTGTGTTGAGTTTTAAAACAGTTACAGTCATTTTTGGTGAGATTTCCTTAACTTACCATACTTCTCACTAAACCATACAAAGTAAAAACGGTTCAGCAAAACTACGAAACTAAAAGTCTGAAATGGAATCGGCTAAGGTGATAGTTGATTGTCAACTTTTTGATAGTCGATTTGACGATAGCTGTCTCCATTATTTCTAAAAAGGAACGATAGAGAGAAAAATCATCAAAACGGCTGTCATTTCATCGGGTGATCGGTTTTGTCCTACGCCATACGGGTAAAAATATCAAATCTCCCAGAGTGGGGATGAAATTGTCTGAAAAAAGTATACACAGCGCAAAAATACAGAACACTTTAAGCCTATAAAAAATAAATTCACATACAAAAATGTGCATTCTTCCTCGACAGCTACGTGGGTTTTCTATGCTGCAATTTATGCCTGAACAAATTTCTTGGGCAGAAAATCACAAGGGAAATTCTCTAGTCTCTCGTGAGCATTTTCTTATATGTCAAAAAATCTTCAATTTTTGGGTAGGTACGGAAACGACGTTGGACTGAAAATCACACAAATGCACAGAAAATTGAAGTACGAGATCATACGTTAATTTAACTGCGGGATATTTGACATTTTTATTGTCAATTATCCCTCAATAATTCTCTTTTATTTAACAATAGTTTCTTTAGCATTAGTAAAATCTATCAAAGAATGTATTCACAAATAAATGTCCCACACACAACATACGTGTATGTAGCTGATAAAGTTTATTTTTTACAAACAAAATGTTTCAAATCACGTGAACACACTGTAGCATTGCGTATTGTTTCAAAAAAAAGTCTGCAAAAAGCATCTAAAAATAAAAATTATTTTCTTTGTTTATTTAAATAGTATTTTGTTTAGGTACATAATTTAATTTGAAGGCCGTATTTCTTTACGGTAATGTGTGTATATATGTATATCTTAAGCTGTAATACGAGTATCTAGATGCAACTACATACATATGTAACGTAATAGCAAATCCTTTTCTTACGAAATGAAGACGCATAATTGGATTTCAGGTAACAAAATGTAAGACATTTAAAATAGTTTATTTAGTGTTTGTGAATTTTCGAACTTTTTTGTTTGAAGTAAAAAAAAGCTTATGTAAAAAAAAAGTAGCTGTAATATATCAATCATTGAATTTTCCATGAAATTGAAGCGGGTTGGCATCTCGAGTGTGCCAATATCATTAACAATTATGAGTTCAGGGCGGACAAACAAGAGGGCAAGTTGGTTGTTATGGGCAATGGTCTTTTTGGTACGATTACTCTTAATGTGAATACTAATGGTTTGTTGCGAGTTGCTTGGTGTGGTTTTGGTTGTGAATGTCTGTAATAGAATATGTAAGCGCTTTTGTCAAAAGGAATGGCAGGTCGATTCCTAAAATTATAATTTAAGGTATTTTCAATTGACCAATGCTATTATTCGGCAGGAATTGAGGGGACCTATAATATTTTGATGAGTTTGAAAAGTTAGTAGTTAAGTTGTTCTAGGGCCAAATTTCGCATGTACTCGTATGTATCCACTTGTGACAACAACTTTTAATACCTACACAACTGTTTAAATAAAATTTTATAATAATTGTCTACTATCTTTTAAATAACCTTAATTAAACCGAGTTCAACCAACACACCCACTTCTCTTCAACTAAACGAAAAAACAAAAAAGATAACAAGATTGAAATAATAAGAACTACAGATTCATCTCAAAGTTCGCAATTGACGTCAATGATCAAAGTTCTGGTAAATATTCAAACTGTGATATTTTTGAAAATACATTTCAGAAAAATAAATTAAAATAAAGAACGCACATTAATATAAATAATTTTTTAGTATTGCATCATACATATTTGTTTTTTTTTTTTTAACTTTTTTTTATAATTGTTGTTACGCCTTTTAAAAACTTAGAATTAAATACTTGGTATCAACGTCAGTTAAGTGATAAAGCAAAAAAGTTTTATTTGTGATAAATTAATAAGATAAGAAATTTCACAATATACTCGTACCTATAAATTACACAAATTGAGCTAAATAGCTGAGTTTTAGAATTTAATGAAAGTAAGAAAATATAAACAGGAAGTGATAAATTGATCGCCGATATAAAATTAATGGCGGCAAAATATAGGTCTTTTAATTTTTTTTGTTTAGTAATAATGGCGATAGTGGTGAATGCATATCACCAGGTAATACATCTAACGAACCTAATTATTTGCGAGAAAGCTGCATTTGCTGTTCTTTTATGATTAAATCATAATATGCTAGGTACACAACAAAATTCTGTCAAAACGTGACATCATCAACGCATGTCAAATATAGAATGTTAAATAATATCATGCTAGAGATGGCTTCTGGCTCCCGTCGCAGACGGAAAAACACGTCCGTAAAGTAAAAAAAAAGGATTTAAAAAAAAATAACAAAAATAGTTTAATTAAATTAACTAAATTAAAAGTGTGTTACAGTAACATAAGTAAATTGCATTTGTGCAATAGTTATTAAATTTGAATGCTGTACAAGTCGACCACACCATGGAAATTGTAACTTGGAGAGGGAGTCAAACGAACGACATCCACAGGTATAGAAGCCATCCGAATTCCATCTACTCCCAGTTTTCTTGGTAGCACACATGGACAAAGCATACGAATAGGGACGTCGTATCGTCCCAGAAATTAGAAGCATCGTATGGGTCGCTTATGTTGCAGCCCGTAATGGATAGAAGCTGCATAATTCCGTTATACTGTAACGGAACCGATAATGGAGAAACAACAGTTCTGGTCATCTCAACATCCAATATCAAGAAGATCGCTCTATTTTACCATGTAACCATCGAGATGTACCTTTCTCACTCAAACGAAAGATGTAAAGTACAGAGCTCTCGCTCTAACTGACGAAAGATAAGATGTACATACGTTTATGTATTCCAATCCGTAATTGCACACATTTGTGTTTCAAGAAAAAGAGACGAGATGACTGTTTTCTCTTTATCGCACCTAATTTTAAGTTTTTATATATATTTTTTTCTTAATAAAATCGTAATGGTCTTGTTGAGAGGACTCATTTTTTTAATTTCTTAAGCTGCAGTTTATCAACTATGTAATTTTAAATTTCTTTTGTCTAAATTTAATAGAACAAAAATAATATATAAATTTTGCCTATCCTGGCCAATTCTAAGTCGGCAAAATAATATATGTAATCGCTATACATGTATATTATCTATGTAAAATGTAGTTAAAGAAAAATCTCAATAAGGTTTACTACTACTACTAATAATATCATGCTACACAAATGTTAGAAACAAAATTTATATATTTTTTATTTCTATAATACAATGACATTATGTGTGCGAAAGAATGTGTAAGAATATATAAACGCATGTCAGGATTAGCTTAAGGGCTTAGAAATTGTACTTCCACAATACAATACCGGTTTGTTTTGACTTTTGTGTGTGTTAATGCATTTGTGAAGTATTGTGGAAGGGCTTTTAAGCATATGAAGCTTTCCAAATCAACAGAATATGTCACTCATAATGCGCTTAAGTTAAAACAATCATATTCCTCTTTGTTTTGTATTCTTATTTTATCAAATGTCAGTATTACTTAATTGAAGTGCGTTCGGTTGTGTTTTCATAAACTATAAAAATATCTGCTGAATACGGTCAAAATTCTTTTCTATTGCAAATGTCTATTTGAACTCAAACAAACCCAAAGCGTCACTTGTGAAAATAAAGGAAATATCACAGAAAAAAAATTAAAATTAACGATTTCATACATTGAGGGCGTTCGGTGTCGCACAGCTTTCTGATACATTGCTGAAAAATATATTGTGCGTTTGTGAACGTATAAAACCCAATAGGTAACCATTTCTGTCAAAAGTCAAAAAAAAAAAAAAAAAAACTATTTGCTTATGAATTAAACATACATTTGTTGGCTAAAATATAAATTAAAAATGAATCAGGAAGTAAGAACCACAAATGTTTCAACCGATTCAGAAGAATAAGATGATGTATTGGGTACGTAATTAAAGTTCAGAAACAACAATTGAAAAGACAGCTGATTTCGTAGTCAGCTTTGCACTACGATACCTAAGTATACCAGAAATTTAGCGCCAGCTTGGCTTCGATTTGGAAATCATGTTTTGTTTGTTGTTATGGTCGTCAGATGTTAATTGACAGATATTTAACACGTATTACAACAACAACGAACGTATTGCATAGCAAAGCTGTGCGCTACCGAACGCCCCTATTATGTACAAGTAGACACACTTTACTGCACTCATTATATTTATGTATATATACTTTTATATCTTATCACGGCAAGTTTTTTTGATTAAAAAATTAAAATTTTCCAATGATGAGCAAAAATTTTCCACAAAAAAACAAACAAACTAACAACAATGAATCAGCGCGTACATATTTTATATGTAAGTATCATAAAAAATAAAAGAAAACTAATTCAAGTTCCATTTGCAAACTGAATGAATTTAGCTTCCCCTAACCAACAATAACAAATGAACAGTCGCAATCATTTAAATTATTCAATTTACTATAACAACACTACGAATATCGTGCCCACGGCTCGCAAATATTCGTAAGTTATTTTCACTCCATATGTGATGCATACAGTTCAGGTTCAGGGTGTTATTTGACAGCTAGTCAGACATCAGTAGTGTAACGTTACACTTATTACATTTATGATTTATTTACACGTTAATAATTTAAAAAAATGTTTGGATTGAATAAAGTTAAACGAAATGTCATCTCAACTGAGTGATGTTGAACTCTTCATATGATAGGGTATGTTTGCTTGCTATACAAGGTTAAATAATGTAATCGACCATTTAAGGTGGTTGTTGTGTGTACTATTTTGCATGTTGTAAAACAATTCAGGGTTAATAATCATTTTGTTTACTATAAAAATTGTAACGGCTTTTGAAAACAATTATTTGCGCCAAATGAAAATTAGCATGTTCAATGTAAAACGAGAACCAATCTAAAAAGGAAACTTATTTATAAATTAGAGCAGAACATTGAACTTGTGTCTAATCAATAAAAAAACCATAATGACAGCTGTCATTAGCAACGTAATTCCTAAATTTAAAATAGACTTGATTTAGTTCCCATAACATAATCAAAATTATGTAGTAGCACCCACTAACCTAAGATTAGAAGATTTTTGTCTGACTCATTGCAACTGCAGCAAATAGGAATAAATCATTGAAATGAGTGACTATCAAAAAAAAAAATGTCTAAACGAATTTGAAGTCGGATATGAATCATGAACTAGCCCGTTATGCAGAGAGCGATGTTGAATAATATATTTATATTATCGTGTGCTTAATTATCATGCAAATGGCATGTGATACTAATTTTCTGAGCTTTCAGTATAACAATTCTTTTGTCTGACATTCTTGTGGGTCTTGCTTAAACTGGTAATATCAAGTATTTGAGTAGTATAAAGTCCGATTCAAAGTACAACTTGATGAAAGTTGAGTAAGTGCATGGTTTTGAAAAAGTATAAAAAGAAAACCCATGCATTTTTTGCATGGGCAAAAAAATTTAATTGGCAAAAAAAAATATTTTTATCATATCACTTTATTAAATGGCATCTTTTAAAGACAGATGGACTAACATCTTCAACTTATTTCCACACAAATGTCTTAAAAGTCGCCATTAAAGTATATCGTTTTCGATTGGTAATCCTGAAGAACTCTCAAATCCGCGAACCCAAACGAACAAGTAGTAGTGGATATGTGTAAGGCGGGGAATGTAAAACGCATTTGTGTTTAGACATAACGTGGAATTAAAGAACTGTAATATAATGCCAATCAAACACCTTAAGAAGCACTCGAAAGCTTTCCGGACGATCATCAAAACGATATTAGTGAAAACAAGTTGAGATACTCATCTGTCAAATAAGTTTGACCGGTGAATACAATATGAATTTAACGTCAAATAAAATTAGAATAGAGTTCCGAAAACTGATATCTCAAAACGCAATCTTATTTACTCACACACACATACATATATGTATATGAAACGAATCCTGAGCAAAATTTTTAAGTTTTACTGTCAAATACTGAGGAGAAACAATTTTTGATTCACTTACTCAAATTTGTGAGATCTTAGTTTTCAAAACTGACCATCAGACATGATATTGACAATTTTTCATTGTCAGTGAACTGAACTATATTTAAACCAGTTCATGTTTCGGAGACTTCTAAAAACGTATAGAGAATGTTTAAATAAAACAGCATAATATTTTAGATAAATACCTATGCATTTTAAATACAATTGAGAAAAATGATGCCGTGGTCTTTAGCAGTTCTTAATAATACTGAAAAGATATGCAGTAACGATACGGACCCGGAACTTGATATATGATACCAATAATTCTCAAAGCTCTGATGTTAACAGTCGTTTGCAATAGAATCGGCTAAAACTAGTTACGTAGTGAATACGCAATTATTACAGCTCTGTTCAACATTGAGTGCATTTATATTCATAAAATATTTCACATTTTATTTGTATTGCTATTGTGTCAGATAAAGTAGAAAAAAGAGAAATCTATAACGTTTAGATATCATGAAGCAAACCTGTTTGTCAAAAAAAAATAAACATTGTGGTTGTTGATTGTGAATTAAAAATTCCCTTACTCAAACTCTATAATGCCTCTATTCAACATTACATAATTTTTAAGAAAAACATTTCCGCGTTTAAAGGCTTTGTAAGTTTATGCAGTCTTTGATGGTTTAAGTCAACAAAATTAAATGCTTCTTTGGTGGTTTCGATTGAGATTTGTAAAAAAATTGTAACAACTGCTACCGACAAAAATTAATCTCATTTTATAGAAACGTAAAATTTCCAAAATTTAACTGACTGCGTCAACTAACGGTGCGGTGTATTTTTTTTTTTTTTTTGACGTGGCATTTTAACGTCAAAGAGTAATCCATCTAGTACTCTCACATGATTTTTTGTCTAACTTTCTTCCATAAAAAAATATTTCCCTAGGATTCGTTGTCCATATTATAAATATACAGACATGGGATCTACCAATTTGATTATTTTTTTATAAATTTGGCCATAACAATTGAAGTAAAATTTACGCTTCCTGTTTGACTAAGTTTTTAACGTATTTTTGTATAAGGTCAATAAACTGTTTGTTAAGTTAATAAACTCTTTATTACTCACAATTAATTTGTTTGTTTTTTCTTTCTGAATAGTTTGCAAGATACAATCTTATTTGCAAAAAAATAAAACTATTTCGAAATAATATGCACAAGTTACACCATCCGTTAGCAAATATTCAAAATATCAAAAAAAGAAAACTGACCTAAAAACTTACAAAATAAAACCTGAATAATATAGATATCCCAATAAAATTACTACACTAAATTATTTGCTTCATTCATAAGAAAAAATAACCCTGAAATTCAACGACTTTTCAATGACTCATGCAAGTTCATAGTAAATTAGAAATCGAACGGCCGATAAATAAATTCCAACGAAACATTTCTATCAGCTCTTAAGACACGCTTATGAATATTTCTTATCTCATGACAAAAAAAAATACCAGCAACTTTATAAATTATTATTTTTGCCATAATACAAAGACGGTGCGAGTATTTTTTACACAAATTCACACATACCAAACAAATATAATGTATGCACATATTCATTATAATTGCGCTAATAAATTATTGGGAACAAAAAAAAATATTTCTCCAAACAAAATACGACTTCGTTGTTGTCAGTCAAAGATACTTTTATATTGAAGTTTATGTAAATAATCGCTGTTGCTAAGTGTGATAGCTAAAAAAAAAAAAACACTTTTAGCTCCCTCCGTAGCACAACATGATTAGTGAGTTTTTAAGGGAGCTAGCACATGGCATGTCAAACTCTCTTATATGTAAAACGATATTAAGAGAACCAGCAATACCGCGGGAGATCAAGCAGAAATGCCATACATAATTTTTGAAATTCTATTTGGCCGAAATTATTATTAATCCACAGATACATTGTAACTTTGATAATAATACAAAAAATATAAGATATTTACCCTCGACATCATGTCCCGGAATATGATGACAAAGTCTTCCAACATATCACCGGCCAGAGCCATTTGATGAATATTATGGTAGTCCACTGGCATATTTTTATTGTTGCTTTTTAACATTTTCATTTTATTGACAAAAAAAAAACTAAATCACCAAATCGTTCAATCACAGTTCAGTTCAGACTTTTGTTGGTCCAAATTTAGACAAAAAAAAATTCACACAAATTATTTATATGGTTTTCTTGTTTAAATAATTCAAAATGCATAGCAGCAGACAATAGATAGTTTCTTGTTACGTATTTTCTTACAGTCTTTGAGTCTTACAGACTTTCACTTTTTATTTTTGTTTATTGGATCACAGTCCAATTGAAAGAAAATCCGTTTGAAAAATTTCAAATATTTTTACCAAATTTGGAGCAGAAATTAAAAAAATAAAACACTCTCTTTTGTATTACAATGCGAACAAAAAATAGTAGAAATCGTTATTATTTTGATAGATAAGTCTTATTGGCGTTTTTCACACACACACACACACTAAGGATAACAGTTCCTGATTGGTAATGAAAAATTCCAACTGTATCCGTTGTAGCGTCTTGAATTCGCCGCGCCGTTCGATCGTCTACTACTCGAGACAGTGGTTTTATTGAGACTAAATCACCGCTGCCAATCTAAACGAGCGTCACTTGAAGACTGCATCAATCGCTATACTCGTGACTGACGCAATCCGGTGTGATTGTGATTACGAACGTTCAAGCTATTGGAGGGGTTGATTTGGCACCCTGTTTTAAGCTCTCATCAATTATACATGTGATAGACAGATATTTTGTTTTGAGGGGGACTTTGATCGTTGCTATTATTATAGCCATTATATTTGAGAAGTGCCAGGAGAACGTTATCAGAGCAACTTGTTGTGTTTCTTATAAGCTCTTTACTATTCCACCACCGACGACGCGGGTGCCGGTCTTACAGTGGGTGATTTTATTCTGAAATTTAGCTCTAATTTATGTTTCACACTTGCTTCTTTTTTAATTTTGTTTAATGGATAAATTACACAAATTGCAAACTACTACATGTTCACTTGACAGAGCAGAAAGAGAAAACTGAATAGACATGTACATTTTACAGCAAGTTCATCTATTTTTTACTTGCGATATATGTATACATAGGTACTATATGGCAAGTTTTGGATTGGTAAGAAAATCGAACTCGAGATTTTGAGCACCATGATATCGAAGACACAATAAGTGGCTTTCACAATTCTGTCCGTCTGTCCGAGAGTCTACAGCCTAAGCGGTTGAATGGATTTTCTTCAAACTTGGTAATATGCTCACCTTCTTATTAATGAATATTATTATTTTATTTTATTTTTTTTTTTTTGAGACCAAAAATAATAATATATACCGAAATTTTCTAAAAAATATTTTTGTTAATAAGCTGGATGATGATTTTTTTTTTAAATTTAATTTCTAAATTTATATTATTAAATGTTTAAAATTGCCATATCAATTTACAAAAAAAAATTAATTTAAGAAATTTTGTATATAAAAATTTTAAATTTTAAAAATATATTTAGCCGTTTTTATTAAGAATCTTTTGCATACTATGTGATCGAACATAAGAGCAAGAACGGTTTCATTATATTTTTTTTTGAAATTTTTTTATGGCAAATTTTCTAACAATTTTAAACTGTATGGTAAGTCAAAATTTTTCAAGCCATTTTTTTCTTGAAAACGTTTCGAAATATTGAGAACGAGTAAAACAATTAATTCGAAAATTGGTTTTTAGCACTTTTTTGACTATTTATCTTGATAAAACTATTGTCCTAACATAAAAACAACAGTACCTCCTATACAAATGATTCAAAAAGCCGTTAAGAGGAAAATTGTTTTCTTAAAAACGGCTCCAAAAATTTTGATAACAAATATGTGTGTCATCCACGTTTAAGTTAAAAAATATTTTAGTTTACGTACTTATTAACGGTACTTTCCATAGAACTACTTTTCATATTTTCCACTTTCTCACTTTGAAAATATTTTCTTATGCTAATAAAAAACGTTTTTTTCGATATTTAAAAAAATTATTAAAATTAATTCTTTCTCTTTTGTTGTTGCTTTTTTTAATCCATTTTTTTTTGTGTGGATTCGTTGTGGATTCGCATAGATTAATGTAGTAGGTATAATACGCATTGTTTATATTCAACGAGGAATCTTTTGTTGGTTCATTTTGTTGATAAGATTAGATTAGAACGTATTATGTGTATTTGACGGCAATTTTTTGTTTGTTTTGTTGATGCTCATACATTAATATACATTGTGTTGTATTAATGCTTCTAATGTTTAAGTCGATGGTCTCGTTGCCAGTGCTTCATTGTCTCTACTTCATAGATTTATACGCAATAGTATACTGTGTTGTAATGTAATATTGCTGAACCTTAAATCAAAGTTCGAACGAAGCACGGTATTGTTTGTACAATTGGAAGATGGGGTATGTATTTTTGCAAGTATGGGGCCGGTAAATATGTCAACTTCGTTGTTATTTAACCGATTCTTTGAAATTTAAATATGTTCTGGCTGATGTAGAATTATGAAAGAAAAAAATAGTTCCAAAACAGTATGGGTCAAAAATATGTCAAATTCGTTGTTCTTTGCCCGATTTCCATGAAATTTAAATATGTTCTAGCTGACATAGAATTACGAAAGAAAAATTGTTTCAAATTAGGGAAGTTTTACTTATGACGCACTCTACACACACTCTTTTTTATTATTGAAACAAAAATATCACTACATTTCACGACGGTTCTATATTTGAAGCTGTCAAACTAAACATTCTTTCAACACTAGTTGCATCACTTGATTCAATTTCGAAATTCTTGTTGCAAAAGAAATTAACTAAAAATAACTATCTTTCTTTATTTGGAAGTTTTAATTTTATTTTTAGAAAGAATTGTGTATACTTCAGATTATGTTAGCAAAAAATAAAACGAATATGGTCATGTTTTACGATTAAATACCCCACTGTAAGTCGGGGTGATAATTTAAATTGTATTTTCCTAATATTAATAGGTAATCGTACAATCTGTATTCTGGTTCTCTTTTCTCTCTTTAATGTAAATGTGTGTAGGTTTTTCACATGTACGTAGGTTTTCGTTTTTGTTTGGGACAGAACAAAATTTGCACAACAAACTAGAAGATACTAGAATATAATAATTTGCGACACTCACTTGGCCGTTGTAGAATCTTATGTAACACAAAACTGTGTTGAAATACATTAAAGAAGTGTGATAAATAGCCCACAATAGATGAATGTGCTAAAGGAGAATGTTGAGTATACATATGTATAATCGTAATACTATAGAATATTTTATGTACACTCAAAACACATCACAGGATAGATTCGTTACAAAAAAAAAATATTTTGTTTGCTTATGAAATGAAAGAGTAACGATCGGTATCACATCGTGCCGATCTTGATGGATGGGGTCGAGAGTTCATTAGTCGTCTGTCTAGTACCGAATTTTATACTATAGGCCATACAAATAAAGTGCAAAGTGTTCCCAACAACTGTTATAGCGCATGAACAGAAGTACTTAATTATAAATTACATCAACAGATGCAGTACATACATCATTAAGGGGTGCTGCTAAAAACGGCTTGCTTTAAACAATCTAAGTTTGCCGGGCGCTTTTAGAGTATCTATCATTTGAAGGACAAATTAATAAGAGGTAATTTTTGTATCGATTGGATTTGTTGGCAATTAATTTACTATTTCTTCGTCAATATTTTTAATGTTGGCACCTTTGCTTATTTTGAGTTATAGTTACAGGAAAACTTTGAATGTCTAACTGAGGAGGAAAATTTATTAGATTTTTAAGGTGCAAAATCATTCATTTGAAAAAGTCATTTCATCGACCTAAAGCTTACTAACAAATTTAAATTGTTTATAAAATAAAGGTCACATAAATTATTTAGGCGACTAATTTATTGTTTAAACTTAAATTGTTTGGGTGCTGAAACCGAAGTTTGGACGTGAAATAAAACAAAACTTGCTCGGTCGGGGGTCGATTCCAGAATGCATCGATCTTTATTCTTCTCTTCGCTTGTAAAAACTTACATCTCAGATGTGGCGATTTATCGCCAAACTGGGTATTTGAAATTTATGTTTGCGACTCAAAAATTTGTTTGGCGATGTGCCCTAGAAAAAGCGATATTTATTGTTTTTGGCGATTTTAATTTTTTGAATCGAAATCCTAATACTTTTTTCATTTTTCCAATTTGCACTTAAACTTTATATCTTTTACATTCCTGCATGTAATAATATTAATATTATTGGTTGAAGTTCCTTTTTCATATGATTTTACGTACATAAGTATGATATGTTTTTGCTTTGTTTTTTAAATAAATTTTTTGACTCAAAAAAAAATGCAAGTTGCTTTTATTTATTTTAATTTACGATTTTTGAGTTTGGTGATGTATGGTTGGAATTTTTTTTAATTTGGCGATTTTTATTTTAAGTTTGGCGATTTCGCTTTTTAAAACCTGACAACCCTGGTAATGAAGGGAATTATATATGTGTATAACAATAGCCCTGTTTTATTGGGAAATTTATCCGCCGTAAGTTTATCCGTCGTAGCATTTTACATACAATTCGCTACGGTCGATAAAAAGCTAAAGTAGAAGCTACGGTGGATGGCTGGTTGACGTTCAGTCGAGTCTCGATTCTGATTTTATTAGTTTTGTTGGTACGATTGATCATTGAATTGAATCTCGATGGATGTGTTCACGGAGTGTTATAATTATTAATTTCATTCCTAAGACAAATCGTCTTTTTGATTCTTTTTTTTAATAGTTGGTCAGTTTATATTTCTCAAATCTTAGATAACTCCATTTTTTAATAAATTATAAGCTGTTCTTCTGACTAGTATCTGACTTTTACTATTAAAAACTGTATTCTTTGCTCAATTATTTTCTGAAGTACGTCCAAAATTGCACCTATATCTGCAATTTTGCATACCCCTAATGTCAATTAATCAATTTTAACAAATTTTGATATCCATTTTGGAAAAAAAAAAACAATATTTATCGAATGAATTCCGTTTTACTTTTATTTTTGACTAACCAAGCCCAATTTTCGGTTTGAGTTCAATTTTTATTGATAGTTGTAAATAAACGGAGTTTGGTGAAAAAAATCATCTTTTTATTTAGATCTACAAAAAAGCAATTTGAGAAGACAAAGCGCATTGGGTGGAACTGCACTATAGAGGAATTGCTTGACACTGCGCCGCAAAATATTTATTCGTATAAAATTCTATGAGCTATAAGGCCAGAGGCGCGCACATATGCAACTTTCAGTTTTGCAACAGTTTGGTTGCTAAAGTGAATACCCTGGACTTATATGAGAGTGCGCGCACATGCAAAAACTATTCACTCCGCGATTTGAGTAACTTAAGAGTTTGTGTTTTGGCACAAATCGAACGATCGCCCCAATTAAGTTCTTCAGTTTGTATCACATCGAACTATAATGTAACTGCGCGCACATTAAATCAAAATGATGTTTGTGTCTTGGATTATCTCGTTGATTGATTTTTAAGTTGCTTATGTGCGAGATCATCGTTCAACTAGAGATTAAACTATTTCGTTTCGGCAAAATTGCATGTGCGCGCCTAGCCTAAACGCACTAAGCGGAAACTGAACTCATAAAGTGTGCTTTTTCTTCACTGTTTAATGGACGTTGGCCATGGGCGGTATTCGATTCAATATATAGGCATGGACTGGGCATACATTTTTGTGATCCAAAATGGTGAAATGGCAAACCAAATGTTAACTTCTTGTTACTTACTCCACGTATGTTAAATGAAGTCTGATGAGTAAATATTGAATTGAAAGCAAAACATACTCAGAAAATAAATTTATAAATTGACTTGAAATATAAAACTCTAGCTATCGATAAGCTCATAAAATAAATAAAAGCATGAAATATAAGGGGAGTGAATAATTTAAACTACGTTGTAGTGTGCGTTCCAAACCAAGAAACATTAAAAGGCAACAAGTAAATCACCGGCACTTTTGTTTCCTCGTGTGAAATGCATAGACCATTTTTAAAGCAATACAAAAATTGGACTGTGTAAAAAGGGACTTCATAGTCTATGAACAAAGCCATTCACTTATCATTTCCGTTCTATTGGTGCAAAATGAATGTTCGAATTTAAAACTGCAATTGCAGAAAAAATGAAAACAAGAAATAGGTTTGTAACATAAATTCAATATTGGTACGTTTTTCTACTTTCTATTTTATATGAATTAAAGCTAATTATTGTTCATAACTTTGATATTTTCTTAATTTTACTTTGCAAAAGACTATTTCATTACTTGTGACTGCTGTGCAGGGGTACCAATTTTACAAAAATAAAAAAGCTACGGTCCATGCTAGGGTCGATGCGTTTTTTTGGGAATTCCTTACGGTACAATGGATATATTCCCAATAAAACACACCTAATAATAGCATAACGAATATTGCACTGATTGGTTGATCAGTGTTGTCAGTAGGCCTACATAATTACTACAATTATAAGGTAGGTAGGTAACTGAATTCCAAAATGTACGGCAGAGGCATATTAATTGTATATACAAGAAGAGACAAATGTAGTGTCACAATGTGAATGTTCCATAATTTTTTACAAATACTCGTAACTACCCAGTTTAACTTTACGAGAGTGTTCCGATAAGTACTTAGCTTCACCGCCCGATGGTGCCAGTATCGCAAGAGAGATTTATTATAGTCTATCTATAGCAATATAGTGATTGGATGCTGTGTACGGTGACCCTTCTCCTTCGATGGGGACTCGTATAACGAGTTTCAACGCGCTCGCATATCGGTTTTTGATGAGCCCGGTCCAGGTGCCCAGAAAATGGCTACCACGGAGCGTAACGTGTCAAAAATCCACAGACTCGTATTAGCAGTTCGCAGATTGAAGGTGCGCGAGATAGCTGAAACAGTAGGCATTTTAAAAGACCACGTGAGTCATATCTTCAGCCTCGCTGGATCAATTGTATCGAGCTAAAAGGAGACTATGTTGAGAAATAAATCGCCACTTTGCATTTGGAATGTTTTCTAAGGTGTGGGACTCCAAAAAAATATCGCTTCGTACTAAGTTGAAACTCTTTGAAGCCAACGTGAAATCCGTGCTGATATATGCTTGCAAAACGTGGAATTGGTCTACTGTCATCTCGAGTAGATTACAAGCTTTTCTTAACCGCTGTCTAGGTTACAGCCTGAACATCCGGTGGTCACCAATCATATCCAACAATGACGTATGGCTCAGGACTGGGCAAACAAAAGTGAATGTAGACATCGCGCAAAGAAATTGGCGCTTGATTGGCCATACACTAAAGAAGTCTGATGATAACATAGCAAATCAGTGCCAGTGCTTTGAATGGAATCATCAATGGCGGGTTGGAAATCCAAAAGAAATATGGAGGTCATCTGCAATGAAGGAAGCACAGTCCCAGAATTTGGAGTCGTGGTCCCAGCTCAGGTATAGTGCTAGGAACAAGAGCGAGATTGGAGGAACTGGTTGTTGCCATATTATGCTACGGGAGGAGTTAAAGTGTTGCTACTAATAGCAGCTCCCGCAAAGCAAGAAAAAAAATTTTAATTTTCGATTTTAAAATAACAAAATTGCATACAAAACTCGAAACCACAATAAAACAAATGCTTCAGATTAGGACTGAGCGATGTTTATCGATGTTAAGACAAATTCTTTAAAACCATCGATGTTTTCGATTCGATAATTATAAACATCCATTAATGACTAATCGATATTACGATGTTGTTTCCTTAATATCGCCCATCCCTACTTCAGATCTCATGTGACTTTGGCAGTCCATTCGTTTACCTCAACTCGTCTCAGCTAAAAACCTAGATCTATTTCAGGAAGGGCGTGTTTAGGGTTTCAAAAAATACGGAATTTGTTCACCAGGGTGACTTCAGGTTTTTCAAAAAACACTTTAGATACCCCCTAGGGTGTCTGCAGGGCTCAACGAACAAATCTATTGTGGGCTTTACATTGGTCACGTTCAAAAGACATAAGCGATTACACCTGTATTTATTGAACCTAAATTCGAAACTAGTTAATTTTTCACATGCCAAGCTTTACTTCATACATTTCAGAGATTCCGTTTTCAGCAATTTTTGTTGTTTTTTTTTTCAATTACTTGGAATCACAAGCAATTTATATAATTATTATATGATAATTTTGATAAAATTGTACTTGACATGAAATGAAGGGAGATATATTAACTAGCTTTCCAGTCACTTTCCAATAAGTCCTCTCAATTTTTTTGCGATTTATAGATAGAGAATTAATTGACAACAGCAGAGAAATACTGCGTATAAACAGTATTTTTTTATAAACAAAACTGTTCTTTCCGATACCATTTCTTCAAAAAAGTTTAGTAGTACATTCAAAATTAAATATAATCTTAATTGTGTTATTTCAGTTTCCTAGTACAAAGATTAGAAGTGAACTTAGTCAAACAATTATGCCGATTGTCTAAATATTTATGTGCATATGAATGTATGTATGTATAATTTATACTAGGTCCTGCAAAATATGTATAAAAAAATTATTTCTTACTCTAAGCTATTGACCACCATGGCAATTTTGATTAAAACAAGCATGATATTTTTATATTTATCATTGTTTCAAAAAATCAAGTATTACTTGAGAATCGAATTCAGTCTATTGACTTTTCTGTCTAGACATAACAAATTATTAGCGAACAGAAAGAATTATACATACAAATTTAGAACGCCAACAATTTAACTCAGATGTTAACCAGAATAACAGACTTATAATAAAATTGTGTATTTGTTTGTATATAAAAAATAATCTTTGTGTTTATCAAATAAAGATTAGAGTTCTCCAAATGCAAAAAAAAATAATATACAAATATAAAAAACATTGTATGAAACTTTTTTTTAAAAATGATTAATGCGAAAATTTACTTATTTTTAAATTTTCGTTGTAAAACAAAAATTATTCAAATCACTACGTTTTCAATCTTACAGCCTCACTAAAATGTGGCAAATTAAGTTTTTGAAAAAAGCCGTGTTCCTTTATTGATGGCAAACTAGTCATGAGTACTTTACTCGCCATATGTAACTCACAAAGCAGCTTCGATAATAGTGATCTACTACAAATTTACAGAATCCATTCGTGTTTTTACTTTTTGCCATGGAATCATTATTATTGATTTGTTATTGGTTTTAAGATGCGAACGTTTTTTTCCCAATACTTTCTTTTCGAAAAAAAATAACAGATTAAAAAAATTAAAACAAATTTGAATGAAAAATCTCTCAACTTTATCTGACGCCCTCTGGTGTATTCTAAGTGCGTAACTACTAGGGCATCTCTTTACTCATATGTGTAGATAATAGTAATAGATTACTGTTTTCATCGTCTTGTGAGTACTTAATCACCTCCAAAGGTAAACGGCTTTTACAAGAGAGCGATTATTGATGCATGTTTTTTGTTTTGGGATTCTTTCGGTTGCAATGATACTTTTAAACACTGCGATACTTAGTAAGCGTTAATTTTTTTCAAACGTATCCGCATTCTTTACTTCAATTGATTTATTACAGTTCAAAGGGACCATATGGTCTAAGTCAAAATGAACGAATTCTTCATACCTGACAGTCAAAAATTCTCCAAAGTATGAGAAACTGGAACACTGGAACAATACACGAACCCGAAAGTGTGGATAAATCGACTGTATTTTCAAGAATTCTGAACTGAGCTCTTTAGAGAAATGTTTTCCACTTAAATTTCCAGGGAAGGGAAAAAATAAACCACTCTGGTGAACACTAATATACTTAGCGATATTAGAAAAAAAAATCTAGAAGACTTTTCAATGTTGCCAAACGTACACGCACAGAAAAGGGCTGGGATATTTACAAACCCAGCCAAAGAAAATTCAAAGCTGAAACACATCATGCAAAACGTAGCTCGTGAACAAATTTCGGCAGCCTTTTTTTTTAAACCAACGAAAGGTGGAACTCACTCGATACCTTCGACAACCATGAAACTATGAACCAATTTCAAAAGAACAGAAAGGAATATACACTTAAACAAGAATTCCCGTCGAGCTCTCGTAAGCGTACTCACCGGAAACAATCTGCTGGGATACCATAAAAACAAATTGGGGCTTAAAAATGATGACTCATGTGGAGGTTGCAATGCCTAAGATGAACACGAGGATACCTCTCATTTCCTGTGTCATTAAAATTCGTATGCAGCTCTCGAGTCTTCCAGGCAAAAGCCTGTTGAGCTTCATAAAAGCTCAGAAAAGAACTCATAGGTTATTCAATTAAAAGTTACAACATATCGGGGTACCACAATGGATCTATTTTGATCTAAGTATGCCGGTAACAAGATCAACTGGCAGCCCATCTACCTAACCTAACCTCGACCAAAGTCAACAAAACAGTCGTTATTTATTTATTAATTTCAATTTTTAAAAAATCATTAAACTTACATTTGATGGAATCGATATTTTTCTCGCAGTATCAATAATTATACAGTAAAGTATACAAATGGACTTAGTCCTATGGATAAAGAAGACTTCTGTCATTGCGGCAAACCTTAGTATCATATCAACTCGATCTTTGTTTGCGAGGTCCGATTTTGTTTAAATTTTTTGCTATGCTCTATTTAAAATATTTGATCACACTGTTTATCATGTGCTCAATCAAAATCACCGGAAATATGATACTTAAGATAAATGTTCTTTAATAACGAACACAGCAGCAAAAAAATTCACACACACATACACACACAATTTAAACAAATTCGCACAAGTGCTCCTTCCAAAGTTGCACGCCCGATCAACTGACTTTTAACACATTTATTCTTTGGAAAATTTCATTTAAAAAAGCAAAAAGGAGAATTAAATCACATCATCAATTCAATTAAATTGGTTCGAGAGTCAACAGGAAAACCGACTAAAACCGGCCGGCACGAGTCATATTAAATATGTGAATACCTCACACCGAAACATTACATCGAGAACTGTTTAAATAAATACGACTACACTATCTCTCTAGATTCCACGCGCATATTAGCACACTGATCCAACTTAACGCTTCTCGTGATAAGAAGTATGGAAAACTTCAAGTTCGCAATTTGAAGCTCGAATAATAATATAGAAATAAATAAACTATGAAATAGGCTAGCAAATGGGTTATTATCTATCTCTCATCGGAATCGGACCAATAAAAATATGAAATAAATGTCGTAGTAGACTGTGTGTTTTGATAGCGACATTTAGTTTTTAATAAAATAAGCTGAGGTCTTGGAATTAAATAAGAATTTCAATTAATGTAATTAGATAAACATTAAAAACTTATTTAATAAGCCGTTTTAAATGGTCTTTCATTGAGGGTGCATAATATTTATAAACGTAAGTAAAACAACTTTTTTTTAATTTGAAAAAAAAATATATATATATATGGAGAATTGAATTGTTATTCATAAAAGTTATGTTTCATTAAATAAAGGCATTTTAAGCTAAACACGTTTAGTTGTGAAATAGTGGCTTTTAACGAATATTTTCATTTCACAACCAACAATCAGAATGTTTTGATTTTTGTTGCTGCATGATACCTGAACGTAATAGATTTTTCTTTTTGGTACTTTATTTGACAGTATGACAGTGTAACTGTCGGAAAATATATAATGAATATGAATTTAAGCAACTTTAAATAAAGCCGTAAATGCATATTTAATATGAAAATTCAACCATTGTGAGGTGTTTTAACGAATTCTATTGAATAAGACTGTAAATCTATTGTGAGAAGGTTTCAAATAGAATTAGAAACGTACAAACGTGATCCTAAGCCTAGTACGCAGCTCGCGATAAAATTTCACACCATATTTTCTCTCTAAACATCAGCTAAAATCCTAGCTAAAATTTGACATGCGAGAGTTGTGAAGAATTAATTTGACACAACTGTTACGTGGAGAATAAGTCAAAAACAGCTGTTTTCTGAAAAAAATATTAAAATTTCAAAAGTTCAATTTTTAACAACAAACAAGTGTGATAATAATTAAAGTGGTATATATTGAACGACATGTTTAAATTATTTATGCATACTCAACAAAATAAAATGCACGACTGGATCGCACGAACTTGCTCTTATGTTCGATCACATCGAATGCAAAAGATTTCTGTTAAAAATCTAAATATATATTGAAAGCAATTTTTTACTTCATTTTTTATATATACAAAATATATTTAATTTTTTTCTAAAAAAAAATGGTATGACAGTCTTAAATATTATAATATAAACTTAAAAACAAAATATTAAATCGGGTTAATCAAAGAAAAAATAATTCAAAATTCTGAAATAAATACTTAAACTAATTTAAGCTCAAAAAAAAGTACGCCATTTTATTTGTTAGATAAATTTGAATTTATGAGAAAAAATATTTAAAAATCTGTGGAGCGGTTTTTGAGAAAAAAAATTTTTTTTTTAAACTTTTTGAAAACATTTTATAGGTATTCAATAAATATGTACATATAAATATAATTTTTGAAAAAAAATTAATGAGCAGTTTTCGAAATATAAATTAATTTTTTTTTAATGATTTGAAAAATACAAAAAAATAGTAACTAAAAATATTGGTACGGGGTATAATTTGGGCAACCTTAATCTATATATGTGTGAAATTTCGAAAGAATCGGTTGAGCCGTTTATGAGATAGTCGAAAGCAAAAAAAAAACGGTCCTATGGAAAGTACCGGTTTTACACATTTTTCTATTTTTTTTCAACCATATGATCGGTCGTAGCTAAAAAGCCGCACTGATTTTTTTTATCAAAATCGTTAGAGCCGTTTCCGAGAAAAATAGATTTGAACGTAACGGTTAAATGGCAGGTACCGTTATTTTTTGAGCTAAAAAAAATGTCTATTTCCCCTCTGTACAATACCTAAAAAACTCTATATACCAAGTTTGAAGGAATTCGGCCCACCCGTTTGGGCTGTAGGTGTCTATACATACATACAGACAGACTGACAGACTGACAAACAGACATACAGACGGACAGAATTTTTAGACCATCTTTTTTCGTCTTCGCTATCACGTAATGTCATGTTTGATTATTATCTCAAAACTTTTTTTTTCGACGAATGCATAACTTAACTTATAGTACCTATAATCGCAAGTAAAAATTAGCAAGCAATAGGTAATCCATTTCATAATTTATTGGTTCCAACAAAAAAAAAAAAAAAAAAAAAAAAAAAAAAAAAACAATCTGTCAAAATTTAGCTCTTGGGAATTAATGTGCCGGACATTTATTTTCTGCGCTAAATTCTGACAGATAGTGTAGGTACAGAGGGAAACAATATGTTTGTTTTTTTCGACGTAGCTGCTTATCTCTTGGCTAAATTTTAGATTGGCTAAATTTTGTATGGAATCGAAATTTTAGCGCAAGCTGCGTAAAGCTTTAACAAAAAAAAAAAAAATAATATTAGGACTAAAATAGTTGAAATGGCTTATAATGTTTGGTCTGTTGGGACGGATTTGATTACGATTCTCTTTGCTGTATATGTAACATTTTACATTAGCCGTGTTTTTTTGCCAAAAGTTATCCGCAACACAACCGAATTTATACATTACAACTACAAGACCTTGTTGCTGTTTAAATCAAAAACTAAATTTTGTTGCTGATAGACTTGTGACATTTATTCGGGTATCGAATGAAATTATAGTTGTTTCGTTGGTACTCCTGAAGGCTTTGTTCGTAGAGTTCTTTTTTCTATAAATGGCCACGTTCACTAATTTATTAGGAATTTATTAGGTAAATTATCTCGGATACTAAACTATGCAAATACAATTGGGAAAGGTTCGGATAGGTTAGCTGAAAGCAGTCAAAATTCAAAACAAACCTCAAATAAGGTTTGCTATCATCTTTGCTATACATTTGACGTAGGGGAGGTAGTTCTTCGAAAAATTTTGGAAGTTTTTGAATTTTATTTACGACATAATCGAACATAAGAGCAAGTACGTGTATTTTATTTTGTAATAATTGAACACTCATCAGCAGCCCGTGAGTGTATGTTCTCGAAAGACGTTCGTGTGTTATAAGACGTGGCAGGAATTATTAAAAAAAAATCAAAATATAGTTTATTGCCTAGCCAGAAAATGCCAAATTTTATCACGGATGTCGTAGATAATCAATTTAAATTCGGGTCAAACCAGAATTGCACGCCATTTTGAATTCAGAGATTTGAGTTGACCATTTGCTTTGAAGGTCTAAGCGAAGCTAATCTATATACAGGACATCTACTCTGCTCCCTAAAAACTGCATGTAAAAACAAACTTTGAATGCGCCCAAGCGCTTTATCAAAACAACCTATTGTTCCGATTTTTTGTTGTGTTTATCATTAATTTCATGTTTAGTTTGTTAGTTTTAAAACTAATAAAGCAGTGACTATAAAAGTGAACATAATCATTTATTTTTTTTCAGATTTTATTTGTTGCTACGGTTATACGTTTCACCAGAACACGGCTATTCACCCCAATTACGAGATTCGTGTCACTAAAACGTATGGTGATTTTGGGGTTTGTTGATTCTTTAATATCATCTTATTCGGTGTTAACTTTTCGAAACTAAAAATACAGATATTATGGTAAACTAACTATTTAAAAAAAAATATCTTTCTAATTCGATCACTGAACTATTTAAACGAAGTTCAGAAAATACTTAAATAATGAATGCTAACATTTCTAGCAAGCGAGCACTCTACGAACATACCCCTGTAATTGCACAATATCTGATTTGATTGAAAAAAACATCAACCAAATAAAATAATTTTAAAATCAATGGCGCAAAATTTTAAACGATTTAGTAATATGTGAAATCATTTTTAGTATGATACTCGTACTAGGCTAAAAAGAGAATTTTGCTAATTTTAAACCAGTTTAGTATCGTACTATTTTCTTAACATTTTAGTAAAGTTAAAATCACAAAATGGCTACTTTATTTTTTAGTATCGTACTAAATCCATATGCCACTTTGACATTTACAAACGTCAAAAAGTTATGTTCGCTTACTTTTTTGCACTATGTTTGGTGTGCTTAGTTGTAGTTTATTGAGAAAATAGATTTAGTATGGTGCTAGTTAAAAAGTGTTTAACATTATGAAAATAATAGTAAAGTGCTTTAGTATTACCAGTAGCAAACTGTTAAGTAGTATCATGCTAAGCTCTTAACATCAGGCTGTTTAAAAATTTGCGCCAATGTTTGTTATTTCTTCCTGCTTCATATAATATATTCCGTTTTATTTTCTTTTTTTTTTATTCAAGTTTTAATTTTCTTATTTGCCTTTAATCTGAAGAAATAAAAATAAATCAATTGTTGATTTTTTGCATTTAATTATTTGTCAGATGGTCAGTAATAGCAACTTAAAATGTAAAAATTAGGATGTTGCGTGTCCGATTTTTGGGGAAATCCTGTTTTGTCGCGGATAGATTTCCTACGAAAACACGGCTATTGTTAACATATGTACGTACATATTACTTTTTCGCAAATCGACGGGAAGCTTTTAAGCAATTTTTAATGATAGCCAGATTTATAGCACTGTATTTTAAGCAGGTAACTATAATTAGTGTCAATGTTAAGTTCGCAATTAAATTACATCATTCACGATCATCAAAAGCAATTACTAAGGTGTGCACTTATAAAATAAAATTATTAGATAATATGCCTGATAATATTTTGTTGAAGAATTTATACAAAAAATGTTACGTATTCGCCCGAGTGAATGATAAGGACAAAATACATCATTTAAAGGTTTAAGTGTGGTTACATGTAGTATAATTTCTAGACCTAGAATTATATATTTTTGTTTTAAATAAAGATATATACATATACATACATAAGTATATATAGTGAAAGCTTCTTTAGCCGGACGGTGTCAATATCTGTGACATCTTAAGTGAGTTGACCGTCCAAATGAAAAATAACATTTTATTCACAAAGTTTTACATAATATAACAATTATATGTACTTTCGGCTACTTTACTTGAAAGAATCAAAGTAGACATACAATTTTCTAATTTAAAAAAAAATATTTGTCTGGCCGATCATAAAATCATTTGTAATTATTACTTGCTAGGGAAAGTTTTGCATTTGTAAAAAAAACGAACTTGCGATTTTTATCAAAATTGGTATTACGATGACAGAGAACACTAAAAAAGTGGACCCCGCAATTCCGTCTGTCTGTGTAAGCGTTTTAGGTGAATGCCTAGATTCTTTTTTATTTAATCTTTTTCTTAGGCCCGTAAAAATGCTACCTGTCATACAACGAAACTAAGGTTGTTTTGTTAAAACGCCTAAGAGTTATTAGGTATACATTATCTAATAGTATTACAATAAAATTCAACAGGTTTTATTAAAACTTATTTGGTTTCCTTGGTTTTCGATTTTTTTTTAAATTTAAATATTATTCTCAATTTACTATTTCTGATAATAGGTTTGTTCGTTGAGCCCTGAAGTCGCCCTAAAGCGTTTTTTTTTTTGAAAAACCTGAAGTCACCCTAATAAACAAATTCTGTGTTTTTTGAAACCTAGGGTCGCCATCAACTCGCCCTGAAGTAGATCTAGGTTTTTAACTGGGGCAAGTTGAGGTAAATGAATAAACGTCAAAGTCACATGAGATCTGATTTGATTTGTTATTTTTAACATGGAAATAAACGAATACTCAAATTAATTTTCAGACACAGACATGCAAAATGGAAACCTTTGAAGTTGTGGATTGTGCATAGGCCCAATAAAAATGTACTAAGATGGTAAATTTAACATATTTCAAGTTTTAATTATTAAATGACATAACTTGCTTTTCTGTAACATAAAATTAATGGCACTCGGGTGTTTTTTGAGAACAGAAAAACCCAGTTTTTTTTGACAACTCTAGGGCTTGTCAAAAAAAACTAGGTCGACCCTGGCTAAGGTTCAACGAACAAGCCTAATGATTAATGATTTTTTTCAAAAAATTAATATTTCAAAAACGATTTGAATAATTTTTTAATTTATATTTTAACCAAATGCATATCTAAAATAGTACCTCGCAGCAGACCAAGCAATGCTTGGGATCTTTTATTATAAATTTAAATTTAAAATATAATTTATACATAAGAATAGAAGTCGGTTAGAAATTTAAAAAAATTGAAGATGAGAATCGTCTAATGAGAACCGAAAAAAGAGGCAGTTCGCGGATTTTCATTAATCGAATGTTCAATTTTTTTCTGAAAATTTCATTCAAGTCGTTAGCGTTGGTCTCAAAAAACTTAGAAATGATGAATAAGTGTGCCTGAATATGGGGGGATTTTACTTAATCAAAGTTTTTGTTTTGTTTCTTGTTTATTAAAATAAACTCTGAAAATTATTTTTTTTTCTTCTCATTTATTTGTATTTTGTGGCTTTTATTACTCTATATAATTAACTTTAACAATTTACTTTCCGAAATCGATGTAAAACAAGCCGGGAATAAAAAATCATCGATTCCCAATATCCTTTAGTTGTGTACCCCGTTACAATTATGTGCACAAGAATCATATCAGCTTATGTCATTTTCATTTGGCAATCCGGAAGCCTTCTGGACTCTTCTGAAAGTGTTCACTTGGAAAAAAATGACAGTTCTGATTCTGAATCGAAACCATAAGCACTCAAACGTTCCTATACTTAAACGTCAAACTGTCACTCATCAATTCAAAATTATTCAGAATTACATAAGATCACATAAATTACTATTCGTTTTACTTATAAACAAATTTTTGTTTTAATAAAAACACTAACATTTTGTTCGCGACATAATTTTTATTTTGTTGAATAGACCGCGTCGATTATAAAAATGCGATCGACAACGAGCGATCAGATTATCGATAGTTGTCGAACGCAATCGACAACCACAATAACGATTTCACACTTTGTCGATCGTTGATCGCTCGTTGTCGATTATCGATCGACTATCAACAACCGCAATAGGGCTCATTGTTAAATTGAACAGTACACCAAAATATTTGTATATAAAAGCCGAAATTGTTAATGTTAGAGGTCTACAAATTAAATTAGTTAGATTGTCAATGTGAATGCCGAACCACTTAACTGATGTATTCGTTCTCTGCCGTAAAGACGATTCGTAACTAAATCAGTCACAAACCAAACGTGGTTTAAAGAACCTTGAAATCAGAAGAACTTGTTAACTTTTTGTTTACTTAAAACATTTATGTCTCATTATTATTATTGATTCCCAATCAATTCGAGATTCTGAATGACATGTACGATTCAATTTTGACTTATAGCGAGTTTCATTTAAATTTCACATACATACTCTCAAAATGGAGATTTGATCTTTTAAATGAAACTCTGTTTCCAAATTTAATTGTAGTATTGGTCGCGTTCTGTGGCATACCTAAAGCAATCCGGATTGCTTTGTGTTGTTGTAACGCCTAAGGAAAAACCAGCTGATGAACTAAACATATGTTGTCAAACACAAATCTCAAGCTACCCAAAAATTATTATTAATTTGAGGATCAGCTGATTCAAAACTTCAGATTTGTATGCAACAACTGACTTAACAGAGAAAGCTACCTGGATCGTTCGAAAACAAACCCGCTACTAAGGTATCTTGGCTAGCCTATCGGCATTGCACCGAACGCGGCCAATGCTGAATGACTGACACACACATTTCTGAAAAAAAAAAACATCTTCATCATCAGATGATGAGGAAGATGAAGACAAAGCAATAAAAAACTCCACTAAATTTATAAAATTTAAATTATTAACTTCTTCGTCTATTATTTGTTTATTTTTTAGTTTAATTTTTTAGCAGGGTTTGGCACAATTTCACAATAAATTAATAACAAAATAGTTTCCATTTGATGTTTGACAGAAAAAACGTTTTACATGTATGCGTCCATTCAGATCAAATCTGCCTACCCACCAAAGATCAAATCTTTCGTGTTGAGATCTGATCTAGATTTGCTCTTTTTGTTGAAATGAAACTCTCAAAATTCAAAAAGATGAAATCTTTTGTCAGAAAGATCAGATCTTTTCTTAAATGAAACTCGCTATTAGTGTCGAAATAACTTCAAACGCAGACAACCTCAAATGTACTAAATCTATTCTTAAATGAATCGCTTGACTCATAATGATAACATTTTCACATATGTATAGTGCTTCAATTAATATTTAAGTCAAGTACTTTACCCAGCAAAAAAAAAGTACCTCCAGACTCGCCATCACAATGTCATATTATTTTTTTTACGTTATCAATTTCAAGTCAGTAACAATTTTGCTATTTTTGTTTGTATTTTAAGACATTAGCTTGGAAACAGAAGCTGCTATGTTTTTCGCAAACCCTAAACAAATTTTTAAAAAGTTAGTATAGGTACATAAAGACTTAAATAAAAGAAAAACAATTACCAAACAAAACAATAAAATGTTCAAAATTCAAATAGACAAAAAGATAAGAATAGAAAGGACTAGAATTATTGTTTGCGTTGCAATATAAATGTTTGTTTTGTTTAACTTGACTGTCTCTGCTTAGTAATAGTTTACTAGGGGGCTTGTCTGTTTGAAATAAAAGAATCGCATATATTTTTTTTTTGAACTTCATAATGTCACTCGCTAATTATTTATTTCACTTGTGTTTTTTTGACGACCCCAGCTGTATTGTATAAATAATTTTGGGAGCTTTTTTAAGTGAACATTAATTCAATTATTTAATCCTCCAACAACAGGGTAAATATATATAATGACGAACTGGGATGCGAATAGCCACGTCTATGTATGTATGTATTAGTAAATATTATTGCATATTACAAATGGGGGGCTCGTTCGAGTTGGAAGCAGTTGATTGGTTATCTATTTATTAGCTTCGTCAGCAACTACAACGAGTGATTGTGACGCTAATGTGGTGATAGTTAAATAATTCCACGATACAATAATATATGGACAAACAAATAATATTTGTGGTCAGAAATAAGCGTGGAAACGTTGAAATGTCGCACTTGTATTTGCCTCGAGCTTCTCTTATCAGGAAATATCAGTTTTTAATGACTTTTTTGCGCATGAATTGGTTTTGATAGTACAAAGAGCATAGACAGTCGAACAAGGTCAGACAGTTAGAATAATACGTTCAAGAAAATATAGTAATTATAATGACATACCTACATACATACATGTATATGTACACATGCAATTACTATATTTATTATTGTAATGTAAACATTTCTTTTTTATTTAAAAAGATAGAAACATTCATCTTTCAAGATTTTTAATATCTAAGCCTAAAATAGTGCAATGTTTTTATTGTTTTTGTATAGATGATAATTTTTGTAGAAAAAAAACCTAAGGAAAAGAAGAATTGCATTTCTTTTGCAGTATAATTCATTGTTTGCAGTGTTTAATTGGAGTAAGATAACTTTTATGATTTGAAACAGGTGTAAAAAGTGACTTTTGTACATATATTACTTTAAAAATAAACTGTAAGTTACCCAGTTGGGATAAAAATTGTGTTTTACACCTTGTCCAAAACTGCCAATTGGTACAAATTCCTGTTCCAAACTTACAAATTTGGTAGTTTTGTGCAGAAGAGAGCACTCACGAGAGAGTGAAATATTTCCCCAGGCTGCGAACAAAATTATGAGGACTGTCAAATGAAGGGAAAAAGAAAAAAACAATCAATACATAAGCTGTCAGTTGACAGATGTATCATTAAGAAAGTTAAAAATAATCGAATAAATTGTCTGGTCGGGGTTATTCTTGCAATGAATTAAAGTTTGTTGTGGCAAATTGGTTATTTTAAGAAATAATTTCACATAAAACTTTATTAAACATTTTAAAAAATACATTTTTTCTTTATTTTGGCGTTAAAAAAAATGTCTAAGACTTTTGTTCACTGCATTCTCGTACTTTTGTGAAACTTTGTTGGTCTCTTAAAGGTTTTTACCCCCACTCTTGCAAAAATAACAGTCTTCAAACAGTCAAATTCAAACGAGACCTGAAAAGTAGGATAGATGAAAAAGCCTACGCAGTGGTTTTTCAGCGTTGAACACCTCCTTAGAACAATAGCGGTGATACCATCCGGGCCAGCGGATTTGTAAGTGTCGAGATCTTTTAGGACTCTAGCTACTGAGCGAGTGCGAATGAAGACTGGTCCCATAAGATCGTTTACGCTCTTAAGTACAGACGGAGTCATAACACTCTCTGATGGTAGCGTTGAATTTGCGGCGATGTGCCTGGCAGAGATTAGCTTTCTCTAAAGATGTAACAAATGGAGTGTTATTGACAACTAGCGTAGTAGCCGAGGAGTAGGAAGTATTCCTCGTGTTTTTCACGAATGACCAAAAATTTGTACTGCCTTTGGGATATTGCAGTAGTTTAACTAATTATTTTATGTAGGCTCAGTTACTATTTGAAACTCTCTTAAGCCAATATTTTTTAAATGACATGTTGAGACATTACTGCTAAATTGAGAGGAACAAATAAATTAATATGTCAGGGATGAACCCACAAGCGGTTCACGGCAATGAAAGGAAACCTTGTCCAGGGATATCAGCAATATCTCATGTGACAAATATCTCAAACTCAAACGGAATTTCATTTTCGGGGAAGGGGTACAACCAACTTAAAAAAAAGTGGTCTGCCAGAAGCAACGCAAGTCGGTACTTTATATTATTAAAGTTTACCTCGATAAATTTACCAGAAAATATTATGGAACAATCAAGTCGATGTTTATTTTCTTGCTGGACATTCTGGCAAGATGATTTCCAGAAACAAACAATTTTTTTTTTTGGTATTCCCCTATTGTAAAGCTTACTACTTGCTTGTGCTTCTTTGCAGAAGGAGGATAAACTCAGTCTACCTTCTCCGAAGTTTTCACTGATTGCTTGAATATATTCGAATCTAAGTTATGCTCAATTTGGATTAACATGTATATGACACTGCAGGAGGAGCGGAACACAATCAAAATACCCAGGTGTTATTGGGTGTGTAGACGACACTCACATCCGCATTATCGTGTCTGCACAAAACAAACACCCTGTTTTATAACCGGAAAGTATTTTTTAGCCTAAATGTTAGCAACAGCTTTCCAAAACCTGGTCACTTCCTCCGCTCTTCTTAAAAAAACGAGAGGCAATAACATTTTTTTTCCATTAATTCCACTAGAGTTTCCAGCCCTTAGAAAATAAATGTTTTTTTTTTTGTGGAATATTTTGTGGAATATTTTGAAATAAAAAACTTACATTCTTGCTTTAAACAATTTGTTCTCCATCAAAAGAAAGATAGAAATATTCCGAGGAAAACATTTCATTGAGGATAGGGATTTTCTTACGGCTAATTTTTCTTTGGAAGTATTTGGAAAGTATTGCCAGCACCAATTTTTAGAGAAAGAGAAATATTTCTGGGGAAATTGTATTGTCGATATGGCTGATTATGGTATGTGAATTGAACATCCGTTGGTAAAAACTTGTACATATGTCTATCATATATGTATCCTAAATGTCCATTGGGGAGCCGCTTGATAAGCTCATGTTTAATAAAATACTGTTAAATTTCAAGTGACTCAATAAATACAGTTGATATTAATAGCTTATAACCAAATTGTTTAATGATAATTAAAATATGTTTATTAAACATATTTATATATACATAATTATGAACAAATTGGAAGTTTTTAAAAATTATTGTGTACAAATAACAAACAAATGATATCAAAAATATCAATTCCATAATTTATCTATTTTTAGAAAGAAATTATTTAAAATATGATAAGATTTCGCAAAATTATTTATAATTGCTTAAATTCTTCAAGATAATCAGTTATTGGTCTTTAACAACATTTTGAAAAAAAATTAAAATTTCGAATATATGTACATGTGTGTGTGTAATGAGAAAGATGAGTTTATCAATGCACATTCAGGTGAAAACTACATTCAATATTAAAGCTTTTAATATTTTTTATAACTATAAAATAATCATAAACATTAAAAATGTCTTGCATGAATTTGTTTGTCCAATACCTTCAGGTCATCCTCTGACAATCAAGATGATGTCAGTTTTAAAATATTCTTGATTTTTATGCCATAATGCAAACAAAAAAAAATATTTTTTTATATTAATTTATGAAAAAAACTTGTTGATAGAAAATATTGATAACAAGTGAATAGGAAAAGTTATGTTTCGTATATGAAATGAATGAAGTTTTATAAATAAATAGATAGTTCGGTTGCAATGAAATTTTTTTGTTTATTACTGAATGTATCTACTTTTGTATTTTTGAAAACAAAACGCATGCAATTGACTAATCAATGTATAGAACGCATAAATGAGTTACTGTTTAAGAACATAATAAATTGAACAATTTTCAATCATTATTTATTCTAGTTCATAAAATAAATGTAGAGGTCCCGCCGTCGCTTTTAAATTGAAATCAATATTCATTAATGATGATGGGAAACTATTTGCAGCAACTGCGCCTTTGTTAATATACATACCTACATATTTGTATATCTATACATGGGCTCCTTTTAATGGAAATTGATAGTGTCAATTTTTTTTTCAAATATACTCTTAGTAATATGTGAAAGACATGTGTGGTCTTGTAAAAATCCTACATCGAAGAGTACCGTTTTCTCAAGAGTTAAAAACAACAGTTAGCCCATCAACTTAAATTGTCAACGCATTAACTTTCTGACGTCAAAATCAATCGTAATTGTACCTCGTCATATGATTGTCAGTGAAAACTGCGTTGAAACGAATTTTGGGTCAATGCATTGATGGTGTGGTGAAAAAGTGTACATGGACATTAGCGAGTCGATCTGATGACCGATTACATTTACCGTCTTATTGTAGCTGGCGCTGGATTTCACCATATCTGGAATTGAAAAACAGACAACATCTAGCTGTTTGAGGTATCTGCTTCCACCACAATTGTTGCATATTTTTGGGTTACAATAAAATTACTTTGTGACGGATTAACTGAGGTTCAGTAATTTGTTTGAGATTTTAATTCATTTTATAATTGATTTTCTTAGTAATAACTTAATCAACCAGTTTCTTAATAACTTTGCAGAATTTGAATTGGTCATTTTTATTTTTATTTTCTTAGCATTATTATTAAACTATGCTTAGTTCGATTTAAAAAGATAATCTTGCAATTTAGACATCTTTATAATATGAGTCCACTCAAAAAAGACCATGCGTGTGCGAGGTTCACCGATGGTTCTAGCATATACTTGACAGCTTTCATATAAAGGGTCTAACGTTTTTTTTTCAACTAGTGCTTATTTCGTGAATGGTAACACTTAGCTCATGTCTGATTTGACAGATAATTAGTTGTATCCTTCCGCTGAACGAATATGGTTGTGTATACGCTTGAACAACGCTCGCTAAGTGGGCCTGCGATCGACTTAGAGAAGATGCCGATTTTGCCAAAAAAAATCATATTTTCAGATGAAGCTCATTTTGATCTTGGCGGGTATGTAAACAAGCAAAATTGTCGCATTTGGGGCACAGAAAACCTGCACGCATACATTGAAAAGCCCATACACCCAAAACGAGTCACTGTTTGGTGCGGATTTTGGTCCAGAGGCATAATTCGAAAATGAGCAAGGAGTGGCCGTTACAGTCAATGGCGATCGTTATCGGGCCATCTTGAACGAATTTTTGTTCACAAAAATTGAAGAGGAGGATATTGGCAATATTTGGTTTCAACAGGACGGCGCTACGTGCCACACAGCCGAAGCTACACTCGATGTTTTGCGCCCATTTTCAAAAAAAAAAAAGTTATTTGGCGGACCCATACTTGATTCGTAAGCCATCTTTAAACCTCAGTGAACCTGCATAAATTGGAAGATGAAATTTAAAACGTTTTTACAACTGTCCCTAAGTAAATTTGCACATTTATGTATTAATTAACTCCAGCTATATGTACATTCATCGACAAAAAGGTACACCTGAATTATACATACATATGTACATTCGAGGAAACGTTTTTAATATTTGTTTTCAATTATTGTTTATGAACATTTAAAGAACATTTTGATTAAATAGCAGTATTTCTTATTCTATGCGTTCATTCCATTGCTTAGACATATGTTTTATTTAAATTCAAAAATAAAAACCTAACTATAGCTACTTATATTTTGTAATGTATTTAATTTTAAATTTTGCACACTTACAGTAGAATGCCGCCAAAATTTAATTAAACCATGAATGTCAGTTGATGGCGCCAGTAACAAGAAGTCTCGCCATTCATTAAAACTAATATTTAAACTACCATCTTGATCCATTCTAAAAGATAAGAAAAAATATTTTTTTTTAAATCAAAACTATTAAAAAATCATATATTAAATTCTACAAACCTACCTCTTTAGTAAATGCTTTGCTTCAGCTTGATCAACTTCAATACCCAAGTCTTTAAATGCTGATATCAACTCTTCCAAGTCAACTTTTCCTGAAAATAAATACACATAAAATATTAAATAAATACTAATAGTCTTTTCAAATTAAATTCACTTTTTTACAAATCAAGTTCAACTTTTTGCAAATCAAATTCAACTTTTTGCAAATCAAATTAACGTCTCCGGAAATCAAGTAGTTTTAAATATAATTACATGCAATTCAATGCATATTAACATAGTATGCGCATAAAAAAACGGAGTGTGCAGATAAATTAAATAAATAGTTTGACATTAAAAAAAAAATAAGATTGGTAACTTTATAAATATATATATCATTTTGTAGAAGTTACAGTTGCAAGAGAATTATTATCTGACCGAGAAAATGGCGCACTTCCTGGGTCTTATGTATACTTCCGTTGTCCAAAATTAACCGAAAACTGCGTTCAGATTAGCATCTTGCAATTTCCGAAGTAACCCTCTCAGAAAATCGCGAAAAATTTTAGAGCTGACTGTAGAGTGCCCCTTGTATTAATTGCTGAAATTCTTCATCTAGTCTTTGGCACGATCAGGTATGCCGCGTGCAGGAACATTTACCTTGATCGAACCATGACACAATGAATGAAGCTAAATAAACTTTAAATTGAATGGAATTGAATAAATATTATTTTTCGATGTTCTCGCGTATACTTTGCGTTCTTCAATTGATCTTTTTGCATTGCGATGATCAACAATAGAATTAATGAGAAAACTATACCTTATAGATTATATAAATTCCACGTAACTACTTGATTTGATTTGCAACAGGTGAATTTGATTTGCAAAAAGTTGAATTTGATTTGCAAAATTTTAATTTGATTTGCAAAATTTGAATTTAAAAATAACGTATGTATATTTTTCGTTATTCTATTTTTTCAAGAAAAAAATATTAACTCACCATCACGATTTTTATCCAAATGAGAAAATTGAAGTCGAAGATTTTTTTCGTGCTCTCTTACATAATGTACAAATTCAGCAAGGCCAACATCTCCGCTTTCAGTTTTATCAGATTGTTTGAGGAAATTCTGAAAATTAAAATGAAGAATACAAAAATTTAGTAGCGAATATAATTTGGAACATATATTAGTTGTGTTCACTGAAAAAAAAATCAGAACAGATTAGAAAGAGAAAATTCAAAACTAGTTAGAACAATCACATGTTTTTTAGAATGTTTCTGTTTTTTCTGGTTGATAATGGATTTTTTTTATTTTATTACCAATACATAGTTAAAATACAAGAGTAGACGATTAAACCAAAATTAAATAAACCACAAATTAAAAAGAAAAACTGAAAAAAAAAACAAATAGTTTTGACAATTCTTACGATCCTCTTCTAGCTTGATCTTGCTCAAAACTCAAAGGCCAGAACACTGTTCTTTTATGCTCTGGAACACTTCGCTGAACACCAGAACAAAAAATGTCTCACTGAAGAGCAAAAGCTACAAACTTTTTCTGCCCAGAACAGTTCAGAACAAATCACTGAACAAAGCTTACTGTTTATGTGAACATGCGTTACAATAGGTGTGTTTGTTATCTTGTGAAATCATTTGAATCCGTAACAATTTTTATAAATTTTCAAAAAATGCTGTTCTTTAGCCCGAAAATTTTACTGCAAAGATTGTGCAGAAGGAAAACTAAAATGACAAAGTTGTGAATTTTTATTACAAGAATTTTTGTCGGTAACTGATTGGATTGTCAAAACACCAAGTTTTCAAGATTTGTCTGCTATTTCCTTATGTTACTGATGGGCACATAAATGAGCATTCCAGCGAGACGTTAATTATGTGTATATTAGAATAAAATCTTCGTATTGAAAATAAAGAGTGAATCGAAGTTAAGAAAACACTAATAATCGAGAAGTAAAAAAATTTTATTTTGTTTAATGGAATTCCAGTGTTTTCTCATTTTATTTTGCAGAATATTATTGTGTTATGAACTATATACTTTTTGTAAAGTGCTGTGTTTCTGCTTTTCTTTTTATTTAAATAGTTTGGTTTTATTATGTCTCGAGTAATGCTCATCACTACTTTCTGTCCCTGTGTCCGTCCATTGATACAAACAATTGCTGGAAGAATTTCAAAAGTTTCGTTACTGTTGAAGATTGACGGTTGTTACACTTTTAACACAAACAACGTACCAAATAGACCTAATAAAAGTTGCCCGCGTATAACGGAAGATTAAAAAAAAAAATACTGTTATTTTTGATGAATTATATTTAAATCCGTTTATAGTTCATCAGCTAAAACTTTTCAAACCTAACTTCCCTTAATTAATTTTTTGGTCTAAGAAATGTATAGTTTTCTGTAACGGTTAAAACACAGGTTCAATTACTCATTTGCGTTAAAGATTCGAATCGTTTTAATTATTGCTGCAATAAAATACATAATTATGTAATGTTCAATAGCATAAACGCAAAATCATAACATAACCGTATGTATTGATGGAAAACTTCAATAGAAGATTGGACAGATTGAATATGACACCTGCAGTGTTACTGATACCGACCATTTGTAGAAGATTGTATTTTGACAGATCTCCTCATTATAAACCAAGGTGTTGGGAAAAGCTGAGATATTGAAAAAGAGGAAACCTAGTTTGCATATTATTATTCAACAACAAAATTACTCTTAACTTCTACGATCTAAAAAAAAAATCAATTGTATACCATCAACAAATATTCTGCATGCAACAACGCAATTTCATGACCTTTATTCAACTCAATAAGTTCATTATGAATATTATTTAGCAACAATAATAAAAACTCATTGCATTGTTAATTATAAACTCAATCAGACTAACCATAAACGGGTAAAGTTAAAAATTATAAAACTTTTTGTTTCAATGATAAAAAAAAAATTAAATTAAACCGCTCAGTATAAAGTCCATTTAAATATAAATATCGGTTACATATTAAATTTATGAATTTCAAAAGCAAAACAAAGCAATTTTAGAAATTCAATAATGATTTATTAAATTATGAACAAACTACATCGCTTTCCTGGGACTGTAAACTAAACATGTAAGTGTCTATGTTCTATTTTACATTAGGGAATCATTTGGATTGTAAATCGAAACGATAATAAAATACAAACATACATAATGTATATATGTATGTGAGTGTAGTCAAAATGTCTCCAATGTGTAAAAGGAAAATATGAATGAGTACCCAGATGTTTTAGGTTAAATACATCTTGAATGATTTTATCACTTCCGAGGCGCCGAAAAAGTGTCCTCATAGCATACATCTAACCCCATGCCATCCCCATCAAGCCATTTTTGGTCAATTTTGATATCACAATACTTCAGATGCTCTACTTACCTAAATAGTTTTGAAAACCTGCGTATGGTTTCAATTTTTTTTATAACATCCTGGCTAAAATCCAAATTAAATAAAATAAATATTTGTCATGCCACCTAATTAAATATAATATTAAAGAGCAAAACAAATTATGTGTGTACCTATGGTCATGTGTACCATTCCTATTTTATATATAATGTTTGGATTTACATAATATGTAGATTTTTAGTATAATGTACAATAATTTGTAGGATATATGACAATAAGAAACCTTAAAAGATTTCTTTCAATTCTAATTATAATAACAATTAGATGATATTAGCTCAACATTCTCGGCATTGATTTTGAAATAAGACACAAAAATAGAGTGGATTTGCATTTAAAAGCCTTGCCACTTATACCACTTTTAACCCTCTAGCAAAAGAATACATTTTTTTATACATACATTATATATACAATGTACTTATGTATGTCCCGATTCGCTTTGGGAATGTATAGAGATTAATGTACATAGATTGTATTAAAAAATATATCAATAGCAAAGGAAAATAATGGAAGTTTCTTTTTCTGTCGTCTAAGACAATTCAATGATAGTTTTTTGTAAAAAAAAAAGTTTTGAATTAATTCACGCC
Source organism: Philhelius pedissequus (assembly GCA_910595825.1). NCBI lineage: Eukaryota > Metazoa > Arthropoda > Insecta > Diptera > Syrphidae > Philhelius > Philhelius pedissequus. Next base: position 147,302,817 of record OU343162.1, on the reverse strand, counting down.
GCACCGAATGACCTTTCAAACAAAAAATTGTACACAAATTATAAACATCGATTTTTTTTTTGCGAAATAGATTGTTTGGCAGAGCATTATCAACAAACCAACTGTTTAAATGTTATGTTCGTGCGAAACAAGAAAAATGTTTATAAAAAACTGTCGTCGTTACGATTTTTTTGAACATTCCTAGTGAAATTATGTATTTAGCAGCTGATGAAATGATTTATGTTGATTTTTGAAAGTGTAAATTATTTTAAAGTATGAAATTTTTATAGCATTTTTAAAATATACAAATTTTTGCTTGAGAATATTTATTTTGTATATCTAGACTACATATGTACATATAGGAATACATTATGTACATACATATATGGTAAGGTTTGGTCAGCGAACCAAAAAATGTATTTGGCCTTTTAATCAGTAGTTCTGTTGAGAGTGAGAATTTGTATTACAATCATCGAGTATCAACTTATCGTGGTTCACAGCAGAATTCCAATTCTGACCTTTTGCAAACCGCTTGAGCACTTAAGAACAGCCTAGTACGCTGCTGTTGTAAGCTTTCAATTTTTTAATGTACCGCGTTATATGCTAGAAATAATTTTAAATTTCTGTTTTTCGAAACGTGGGCTAAGAAGAATTTTGAAAATATTTCTAACATTGAACGCGGGAAGTTTTGAAAAATGCAAACTAAGTGTAATATGAATATCGTCGGTGAAAATAAAAACCTGAAATCTCGAAATTTTAACCAAGTTCAACGTAAGCTATGAATGAATGAATGTATGAACTTAAGTGGTATTACAATAGAGGGTAGGTTAGGTTAGGTTAGGTTGAAGTGGCCGTCAGGAAAACAAGTGACACACTTAGACCTTAGATAGGTCCATTGTGATTCCACATGAAGAGAAATTTACTCTTTAATCAAACCAGTTGAAGCCTCTAATAAAGCGGTATAGCCGGTGAATCTCTATGTATCGAAGATCACTGGTGTCGTCGAAAAAGTATTCCCCCAGGTATAGAGAGAGCAGGACATGAGCAAGGAAGATGGGAGATGGTCTCTTCCTCCTCATCCATACAGCTTCTGCAAAAATCATTGGAGAAAACGCCAAGTCTTTTGGCGTGTCTGCCAATTAAACAGTGTCCAGTTACAACACATATTACGGAGCCAACATGTTTCCTGCTAAAAGAGAGTAGACCTATTGGGCGTCTTGGGTCTATAACTGGCCGGATTTGTCTGGTAGCCAGGCAAGTAGTGATGTTTGACCATCTAAAATTTATTTGTTTTGTGGAATTTCGATGTAACAAGAGTTTGCTTGTAGCGATAGACATACCGATTTCTTCTATTTTCGCTAGCATAGATATTTGGGTTCTTTTTCTGGCGAGTTCATCGGCTTTGCAGTTTCCCAAAAAATTACTATGCCCGGGCACCCAAATCAGGTGAATGTTAAACTGTTCTGCCATCTCCTTGAGAGATGGTTGACAGTTGCGGGCAGTTATAGAGTTTGTGGAAACTGCGCCAAGTGATTTGAGGGCTGCTTGACTATCAGAGAATATACGGATGTCCTATATGGATATCACGTTTACCCTTAGCTAGGATAACACCTATTTAATCGCCAGAATTTCCGCTTGGAACACGCTACAATGGTCAGGGAGACGGAAAGAGACACTAAGATTTAGTCTGTCTGAGTACACACCACCACCCACTCCTTCTTCGGTTTTCGAACCGTCCGTATAAAAGTGGGCTGATTCATCTTTTAAGAACCTCTCATCCTACCAATCTGATCTTGGTGGGATGGTAACTTGGAAGTTCTTGTCGAAGATAAGCTGGTGTGTGGTGTAGTCGGAGAGCCCTAGTTTTGCCCTGACCTTGTTCAGAATATTAGAATGGCCTATCGAATTGCTAGTCCATTGAGAGATGGCTTTCAGACGAATAGCTGTACCCGCAGCCACTTCTTTCTTAAAAATGACGATGGGTGTAAGGATAAGTAGTATGTCAAGGGCAGCCGAGGGTGTCCAGAGTGCAGAGTGCTCCACTGATACATAATTTGGGTGACCTTTGGACCTTATTTAATTTGACACAATATGTGACTTTGTCCAATGCAGTCCACCATACTGCTACATAAGTCAGTATCGGTCTGACGACCGCTGTGTTCAACCAATGGATAATCTGTGGGGATAATCCCCATTTATTTCCAATGGCTTTTTTGCAAGAGAAGAGTAGTTCTCCAGAGGGTAGTTCTTTTTCCTTTATTAGGTGATGTCCCAGAAATTGGTATCTCTGGTGAATGATGGCTTCACAACTCCCTAGAGATGTCTTCTCGTGCACCTTACAGTACCTACAGAGAGCATTGCTCTCCAATACCAGGATATTGAGGTGCATGTTAAGCTTACAGTGGCATGTGAGGAGACCTGTCATTATTACCCTTGGTTTGTCCCTACTTAGGTTAATACAGGATAAGAACCCTCTTTGGTTATAGTTGCCAAGTAGTAGTTTAGTATGTCTTAACCTGGGGAGTTTATTCCAAATATTTGATCTTTTGGCCTCCTCTTCGGATCTGATCTTGCTTTTGATCACGCTTTCTCCTATTCCGTAATAGGGATCTGGTCCCATTTGCTGATGAGTCTGCCTCTTCGTTGCCCTGGATTTCTATATGCCCAGGTACCAACATTTGTAAGTACCTACCTTTTTATAAATTTTTCGACAGTCAAAAAATTGAAGAAATAAGAGTTGATTCCATCATATCCTTAATGGTTGCTACTACCAATAAAAAGTATATAATATTTACAAACAAAAAGTATTTTTCTTATTTATTCAATCTTACGATAGATAAAACTATATTTCTAAAGAAAATACAAAACTCATTTCCGTTAAAACAGAAATAAATAAATCCAAAAGTTACCAATATTCTATTTCCTAAAAACAAACAGACACACCCAACCATCATCTTGAGTGTATGCCTATGATACCTTTGATAAAAAAATGTGACCTCTCTTAAAGGATGTAAAACATTTTCAAGACTAAAACCGTTGTGTAGAACCTGCGTTTTGTGTCCTTATTAAAGAAAAAATACGTAAATCTGTTTCTAGCTATTGGTCTAATCTAGTCTTGTTTTGTATTTGGATAAGAATTTTCAACAACTCTCATATCTATGAATCAATCAATCAATCGGTAACCACTAAACTGTTGTTCTATAATTTGCATTTGAATAGCGTATAGGTTAACTTTCTTGACTTTCTTTTCCATCTTCTTTCAATTTCGTAACATGATATGTAAATATGACTCCGATAACCATTCCGGTTTATTATTTTTTCAATTAATTGTGACATCATCAAATCACCTATTTATTTATTATAATTGTATTCATGAAATGAACATTTTAAATAAAATTTAAATAAATTAATAAAACCTACCTCTGCATAAACACTCGATAATCCAAATTCTTTAAGTGCGTCGGATAGGTCATGTATATCAATCTTGCCATTGCCATCACGATCGAGTCGGTTGAATAATTTCCCCAGACGTTCCTCATCCTCGTGGGGCATTTCAGATGGCAGCTGTTGCTGTTGCTGCTGTTGTAGTTGCTGTTGCAACTGAAGTTGTTGCAGTGCAATCCGGTCATTTTCAGCTACTGTCGTTAAAACACTTGTAATGGGTATCAATTTGACCGCATGCTGTTGTTGTTGTTGTTGGTTTGCTGCCTTATCAGCAGCGGTTGAATTTGATGATTGTAAATTAACACTACTATTAGCGTTGACCATTCTTGTATCGAGTGTTTTTTTTTTTTAAATACGAGGACAAGAAAAAATTGTTGAAATTACACAAGTACTTTTTCTAATTAAATGTAGAATATCCCCTTTGGTAATACCGGAATAAGCCAAGTCAGTTTTAATTGGATTGGCCAAGCCAAACTGCAACCAACACGCACAGTCGCTTTGGGAATTGGAAAAATACTTTCGAGTTCCCAAAAATATACTTAATCAACGCACAAATACTTTTTGTTCTTTTATAGTTAATAAAGAGGAGAGTATAATGAAATGTTTCAAGGGATTTTTTTTAATTCGTCAGAATAAACACAGCGACATAACACGGTTCAGTGAATTCATACAGTGTTGTCGGCGACACACGGCGACTAAAACTATGACGAATTCCGTGTAATTTTACACAGGATCCCCAAGCAAACTGAAATGAGATTTTGCGAGGTGCCCTGAATGAAACGCGTACAAGCAAAAACGAACAAGCGACTGATGACACAGCAATGAATAAAATTACTGCTGAGCTGACTGCAAGACAAAAAAATTAATCTTTTTTCTAGAGAATGAATTCACACTTTCTAAAGAGGAGAGTAACAATAGACTCGACTTCTCTGCACCGCTGGACTAGATAGGTATTTGGATTTCACGAAAAATCAATGAAAGTGCATGCCAATTGCCAATTGTATAAAAGGAAACCGACCAGCGACTATTACGAGACAATGGCTACGAGAAACGAGACGACTTTATGTCTAGTCGAAACTTTTTCTTTGAAAATTACCGAGAAAACTTATCAACTTTTGATATGAGAGTTTAGATTTTGGGTGTTTTTTTTTCAGATTTCTCTCTTTTCCGGTGACCTTTTTCTTTTTGCAGTATATCTATATGTATGGTATTTCCGATATTCAGGCAGAGAGCTGAGCTTATAAAACACATGTGCTGAGAACTTTTTTTTTTATATTTTTTATAGACAATGGCGTGGGCCAAAAAGAATTTTTTCTTCTAGCTAATACCGAACCGAATACGAAGTGCCGATGCCCGATGCCGAAGCTGTGGTACCTTCTGATATCTGATTCCTTTGCACCGCTAGATAAATTTGTGGTGCTCTTGAATGGGCTCGCAAAATGTTGACGTTTTCTTTTATGGGTTCTTTCTCATTTTTTTTGGATAAAAATGCCAAAAAGAAAGGTTGCAAAGTAGGTCAAAGCGTCAAATTAAAATGAGTTATCTAACGAGGCTAGTGACGTCTAGTGGAGAATAGATTTTTGTATGTGGACACTACAGTAGATCTCTTGGCTTAAGTTCCCGTCATATACAAAATAAATTCGAGATTGCATATTCAAAAATTATTACAGTAGATGTAAATTTCGTTGTTTCTCAGGCGGTCTTATGTGTATTTCTACACTAGAAGCATTCTGAAAACATTTAAAACTTAAAAAAAAGTCGACCTTTCATTAATCAAATAAATTCGAGATTGCATATCGAAAAGTGTTAGTTTCTTTTTCAGTTTCAACCAAATATATGTACTCAACTTTACAAATCAAATAAATGAGATTGTTTTGACCACTATGATCTAGTGCCGGTTGATCAGCCCTGGCACACATTTCATCGTAATCGAAAATATGCCACGTTTCCCGATAAAACTATCATAGCGAGTTTCATTCAAGAAAAGGTCTGCTCTTTCTGGCAAACGATTTCATCTTTTTGAATTTTGAGAGTTTCATTCTAACAAAAAGAGCAAATCTAGGGTTGGCAGATTTGATCTGAATGTCCACATACATGTAAAAAGTCTTTTCTGTCAATGGTCAAATGGAAAATATTTTGTTTAATTTGTTGTGATTTGTTGGCACTCGCAATCTGTGCTAAAAAATAAAAAGGGTATTCATGCAACGCTTTGCAGAAAGATATAATTTTCCGACAGACGTTTGCATGAACACCCTCTTAAAAATATTTGCTTAAATGTGGGATATAATCAGATGTTCATTGAATTAAATTTATGAGGTTTGTTTATTCTCTTTCCGTTTCTTCTCTTTTGGTTGCTTCGTCTTCGTCTTCCTCATCATCTGATGATGAAGATATGTTGTTTTCAGGAATGTGTGTATCAGTTATATTCACTAATCCTACAATTAAATCCGGAAAAAAGTTTAATTGAAAAAATCATATCTCGATTTTGAGAGATCTTGGAAATTTGAATGAAACTCGCTATCACAAATTCCATCGTAGTGAATTCGGACTGAAAAAATCGATTACGATTTTCGAAGTTCCTATTTGTATCACTGGATTCCAATGAATTCTATGGTTTTATAAATTTGATATCGAAGATAAAAGGTAAAATGTACTTATGTCCATTTCTTAATTTCATTAATTAGGATGATTTTTTTTGTGAATACTTAATAAAACTCTAAACATCTTATTAATTTAAGATTTGTATCTATCATAAGATGTGTATTATTTTAAACTTATTATCATAAAATAAATCCAGTTAAAAAAATTCCATTAAATCAGGATCGTGCGCTAAAAATTTGAATTTATTTGGTTGAAAAATTAAAAGGAAATTTTAGTTGTCATACCTATACAAATTTTTGATTTTGCAGGGATTTTGCGAATCGATGAAGAAAAAAAGACCTCAAAAATAAAATCCACGACTGGATCACACGAATTTGCTCTAATGTTCGTATGCAAAACATTTCTTTTAAAAATCTAAATATATTTTTAAAGTCGTTTTTACTTAATTTTTTAAATATACAAGATATATTTAATTTTTTTTTCTAAAAAAAATTAGTATGGCAATCTTCAATATTAACCGTGTTCTCGTGACTAGCAAGTACAGCAAAGTAAAACATTTTCATGAAAACGATACACACTCCCACTTTTATTCATTTTAATATGGAGGGATTTTCACATCTGTGTTTTTTTCTGTCAAAAAAAAGAGAAAAGAAAGGAGAAAAAGAAATACAAACATACATTACAAAAAAAGTCATTTCAATGCCATCTATGATTGAATAGACTTACTAATTATCATAACTCAATTATACTTCGGATGAAAAGACGACTGGTATTACACCTAGATTTATGAGTCGCGACTCTTCTTCGAATTCTTCTTTGAAATTTCGTACGCTGAGGCGCGCTCTATTACACAAATGACTTTAGGGTCAAGACTCAAATTTTTTTTTACTTCGAATTTTGTGTTTTTTTTTGTTTGAAATTATTATTTATAACTGTCAAGAATATTTATTGAATCAGAAAAAATAATTTCGGGCTGATGGTGAGTAAAACAAAGTAAATAAATACTAATTTGTATTATATTATCTATTATGTCACGTTGCTATCAGCACAGATGAGTCACACAAAGATGGGAAATTTCGGCATACATTTTGGTTTTGCCTAACAAGCTAAGACCCATTTTGATTTCAAATCTATTTATGGTTACTAAAGTTAAATTTACAATACAACATTGTTTTTAAATGGATCTAGGAGGGTGAAACGAAGGAAAGTTTCCCATCTCCAGCTACTGGTTTCCCTGTGTGAAAGGGGACTTAGTCCAGGAAACCAGTTGCTGGAGATTTTTTCGACGTTTTCCTTTAATTGCCTAGTAGCTTTCACACGAAAAAACTGCCACCAAGAAACTGGGGAGGAAACTGGGAAGATTTTCTTGGGCTATTTGGAATGCAAAGCAAAATGTCAAAAAAATCTCTTCAAATCGTTATAATTTTCGTAATCGTAATTATTTTCTCGATGTCGTTGACCGGGGAGAATTTTTTCATTCCCCTTACTTCTTGCCCTTCTCGCCTTCAAACTCCCACTTGCCGGCAACTCAGTTTCCTTGTGTGAAAAGGGGACTTATAATATAAACTTAAAAAAAATATTAAATTACTTAATCAAAGAAAAAAATAATTCAAAATTCTGAAATAAATACTTATACTAATTTGAGCTCAAGAAAAGTACTCCATTTTATTTCTTGTAAAAATTTGAATTTATGAGAAAAAAAATTGAAAAAGCTGTGGGGCGGTTTTTGAGAAAGTTTTTTTTTTTAAACTTTTTGAAAAAAATGTTTAAAAAAATTCAAAAACGTCAATTCATAGGTATTCAGCAAATATATATAACTATAATTTTTGAAAAAAAAATTATTGAGTCGTTTTCAAAATATAAATTAAATTTTTTTTAAATACTTTAAAAAATACAAACAAATATTAATTAAAAATCTTGGTACGCAGTATAAATTGTGCAACCTAAACCTATATATGTGTGAAATTTCGTAAGAATCGGTTAAACCATTTGTGAGATAATCGAAAAAAAAGGTCCTATGGAAAGTACCGTTTTTAATCATTTTTTAATTTTTCAATCGTATGATCGGTCGTACCTAAAATGCTACACTCATTTTTTTTATCAAAATCGTTAGAGCCGTTTCCGAGAAAAATAGGCCTTAACGTAACGATTATATGCAGCTACCGTTATTTTTTGAACTAAAAAAAATTTCAATTTCCCCTCCGTACAATACCTAAAACACTCACAGACTGATAGACAGACATACAGACGGACATAATTTTTAGACCATCTTTTTTCTTCTTCGCTATCATCGTAATGTCATGTTTGATTGTTATCTCAAAACTTTTTTTCGACGAATGCATAATTTGCCTTATACGAGTAGTACCCATAATCGCAAGTAAAAAATACTATATAGTTTTTAATTTGCATACATATACATTTATTGACACATTCATTAATTTATTTCATCTTTTTTTTTCTAAATAAAAATCTAAATACAATTTCGTTAAAGTGGTCTTAATTTCGTTTCTTTTATTCATAATATATTATGTCTTTGCACGAAAGCATTCTTTGTTCAGAATGTTTCACCAACACATTCAATCCGATTAAACTTAAAATTGGATAATATATACGAATGCTCTATAAATTTTATTTAAATGTTTGCCTCTAAAGATGAACATTGGATAACAGTACTTTATGGGCAATGAGAAAAAATTAAATATATCTTTTTTTCGATTACAATTTTATATAAACAAAAAAGAAAAAACAACAAAAACTAAATCAGTTAGGGTTTTCTAGTTGTTAAGTAAATTCCAAGCATCGTCCTCTGCATTGTTCAATCGATTTGCAGTTTTGGGTTTGACATTCTTTACATCCAAATCCTCGAAACCATCATCGCCTTGGGATTTGTTGTTGGAAAGTTTTAGATTTTTTTTAGTTGTTGTCGTAGTTGTTGATGTTTTAACTGTGGTCTTCTTCGTTTCTGTTGTTGTTTGATTTTGATAAGCATTCTGGTAACTACTTGTATCAAAACCTGACCAATCATCGCTGTCTGCACCGTTATTGGCTGCTGTGTTTACTGCATTCTGATAGGATAAAGAAGATTGATTGGATTGCAATGTGTCTTCATTCCAACCCCAATCAATGTCGTTAGGATTCGATTGCGAAGAAAGTTTTCCAGCTGACTGTGATCGTTGATAGCCGCCTTCAGATTGGGTTTCTTGATTAAAGCCAGTGTAGCCGCCTTGTGGTGAGTTAATATTACTGCCTGCTAAATTACTCCACCCTCGTTTACTTATGTCAGTTACCTAATATTTAAACGCATAAATAATATAACAACTTTCCACCAATTCATTTCGCACAGTTATTAAATAAAATAAGAAAAAAAAACAAACAAAAATTAAAACAAACCTTATAGGCTACATCAGACACTTGAGTGCTAACGGTTTCTAGCAAACCCCCGTCTCTAATCTTTACATTAAATAAAAAAAAAATAATAAAATATGAAATGGAATGTGTATGTGTATGTGTAGCGATCATTTATTATGTTTAAGGTTATTAGCTAATAAAATGAAAAGCAATAAAAAAAAGCGTACAAGTTAATGCAGAATTCGTAAATTTTAAGGACTCTAAATACAAACCAATACGATTGGGCTTCTTCAACAATTAACACTGTTTTTGTTTTTTTTTTGTGTTAATTCCTTTTAAACTTACTTTAAGAAACAATTTTTTTTTTCAAAATTTAACATAAGATGTAATATCAAAGAGGAAAAAAAGAAATGATAATAAACAAATTAAATGATCGCAAAAGAATATATAATCAGAAGCATACCTTGCTAGATGCCACATTACCGTAAGTCACAACCTTTTCTTTAGCTGTTACTGCAATTTTTGAAGCTCCAGAAGATAATAAACTCCAGCCCTTAAATGAAAAGAAAATGTTATAAATACATGTTCTTGTATTAGTCAAAATCTTGAAATTAAAAAAGAAACAAAATAAAGACAATCATTTGTCTCTATTTTTTATAGTAGCAGTAACCCGTGCGACAGTTTTTCCTGTCCCACGGGAATGTAACGCTATCATCTTTATTAAAATCATTTTAGTCGCAAAAAGCACAAAAACGAAACAAACTACTGATCTTTATAATAATTGAAAATGACATTTGTGAAGAATAATCATTCTTCACTTGTTGAAGTCTACCGTTCACAAAAGAGTAGACTTTTTCAACATTTCAGTATTTATCCCATACCGAAATTTTAAAAATTTCAGCCAATGACATATGGTGGAATTTAATGTCGTTTTCTATTTGCCAATAGGGATTTTGATAAGGGAACTTTCTTTTTTCAAGTAAATTTTTTTTTCGTTCGTTTGGGGGTAAACATTTTCGACATGACACTACCACAATATATTGTTCTTTTTTTATGGCTTTTTCTGTTGTATAAATGTCTCTAATGTTTAAGTCAATGGTCTCGTTGCCAGTGCTTCAGTGTATCTACTTCGTAGATTTATATATACGGGGTAATGTAATTTTATTGTTGAAACATGAATCAAAGTTCAAACGACGGTGACGTTTGTACAATTACGGCGCCGGTATCAAATTTCAACTTTGAAAATTGTTTTAAATTAAGGAAGTTGTACTTCTGGCGCGTGTACATACTACAATTTTTTTAAATTGTATTATTTTTCTTATAAAGAGTAAACAAAAACGTTTCAGCAAATTTAGCTTTACACCAAGTATGTGCATGATCGTGTTTCATGAACGGGTAAGTCCCTCAAACCCCAAAACAGAAACATGGATTAAAAATCTCTCCGGTGCAAAAGCAGTCTATACTGAAAGGTAAAAGGTAAAATTTTAAATAACCTGCTGTTAAGGTATTAGCATTTTGCTAATAGTAAATTACTTTACTAACAATTTAAATTATTTCTTCATTGTGTTCGCTCATTAAAGTTATTAAGTTGTCAATTGAAATTGTTACAAATTTTTGTAACAATTGTCAATTATAAATTTGATCATTGATAAATACTGAAATTTGGTTTTAAAACCTTAATTTATTAATAAACTACAAAACTATTCATTGTTTGTATCGATTTTCTTGTAGGTATCAAAGGTCTGCATCAATATCAATGACCAACACTCTTATTAATTAGAGGGTTTAATATCAAATTTCAATATTCATTTACTATCAATTTGCAATTGATACTCACAATAGGGATGACTGTTATACAAAAAATTATAACAGTTCTTCAAATGGGGTGAACTTTTGTATATGAAAGGGCTATCCAGTTATATATACCATTCATTCATTCTTTCTGTCGTTGAGGTGTAAAAGCCGAACAAACAAATTTACAGTCATTAAATATTTCACATTTTTTAATACAGTGCCCTATCTACCTCATCAAAATCCGTTAAGTCGTGATTACCTAACAGACATTTATGTATTAACATATGGTAATTTGGTCTGGTGGAATGCAATTGAAAAATAGAACAAATCTTAAAACCCTGACAAAAGTACAGAGACTTGGGTACATTGGAATTACGGGGGTCATGAGATCCACGCCAACCGCAGGGTTAGAGGCGATACTCAATCTGAAACCCTAGATCTTTTCGAACAAGAATCCGTAGCATATAGTGCCTTAAGCCTAAGCCAGACTAATACCTAGAAAAACAGCACAATAGGACACGCACGAATTCTTCAGAAACAACTGGCTGATTATTACAGACTATAAAACACCCGAACTTAACTTTCATAAGCCATTCCAAACTGCCATTCCAAGAATAGAAGAATGAACGAACAACCAACCCTACACCAGTGAATCAGCGATAGCAATCTATACTGATGTCTCCAAAATGGACACTGGTGTTGATGATGTAGGCTTTTTCTCAGCACCTCTTGAGTTAAACAACTCAATTAGGCTCACAGATTATAGTAGTGTCTTCCAAACGGAGGTCCTGGCAGTGAAAACAGCTGTTAGACAGGTATCGATGATGGCGCTACTATGATATCACCTTTTATGTATATAGATAGCCAAGCGGCAATAAAAGCGATTTAGGCAACTGTGATAAAATCGAAACTTGTTCTTGCTGCCGTGAAGAGCTAAAGCTTTTTGGTACGCAATACAATGTGCTCGAGCTCAGACCTAGCTATGACGATAGCACAAGAGATTTCAGAACGTTCTGAGTCTTAGCTACCGAGTTATTAGCAGTTATATATTATAAGCGCGACGATATCATCTGCTGGTATACCGGCGCTTGACGTCAGTCAAGCAGAGCTGGTAAATATCTTACCCTGTTACATTAAACAGAAAATTTCTGACAGGATCCTAAAGAAATCCAACTCAAGGTGGTTCCTACTTGACAATTGTGACACTACTAGAAAAAATATGGCCATGCTTCAACAAGCAGAGGACAGACAAAATTATGCAACTCAACAGGAGATCGCTTCGCTCTCTTATAAGCATAATCACTGGACAAAACCTGCTGGGATATTATAAATTCAAAAGGAAACTCAGTACAGACGATATATGCAGGGGATGTGGTGACGAAGAGGTGCATGAGGACACCTCACACTTTCCCTGCCACTGCCCTGCACTCTATCACCAGAGGAAGAATCTGTTAAGCAGCTACTTCTTCAATCATTTGGAAGAGCTCTATAATATTTCAGGAATTAATAAATCGAACTTCGTCAATGCCTCCAAATGGCTTTACTGATTCAGAGAACACAGGTTTATATAGGAAAAGAGTGACTACACTCCGGGTAACACAATGGATCTACATTGATCTAATAGCGAGTTTCATTTAAATTTCAAAGAACTCCTCTCAAAATGGAGATTTGATCTTTTAAATGAAACTCTGTGTCCAAATTTAATTGTAGTATTGGCCGCGTTCGGTGGCATACCTAAAGCAATCCGGATTGCTTTGTGTTGTTGTAACGCCTAAGGAAAAACCAGCTGATGAACTAAACATATGTTGTCAAACACAAATCTCAAGCTACCCAAAAATTATTATTAATTTGAGGAACAGCTGATTCAAAACTTCAAATTTGTATGCAATACAACTGAATTAACAGTGAAAGCTACCTGGATCGTTCGAAAACAAACCCGCTACTAAGGTATCTTGGCTAGCCTATCGGCATTGCACCGAACGCGGCCAATGCTGAATAACTGACACACACATTTCTGAAAAAAAAACATCTTCATCATCAGATGAAGAGGAAGATGAAGACAAGGCAATAAAAAACTCCACTAAATTTATAAAATTTAAATTATTAACTTTTTCGTCTATTATTTGTTTATTTTTTAGTTTAATTTTTTAGCAGGAATTGGCACAATTTCACAATAAATTAATAACAAAATAGTTTCCATTTGATGTTTGACAGAAAAATCTGCCTACCCACCAAAGATGAGATCTTTCGTGTTGAGATCTGATCTAGATTTGCTCTTTTTGTTGAAATGAAACTCTCAAAATTCAAAAAGATGAAATTTTTTGTCAGAAAGATCAGATCTTTTCTTAAATGAGACTCGCTATAAGTGTCACGATAACGTCATCAATTGTCAGCCCAATTACCTTACCTAACCTAACAGACAACCAAACATACAAGTCTTCACATAATAATTTGCCTGAATGGAAGCAGATTTGCCCGGAATGAATCATAGTAGCTGTAACGGTGAAAACATTGGCGATTGGGATATGCTTAGATACATAAAAACTGTCATCAGATACAGAAAACAAATCATCGATGAATTTGTTTTAGTTAGTATCTACAGCAAAATAAATATATTTATCTTTTATTGAGATTATGAATTATTTTCAAATTGTTTATAATAGGTACTTAAAATCTATTTGATTTATAAAACGTAAGATCCGTTTACAAACGAAATATATAAATTACGTAAATATTCAATTATATTAACAAGAAAATTGTAAAGAATATGTATTAATTTACTTTTAAGTTTAAAATAAAAACAATTATTTTATGATTTTTAATGTGTAATGTACTGCAGGCAGTTTTATACTTACCGAAACCAGCGAGGAAAGAGTTGAGTCAAGTATTTCCTGTGATTGAGTCTTCGGTGGTGGATCACGAGAATACCCGAAACCAGCATATTTACCTCCTTGGTTTGGTGGCAAATGTCTGAAAAAGAAAATTTGTATTTAAAAAAAAATAACAATTTCCGATAAAAAAATTTTCAGTAAAAAAATAATGATAAATCGCTTTCCTTCTCTTATAACGGGGTCGCGAATTTTTGGTAAGAAGATACGTAGTTTGATTATACTTTGGAATATACAATTAGAAGAAAATAAAATGCACGACTGGATCGCACGTACTTGGTCCTATGTTCGATCACATTATATTAAAAGGTTTTTAATAGAAACGGCTAAATGTATTTTGAAAGTCGTTTTTCACTTAATTTGTTTATATATAAAAATTCATAAATTTTTTCTAAAAAAAAATTGGTATGAACATTTTAAATATTTAATGATATAAATTTAAAAACAAAATTTCAGAAAAAATCGTCCACTCGTTTTCGAAATATTGAGTTTAAAAAAAATAATATTTTTTCAAAAATCAAAAAAAAAAAAATAATTTTCAAAAATTTTGAAATGCAGTATTACTTAGAATTCGAAGGAGCTCCTGTACAAAAATTTTGATCGAAATCCGTTGAGCCGTTTGTGAGAAGTCGAAAATCATTAAAATGATTGTATGGCAGGTACCGTTAATAACAAAATATTTAAAAAAAAAGTTTTGTCCAAAATTTAGACCATACTTTAAGTGGTACCCATCAAATTTATCAAAACCGTTAGAGCCATTTTCGAGATAATTAAGATGGTAGGCAAATTTGTATGGCAAGTACCGACATTTTTGGGGCTAAAACAACGATTCAAAAATCTATTTTGGACAATCACCTAAAAACCTAGATCGTTCTAGAGACAGTCAACTTTGATTAAAATCTCGAGTTCGATTTTTTCCAAATGCAAAACTTGCCCTATAGTACTTATATCGCAAGTAAAAGTTATAGACTTAAGTACTATACACATGAGGGCGACCAAAGACCAACCAATTGACGAATATTCGTCAATTTTAACATTTCAATCACATGACTTTAATTCTATTCGTCACGAATATAAGTTGAAAGTCTGATTTTGAGGTTAAACGCGAGCGAACAAATTACTCATTGAAGGGTGGATTGTGGGTGGAACGCGAATAGCGTTTGACTGTTCGTTACAATCAGATGCAATTCACGACTAGCAATTTTGTTTTTTTTTTCGAATTTATCTTGTTTTGGCGATTAAAAAGTAAATTTTTGTGCCTAAGCATTAAAATAAATTATATATCAACAATTTTGTAGAGAAATTAGACTCGTAAATTGATTTAAATGGAATTTATTCGTTTATTCGTCGGTCGCTGGTCGATCTCATGTGAAAAGCCCTTTCGAGTAGAGGAAACCATTTATATTGTTTTTGTTTTATACAACCGAGTGCCAGAGATTGCTTACGCTGAAAGACTAGTGACGATATGGCTGACACAAAGTATTTTTTTTAATGGGTATCTAAATGTTTTTGTTTTTAATTTAAAATAAGCTTAGTCTTATCACGTTGTCGATTTCATACTATGTTTGCACGACTGCGACCTGTGTAAACAACTTCAGACCGAACATTTCCGTACTGAGCAGTTTTTATTTATTTTTTTTTAATTTCAATTTAATTTTTGAGAGATTATATACGAGTACGTGTCAAGGTTGCTGATGGAATATATATACATACATATAATATACTATTTCAGACCTCAACAACCAACTGGAACCGAGACGGTAAAAGTAGTATTTAAAGTAGAAATAAACTCACTCAGGTCGCGTAGCATTCTGCTCCTGCATTCTGCTAAAGAAATCCTCCTTTTGATCTTTGAATTCCTGGCTATTCAAATTCTGATAAGTCAAATTGCTATCGCTGTATCCTCCGCCATTCTGATAGCCACCAGTCGAACCACCACCAGTTGATGAATGGCCTTGATGGCTCGTAAACGAACCACTGCTCTTGGAATGTGACAATGAATTACCTCCGGCCGCTGCCGAGGATGAATTATTATTAGATCCCGAACGTAAAGGCAGACCCTTCTCAGCTTCTTTTAGATTCCAACTCTTTCCCTGAGCCAAAGTGGTAATCTTGTCTCGGTACAGAGCAGCAGCTTTTGAATTATAGCGCTGTTGAATAGGTGCACTATCATTCCAATCTGATTGGTCATCGAAAAAATCTCTAGCCTTGCGATTACCACCAACTTTCATCTTTTCTAATTCAATGTCTTTCCACTTGTCCATTGTTACTGAGCGTACAAATGACAAATGTACTCCTAGCCCACGATGTTTGCCTGAGCATTCCAAGCATATCCATATGCCGTATGTAACTGACACCCATTGTGGATTATGGGCTCCGCATTCAAAGCATTTCTGCAGAAGTTTAAAATTTAATAAAACAGAAGAGAGCATAAGATGATGGATGACGAAAAGTTTAATAGGTGAAGTAGAAAAAATCAAACTCGTTATGATGAAGCACGGTGAACGTGATTCGAAGGTTATATACTTTTTTTTTTTCTATTGTATACTTACGCTATTTTCGTCTTGGGGTTTGAGTTCTTGTAAAACACGACGTGTTCTTGGACTTGCCATGTTTTTGTATTGGATGCTATAGAATTTTCTTTGTTATTTCAATAACAGAATTTAGTTTTTTCTCTTGGTTTTGTTATAAAAATGTTTCTGGTTTTTTTTTACTTTCATAAAATACGAAATTCTTTAGGGAGTTCTACAACTTTTCATTTTATTTATTGGTTCATTGAATTTTTATTGGATGTGATTACCAATTGAATTGTCATTATTTTTCTTCAAAACAAAACAAAATTAATTGATGGTTGGATGGTTGCAGATTATTGTATGAACTTTTGCAAAAATTAAATTAAAATTAAATATTTTCCTGTGAGGTCTGAAAACTCTGACAACGAACGTCAAACGAAAAGCCAAATTTGTTGACGTGTACGACTAGTGTGTGCTTTTGTCCGCTAGATGTGAGTAAGTACAGTAGAGAGAATAACTGGTCTTACTTCGGTCATACATTTGAATAAAAACTTGGAATAAAAAATGAATAAACTAAAAATACAGCATATAATCATTAGGTGTGTTTTATTGGGAATCTATCCATTGTACCGTAAGTAATTCCCAAAAAACGCATCGACCGTAGCATGGACCGTAGCCTTTTTATTTTTGTAAAAATGGTACCCCTGTACAGCAGTCACAAGTAATGAAAGAGTCCTTTGCAAAGTAAAATTAAGAAAATATCAAAATAATGACCAATAATTAGCTTTTATTCATATAAAATAGAAAGTAGAAAAACATACCAATATTTAATTTATGTAACAAACCTATTTCTTGTTTTCATTTTTTCTGCATTTGCAATTTTAAATTCGAACATTTATTTTGCACAAATATAAAGGAAATGTTAAGTGAATGGGTTTGTTCATAGACTATGGTCAAGTCCCTTTTTACACAGCACAATTTTTGTATTGCTTTAAAAATCTTCTATGCCATTCACACGAGGATACAAAATTGACGGAGATTTGCTTGTTTCCTTTAAATGTTTCTTGGTTTTGAACGCACACTACAGCGTAGTTTAAATTGTTCAATCCATTACATGTCACCTTTATATTTCATGCTTTTATTTATTTTCTGAGTAGATCGATAGCTAGAATTTTATTTTTCAAGTCAATTTATAAATTTATTTTCTGACTATGTTTTGCTTTCAATTCAATATTCACTCATCAGACTGCACTTAACATACACGGGGTAAGGAACAAGTAGTTAACACTTGGTTTGCAATTTCCATGCACATGTCCAGAAAAAAAAAAACAATGGATCACAAAAATGTACGCCCAGTCCATGTCCATGTAGTGAAGCGAATACCGTCCATGGTCAACGTCCATTAAACAGTGAAGAAAAAGCACCTTTTGTGAAGTTCAGTTGCCGCTTAGTGCATTTAAGCTAGGCGCGCACATGTAATTTTCCCGAAACGAAATAGTTTAATCACTAGTGATCGCGCACATTAGCAACTTAAAATTAATCAACGAGATAAGTCATCACACAAATAATATTTTGATTTAATGTGCGCGCAGTTACATTATAGTTCGGTGTGATACAAACTGAAGAACTTATTTGGGGCGATCGTTCGATTTGTGCCAAAACGCAAACTTTTAAGTTGCTCTAATCGTGGTCTGAATTGTTACTGCATTTGCGCGCACTCTCATGGTATTCACTTTAGCAACCAAACTGTTGCAAAGCTGAAAGTTGCATATTTGCGCGCCTAGCCTTATAGCTCATAGAATTTCATACGAATAAATATTTTGCGGCGCACTGTGGAGCATTCCTCTATAGTGCAGTTCCACCCAATGCGGCTTGTCTTCTCAAATTGCTTTTTTGTAGATCTAAATAAAAAGATGATTTTTTTCACCAAACTTGGTTTATTTACAACTATCAATAAAAATTGAACACAAAACGAAAGTTGGGCTTGGTTAGTCAATAAAAGAAAAACGGAATTCATTCGATAAATATTGGTTTCTTTTTCAAAATGGATATCAAAATTTGTTAAAATTGATTAATTGACATTAGGGGTATGCAAAATTGCAGATATAGGTGCAATTTTAGACGTACTTCAGAAAATAATTGAGCAAGGAATACAGTTTTTAATAGTAAAAGTCAGAAACTTTTCAGAAGAACAGCTTATAATTTATTAAATGGAGTTATCTAAGATTTGAGAAATATAAACTGGCCAACTATTAAAAAAAAGAATCAAAAAGATCGATTTGTCTTACGAATGAAATTAATAATTATAACACGCCATGAACACATCCATCGAGATTCAATTCAATTGTCAATCGTACCAACAAAACTAACAAAATCAGAATCGAGACTCGACTGAACGTCAACCAGCCATCAACCGTAGCTTCTACTTTAGCTTTTTATCGACCGTAGCGAATTGTATGTAAATTGCTACGAGGGATAAACTTACGGCGGATAAATTTCCCAATAAAACACGGCTATTGTATATGAAACCTATAGCACTACTACGACTCTGAATTTTTCAGCTAGTAGTTTCGTTGATGAGGGCGCTAGTTTCTCTTTTCTTGATATTGAATTGGTGATGTGGAAGAAGTTAATGTAGAGGCAAATACACAAAAAAGCAAGGGAGACGGTCAAAACTTATTAGTTCTGACAACAATATAGAGGGTAAGGGAGAAAACCGAATAAGCTGTTTTTGTTATGGTAACCTTCAAAATATGGTGGGCATAAATAAATTATATCAAGGCTATTGGCGTATACATGAACTTGAAGTAAGAATGTATATGGATATACATGCATGGATAGGTTATTATAGAATTTATTTTAAATTATTCTTTCAAATTTTAGATATTTAGTGGATTTTAGGATTTTGAATTGTAGGAACGTTGCTACTTTTCACTTTTTCTATGCGAAAATAACAAAGCAATGTTGAGATATTTCAATATGTCTTGTTTAGGTAGGTACATGTGTACCCAGATACCCATCTACATACAATATGTATGTGAATAGGTACTTTTCTTCTTTCTCAAATATAATATCTATTGAGAATAATTTAATTTCTTTCTCCAGACAGTTTTATTAGGAAATAAAGTAGGTATAGACAGTATTTTTTTTATTTTTTTTTTGACGCGATATTATATATGTATGTAGGTTCTATATTACAAGTTATGGATTCGAAAAAAATCGAACTCGAGATTTTGATCAAACTTGACATTACGATGATAGCGAAGGCGAAAAAATGGGTCCGCAATTCCGTATCTCTGTCTGTCTGTCCTCGAGTTTACAGCCTAAACGTTTTTTCATAAACATGTCCCCAGTTTTTTTTTTTGCTTTTTTAAGACGAAAGATGACAGTACCTACCTAGGTACCTGCCAAACTTTCTTTTTGACCAAAAAGATAAATATTATTTTTCTCAAAATTTTTTTTTTCTTACAATCAAATATGATATTACGATCATAGAGAACACCAAAAAAGTGGGTCCTCTAATTTCGTCTGTCCTCGAGTCTACAGCCTAAGCGCTTTGATAGATTGTCTTCAAACTTGGTACATATTGTTTTTTTCGGTAATATGTCCACACGTTTTTTTAATTTTTTTCTAAGACGACAAATAACAGTAGCTCCCATACATTTTTTTGGCCAAAAAGAAAAATCTTATTTTTCTCAGAAACGGCTCCAACGATTTTTATAAAAAAAATGAGTTCATTAATGAAGGGAAAGGGTACCTTTTAATAATTTTTTTTTTGGAAAAAAATTGTGTTTTTGGTACCTCTAGTAGAACCATGTTTTCGGTTTTCGATTTTCTCGAAAACGGTTAATCTGATTTTTTTTTTTTAATTTTTTACGCAGAAGCTCCAAAAAAAGTTTAAACACTATTGTATACCAACATTTTTCAAAACAAATTATTTTGGAAATTATTTTTTTTTTAATTCAAAATTTCGAAAACGACTTAATAGATTTTTTCGAAACTTCGTATTTAGTAGTTTTTAGACATTATCTTGAATAGTTAAGAAAACTATTTTTCTAAAATAAAAAACAACGGTACCTCCCATATAAATGTTAAAAACCGTTACGAAAAAAAATTATTTCTCAAAAACGGCTCCAAGAGTTTTCAAAAAAAAAATTGTTATTAAATTTTATTTTATTTTTTGGATTTTGAAAAAAAACAATATTTTGCAAATAAATATTAAACGTTTTAAAGATTTCTTAAAATAATATTTTCATATGTATATAAATATTGTTAAATACTCATTTTAAAAAAAAATAAGTAAAAAACGACTTGAAAAAATATATACTACCTATTAATAAACAATTCTTATTTGATAATTCGTCAACTCGATTTTTTACGAAATTACTTATCAAATCTGAATTTTAAAAAAAATTATTTCTTTTTTCAAAATCCAAAAAAGTTATTAATATAAAATAAAAAAAAATTGTCACAAGAACAATTTTTTTTGCACAAAGATTAACAAAATCTCAAATTTTAACTGTTAAATTATTATCATGTTTGTGCATTTGGTAAAAAACTTTATTTTATTGAGTAGTGACCGTTGCACACAAATGTATACCTGAATATTTAAATATTCCCTACATCCATCAAACAATTTTCATTCTATCTGCCCATAGAATAAAAAACAGACACACAACCAGCTCCTACTCAACAAAAAAAATCCTCATAAAAAAAAAACAAAAAAAACCTATGAAATACATTGTTTTCCGTTCCTCCTCTAACTTATAATAAATTTTTTATATATTTCTCTCATCAATTTATTATCACACTATTTCCCTTCATACGCATTTTCATAACACACCAACACTACATAATCTCCGATTTGGTAGTGGAACTCATGATGAGTAGTAGAACTGATTGCAGGCTGGATGAATTTCGTCGTCATGATAGTACTATTAATATCTATATAAATACAATGATATAATCTAAAAAACGCGGAATGCTTTTAATTATTATGAGATTAAAATTTTGAAATAACATTCTTTGATGAAATGTTTACTTCACTATTTGCCTGAGTTGGTTTCCATTTAGTGTCACCGATAAAAGTTTCAACAAAGTAAATGATGTAAGGGATTTCATCTCTTACAAATTATAAATGAATTATAATTAAATTATCTTAAATACTTAATTATCGATGAACAAATAATAACGTTTCCATTTTTAATTATGACAAGAAAAAGCTTTCTTTGTAATTTATTTCGAAACACAAACTGTAAAATGTTATTTTGGCATCATTTTATGTAAAAGAAAAACTTAATTAAAATGTCAATTTGGCATTATTGTTTTTTATGTCTAAATAAATTCGAATTGGTCAACGTCTATTCATTTTTCATTGCGATTTCTTTTTCAGAAATATCTGCGTTTTACAACAGGTTATGGGCCCAGAAAATACGAAATATAAAAATAAAGTTTTTTTTTGTTAAAAAGAATTATTTTTGGGGTTAAAACATGATGAGTAATTTGCCGGCAATAGAGCGTCTCAAAGGTCGTGAGAACTACGACAATTGGAAATTTGCGGTGGAGAATTACCTCGTATTGGATGACTTATGGAAGTCGGTCCAAGGTACGGAAACCAAGCCAGAAAAAATTGCACTCGCAAAAGCAAAGTTGGTTCTGCTTATTGACTCATCGCTATATGTACACATCAAGGAAGCCACTGATGCCAAGGAAGTCTGGGACAAATTGGCGGCTGCGTTTGACGATTCAGGACTCACCAGAAGGGTAGGACTGTTGAGAGAACTGACGACTACTCGTCTCGATGACTGTTCTTCAATATTAGAATACGTGAACAAAATTATCGGAACTGCTCACAAATTGAATTCCATTAAAATGAAAGTGGATGACGAGTGGATTGGCAGCTTACTGCTGAGCGGTTTGCCAAACAAATTCCAGCCAATGATTATGGCAATCGAAAGCAGTGGAATCCAGATCACCGCAGATTCAATAAAATCCAAATTGCTGCAGGATTTCGATTGCTATAATGGTGGTGCTCCCGACAGTCAGGCCATGGCGGTGTTCAAGAGTAAAGGCAAACCTAGAAGTAAAACAAGAGCAGTAAAATGTTTTGGATGTGGTTGCGTTGGGCACATAAAGAAAAATTGTCCAAAAAAACCTGAAGCCCACGGAAATTTTGCTGTGTTTGCATCGTATTCTGCACAAGAATGCAATCAGTCATGGTTTGTAGACTCTGGTGCATCGTCACATATGGCAAAGAATGCGGAAGGGTTTGATAACTACATAAAGTGTTCTACGAAGGATTTTGTTACGCTGGCGGATGGATCGAAGTTAGAGGTGGCTGGAAGAGGTGATGTTACGATGATGATGTGCGGTGGAGGTGCTATTAATGAGGTACTTATTCGTGATGTCCTTCATGTGCCAGGAATATGTGTCAATTTGATGTCAATTAGCCAAATTGTGAAAAATGGAAACACAGTTCAGTTCGATACCGATGGATGTAAAATTCTTGACAGCAGGAAAACAATTTTTGCATCGGCTACTGAATTTAATAAAGTTTTTAAATTGAATATTCCTCAGACAAATACTGCTCGGCTGGCAAGTCAAAGTAGCTTGTGGCACAGACGGATGGGGCACCCAAATGCAGAAGTATTGCGAAATTTAGAGAGGTCATCAGATGGTGCCATCAGTGGTGTAGATGAAAACTGTATTACATGCTGTGAAGGAAAACAATGCAGGCGCAGTTTTAAACCATCGAAATCTACGACGACAGACTTTCTCCAGCTGATTCATTCGGATGTGGCTGGACCCATGGAAAAAGCATCGCTTGGAGGAGCTAGATATTACGTGTTATTTTTAGACGATTTTTCAAAAAAGGTGTTCGTTTATGCAATGAAAAATAAAAGCGAAGTTGCAAAACATTTTTTAGTTTTCAAAAACATGGTGGAAAATCAAATGAAGAAAAAAATAAAAATCTTTCGCTCAGATAATGGTACCGAGTTCCTGAATACAGAGATGCGGAAATGTTTTGAATCATCTGGAATTATTCACCAAACATCAACTCCATATTGTCCAGAACAAAATGGAAAGGCGGAACGGATGAACCGTTCTCTAGTGGAAAAAGCGCGCTGTCTTCTATACGGTGGTAATTTGAACAAAAGCTATTGGGGTGAGGCAGTATACACCGCTGCATATTTGATAAATCGAACTCCGACAAAAAGTCTAGAAAATCGTTGTCCAGAAGAGGTTTGGATTGGTGCGAAAATAAACTTATCAAATTTGCGAGTATTTGGTTCAATTGGAATGGTGATGATCCCGAAGCAGAAGAGATTGAAATTTGATGCTAAGTCAATTAAGTGCATCATGGTTGGGTATGCTGAAAACTCGAAAGGCTACAGAATGTACAACCCAGTAAACAAAAAAATGTACATCACTAGAGAAGTGAAATTTTTTGAAAAGCAGAGTTTTCATGAGGTAATTGATTCGAAACACTGTAGTAACTATTTTGATATTAGTGCAGGTCAGAATTTAGTGGGGAATTCAAAAATAAATCCTGAACCTGTTGTTGTTGCCGATGTGGAACCTGCTGCCGCTGTTGTTGAAGTTGAAGAAAACTTGTGTGCTGATGATGTTGCTGAGAGTGCTGCTGGTATTGAAAACGATGATTCTGAGGATTTTGACGATGAGTATACTGATGCTGAGATGTCCGTTGGTGAATTCGATATTGAAATCGGCTCAAATTATATTCCATCAAATTCACTATTGAGTGGGGATATCGTCGTTGGACCTGTGCGGCGTTCAAATCGAGAACCTAAACCCAAGAATTTCGAAAATTATGTAACTTTTGTCAACGAAGTTGTATGTGAAGCTGATGATCCTGTTACTTTTTGTGAAGCGACTTCGAGATCTGACGCAGCAAGTTGGAAGAAGGCGATTAATGAAGAATACGAGTCATTGATACAAAATGATACATGGGAAACAGTTGATCTTCCGGAGGGCAAGAAACCCCTGCATTCCAAATGGGTCTTTAAAACAAAGAGAGGTGTCAACGATGATGTTATTCGTTATAAAGCAAGGCTAGTTGCGAAAGGTTGTGCTCAACGGAAGGGGATCGATTTTGATGAAGTGTATTCTCCGGTCATCAGATACAGCTCGTTGCGTTATCTTCTGTCACTTGCAGCAAAAATGGATCTTCATATAGAACAACTAGATGCAGTCACAGCGTTTCTTCAGGGTGAGTTATCTCAAGAAGTTTATATTATTCCACCTGAAGGTTTAGATTTTCCTAAAAACAAAGTCCTGAAGTTAAGGAAATCTATTTATGGACTGAAACAATCCTCTAGAACATGGAATCTTAAATTAAGTAAAGCTCTAAAAGCTTTTAATTTAAAACAATCGCGATACGATCCATGTATCTATTTTAATGAAAACAAAAGTAATGCGTTTTTAATGTTGGCCGTCTATGTAGACGACTTTTTAATTTTTTCAAAAAATCTTAAAGAATCTGAAAAATTGAAAACTTATTTAAAATCGAAATTTCACATGAAAGAGCTTTCCAAAGTTAATACGTTTTTGGGTATGGCGCTTGAACACAATAGAGAGTCTGGAAGATTGTGCATAAATCAAGAGCAATACATTTTAAAAATGCTCAGTAGATTTGGAATGGACAATTGTAATCCGGTTTCAAGTCCCATGGATATCAACGTGAAGCTGAGCAAAGAAAACTGCCCAAAATCAGAAGATGCAAAACTTGAAATGGATAAATTACCCTATCAAGAATTAATTGGCAGTTTGCTGTTTGCAGCTCAAATCAGTCGCCCAGATATTTGCTACGCCGTTAATTTCTTAAGCAGATTCAACAATAATCCGGGAAAAGAACATTGGCTAGCAGCTAAGAGAGTTCTTAGATATCTAAAGGGAACTTCGAATTTCAAATTATGTTATAACCGGAAAGGAAATGGTGAAATAATTGGATATTGCGATGCTGATTATGCCAACGATTTGGACGAGAGGAAATCTATCAGCGGATACGTGTTTTTATCACAAGGCGGTGCAATATCGTGGGGTTCAAAAAAACAGGCTACTGTTGCCTTGTCTACTACCGAGGCTGAATACGTTTCAATGGGAACAGCAGTTCAAGAGTCGATGTGGCTGAAAGGTATCCAGAAAGAGTTGACAGGAATCGATTCATCTATGCAGCTTTTTTGCGACAGTCAATGTGCTATTCATCTTGCATCTAATGAAAGTTATCGTCCGAGAACGAAACACATTGACATCCGACATCATTTCATCCGAGATATAATAGCGGATGGTAAAGTCAACTTGAAACATATTCCTTCCGAACAAATGGCAGCAGATATATTGACAAAGCCTCTATCATCTCCTATAATTAAAAATTTAGTAAAACCAATGGGTTTGCTATAAATTAAGTTTTAGTGGGGATGTTATTTTGGCATCATTTTATGTAAAAGAAAAACTTAATTAAAATGTCAATTTGGCATTATTGTTTTTTATGTCTAAATAAATTCGAATTGGTCAACGTCTATTCATTTTTCATTGCGATTTCTTTTTCAGAAATATCTGCGTTTTACAACATAAAATGTAAAACTCTCGCTTTTAAAATCAAATGATCAATTTACGGTTTTTATGTACATTACTCTTCTAAGTGTTAGTGTTAGTGTTAGTGTTAAATTGATCGATCTACTGTTATAGCTTTTGTCTTATGTTCTATGCTAGTTTTAAAGTTTAAAGACTCGTAATAAAAAAGTCAAATGAACTAGTTGTGTTTTTTATTTTATTTTGCTTGCCTTGATTAAATTTTAATTGCACGCTTTTTATTTTATCCTGCACGTTTATTTTTCATTTTGCTTTTTTTTTAAGTTTTAATAATTGCAATGAAAAATATATCTAATAATGTTGAGGCTGACAGAGACGAAATTTCAAAGTTAAACGCGTTTTATTTAAAAAGATGTACTCAATTTTATTTTTTTTAAAGTATCTTTTAAATTATATTATATTGGTACCTTAAGGAGGCTTTACATGCATCTTCATCTTCATCTGCATTGAAATCTGCAAAAAAAAGAGGAAACAAAATAAAAAATTCATACTTGTGCGATAGAGAGCGAAAACCAAAATGGAGATCATCTTCATGTATGAAGATTATAGGAAGTACGAACCTGAAGATTGCAGATTAGTGTAGATGAACATGTTCATCTTCATTATAGCATTTTCATCTGCACCATAATTTGTTCCGTTCAGATAACGAATTTTAAATTTTTTTTTACCATTTCACCTCAGTTTGCTTAAAAACAACGAAAATAGCGAACATTTTCTTCTCAAAACTACATACCTGAACGCAAAGAACATGTGATTGTGAGATGTGTCAAGAAAGTTATAGCAGAGTTAGAATAAGTTATTAGTGTGTACCCTCTCTTACTTTTATGTTTGTTTTATATTATTGGCCCGCTCTACTTTTCTTCAAGTCTGCAGATGCAGATCCATGTAAAGCCGCCTTTAAGTAGTATGGGGCATACTAATTAAAAACAAATTACGTAGTTAATGGTGACAATTACTGCGTTTATATGGAGAATTGAATCGGTATTGAATCAGGATTTAGGTCTTTGTATACTTGAATCGGATTAAAATAGGATTACTCGATCCGATCCCACTAGAAGAGCTGAATCGAATTGAAATTGTACTTATATACCTGAATCGAGGAATTGAAGAATCGAATTCACATCTGATTCTTGGTGTGTGTGTGCACCAATAGTGTTTTTTTGTGTTCAGTGGGTTTCCGTTTTCTTTGTATTTTTTCTGTTGCATGTTTTTGTTGTTTATTCTGTAAACTCAAAATGTCACTTCGATTCCATTTTAATTCAATCTTCCGATCCCACGAGGCCATATACCTGAATCGAAATCTCAATTCGATTCGATTCGATTCTTCAATTCACTCATATAAACGGGGTAAATGATCTTTTTGCTTGATTGACATTTCCACAAACTATCTGTGTAGTTTTTCGTAAAGAATGAATGTTTTCTTTTGTGGTTTTCCATTGGTACAAGAATAAAATTCGCTTTTGATACAAATCTATCAAAACATGGATTTTGACTATTAAATCCTTCCATTGGGCAACAAAAATTAATATATTTTCGATTCTGAATCAAATTCGCAGATCCGTATTTTTTGACGAATCTACCCCTATTTTACTAACACTAAACACAAGTGCAATTGGAAGTATTTGTTTTGGGGGGTGAAACGTACAAAGGTTTCCGATCTTAGTATAGCTTATTTGTGCCGTGAAGAGCGGTTAATTTTTCTACATCCCATCATTTTCCCAATACGATCCCCATCATTGGTCTCGTTCGGTGCGCGGCCGATAGTCTATCCAAGATAACTTTGTATCGGATTTGTTTTCGAACGATTCAGGTAGCTCTCTCGTGATGTCAGTTGTATTGCATACACATCTGAAGTTTTGAATCAGCTGCTCCTCACATTTCCAAACGAATCTCAACGAATCCAATAATTTTTCAGTAGCTTGAGATTTGTGTTTGACAACATATGTTTAGTACTTCAGCTGTTTTTTCCTTGGGCGTTACAACAACACCAAGCAATCCGGATCGGTTAGGTTGTGCCACCGAACGAGGCCATTGACATACTAGATATAGTAAAGTATAGATATGAGGTCTGATCCAGACTTTTTTTTGGGCAGAAATTGGTAAATTGTCAAAACGTGAAGAGTGAGGAAAAATTCCCTCATTGAGAAATAAAGTCCGAAAAAGTCTGGAACAGCTTAAGTACAATTTTCTGCCATTTTTTAAACGTCAACACATTTGTTTTTTTTTTTATTTCTTTATTTGCTGTAAATTCACATTTTTTTCTCTTCAAACTAAATATTTTGTATTTTAGTGTTTCTGAATTAATTTATTTTTTTAACAAATATTTTTCCACATCAACTACGAAACGTTTTTCGTTTATGACAAACGTCAGTCTGACAATTGTAAACTTTCTGCCCAGAAATTGCTGCCCTTAAAAATTTATTGGGCAGGAATTGGCAAGAAATTGTCAAGAAGGGGAAATATTTTACTCTCTCAAGAGCGATCTCTTCTGCCAAAACTACCAAATTTGTAAGTCTGGAACAGGTTTTGGCAGATATTGGTGCCACTTTATACCAATTGGCAGAGGGTTGATCAGACCTATGTATAGTAAGTCAATGCGGGCGATCACTCACTTATTAGATATATGTTATCTCGGATACCAAGCTATCGGGGTATATCTGTGGACGAATCAGATAGGTTAGCTGAAAGCTGTCAAATAATCAAAGCAAAACGCATACCAACGAATTTTGCAGTCAGCTGCTTCTATACATTTGTTTTCGGATAGCTAGTAATTCCAATTTTTTTGGGATAACTGAAGATAGCTTTCATGAGAGCAGCTGTTTTTTCATCAGATGTAGTTTTGCAAGCATTACAACAACAGAAAGTTATTCCAGATTGCTGAGAATAATTGAGTGAACGTCCCCAATGATCCCCAAGCTATAATTTTCTACATCCCAGCTATGGACGTAAGGTGGAATTTCATAACTATGTACTGTTAAAAATCCTTCTGTCGTTGGTGCTGTGTTATTTTAAGATTTTTTTGAGAAACAAAAACCTTTTGCTTAATTTAATATGGAGGCTAAGATTAGTATTCTACTAACTGGAATTCCAGGTAAATCAATTCATTTAAATTTGGTTCAGATTTGTCAGAACAAAAATGTTACAACAGACTGTTAAGTGCAATGTACATTCTAGGTCATAAAATATAAACCACATTTTTCTTGTATCTTTGCGCAAGGTATCGGAAAAACAACGGTTGTAAAAAAGTTTATTCAAATTTTAAAAGAAAAACAAATCAAGTGTACAGGATTTTACACTGAAGAAATTCGTTCTTCTGAAACTGGAACTAGAATTGGATTTGATGTTGTGGATTTAAATGGAAAACGAGGAATTTTAGCAAGGTACGTAGGTATTTGGCGAAGAAGAGCACTGATTATTTAGTGAGTGCAAAAAAATCGTTCATGTTTTAAGTTTTTATTAAAATGTAATTTTTTTTAACCTTATATTGTATTTTTTAAGTTAAGTTCATTGTCGCTATTCTGAATAGCGATTATGGGATTCCCATTATTGGATCGCAACAGAGTGTGCTCATCCCTATGAATCCATTATTTCGAATTCCATAATTGGCATGATTAACAGGTGTAACATACAGCACCCGATCCTCCCGATTATACAATTCGGCAAGATTCTATTCCCTGCGAATCGTACTGCTATTTTTGTTATTTCTTTTCACACATAGAGATAGAGTTCCATAATAATTCACTTGATAAACTATATAACAAAAATTAAAACCTTTTAGCTGTGGTAGTGACGAGCTGGCAAACATGTCAACTCTTATGGTTTTACTTTCTCTCTTGTTCTATCC
Source organism: Philhelius pedissequus (assembly GCA_910595825.1). Lineage (NCBI taxonomy): Eukaryota > Metazoa > Arthropoda > Insecta > Diptera > Syrphidae > Philhelius > Philhelius pedissequus. The sequence goes on along the minus strand of OU343162.1, from coordinate 147,272,794 downwards.
TATAAAAAACTAGGGTACCCTCGCCGGCTTCGCTGGTCGTTATATAAAAACATCAATATTCTCTTCAAAATGCTTTATTAAAACTTTATTTATCGTAACGCTTTTTGTTATACAACACTTTGTCATTCCATTTGTGTTGCTGGGTACTGCTTCCGCTTCCTTTTTTCGTTTGCTAAATAAGAAAATATTTCTTTCAATTGAATTTGTTGTAAAACTGGATTTGTAATAAACTAAATTGTTGGTTTTTACCTTTATGTGCAAGTACAAACAAATCAGCAGGTTTCCCCAAACTTGAACAGGCCACATACAGTCCATTTGAAAAACAATTATTTCCAAATTAAAACCACGCGCTTGCAAATATTGTCCCTGCGCTTTATAAATGGTTATTGCAAAAGCCAGCCGCACTGGAAACTGCAAACATTTGAATTGGAATGGCATGCATGATTTTCCCATGCATGCCATTCCAATTTTGATTCAGTAGCTTATCTAAACCTCAAGTCTCTTGACATTATAAAATTTTGGTCGGTGTATATTACGAAGCATGATGATTGGTGCTCCAACTTTCAATTGCAATATATGCGGTGGCAGGCCTGGTAAATCCAATGAATTAAAAATTCTCTGGAATAATTAACCACATCATCTTCATTCATAACAGTATCGACTGACTTGAATGTGAACACTTCTCCAGGTATTTTTTTTAAATCACCTAATTCATTTTGCTAACATCTTTTTTTCAGGCCAATATAGCTCTTTCGCTCCGCCAAATATGTGTATTTTTATACCATATTTGGAAAAACTTTTTGAATCAATTCTTTTTATTGAAGTACATTGGAAAATTTGGTTGATAAGCCAGTTTCATTGGGGGTTATCGTGAATAAAAATTTCCCTGGAAATTTTTCTCTCATTCGAACATTCTCGCTGTCATTTTATACAATTTTTTGTTGGAGTGAAATTTAAATTTATTCCGAGGAAACGATAGCAGAAAGAATTTTGAGGGAATAAAATATTCGATATATACATATCTAAAGTAGATTCGCAAACATTTTCGGATCATATGCCATTAGTTGTAAAGTCTTTGATTAACATCGTAGAAGATAAAAACATATATGCATTTAACTTACCGCCAAAACTAAAATGGAAGGAAAGTAATAAAGAAACATACCACCATAAAATTTTACAGGCTTTACAAAACATAGATCCTCTTACTTCAAACATGGAAAACGCTGAAGGAAAAATATCTTTCTTAAATAACTGTATTAAAAAAGCAAACCCTAATAGTCGAAGTTTTAAAAAAACACAGCTACAAACAACAATGGTTTGACAACGAATGTCACACAGCTAGAAACTTGTCATTTGCATTACTACGGAAATAAATTCCTCGCCAGATTTGAATGAAGCACTCATCAAAAATTACATTGTGGCCAACAAAACTTACAAACAGCTGTGCAAAACAAAAAAAGAAGTCTACTTTCAATCAGTAGCAGCAGAACTCACAAACACATGAAATCCTAGAAATTTTTGGTACAAAATTAACCAACCAAAAGGTCAGAACTTGATATGTGGGGTTAGACTCAACGTCACCGATCTTGCTAATTACTTTAAGCTTCTTCTGAATCCTCAGTCAGAACTTAGTAGTTTTTTGTATGCAGAACCACATATTTGTAATGATCTCTTGGATCGAGAGATATCAATGATCGAACTGCAAACTGCGTTATTCAAAACTGCAAATAATAAAGCACCAGGCCCTGATAGAATTTCAAACGAATTTTATAAAAATGCTCCTTTTGAGTTTCAATCAAAAATTCTAGAGACATTCAACTATATATTCGATTCGGGAGATATACCGCAAAGTTTCAGAGATTCCATTGTATATCCTATCTTTAAAAAAGGAGACGCAAATCGGCCGTATAATTACAGAGGCATATCTTTTATGAATTCAGTAGTAAAAATTTTCACGTCTATATTGTTAGAACGTATAAACTCATTGTTAGATCTAAACGACATACTTAGCGAGTTCCAATCCGGTTTTCGGAAAGGATACTCCACCATAGATTATATTTTTGTACTAACGTCTATCTCACAATACTTCTTGAGACAAAAAAGAAAATTGTACATATTCTTCGTAGATTTCAATGCAGGTTTTGACTCAATAGATCGAAATGCATTGTTTTACAAATTATCTCAAAAAGGGCTGTCAACCAAACTAATTCGAATTTTAAGAAACATGTACCAAAATACCCGTCAATGTGTTTGGTACGGAAAGAGTACGTCTGATTGGTTTGATACACAATCTGGAGTTAAACAGGGATGTCTGCTAAGTGCAGCTCTGTTTGCAATCTTCATAGATGATATAACGATGCAGCTACCAGCTGGTGTACAAATTGAAAAAAAAAAGTTTTACTTTATGCTGACGACATACTCTTGCTGGCAGAATCCCCCCAAAGCTTACAACTCATGATTAACAGACTTTCAGAATTCTGCAAGATATGGAATTTAACCGTTAATCTAGAAAAATCAAAAATAATGATAGTTAGAAACAGGCAAACGAAGCCAGAAAAAATTAAAAAATGGTATTTTGATTGTGAACTAATCGAAACAGTTACGGAATATAAATATCTTGGCATTCTTTTCCACTCAAACATGAATATGTCGTATCACCTGAGCAAAAAATTAATACCAGCAAAAACAATGATCAACGTTTCTTGGAAAAGTGTTATATCTCGAGCTGAAATTCCAACATCAGCTAAATATAGGGTTTTTGAAGCTATTATGCGTTCGGTCATGTGCTATAGCTGTCAGACATGGGGTATATCTCATACGAAGAAGTTGAGAAACTGCAACACTTCTTTCTAAAAAAGATATTTTATCTGCCGCCAAACACACCAAACTACGTTCTAGCTCTTGAAACTGGACTTCCAACGCTCTTTTTGCATACACTTAAATTGCATTTTGATTATATATTAAAAGTTCTCACATACAAACCTAAGAGAATACCAAATAGGCTTGTTAGATACACTTTTCAAAAACAAGTGGAATGGATAAAAGAGTGGCATAATTGGGCGCAAGTATGCGGTGTAGAGCTATCAATTCAATATGATAATATTAATTTATTAAAAGGTCAACTTTATAAATTATTAGAAGAGAAAGACATTTTTCAACGGAATGATAGTATGCGAAGATCAATCTCATCAAACGATAGAATAATGTATCCAGAACTTACCCATGACTTTGTAGAAAACTATTTTTATGATAAATACAGCGTTCGTGCGATATCCCTTATTTGCAAAGCAAGAAGTGAAACACTAAATTTGAATGGATCACCTTACGGAAAATCCTTAGATACACGGTGCTCCTTGTGTAACCTGAATTCCAAAGAAGATTGTTTTCACTTCTTATCAATTTGTCCTATATACAAAGAAATAAGAATACTCTATTTTGGAAAAACAACTTTGACAATGGAACAAACAAAAACGTACTAAACGGTGAAAATTGGTCTAACTTATATCATTATCTCCAAGCAGCGTCAGAATATAGAAACCTCTTAATATCGGAATACGCATAAATCTAAAAATTCGCAAATTATTACCAATATTACAGAAGTATGTCATGTTTCACTCCTATGTTTTATAATAATACATATGTATCTTACATAATGTATCTTATTTTTTGTTTTGACTAAACTAAAAGTCCCTCTAATTTTGTTTTTCCTAAGCTAAAAGCCCAAATTATGTATATATAACTTGAAGATTCATTTAATTTCAAATATATGTATATTATAAATCCTGTTTAAAATATAAAAACTAAAGGTTAATTTTGCAATTTATTATTTTATTATCTATATTTATTTAAGTCCGCAAAATGATTGCTTTACTTTTATTTTAGAAAATAACTTTAATATATACATTTTATGTTTAAATTAAACAAACAAAAAATCAGGCTTAAAAGTCAATCAGGCAGACGGTAACACCATAGCCTATTATAGTATTTTATTTTTTATAATCAAAAGAACAAAAAAATTGTAAACGATTTGAACATCAGAGAAAAATAAAATTAAATCAAAAAAAAAAAAAATTTAATCTATTCTATATATAAACGAAATTCCCTGGGAGATTCGCGATATCAATTATTGATTATTGGCATTTTCCATCTCCAATCCAATTTTCAACAACTGCTTCGATATGGCTAATGTATTATTTTGTAATTTGTGGCTAATGTGAGTGTTTTCACATATCTACATATCTCCACAGAGTGAATGAATTTAAACACGAATTTCATCAGCAGCTGTGGATCGAGAAATAACTGTCAAAGTTTACCAGAAATTAACATCTAATGGCGTTTTTATTTGGCAATCTGGAATTGTTCTCCGATCCGGGATCCCAATTGAACACTTTTGTGTGATTCTGATGATTCTGAATTTTAATGAGATTGTGTGAAAATAATTGTGTACGTGAGAATATTCAAATTCAAAAATAATGTTAGTTACACAATTATGATACAAAAAATGATAACAGTCGAGTTTGACGTCCAAGTATATGAATGTGTTAGTGCTTCTGCTTCTGATTTCAAATCCAGAAGCAAAATTCTCTTCTTTTCAGGATGAGAACTGTAATTTTTTCCCAAGTGAACGCTTTCAGAAGAGCCCGGAAGGCTTCCGGATTGAAAAAATAAAAACGACATTATGCCGTCACCTTAAAGAGTCGTTGATTTCCTATCATATCCTTCATTGTACAATTGAATGACTACAATGATCTCTTGTGAGCCACATGACATTCATTCCACACAATTTCACACAGTTGGAGTACTTTGACCATTCCTGACGTATTGGTAATATTACATGCTCGACTTTCGTTACCAAGAAATTATGAAATTTGAAAATGAGCGAAATGCAGTTGTTTTTTGTATTTTCTTAAACGAAAGTCAAATAAAGAAAAGGACCTTTGTCCTTCTCTTTGTAAATCGGTTGAACATTTTCAACTTAGTTTTATATTATATAGATAATGATAAACCAACAAATCAACCCTTTTGATCACAAGACAAGTCTAGCTTGTCACTGACAGGAAATATAGCATTTCTGGTAATAAATAGAATTGTTAACAAGAACACCCTTCATCAGTTGGCGTACCTCTAGTACCAATACATTTTAATTATAATATTCAATTTATAAATTTATAACTCTAATATATAGATTCAAAAATTGTTGTTTGCGATACGATGGATAATAATGAATTCAACTAATTTAAATAAAGTATGTATTTACATATGTACGTACCTAATTATCTAATATTTTCACAGAGAACATCCAACCGACAACGCAAAAAGACCACATCTCGGAAAATATTCCGTTTACACAAAAGATTTTGAAGACATAGCTCTCCCCATGCTTAAAGTTGAAACTAAAACCATTTTAATTGTTGATGAAATTGGAAAAATGGAATTGTTGAGTAAAAAATTCAAACAAAGAATCGAAGAAGTATTCGGGAAGACAATTATTATAGCAACTATACCCATTCAGCAAACAATAAATATTGTTGAAAAAATAAAAACCGACAAGACTTCAATTGTATTGGAAATAACGAAGAAGAATCGTAATCAAATAGTTGATGAAATATTTCAAAAAGTAAGCCAAAAGATCATGCTGTAAAAAGAATAAAATCTTATATACTAAAGGAACCCTGTTTAACTTGTCATCTTCCTTATAATTAATAAGTGATATTAATTACTGTAAAATACAATTTTTTTTTTTAAATCTTGCTTTGGTAGCACAAAAATGTATTGCCCCAAAATGTAAAGTCTCAGGACCAAAATGATACAAAGAAGTAAAATTAATTAGTTAGTAAACCGTCTAACCGGACTCTAATAAAAATCCAAAATTACGAGTATTTGCAGTTCAATTGGATTGGCAAAAACAAACACACGAGTAATAGTTTTTAAATATAAGGTTCTTATTAATATATTTTTTGTAATACATAAATATTTATGTACCTATATATAAGGTTCCATTTAATTAATATTTCTCTTTTTTTATTTTACATTTTGTATAAAACCTAATCTAATAATATAAACTTAACAATTCGATAAGCAAACTCACGCTAATAACTTATCTAATTTGGCTTCCCGTACAGACCGTTTGCGTACTCGTTTTGGTGACTTCTCAAAGTCCATTTCGTTAAATGTCTGTTCGGTAGCTTGCCAAAGCATTTCTTGTCGTTGTACATGATCTGAATAACGAGTTATGAAAGTTTTATCAGCTGGTAAGAGGAGTTGCCACTTTTTCTCCGTATTTAATTTAGCTACGGATTGTAAGGTTTCTAATGCTTCTTCCGGTGGAAGCTGAGTTGCATGGATGACTTGTCGTCGATCTAGGAATTCTTGCTTAGAGAATTTATAAAGCTAAAAAAAAAGAAAAAATGATTTTAGACACTGCATTAAATAAATAGAAAATTCACAATTTTTATATGTAACCAACTATTTAAATTTAATATTTTTTTTTTTAGAATTTGATTTTTTGTATTTTGTACAGTTAAACAAAATTGAATAAAAATTCCAATTAAATTTACAAACTTCGCAGACTTAAGTCTATTTACGTTTTACTTATGAGGTTACGAATTTAATGAAATAGCAAACTGTAAAAAGCGAGAAATTATTTTATGAATCTAACACCAGAAGCCGTTTTTTTCTTCTTTTCTGTCTGACATTTTCAATATTATACTGATGTTTTTTAAATATTTTCTAAGGATCAACAATAAAAGCGTCGTTAAATCGTTAAAAATCTTTGTGGAAATTTCTGTTTCCCACAAAAAAAAAAAAATAATAAAAAAAAATTTAACTTACAATGTAGTCTCTAGCACGAATCATCAAATCCGAACACACACCATTAGAATTGGATAGATTATCTGGAGGATATATGACTTCTGATTTGGCAACCCAATTACCCTTAATAAGCACCCCAACCAATGCCAAAGTCCGTAACACAAGCAATGGTGTGAATTTTTCTAGATTGGTTCCATTTAAATTTCTCTCAGACCTAAGGCATTCTTCACTCTCTGTCAAAATTGACATGATATCTTCGAATGTAAGCATACGAGCTGGAGAATATAAATCCCATCGAAAAAATTCTGTTAACGAGCGTTAAAAATTAACTTACCATCTTTAAGAATCACCTTCAACTGCTCTGTCAATGGCATTGTCCTTAACTTATTTTTACCAATCACTTTCGATGGAAGCACTGTATCGATACTCATCTCCTGACAATTTTGGATCAACAATTTGCCGGCGTATTTTTGAGCCTTCAATTCCATTGAATGACTGGTTTGCTGTTGTGTGGCAAATAACTTCTGCCTCTCCAATTCAGCAGTGGGTGATGTACGTGGATGCCAGAGGGTCTCGCACCAAGGTTCTTCGGTGCAGCGCTTTACAAAACTGTCATAGCTTTTGTCTTTGATCTTCTTACTGCGATTTGCTCCGGTTTTGGAAAACTTTACTGTGACTTGTTGCAGTTCTTCATCGTCATCCTCGTCATTGATTGATTTTTCTTCCGCTTTAGCACGTTTGTCCTCTTTGTCAAAGTATTGGAAGTTCGGGCGTAACTGCAGAATGCTTGTTAACGGTGACAAATGGACTTCCTTATCTTGCAGAATTCCCACAATATACTTCGAGGCGTTGTCAATGGATTTTGTGCTAATATATGATTGTTTGTCCATGATGCCATGCTTGAACGACGGACGTTCACCTTTGGCCTGAGTTTTGCCATCTGCCATGATGGCAAATTGTTCTCCCTTGAAGCGGTCATAGTATTTCGATTCTACATTCATGGCAAAGTCCACCTTGACATCGTTGCTAAATGGTTTCACACAGCAATTGACCACATTTGCCGAATCAAAGTTGGTAATGTGTGTTTTGGTTGGATATTGAAAGAGATACAAGTTATCCTGCAAATTCTTCGAGAGGAATACCGGAATCTAAAAAAAAGAATAAATGAATTTTTAGTATGATTTTTATGTGGGAAATTGTGTGTGACTTGCTTCTTCTAAGACGTAATCTTCATCGTCGTCCATTCTTAATTTATTAATTTAAACAATTTATGATGAAATAGTGTTTAAATAAAGTTTTCCTAGTCTAGTCAGCCACAGTACAATTTTAAATAAAAAATGCTTTTTTTAACAAGTGAAATGTCAGCAGCATGTGTTGTATTTGACATTTTATTACTAATTCACAATGGAGTATAATTACTTGGGCACATTCAGCACCAAATGTACTGCACTAGGATTTACATCGTACATTTTCATTTTTCTATTTTTAAGCACTTGGTCGTGTTTTGATTTTTGAGAGATTTTAGTATATGAGATACAGTCAGTGCGTTTCTTTATTTATTCTGGATAAGGAATAGAAAGAATGGATAAGAAGAAATGTTTATCCAGAATGGCAAGAGTAAAGAAAAATAATATATATGCAATAGAAAAGAAAAATAAAACGTCAATCAGCCGTTTGATTGTGATGTGATGATGACAAAAAAGGGTATCTCTATGGAAAATAGTAAAAATAAAATATTGTTGATTCAACACTCACAATAGAATTTATATTTATATATTTATTTCAATAATAAAAATATAAAAACTGTTTGGTCATTCATTTTATTGATTATTGGTTTCCGTCCTTATGGCTACTGTTATTTTTTTTACTTGTTTGACTTTGACGTGAGGGGGATATTCCGGAAATATTCTTTTCGTTACGTGTTTAACATGGAATAAAAAGAATACATTAAAAACGTTCCGGAATGAATTAAGAAACAATAAAATAGTGTATCCTGAATATTCCGTGGAATAAATAGATGCAAAACTGGTGTTCCAAATACTCTGGACATCCCAGAATTAATAAATTAATAAACGTGGCGTATGGCTGCATTCAAGGTAGATTAGTATTTATATAATCTTATCAACACAAAAAACCTGAGACTGGTAAAAATCAAAATAGCTGATTTGTAATAATTAATAAAAAATGCTCGGCTGAAACTAAAGCAACGAGCTATTTATGTTTTAGGTAAAAGCAAATCTATAATTTGTAATGTGTTTATCTTGATTCAATAAAACGTATCCAAATATTTTCTCGTCGGTAAATTTATGCGACTTCTAGGAAAAAATGTCTTAAGAAGCAAATTCACTTCAATACCGGAAAGTATCTTTTGCAGACATCTTCACTGTCGTCAATTCCGTGTTGTTTAAAATTATTGTGATTTACATTTTCCTTTTGATTTTTAGAGCGGCTCAATTACAGCAAACAAGATAAGAATATATGGGGTATTCAAGATCCGGTGCAACTGCTCTAGTATCATTGTAAAAATGCTAAAGTGCAACTTTTTTTGCACCACAACAACAACTTACACTGCCTAAGATTTTACAACACTTTTGCACTTTTGTTATACCCTAACCCTATTGCAACAGAAAAATACAATGGTGCAAAATTTGATTCATGGGATAGCTATATTTCGATGTTTGAATGCCGCCAAAGTGCTTATTAAAAAACTTTTTTGAAATTTGAGTTCATATTTGTTTTTCTAATATGTTTCCAGCTTAAATATTTCACAAAGTTAACTATTGTGAATTAATGGACGTGATGCCTACATCAAAAATGTGACAATAAACAAAATGTAAATACAATAAATTGTAAACAAAAGTTTTTAAAATATTTAATAGAATAAATTTACTACTTAGTAAAAATAAAAAAAAAAACAGTATTAGCACTATGGAAAGAGAGTCCCGTCGTCCATGGAAAAAGAATTTATATGAAAATGTCGATTACGAAGATAACTACACGGATCCATCGTTTCTACAGGATTTGCAAACAAACATAAACGTAAAATTCTACTCGCTGTCGGAATCAATTCAAGGTGCCACAAAACTTACTAACCAGATGTCCTGTATCACTGGATTCCTCATAATATTCTACCTTCTATTCTACGAAAAAGCATCGCCCACTGACATTCTGCTGCCAAGTGGTGTGGCAACCTGCGTGGGTTATGTCTTATGCCATGGACGTCAGTTAAAATTCACCGACTTGATTGAGGATTCCAAGACTCTTCTTGCCGTTCTTATTTTTGGTTATATTTTCTCGCCCCTCTTGCATAAACTAACCGATGCCATTAGTACTGACACAATTTGTACAATGACTGTGTTTGTATTTATTCTAAATTTGGTATTCCACGATTACGGGTTAGATGTTGCCATGGTGTCCAAGACGATATCACTGAATGCTGAAATCTTCGGATCGATATGCTTAGCATCTCGATTATCGTCGTCTTACAGTGCATTTGTACTTCTTGTGCAATCGGCTATATTCTTTGTTTTGTATCCGATTTTTACAACCAGATATTGGAAGCCTTTTTATATGGTGCCAATTTTTATTGTATGTTGCTCTTTTTTATATGGAATCTCGACTGAGGGATTCTATATTTACATTGTTATTATTGTGTTTATAAATTTTATTTGTCCGCTAATATTTGTGCATCAACAGAAACACAAACACAACATTCATGGACCCTGGGACGAGGCTATTGTTGATGAAACTAACAGTATTGATAAAGAATTGTAATATACATATATGTAATAGTGTTAAAATTTCTTTGGAAAAAATGGTTACAAAATAAAAAAGACGTTTACATCACTAATTTAAATTTTATTAATATTATTTACGTTCTATCAAAAGAAAAAAAATTCCCAAGGAAATATTTTCAAAAAAATCTCCGGTGATTTTCTTCCATTTCCCTTATTCTAAACAAACTTCGATCATGGGAAATAATACCCAGAGGGGAATGGAGGCTCTAAATCCGCCCTTTCGGGAAGTAATGTTTAATTCACTCGAAATTTTTTCAGCGATCGTGAATTTTGCACGGAATAAATTTCCCTCGAACAAAAAATCTTTTGGAATGACAGCAAAATTCCCTGGGAATTTATTATTAGTATTATTCGATACGAATAAATTCCGAAGCAAACTTTTCAACAACATTCCCGTTCCCAAGTTACAAATGAGAGAAAATTTTCCAGGGAAAATTTTCTTCACGATAACCGTCAAAAAAGGAAACATTTTTACACTACACTTCCAACACATTTGCTGGAGAATTGAGAAAAATTTAAGTTTTTACTTTTTGCAACTAAAATATAAATAAAAATTCAATTTGAGGTCGAAAAACAAGGAACAATTCCCAGCTGCAAAAGGGAAAGTAACTTTTCTTTATTCGGTCGTTTTACACATTTGTACCCATTTTGGGTAGCGTTTGATATCTTCGTTCAGCAAAAAAGCGCAAACACGCACTAAATTTTATAATTGAGGGAATCGCAAAACGAGAAAAAATTCCAAGGCAATTTTTATTCACGATAACTCAGTATGTACAACCATTTTGGCATCTGCAGTGGATTCGATGCTAGGACTCTTCTTAATGCTCTTATTTGTCGATATCGGTTTTCTTCAAACTGCTCTTCATTCAAAATTCTTAGTGCAAAGTTTAACATTTTAGTAGATGGTTTATCAATATAATTTTGTCGCTTTATTTATTTAACTATTCACTTGGATAAATTATTTTTTCCATCAAAAGTTTTTTTGATGTCAAATACTGTGAAACAGCTGATTCGTACATACATAATTCTATTTCCCGCTTTCGAATGGAAAGATTGTCTCCCGGTAAATACATAATTGGAGAATTCTACTCCCGGGAGACAACATCTCGCAGTAAGTAGTTTTCCTGGGGAATATTTAGAATTGACCTAATAATGTAACCTATCTGGAATCTCGTTTACCACAAAATATTTTATTCTCTCGAAATATTTCGTGCGATCGTGAATATTTTCCCCGAACAAAAAATCGTGTGAAATAACAGCAAAACTCCCTTTTTCCGTTACCAATAAATTAACGTTCCCTACGTTGGAATGAGAGAAAAAATTCCAAGGATACAAATTATGGTATTAATCAGCCATATCACGAGTTCCATTGTAATCGGAATGTTTTACGAATCCCGAAAAAAAGTAAAGGCAGAATCCGTTCGTAATGACAACTACGATGGATACTGTGATAGATTTTTTCCGATTACGATAGAATTCGTGATAGGACTGAATACTTTTGTTTAAAAAAAAGTGGCATTTTGCTGTCTTAATTACCACGTTACTCCGCTAATACTAGTATTGCTATACAAGATACTTATGATAAACAGTAACAGCCTTATTAATAAAAAAACGCTTAGTCCACCTTTAGTCCATGGACTTACGAAACCATGGAATAAGAGTTAGACCATGGACTAAAATTTCCCATTAATAAAAAATCGAACAAGGTCTACTACAATAAGTATCTCTTTTCATTCTATGTATGTACCAGTAATTTTTTTCTTAAATGTCAATTCTTAGTCCTTCACTAGACTACCGTCTTAGCTGGTCTAGCGAAGGACTAAGTTGGTAAACGTCAAATAGCAGAAAGTATGCTTTATTAATAGCAATTCGCAATGAGTCCACGGAATAAGTCATAAACCTTCCCTAGTTTATTAATTTAAGTGTAAATGGTTAAGTAAAAATAAACACATTGTTAATTTTCTTATGCAACTATTTGTTTTTGTTTTTATTGATTTGGTTTAATTTTTATGTGTTTACAATTATGTTTGCAACAAACTGTAATTATACAAAAAAAAAAAAAATAAAGAAACGATATCATAAATTAATTAATGTATAACACACTGCTAAGAACATTTTTGTATTTCTACTAAACATACACAATATAAATATAAAAAAGATTTATTTAAATTTACATTACATCCTTAAAATTAAATATTATAATTAAGATATTACATTTGTTTTTTAAATTTATTATTAAAGTACATTTATTTTGTATTTCTTTTTCTTTTTTAACTAGGTATATGATTTATTTATATTTTGTTTATATTTACGTTTCAGAATTCAATATTCAACGAATTTAAATAAATTTGTCAAAAATTATTTTTTCCAACGAAAAAAACAAGAGTAAATAAAACAAACATTTTTTTTTGTATTTTATATTGTTCTAATTTTAATTTTTTTTACTTAACCGTTTGTAACCGTAGACGTCTTTTTTTATATTGCTCAGTTATTAATCATTTTTTTTTTCACTTTAAATGCAAAGAAAATAAACACGACTATGCAGATTTTTTTTGTTTTGCTAACAAAATGAAGAAAAGGGTAACTCGCGTGTGAAAAAACCAAACCCAAATGAAAACATTTTTTTACTGGATTATGCAATTTGATTTTTTTTAAAGTAACGAAAATTGTTGTATTCAGTCAGATAAGTCTCGTTAAATTCATTAATTAAATACATTTGCAAACACTTTAGACTAACTTAAATTGTAATTTAATGTTAGCTTGCGTTGAGGCAGATGTCTTTTTGAGTTTTAAATACGAACAAATTAACTATAGTTAGTTAGTGTGGTTTTACAAAAATTTCAATATGGGGAACAAACAATTTTGTAGGTTATAAGAAAAATAAGAAAAAGAAACAACAAAATTCTTCCATCTTATTGTAGTTATTTTTCACACTATCAGCTAGGTTCTATAATAAGAGTGAAGTGAAATCGAAATTGAAAATAAGTCCAGTGTTTAATATTTTGGTTCATGAAATGCATATATTTATATTGACATTGACAGTTATTTGCGATAATGTTAAAAGTAGAACTTCAACAAAATATGAAACAACCTTCTTCATTACTCTGCAAGTGTCCCACTCTGGCCAAACTAAGAATGTAGTCCTTTGGAAAAGCTTTCCTTTTAATCTAATAGAATTATCTGATACAAAAACCAAAACCCTAATCTCTTTCCTTAATGGTACGAAATAGCTCTAGAGACGGTTGTCTCGTTTTCCCTCTAAAAATCGTCTTTTTATTAAGGTCTGTAAGAGTTCTTGGTATCAAAACGGCGCTTTTCAGTGTTAATTAGGTCTAAGAAGAGAGCTCGCTCTTTACCGCTATTTTATCTCCCTACCTACTTAGCACTTCGCTGATACAGCTTAAAATTACAACAAATCTTCAATGTAATGTAGGACATGCTTTTTTACTCTTAAAACACCCTCATATTAATCTATGTGAATATTGACATACTAAACTTAAGTTAGAGACAAATAGAACTAGTACTCAAATCAAAAGAAATATCATTAGCGACGTCGAAAAAAAATTGGATAACTTATTTGATATCACAGATATGGACAATATAGGACAAAATAATGCTCTGATGATGAGAACCATGTGTGGAATCGGCTAAGGTGATAGTTGATTGTCAATTTTTTGATAGTCGTTTTGAAGATAGATGTCTCATATCCATAGATGTTTTGACGATAGATATCATATCTATAAGGAACGACAGAGAGAAGACTCATCAAAAACGATAGCCAATTAATCGAATGACCGCTTTTGTCTAATGCTATTTGGGTAAAGAACTGCTCTAAAGCAAGGCAGGGTCGCACGAACTTGCTATAGGCTAACCATTTAGTAGTAGTAGGGCTAGTCTACACTTGTCTTAAACAGAACTTATGGTCTATAAGAACGGAACATGAAAAAGGGTGGTCTTGTTACCTTATCGTCGTAATTATGTTTATGAACTGATAATTATATACTCATATTACTAAAAGCCGGATATGCCCATAAGCAAGATAATTGTTTGGTTTAACTCGGATTAATTAACATTAAAAAAGAGTATCGTTTTTATGGAAGAACGTTTACTACATCAAAAGCAGTCGTGACACACATCAGAAATAACTAGTACGGAATAGGGTAGGCAAAATGTATCTCGTCGGGAAAACAGAAGCGGTAAATTCTACATTAAAGTCAAGAAATATGTCATTAAAATATAAAGGGCACCCTTTGGCTTCATATTATTCCGCGTTTTTCCCAAATTATAATAACAAAAAATGTATTTCTTTAATTTTTTTTATGTGAGCAATAATCCATAAAGTGGACTTTAAATATAGAGTCCCCAATTAAATAATCTAACTCTCGTAATGATTTTTTTTAAATAGGAATAAAATTCAACTGTTAATCAACTATTTATTAACACACACATACGAACTTATGCTGAATATAATTTCAGTACGATCTCTAAGTTTTAAACGAAATAATAAATCTACAATCAACATCACTTTGTCTTCGAGACTATGTAAATATTTTATAATATTTGCTTTTATGTTTTTTTTTATTAATTAAGCTCACCTAGGGTTTTTGTTTTATTTATTTTTATAAACTGTTACAAAGACTAACAACATTATAAAAATTGTTAACGTTAATTTCAAAATTCAACTAATATTTTTTTTTTGTTAAAAATAAATGAAATTTTTTTTTTTTTGTTTTGGTTTTTAATCTATTGATTTTGTGGTCTAATGGGTTTACCTTTGTTTGCGCAAACATTCATACTTAATTGTTTTCTTTGAATGTGTAGCCATTTAGCCATTGGCAGTTGGAGAAATAGCCGCTTTGTTATTGCACTGGCAATGCATATTATTCAGTCGGTTTTTGTTGTTTTCTTCATTGTAAATTTCACAATGCCCATTGCAGTTGGCAAGTGGCTCATCATTAAGGTCCATGGATTCAGGTTGTTTGCTGTTGTTGGAAGTAGAAGTGATAGTGCTTACTTCAGCTGTTGAAACTCTCAGAACCAATGGACTTGCACTACATGCAGCAGCAGTAGCCTCGGGCGGGCTACTGCAATTATTATCTTTATCATCGTCTGCCTTAAGGAGTAGCCTTCGTTGAGAATTGGGTGTTCTCTTTAGTGCACTAGCGAAGATATGTGCATTTGGTAAACGACTTTCAGACTTTCTAAACGGTTGCGGTAATTTGACGAAATTCAATTCAAATTTATTTGCATTTGCAGCCGATATGGATGATGATGATGATAATGATGATACTGGCAATTGGCCTTTCTTTTCTTTTACTCCCAATGATGAGGAAAACAATTTTTGTGGTGATTCTGAATGTATACTCGTGTCTGTGTTTTCTTTTTGTTGGTTTTGCTTTTGGTGTGAATGTTGTTTTTTATGATGGAGTTTAGCTGGCTTTTTGGTTTGGCTTTTATTTTGTCAAACTATGACCTTTGTTGTGTCTTCACTTTGAGCAGTGGGTAGTGCTGCAGAAGGATTGCTTAATAAATTGGCGGCTGTTGTAACAGATTCCAATAGGGAACCTATACAAATCGACAGCAAAATAAAAACAATGTGTCAAGGTGTTTTAAGCAAAGAAACACAATTACAATCATTACCTGATTCAATATCATTTGTATTTCTAGTTGAATTTCTTTGGCGACATAGATACGGAGAATTCGCCGGTGATGGCAGTTGTGACTGAAAATAGATAAAACAAATTACAACACATAGAAATTATATTAAATTCATATACTTACTACTTTATTATTAGTTTGGCAGCAGGTGGCTTTTACACATCCTTCTTCAGTTGTCGGACAATCTAGTGCACAGCAATCTGATCCACTCATATTTAAACTGGATGTACCGTCAGACATATTGCATCCTTCAATTTCAACAAATTCTGGTTGAATTGTTGTCGAATGGATTCCTTCGTTATGAAAGAATTCTTTCACCTTTTCGGCAATTTTCATGTACTCAGACAAATTGCGGCATCTTTGGAAAACAAAACGAAAAACAATTAAGATATAACAATTGTTTTCTTATTATTATCGGTATTTCAAAAAAATTCTCATTTACTTATTATCACAAACCTGATATGAGCAGAAGCAATGATTCGATCACCAGCCAATTGCCACACATGGAATTCATGAACGGCCAATACCCCATCGACCTTTTCGAGTAGTCTTCTTTGTATTGCATCTACCTGTGATAGGAAATAATATTATATTTAAAATAAATTTACAAAAAATTAAATAAAATTTACCTGAATGTGTGTTGGAACTGTTTGTAAAAGAATTAAAGCTGATTCTCTTAGTAATGGCCATACGGATCGTAAAATTAGTAATACAAGAACAATCGATAATGCTGGATCCATATAGAAACGATATTTCCAATTTGTCTTCCACACAATCTTTAAAAAAGAAATATATTTTCTTAAGAGTTCGTGGAAACCACTGAGTGTATTGATTAACTTACCAATGCGCTTAATACAACAATTACACTACCGAGAGCATCACTTAAAACATGTAAGAATGCACCTCGCATATTCATTGAACCAGGGTCATGACTGTGTCCGTGGCTTGATTTCTTCAGTGCGGACTTGTCCTAACAAAATTAAACAATATTTATATAAGCAAATGTTTTTTGTAAGTGTATTTAAATGTGTAAGAAAAATAATTGGACCGACAAACACCCGACTTACAACAACTATACAATTAGTCTTTAAAAATACTTTTTTGACGAATTAAGAAATTTCCTGAAATTTAAGGTGGGTTAGCCTCCCTTAAAACTTCTTAATTCTGAATAAGTTTTAGAATAACTACAAGACTTAGTTTAGGTTAGGTTAAAATGGCTGCCAGCAGAAAAGCCGACACACTTACACCATTATACTGCCCCATTACGATTTCATAAATCTAAAATCGCTGGAACCAATTGGAGCTTCTTACGAAATGAGCAAGATATGTCTGTGTTTGCTAGATTGCTCGGATTATTGAAAAATAAATCTGCAAGATGGAGCCTGCAGGATAAGGTGGGACATGTACAAAGAAGATGGGGAATCGATTCTTCCTCCTCTTCATTCATACAATTTTACAAAATTCACCTCCGAATATTCCAAATCGCGTTGCTCGCTTGCCTATAAGACAGTGTCCGGTTATGACACCAATTATGGAGCTGATGTTCAACAGATTGATATAAAGATATAACAAATACTTAGAGCGCTTCAGATCCAGCATTGGCTAGATCTGTGGTCGCCAGGCAAATAAGGTGATGTTGTTCCAACTTGCATCTTGCCTCAACAAAAGTTTACATGTAGCCATAGTTACACCGATATCTACTCTGCCCGGTAGTATATATAGGGTTGTTCCACATTTGTCGAGTTATCGAAATTACAATTCCCTGGAATGTTCCTATAGCCCGGCACATACCAAAGATGAATATTGAACTGCTGTGCCATCTTTATAAAAGGTGTTTTAGAGTTTGTAGAGATGCTGTCGAGAGATCTTATAGCAACCTGACTATCTGAAAAGATGCGGATATCTGAAGTCGATATCCACGTTTTCCTTAAGCCAGGATAAAACTTCCTTTATCGCCTAGAGTTTCGCCTGAAATACGCTACAATGGCCAGGAAGACGGGAAGCGGGAAAATTAAATTAAATCTGTATGAGTACACACCTCCACCTCCAATAATGTCATATCATCCCATGTGGATCTGGGTGGGATGTCAACCTGACAGTTTTTTTCGAAATGGAACTGTGAGATGGTGTAGACAATGATAACTGGGAATGATCTGAATGAGTTCAGAATAGCTGCTCTTGCTGCCGGTTGTTTACTAAATGCATCGAGGGGTCTGAGATGAAATAAGGTGTCCAGCCCAACGGAGGGAGTAGAGCTAAGTGCTCCACTTATGCACTTATAAATTACCGAGATGTATAGCGAGTAAGTACTGCGTGGTTGGAGACATTATTAAGGTGGGGCATAAGTAATGTCATAATTT
The DNA here is from genome assembly GCA_910595825.1 of Philhelius pedissequus. Lineage (NCBI taxonomy): Eukaryota > Metazoa > Arthropoda > Insecta > Diptera > Syrphidae > Philhelius > Philhelius pedissequus. The sequence goes on along the minus strand of OU343162.1, from coordinate 147,254,169 downwards.
GATTGACTGCTTCTTTTATTGGTAATTAATAAATTTAGGGAGTTTAATTGAATGTGCGAAATTGAAAAAAATATGACTATTTTGAATTGTTGCTCGCAAAAGGCCTGGTTCCAAATCAATAATTTCATCACCAATATTTTTGTTTTTTTTTTCTCAATTTTTTTTTAAATTTAACTATAGGCCTGTAAGACCTAAGGTATTTTAAATGCAAGCTGAATTGCATGACACTAGTTGGCACAGTGGATCCAATTAAAATTGAAGGTATAGAAAAGAATGCGCCTAGCGTGGGGATCGAACCCACACGTCTAAGTTAGCAATCAAGCACTTTATCCAATGCGCCATTGTCACCCACATATTGGCTTTTAAGACCAGATTTTTGAGTTGTTGAAAACAAGAGATTAAAAAAAAAACATTTCAATAAATCTGTCTGTTGGAACCAAATGGAGAAAAAATTGTTTTCTTTTTTTTTTGAAACATGCAGGTATCTCTAGTTGTTCTATTAGTTATAGTTAATTTGTAACTTTGACAAACTGCAATTTAAAGGATTGCGATACGATTACTGTAATATAACACTTCCGCCCTAGCATTAGGCCTATTTTTTATTTTCTTTATGAATTTAATTGGAAAAAAAGAGTTCGACACAAAAGATGGTCGTATTCTTTTTTTAAATAAACTGTGATTTACTTTAGGGCTGTTGCAACCCTTATAATAAAATCAGTTTAGTCCATCTTTAATCCACGAATATTCTAAACCATAGCATAGAAAATTTTGGATCAATAAAAATAAAGGCTCTGCCGGAAAAAAAACTATTAATAAAATCTACTACAATAAGGATTAAGTCTACATTTTTGGGAAATCTATGGATATGTAAAGTATTGTCAAATGACAATTTTCATTAAGTTTATTAATTTCAAATATATTCGAAGAAAACGCAAACAATATTTACATATTATTCTTGTTTTTGTTTTTGTGGCCTGTGTGGATTAAAGCCAATTGAAATATTTTGCGACCTTTAGTCCCAAATGCTATCGTACCCTTCTAAGACGCAATATTTTTCGTCGATGCCTACCCACTCTAATAGAATTTGCAGCATATATATACTGCAAATTTATAGTTTTCTAGGGGAATTTGGTCAATTTCATGCACTTAGAAATATGTATGGATTTTATGCCCGTGGTTTGGCCAGTAATTATATTCGAAGAAAACGCAAACAATATTTACATATTATTCTTGCTTTTGTTTATTTCAAATAGCAGACATTTTATTCTATTCATGACATTTATTACGCTTAATCCACCTTTTAAAAATAAAACCGTCACTAAATTGTGTTTTTTAATGTGGGTGAAAGAGGTTCACTTGCATTCAGTTAGAATTCGCTAAAACATTTTTCAACGGTTGAACAATCTTGCGATGAATAAGCATTTATTAAGGATTTATTCAACATTTCGTTAATTCATATTCATAAGACATTTTACGACCCATTTAAGTTTTAATGCCCTTGTGTCAAATAGAGTAACAAAAAGAGTAATCTATTCTATTACGCTTAGATATCATGCAGCAACACTTGTTGCCAAAAAAAAACGGCTGAGATTAAGATCACATTTTATTCAAACTGCCTTAATTAAAATACATTTCGGATTGTGACACGCTGGGTATTTATCATTCACGAGAGTTTAGACGCAGGTATAACCTCTGCAGATACTGGTAAATTTGCGTTTTTTTTCAAAAATCCCATTCAATCCAATTTACACAGCAAATTAATTGTTACTTATTGATTAGAAAAAAAAAATACAAAAATATATCCACCTCAACTCAAATAAAAATTTTACCTGTTGTTGGTATGTAAACGAAGTATTATCACCTTCTCCTTCATCGACATTGGCTAGCTCAGTGATGCGGCTATGATTTCTTGTCAAGCCACCATGAGAGTGACCATGATGTCCTCCATGTTCTGTAATTTAATATGGAAACAAAAATTAAACTCCAAAATAAATTGTCGAATAAAAAAACAACTCACCATAAAGTAAAAATAAACCTATCACATTTACTAATAAACCTAGTACACCTACAATCAATAGAAGTTTGGGCTCGTGTATCGTTTCTTCCTCGATAAACCTTAAACAAAAACGAATTTAAATTAGCAATCATAAATATTTACAAGATAAAATGCACGACTGGATCGCACGTATTTGCTCTTATGTTCGATTACTTCGTATGCAAATTTTTTATATTTATATTTTTAAAGTCGTTTTTTACTTAATTTTGTATATAGAAAATTACTTTAAAATTTTTCTAAAAAAAAAAATGGTTGGACATTTTAAATAGTTAATAATATAAACTTAAAAACAAGATTTAACAAAAAATCATGCACTGAATATTGAAATATTGAATTTTTAATCAAAGAAAATTATTTTTTTTTTCAAAAATCAAAAAAAAAATATATATTCGAAAATTTTGGTATACAGTATTATTTATTATTCAATGAACCTGCTATATAAACATTTTGATTGAAATCCAAAGAACCGTTTATGAGAAAGTCGAAAATCAAAAAAATGGTTGTATGGCAGGTACCGTTAAGAAAATATGTAAAAAAAAACTAAAATAATGGATCCACTCTTTTTTTATCATAATAGTTACAGCCGTTTTCGAGATAATTAAGATGGTAAAAAAATGTTATGACAAATTCTATTATTTTTGGGGCTAGAAATCGATTCAAAAATATTTGAAAAAAATCGCTTCAGCCTTTTAGGCTGTATATCGATCTACAGACTGACGGAACTGCAGAACCCACTTTTTTGGTGTTCTCCATCATCGTTATTTCAAGTTTGATTAAAATTTAGAGTTCGATTTTTTTTCTAAATGTAAATCTTTGCCCTATAGTACATATGTACATATATCGCAAGCAAAAAATGTGTTAAAGAGTTATTTCCTTAACATTTATTAGTTTTATACAAAAATACAAAAAAAATCTTTAATATACAAAAAAGAAAATAGGAAGAAGATTTAATCAGCTTTCGCATCATAGCCTGTTGAGTGGTATCTCAACAATCTACAAGGTGAAACCAACCCTTGAATAAAGTATTTATTTTCATTTGTTTTTAATAGGATTTTGTGTTGGCATTTTTAACATAAATGCGACCGCCAACCTTTAAAGTAACATCATCGTAATATTGGTTTAACCTTTACACTGGTTTTCTTTTTAGATTAAGATTTTCATAGAATATTCTATTTTGAATGAAAATCAATAAAGAAGGTTGCCCGCAACTCACTTCTTTATGTATATCTCATTAGGCGAGGAGTTTAATTTTACTTATAAAATGGCTTTAAGAAAAGAAACCATTAAAAAGAGAACTTTTATAATTTTTTTTCCAGTTAAGAAAGTAATTAATATTCAATTTCTTTTTACGTTTAATCCGTATTACGGGTATTAGGGAAAATTTAATTTTGTAGATTATTTTAAAAAGAGCTTACCTTTTACACGCTTCTATCGTAATACTAAAACATAAAGCAACTAAAAAGACGGCGTTTACTAAAGCACCAAGTACTTCGGCTCTGGCCCAGCCGAATGTGTTTTTTGACCATTTCTTTGGTGACATCTGAAAGTGTGGAGAAAAAAAAGCAAATTTAATTTAAAGTACAGTGCAGTTTATAGGAGAATTTTATTTTTAATTTCAAGATAAATATCTTAAATAGCTTAATTATATTATAATTCATACATCTGATACTAAAACAGTAATACTTCGTTTTCAGTAACCACTAAACCGAGATTTAAGGAGATTTAGCTCCTCAAGCCTCCACACTTGAGCTACTCAATTTAAACCGGATTATCTTAATGTAAAAACGTAGTATAAATCTACTATAAATCTTCAAGATTTACCATACAAATTCAAGCCTCCTCAAATGAAGATTTAAAATAAATCTAATAGATTTATAAATCTAACTAACCTATTCCCGTACACATTCATCGGAAGTGATTTTTTTGCTTCAGTTGACACAGATGAAACTGCCTGTCACACTTTTACATCAAAGATAAAATGAAACGCCATTTGCATTTTAAAAATTGCTGTCAAAATTATTCTACTTTTTCATCTTTTGAAGCACTGAAAACACTATTTGAGATCTGGACCGGTGAAAAAGAAACTTTGACATTTACAAACACCAGAAAGTTATGTTCACTTAAGTTTTTGCATTCTTTTAGGCGCGTTCAGCTGCTACTGCAGTTTATCAAGAAAATATAGGTCCGTTCACGTACTCCCTAAAACTGCGAAAATCTACGAATTTCTACGAAAAACAGTCAAATCCTGTTCCCGTACTCCAAATGTTGATAGTTTTTCACAGAAGAGAGCGCTCATGAAGAAGTAAAGTATTTCCCCAGGATGCGAATTTTAGTCCAAGAAATTTCTTTGGACAAAATTATGAAGACTGTCAAATGAATGAAAAAAGAAAAAAAAAACAATACATAAGCTGTCAGTTGCCAAGTGTATCTTAACAAAAGTTGAAAATAATGGAATTTATAGTCTGGTCGGGGATATCCCGTGCAATAAATTGAAACTTGTGATATCAAATTCGTTAATATAAGAAATAATTTCACGTAAATCTTAAATAAACATTTTCAAAAATACACTTACGTTGACGTTTAAAAAATGGCAAAAATTGTTGTTCAAAGCGTTCCCGTACATATGTGGAACTTTGTTGCGCTCTGAGAGATTTTTACCCCCATTCTTGCAAATATGACAGTCTTCACATTTTTGTGCACAAAGTACGGGAACACACTTTATGTTTAGTATGATACTAGCTAAAAAAAAACAGGAATATTTTGGTAAAGTGCTTTAATATTTGCAAGTTGTTAAGCAAAAGCAACCTAATACCTTATCATATGTTGAACAGGTTAAGTTTTGCGTAACTAGTTTTTTTTTATCGGTGAGCCTAGAAATCACCATAGGGCTGCTCCATAGCTTTTTTGTTTGAAAACCTGAACTCACCTCGGTGAGAATATTCTGTGTTTTTGAGATTTGGGTTAACCCTGGTAAAGTTCAACGAACGAACCTAATATTAGCAAATCGTTAAGTAGTACCCCTGCAGACGCCTGGATGTAGAAAACAAAAACAATATTCCAACTTAGGAATTCTGTTTTTTATTTACCGGAACGTATACTATTCGATCTTTCAGAATGATCATCTAATGATCAATAATGACATGTTATTAGATGCGACAATCCGACAATCTTTCACATCCTAAAACCTACATGACGTGAGGTCATAACGAAGATTGTCGCCTCCTCCCATGGACTCAGATGCCTTTTCATTGTTAAGGAAGGATGAAGTTGTGGTTTTGCTGTGGAAAACAGTTTCTAAGAGGATTTTCGGACTGCTGACCACCGCTGGATTAGCCCAAACTGTGCCAGACTCGGCACTATGTGGACTGATACAAGGAGCGATAAATATTCAACAATGGGCTCTTATCGTAAAATTCTCACGAAAACCTGCGGTTTCAGAATCCCGGGGGAGGGTACGGTTTACAACTCAGACATTCTAAAGTCAAAATGACAGTTCAGTGATAATTTTTTACTTTGAACAACGGATTATGACAATTCGAATACTCTTTGTACGTCAACATACAATTCGTTTTCTGTATTAAATGTCAGTTGTCAAAATAAGTTTTTTTTTGTTGATAGCGCAAATTATTAATTTTACTACTATCAAATTATTATGAAAACAAAGGAGTTTACTCTAACCACAAACCAAACTGTAAATAAGCTGCGAAATAAAAAACCGAAAAAAAATAATTTTGACAAGTCTCCACGATTCTGCTCTAGTTTGATCTTACTCTTTCTCCATTGATGTGATACAGACAACTCGGCTATTCTCAAAATGATATCTTTCAATAATTTTCGTTTTACAGCAAGAGTACCCTGTTCTTTTATGTTCTAGAATACATCTTCACTAATGGCCTTTTCCATTGGTCGTCCGGGAGTGTTCTGAACCCCACAAAATGACAGTTGTTACTTTAAGCAGAACAGAAAACGATTCTGCATTTCAATTCAGAATGGAAGACAGCACCACTAATACACTCACATAATTAAAATGTCAAAATTATCGGGTTGAATTCTTTTGTGTAATTTCGATGTATTTACTGAATTTAAACTACTTTTCCGGTAAAAATAACATAAAAATTAGCAAGCTAAATATTATTGACACAAAAAAATATGTATCTAAATGGTGCTTTGGAAATTCTTTTTAGTCGATGTGATATTTTTTTTATTTTAATTTTCACAATACAATAATACATACAATTCAGAATCAGTGAAATTGTTCTGTTGTTTTATTGAGGAACGTGTTCCGGACGACCAATCGAAAAGGCCATAAATATCAAATCAGAGCAATTTAGAGCAGAAAATTCCTCACTGAACAGCAAAAAGATGTACTTGTGTGTCCAGAAAAAATCAAAACAAGTCTCTGAACAAAGCTTTATTTTGCGCAAAAAAAATATTCGTGGTGGGTATAATTTTTTTCCTTCGGGTTATTTCACACAAAATTTAAACGTCAAAATGCTTTTTTTGGTAAAAATCATTCCCCTAAGAAATACATTTTTATTTTTCGTCGACTAAGTTTTACTAGACTTTATAAAATAAACCGATTTTATAACGTTACCCCAAGTCTCCACTTGAAATAAATGGTTGCAATAAATGTGTCATGATGCTAATAATTCTTGTGGAGGACTCTTACGTCTGTATTTTTTTTATTTTCCGACATAAATTTCTTGTCTCCTCAGAAGAAATAAATGGAGAAATAAAATTTGACGTTTCGTGACATAATTAATAAATAAGGAAAATAAACTTCTTGAGACTTATTAAATAAAATATAAGGTCTGATCCACACTCTGCCAATTGGCACAAATTGGCACCAATTTCTGCCAAAACCTGTTCCAGACTTACAAATTTGGTAGTTTTTGGCAGAAGAGAGCGCTCTTGAGAGAGTGAAATATTTCCCCTTTCTGACAATTTCTTGCCCAATAAATTTTTGTAGGCAGCAATTTGTGGGCAGAAAATTTACAATTGTCAGACTGACGTTTGTCATAAACGAAAAAAACGTTTCGTAGTTGTTGTGGAAAAATATTTTTTGAACAAATAAATTAATTTAGAAACACTAAAATACAAAATAATTAGTTTGAAGAGAAAAAAATATGAATTTACAGCAAATAAAGAAATAAAAAAAAAAAACAAATGTGTTGACGTTTAAAAATTGGCAGAAAATTGTCCTCAAGCTGTTCCAGACTTTTTCGGACTTTATTTCTCAATGAGAGAATTTTATCCCCACTCTTCAAGTTTTGACAATCTGCCAATTTCTGCCTATAATAAATTAGTTCTTTTAAGATGGCAGCATTTCCTTTCCGTTTTTTTAAATAGAAGAATATAAACTTAACCAAAAAAAAAAATTTGCCCACTCAAAAACATAAATTTATTAAATTTTGTTGACTTTTTGTGTAGAATGAGCTGTGTACCTACAACTTTTTTTAAGTAATTTGGAAAAAAAAACTCAATTTTACACCCTTTTCCCCTCCAAAATGTGCTCGCTCCGCTCAAAATTTAGGGTTATTTTTAAGGAAATATTTAGGACGTAAAAATGAAGCTCTCCACCAAAATTCAGCTTTGCCGGAATTTTTTTCGAAGTAACGCCATTTTTATATTTAGTTTTCCTGGAATATCTGCAATAATGGCCAAAATAAATATTTCTACTAGAGGCGCGCCCTTAGCGATGATGGCGTATTTTTATCATAATTTTAAAGCTAACACAAAGTCCACAAGAAAAAAACACGCATATATTTTTAATTTCCATTAAAAATGAATTGTAATTTTATGGTAACGCCCTCTTACGTCCCTCTCAAAAACCACTTTGTATTTTTTTATTGATCAAACAATAACGAACACAAGTAGTTGCTCTACACTTAACTTTGATAAAGCTCGGTTGACACATTTTTAATATTCTATTTTTCTCTCGATCAAAAGATGGCATAATTTATTTCAAAAATCACCCATCCATTCATTGTATGGGTGGAGAAGATTTCGTAGTAGTAGTTGTTTAAGAGTAGGTAGGTACTTACCTTAACTGATAAGAATGATATGACTAAAGCGGCTATGTCGCCAAGCATGTGAAAACTGTCTGCTACAAGTGCCATTGAATTTGTCACATATCCAACGACGATTTCGACAAAAAAGAAGAACGCCGTCAACCACATCATCGAGAGTAGTCGACATTTTTTACCGCTATACTTTCCCATTTTGGCAAATCTGAAAAACACAAAAAAAAACGATTAGATTTTTTTTTGTAAAACACTTTAAGGAGGAGGATAAAGGAAAACATTTTTTTCTATATTGATTGTCTGCTGTTAAAGAATGTAGAAGTAGGTAAGACAAGAAGATAAACTTTGTTATTTCAAACAAAGGAGGAAGCTATTCTCCTTACATCATAATGGAAGCGACAAAATGATTTTGAATGTTTTCCTACAAGACGATTTTTTTTCCTTTTTCTTTATTTAAAGTGACACAAAGAACGACTTGTAATATACGTACATATATGCCTTTTCTACAAAAACTACAGAAAAGTTGGAGAGTTTTAATTCTCCAATAAGAGTGTTAATGTCAGCCTATACGAAGTATCAATAAAATTAGGATCTAATGATGTTTGTTTAAAAAATAAAATATCTAGAAATATTATCTGGGAATCTGCGTTATATGAATACAAATTCAACAAGCGGTTGTACGGAGTACGTTTCTATGAGTTACCGTTACAGTGTCATAATATGTACATAATTCTAGTTATTTAGATAGATATATTCACTCGGTAACAAAAAATAAGTTCTCTAAAAGCGTAGGTTGTTTGGATATGGAATAATACGTATATTAGAAAGGGTGCTTTGAATTTTAAATTGTTTACTGGCAGTAAACGACTAGGTATCTGAATATAATATAGCCACAAAAAGTGAGCATGAATGTGAATCAGGAGGGTAGAATTTCAATAGAAGAATATTAAATCTCCCCAGGTTACAGAATAAAAACGCTAAAAACGGTATTTAAAATGGTAGCATGCCAACATTTATTGTTAATGACAGACTTTGTTTGACAGGTATAGAAAAAATCAATGCATATTTAACTGCTACAGCTGTCAAACGTGATACTTTAACAAAATCAAAATTGCATCGTAAAATGTAATCGCATGGCAAATGTGGGAATGTATGTATGTATGTATGAAAAAATGCTGCCAATCAAACAGATTTTTAAATTAATTTTTTGGCAAGCGAACCTGAAAAGCGCTTAAATAAATGAATTGACTGCCATCCACTTAATCATTCTTCAAAATAATTGGAATTTGAAATAGGTTAAAGGCATGTTGCGGCATTAAACATGTTTTTTTGGGCGAAAGAATCGACATGGGGATTGAGTGACGCCATTACAGGATATATAAAATAGCATTTCCATATAAACCATCGATAACAAAAGGCGTTTTTGTTTATTAGTTAAGAACTGAGCTGTCAAAAAAAAGATCTGTGTTGCTTTTTTAGCTCAAACATATCTGATCGTTCAACTTGTGTTTCTTTTTTTAACCAGGGGCCCAAATTTGCTTATCTGTGCACAGATTCTGTCAAAGAAAATGAATAGCACTTTTCATCCATGCCAAGATGGCAAACTTTCGTACGTTTTACCCTGCAAAGCCCATTTGTTTAAAATTGTTGTATTTGTACATTTGACTTTCTATCCATGAAGAGATGTGAAATGCAACAGCAAAATGTGGTGTACGTGAAACTACACACTGATGCAAAAATATCAATCCCAACTAAACTACTACCAAAATAACTGCCGAAGTTTACGAGTTTCTAAGCAAAGCGCGGCTAACTTCACTCATAATTTTGACAATCACGAAATAAAAAAGCTCTTTTGACAGTTTGTTGAGGTCGCGGATATGTTCATAGATTTAAAGAAAATACCGATGTGAAAATAAAAACATTTAGAAAAAAGTTAAAACCGATTTTATTTTAATTTTTAACTAAAATAAAGTGCTTCCAATAAATATCATTACTGTAAGATATTTAACCATAGATATTTTAAGCAATAAAATTATCACATCTCGTACATCAATGTTCAAAAAGGCACAGTTTACACGTAATTAATTTGTAAACATCTCTCGACAGGGGTAAAATTGAAAATTACGTAACGAAAGTAACGCACGCCATTTCGTTGAAAGTGGTTGGTGAATTTGAAAAGGGATTTGTTTAAAAAGGTTTCTGAATTTGGGAGGGACTTTTTACCTTTCAAAACATACTTACCAAATTCACCAAAATTTTTAAAAACTGTACGAAGTAAATGCAGTCGATTAGACTGCTATTACAACTTACAAATTGAGCCTGCGATTTTTAATTGCAATTCGATTGAAAAAAAAAATTGCAATTTAGATTGAAAAAATTGCAGTATTTATTACTTCTTCTTTGTGGTTTTTGTTATTGTTCAGAGAACTCCGCCACGTTTACGTTAAAGTTAAGTTAGAGTTAAAAATCCCACTCGTGTAAAAGCGTTTTTTTTTTAACCGGAAGGGGAACAAAAGAGAATCAACATTTAAGAATCGAAGGCGTGTAAAAGCAGACATACACGATTCGTTTTTTTTTTGTTTCGTCTTTCGTCTTTTTTCACAGATTTGGTTGTGGTATTGAAATATAGAGGGAAGGAAATAACGAAAACAGAAATAAAAATGCCAAGACTTTTTTCTGGTTGACCTTTGACTTTTCTGATTTGCCAACTGCATACTTTTCGTTGTTATAAAAATTGATGTAAATAAAAATTATTTGGTTACGTTTTTGCATTTGGAAATATCGAAAAACTGTGAGAGAAAATTGAAACTAAATCTAAATCTATTTTCTTGAGTAATGGGTCTTAGATTGTTGGCATCGATGTCAGCAGGTATGTTTTCTTAATATCGCACGTCCCTACAGCTTATCACCAAATATGTAATTTATTGCAGCTCAGCGTTTAAGTATTTTTAAAAATCACATTGGAGAGCTCTAATCATGCTGTGCTTAGACCTCAGAGCTAATTCGGTTCATTCAGGTTCTGATCTGTGATCTGCTGATCAAAAACTCCTAAAGACAGTAATGCCATATCGTGGGGAATTCCCCTTTTCGTGGGTAATTCAAGCCAAAATTTTGGTGAAATGCGAAAGAGGAATCCAGTGGCTTCTAGAACCAAATATGGGGAAAATCAGAATCTTTAGTTTGAGTTATAAATAATGTAATGAGCAAACAAAATACGTATGATTTACACATGAGTCGTGCGTGTGCGTAAACGAAAGTCACTAGTCAGGCTAACACAGTGAATGTATGCAGAACATCCGCAAAAAATATAAAAATCAATAGGTATAAGTTTTGTGGTAAATTTTTCGACGACGCAGAATTTCATTCATTTAGTGATCAAATAATTAATTGTCTTGTTTGTTTTTTGAGTTGTGCAATAGTTATAGAATAGATAAAATAATTGAGTTATCTTATTAAATTTGAACTTGTAATCGAATGTACTAGGTGGCGCAAGAGTTGTCATCCTATCCAATGATAGCAAATGTCAATTCTAATTTGACATTTTTGAAGTAAACAGATACAAGACACACGTCACGTCAAGACCTGAATCGCTATGATGCTAAAAAACGCGGAATATTTGTTTCGATTGACATTTGCCATTTGCAAAAAAAAAGCTGTGTATTCCCAACTGGGAAATTTGATGGAAACAAGTTAATTGTAGAATCAACACCAAATACATACATACATATGTGTAGAATGTACATCATTCAGATCAATCGTCAACATTTTATAGAAAATGAAAATCTCATTTTGTAAACGATTGCTATTATAGGTGGTATCACCTTGGACATAATAATTATTGGTTGGTTGTGACTAAAAACTATATGAACTTATCACAAACCACCTAAGCTCATTGTACGAGTACTCCATGTTGTTATTTAAAAAAAAAAACAATTCCTAATATAAACTAGGGCAAATGCAATATCGAACATTCAAAATTAAAAGTAATACGATATAAAATAGAAGTTTTGTAAAAATATCTTACACAATTTGCTTTGTTGTTCATTTAACAGAAGTGGCCGTATCATTTACAATGTATTTCATTAAAACAACTATACTGTTACTTAATCTTCCAATTAAAAAAAAATTTACTGCAACACCTCTTTCACGGTGTCAAAAAAGAAAAAGAAAGACAACGGTATAAGCTAAACACACTAACATTTTGTATGTGCGTATTAATATAAGATAAATAAATAAAAACCCTGACAGCATAAATGATAAGGTTACGTTAACGTTTCCATCAAATTCACGTGTTGAGATAACTGTCACAATTAGTCACGCTGTAAGCTATGATGTGACACCCACAGTACAGTGGGCCCAATTGTAAATCTGACAGGTCATACATTGAAATACAATCTAAAAGTAGTTGTTTCAGTCTTAAGCCTATATATTATACAGTTCCTTGACGAAAAAGAATTCATATATTTCTTATGGAAGTAATTTTTTGTGAAAAATATTTGTTTGACGTTTATTTTCACTTTTTGGAAAAAAAATTGAAATTGAGATTTTAATCAAACTTGACATTACGATGATGGAGAACACCAAAAAAGTGGGTCACGCAATTCCGTCTGTTTTTAGGTCGCTATACAGCCTAAACGGCTGAGCGATTTCCTTCAAACTTGGTACTTAAGTTTTAGGTGCCTGCCTCGAGTCTTTTTGTTTAAATCTTTTGTTTAGGGCCAAAAATGGTAAATCTCAATAATTTCGAAAACGGCTCTAATGATTTTGATAAAAAAAAATGAGTGCACAATTATATGTATATTCTACATTTTGGTCAATAAAATTGTTTAATTGAAATGTTATTAACGATATCTGCCATATAACAGTTTCTTTTTCGATTTTCGACTCTCATGAACGGCTCAACGGATTTCGACCAACATGTTTATACAGGAGATATCTCAAATTTTCAGTTGGATTTAAAAAAAAAAACGATTCTTTTTTGAAGATTCATAAGATTGAGATAGCAGACTTCACTAAACCATAATCTGAGATAGCAGATGTCACTAACTAACTACTTTAAACCTGGGATCCCACTGTACTTTCTGGAACGTTAGTCTTTCAAAAAGTGAAGTATTACCAAGTACTCCAGATTGGTACTTTTAATACTACGCTTACTTACATATATTTCAGTACGAACTGAGTGTGAACTCTAAGTTCACAGAAAAACTGATAGTCATATTTCATACCGAACACTACTATCTGGTAGGTATAGGTAGGTAGTAGGTACTACAGTAGTATTCTACTACTAATGCTGTGTTTGGTATGGTCGGGATGTACTAGAATTAATGTTATTAAATCTTCAGTTGCCTTTTGAGCATTTTTTTGCCCGGAGACAGCATAAAATTCATAAGGAGTTCCAATGTGAACATAGTTTGTTGTTTGTTGCTGGGCTATTTAACTTGTATCTATCTCATGTTTATATCTCGGAGATGTCATAGCTTCTACCTCCATCTCTTTCTCATTGTTTTTCCTTCAATTCGATTCTGCTGTTTGTTTGTTATTGAACATTTGCGATGGCAGAACAATATTATTTATACATTTTCCTTTATCCGTAAGAACTGAAGGCAATATTTTCGGTGAAGAATTATCACCCTGCACAACAATCGGGAAACTATTTTTCTATATTACCTGCGATATAGGTACTATAGGGCAAGTGTTGCATTTCGAAAAAAAAAATCGATAGATTTAAATCAAAGTTGACATTACGATGATAAAAACACCAAAAAAGTGGTCCCGCAATTCCGTCTGTCTGTCTGTCTGTATAACTCTCTACAGCCTAAGCGGCTGAAGCGATTTTCTGCAAACTTGGTATTTAAAAGCGTTTTAGGTGATTGTCCAAAATAAATTTTTGAATTGTTGTTTTAGCCACAAAGATAAAGCTACTTGACATTCAAATTGTTTTACCATCTTAATTATCTCAAAAAAGGCTCTAACGATTTTGATAAAAATTTGTGTGTACTACTTTGGGTATGGTCTACATTTTGGCCAACCAATTTTTTTAAAAATATTTTGATATTATGGGTAACTGCCATACAACCATTTTATTGATTTTTGACTTTCTCATAAACGGCTCAACGGATTTCGATCAAAATTTTGGTACAGGAGCTCCTTTAAATTCTAATATTACTGCATTTCAAAATTTTCGAAAAATAGTTGTTTTGGATTTTTGAAAAAAAAAATGTTTTTTTTTTGAAAATTCAATATTTCGAAAACGGGTGGACGATTTTTTCTGAAATTATATTTTTGAATCTATATTATTAAATATTTATTATGTTCATATCAATTTTTTTAAAGAAAAATTAAAGAATTCGTTGGAATCGCGTTTAAAAATAATATTTTTGTATACAAAACTTACTTAAATTCAAGATAACACTTCGCTTTCATCATACGAGTATAATCACAAAAAGTTGCACATTAACACTCAATTCCTACTGAAAATGTTTAATATCACAAAACGACATATCTTGTCCTACTGTGCGTTGGTCACCATCATACTAAAGATATTCCACCCAAGGCACATATTATCATAAAAGCAGTGGATATGTTTGATGAATAGAAAAGCAAAAGAACTGTTTATCATCGAAATTCATTGAACTTTATTGTCCGGGATTCGAATTCTTATTTATTTTTAAATTTTTATCTGCAAATATATTTATAAAACGTTCATACGTATCTTTTTTAATTTTATACTTTTTAAGAATTGATCATTATAAATAAACAATTTGTTCACATGTGTAAGTAAAACATTATTTCTGTTTGCTTTCTTTCATCAGAAAATAAAATAAATATTTAAGTTTTTGCAAATTTGAGTTTATTAATTTGCCGAAATATCACAAAAAAAACAGTGATATTTCTATTATCTCAGTTCATAAATACTATAATATGGTAGTGTTATTTGTACAGAGCTCTGTTTAGCAAAAAATAAAATGCCATACAAATTGAACACGCTACCACGAAATTCAATGTTCGCCTTGTTGGTTTATGAAAACGCTTTTCATCAGAAATTCTTGAATCATTAATTACGCTTATTCCCATAACCACTGCTGAGGCTTACTTGTAGAGTGAACACAATGGTTTGGTGTTTTTTTTTTAGTAAATTTTTTTATTTTTATTGTATCAGTTGGTTGAAGTGAATTATTGTTTGTGAAAATACACATTCGTCGAATTTAAATGTGGTTTTCTTGTGTTGCGCACTTCACTAAAAAAAACACGTTACCAACTTTGTATGTTCTTGATAAGAATATTATATAGAAGGAACTTTATAGGTAGTTTACAATTAAAGCGAAGTTGCCGAAATAAAAGACGAAGATTATAATAAACATAATTAATGATAAACAGACTGATTGTTTGGTTCGTGTGCAGATTTATAGAGAGCTAAAAATGGTAGATCAGTGCCACAAAAAAACAACAAATAAGTAATAATTTTGTCATTGATAAAATAAACAAATATAAAACAGCGTTTAATACAATTATCACAGACAGTTGTGTTAATAAATATCATTTATATTTATAAAAAACAAAAAAAAACATGATTTAGTGGTGGTTTATCTTTAACTCGTGGATAAGTGCACCGAAGAAGGTGGTTTACCGAAGGAATAGGGAATTGACAGTTAAGAATAATTTATAGAACCATATAACAATAATTTCTAATATTGTTTACTACGTCTTGCCCAACTTAATAGTCATCGAACTTGACTCGTCAATCATTTTAGATGAATTGGGAAATCGTTCTCTTAAAAATGAAGATGTACCTTGGGTCCAATTTTTTATTAATGAACATTTAGGGACCAGTAGAATGAAAATGGTTTAAAGTTGGGTAATATAGGCAATAGCAATCATGCCGGATTGATATTTGAATTCAGTGTAAATTTTGATCTAAAATCTATTTGAACATAATTATCAATAAAATTTAGATTCACTTAAGACGTTTTTGACAAAAAGCTGAAGTTACGTGTCGATATTATGAATATCGCATTATGGCACGCGTTCGAACAGTACAACATTTCAATTGTAAGACGGGTAATGTTGAAAGTCATATTCGCTGAATTTTGTTTAGCAACTTGAGACAAAATACGTCGCTCAAGGGCAAACTGATGAGCATTCCCTGAAGCGCGAGTATTACGGTTAAATAGTTTTATGGAAGGAATGCAACTGGCTAGAACACTGTTGTTTTATAATAGAGATAAAATAATGAAAGACACGATACATTTCAAGCATTTTTGGCATCTTTGATCATTCCATAAAAGGTGATCTGTAATGCTGCACATACCAATCAAGGTCTGAAAGATGATCATTTTCTTTAACGCAAGCGGAGTGGGTTCTGCTTTAACGACAGCACTGAGTTCTTGAAGCATTCAATTCTACACGTTTTTTTAATTCTCCATTGGACAATAGTGTGGAGATCAGAATTTAATGAACTTATCATACGATGCCGTTAAAGTTCCATATCCAAAGGACATGAGGGTGAATCCAAAGTCGAAGGGCTGAAGGTACTGTCGTCAGCAAAACAATATACCTATTGGATCAGAAGTTCCAATTAAGAGATCAAATGAAAATGAGAAAAAAACTCCGCTACAAAACGGAGCCCTGGGGCACACCAGCACTTATTTTGTGTTATTTTGTCAATACAACTTGTATTGAGCGGTCAGAAAGGTAATTTCTAATCCAACTAAGAAGAGATTCATCGATGGCATCGCACTTTCGATGAGAGACCTTGATGCCAAACTCTATCAAATGCTTTTGAAAAATAAATATCTTAAGATTCGATTTCCGGCTAATCTAAAATTATATATTCGTGATCTTGGAAGTGCCATCTTTCAATCCATTTAACGTATGACACGGAAAAAGAATTTTTAAAAATCGACATTGGTATATCCTTAAACTCGATTTCTTGCTAAACTTTAACTCTACACTTTGTTTCCCTTAAAGTTCGATTTCCGACTAAACTACTTGTCCTAGCGACTTGAAAATTATATATTCGTGATCTTGGAAGTGGGACTACAATTCAACTAGTTCAGTGCGACCGAAACTCTGACTTTGGAAACACGTCAACCGCAGGTCTTAGTTAGACAGACGCTTATGAAAACACCCATACACTTTAAAATATCAAAGTTTTACTTAATTCTTAAAATGACACGCTAAAATATTTTATCTTCAATGATTTCGAAATATGGATTCATACTCGATGGCCTTGATGGAGATATAGGAAGCGCTTGTTGCCATAAGTAAGCGTCGGTTTTGTTTTTGATTAAATCGTTCCAAACTGGAATGAAGACTCGCACCTGCACCATAATTATCATCCCCTAGTATTTTGGCTCGCATGTTAAAAAAATAAAAAGAATTATTCAAAGTTCCCTTTTGTCTCATCATGCATTATCATACGCATAGAGTTCATCAGACGCGACATCTTGATCCCGAATCGTGACTGAAATTACACCAGCCTGTATGTTATCTTATACGACAAACGTTAAACGGAATTTCAATAAATCATTGTCGTATGTGTACTAAAAATAACACACACGATAATTATTTACCAATAGTTCGTATTTTGTCGTATGTGTAGAATTTGTATACACATACGATAAAGAAATACTTAAAAATGGGTGATCGTACACATACGACAAATTTTAACGGTATTATCTTGGAAACGAAGGCAGATATCGAAAAACTTAACTTAACTCTCAAAACCTCAATCTTTCACCTACGACAATATTTTATCCAGTCGACGAAATGCAGTTGGGATATTCACGGGAACAATTTTGGATTTGTGGATAGGTATTTAATAGACCTTCCTTTTTATGTATATATCGATGGGCTTGGGAAACATTTTGAAAATACAATTTTTTTCCGCAAGGCCTTGATTTTTTTCAAAAATCTTCAAAAAAAATTATATAGGCAAATTTTAGACCAATGCAAAGGTCTGTTCAATCCCTTTCAAGTGCTGAAAACCGCAGCTTTTTCTGAGGCTTGGTTGACGAGATATCAGCTTCCAAAGCAAATCAAATGCAAGTTGGTTCACAATCACGGGAACCATTTTGGATTGCAATATCTCGAGAACCAGAGACTGCAGATGTGTTTGGTTTTCAGGTGTGGATAGGTATTTAACAGACCTCCCTTTTCATGTATATATCGATGGGTTTGGAAAACATTTTGAAATATAAAAACTGTCAATTCTAGAAAAAACTTTTTTTTGACATTAATCAGGGAATAGACTATTTTACCTAGTTAATTTTTATTTGTTGTTAAAAAATTTATTTTCTTATTTTTAATTTTTTTTTGATATTATCTCAGTTAAGTTTCTGGAAATCACTAATTGGTTTGACAGAACAGGAGGAGAAACCGTGAAAAAAATGTTTTCACAAGCAGTCGAAATCACTCTTCTTTTTTTTTAAACTAAAATAGACTGTGGGCCCTATTACGATTGTCAATTATCAATTTGATTAATGATAAACACTGAAATTTGGTTTTAAAACCTCGGCTTATTTAAAAACTGCACAATTATTTAATGGTAGTTATAGATTTTATTATAATTCACAATGGTCGGCATGATTCTTAATTGCCAAAACTCTTATCAATGAGGTTATTTAATATTAATTTTCAGAATTTATCAACCATCAATTTGCAATTGACAATAATAATAGGGATGTAACTGTGACAAAAAATCAGAGTCAATCCAATGGGGGTGGCCATGGCGCGATAGTTGTGTGTTCGCCTGTCAACCTCATGGTCACAGGTTAGATCCCTGCCGCAGTCTATGTCCTCTTATTTTCCATTAAAAACAAATTCTAAAAATAAGTGTCATGCAATGGGTTGTTGGTTTACTCATTACATGCTGTTTAGTCATAGCACTAACAACATGTGATTGAGTAAACCTAGTATACTGATAGAATATGACAAAGAATAAAAAAATTATTGCGAATTGTAAGGGACATAGACAAATAAGACACGGAAATTTCTCCGGATTAGTTCCGCCGCCATCCCTGGAGATAAAATCTGAGACAACAACCATCTACAGTCTCAGAACATCGCGCCACACATCTTTCCTATCATTCATCCTCTTCCTTAACCTCACCATCACGCTCGCGCTGTGTTGAAATATTTAAAGCGTAGTATAATCCCTTGAGCGCGTGTAGAATATTAAAAAAAAAAAAAAAAAAAAACAATTTCATTCTCCCAGCATTTTGAAACTGGTTAATTAATTCACAAGAATGACACTTCTTAAATAATGTGACAGGTTGTCTAAAGAACTTTTTTTTTCGGTTTCACGTGTGTAATGTGTAGGTATACCTACGTAAATTTGGAATATTAATAATAATAATAGATGTGAGAATTTCTCCATCAACAGATGGTGTTGATGTTGCTTGCTTCTAAATGAGAGTTTATGAACTCATAATAATGGCTAATTTTAAAACGACAGATGTGATGTGTCGTTTACAATTTAATAGTTAATCGAGTATATAAAATTTAAAACCAGTTGGACAACGATTACATATTATTAATTAGAATATTTTCGTCAATGAGTGAGTACAAATCGAATGATAAAGACTGTTTTGAATTACAAGAAACTTGATAACAACAAATTTAGTATATTCCAATATTTATCAATTATTATCAGTGGATAATGGCTTAACATTTATGTTGCTTTAATTACATGTTATATAGCGTTTTTTAATAAGATACTAAGTTGCTGAAACCACTTTTTCACAAACTAGAATCAAGACACTATCATATGTACAGTGCCGTTCACTTGAATAGCACCCCCCCTTTAAATCGAGTTTAAAGCTCAATATCTTGAAAACTACTAATGAAAATGACTCTTTTTTTTCTTTTAAATCAAGTTTATTAAATTCTGTAAAAAAAGGGAAAGAACGGAATGTATATTTACAGTCTTTATTTTTTTTATACATTTTAAAGCGATGTGACTCAAAAAATATAAATCAAATTTTGGCTCACTTGAATAGCGCCTCATCATTTAAAATGAATTTATGAATAGTTTAACACTTTTGAACACTTTTAAATTATATGGAACATAATTATTAACATTATTTTTACGAATTAAAACAAAAATTAGTAATGGGTGGTCCCGCCTTGATTATAAATATCCTCATACATCCTGTTCGGTAGGTGTTTTGATGTAGTCAAGCGAAATTGAGGCCCAGTTGCACTTAATGGCTTCTATTAGCTCATCTTTACTTTCATATTGTTTCCCAGATTCATATACTTTTCGAGCAAGCCACCCCCAAACATTTTCGATAATGTTTAGGTCTGGCGAATATGGTGGCCAATCTAACAATGAGACATTTTGGCGCTCTAGAAATTGTTTTACCCCTCTGGCATTGTGGATGTGTGCGTTATCCTGCTGCAATTTCCATGGCAAGTCACCAAACAATTCGGTAATCGAAGGAAAAACCATCTCGAGTACCCCAATGTATGATTGCGCATTCATACGAGAAGTCAGAAACTGCAACTCCAAAGTTCCATAGTACGTTATGGCTCCCCAAAGCATTACACCGCCTCTTTCCGCAAATCATGGAAGTAATAGTTAAACCCATCAGGCCCCTCTAAATTGAATTTTTTTTCGTCAGAGAAAACAACACGGTACCATTCTTTACTCCATGTCATGTTAGCACGACAGAAACTGAGGCGTTGCTCTTTACGGGACGGGTTAAGTGGCGGTTTTTTCTTAAGCTTTAATCTTTTCAAGTGTGTAGCATTAGAAATAACCCGCTTTACTGTAGATACACTTGCTTCGACACCACTTTTTTCTTTTATTTTGGAGGCAGAATCATGCGAATTTGACGCGAGTCGCAGGATTGCTCTTTTTTCAGCAGCGCTAACGACACTAGCTGTTCGCCCTTTCATATTTTTACCCTAGTTGGACTCGTTCCGTAAAAATGTGGATATAACTTTGTGGCTTCGTTGCGTTTTTTTAGCTATTTGGTGAATAGACAGGCCATACTCGCGGTAAGCTTTAATTTTAGCTTTCTCGTTCTCTGTCAACGATTTACAATGACCCATTTTGACTGAAATTATCTTAGAATGACTAAAAGAAATGAGAAAATATTTTTTGATAACTACCTGGCTTGCAATCCACACGAAAACTGATAATATAGGGGGTGGTGCTATTCAAGTGAACCTATATAAAACCACGTTTTTCACAGTAGTTCCAATAAAGTTAACAAAAACTATTTAACGGAACATTTCCAATGCATGAATTTGCTCACAGAGAGAGTAATTTAAGAGATAATTAAAATATAAAAATATTGCAACGGTATAATAACTCAAAGACCCGAATTCCTTGCAGTTACATAATGCATGACGGGGGCGCTATTCAAGTGAGCGGCACTGTATGTAGGATGGCGTATTCTATTATTATTATTATTATAATTGTTATTACTATAATTATTATTATTATTATTATTTCATATTATTATGGTCATTGTTCAATTAACTATCTATTATTATTATTACATGAATTACAAAACAAATACTAATTTACCCTATTCTTGTTCCAATTTGTCTTCATAAACCTAATTTTGAATAACTGATATTCTTTTAAATAATTAGGGATTCAATGTCAAGTGGTCAAGCAGTAAAGAAGCAAAACGAAAATCGCTAAGTGTTAAGTCGAAAAGAATTGTCACTCGAAGATTAGTTTATTACTATATTCAATTATTGTTCTTTTTAAAATTTAATCTGTTTTTATACTATCTTTTTTTTGAAATTTATTAAATATTTTAAATATTATTTACCGAATTAAAATAAAATACTTTTTATTTCTTCCCTCCCCCACATGTATACATTTAATTGAGGTTAAATTCATTAAACATCTATAATTCTAAACAGCACCTAAAACATGTATTCCATTAAAATCAAGTCGATATCTCTTATAAAAAAGAAGCTCAGTAATACATAGTAAATTCATAAATCAAAATGAAAACAAACAGATTCAGACAAATCGTCACTTTACCGCAATCTCAAAAAGTCAACACAGAGTGTCGTTGTCGAGTGTCGCTGCAAAGAACTGATATACTTATAATGTAACTCGTATGAGTATGTATTACTTTATAGCCGGGCGTGTGGAATTGGAATGTAATTGGATCTACTATTTGAGCTTGCTTTAAGGCACACAAATGGTTTTACTTTTCAACAACAATAATAATTATTAGAATATCACTCATCATATGGGTGTGATGCGAGTTCATCCAATTAAGCAACACCCGTAACGAAACTGTAGAATAAAAATAAAAATTGTATGAAATGTTTCTTTGAATATCATTCATACATACAACGCACACGCACAAATTCATCTATGTAATTTGAGATTTGATTAAGATCAAGAGTTTTTGACAAAATATCTTTTAACTTTTGCTTCATTTGAAAAGATACCCTCTATAGTATAAAGTAATGATTATTGATAATTAAAAATAAATATGCAAACATGGAATTATAAAGAAGCTTTTATGCTCAATACAGAAGATTAATTGGGTCATGGGAATTATCAGTAGTTTAAATTTGATTAATACGTACAATATATTGATTCAAAGAATTGGACCAATTAATAATCATATAGACACACAGACACACTAATTCGCTTCGACCTTATCTTAAACACAGAGATTTTGCGGGGTATTTATTATAAAGGAGAACAACTACTGTGTTATCAACTCGAATAACTTATTTGTTATCGATTATCAATTTGTTCTGTAAAAGCCAAAAAGCAAAACTGCTAAGTTAGAAGTGTATTTTGGAGCCACAGTCCCAGCCAAACTGGGACTCAAAAATATTTTCAAAGTGGACCAGGGTCAATGTTGTACAATCGAAGTTTAGGACTTAACTCACCGACGAACCTGGAGGAATTTAACTCGCCTATTCGCGAAAGATTAACTGAGGTAATTAATTCCTTTCTTATAAAGTTGTTATTTTTTACTTGCGATATATGTATGAAGGTACTATAGATCAAGTTTTGCATTTGAAAAAAAACCCACTCGAGATTTTAATCAAACATGACATTCGATGATAAACCAAAAAAAGTGAGTCCCGCGATTCCATGTGGCTGTCTGAAACGATTTTCCTCAAGCTTGGTCCTTAAGCGTTTTGGGTGATTGCCCCAAATAGAGTTTTGAATCGTTTTTTTAGCACCAAAATAACAGCATTGCCATACAATCTTTTCTAACACCTTAATTATCTTGAAAATGACTAAAACGATTTTGATTAAAAAAAAGTGTGTACTTAAGGTATATTTTACATTTTGGTCAAACATTTTTTTTTTACATATTTTGTTATTAGCGGTACCTGCCGTATTACCAATTTTTTGACTTTTGACTTTCATAAACTACTCGATGGGTTTCGATCAAAATGTTTATATAGGAGGTCCTTCGAATTATAAATAATAAGGCTTACCTAAATTTGCAATAAGAAAGCCTGGATATCTTCAATTTTTGAAAAATGCCTGCGAAACTGGGATCGCCGATTAAAAAAGGAGAATAAAAAGATCTTATTACTCGTGGATAATTGTCCTGCACATCCAGCAGTGGATGGCTTGCAAGCCATACGACTTGAATTCCTTCGACCAAATACTACCTCAATGCTCCAACCAATGGACCAAGGAATTATAAGATCCCTTAAATCCAATTACAGAAAGCTGCTAGTGCTCTGAGCTTATTAACAATATTGAAAATGGACGCGACATAAATTTACTTGAAGCGATTTTACTCATTTCAAAAGCTTGGGAAAGGGTTACTAGTTCAACCATTGCCAACTGTTTTGTACATTTTGGATTGAAAAATGCTCAAGCAAGAGAAGATTTTGAGGCCCTTAAATCATTGGATTCAAAATGCTGTATCTGTTGAAAATGCACTCCCATGTTCGTTTGATGAGTTACTACAAGTTGATGAGCACCTTTTAACGGCTGTGTTTTTGAATGATGGATTAATCGTTGATTTTGTACAAAATGATACATCTCAAGAAAGCGACGAATAAGAAGTTAACTGTTTAACATTTTCTCGATCAAAACATAAAAACCTTTGTTATACAATTTTATTTCAGAAATAGGAATTGTTCAGCCAACAATCGAAGATACTCTGAATTCTGTACGCACTTTAAGAAAATTCTTTTTATTAAATGATATTGGTGAAAACAATTTCACCGAGAATCTGATATTAATCGAAAAATTAATTGAAAAAAAGTTTATAAAAACAAAAACACAATTAGATATTTCCACTTTTTTTTAATAAATTGTTAATGTATATTTGTACATATGCATATACTAGTACATGCTCGTATGTGCCTCAACAATAAATAAGAATTTAAAATTATAAAAAATGTTCTCTACAACTTTTTTATAATTAGTAAGTTATAAGGGAGAAACAAGAAAATCATATCAGGAACCCAGAAACAAAAATAGTGTTGACCTATGTAATCTACCTACAAACACCACTCTGCTTAGCATGCCCCACATGAGCTGCCAATAACCCAACACCATCACAACACTAACCGCCAATTAACCTTAAAAAACCAAATCATTCCCAATTTCTCATTGCTCTTCCACCCTAGAGTTCTGGCCTCGACAGATTTCTGATATTCTCATGCAATCAAGTGACCAAATCACAACCAAACACTGATCTCTATAATACACCAGATAGTATATTCTCTATCAATATAACAGTTTTTCTTTTTTTGCAGGCAATTTGAAGATGACATAAGGTGCGTTGGTACCATCCTTGACGTTTATCCGAGAAAAAAAAAATAAGTTCACATTGTGTTGTGTACAAATCGAGTAAGAAATATTTTTGTATTTTATTGTTTTATACAAATAAATGATATCTTCATTTGAAATATCGCTCAATGTGACTTCTAAAAGTGATTCGAAGTGTTACAAAGTTATAGTGGCATGTTACCAACGCACTTATAACAGTCGTCAAATTTCTTCATATTTTTTGTATGAATGCGCTATCCAGTGTTTTATATAGACATCAGAGAAACCAAGCAATTCATACAGCGCCGTCAGATTGTTTAAAAAAGGTAGGATTTTGCGGTCAAAAATAACACGGGCAAACGAAAGATATTATTACGCATATGAAATTATTCTAAGGGAAATATTTTGCGAGAAACCGTTTTGCGGTCAATCATAGCCAACCTTTAGAAAAATAGAGTAGGATTTGATAGGAGATGCCGATGGACATAAGTTTTGATTTTTTAATATAAAAATAGGAGGGGAAAATTGGGCTGGTAGCCGCTTTTACTTTTTTAACACCTAGGTCTTATTGTTAGTTGGTCAAGATTGCCCAAATTACATATACAAATATATTGGAACCGTGTCGGGTATCTAGTGCATTATTACAAAACCTTTCTTGAAGAATATGTGATTTCAAGTTATGATTAATATTTTCTTTTTGTAATTCGTTCTCACTGCAATAAATTCATATCTAATAGTACTTTTATACAAGAGCTTTATTGTGGAGCAAAATGCGGTTACATTTTTGCATGAATTTCACAGAGTATATATGTATCAATTTTATTCGATTGCTTACGACGGTAACGATCTTACTTTCCAATCTGATTTCATTCCAACTGAACTTTGCTCCTTCTCTTTGTAGTTTCTCTAAACAAAAAAAAAAATTGCTAGCATAGAATTATAGTTTTTTTTTTTTCTTTTTTCAAGCGACCAGATGTCTGTATTGTATTTTGCTCTTGAATTTATTCTTACTCTATGAGCGCATTCTTCCTGGATAATGGATATACTTATAGGAAATGCTCAAATGCTAAAACGTGAACAAATTAACAGCCATCAAATAGACGACGACGCGACGGCCTAATTACAATTCAAAATGTGCTGCTTGTCCACTTTAGCACACACACTCAGACACATACATACTCGAATGTATCTTATGACTTACGAGTATATTAATGCAACGCGCTTATTTATATTAGAGTTGTTTTTTTTTTAACTGTCGTCTGATGGAATAAATTATTAATTTTTACGATTTGTTTGACCATGACCAGTAGAGGACATTTCCAGAATGAAAGGTCAGGGGAAGGCAAAAATGTTGTAAGCATTGGCCGATGGCTTTGCACGATCATAGACACGACATTCATTACCCTATGATCATCATAAGGTGGCTCAATGAAAATGAATGTTCAGCTTGTATGGTATATGTAATGTCATCATCAATCTTTTCAGCAAGTATCGTTCGTATTTCTTATTGATGAGGTGTCTTTTGTCGTAATTTTGGACTTTATATCACCTTTTCACTAAGTATCGAAAATAAGATCTCCAATCTATATAAAAGATAGTGCTGTCCGTGTGTGATAGGTAATAGCTCGAAAACGGATATTGTTCGACTTTCGTGATTTTGGGATTGATGGATTTGTTTTGGATCGGGAGCGGACACTATGAAGGAAAATCCCGAAAAATTGAATATCTGGGAGGATCCGACTTTATTTTAAAATTTTGATTTGTTCATGATGACGCTACAGCCCGAGGTGGACATGGCCTCAACTAACAAGCCTATCCACCTAGCTGCCTCCAGTTTTGCACGCGAAGTTGATTAAGGTCTTCTTCCACTTGCGCTCAGGAGCCTTAGTCTTTCGCCACTGAATCGTCACGGGTTGGATTCGTAGTTTTTCGGGCCGGACAATTGATGTCCATCCATCTCTACATGACACAGCCTATACAGTTCATTGTAGTATCTTCTCCTCCACTCCTAATCATCTCAGATGAGTAGGTGCATGCTCCTAATTAAATCGTCGCCTGCTGTTTTGAAGAAGTGGGAAACAACTTCACACGAAAAAAGTGAACTTATTTTCCTTGTGAAGTTAATTCCCGCGAAGTTATGCCTCTGCACCTGCACCGTAGAAACGGAACTCGAGCGAGCAAGTCGCAACTTCGAAAAATATTATCACAAGATAGACAAGAACGCAATCGGAATTAATAGACCGTTGGAATAAATAAATGGAAAACGACAAAAAAGAAGAAGGTAGAAATGCAGCGAGCAGTTGAATGCACGAGCGATTTTGGCTGCGAAAAACAAGAATATCGATTTTAAATTTCGTCATTCAAAATTAAGATTTAGCCATCAACCAAGATAGAAGCCACCAACTATCAAGAACATTTTTGAATTATTTGGATGTTTCGAACTTGCCGCTATACAATTTAAAATAAAATGCACGATTGGATCGCTCGAACTTGCTCTTATGTTCGATCACATCGTAAGCACAAGAGTCTTAGTAGAAACGGCACAATATATTTTTAAGGTTTTTTATATACAAAATGTGTTAAATTTTTTTCTAAAAAAAATTTTGGTATGATAATTTTAAGTATTTAACAATATTAATTTAAAAACAGGATTTAAAAAAAAGTTCGCTCGCCCTATCTCGAAATATCAAATTTTCGGTGTCGTGACTTAAGGCCAAGCGACCTAAGGCCAATTTTTAGGAGTTGGCCTTATGTGGCCAATGTTTTTGCGGCATAAGGCCAACCATCCTTACAATGAAAGTTTGCGAAAGTAAATGAAAAAAATTAATGAAATAAAGGATGAGAGCAGAAAACGGCGCAGGATCATAAGTCCCCTTGACATAATAAATCCCAATTTTTGTTGTGGGGACTTATGTCACATAGGTGAGACATAAGTCCCAAAAACTAAGAAGATTTCTTTTTAAAAAGTTGCGAAAAAAATTTGCATATACCCAAACTTGTACCCAAAACAAATCCCATATTGGGCCAATCAGGGGGGAGCAGGGGGTAGCAAGGGGGTAGCAGGGGGCAGCATGCCCCGCCTTCCGCGCCGAGCTTTTTAAAATGTATTGTTTATATTTGAAATCTATTTTATGTTTTGAATAAAGATTTCACAATGTATATGGACATTGGCGCACCTCGATTCATTCGAGGTGCGTCAAGGAGTAAGACAAGGAGATGTGTTGTCACCAATTTTGTTTTTATTGGCAATAGATGATGTACTGACTGCCACAGTTGGTACAAACGAGAGAAATGGCATTCAATGGAGTCCATTCGAAAAACTTAGTCATTTGGACTACGCTGACGATATATGTTTCATGTAAAACAGTGTAGCGAACGACGAGATGGCTGGCTTAAATATCAACGCCAAAAAGACAAAAATGCTGCAGACCGGTCGCAACTCTCAACAGGAGATTATTCTGAGACAGGAAACTATAGAGAAGGTTTTGCAGTTCAACTACCTAAGCAGTATTTTATCAATTGATGGTGGAACGGAATCTGACCAAGAACAACATGGAGGTCAACTGTACTTAATGAAGCTCAGTCCTTTAACTTTCATTCGTGGGCTCAGCTAAGGCACCATGCCGTGAACCGAGATAGATGGAGGGAATCTGTTGCTGCCCTATACTCCAGGAGGAGTTAAAGTGTTGCTGCGAAGGCTGCAGTTGCCGGAACACATATATATATGGACATTTATGTCTTATAAAATTTGGGACTTTTCTCCCATTAACACCAAACAAAAGTTCGGACTTATGTCTCATCGAGGTGGGAGATTTATATGGAAAATAATAATTCAATATGAACTTTCTTTTTGGAGTCCATGTACGAAAGTTCAAAGTGACATAAGACCAACTCCTAAAATTTGAAATAATGTCGCTTTCGCAAAGAGAAATAAGGCCAAACATTCAAATTTGGCTTGGCCTTAAGTCACGGCACCTAAATTTTCAAAAATCAAAAAAATTATTTTTCGAAAATTTTATTATGCAGTATATTATTTAGAATTCGAAGGAAATCCTAAATATAAAAATATTAAAAGAAATCCGTCGAGAAGTTTATGAGAAGTCGAAAATCAAAAAAAAAAAAAAATAAGTAAAATGCACGACTAGATCGCACGTACTTGCTTTTATGTTCGATCACATCGTATGCAGAATATTTATAGAGAAACTAAATATATTTTTAAAGTCGATTTTACTTATTTTTTTATATACACAATTTCTTTATTTTTTTTCTAAAAAAAATTGGTGTGACAATTTTAAACATTTAATAATATAAACTTAAAAAGAAATTTAAAAAAAATCACTAACACGTTTTGGAAATATTGAATTAAAAAAAAAAAAAAAACATTTTTTTTTTCAAAAATCCGAAAAAAATTTGGTATAAAATATTATTTATAATTCGAAGGACCTACTATATAAAAATGTTGATCGAAATTCGTCGAGACGTTTATGAGAAAGTCGAAAATCAAAAAAATTGTTGTATGGGAGGTACCGTTAATAACAAAATATGTAAAACAATTTTTTACCAAAATGTAGAATATACCTTTAGCAGTTTTCGAGATAAACAAGATGGAATAAAAAATTGTATGGCAAGTACCGTTATTTTTGGGGGTAAACAAAAGATTCAAAAATCTATTTGAGACAATCCCCTAAAACACTTATGGCGTTTTTATTTGGCAATCCGGAATTCTTCTCCGATCCCGGATCCCAACTAAAACTCTTCTGTGATTCTGACGATTCTGAATTTTGATGAGAGTGTATGTGTGAAAATAGTTGTGTACGTGAAAAAAAATAATCAAAATGAAAAAATAATGTTTGTTGCACAATATTATGATACAAAATATGACAACAGTCGATTTTGACGTTCAAGTATATGAATGTGTGAGTGCTTTTGGTTTCGATTCTGATATCAAATCCAGAAGCAAAATTTTCTTCTTTTCAGAATTAGAACTCTAATTTATTCCCAAGCGAACACTTTCAGAAGAGACCGGAAGGCTTCCGGATTGGCAAATAAAAACGACATTAAACGCCAAGTTTAAAGAAAATCGCTTCAGCCGTTTAGGCTGTAGATCGAACTACAGACAGCCAGACGAAATTTCGGGACCCACTTTTTGCGTGCTCTATTTCATAGTAATGTCATGATAAGTATGATTAACATCTCGAGTTAAACTTTTTTTTCAAATACAAAACTTGCTCCTACAGTACCCTATATATCGCAAGTAAAATTTGAAAGTTGACTGAGTTATAATTTTGTTGCACAACGTCAATGTATCGAAACTTTATAATGCAACGTTTTTCACTGTAAAGAATGTCAAATTAAATGCCATTCATGCGACGATTTGAGCGGATCAACAAGATATCTTTCCGCGGATTCCACCTTTTCCGAGCGATATATGTAGTTAAGCGTCTTCAATTTCCCTTTGACAAGTGTCTTCATTTTCATTTTGATAATTGAATCAATCAATCTTGAATTCCCATGTTTCTCACTTATATCGAGTTTCATTCAAGAAAAGATCTGCTCTTTCTGACAAAAGATTTCATCTTTTTGAATTATGAGAGCAAATCTAGATGAGATCTCAACACGAAAGATCTGATCTTTGGTGGGTAGGCAGATTTGATCTGAATGCACGCATACATGTTAAACGTTTTTTTTGTCAAACATCAAATGGAAACTATTTTGTTATTAATTTATTGTGAAATTGTGCCAGTTCCTGCTAAAAAATTTAACTAAAAAATGAACAAATAATAGACGAAGAAGTTAATAATTTAAATTTTATAAATTTAGTGGAGTTTTTTATTGATTTGTCTTCATCTTCCTCATCATCTGATGATGAAGATATGTTTTTTTTTCAGAAATGTGGGTGTCAGTCATTCAGCATTGGACGCGTTCAGTGCAACTCCGATAGGCTAACCAAGATACCTTAGTAGCGGGTTTGTTTTCGAAAGATTCAGGTAGCTTTCTCTGTTAAGTCAGTTGTATTGCATACAAATCTGAAGTATTGAATCAGCTGTTCCTCAAATTAATAATAATTTTTGGGTAGCTTGAGATTTGTGTTTGACAACATATGTTTAGTTCATCAGCTGGTTTTTCCTTAGGCGTTACAACAACACAAAGCAATCCGGATTGCTTTAGGTATGCCACAGAACGCGGCCAATACTACAATTAAATTTGGACACAGAGTTTCATTTAAAAGATCAAATCTCCATTTTGAGAGGAGATCTTTGAAATTTGAATGAAACTCGCTATTAGTCAATTGCACGTCAGTCGGCAAACCTCTCGCGTTGTATGTGTACGCGCCTGAGAAAATGTCGCGCACTTTAGTGAAACAGGACAGGGTTCGTCGAAACTTTAATCATTATTTGATATTTTTATACTTCAATTATTTACATTGTATTTAATGTAATGTAGTATGTGAATGAACAGAATTATTTTTTTCATTACATTAAGGAATTAAAGCGAAACGAATTTCGCCGGGCTGCTAGTTCTATACATATATGTATGTTTTAAATTTACCTTCTTATTTTTGACTAAAAATAGTACAAAGTTTAGCGAAAAAGTCTTATACAAACTAAAAACTAATATATACATGTGTCGTATTTCAAAAATACCTCAATAATGCATGTTCATTAAAGCTTACAACCGGTGCTGTTGCTTGCATTCTAAAATTAATACATTTCCACCCCATTTAATCACAGGGATGTCTGTCTCATCTACCACACAGAGAAACATCCGCTCCCTCTACCGACCATATAAGATATAAATATATATTATATGCTATTGAAATGTAGAACCAAAAGGAAAAGTTTACAAAGTTTTGTTGTTGTATTTCTGAGATATTAATTGATTTCTTAATAATTTTGTTGCTGTTTTTTCAAGCGAAGTGAAAATTGTTGGCAATTTGTTGACTCACCATGATTGTTATCGAGAATTAATTAGAATATATTTTGTACGAGTATGAGTATACATATTTATTCTTCGGCGGCGGTGATATAGTTTGTGACTGTCATTCAAATGACGTTTGAGAAATGCCATTCATGAAAATTTGTTGTTGTTTTTTTTAGAATATGTTGGACGGTGTTCAAAAATCTTAAGTATTTATTAAAGATATTTGATTTAGTGGATTTACTTCTGTTCATAGGTAGGAATGTTCATAGGAATATGTAAAATGTAAATTTAAAACTACAGAAAAAGTTCCTTTTTTTTATATATTTTAAACATAAAAAATTACACAGAAAATTTCATCAAATGGATTTATATTTACTAAATGAAAATCCCGATGAAAATTTGATTGATGTTGATTATTGTGGTTGTCATTATTCAATGCAGAAATCATTTTGCCGTCTTTTGGAATTAACGTAAGGATATTTACTCAGCGATAGATAAAGATACATTTACGATAGAACAGAATCCACAGAAGTGTTGTTGGTAACAATTTCCCTAATACATCGAACAAGTTGTGAATTCTTACGATACAAATTTCTACAGGTAAACTGGTTTAACAACAACTGTCAAAACATTGTAGACATTGAAACGATAAACAAACAAATAATCCAACACATTTGCACATATAAATATGAAAACTCCGTAGTGTCACCTTGACGTTTTTTACTTAAGCTATGTTTGATTCCGTTCCGAATTGTTCTGAACAGAAAAGGACAACTTTTTGTGTTTAATAATAAGAAAATTTCTGTTTCAAACAGTTGTGTTTAATGTTCGAAAGAATTTAGACAAGTTTAGAATGGATTTTCCGTTATTGCTTTTGAGTAAGAACATATTTGATATTTGAGAGAACTGTCAAAATCAGATTATGATTTGTTCTGGCCTGGCCCTGTTCTGTTTTGTCGTTTTTCATAAAAAAAAAGCTTTTGTTGCAAGATTCACACGAGTTTCCCAGTTCTTGAAGTTTGACATTTAATTACCATCTTAGCTCGAAAAATATAGCAAACAGAACTAGAGTATTTGACAAGTGGAATGGTTCCACAACAGCTTAAGTGTCGATCATCTAATTTGACATTGGAACGTGATTATTTGTGGAAAATAACAACTGCAGAAATGTAGACTTACAACGGCAGATATAAATATTGCAACTATAGAAAATATAACATCTGCAGACTAAAAAAGGCAGAACTAAAACAAAATTTCGCGAATTTTTATGCGATAAAATCACATTTTTGTGGTATTTTGAAATTTTTAGTCTTAAGAATAAAAATTGATTTTGTTTCGAAATGTAAGAAATGTCTACCTCTTGACTTCAATATAAAACATCTGGTATCTTGCAGCGCTATAAAACTTAAAAAGTCAAAATGCTGGTTTGCAAAGCCTTACGGTCACACCAACACAGAAAAATTGATTCCACCAGTTATTCTGTTGACAAACACTGACTACTATATCCACGAAAAATTGAAAGATGACGTCTCGTCGTGTCGAAAGATTTCGAAGTTAGAATTTTTACCGCAGGAATTTTCCCAGTGTCACTAAAATACTCTAGATCTGTCCGACTTTCCAACTTTGCTAAGGCATTTCAAGCTGAAGTACTAGCTATAATAGAAGCATGCAAATTTCTTAAATTAAGCCCAACTCGAAATCTAAATTTGGCAATATTCACATAGCCAAGCGGCTATCAAAGCAGTAAATTCGACAAAAATGTCTTCAAAAAGTTGGTCCAACAATTCCGAAATAAGTTTGATAACCTAGACATTAACCATAGAATTACCTTAATCGGAGTCCTAGGACAGAGTGTCATTGAGGGCAATGAACGGGCAGAAGAACTGGCCCGACAGGAATCGGAAATAGCCGAACTAATAGGCTTTTCTAGAGAGCTAGTAATCAAGTCAATTTGTCATTTTGAAACATTTGGAATTGCGAAAAACATTGCGGGAGCTACCCGCGCAATTAAACCACAGCGTAAGAGAACACCAATTGATACACAGATCTTCGACTGTAGATTTTTTTAAGACTTCTGAACAAAGAAATTTTCAGGAAGAAAAAACAAACCGAATCACAAAAAGATCACAAATAAACAAACTTTTATGAAAGAAACAACAAAAAAAAACATGACTAAAAACTCTAATGTAATTTTCCGCACACAATTAATTGGTCTAGGTAATAAATTGTAATGCGAAAAGTGAATGGAAGCTTTTTCAATTTCGTCATGGAACAGCGTTCTTCAAAATGAACATTTTCGTTTATGATTTCGTTCTGCCATTTTTGTATGGGACTTTTCGTTTCGCACCAGAAGCGTACTAGGCTTTACCTAGGATATTCCACGTTCTCAAGTGTATATCACTCCATTGCTTGTTGTTGGTTCGTTTAGCTGGTTCAGAATACTTAGACCGCATACAAAAATTGAAGATACGAATCAAAATGTTGAAAGCAAAACTGAAAAATTTTTAAGAGAAACCCTGTTCATATGAAAGAGATTGCTGAGTACTGCACACATACCGAATTTTGACATATTGCGCATGTTTGCAAGGTTCGGTTGTCATATGCAATCAGAAAAAAAGTCTCACACACAAAAGTCTCTGATATTTGACACATGTACATATGTAGGTACATATAAATATGAATGGGTCAATATTTTAGGTAACAGTAGATCTAAAATACCTGTTATTAAAATAACAATTAAAATTGATCAAAAAAGATACTTTTTGATTGAAACGAATGATTTTTGACACACATGTGCGAACTTGAACGAAAATGGAAACTCCGAAGATATTGGGGGTTATCGTGAATAAAAAATATCCCTGGAAATTTTTGCACCAAATCGAATCTTTGGAACGTGAAAGATGCTCAAAAGGAATTTATTGGTATCGGGAATAAGCTTTTTCAGGGAATTTCATAGGATTTCTTCTTCGAGGGAAATTATTTCCGTGGAAGACTCACGATCGCAGGAAATATTTCGAGGGAATAAAATATTCCGTGGGAAACGAAATTCCCTGGGAGATTCCCGATAGGTCCCCTTACCTCGAATATGTGTACTGTGATTACTGAGATCTCATTTTTCTGAACTAGCCTATTCTCTACCTGTCTACGTACGTCCTGGTGCCTGTAACATAAAACTACAAGTACTTGAAATACAAGTGATTTATTACAAGTGTAACAAATTTCTGTAACATAAAGCTACAAGTTTGCTGGCTCTTCTTGTATTGTAATGGGCGAACATTATATGTAGGAAATTATATGATTTCCCTCTTTCTGTAACACAAAGCTACAAGTGTAGAAAAAAAATAAATCTTACTTGTAGCAAAATCCACTAAGTCTTACAAGTGATTCAAAACTTGGATTTACTTGGTTGATAGATTTAGAAAAGTTAGTACCAATGGAAAACATATGGAATCCAAGCAAAATGAACTAGGAACGGAACATGCATAATTATATTATGTACATAATAAGTCAATTGAAATTGGACCGACTTATTCGGTTAATTGGGATTGTATTTTTGCACCAAAGTTGTGAAATCCTGAGTTACCCTACGTACAAGTTTTCAAAAAAAAAGATGTTCTTTTTCGATTCTAATGAAGATAGTGATAGTGATTCCAAAATTACTAGAATTAAAATATATAAAGAAAGACTAAACTTTCAAGTAGAATAACATTTGGCTTACGAAAAATTTCGTGTGTCGAAACCCGTTATGGAATATCTCTCAGAAAAGCTTTCGCTAAAGTTCCATTCGTCATCGAATCTCGTCCGACTATATGCATTACTATATTGTCGTAAGTAGTCAGCTGCAATCTTAATCCTCAGCTGAACCCGCTTTCTTTGAGTTGTCTAGTTTTGCATATTAAATATAATATATATGATCTTAGTGTTGATGTTTCGGAAACTAACTGCATTAAAACTTACAATCGTATTTTTTCGACTATGCTCCCAAAAAACACATCGCGGATATATGGCCACTCTTTATTTTGAGGAATTAAATTTAAACTCTTGCATAAATACAAATGTCCTTCCATTTTTCACATTTAATTTGGGGGTGGCCGTGGCGCGATAGTTGTGTGCTCGCCTGTCAACCTCGTGGTTGCAGGTTCGATTCCTGCCGTTGTCTATGTCTTCTTATATTCCATTAAAAACCAATTCTCAAAATTGTCATAAAATAAGTTGCTGCTTTGCTCATTACATGCTGTTAAGGCATAACACTAACAACATGTGATTGAGTAAACTAGCGTACCCATAAAATATGACAACGAAATAAATAAAATAATGTGAATTATAAGGGACATAAATAAATAAGACACGGTAGTTCTCTCCGCATTAGTTCAGCCGCCATCCCTGGAGATAAATCTGAGACAACAACCAGCTCTACTCTCAAAACACATGAACGCGTCACATATCTTTCCTATCCTTCTTTATCTTCTTTCACCGGATGCCCGCACTGTGTTAAAAATATATAAAGGGTATTCATAATACCTTGAGCGCGTGCAAAGTTATAAAAAAAACACATCCGAAAAGGCACCGAAAATAATGTTTTTATTTTCGCGGCATTTTATTTTTGAACGGATTCTTTATTAATTTTTTTAAACAGAATGCCTACAAGTGTAGGGAAATTTTTGCTTTTTACAACTGTTAAGTTTTTGTTTGTATTACAGAAATAATCTACACTTGTAAGATTAACATTATATTACAAGTGGCTTTTGACTTGTAGACTTGTAGCTTTGTGTTTCAGGCCCCTGAATGTCAACATTAACATTTGCAAAATTATGGCACATTCACATTATATTATTTGACTATTTTTATCCCACCTTCTATTATTCAAGAGAAATCAAAATGTGAAATCTAAAAGTTCGCAAAAAAAATTATAATTTTCTGTTATTTATTTTGTGGTTCAACACAAACAAAAAAAAAAACTTTCTAGTAATTTTTATCAGATCAATAAAATATTTTTAGACATTCTTTGAATATTCCAAATATATGCATATACATATTTATTATGTACGTACAAACTTTAGCTACATTTTAGTTTCATCACTTCCAAAGTTACTGAAATCAATACAATCACCACACAAATAAAATTGCATACAATTTTGAGTTCATTCTTCTTTTAAAGTTCATTAAACCCATTAGCAACAGCGCTCGTAAAGTAGAGGGAGCTCGGAGCTTCTATTTTATTATGCGATCCAAGTTGAAGTAAATTTGAATTATCCATATAGGCAAACAGTTAAAGTGTCACGCGAGCGAGCGAGCTTTGATCTCTTCGTGATTCATTAGTTTACTTTTCTCTCTAACTTCTCTTTTCTCTAGGTCATGTATAAATATTCTACGAGGAATTACCCCTGATTCAAATTTGAATGATTAATTCTTGTTTGTGGTAAAGTTGGTTGTTTTTGATACGGAATTTTTATCCGCATGAGTCAGGTAGGTAGTTAAAATTAAATTCTGATTCAGGTAGAAACGACCCATTAGTCATATATAATTCATTAAAAAAAAAAAAAAAACTAATCCAAGTGGGAAATGAAATCTCCTTAATTAACCTTGAAATTGTATGCAACTCTATGTCCCTGTCTAAATTGTGACTTTTCACTACGCTATCGCTATGACGACGAACCGATTTTTGCTTGGTTAAATTGGAGGTGGGTTCTGGGATGAGAAAATATAAAAATGGTATGTCCAGTCACGTTTCATATCCGAAATGTAGCATTTCATTCATTTAAGAGCAAGTCCCCTTTCACAAAGGGGAACTATTTGTTTGAGTTTCTTTTTACGTTTTCTTTTAATTGATTTAAAAATCTCTTGTGCTCTTCACCCTACGCACAACCATAGCGATGAAAAAAAAAACGTCAAACAAATTTCTTTAAATAGTTGAACGGTGAGATTTTAAGTGCGTTCCCGTACTTTGTGCACCACAAAAATGTAAAAACTGTCATTTTTGCAAGAGTGGGGGTAAAAATCTCTCAGAGAGCAACAAAGTTTTACAAAAGTACAAGAAGGCTTTGAACAACAATTTTTGCACACAAATTATAATTTATTGCACTAATAAGCCAGACCAGACTATAAATTCCATTGTTTTCAACTTTTGTAACGATACACTTAGCAACTGACAGCTTATGTATTGTTTTTTTTTCTTTTTTAATTCATTTGACAGTCTTCATAATTTTGTCCAAAAAAACTTCTTGGACTAAAATTCGCAGCCTGGAGAAATATTTTGCTCTCTCATGAGCGTTCTCTTCTGTGAAAAACTACGAAAATTTGGAGCACAGGAACAGGATTTGACTGTTTTTTTTAGAAATTCGTAGATTTTCGCATTTTTAGGGAGTACGGGAACGGACCTTTTGTCAACTCCGCTTACTTCTTTTTTTTTCCTACAAACCAAATGTTGCTAGAAATTCAGTTTCCACGTGTGAAAGCGGACTATTTATGTATGTGAACACAATTATTAGGCATTTTTTGACACTACCTTTGTCTTTTCTCTTTCTAATTTTGATATCCAATTTCCAACATCCATTATGCCGGATTTACACGACTGCCAAATTCGCAGTATCTACTGCCAAAATACTGCTGTCATTAATTTAATTAACGACATTCGTTCACGAAGCTAAAATAATGACAGATAAAAATACTGGCAGTATAGAATAAGCAAGTTCATTCTTTTTTGCTAATTGTCATTATTTAAAAATTGCTGTCAATGTCAGCTGTCAATGTTAATGTTTAATGTCATTTTTTTGTGTATGTTGATTGAAATATTTTGCGAACTTTCTTTTCCTCCATTCTTTCGGTAATTAAAATGGCACCAACCAATCAAAGGGGTTTAGAAGTTTAGTTAAGAAATTCTTTCGAATGTGATGGTGATGAAATGGACTCAGGTTCCCAAGATGAATGCCCAGAATTTACAGATTATCATTCAATTGATTCTTAGTACTCAACCGACACGGTGGTTCTTACGAATCTTATAGATATGATTGATCGAAACGGAATCAATTGATGATATTCTTAAGATGGATATATCTTAATGAATTAGAATTAGACCTGGGGCCTTTAACACAGAACAACAAGTCAACTAGTCAACAATTACTTGTTCAACTATGTTTGTTCAACAAGTGAAAATCATTTCTGTAACACAATAAAAATCGTAACAATTGTCAATAGAACAAATTTCCGATCACTTCTTGAATCAGTTGAACAAGTAAATCTACCAAGATGAGTATTAAAATTCCGAAGAAAAAAGAATAAGTATTTATTGCAAATGTGACTTCTTTAATACATCGAGAAACTGTCTTTTTGTAAACACCATGAACATCTCCAATAACATGGTATTGAGATCCAGTTCCAAGCCAATTTAAGGCTATCTTATTAGTGGGGAACGTAATTTGTGGGATAGACTTTCGGTAAGATAATAATCAACAACTTTTACGGCACACGAAATTTTTGGGATTCTATTTCAAAGTTTATTCTTTCCTTGAACACTTTTGCCTGTCACTGGCTCTCACTATCACTGTCCGATTTAAAATCACAAAACTCTATGTCACTAACTAAATTCTCAAGATCCGTCCGATGTAATCACTTAATTAACACTACCGCAACTGTTTATTTCTAGCTTATTGACTTGGAACTAGTCCGGAACCGTCGTCGATGAAACCTATCAACTATTCAACAAGTTTATTCTCTTTTTTTTTAAAGTCTTGTTGTTTTCAGTTACATAAACGGTAAAATTGTGAAATTTCCTACTTGTTGAATGACGCTAAAACAATTGTTATAGTTCTCCTGGACTTGTAATTCCGTGTTACACAATTTTTAAAAAGTTGTTGAATTTCACTTGTTCAACAAGCACTTTAAGTAGTGTGTAATAGACCCCTGCACAAACTTCATACGTACATTTTCCGCAACAATTAGCTGAACAAATAAAGGGAGTTCTTGGAAACCCACTGGAGTCATATGAAAGTGAGCCCCCTACTTAATTACAGAAGCAGGCGCGCCGCCGCACAGTGTGGGAATTCGCTCATCTAGCGGAATTAAATTAATAGCGGTTACAAGTTTTACTTTTTGATAATTCTTTTTTTGCAAGATTAATTATAAATATGTGAATAATGAAATTTAACAACAATTTATTAATATATTTTTTTTTTACAGAGCTTTGAAAGTACTCGTTTTTTGCAGTTTGATAGACCCTTCTTAACAAATGAATTTCGCTCAGCAAAAAGCTTATTCTTGATTTTTTTTTGGTCATATTTATAACTAATATATACCAATATGAAATTAAAATAGAATTTTGTATATACTTAGCCAAGTTTTTAATGAACGGAGTTTTGAAACTACGCGTTTTATGCACTTAGGTAAGCACATCAGAAACAATTTAAATACGCTGAAAAAAAATTGTTGTTCCTTTTTACTTATATTTATTCATAAAGAACATAAAATACATAAATACATAAAAAACTTTGAAACAAGATTTTTATATTACATAGTTGCATTTAAAAGGTCTAAGACTTCATGCTCGATAGCACTTTTTTTCCTTTTCGGAATGCACCTTATACTGGCTATAAAAGGATCCGATGTTATCAATAGCCTATTTAAAAGATCCGTTATTGTGTCCAACCGCGAAGTTTTTCTCGTGAATAGCTCACGATATTTTCTATTTTCTTTGTTCCTAGCTTCTTGCGCCTCCTCCGAAAGTTGGCCAATCGGCAGAATGCATGAAGCAACCACTTGTCTGCCATGAAACAATATTTTATGTACGCTTACTGGCATATAGTACCATCCATACTTTTCTAAATATAAAGTCCTGGTCTTGTACGCAAATGATTCAAACGCATCCAAATTGATTGAAAATCCAGAAGCTAGAGCTTCTAAAATAATGCGGAACCCTTTTATAAGATCCACATCAATTCCGGTTATTTCAGCCGTTTTAAATTCGTCTCGGAAGAATCTTCTTGCCGTATTGCCATCGTTCGTGTTGCCAGATTGTTGTGTTGGCATATCAATTAGTAAGCCAGTTTCATTTTTAAATCTATCTTGTATTACCTTTTTCCTGGCTTTAAACTTTTCCTTACTTTCTTTTTCTTTGACTTGCCAAACTTTTACATCAAGCCTGTATGCTATATGAAGAATACACTCCATGAAACGAATCCAAGAATGGAGTGGACTTAACCCAAAGGACATTGCCATCTGATTTTCAGACTTTCTCGATATTATGCTGGTATTATTCATTTCGGAGGGCTTTGCGCCGCATATGTAGCATGTTTGAGATGATGAAGTTACAGGTGATAAAGCAGTGCACACTT
Organism: Philhelius pedissequus; assembly: GCA_910595825.1. Classification (NCBI taxonomy): domain Eukaryota; kingdom Metazoa; phylum Arthropoda; class Insecta; order Diptera; family Syrphidae; genus Philhelius; species Philhelius pedissequus. The sequence continues at coordinate 147,213,108 of OU343162.1, read as the reverse complement.
TACCATCTACCATTGTTAGTAAAAAAACAGGTTTTACTGCGATATGAAAATCTTCCTCGTGAGTTTCAACGGGTGATAATTTTTTAACTTGCTCTACTACTAGATCAACTTCCTTTTTTATCAAATCCGTTGTTTCCTTCGCAAAAACAAGTTTAATAGGGCGGCAGTATCTTGTTGAAGAGGGGGCGGGATTTTGCCAAATTATGGTCTTAAGTTCTTCCTGACAAAAGTGCATTTGAATTGGAACCATGGAAATGCTAAAAAGATTTTCGTCAAAACACTCTTCAGATGTGTATTTTTGTTTATATGATTTTTGTTGAGCTCCGTCACATCCCCACTTAAAAATCAACGATAATTCTTTAAGTCCTGATTTAAATTCCTCACAATTAAATGCATCTTTTTGGGCCAAACATAAACGCCTAACACTATGGTCAACCAAGCTCTGAAGATCACACACGGCAGACGATTCTGACACATTTTTTTGATCAGGATAGCATTTTTTTTGGACTCCTTAATTTTATCATATGAGGGCAATAGATTTTTAACGACTTTGTTAATTTTTTGACGAATGATATCATATTGATGAGTGGGTAACTGGGTATCCACAATCAAAGCCAACGCTTCATCGGCAGATAAACATATTTGTTCAGAGGGCACTGTTTCAAGCGATCTTTTTAAATTCGTACCTTAAGTTAAAAAAAAGTAAATAAAAGTTGATAATACTATAGTGAAAACAAACCTCTTTTTGGGGAACTAACTGCTAATTTTTTGACTACAGCGGCAGTATCTCTTTTTCCAATTATTCTTAATTTGTTTTCGTAGGCCATCCCAATTTCTTCAAAGCTATATGAATCCAACAGGCTTTTTACTTTTTTCTTTTTTATTTTTTCACAGCACTCTTCAAAATTCTTTTTTGGTCTCCCTACTTTTTTAATATTTGAAGACGAAGATGGAATTTCATCTAAAAATGCTTGTGGAAGAGTAAGGGTTTCATTAAGCCACGAAGAATGAGTTTTTTCGAAACGGTCACGGTGTCTACCAATTATTGTCCACATTTCATTAAACCTGAAACAAATTTGTCTCAAGGTAGCTTTTAGTGTCTTCAGTGCCTCTTCGGAAAAAGTTATTTGACTAAAATGGGTCAAAACAAAGGACAAAACGGCCTCAAACCGCTTTATTTTGATCTTTGAAACCCAAATATCAAAAATTTGTTTTTTCGTAATTTCGCAAGACATTCTGAAATATTCAAAGATTATCATGTATCAAAAATGTACTCTTACACTTGAAACATGTACTTCTACCTACCACGAAAGACCACGTTTAGGACACACAAAACTTATAACAAAAGCACAACACATTATGTGGATTAAACTAATAATAATTTAATTGATTTTAACTATTAAATTCTCTACAATTCATGTTTATACACTTTGTACCATTGAAACGAAAATGAAAAAGGTAGGTATAGTTAAAAACAGATTTTCAATAAAAATGTCTTTAAAAGTTCAAAATCGAGAAAAAAGAAAGAAAACCTTTAAAATAATATTTATTTTGAAATTTTTTTTTTTATTGAATTATAACTTTTTTATTTTTTGTTCTACATAAAAAAAGTTTATTAACATAAATTGTAGAGAATTTAATGATCTATAAGATGATGTAAGTATTTTTTGCGAAAAATAACTGTTTTCAAAATATCACGTAAAACTCTTAACACCCCTTTATAGAAGATGGCCCCTCAATGAGAGGGGGGTGGGGTGTTCAGCTCAAAAAATCGAAAATTATACTCACACTGAACTCCCCTACACATACGCAAAAAAATCTTGTCAATGTAGCACTTCATGGTAATATAAGTAATAAAATTACTATTATTTTGACATTTATTTTTTGCTGAAGGCCAGTTCGAAAATGAAAAAAAAATGTATGGGCGTCGCACCTATGCGCAGCAACTTAAAGCGGTTAATTATAGCAGACATATCAGACTTTAAAATGCATATAGTCTCACATCTGAATAACACTGAATAATTTAATTTTTTCTCTAATGAATGTACAAATTGAATAAAATTACGCTTTTTTTTGCACCCCATCCACCAACAAATCTATTTAAACACCATATAAATTAAAATTTTACTTACTTTTCAATTTTCCGATATCCTGTTAATGAAATAAAAGCAAAACTTTCAATAAAAATTGAACCATGCACTTCAAAAAAAAAAAATAGCTAAACCACCTTCACTCGCCAATTGCCACCGAAAAAATGACTAATTGCAACTTTGACATCAATTATCTTTGTTCTACATCACTCCCGCATAACAGTTCTTTCTAAATCGGTTAGTAGAAGGTTTAGGCTCCAAGTAAAACCAACTTTTACATCAGTTTGTGCATATCATTTTTTTAATTAAATTCCGCTAGATTTGTGAATTCTCACACTGTGCGCCGTGTGTAATTTGTCCACGAAAACAAGACCGCAAAAGCAAGATTTCGTGTCAAAAATATAAGAGATATGTATCAATTGCATTTATTTATTTATTATTTCCTGACAACTATTTTTTACTCGTACCTATATGGTACTAGGATGGCAAGTATTTGATTTGTAAACAAAATGACATTATGAACGGATGGATTTTCTTCAAACTGGCTACATAATGTTTTTTTCAGCAGATAATGCTACCGGCCATACATTTTTTTAGACAAAGAGGTAAATCTTATTTTTTGCCCCAACGATTTTTATAAAAAAAAGAATAGTTCAAAATCAAGAAAAAGGTCTACAGGGAAAACTCTAATAAGCGGACACTCAAGGTCCCCCAAATTACACCATCTTAATCGGGCAACCACCTTAGTAAGCTTTCAACATAATATCGGTCTGTCCGGTTTTATTAGAGAGTGCGTTGGCCAGGTTATCGAAAATTTTCTATGAATTTCCCTACGTATTAAAAATAAACTAGAAACTATAGTGAGAACGGACCTATTGTTTTTTTTTGTTTATGTGATAAAAACTAATCCCTAAATAAAAGTATGTGTCCGATAATCGCATGTTTTCTATTTAAAATGCACAAAGTGTCTGCATTAGTTTCTGAGAGGTGTCCGTATGTTTAGGAAAGTAAGTTTTTTGAAATTGTCTTAAATACATAAAAAAATATTTTCATAAAACAAAAAACAACAGTACCTCCCGTACCAATGTTAAAAAAATTGTTAGGAAAAAAGTTTTCTCAAAAGAATTTTTATAAAAAATGTGTGGTCTTGAATTAGTGCAGTTCACTTTGAAGTAGAAAAATATTCTATTTTGCAATTAAATATTTTCAAATTAAAATTATATACGTTTATTAATAATTACATTAAATTAGCTTTTTAAATTTATTTCCTAAAAAAGTTTTTAAAATCTTACAAAATTACCATACAAAATAATTTTTTTTTAAATTTTTTTTCTTTTCAAACATTTATATACACATATCATTAAAAATTACATAAATATTATCTATATCGCACCTATCATTAAAAGTTGTATGTGGTTATTACCTAAGGTATATATGGTAACTACAATGGTCGGAAAAAGTATTTTGACAGAAATCAAATCGCACATTTTAATTTACATCTTTTTTTTTATTTATAGAAAAAAAAAATTAAAAATTACATAATATCGGTATAGCTATGGGATTTCAAAAAAAAATCGTTGAATTCAACATTATACTTCTTAAACTAAATTTTTTTTTTTAAATCTAAGCGGAAAAAAGTATTTTTACAAAACATTATTAATAAAAAAAAAAATGACGTGAGAGTAAATTTATACAACAATTTAAGCAAAACTTAATAGAAAGTGAAATTTCCGTTACCGTTAATGACTTTTTGTAACCGGCCGGGTATGGATTTTACCAAATTTTGCAGTTTGCAGAGAAACTTCTCTTCACAGGTCTTCGACCTCAGCAATTGTCTCTTCGCGTGTTCTTGTCAAACATGGACTTCTCTTTCGCTTTATATACGCCCACACATTCTCTATTACATTTAGATCAGGGCTCTGAGGTGGCCAATCTAATATATTTACATCCACTTCCTTCAGAAAATTGGTTATCAGTTTTGCTTTGTGACAAGGTGCGTTATCTTGTTGCAAGATAAATGACTGTCCAATTAATTTGTCACCTGAACTAAAGGCGTGGTTATTTAAAATATCCAAATATTTATCCTTGTTCATCGTTCCTTCAATTGGTACCAAGTCTCCTGTGCCGTTAAAACAAACACATCCCCAAAACATTACGGAGCCTCCACCATGGGGCACTCGTTCACAAAAAACAGGTGCCACTTTTTTACGCATTTTCTTAGGAATTCTGCAGAAAGTTTTCTTTTTTGAGGCATGGTACTGAAATGAGCTTTCATCAGTCCACAATATTTTTTCCCAAAATGATGAAGGCTTATGTAAAATTTTTTTGGCGAATTCCAAACGTTTAAGTTTGTTTTTATGTGATATTTTTGGTATTGTTCTGGCTATGTAAGTGGCAAAGCCAGCCTCTTTTAAACGATTTCTTATAGTTTTTTCACAAATTTCAATATCATACTGATTTTTCATTTCTATTGTTGCAGATTTTGGCGTTTTTAGCACGTTTTCTTTAAATTTTCCGACGATTAAACGGTCTTCTCTTTTGGTTGTCTTGCGTGGGCGTCCTGAAGGTGGTAAATTTCGCGTTGATTTGTGATTTTTTTGTTTATTTATTTGGTAATACACAGTTTGACGAGGCACTTTGTATAGTTTGCTTAAGTATTCAACCGAAATACCAGCATCATACTTGATCACCATTTCATTTCTTAAAACTTCGCGTATTTCCGCCGTTTTCCCCATTATAATCAAATAAATTGAAAAAAAAATGTAATGTAATAAAATTTCTGTATTTAAATGTGCTTAATTTTAACAAATATTAACTTTTATCGCACGCACGCAACGAAATGAACTAAAAAGAATATGATGTCAAAATACTTTATTCCAGTTAATTTCAACTCACTCCATACATTGAACATGATTAAGAACGAATGAGTAAGGAAAAATAAAATATTTTGTGATTTACAGTTACAATCACGTAGATATTTTGTTTCGAGCATCACACGAGTTCCGTTATATCTCTCAGCGCTTTAAAACAAGCAATATAACAAGGAAAATAATTTTGTCAAAATACTTTTTCCAACGATTGTATTCCTTGAATAATCTATTCGAAAATTCAGGTTTTAAACCTGCCCAATGATAACTAGACTAACTACCTACTAACTACTAACTAGCGTCAATGTTTGCTACATTAAAGTTCTTAGCTATAAGAGCAAATTCGTACATTGCGCATTTATTTTATTATGAATTTCGTATTTCCTGTTTTTTTTTGTTTTGTTAACGTCTATGAAGTTATGGTTCAATAAATAGTTTATGTTATCCCTAGAAGTATTTTTTGTTGCATTTAATTCTGGCTGGAGTGTTTTACACCCCTGCTGTTGTGTAAGCACATTTTAAATGTTGTTATCGGAAGGAATTAAGAATTATTAAGTTAATTATTGTCTTATCTTGTTTTGTAAATATAAGCTAAATACAATTCTATGTGGTAAATTACACTGTCGAGCAACACGTGCAATATATAAAAACTTTATATTATCACAATCGTTGTCCTTCTGCGGGAATCTGCTAAGCAAATATCCGAACATTAAAAAAGCGCAAAATAACTGCACCAAATTTATTATAGTTTAGCTGAGATAGCCCGCACTTGGTCAATTAATTAGATGTAAGTTAATGATAAGCTTGCTGGTTTTAATGAATTTTTGAAAAGATAAAAGCTCCGAAATATTTAATTTGTTTTCGTATTGCGACAGTGGCAATGAAACTAAAAACAAATTAACCGAACAAACAATGAACACAGTGCAAAGTATAGTGTCTTAAAATCAACTTCTAGAAATCAGAAACTATTTTGTTTAGGACTCCGTTGTCTAGCGCCTCAAGGGATACTAGAAAGAACTGGCGCAAGCTGGTGATCGTAGGGCCACATGGACATCCACTGGCGAGTAAAAGTGTAGTAAAGTGCCTTGGCATCTAGTTGGATCAGTACCTGTATTTCGACAGACATATAGGTGCTGCTCTGGCCAAGGCTAGGGGAGCCTTTGCCCTGTTAAAACGATTGTTTTATGGCAGCCGCCTTGACAGCAGGGTGAAGGTGATATGCTACATGGCCCTCATCAGGCCGATGATTGCCTACGGATGCCCGGTGTGGTTCAACGTTGCCCCATCTCAAATGGAAAAGATTCGGGTGTTTGAGAGGCAATGTCTTAGACGTTGCCTTGGATTACACAGAACACCAGAGTCGGAGTATACAAGATATTATTCCAACCAGGTTCTATACAACGAAGCCAACATAAACAGAATAGATAATTTTTTGTTTAAGCTGATTCTGGTGCACGTTGCAAGAGTGATGTCCTCAACTAACAGCTTAATTTTTGGGGCTTATTAACCCAATAACGAATATTTTAAGAGTGCGCGGTTTATTCGGTTACATCCCTCCCGAGGCATTCCTCTATTTAGACAGTCGAGGGCTGATACATGATAGAATGGCGGTTCCGCTTATCTACTTCGTCAGCCGTAAAACTGTAGATAGGCGACTCCTGTATGGTCGAGACGTCATCGCTCAAGGTGGTGAGGAACGCCTTCGGTTTAGTAGGACTGTGTCCGATCGGGACCGAAGTGATAGGGCGAAACAGGAGAACCAGTTTTGGTGGCTCTCTGAACAGCATCGTAATATTTAAAGTCGATTAAGATGGTATGTCTTGGCCGACTTACATACATTTAGGGTAATTAGGTATAGGGAACAGTCGGGGTGGCAACAAACAAAAAAAAAAAAACAAACAAAAAAAACAAACAAAAAAATTAAAAATATGTATGTATGCGGAGGCATATGTGCATGTACCTGCGTAACTGTACATGTATGTGCGTACGTATATGTATTCACGTATGTACATGTATGGGTGGGTTGCATGTTGTTGTGTGTCTGCATGCATATAAAAAATAAACAAAAAAAAAAATTAAAAACGAAAAAAATGCTGCTGTGGCTGTTCTAGTTTTTAAGAAGTTTTAAGTGGTTTTGGGTATTATTAGGCATTTTAAGTAGTTTAAGTTATTTTTAGTTAGTATAAGTTAGTTATATCTAGTTTAAATTATTTTTTCTTTAGGTAGTTTTTAAGTAAAAAAAAAAAAAAAAAAAATGTTCTTGGTTTAAAAAAAAAAAATAATAATCAGATTTAATTAAAATAGTTTTTAAGTCGATAGACATTAGTTCTAAGAGTTATTGTTTAGTTTAGAGCGCCCATAAAGGGCCAGTAAATTAGTTGTAAGTTATTGATAATTAGGCTAGTTTTAAATATTTTTGTCTAGCTTAAAGATAGTTATAAGTGAATACGAAATAAAAATGAATTTACAAAAAAAAATTTAAAAAAAATAGTGTCTTAATTCAACTACATTGTGTCAGAAGTGGGATTCCATGTTACTCCTACAAAGTAGACATACATTTGAATAGGTAGGTATCTGCAAATTATTGTTGCCAACACCACATTACCTTCACTTATCAACACTCAAACTTACTTCAAACTAAGAACAATTTAACTCTTTTTATTCTCTGCCACACATTTATTCTCTAGTGCAAAGTTTAAATAACCATAACCACCAACGAGATTACCCCCTGCTTCTATAATACAATATTAAACTAGGCACTAAACTATTATCTCATATTTATGAGCCAACAATCCGATTAAATATAGGTAATTGTCTTATCTGGTGGGCTTATAACGGTACACAGTAAAAGTTTCTCTATATAAATTTGTTTTTAATAAAAGGCTGCATGATTGTTTTTTGTGTTCGAATCAAGTCACTCACTCGTACAGACAGAAATTTCTGGCAACACACAATAATTTATTATAACCTACTCCGCTCCTCAAGCACACACATAAGTTAAAAAAAAAAACATGTTGTCCCCTTCCCCCTTTCTATCGTCACTTCAACAAAATCACTTCTGAATTCTGATAAAACAAAAAAATGTACGGACATTGTTGATACTCAACAATGTACCTACCTATATCTAAAACGAACAGGAGGTCCTCGGTTGAAGTCCTTAAATATGTAGGTAGTTTCGAAATAGCCAGACAAAGTGCAGAAGTTCTTGTTTTCTTTTTTACTTTAAGCTCTTCCCTTCCAGTTCCAGTGCACTCGATTGGGGACATTTCGAAAATATGTTCTGCTCCAGATTCAGATGCAAAGTATACTATCGCGGCGGGTGCTAGGATATTGTACAATTTACACACACATTCACGTTTGCCTCTACTTCCTCCCACTCCTCTTCATGGAACTATAAACTCCCGGAAATTGTGTTATAGCCGGAAAGGAATAATGAGTGCACCATCAAGGATACAATAGGTAAACGGGCAAAACCGAGTGGCGGGTATCAGCATAGCAGCGCTATATACCAATATCGCTATAGGGTTATGGAAGGATTTGTTGTGTTTTGTTAAATATTTCCTTATCCAGCTTTTTATGGTGGGGCTTGAGTTAGTATGGGGGTTGCGCTTTAATTAAGACCACAAACTATTTTTTTGTTTTTTTTTTAAGAGATACATCGTACATATAGATTTATCTATATTTTTTTTGTTGTTTGTTTAATGGTTGCTATACACAGGGAATATTCTAAATTCCATTTTGTGCTTTTGAAGACCTACTTTGTTCATAGGAATGACGCCGTCGTCATGGTATTTTATAAACGTTCTGGCTTTACCTAGATTTTAAAAGTCTTGAATAAATATTTGAGAAAAAAAAATGTCTCGAGCAGATAACATTTATATTGTTTTGGTATTGCGGACTGGGAAGCATCTATATGGTGTGGCGGGCGCGGCTATGGGCGAAACAAAAACTATCGCATATACCTTCCTACTTCCTTATCGTTGTTTGCCAAATGCGTTGTCTGTATGGTTTTAATGTTGCCAGAGAGAGAGAAGTTATGGAAATTATTAGCTTCTTCATTTTTGGGTCAACTACAATATGTGTACATACTTATAAATTCTATAATAAATAACATAGATGTAAATAAATGCAATTAGAACAAAACGAAAGTTGACATTAACCCAACAAAATGTTTTACGTACGAGTATCTACGTTTGTTTTCTTATTTGTAGTTACAATGATGTCCATCAAGTTAGCAGAGCAAGTTGGCCAGAACACATTTTTTGTGATGCCATAATTAGATGCTAATTAAGTGCTAATTAAGTACCCAAAAATAAAATTAAGTGCTCCAGTACTTTTGGAGAAAATTAATGTTCTGCTATCTTGATTTCAAGTTAGCAGAGCAATCACCTAAAATTCTTAAAACGTTGAATTGGAAAATTTGGTTTGGTATAATCTTTAGGTGCTATTTAAGTGCTCTACGAATCCAAAAAAAAATTTCCAAAAAAATGTTTTTTTTTTCAAAAAAAAAAAAATTATTTAAAAATAATTCAATTTTTTTTTCGATTTTTCTCAAAAAAAAATTAGTTTTTTTGATACAAATCTATTTTATTAATTAAGTGCCCATCTAGTTCGAATTTAGTACCCCATTTTCAGAAGTATTTTCGAAGATCTGAGTACAAAAAAAAATATTCCATTTTTCATGCCTATATGCCCTGGTATCCTGCTCTGTTAAATTAATTTCGATTTTTCTCAGAAACTATGAGTTTTTTTGATACAATTCTTTTTTTATTAATAAGTGCCCACCTAGTTCGAATTAAGTACCCCATTTTCAGAAGTATTTTCGAAGATCTTCGAAAGTACCCCATTTTCAGAAGTATTTTCGAAGATCTTCGAAAATACTTCTGAAAATGGGGTACTTAATTCGAACTAGATGGGCACTTAATTAATAAAAAAGGTTTGTATCAAAAAAACTTATAGTTTCTGAGAAAAATCGAAATTAAGTTAGCAGAGCAGGATACCAGGGCATATAGGTATGAAAAATGGAATAATTTTTTTTTGACTCAGATCCTCGAAAATACTTCTGAAAATGGGGTACTAAATTCGAACTAGATGGGCACTTAATTAATAAAATAGATTTGTATCAAAAAAACTAATTTTTTTTTGAGAAAAATCGAAAAAAAAATTGAATTATTTTTAAATAATTTTTTTTTTTTGAAAAAAAAAACATTTTTTTGGAAATTTTTTTTTGGATTCGTAGAGCACTTAAATAGCACCTAAAGATTATACCAAACCAAATTTTCCAATTCAACGTTTTAAGAATTTTAGGTGATTGCTCTGCTAACTTGAAATCAAGATAGCAGAACATTAATTTTCTCCAAAAGTACTGGAGCACTTAATTTTATTTTTGGGTACTTAATTAGCACTTAATTAGCATCTAATTATGGCATCACAAAAAATGTGTTCTGGCCAACTTGCTCTGCTAACTTGATGGACCTGTTACAATGCATGTATGTAGTTTATGTTGGGCGCTGATGCGGGGTTATAGGGTCAATTATAGTATGTATGTATTTTATAATAGTGGTTAAAAGTGGATCTTTTAATCAGGGTACTAATGTTCGCCGATGATATTGTGATGCTAGCGGAGTCGCCTGGTAGTCTCCAATTGATGATCAATAGATTGTTCGAGTACTGCAACAAATGGAGGCTCCAGGTGAACCTAGAGAAGTCTAAAGTCATGATTTTTCGTAGAGGAGGCGGCCGAAACGGCCGCAGTGAAACCTGGAAATTTGGAGCTCAAAACATCGAAGTTTTAAATGAATACAACTATCTTGGTATGCGGATATCTAGAAACCTGAACTGGCAAAATCATATGATTGATAAGTTGGCCAAATCGAAGCATGCATTGAACGCAACATGGAGGACTGTGGTTCACTGTAAAGATGTTCACTACGAATCCAAATATCGTATTTTTGAAACCACAGCGAAAGCGATCATGTGTTATGCAGCTCAAGTTTGGGGCCATAAGGAGTTCGATGAAGTTGAGCAGCCTCTGCGCTATTTCTTAAAAAGAAGCTTGAAACTACCTAATAGTACTGCGAATCACATACTAATGCTAGAGACAGGTCTACCATCTTTATTTATTTCAACTCTGAAAATACAGATAGACTATATTTTAAAGACTATAGCAATGGATGATAGGAGACCACTATGAGAAAATTACGATGCTTGTGATTCAAAAACAAATATCATGGTTCGAGTCATGGAGAGATCTAGCAGAGTACTGTGGACATCCACTATTACTCCGAAGCGATAGGATGGAAACGTGGAAAAGCGAACTCTATAGCCTCATATCATTATCATTTCTATTGTTAGTGGACGAAAGAAAAAGAGAGGATTATACTATGAAAGCCAGAAGTTCATTACACAGGGACATATATGCAAGGCTAAACTATAACCTGTTACGAAATAACTACTTCAGGGCGGAGTATCCAACCGATCTCATGTCACTGGTTTTAAAAGCAAGAGGGGAGATACTTCCCCTGAACTATGTTCCTCATAGAAGTGATTTGGAAGAAATGTGTGGATTATGTAACACTAGAGAACGCGAAAACGTGTTCCATTTCGTGGGAAGATGTCCTGTTTTGGTGGAAACCAGAAGGAGTACACTTGGAAAAAACTACCTCAGTGAAAAGGAAGTCATAGATGTTTTAAACGGAGTTTTAGACTGGGAATCCCTTTACAACTACACCAAGCTAGCACTTAACTACAGAAAACGGATCTTAGAAGAACTTTTTTAATTTTATGTTTCAATTTTGTATATTAAACAAAATTAATTAATTAAGTATTAATAAGTGTTAACTGACAGACGGCGTAAGCCATGTTTAAAAAATGAATGATACACTAAACTTTTGTAATTTCTATGAAATAAAATCATTTGGAAAACCTAACAGTGGTTTTGCTGCGTCTGTTTCTTTAATGTCTTTTATTTTAATTCTTGTTTTGCAGGAAATGATTAGAATTTTATATATGTATCTAATTTAAGTGGGTTCCTAACGAAGACTTATATTTAAGTATTTATGGAGATACTTTGTTTAATGGTCACCTAGTTGACCATTTTTATTGACGGGGCTAGATCAGAACAAGACAGAACCTCACATCAATGAAAAAAAAAACAAAAAAAAACTCAAAAACACACACAACAGACAAAAAATATTTAAAAACAACGGTAATACTTTACAATTAAGTCTTGTACGTGTTTTAAAGCTAGAAGTCTCTTCTTCCATCTTGTTTTGGAATCAAGTAATTTCTGTGAACAATTTTTGAAAATACTAATTTCAAACTCAATATTTTGAAAAAAAAAATTTAATTCTTTTAAAGTTTATACAGTTAAATTCGCTTATAGTGACTTCGGTTATAAAGACGAAACATAAAGGTAAAGTTTGGTTTCGCACTAAATAGTGAATAATATCTTTCGGTTATAACGACTTCGCCTATAATGACCATTTCGGTTATAACGACTATTATGACGGGCTCTGTTTGTCATGAAATTCGGATATAACGACCGTAAACAAAATTAAAGAGAATTTTCCCATTTTTTCCTGTCTAGACATAATACAGTTAGGCTTACATATTTAGATATATAGTTTATTTTGGTTGATACAAATTTGAGTCAGTTGTGTGCTTGTGTTAGTTATTTTTCTTGAAAAGTGTTATTTGTTTATGGTACATACTTCAATAAGCGACATTCGCTTATAACGACGAAAAATTTGTCTCTCATGAGTGGTCGTTATAATTGAATTCTACTGTATTGTATTAATTTAAAATTTTGAGATTATATACTTATGTTTTGCAATTATTATATAAGTATTTAAAATTATCATACCAATTTTTTTGTATATACAAAATTAAGTAAAAAACGACTTTAAAAATATATTTAGATTCTTAACAGAAATCTTTTGCATACGATGTGATCGAACATAAGAGCAAGTACGTGTGTACATGAACGGCTAAATGGATTTCGATCAAAAATTTTATACAGGAGGTCCTTCAAGTTTAAAACAATATAGAATTAAAAAAAAACATTTTTTTGGATTTTTTAAAACTCTAAATTTCGAAAGAGGATGGACATTTTTTTGAAATTATATTTTTAATTTTATATTGTTTATTTACTATATTTTTTTTATTACTTAAAATTGTCATTCTAAATTTTTTTTGAAGAAAAATAAAAACATTTTTGAAAATGTTTAAATCGATTAGTTTGCTAAAGGTCGGAAAGAATAATGCTGTTGTTAGATTGCATACGACGTTTCTAGCATGGTTATGCTCATCATCAGGCAAAAAAAAACCAACAAATGTATGAAAAAATACTGCGCATTCTAACACTTTTTGGTTTTTAAAAATCAGCAACAACTGGCTGGTTACACTTTACTCTTCCAAGTTCCAACACGATCACCTAGGAACTTGGAAGAGTAAAGAGTAACTAGCCAGTTGTTGCTGATTTTTAAAAACCAAATAGTGTTGGAATGCGCAGTATTTTTTGATACATTTGTTGGTTCTTTTTTTGCCTGATGATGAGCATAATCATGCTTGAAACATCGCACGCAATCTAACAACAGCATTATTCTTTCCAACCTTTAGCCCACTAATCGATTCAAACATTTTTAAGAATTACATAAGGTCACATAAATTACTATTTATTTTTTAAAACACATTTTTGTACATAAATAAAAAATGCATGACTGTATCGCACGTACTTGCTCTTATGTTTCATCACATCATCGTATGCACAAGTTTCTTAGTAGAAACGGCTAAATATATTTTTAACGTCGTTTTACTTAATTTTGTATAAGCAAAAATTCTTTAATTTGTTTCTAAAATATATACCTATTGGTAAGGAAATTTTAAGTATTTAACAGTATAAATTTAAAAACATAATTTCAAAAAACATCGTCCCGCCGTTTTTGAAATATTGAATTTTCAAAAAATGTTGTTCAAAATTCCAAAAAACAATTTTTCAAAATTTTGGTATGCAGTATTATTTGTAATTTGAAGGACCTCCTATATACATATGTAGAAATTTTAATCGAAATCCGTCCAGCCCTCTATGAGAAAGTCCAAAATAAAAAAATGGTTGTATTGCAGGTACCGTTAATAACAAAATATGTAAACAAAATTTAACCCAAATGTAAACATACATACATATCTATATAGCATTAAAAACCAATTCTAAAAGTAAATGTCATACAATGAGTTGCTGGTTTACTCATTACATGCTGTTTAGGCATAGAACTAACAACATGTGATTGAGTAAACCTAGTATACTGATAGAATATGACAAAGAATAAAAAAAATTAATGCGAATTATAAGGGACATAGATAAATAAGACACGGAAATTTCTCCGCATTAGTTCAGCCGCCATCCCTGGAGATAAAATCTGAGACAACAACCACCTAGTCTCAGAACATCGCGCCACACATCAACCTCACGCCCGCGCTGTGTTGAAACATTTAAAGGGTAGTATAATCCCTTGAGCGCGTATAGATTATGAAAAAAAAGAAGTGGACAGATTTTTTTTTGATCAAAATCGTTAGAGCCGTTTTCGATATAATTAAGACGGAAGAACAAATTGTATGGCAGTTTTGGGGCTAAAAATCGATTCAAAAATCTGTTTGAGACAATCACCTAAATCGCTTAAATAACAAGTTTGAATAAATTGAAATTGACAGACGGAATTGTGGGACCCACTTTTTTTTAGTTGTATCTATCATCATTATGTCAAGTTTGATTAAAATCTCGAGTTCGATTATTTTTCAAAAGCAAAACTAGTTGATAATGTCTCTTAGCTGATGAGAACAATGTGATTTACGACCTAGTTTTACTTCTACTAGTTTAACAATTGTTAAATTAATTAATGCAAATATTATTCGTCAACAAAAAATTAATAATAACTTACTTCTCTTAATTTAAAACCACGAATGAGAGTATTAGAATTATACAACAATTTTTTTGCACAGCAAAATTTAACAAAGGTAATCATTAAAGGGACAATATATCAAAATCAACGGCTGGATGCACAAGAGTAGAGCCACATATTTTATAAGTCATTTTAGTAGCACTGTTTTCGCTCTTTCTTAAGAAAACTAAAGCTTTCAAACATTTTTTTTCGCACCAATTATTTTGAACACCACTGTATATCAGAAGTTAAAGTTAACTAAGGCCCCAGATATAGCATTCATTGAAACACAAATCAGTGAAATAGTTGATTTTTGGTTGGCAAGTCGGGTATAACTTTATCATTGAAACTTGGTTATCATTGAAAAATTTCTTTCATAGTTAAATTTAATGTCGAATTCCAAACAACTATTTCAAATCGATTTCAGATCGATTTTTTTTTATCAAAATCTAAGGAACTTGCAAAAAATAGTGTGAGTGTAAAGTCTATGAAATCTTGGTAAAAACGCAAGATCTGTTTTGACAGATTTTATTTAGAATAATTCGATTGTGTTCAGAAAAAAAATATAGAATGTTTGGTTGTTTGGAATTCGTCATAATTTTGAAGTTAGATTTGATCATTGAAAGAAAAACTTACATATGAGATCGGAGTAAAAAGGGGACACATATCATTGCAACGATTGTGTTCCACTTTTTGGGAACAAAATATCAGCCTAAGACTGCGAAAATATACTAATTTCTACGAAAAACAATTAAATCCTGTTCCCGTAAACCAAATTTTCGTAGTTTTTCACAGAAGAGAGCGCTCATATGAGAGAGTAAAATTTTCCCCAAGGCTGCGAATGTTTCTTCTGACCAAAGTTATGAAAACTGCTAAAACATGCTACTATCATGTCGTGCGTCAGTATTATCGTGTAATATTTATTATAAATATATTATAAGAATTAGGATATTTAAATGGGTCCATTCAAATGTCGGTACGATAGCCAAATGTCGAATTCCAAACAACCAAACATTCGATTTTTTTCTGAACACAATCGAATTATTTCTAAACAAAATCTGTCAAAACGGTTCATGCGTTTTTAGGAACCATTTTTTGGAAGTTGCTTCCAACAAACAAAAAAATCGATTTGAATAGTTGTTTGGAGTTCGACATAGTTTTGACATTTCTCATGTGATACAAAAGTATATCAAAATTTTTCGGATAGCTTGGGATTCAGCTGTGTTCTTACATGGGATTACTTACAACAGAACCAACCTAACCGGATAGCTATGGCTCGATATTTGAATAAGGCCAATGATACTTTCCAAGAAAAACAACACTTGGTAATCTAGCCCTATTTGATTACATTATGTCCGCTGATTTAAATACGCGAAATTAAAATGGAAACCGCATGTTAAAAAGAAATGCGAAGAGTTAAATAATAAACTCAGAGATATGTACTGGTTGCTCGGGAAACACTCTAAGCTCAGTATCGAAAATAAGCTAATTTTCTACAGGCAGGTGTCTGGACTTACGGTATACAACTCTGGGGTTGTACGCGAGATTCTAATTTAAATACCTTATAAACATTTGAAAATAAACTACTAAGATCATTTGTAAGCGCACCTTGGTACATAAGAAACGAAGATCTCCACAGAGATCTCGGGATTCGAACGGTTCGCGATGAAATAAAAAATGTTGCCCGAAATCATAGAAAACGGCTATTACAACACTGCAATAGTACTATAATCGAAATTATCGATGAGACGAATTTAGTACGTCGCCTGCGAAGGACAAAGCCTTCCGATCTGGTGCACTAAACGAGAATCCGCTTTAAAATCGCGGTATAGGCAGGAACTATCACCGGATAGTTATTAAATTCGTTAAAAATAAATTGCTAGATAAGTTTCAACTTAGTTGCAATCGGGAGGAGGAGGTGTTTTTAGTGCAGTAAAAATCTCACACTCCTATGAGCACGCGTTTTTCGGTCCTCAGCCTTTTGAAGGTTTTACACCTACCCACGGACAAAAAAAAAATTGTCCTACAAATTTTCATTAACTCATCCATTATATACCCAAAAACAAAATTTGAGTATCTACATTTTAATGTACCTATACAAACAAAAGTTGTTGCAAGTTCAATTATTTTTGTAACTATTACTATACCTACTCAGTGGTTAAATCCATTGTGACATCTACTTTATTTCGTAATAAACAATAAACAAAATTTACCAGACAGCATGTGCGCCGTACTAAATGACAGAATAAATCGACAAACAGCACTATGTGTACGCGCCAAAAAAAAAAAAAAAAATACTTTAAGAAGGTGAAATATAAATCAAAAAAAACCTGCTTAATTATTCAGTCGATGCAGCAACGAACAACAAAACAATTACATTGTACTCGTATGTCGATTGTTTCATTGCGAAGGGCTGATTTTTAAAAATAGCTCACGGTCTTCAAAACGCTGAAATACCACATAGACTTAGACAATTGACTACAGTTTTCTTTCAACAAATGTACCTCCTTTTTTATTTTTTTTTTATTTTATCTAATCGAATATCGAACAAATTTGTACAGACGACACCAAAATATCAATGGCAATTACTCTATAGTTGTTGTTGTGTTGTCGTATATTGTAGTCATATCGAAAATGTGTCAAATTAACGACAGCTAGTGCACACGCTACACTACTTACCTAGGTTTCGTCACGTGTGTACATATGTATGTACGTGACTGCGACTGGACTTTGAGTGCCTCTATCTGCAAAGTGTTTGATCTGATTTGCAGTTTGTATTATTGCTCAATTAGTTGAGTTTTAGTGCATTTTGAATTAGAAGAATTATCGATTTAGTTTGGATATTGATTTTTTTAATTCTCTTTATTTCAGATGAGTTGTAGAAAATGAAAAGGGCGGTAAAAAAAATAGTTTAGCGAACTCTATAAATTGAGTGTAGGTTATTATTTAATTCACCTTCACTCAATGCGACAATGTTATCAACTTATAGGTTCTGTGATTGACGAGCTTTCGTTTAATAAAAGTGACTGAAGACCTTTTTTGTTGAGGGTTAATATTGTTTGACAGTCAAGTACATGGCTTATCTTGGCACGTCATTGAGATACAAATCAGAGGGTTAAGTTGCTATGTGAAACCATTAGCACTGTGGTTAGATGAAAATATTAAAATGCTGACTTATCAAGCCATAATACTATTTACCACCATATTCGTTCCACAGATTTTTTTATACATATTTGAAGCATAGGCTTTTAGAACTACATATTTATTTTTCTTTTAATTTGTTTTATTTTTGTGGTTTGCACAATATTAGTATTTATAGTGGTTGTAATTATGAAGCAACTTTTCTTACGAATACTTAGAAGAAGAAAAAAACTAGCGCCTTACGGTTTTCCCAAACATTACAGCCAGTCGACACAATGGAACTGAGAATTGAAGACGCAATAGCTTTCATTGAATTTTAAAGTTGTCTCAATAAAGTAAAGGAAAAGACTAAAAGCAGAGGCAGAATCTCTTTCCTAATGCTGAAAAACCTACCCATCAAAATCAAGAACAGAATCATAACTCTCTACAACAGTATCCTCAACAACCATGAAATCCCTCTATCCTGAGAATCTGCTGAAACGAAAAATCTTATTATCCTCAATAATAAATAAGCTCATAAAGTGGGGTGTTGAAAGCAGAATATTATTTATTATTATAAATTCTTTATTTAAAAGCATTATCTCGAAATATACATAACAAAAAATAAAAAATAACATTAGTATGGCAGACAAATTTGCCGTCTCCCTGAAAATTGACATTAACGAGCTATTACATTATAAATCTTTAATAAATAAAAAATAACTAATACTGTTACTGTATTTTATCTTTACAATAATAAGCTGAGATACCATTATAAAAATTCAAAATTGTAAAATTAGTCTAAGAAACTGTTGCATTAACCTAAGGCATGATTAATAAAGTTATATAGAACAATCCAGCCCCACTCACCGTTTAGTTACTGTTTCACTTCCTGACGAGTGAGAAAGCTCTATGAAAAATAAAGCCTTGGGAGTTCGTGTAAAATTGGACAAGCGTCCAAAATGTAGTTGATATCCTCGATTTCATTGCGGTTACAGAGGTTACAAGTGAAATTAACATTTCTATGTGGCTTGTAGTTTAAATTTACCATCCAGTTTTAAATAAGGCACTAAAAACCTGTTATTGAAATAATTATTTAAAAATAGATAATGGTTGAGTTCTCTATAAATCAATCTACTTGGCGAGGTTTGAGCCATATTCAGAAAACTAAAATAAAAGGAGTCATCAACCATCGCAACAAATGCAATCATAAAATCTACCCTACTATTGATCTGGAGGTGTACTATTAAGATTAAGATAAAATCCATGTACTTTAGCAATACAATCACGTTCCCTGAACAGAAATAATTGCTTTTGAAATGCAAAGTCAATCATTTGCCTCACCAATTTAAAAAGGAAACATTTTTTGAAAAATTTTGGATTACATTAGTGGTTACACTTTATAGGAGCTTCTGTTTAAACAATTTCAAAAAAAAAAAAAAAAATGAACCGTTTTCCAGAAAATCGAAAAACAAAAAAATAGTTCTACTATAGATACCAAAAAAATAAAAATATTCATTTTTTTTTTCATTCTTTCATTAATGAACTGACTTTTTTTTATAAATATCATTGGAGTCGTTTTTGAGACAAATAAGATTTTTCTTTTTGGCCAGAAAAATGTATGGCAGCTACCGTTATTTTTCATCTTAAACAAAAAACGTGTGGACATATTACCGACAAAAAAAATTTACCAAGTTTGAGGCAAGTCCATCCATTCGTTTAGATTGTAGACTCGAGGATAGACAGACAGAATTGCTGAACCCACGTTTTTCGTCTTCGCTATCATCGTAATGTCAAGTTTGATTAAAATCTCGAGATCGATATATTTAAGAATCCATAACTTGCCATGTATTACCTACATAATATCGTAAGTAAAAATCAATAAGATACAAAAAATAAGTACGCATACGCCCGAGTCAATTATTTCATTCATCTGTTTAAAGACCAAAATTTCACAACGTTCATTGATATAATGTAGATGTACATGTTATGTGTATGAAGTGGATTTTTTTTTTGTTTTGAAAAGCAGTTCCTCCTGTAAGGAACACAATTTTAATATGAAAACAATTGTATTTTCTAAAAAAAAAAACTATTAAATACACTTCCCCGATTCCCTTTCGACCCTTCTAGCTACGCCAGTGGCCAACAATTCTGGGTATTTGTATTGGCATAGTAATGATGCGTTAATTCAATACAAATATGAGTGAATATAAATTATATAAAAAATGAAATTACTCTGTAAGTTGAGGTGTGATCTCAATTTTATCCGGATTAGGCAAACAAAAAAACCTATTTATTTGTTTAAGTTCCAAGCAAGAACGCAGAACAATGTCTTGAAGACTTTAAACTTCAAACCAAAAATCATCTCTTTTTTTCGTAAATTTCGGCGATGCTATTAATCCAAAGTAGATATTCACTTTAGTTTTTAGTTTTTAGAAACTTGACCCTTATTTTATTTTATTTTATTTTATTTTTATTTTATTTCGTGATTGCTTTATAAACTGTAAGATATGCAATCTTATAAGGTAGTTTAAAGCTAATTTTACAGAATACTAGAGCTAGAAAACTGTATAAAAAATTTACAGATTTATGATAGTTTAAATTTAATTTTAAATTATTAAAAATGTAATTACAAAATTGATAAGGTTTTAAGGCCTTCTTAATGCTTATTGGGTTTAGGTCTTCTTTTACATTCCGTGGTAAAGAGTTCTAAAGAGGCACGGAATTTACAAAAAATTGACGCTCAGTTGTTAAGAACGAAAAGCGAGGGACGATTAATTGACAAGATCTAGGCGAGATTGCAGTTCTGATTTTATTTTATTGAAGCAGTATTGTGGTTGGCGAGAAAAGAGTATACCTGAAAGCAAAATTAAAAATCGAAATACCAAATAATTTACAAAAGGCATATCCAAAAATCTCTTAGAAAAAACAGATATTCTACCATATCTGCGTAACCCATAAACATATCGAATCGTAGAGTTAAATGTGACGTTAAGTTTACGCTTGCAAATGTAGTTACAATTACAGAAAATTTCGCAACTGTATATTAAAATAGGAATAACCAATGTCTTTGCAAGAAGCAAACGAGTTTTTAACGGTGTGAAAGCTTGAGTTACTCGTAATGAACGAAGTACGCCATATACTTTCCCGACGAGTCCATTAACTTGGTTATCCGAGGTCAAAAGCGGTTAAAAGTTGCGCCAAGATTTTTTGCGGTTTCACAACATATTCGATATGAGAATTAGTTAATATTATCTTTGGAATATAAGAAAGATGTAGACATTTTCTAGATATGACGAGAAATTTAGGCACATTCTCTAAGTCTTCATTAACACAAAAAACTCCATGCTCAATGAGACCAAGAGGACAACTGAAGTATAGCTGAATATCGTCTGCGTACATAATGTGTAAAACAGTTGACCATCAAAGATGGAAGTTCATTAACATTAACTGAAAACAAAAGAGGCCCAAGAATGGATCCCTGAGGTACACCCTTAATATTCGAAAGGATATTAGAAAGTCTGTCCCTGACTTGCACTGCTTGTCTTTTGTTACTTAAAAAAGAATAAATCAATTTTGTTGCACCCCCTGAAAAACTAAAGTTATGTTTAAGCTTCTTACAAAGATCGATGTGGTTGACAGATGCCTTTGAGAAATCGAGTAAAACCACAAACATCACATTGTCTTTAGCCAGTACTTGCCTAAGATCGTCAGTAACATTCAAAAGTGCTGTGATACAACTGTGTTTCTTACGAAAACCAGACTGCTTAGGCGTAAGCATAGAATTGACAATAAAATAAGCGTTGATTTGCTTCTGAAGATTTAAGAAACTTGATTTTCACACAGGGAAAAGGGCCCTCGAAGATGTGTTCTGCAGACAGACGGAATTGCGTTAACCACTTTTTTGGTGTTCTCTGTCAAGTTTGATTAAAATCTCGAGTTCAGTTTTTTTTTTTCAAATGCGAAACTTGCCTTGGAGTGCCTACATATGTATATCGCAAGAAAAAATGACTAATAGTAAAAAACAGAATTCTTTTAACTGAGTTTATAATTAAGTGTTTTTGACAATGAGGGTATTCATGAAACGGAGGAAACCTCAGAAACCAGATAATTTCGAATAAATTTTCTAGTTTCTAAGGTTTATACGAGTTTTTCGCCGTTGCATGAATAGCCGTTTTCCTTGCTGTTTTAGTGACCAACAAAATATTTAATAAAAGCAAAAGTACACACATACCTTCATCATCAATAAACCAAAACAAAAAAAAAACTAACAAAATTATGTTGGCAAGAAGGTAGGAACAGCCGGCGTAGGTAGCTAGTGTATTTTTCATAATGCATGCCTAACCTATCTCAACAATATCTGACTGACATCATATATGTATGTACCTAAAACAGCACAAGTCAATTGAAAAAAAAAAAATAAATAAAATTGGACGGATTGATTTTGTAATTTATTTGTGTTTCAAACTTGATTTTTTTAGGGAAACATGTTCTGTAAATAACTGAGTCATGCGTTCCATCGAATTTCAATCACACAGTAGGTCTATCTTAATCCAAATGGTTAATTAGGTAGGTATGGAGAATAAAAGCAAACACTTAATTTTTATTTTCATTCAGGACTTAGAGAAACCTACATAAACAATTACCCGTTTCTTAAACTAATCGGAACAATCATGTGAAAAGATCTAAAAAGAATATGTAATTTAGTTAAAGTCACTTACCTTCTTTAAGTCTTCCTCGCCGTATTCGTCAGTGTATTTTTTTACTTCAAAGTTTAAATTTGGAATTTATCACTTCTTTTTCTGGTGGGTTGGTGTGGAGACCAAGAAAATACTTTTTTGAGTGAATACCTACCAACTCTCAGCTTTCAGAGGGCTGTACGACACCGTTCGGTGTTCTTTTCTATTTCGCGTTCTCTTCTCTTAAAAAAAAAAAAAAAAAAACTGGTTGTGTATTGATGACACTTAGGCAGGGAGGAAAAAAATGATGCCTAGGATCGGTGACCTGGACATATATTATAATGGTTATTTTAAAGAGATGTAGCAGTTCCACAATGACGAAGAAGCTCCAAAGTCAACACCATACGATACCTACACAATCAGCAGATAAATAAAATGATATACAACCAAATTGACATTCAAAGCAATTGCAAAGATTATTCTAGAGTTGGACTTTCTAACGAATTCCTACAAATCCCACAACACACGTTTACTACGGTTCTTGTTTGTGATATTTTTTTTCTCCAAAAATTTGTTTCGCGGGCAAAAACAGAACCAAAGAACGAGAAAACCCAATCGAATAACCAACTACATACGATAAATGAAAGAAAAACAATCAACGCAACGTCGCGAAAGAAAAACCGATGATGATAAAAGGAACAAGTACAACACAGAACACACTCGACGACTCCGACTCCACGACTGACAATAGCGAAGCGAAGTGGCGACTTCGATAAACCTAACAAATTATGTGGTACACTGTTTTTTATTTGGGTTTTCTTTTTAACTTCGACACTTTATGAATAATTGTGGTAAGGAGTGCAAAAAATATTTATGAATTGTGTTCTTTTGTTGCTTATTTTAAAGAACTCACTTTTTGTCGATTCAATGCAAGATAACAGAATAGCAAACAAAACACCGAGTAGGGTTAGACATACGATTTTCTTAGTTTTTTTTTTTTTTTTAAATAACAAGTAACAAATCACAAAAGTAAATTAGTATTAGAATAAAGAACAATTAAATTTTACCTATTCTTTTTTATAGCTCGATGATAAATAATTGTTCAATGTTCACGAGCACGACCCGTATAGAGATTTTTCAATGAATCGCTCGAACGGGGCACGACAATGCAAGGCAGGGATGGACACACAAAAACGAAAATTTTTGACAGATGGGTTTATTTAAAAAAAACTAATGTGAAGGTAGATCCACTTGGTTTGGATTATTTTAACGAAGGTTGATAAAAAAACACAGCGGTTGTTTGGTGAATAAAATCATTCCAACATGCCACTTCCACAAGTTTTGAACGATGTCAGAACTATGAACATGCCATTAAAGAATGCAATGGAGTCTTTGTATATAGAAATTAATTAATAATAGGTTTCATACACAAAGATGGAGTCTAAAAAATCCATGACCATGCAGATACGTTTAATATTTAAAACGTTGAATATTGAAATTTAAGCCTATAAATTTTAGCCCCCGCTTTTCTCTCAAAACTGCAGCTAAAATACTGACAAGATTTTAACATAAAAATATTTTGCAGGAAAGGCAGCTCGAAAATAATTTGTACGAACCGTTATTTCGTATTTTAATTTTTTGCAAATAATCATGTACAGTCACATTTATATCATCGTAACCAATCGATGTCGGATTCCAAACAACTATGTATTTCAAATCGATTTCAGATCGATTTTATTATTTGTTGAAAGGAGCTAGCAAAAAATGGTTCCTTAAAACAAAAGATCTGTTTTGACAGATTCTGTTTAGAAATAATTCGATTGTGGTCAGAAAAAAATGGAATTTTTGGTTGCTTGGAATTCGACATTAGCGCCAGTTGTACAAATATTTTTTTTTTATAATCTTACACCCGCTCAAGGGATTATGATTACCCTTATAAGTTTTTAAAACAGCGAGGGCGTCATATAAAAGAAGAGAAAGAGTGATAGGAAAGATTTGTGGCGCGAGGTGGTTGTTGTCTCAGATTTCCGTTGCTCACCAATTTTATGTCACCAAATTCGGTTCAACGATGGTTCAACGTGCAAGCATGTATTTGACTGTTTTCACATATGTACTTGAAACTTTGAATCATCGCTGAGCTAATCCGGTGGAATCGTGAGTTAAAATTGCCTAACCAAGGATCAAATATTTGAATTTTGAATCACGATTGTAAAACTAGCCCTTGGGCATGCCAGTTTTCTAAAATCTTGGCGGGTAGGTGGAATTAGATTTTTAAAAAAAATTTTTTCCTGGCATCATGAATTTCGCACGGAACAAATTTATCTCGAACAAAAAATCGCATTAAATGACAGCAAAACCTCCTGCAAATATTTTTTTCTCTATACCAATAAATACCGAAGGAAACATTTGTGCACCATTCTCGTTTCCTACATTTGAATGAGAAAAAAATGTACGTACAACAAAATGTAAATTTTGTAATGTCAGACCAATAAAATCTCAAATTCTATAAAAATAGAATCAACGTGTCTCTCTGAAGTAAAAATGACACCAATATCTGTCGCAATTTTTCCACGTCTTGTCATTGCCACGCAAGATGTCAGGACGGTATTCTAACATTTGTTTTTCTAGACGTATGACAGAGTTGAGTTCATGACATATGGCAGCCCTGCTAGTTAGAAGTAGTAAGAAAAAAGCCGATGAAACCCGTTTTTAATATCATATGAATTTTTTCTAATTGACACTTGGATTAAAAAAGTCTCACCTCGTCTCACCAGTCCATAATGGCCTTTTTGATTGGCCGTCCGGAACAGGTTCCCTGAACAAAACACCCGGAAACAATTTGACTGATTCGGAATTGTATCACTGTATATCATGCCGATGGTTTTGACATTTTAATTCTGTGAGTGCATTATCGATTCTGTTTTTGATTCTGAAATGAAATCCAGAATCGTTTACTGTTCTGTTTAGAGTAACAACTGCCATTTTTTGGGGGTCAGAACAGTTCTGGACGGCCAATCGAAAAGGACATAAGTTATGTCCCAGTGCCGATAGGTAATTGTCATGATAGTTTTCTTTATCATATGTATGGGGAAAGAAAGGTACAACCAATTAATTAAAATTGGATTTGGTCTAACGTGATAGGGGTCTAAAGCTAGTACTAGACGTCCTTGTAATGTGTCATTGCCGTGACACTTTGACGTCACTAAGACGTAGTTGTCTGTTCTAAAAGTATAACGTCGTGTAATCGTCATTGTTTTGCATGTCATTGCCGTGACAAAAACAATGACAGGCACCGTGACACGTCGCTTTTAGGTCATTGCAATGACAAATTGCCCTTTCATTGTTGATGGGACACAGAGACACGTAGCCTGTCGCTGCAAGGACTGTGTCCCAACTATGTCATTGTTTGTCACGGTTGGGCATAGTTACATAGGTACCTACCTACAAATGTGTATTTAAATTGATTTTAATCATGTAAATTAGCAGGGTTATTTGTATCTACCTACATAGATGGAACCTAGGGATGTAAATATGGGCATTATATGTATATAATGAAAGTGAAGGATATAGGTGTGTAGGTAATTATATATATGTGACGTTATAAAAAATGTTATAGTTATAGTTCTAGGGGAAAAAAGATGCCATTTGAATTCTTGGGCAAATACGGGATATTTTGTTCTGATTAAATATGTATCAATTCCCAAATTTTGTATCAAAGCCGTTGGAGCCGTTTTCTAGAACAATAAGCTTTTCCTTAACAACCAAGACACAATGACTCGATTGATCGACACCGTGTGATCGTCACTGCTAAAAATGAAAAATGTCATTGCAGATTAGGCTCACCTCCAATGATCAATTGTTTGAGAGTTGTCACGTCGTGTGATAGTCATTGTTTTGCATGTCATTGCCGTGACACCGAGATACAAATATCACCGTGACACACTTTGACGCTCATTGTATTTTGGGACAACAATGACAGACATGAGTCATTCGTATGATAGTCATTGTAGCTAGCCATGACACGTTTACCTTACAATTATAACGACTATAATTTAAAACTTCTTAGCTTCTAGAGGCATGGCGTTGTCGTTTCACCGGCGTAAGAAAATACCTTACGAAATAAGGGTGGTTATTGTAGAAAAAATGATTATATCTAAAAAAAATATTTTTCTTGATGCAAAAAACAACCATAAAAACCACATGCTGACAAAGTTTTGAAAATTCAAAACTCAACAGCTTCTTTAAAAAAAATTGTTTGCATTATATTTTTATTTTCAATATTTTATTTTTTTAATATACAAACAAATCTTGAAAATTCTAATTTGTCCCTTTCCCTGTGTTAAATATTAATTGTAGAAACAGTAAGTTCATTAACTATTTACAATTGAATACTTAATTTTCTTAAATTAATATTCCGTAACAGACACAAATCCGAAACTGCAGATTGTCTACCTGTATTAATTCTCAGATCGTAAATTCTAAAAAAAAAACAATAAAAGAAATTTTTATAAAATAAATGAAGCAATTTTTATAATTTTTTTAGCTTACCGGCAAATGAGTCCAACTGTAATTTCATCCGTTACCATAACTTTCAGTAAATTTTGAATCAAATTATTTGGTAGCAACTTAAGAACAGGTTTCACACGATCTTTACCGCACTCGACAAGAAGTGAGATAAATTGAAAAATGAAATAAATCCTAGGCGAGAGCTCATCGGTAGCTACAAACTGAGCACATACTTTGAACATTCCTTGTAGACTACTCTGAAGAGGATCCGTTATAACCGAAGGAGGCTCCTTGTTGTTTTGGTGAGCTTCCATTGCAAAATCACTCGAACTAGAGTTATCTGAACTTTCAGGATTTGTCATTTTGCGTATTTTTGCTGCATTTCCCATATCTGTTTCGTCTATATTCTCCGATCGCGAACGTTTCTTTAAAGGAGCAGTTCGTGTCTCAAGATTTGATATAATGCAATATACACACAATCGTGCCAAGACAAAAGATTGGGACTCCGTTATATCTTCACTGTACAAAAGAAAGATATTTATTAATTTTCCTTTGAAATAATTTTTTACAAACCTTCCAGTCTTATTAAAAAGAATAAGCGGCACAATACGTTCCAGAATAGCTACCGTGTTTCTTTCAATATCTAAATGCATTACAGCAAATACAATGTCCATAGTCTTCATCATATCCTTAAGAAAACAAAAAAAAATTAAATTCTAATGGATTCTACAAAATATGGTTATTTCTCACTTTTGTGTATTTACACTTTAAAATCTCCTCTACTAGCTGCGTAACAAACCAAACTGGACCTCCAGCTTGCAGTAGACTCTCTAAAATTTGTGCAGCTTTCACTGGCACCCAGCCGTGCTGTGAAACGCTTTTCCACACATCCTTGAACTGCTCAATTAGCGGTGTGTGTGATACAAGATTTTGAGTGACTGTTAAGCTACGCATTTTAGGATTTCCCGATGGGTGAATGTCATGTTGCATTTTTCTTATAATTTGGAAGGACAATCCCAAGCGTTCTTTGGTATTATCTTGTGACGACATTTCTTCCGGGCTAAGAGTGGACAAAAATTGTTGCACCATATTGAGTGGTTTAAGAAATTCATCCTGGAAAGAGAATGAGAAAGAAAGTGAAATTCTGTAAAACTGCAATTACAATAAAAAAAATAAATCTTACCTCTCGCACAGTTTGCATGTAAGCGCACAAAAATGATGCGGCACAAACTGAAAACGAAAAAAGTCGACATTTAATGCTATCCAAGATTCCTTTGACATCGGTCGAAGATAGAGTTTCATTTTCCCACGCAACCAGGACTTGATATAGAACTCCGGGTATATTCATACATATGTCCTGCCAAGTCAGATTACTATGATAAAAATGCATCAGTTAAATCAATTACTAAACATTTTCCCTTCTATACACATAACATATTTATTATTTGTACCTGTTTTTTAGCTGTGCTTCTGGTTTACTAAGACTTAAAAGTAATTCATCGACAATATTTTCATCGCACAATGCGACCATATTTTTTGGTGATTTCGGTTTATTCCTCTCCACCATACATTCACGAACCCATTTTTCAAAGAATGAATCACCATTCTCCGCTAAAACAACCTAAAGATGTGCAATTTTAAAATAAACAAATTGAACTCATTACAGTTTCATTGCTTACGTCTGAGCCATATTTTTGAACAATAAATGTCAGCATTAAAAATGATACATCGAATAGAGTTGATCTTGTGACCGAGGTTTTACCAACTTCACCTGGAACTTGTTTCGAAGTTTCATTACATTGAATCAGTCTTGACACAAATGTTTTTAATCGGCCTTCTACAGTCGCAACTGATAATATTAAATCAAAGCTATTACCTTGTGAAGAGAAAGGCAAAACGTTGGTTAAAAATTATCATCATCAGAATTTTAAATTACTTACCAACCAGAACTTGACATAGAACTCCTAAAAGTGCTTCTTGGACTTTATTGTAGTCTGCGCTTAATGTTTTCAAAACTCCAGACAGAGGAACTTCGGCGCGAATTATAAAATTAATAATCGA
This sequence comes from Philhelius pedissequus, assembly GCA_910595825.1. Classification (NCBI taxonomy): domain Eukaryota; kingdom Metazoa; phylum Arthropoda; class Insecta; order Diptera; family Syrphidae; genus Philhelius; species Philhelius pedissequus. Next base: position 147,183,850 of record OU343162.1, on the reverse strand, counting down.
AGGTGCTTGATTGGCCACTTCACGCTTTTGTAAGAGTGTTGAAATGGGTTCCCTGAGGAAAGATTTTTTTTTTACACATTTTTTAAAGTAAATTAAAACAAAATGATAAATCTAAATGAAATGTAAATGTGTATGCGTTCATATTTAAAAAGATATTAGATTCTTTTAAATTCAGTAACGGTGATACACAAGAATCAATGTGGCCATACAACAACTCCTAACTTTAATAAAAAAAAATAATAAAAATAAAATAAATATACGATTTTTAATCATACGGCAGATTTATTCAAGATGTGATTAATACGTAATTATTTCCCCCTCCGTGTTTATACGTATTCTAGGTATAGCGAGGGTTTTACGTGCCGTGCTTAAACACGGGCACAATTTTACGGCCGATACGTTGTCTGCGCGGGTCGTATTTATCTGTCATTTATTTGCGGAAAAATAATACGATAGTGCATTCATGCGAGTTACATTTACCGAAACTTCATAAATAAAAATATTCTATCAAAAATGGCGTCAGTTTCGGCAAGCAAGATTTTACTAATAGAAAATACATAACTTTCCTAAAATTACAAAATTTGAGAAATCGAAAAAAGAAATGTAATAATAGAGTAAAAACAAGTGTTTTATATTACAGACTAATCTATAGCGAATTTCATCATCTTTACCAATTGGCGAATTTCATCATCTGTAGCAATTGCGAATAGATGAAAACCCATTTCGGGAGTACACGAGAATGTCAACGAAAACAATCGGTTATATTTTAAGAATCATACATGATTCTTGATATCATATCACGACAAATTTTCACGATGTGATCGAGCATTAGACCAAGTACGTGCGATGCAGTCGTGCATTTTATGTTTTACTAGTTGCGTACACCCACATACCTAGGTTCATTCCACGTAGATAATATATTTATAATTTACCTAATTAAAATCAATAATCAAGCTTGAAAAATAGGGGAACGAACCTAACTATTCCTTGAACCATCCATTCGACAATTCATTATACTAACAACCAATGTAAACTTACCTTAACCTACCTAAAGATAAATAGACTATATAACTCTAATAGCGTCAATGTTTAGTTAAATTAAAATTATTAGCTACAAGAACAAGTTCGTATGATCCAGTCGTGCATTTAATTTCTGCTAACTGTTTTTTTTTTTAATTTTTATAAAGGATTAGCCTTACCCTGCATACGTTATTACGCCCAAGAAAGAAAGAATGAAGTATGTATTTAATTTCGAGATTGAAAAAACTGAGTGTATTTTATCAATGACAATGTTGCTTCATTGTTCATACAAAATCATGCAAATTTTTTATGTTTACGATCTTTTTTCCTTTCGATTTTTCTTATTATTTCATTTACTCCTCTTATGTTTATACAAAAATTGAAAAACTCTTATGTTTCTTATACGAACGTAAAATTCCACGCGGTGATAAAATGTCAGCGCAATCTATCGACAGGGGGTCGGACCGCTCTATAAACCTTCCTTATGACTTGTAGAATAAATTGCTTCTAGCACTCAAGAGGGTTGCGTGCATAGTTTTCGAGACTATAGTGTAAATACACACATTTTTTTAATTTTATATACATACATACGTATATATAGATAGATTAATATATAAGAAAAATTGTGGTGGCTTGGATTTTGAAGAAGAAATAAATTCCTTAACTTTTGTTCGGCGCAAAAATTGTGTAGTTTTTTTATTTACCTTAGTGATGAAAATCTCTTGATGTGGACATCATTGACCAACTGTTGTTTTTTCCAGTCATTCAAGAGGTATTCAATCATATTGCATGAGCACTTCGTGTCCATAAAATCCAAAATCAATGTATCTTCCAGAAGTATATCCAAGGCCTCAACTACCTCAGGAATATGATCAACTTCATTTGTTTCTGCAAAGAAATAATATTATTAAAAAACCAAATTACATAATTAACTTTTATTAAGTTAAACTTACTATGATGTGACAATGCATTCAATTGTTTTATTATTAGAGGCACCTTGAAAAAGGTAAATGCCCCCCACATTGTATCATGACTTGTCTCAATAACATTACTCAGCGATATAAAACCGGCTCGAATTATTTCATAGAACAAACGCACCATAGAGTAGTTTTTTAAGCGTTGAATCATCAACAACTCCGATACATAAAATTGTGTGTCACTGCTGGGATTAAGGAGTACTTCAACAGCCAATAAAGGCTGAACACAATACGAAATCGGTTCGACTTCCTCGGATTCCAATTTCAAAATATGCAACTGCACAACATCAACATACGCTAGACGATGTAGCTTTTTCTCAATACTCGCATTGTTCGGCTTATATCCGGAACTTATAAGAGAACTCTTAATGTCCGAGTATTTTTCACGAATTTTTCCAAAAAAATCTGGATCCTCTTGTTTGCCTATATACAGTATTCCCATCAGGAAATCATTGCTGATTATCTTTTCTATGACTTCGGTTGTATTATCAATTAAAACTTGATGTTCTGGTGACAGCTTGCCTCCAATAGCAAATTGCTCTGTGCATGAAGCAAAAATCTGCATCAACCAATAAACTAGAGACACCACCGATCCTGGAAGCATTACTTCTTCTGGTTTGCTCCTAAATAAACCAAATTTTCAATGTATATTTAAAATCCAATGCAAATTAATTTCAACTTGCCGACATGTTACTCCTGAGATTACAGATTGAAGGAAATCCAAAAGTGATGTTACACAGTAAACCTTGTTGAAATTTTCATATTTTGAAATGCGCTTGAGAACAGCGGCATGTGACACTAAATGAGCGCATAAAGAATGCTTCAAATATGACAAAACCAACTACGAAAAAATTAGTTTAGAATTGAAAATGGTTTAAAAATGTATTTCAAATACCAACCGGATTTGCATTTGATCCGATGACTGCTTGTTGTAGAATACAATCGGCTAGGTTATAAACATCACCACTCACACCTCTTGGAAGTACCTGCGTTCAGTGAACATATTAATTTTTTAAGTTTATTTTGTATGTTTTTTATGTCATTTATTTTTTTTTTTTGTTTTAACTATGTGAAAATGTTAAAAATCATTAAATTATCGCAGAACTTAATAAATCATTGGTGTACTCGTATTCGTTGTTCGAGTTCTTGGCGGCATCAGTTTAAAATTGAAAAACCAATATATTATCCAAAGAGAAGTTTATCTAAGGAAGATGAATTAAAAGTTCCCATTTCGGAGCCTAGAAAATCCCAAGCTCCAGCTGATGGAATAGGGATATTGCATAAAGCTGCTGATTATTATAAAATTCTCGGAGTTAATAAGCTTGCTTCGGCACAAGAAATTAAAACGGCCTATTATGATTTGGCGAAAAAATATCATCCCGATGCTAAACCGACACCCAAAGAGACCGAGTCATTTCGCAAAATTTCTGAAGCATATCATATTCTAAGTGATGAAAATATTCGATTAGAGTACGATCGATATGGAGTAGTGCTGGTAAATGCACAAAAATCAACAAAAACTTCTGTTGAACAAAACAAAAATAATTTTTTAAGATTCCTTAAAGAACAGCCAAGACCAATACACCATGAACACAGGCTTGCATTAAAAGGTTTGTACAAAATTGTATATAGCTGCATAGTTAAGTTTTCTGAGATATTAGCAATCTCAAAGTTTTGGGAATGAAATTTTTTGTTTTGCTCGTTTTATCACAGTTGGTCGGTTTAAGTGTGACAGAGTCTGGCTAAAAGAGTTAGCAATTAACCACTCCTTTTTCTATAGTTTGTGTGCAAGAGATTAGAGAATGAATGTGCTTTTTTAAAGCTTTTAGGCATCGCGGTAAGGAGATTTACTCTGCGACCAAACTGAGATGCAAACATCTTATCTTCCCTATACAATTTTTGTTGGACAGAGTATTCCTGTTTAGTTTATTGATACGCGGTAAATTTATATTTGTACAGATTAGCATTATGTCGTATGTAGGTTTAATTTTAAAAATTTATTTTTTTCTCAAAAAAAACCACAAATAAAATGTCTATCAATTTGCAGATCCAGGTACATCCCAAAAACTTGGAAACAAGGAAATCCAAATGAAATTAAAATTCCAACAAGCTATAGAAGGTTGTATAGAATACGTAGACTTAGAATCAATGACCAAATGCCCGCGGTGCAACGGAGCCACCCGAATGGTAAACCAAACTAATATTGAATTTTGCCCAAATTGTGGTGGTACAGGGCAGTATCGCATTAAAACAGCAAATTACACAGAACACAAAAAGTGCTATACCTGTGATGGCAGGCGTTATATAAACAAAAACAGTTGCAAAACATGTGAAAATCGTGGCTATCTAGTTGAGAGTAAACGCGTTGAAGTTAATGTGCCACCAGGTACATCAGACGGCGATATCTTGAAAATAAACCATCCCCTCAACGATCAAGGGGTTGCAATTAGAGTAAGTGTGGAGAAAAGCAGTCACTTTAAGCGAGATGGTAATAATATTGCTACTGATAAGTATATAACATTAAGCCAAGCTGTCCTGGGAGGCAGATTCAAAATCCGTGGATTGTATGAAGAGTTTGCAGTGAATCTTGGCCCAGGAATAGAAAGTCATACGATACACTGTTTCAAGGGAAAAGGAGTTCGTACGAAGGCGGGTCATGTCGGAGACCATGTTGTCACATTTAAAATTCGAATTCCAAAAAGCCTAACGACCAAGCAGCGACAGTTGGTACTTGCATTATCAAGAACTGAAGATCCAGTGTTTGATGGTCAGTAGTCTTGCCTAAACTTATTTCCGAATGCCTAGTTATGTTCTACTTAAGTACAAATAATAAAAAAAAAATATTTTACGCAGTTTTGGAACTTACAGTTTTTATATTGATACCCCATTGAGAATCTGACCAGCGTTCACGCCAAGCCTTCAGAACCATTAAATTTAGGAGACTGGTTTTGCTTGTTGTTTTCTGTAGCTCCATGCCTGTATCTTTCATTGTCTAGGCATCGGGAAAAATATTGATTTAATTGAAAATTCTTTCTTTGAATTCTCTTGGTATATGCTTTTTTATATTCTCGTTGCTTGCTATTAAAACATATTTGAGTTGCTGTAAAACTGAAAAAGAATAATTAGAAGTAGTAATCTTTACTCAGTTTTTTATTTATTTCTATTTACATAGATGAAAATACACAAAATTATTACACTTTATTATACCTTGCCGGATTCTGGATTTTATAATATTCGTTTTAAAATTGAGTTTTCGACAAACAGAAATATAAAAAGTAAATAAACTTCGCAATTAAAAATATGCGTCCACTCAAAAAGCCGATTAGGTTTTACGTGTGAAAACAAAAACCAACAAAAATTGACAAATGAGGTGAGTTTCTTATATGTCATTGTAATCATTGCCAGATATAAATTTAACGAAAACTTAAATTGGGTATGTTTAATTGGTTGAGTATACATGATAACATTTCAATAATACTAATATGTACAGGATTTACACGATTGAGAAATTGCCATTATTTCTTCCATTTTATTAACATTAATGAAAAAAAGCGTGTAATATGCTTTTCACACCAATCCAGTTAAAAGTATACGAAAACTCGAAAACCGTTCACACTGAACATTTACAAGTTTTCGTTTGACATTTCAATTATTTTGGCACCACAGACAACAACAAATATGTTGTGAATTGAAATTATCCCAGACAGCTGTTTTTTTTTTTCGTTTTTATTGGCAGCAACCCATCAGCTATTTATGTGACTATTAATTGAGCACTGAATGTTTCACAAGGTGTGTTTGCATAGTTCATCTTGCAAATCCAACATGTTTTCGACAGGTTTTATTTAAAGCTTGTAGTTTAAAAACTTGTTGTTGAAAACTTGTGTTTTCGCTTTAGGTTTTCAGCCAAAGCCCATAATTTCGCTAAAAGCGTGTTTTGGGTTTCGTGTGCAAAGGCTATAAATGGTTTGAACATTTGTCATTATTTTCGTCATTAAAAAATGTAAGGGAAGAACGGAATTAAATATTGTCATTAAAATGGTGTCATTTAAATATGCGCAATGACACCATTTTGTAAATAATGGCACACAGCGAGGAAGAATTAACTTGCTCAATCTTTAGTGGCAGATTTCCATTATTAATCAAACAGCCATTATTTTGCCCCATGTAAATGCTTATCATTAATGAGTTGATTTTACCATTATTTTGCCAATTTAATGAAATAAATTAATGGCAATTTGTCACTCGTGTAAATCCGGCATAACTCGTAACAGTTTTATAACAGACCGACTCCACTGTCTATAGAGATGTCCAACATCACTCCTTGGTGAAAAAGCTGGTGATTCCTTAGTGATATTTTAGAAATTTCCCACTTGGGACCTATAGTATACTATTATTAGATATATAGAAATTTGTGTGTGATACATACGCTAAACGCAACGGTGCAAAGTACTATGGATGTCGGGGTTAATAGGTACATTATCTAATTATTTTTATTTTTTTTTCAAAAAAGCGTAATAGAATGAAAAGTAATAATGCAAGAACTATACAACCAATATTGCCCGAATAACGGTTGCCTGCAAATTTTATTGGAATTTTTCAGATTGCCCGGAAATTTTAAAAAAGTACTATTTCGTACTTATCAAACATATTTTATTTATTTCTTTAATATGTAGTACTATATTTTACTTATGGCAAAATATTTAATTTATCTATTAAATATTTTTAGTTTTTCTTAAAATATTATCAAAAAAATTGTTTTACCAACGTTTTTTGATTTATTTAAAATAATTATATTAATGAAAAAAATGACGATTTCGAAAAATGCTTGGAGACTTTTCGTTTCGTTGAGTTCACAAAAATGTTTAAATCCAAAAAAACTTTGCATACAACAAAACTTGACCCAACTCTAAATCCTATATTTTGCCAAGCAGGGAGGGTTGCAGGGGCCAGCATATGTCCCCTTACGTGCCGTGATGATAAAAAGAAATTCCGATTCCAAAATCCGTACTATTAAAAATTAAAAAAAATAGCATTAGTTTCACAGATATTGGCGCCAGTTATACCTTTCATTAAAACTCATCATTAAAAACTTTGACTATCAATTCTGAGGCACTTAAACAAATAAAACTGATGTCGTTTTGATACCGAAATAAAGGAAATAAGATACATATTTTTTCTCAAAAAAATATTTTAGTTGCTCAACTTTCTTTCTTGTAAATTCACTCTTGATTTTTCAATAATGTCAGCTGTTCATTGAAAAGGGATTTCATCATTCAAAAATCAAAAGTGAATTTACAAGAAAGTGGTAGAGGAAATAAAATATTTTTTTTTGACAAGAAATAATATATATCTCATTACCTTCATTTTGGTACCAAAACGACATCAGTTTTATTTGTTTAAGTGCTTTAGAATTGATAGCCAAAGTTTTCAATGATGAGTTTCAATGAAAGCTATTGGCGCAAAAGGTAGCAAATGCGGGGAATTTGCAATCGTGATACGGGAATTCGTTTTGCGGGCAATCGTTACTCGGGAAATTGTTTTCCGGGCAATCGTTTTCATGGAAATCGTTATCCTGGGAATTGTTTTCCGGGATATCATAGCCAACCCATGTTATATACATCATAGTTCACTAAAGTGCCACTCCGACAAATATACTTAGAAAACGTCATTTTGTTGACTCCTTCCAATCCAGTCTTTTTTGTTCGAAAAATAATTCAAAGTTTTGGTACATAAAATTAATCTCACATGTCCAAATCGTATCAATAAAACACAATTTTAAAGTATTACCATTTAAGAGTATATTGTATATTTGCAAACTACAGTCAGTTTTATCTTTTTTATATCTTTGTACAAAAAATAGATTCTCGATCCGAAAAGCCCAGAAAGTTCTCACATAAGGTTTTTTGTTTTATAATTTTAATAATTACTTATAATATGTTTTTCCTACTTATGTATTTATTTATTTTTGTTTAAATATTACTCGAAGCAAAATATATATTTTTTTTTCAATGCAAATACATATGTATAGTAAAAGTATGTATGTATAAACAACGACAATCATTTTAAATAACTACAGTTACATTATGTACGTAATAATTTTTGTTTAATCAATTATTTTTTGTTTGTCTTTATTAAATGGGATTCATATTTAATTTCAAAGAATGCATTCATATTTTTAATTTGTTTTCAATTTTACAATTTTGTATCTTGTATTTATGAAGTTATTAAACAAACTTCAAATTAAAATTGTTGTATTTAGGTGTGAGTGTGTGAAGTTGATATTTTATCATTTATTAATTTTTGTTTGATTTTATATAGTGGTAGAAGAATAATGATTGAAAAATATGTATGTACTTAAGTATCTGAATGTATATAAATTTGTGTCAATTAAAAAAAACTTTCCATTATGTTCTATTTCAGATATGATCGTTCCATTTCCTTAAAATTTTAACCGGTAGTTATCATTCAAACTTAATTTAAAAAACAAAAAAATCCTAAATAAAAATAGTAAAATAACACTATTTCAGTACGAAACCCTACTACAAGATTAACATTCCCATTTGCTTATATTTTTACACATGACACAAACAAATTGTATAGAAAACTTATTTTTTTGTATAGATCTTTTTATATTATATTATAAAATTTAGTAATTTTTATCAACTTTTAACTAGAAACAGTTAAAAATTAAAATCGAAATATATTTTTGTAAATAAGTTTTTTTTTGTTGAAATTTTTACAAAAGACACGTTAAATGTCATATACAGCTATTTAAAAGTAGTAACCGTAGTTTTAATTTGATACTTTTTACGCAATGATGCAGTGCTTAACTGATAAATTGGGGGTGTAGGCAGTTCTCTTGTTTATTTATCTCTACCATTGATCTAAACATTAAGCGTGAGATGTATTATTAGAAAATACATACATTTTTTAATCAACTGTGCCAACAGTATAATGGGCTGTTAGTCTTGTGGTGGGATCGCCAATTAATTAAAATATCATTTTTAATTTATCATTATGTATATTAAAAATTTATCTACTCTCAAACTTAAACTAAAAAATAAAATTAAAACAAAAATTAAACACATTCCCCTTATTATCATCGTACAGAAGAATATGATTAAAAGAATCAAACATTACAAAAAATAAAAATAAAAATTATAATGAGCTGAAGAAATCCGCTAGATTAACAGTAGTGGATGTGATAAACGAGGTCTATGCATTCTCAACGTCCCCTCCTCCCTTCACGGCTGAAGCGTAACTAGGACCGGAAGTTGGCGGTGGGTTGGTTGCTTTAGTCTCGTCTACTACAGGTGGATTATCAACTTTATACACAGAGGCGATTTGTTTTATTTATTTTCTAACATTACGATAAAACAAATTTTTACCTTTAACATCTACAGCAAAACTCTCAACACTTCTAAGATCATGTTTCTTGATAATTTGACATTCACCACCTTCAATTGAAGGTATAGAATAAACATACAAGTAACCATCTTGGGAAGCCACCATGAGTCTAAAAACAAACCAGAAAATTATATAAAATTTGAAAATTAAAATTATTCAAATCTTACCTTAATTGTTTTTGAATTGTAGCTATCGCACAAATTCTTTTTACGCCAGCCTCAGGCAGTGTTATAGATGCAAACGCTCTGCCCTGGCTAAAAACATTCGTAACCTGTGTTGGCAAGTAGCTAGTAACGGTTTTACTCAAAAATCTAAAAATCGTATAACTTAATAAATTATTGATAACAAGATCTTAAAAGATAAATGAATTTTTAGGAAAAGAATTAGCAGCTGTTTAGTTTCTTAACTTACCCCATCCAATCGTCGCTTGATTGCTTACTTTCGTTTTCGGCCACACTTCGATCCAAACGGAATATATGTACAGTTTCGGTGTTAGAACTGGAAACTAAGTATTCAGAACAAGTGCTGAATGAGAGTGATGCAATAGATACGCATCGCTTTAGGCCACGACGCAACTCGAAGAGTTTGCTACCATCCAGAGACGAGAATACCCGTATAACAGTACCACGTTCACTGGCCGTTGCGATTTCGGTGCCAGATGGACTAAATGCAATGGCTGCCAATGGCGTATCGTGAGCGGGAATCATGGTTTTGGCATGCAAGTTTATGGCATCAAATATTTGGACTTCTCCTGAAGTAACACTTCCCGGATAGGCAAGGTAGCAGTGATCCGAAGACGATGAAAGGGCGCATAGTCCAGTAGTATTGGATGGTGTATCACGAATTGTGTGAACAACTTTCATATCTTGAATATTGTGAATGTAGAGACTCTCTTCTAAACAGACAACGAGTCGTTCACGGTTGAGTTTTACTGCCAGAATGGTGTTTGAGTATGAGTAATTGCAGATTTCGCTTTGTTTCTTGAAATGACATACCTAAAGAAGATTTTTTTTTTAATTATTAGTCAGTTGAATTTTGTATTTATTTAAAAAAAAAACCTTTAGCTTTCGTGGTGCTTTTAAAGATACTATGGCAACTAAAGAGCTTTCAAAAAGACGCTCAATGAGGAAAATTTCCTCAGATTGGCAGCTATATATTTTGTCTAAAGTTGAATCAATACTGCCGAAGCTGTAAAGACTATATCCAGATTTTGTAGCTACTGCGAGGGAACTAAAAAAAAATATATTTTGTTATATTATGTTTGTATAAAGATCAAAAAGGATTGATATCCTCCTAAGCCACAATTTTACATATAGAATTTTTATTTTTTTACAGACAGTTAGGGGTCTCTATAGAATAGCTTTTAAATATTACAGTGGACAACACTTAAATGTGATTAAAAAATGTTAAATTTTTGGCTCAATTTTTCTTTAAAATAGGTACCTACCAGGAATTTTACCATATACAGCTATGAGCAAAATAATAGCAACACTACCTAATTTTTGGTAATATTCTGTGAAGTACTTATAGTAGGTAAATATTTAAAAAATATTAGTATTATATATTAGTGTAAGTATGTTGTTAATCTATTTTATATAAGCTTTTTGAAAAATAAAAGGGTTTGCAAAATTTCGTAGTCCGTAGGCTTCCCAACAAAGCTGGCCATAAAAATAGCAACACTTGACTAATTTAACAAAAGAAAAAACAAGATATTTTGATAACCAATGCATTTTTTTTATTAGCAAAGAATATTTAATATTTCGTTGAAAAACCTTCATTTTTCAACCCTGCATTCATTCGATTTGTGGAATCGAATACCCCACTTCTTGACAATTCTCCAGAGTTCCGCTTTGTTGGATGGTTTATGCTTACTAACCTAAATCTTCAGCTCATTCCAGTAGTTGAATATGTTATGACACCATTAGAAAAAATTGTCTGAGCGGATTCTGTTAACAAACTAAAAATAAGTGATCATGAATCTATACTAATAAAAATTCCTGTTAATAAAGTGAGTGTACCTAAAATCAGAAAATCAATTCAAGTGTTTAAATATATAAAAATGTTGTTGGATTAATTTTACAAGGCCATATCGAATATTTATGGGGCTATCGTTTGGTAAATTTATATTTTGATCTATAAATTGATTTTTCTCGTAACGAATCGAATACGTTTTCAAATTGATTTTTATGTGTGTATATTTGTGTCTGTGAACCAGCTAGCGGTATCAGCTGTTTTTTCAGACTGATGGCTGTCAATTATGATGCATAGTGGTATGCATGGTAGATCTGTGGAAAAATTTAGATCTGTAAAATTGATTTAAAATCCAAAAATAAATCAATTTATTTCGCCAACAGAAGGCAAAAATTGTCAAAATCAGTTTGTTGACAGATCTAAATCAAAAATAAATTGATTTGTGTTACCAAACGATAACCACATTAGTGAGCTCAAATGATTTATCAACAAATCTAAAGCAATGCTTATGTGGTTTTCCATTAAGTACTCGTATCAAATTCGTTTTTGATACGAATCTATCAAAACATGGATTTTGACAATTAAATCCTTCCATTGGGCAACAAAAATTAATATTTTTTTGATTCTGAATAAAAATTCGAAGATCCGTTTTTTTTGGCGAATCTACCCCTCTTTTACTAACACTACTTAACACAAGTACAATTGGAAACATTTATTTTGACAGGTACCAGTTTCACAGACGTGAGTATAAGCCAACACATTAACAAAAAAAATTAAATCCAAAGAACATTCCATTCACCACGAAAAAAAATCAAATTCCGCATCAAATTCTTCATTTACCAATGGAAAACCACATTAGATATCAGTGTTTGGGAAATGACAATACAATATATTCTCGTGAACATGAATGGTTTACACGTGAATTGAATAAATTAAAACGTGATAACAAATGGCGCTATCAAATTGCTTATATTAGCAATCTTTCTGGGGATTTCTGAACTGAACTGAACTGCTATTTTATAAACAGTGTAAATGAAATTAGTAACTCTATTCATACAAGAAATCCAGATTTTAGTCATATACCACAGCTGTCCACTACATTTTTATTTACACCTATAAATCTTAATAAACTGATAATGAAACATCCTAAAAAATTAATAAAAAAAGACTCATTAAATATAAATATTAAAAAAATATTGGATTGATTTGATATCATTGGACCTTTAATAGTGGAGATAATTAACGATTCATTCCAACTAGGCGTTTTTCCTCATTATCTTAAAGACCAATGCTACCAATTTAAAAAAAATATATATAGAAAAAACATTATTTAAATTTGTAAAGGAAAATAACATTCTTATACAAAATCAATCGGGATTCCGATTGGATCACTCTTGTGAAACAGCCCTTAACTGGCTGATAATGACTTTAAAATAGCAGCGTCATGAGAAAAAAAATATATTCGGTGTTAATTGATTTTCTAAGGGCGTTTGAAACAATTGATAGATCATTACTTTTATTAAAATAAAACAAATACGGTATTAAAAACAAAGAATTTGCAGTGGTTCCGAACATACTTGGATGACAGAACCCAAAGAACTAATATTAATCAGTGTTCATCTAATAGTGAAATTACTACATTCGGTGTACCTCAAGGAACAATATTAGGCCCACTTCTATTTTTGTTGTATATAAATATCATTAATAAAGCTCTTAAGTACTGCACAAATTCATTGTCATTTCATTAGCATCCTGCAAGAAACAACGAATATATCTAGAACTGACTGGCGTCTCTATTTCTCGCTGCAGACCTTTTGAGGACATAAACGGTTTCGTTTTAGCATTTCTCACCAACGTAGCTTTGTGTCTTGCATTCATTTTAGACGGACGTACAATGGTTTCTTCAAATTTGTTGGTGTTTATAGCATTCCACAACATTCTTGCAGAACGCCCAATGTCTGCTGCGATCTCTCTCATAATATCCACCGCTGTTATGCAGAACAAAAATGGTTTTGCTTTGGTCTTCAGTGCAGTGCTTCGCTATTGCCATTTCTAAGTTCCATATTTAAAAAAATGTTCCTAAAATTTCAAAATTATTCTCATATAAAAAAATCTAACCGAAATTTTGACTTCTTTAAGCTAATAACAAATTTGTTTGAGCTTTTATTCAAATGGTGCTATTTTTTTACCAGGCATTTTGAAGTAGCAGTCTATTGAGTACGTAATATTACAAATTTTGTTTACTCACAAGATCAAGACATAATATAAACCGTTACAATAACAAAGCAATTTGTTCACATGTTCGCCTAACTAAAGCGAAATAAAATATAATAGGTACCTACCTATTAACTAAAAGTAAGGAGGGTTACTATTATTTTGGTTATGGATGTATATATTTTTAAAATTATAATAATTTTATTGTCAATGTTTTCAATTTGATGATCTTGCCAATAAAATGTATATTTTAATTTATATTTCAATGGTCATAGATACCGTAACATCATAGTTCAAATATTAAAATTTACAAATTGTAATTAACCTTAATTGCTATCTAGTAATTATTGCTTATGCTTTCTTAAAGTCCTCTGTCTACTTATTTTCCGCTAAAATTCAGATAACGATAGCAGGATTGACATCAAGAGAAGAATAGGATTTGTCAATATCTGCCTACATACATGAGCGAAAAAGAGAATTCATCTCTAACATCCCACCAGCAGCTTAATTTGCTCTTTATAAGACATTAATCATTACAGTACTGGGGGTCAATTCCCGATCTGTGAAGTTTTGAAGTGAAAAAAAAATATAATTTCAGTTTTCAAAAAGGTTTATCATTTTCCAACTTCACGTACACGCCTTATGCGATTCTAGAACTTATTGTGATAAAGTTTTTACTAAAAAGTACTAAATGATAAATTCTGTCATTTCTGATTAGATTTTTTGTTGGGAAAGGTAAATATTTCATTTCAGTTTCTAAATTTCCTTTAAGAATAATGTCGGGAATAATAATTCGTTTAATAAATTAAAATCCCAGAACTCATTTGAATCTTTTGGATAGAATTCAAAATAGAGCTCTAAGAATGATTGGCGATAGAACTATAGTGGAAACATTTACATCTCTAGAACATCGTCGAAATGTTATATGTCTCTCACTATTTTATCGCTATTTTTATAAACATTGTTCCAGCGAAATAGCCAGTTGCATTCCTCCCCTTAAATTTTTCAACCGTAATACTCGCGCTTCTAGGAATGCTCATCAGTTTACCCTTGAGCTCAACTTCGGACGTACTGTCAAGTACAGAGATTCTTTCTTTAGCCGTACAACGCGAATGTGGAATACTTTACCCGGCTCTATTTTCCCCTCCCATTTTGATATTCAGAAATTCAAAACGAATGTGCATCGGTATCTCCTCTTGCATCCTTCCCTACTTTCCTAACGCTCGCACTGTGCTTGTTCATTTTAAGGGTAGTCAAAACCCCTTTAGTGCGCGCATCCGTTTAAAAAAAAAAAAAAAAAAAAAAATAAAAGACGTCGTACTGAACAATTGTGGGTTTTATATTATATTCAATAGTATCTCTGTTTTGAGTAAGATTTATTATTTTTTCATGTGAGGATATTGAGGCTTTCCCTTCGAGATGGGCAGAATCTATTCGAAGTAACAATTAGGAGCACTTTATTGAACTTTATAGATTCCCAAAACATTTATGCATGGATTTAATACGTGAATTTGAGAGCATTCTTGAAAAACACTCAACTTATAAGTGCGCTTCAAAGCCATTTAAATATGGTAAATTGCTCTGCATTTTTTTGCAATGGGTAGTTTCCAACGATCTGTCGTGGGAATGAGCACCATCGCGTCGGCTGTTGTGAATCTATTGATTTAACAATTTCGTTATTTACTCGAATTAACACAAATATAACTTACTACCAAAATAAATATGTGTATAAATATAGTTGTTGCTTACTTGTCATGTGCCAAATCCTGTTTTTCTTCTAAATATTGGATTAGAAACATTTTCTACACAAAACAATTGACTGTGATAAAAAAATTATCATATGAAAAATGTTTGGCATTTAACTTCACTTTTTCACAAATCGAGAATCGAACTAGACGTGAAAGCGTGATAAAATTTATCACTTCACATCTTCACAGATCTGGAATTGACCCCCTGGTCTGTGGGAAGAAAGGCGCACGACTAAGGACAGGAGAATGATACCGGTTTAACCGGTTGACAGGATATGAAGTAGTGTGTAAAGAGGAAAGACAATGAATATTGTAATCTACGGTCTGAAGGTACATTGACACTTGTAGTCAAAAAATAAACAATAAACAATTCAAGTGGCTAGGTCAATAGAGATTATCGATAACAATGTTCCAGTTCGGAAAATGATTCGTCCCACATGATTATTGTCATCACATATCTGTAGACAGCACTAAAAATCAGTTTATAATAAATTCTTAATAAATAATGACTATTATTTTTTTATTTTTTTTTTCAAACACATATTAAAAATAATGTTAATGGTTTACTCTAGCTTGCGTGATAATTATTAACTCTGTCAACAAAATTCAGATAAAGAATTTTGTTTAATGGCATATGGTGCAAAAATATATTTGATTATCTTCATAAATGTAAACAAGATTTAGGGAATCTGCAATAATAGGTGATAGATCACAAAAACAGAAGAGGAGAAATTTTGCACCAACAATTTTTCTACAAATAAATTTACCCTAGACCACTAGGTATACAACAACAAAATAACTAGTGGTTAACTGTATAATGTTTTAGGTACTTACGTGATGTTCTGATTAAAATTCACGAATAGTTCTCCAGAATCTATGTCCGGTCTGCCTAGGAGGCTCATGGTTTGGCTGTTTTTGCTTATTAATTACTTCCGAATCGAGCTTTAATGCGTACAGAAAACTTTGTGTATTATTTTGTTGGACTGTCAAGGTCAATGCTAAAGACGATGCTCTATGAATCCAAGAAAACAATAATTGAAATTGTTAACACAAAACCCGATAAGCAATAAAACAAATAGAACTAATATAAAATCCCAGATTCAAAATTTGAATCGAAAATGTACACCAAAATCTGCTTGTCCAACGAAATGATAAAAACAAATAATAGAGAGAATAGGCGATTTAAAGATTGGGTGTTTCTTCTTACGTTTTTGTTTTATCAAAATTTGTATGTTATTTATTATATTTGAATATTTCACGAAATCACACTTAATGAAAAAGATGTTATTTGTTGAAATTTCAATGATAGTTTCGAGTGATTTTCTTTTTTCTTGAACAAAATGTAAAAAATATTGAATATAACGACAGTTTTTCGATATTGTGCTGTTTCTTTGATTTCCAAACACAAAGCACCTCAAAAAATGTCAAAACAAATTCTTATTTTTTTATTCTTTACACTTGCTGTCTTTTTCGTGCAGGTTTATACTTTATGAGCTTTCCCTCTCTATGGGTTCTTTCTTGGGATCAGTTTTCTACGTAAATATGTTTAATAATTGAAATATCACAATTTACAGATGCTCTTATGATTAGAATTTTAGGGAATATGTTTTCGTCGTAACTGTATGTTAATAAATGAATTCTAGGCCTGTGAATAATTTATTTTTAACTTTTGTACAACTTGACTTGATATTGGATAGTTTTTGTTTGAGAAAAATATTTTTTGACACACAAATTTATAGTGGAATGCCATGGAATTGGTTAATTACATTTTAATAAATGAACTCGTTCAGGCAGTTTTATGTCATGTTTCTGATTTTTCAGGAAGTATTGACCTGGCTTCGACCATTTGTGTTGAAATGAGCTTCGTTTGACTTGATACCTAATTACCTCGCTTACAGGCTTTTCACACTAAACCCACAACCGTTTTTTTTTAGCTAAAAGCTTACGAAAACTCGAAAACCGTTCACACTGAACACTTACAAGTTTTCGTTTGACTTTTCAATCATTTTGCACCACAGACAACAGCAAATACGCTGGGAATTGAAATTGAAATTACTCCAGACATCTGTTTTTTGTTTTCGTTTTTCCTGGCAGCAACCCATCAGCTATTTATGTGACGATTAATTGAGCACTGAATGTTTCACAAGGTGTGTTTGCTTAGTCCATCTTGCAAATCCACCATGTCTTCGACAGGTTGTATTTAAAACCTGTAGTTTATCAAAACGAGTGGTTTATAAAAAATGTATGGGAAAACTTGTGTTTTCACTTTAGGTTTTCAGCCAAAACCGAAAATTTCGCGAAAACCGTGTTTTGGGTTTGGTGTGAATAGGCTTTTATACGCATTAGTTAAAAAAAATAAACAAAGATTTTAGTAAGAATACCGTGTATCTACTTTGCCAATTTTGTTTCCTCATATTTTCCTTAGGAAGGGAATTATCTCCTCTATTTCATCTTCTAGGTAACTATAATATTGTGAATAAATATATGTTATTAAGAATATTTGCATGTATATGCAATTAACCATTGCTGAAAGCTAAGTTCTCACATATTTCGCTACGTCATAAAGTGAGGATTCGAATTCAAAATTGTTTGACAGCTAATTTAGCTGCAGAATCTTTTTTATACGAAAAAAGTTGCTGAGATTTTTGAAATCTCAGCTCTTTGAACAATCCTAATAAATTAAATATGGAATTACATTTCTGCCTTTTTACGGCCCACATTCCGCAAGAGTGAGTTTTCGTGATTCATTTTTTTTATACAGATAAGCAAATTTATTCGAGCATTTTTTGATGGTGAATAATTTTTTGCACAGAAAAGCTTGCGGAATTGGGCCGCGATACTTTTAAATACTGCTTTTTCGCAAGCGTGAGTTTTCTCTGTGTACACATACATATTTCCGATTCCGCAAGGATGAAATTCAATTTGTTTGACAGATAACGATAGGCAAATTTATTCACCTATATTTTGGGCGTGAATAATTTTTGCTTACGGAAAATCATTCAAGCTTGCGTAATTGTGCACCTAGGTAACCAACACGTACTTAAAAATAGGTAGATGTAAAGGCAATTACAGAAAATATTACCAAGCCTTTGGTGTTGATCTTTGAACATATCCCTTAAATCCCATGAAAAGACGAACTGCATCTGTCATTTTTATTTAAAGTATTTCAATTTTTGCTTTGATTTTGCCATTTCTTCTACGAATTTTTGTCGGCTTTTTATTGTCAAATCCCTGGCTTATAATTTGTTTTAAGCTGTAAAAAATGTCTGAAGAAAATAAAAAGGATGATACTTCTGAATCTCCAACAACCTCCTCCACCAAGTCAAGTACAATAGATATAACCCATTTGAGTCTTTCCGCAGCTGCAGCGGCCGTTCCTCAAGAAGAACCAGCAAAAATAGAAGACATCGTTTTAATCGATCCGGAATGTTTGGTTCTGGACCTGAATCATCATCGTATTGGAGTGCTTGAAAATTTTGAACCCCTTACCAAAATCGAAAGCTTATATTTGAGATGGAATTTAATAAAGAAAATCGAAAACCTAAGTACTTTAACTACATTAACCGAACTCGAGCTGTACGACAATCAAATCACCAAAATCGAAAATCTGGAAGCGTTAACAAATCTGGAAATACTCGACATTAGTTTCAATCGTTTAACAAAGATTGAAAATCTTGAGAACTTGGAAAATTTACAGAAGCTTTTTTTGTGTGCTAATAAGATCAGCGTTATAGAGAATATCGCAATGCTGACGAATTTGACCATGTTAGAGTTGGGGGATAATAAATTAAGAAAAATCGAAGGTCTGGATACCTTGGTAAATCTCCGACAATTGTACCTTGGCAAGAACAAAATTAAGAAGATAGAAAATTTGGAGAAACTCGTGAATCTGGAGTGCTTGAGTTTGCAAGCGAACCGCATCATCAAGATTGAAAATCTAGAATCCTTGGTCAATTTGAATGAATTGTATTTGTCCGAAAATGGCATTGAGGTAATTGAAAATCTGACAGAAAATAAACTTATTGAAACATTGGATTTGGCTAAGAATAGTATTAAATCCATTGAAAATATTGGTGGATTAGAAGTTCTGGATGAACTTTGGCTGAATGACAATAAAGTAGCAGAATGGAAGAACATAGTCGAGCTGAAAAAGAACAAAAAACTTGCTACGGTGTATTTAGAACGCAATCCAATTGCTAACGATACTATGTACAGATTTAAGCTGAAAGACGTAGTGCCATGGTTGCAGAAGATCGATGCAACATTGTGTCGATAACATTAATATTTTTCATTTATTTAATTTAATATTTTTGCTTGTTTAACATAGAGCTTCTATGTGCTTTTTCAGTGTTATATTGTAGAAATAAATTGAATACCTTCAAATTGTTTCTTTTTATTAAACCGCAGGTTACCGCTAAATTCCTATGATTATGGTTTATATCTTCCGCGTATTTTTATGGTTACGCAATTGTATTTTTTTCAAATTTGTTTAGGGCATTTGAACCTTTTCGATAGGGGGGTTATCGTGAATAAAAATTTCCCTGGAAAATGTTTCTCCAATTCGAATCTTGAGAAGGTGAATGATGCGCAAAAGTTTCCATTGGAATTTGTTGGTATCAGGAATAAGCTTTCTAAGGGAATTCTGCTGTCATTTCATAAGATTTTTTTTTCAAGGGACATTTATTGCGTGGATCACGATCGCAGAAAAAAATTCAATGGTATTCTATTCCCCATGGGAAACGAAATTCCCTGATAGATTCCCAATAAGGCCCAGGATTAAGAACGAACATTAAAAATGATAGGCAATAGTTGGTATAACACAAGTATTTTTATAAATCTTGAACAAAACTGTAACGAGGTAAGTTTTCCGTTATCATATCCCATTTCTCCTCTAAAACAATTCAACTAAACCTTTGAGTCAAATAAATGCTAAGAATTGTATGTTGAAGATTTAAAGTATTGTTATAAAAATTAAATAAAACAAGATTGATTTTGTTCTCTAATACTGTTGAGATATTCAGTTCTGCCATTAACGACGACAATAAAGAATTTTGTTTGGAAAAGCTTGAATTGTTGTTTGAATATTATTAAAAAGCAAAATACAAGTCATCGTAGAAGTATCTAAAGCTATTGAGATTTCAGCAATTGGCGGAATTGAATTTTATGAACTAAAAATAAATTGAACATTAGAAAAAAAAAACTTATTGTGCTAAATGAGAGAAGTAACAACAACAATGATCCTTAATAAGATTTCGATTAAATGACGAATTTCTTTTTTTCAAATATTTGTATTACGATTGGCGTTTTAGTCGCTTTTTATCAGCATAACGCCTTAATTCAAATGGAACGTTATTTTTTTTGTAAGAGAAACATCACTCATACTTTTGATAAGACAATTAAAAAAGTCGTGGATTTTCGATTTTTTTATTAATTGAAAATTTTAGTCCGCAGAGTAACTTTTATTCTATGATTTAGTAAAGTATATACTTAACGAAGGTTCCAATTTGAACAGAGCATCGCCAGCGACCATTTCACGAATAGTATATATATGGCCTTTGGAGTACATTACAAATATAGAAAGCCCTTGGCCAGGGCTAGGGGAGCGTTTGCCTTGACAAAACGACCGTTTTATAACAGCCGTCTTGACAGCAGGGTGAAGGTGATTTGTTACATGGCCCTCATCAGGCCGATGATTGCCTACGGATGCCCGGTGTGGTTCAACGTTGCCCCATCTCAAATGGAAAAGATTCGGGTGTTTGAGAGGCAATGTCTTAGACGTTGCCTTGGATTACACAGAACACCAGAGTCGGAGTACAAACGATATTATTCCAAACAGGTTCTATAGAACGGAGCCAACATAAACAGAATAGATAATTTTTTGTTTAAGCTGATTCGGGGCACGTTGCAAGAGCGATGTCCTCAACTAACAACTTAATTATTGGGGCGTATTACCCCAATAACGAATATTTTGAGAGTGCGCGGTTAAGTGGCTACATCCCTCCCGAGGCATTCCTCTATTTAGACAGCCTAGGGCTGATACAGGATGGAGGGGCAGTTCCGCTCATCTACCACGTCAGCCGGAAAACTGTGGATAGGCGACTCCTGTATGGTCGAGACGTCATCGCTCAAGGTGGAGAAGAGCGCCTTCGATTCAGTAGGACTGTGTCCGATCGGGACCGAAGGGATAAGGCGAAACAGGAGAACCAGCTCTGGTGGCTCTCTGAACAGTATCATAATATTTAAAGTCGATGAAGATGGTATATCTTGGCCGACTTAGATAGATTTAGGGCAATTAGGTATAGGGAACAGTCTGGGTGGCACCAAAAAAAAAAATTAAAAATATGTACGTATGCGGGGGCATATGTGCATGCATCTGCGTGTCTGTACATGTATGTGTGTGCGTATGTACATGTATGGGTGGGTTGCATGTTGTTGTGTATCTGCATGCATATAAAAAAATAAACAAAAAACATTAAAAAACGAAAAAAATGCTGCTGTGGCTGTTCTAGTTTTTAAGTAGTTTTAAGTGCTTTTGGGTATTATTAGGTATTTTAAGTAGTTTAAGTTATTTTTAGTTAGTATAAGTTAGTTGTATTTAGTTTTAATTATTTTTAATCTATATTTAGGTTTAGTTTATAAGTAAAAAAGAAATGATAAGATACCAAGTTTTTTTGTTAATAAGTTTCCTTGGTTAAAAAATAAAATAATTAGATTTAATTAAAATAGTTTTTAGGTCGAAAGACATTAGTTCCAAGAGTTATTGTTTAGTTTAGAGCGCCCGTAAAGGGCCAGTAAATTAGTTGTAAGTTATTGATAATTAGGCTAGTTTTAAACATTTTTGTCTAGCTTTAAGATAGTTATAAGTTAATATTAAATAAAAATGAATTTACAAAAAAAAAAGAGAAGAATAGACTAATTGAAAACTTTAGGAATTTTATTTGTGCATCTATTTACGAGCACTTCGTATATGGTAAATCTAACGGATTTGATTTGGTGTAAATACATAATTAATTGTCTTTGGCGCCAGTTATAGCTTTCATTGAAACTCATCATTGAAAACTTTGACTATCAATTCTGAGGCACCTAAACAAATGAAACTGATGTTGTTTTGGTAACAAAATGAGGGTATAAAAGGTTTATAATATTTTTTGTCAAAAAAATATTTTATTTGTTCTACCACTTTCTTGTAAATTTACTTTTGATTTTTCAATGATCATTGAATGATCATTGAAAATGCTTTTCATCATTGAAAAATCAAAAGTGAATTTACAAGAAATTGGTATGGCAAATAAAATATTTTGTTGACAAAAAATAATCACCTCAATTACCGATGTCGTCTCGTTTTTTCGACGTCTCTCGTTTTCTCTGTCGTGTCGTTTTTTAAATTGCATTCCATAACTTCTTCGACGCGACTATTTTGTAGTAGATTTTTAAACGATGAAAAAGTAACAATCATATGTCAAAATCAAAGGAAACCTTAAAGTCTACATACACAATTATTGATCGAAGGTCCACCTAAGGAAAAGTTTTGTTTTTTAATTATTAGTAGATAAATCAATAATTAAAATGATAAGTGTTGAAATGTATTATAACTCAAGTTGCGATAGTGAGGAGGATGAAGAAGGAGGAATGCGGGATTGGGCTGGGATACACCAATTGCATTTCCACTTGGGTTCAACCACTTTTTATAGTTGAGCAAATCTGATACAGCCTCCTCAAGTGAAGATAAAATTTGCAACTGGTTCGGACCTCCCCCAGTTGCTTTAATTTCATTTGAACTGTGGAGTATTTTTTTTTTTAACTTTAAATTTGAATTCGGCCCAAACCTTTTGCCAACCATCTCCATCTCTAACTGGAGGACCCTTGCTGTTCAGCTGCTCAGCTATGTTATTCCACTCCATTTTTAAATTTTTTTTCTATCCCTTTCAAAAACCCCCTAGCCAACTGCTCGTTCCTCTGCATCAGCTCTACGAGCGTCTGGAACTGGTTTTGAATTGTTAATTTCAACTGCAAATGTAAACAAATATGTTCTTGTTATATTTATCGTAAAAGAAAATAATAATTTATTCCAATAAATTTATATTTAACAAGAATACTTACAGTTTTTCGACCATCCATTTCTCCGTCGTGAGCAAATTTTTGAACGAGAGATACCGTCGTTTTTTCCTTACGACTTACAGAATGTAGAATGAAACCGTTCAACTACATTTGACGTTTATACACGACACAAAAAAACGAGTGACAACCATTGAAAACGACATGGAATGCAGATTGAGTCGTGTCGTATATTTTGCTGTCGTTTACGACTTCGGTAATTGGGGTGAATATATATCTTATTGCCTTCATTTTGGTACCAAAACGACATCAGTTTTATGTGTTTAAGTGTCTCAGAATTGATAGTCAAAATTTTCAATGATGAGTTTCAATGAAAGCTATAACTGGCGCCTTTCTCTAATTAGACCAATTTGATTGGTTTCTTCTCTTGTCTGTTATTCGTTATTTTCGACATATGAATTTCTTATCAAAATTTTGCAACTTTTATACATTCATTGACAGAAAATTATTTTCTTCAAAATCAGCTACTTATTGTGCTGATCGACAACGAGTATTATTTAAGCATTGTAATACCTACACTAAAACGCCTAAAAAGTGACTCGACAAAAAGTGATAATAAGGTAATTAGGGTGAATATTGTCTACTAGTGTTAGATACAGAATATAAAAATGGCATTCAATTTAAATTGCAGTTTATGTTTATTTTGAAATAACTATTGAATTCCTTTCTTCAATTCTAGTTTAAAAAATCCATAAAAGAATTTTCTTGTTTATCAATATCCCAATTTTCTTCAAACTTTGGCCAATCATGTTATCAGTTTGTGAAAAGAAGAAAAAGAGAAATAAAGGAAAATTCTGAGTAGTATTTTCATTTATTGCAATAAAACATTTAATTTATTTTCTTTACCATAATATTACTATTCTCGAGCGAAATTATATAAATTAACACGGGAGTAATGAGTACACTTATAATAAATCCCCTTTCTCTCCATATAGAACACATTCCTAACGAGAAGTTTGTGGGTCTCTGATGTGAGTTCAACTTATATGCATATTTTACATTTTACACAAATATGTACTAAAAATTTATCAGAGCAAATGTAAAACAAATTATTTTTTTTTCTATTTTAAAATTATGGAATCGTAGCACACAGGAACAAAATCAAGGCAGCAGAATAAAAAAAGGAAACAAAAACACCTACAAACATTAAGTGCGCATACCACACGCCATCCGAAAATAATTTGCAATTCCCATTATTAATGCACTAATTATTTTAAAAATTGGATTTTTTTTGCTGTCACATGAAATGGACTTAACTTCTGCGAAGGTTTTTGATACCTAGAATTCGAATTCGAAATTTGGAATTTTTTTCTGTCATGTCAGGTTGAGGAAAACAACAAAACTGCCGTTTTTTCGAAACACAACAATAATTAAACTAATAATAATAATATTATTCTATGTAAAGTAGGTGGACGTTTGGTGGTTGGTAATTTCGAGAAGTATTGGTATTATTATTAGTTGCAGTTTTTTTTTTAATACTTATTTATCAATGCAAATATGCTATTAAATTATGTTATATAATAATTGTAAAACAAAATGAATTACGATAGGTATCTTAAAATACCATCCTTCAAAATTATGATACCTGAAAATTCTATCATTAGAAATTATTTTTTAATTACATATCTTAGTATTTGTTTTAGACCCGGAGAAATCCTTAAATGATTTATTCTAGAATAAAATAAGTAAATCTAAAAGCAATTTCTTTTTCGAATTCGGACGTTCGGCGAAGCTTCTTTTCCACTCTTTATTCCTAGAAGTGGAATAGAATAACTCTGAACTTCGGCCAAACTCCTAAACGCAAGATCTGCACGAACCCGTTAAAATTGAAAAGCAAGTGAAGCGCGCAACATTACTTTAAGATTTGCGAGCTGGCAAGAAAAAAGAATTTACTACGTTTTGGGACAGTCAGTCCTTTTATTTTTGCGTTTAGAGACAGTTTGCTTAGCATATTTTGCGCAAGATTTGCGCTTAGGAATTTTCCGTCCAGTAATGGAAAATCGTAGCGTTATGTAATATAACCTAAAATATAGGAATAAAATGAATTCGAATTCAAGGTATAAATAACCTTCAGAAAAGTATATAGTTTCATTGGCAGAAATTGTGTTTTCAATGAATATTAATCTATTCTATTTTTTGTTTGTTTCTTTTTTCGGGTATTTTTTTGTGTGTGATTTGTTTTATTTTTTTGTTTTGTTTTTTAATTAGCGTTTCCGCGCTACATTAGAATCAAAGCTACGTCCTCAGGTCGCATGGTCGGACATTTCCAATTGTATAAATAATATTGCAAGTTTCCATCACCGGCACCAAATTTCAATGGGGACAAGAATTTATTATTGTCCATTAGATCTAGGGCGTTAAATACGTCCATTTGGACATTTTTAGCTGAAATTAAGGCATCATTCATAAGCTCCAGCCAGGGAGTTTTTGTGGATACATTGTAGAATGAATAAGCTGCTCGAACATTCTTGTGCACAGGGTGATGCATCACAGTTGATGGTAAGCTATAGAAGCTAACCATATCGGTTATTTCGCCATTCTCAGCTTCGACGACAAAACAATCGATAATACCTTCTCGTGGTGAAAACCAATGCACAAACTCCTCTTGCGAGAATACTGGACATATTTGGAATTTCGCGAGATATTCATCGAGTATTTTGCGGGCACCTTCCATATCCTTCAGTTGAATACGACGAAAACCTAGCGTCTTTGGTTGATCGGGCAATTTGAAAAGTTTTATTGTTCGCTGCATTGTCATGTTTCTGGCTAGGTGAGAGAATTTTACCTGTAAATTAAAAAAAAATATATATATACATATATCTTATAGCATATATTGTCTAGAAAACAAAATAAAGATTATTACATTCGACCCTGAGTTTTGTTTTACTTCTGATATACAGGTGCGACAAAATAAATAGCACAGCTTTATTAATAAATTTGAGTTAGCCTTAAATCATAAATTCAATACTGTGCTTTTTTGTTGTGGCTTTTCAGTGTGAAGTAACGGGACATTACTTCTCTTCAATTTATTTAATAAAGAAAGTCAAATTTAAGTCAGAAGGTAAACAGATGCATTCAAGTGAAGGAAGTTTAAAAATCAAATATTGTTTTAAAGATAAGTGGGAAAGCTTATAGTTTTTTTTATTAAATAAAATTGGATGTTAATATGTAGTATGGTCGTGGCAAGCATTTTTGGTAAGATTTCTCGATTTTTAAAATGAAGGTCACTCAAATTCTTCAATAGATCGAAAATTAATATGTTCGAGGAACAAGGTTGTTAATGGTCTTCACCATTGTCAAGAAAACCATAAAGTGTTCAAAACAAAATACGCAAGAACCGAACTGACGTTGCCATCGACCGTATGAGCAAAGCAGGTCCGGTTATGACTGTTCCAAAAATTAAACAACCAATTGAACAAGATGTCGATTTGAATGTGTCTATTAAAAACCTTCTCCGTGAAAAAAAAATGTTTGGAAGAAATGCCAGAAGAAAACCATATATCTCCAAACGCAATTTGTCACATCGTCGTCGGTTAAAGTTTGTAAAGGGGCATATTTCAAAAGATCAAAATTGGTGGAAAAATATCTTGTGGACGGATGAGTCTAAGTTCAATTTTTGGATCGGGTGGAAAAAGATATGTATGTGCGACTCCAGAAATATTATCCAAATTATATCATAAAAATTGTTAAGCATAGCGGAGGTAGCATTCTTTTTAGAGGATGTTTTCCTTGTATGGCGTGGGAAAATCCTTAGGAATACAATACTACCGTATGCTGATGAATAAATGCCTTTAAAGTCGAAATTTTAACAGGGCAACAATCCAAATCCAAAAAATCGCGGTCATAGAATGAATAACTCAATCTCCAGATCTCAACCCTATTGAGAACTTGTAGAATGATGAGGATAAAATAATTAATAGATCT
Organism: Philhelius pedissequus; assembly: GCA_910595825.1. NCBI lineage: Eukaryota > Metazoa > Arthropoda > Insecta > Diptera > Syrphidae > Philhelius > Philhelius pedissequus. Next base: position 147,156,474 of record OU343162.1, on the reverse strand, counting down.
GCTAGTTCAAATTTGGACAACATTGACAGTAAGTTCAGCTAGCCTGGTATTCCTGTTGAACGGTGTGAGATTTTTGATTTATCTATAAAATGAGTCAGTATGATTAAAAATAAAGGTAATCTCACTAAATTTTAACACATAATTTTCTTTTTATCATTATCATATTATGCTATGCTATTTTACTTATTTTTCTTCTAATGAAGTTTGCTATTTATTTTGCCCTAGAATAACTTGTTACCATAATTGTGTTTATTTTTTTTTTGTTTGAATTCAATATTAATTTGTTTTAATAAATCCCACATATATGTATGTACATAGTTGTTCTTACTACTTCATAAGTCAAACAGTTCTTTATGTTTAATAAAGTTCGGGAAACATTGGTAACAGGAATCATAGGATACATGTGCTATTTATTTTGTCACCACTGTACAGTATTTAAGTTTTGCATTTGGAAAAAAATCGAACTCGAGGTTTTAATTAAACCTGACATTAGGATGATAGAGAACACGAAAAAAGTGTGTACCGCAATTCCGTTTGTCCGTCTGTAGGCGAAATCCAGTCGAGCATTTAATTTTTATTTAAAATTCCAATACACATACATTTTTTTTTGTTAATTTTACGGGCACTCGAGGGGTTATGACGACCTTTAAAATGTTTAAGCACAGTGCGACCGATAAGGAAAATGGGATATGAAAAGGTAGCAGATACCGATGCACATTGGTTTCAAATGTTTGAATATCGCAATGGGTGGAAAAATTCGGGAGAAAAAACTATTCCACATACGTGTAGTGTGCAAGTTAGACTCAAGGATAAACTGATGAGGATTCCTAGAAGCACGAGTATTGAAAAGCTTTAGGGGAGGAATGCATCTAGCTTTTTAATTAGAACATTATTGCCTATAAAAATAGCGATAAAACATTGCGACGATATTCAAGAGATACAATTGTTTCAGTTATTTCTCCATCACCTATCATTTTTAAAGCTCTTTTTTGGATTTTGTTCAAATGACAGTTGTACTCAAGCGTTGGACGAATGTAGGCTTCATATATTATTACTGTCAGATCAGAAGGGGAAGAAATATTTCTTGAATCGTCTCAGAAAAGTTTTTTTTTGCGACATCGAATATGAGGTAATTAAATAAAAGGTCGTCGGTGATGCACATACCGAGAGTTGAAAGTTGATCGGTTTCCTTGATGCAAGTGCTTCATAGGGGAGTGTTCTGCATTAACAACAGAAGAGAGCACTGAGTTTTTGAAGCATTAAATTCCACACGGATTGTATTCCCCATTTGACAATTTTTTGTAAAAGCATAACACATTCTATTAAATTTGAGTGTTTTAGGTTAGTAAAACTTATTTGTGTGTAAATAAAATATAAAAATTATTTTTAAGGCACAAACGCATGAAATTCTATAACTCTTTTCCTCGAAACGTATTCATACTTTGGTAAAGAAGGTTTAACTGCAAGCTCTGCAAAATTTAAAACTTTGATCCAAGATGGACATAGGATGTAAAACGAAATCAAGGACAGAGCGAGCGTTAGGAAATTAAAAAAAGATGTAAAAGGAGATACCAATGCCATTCGTTTGGAAGTTCTGAAAATCAAAATGAAAGGGAATAATAGATTAAGATAAGGAAGTCGATATAAAAAATATCTCCATCTCCATCAACGATAATGCGGCTGCTCTAGGATAAATACTCGCTAGAGGAAAAATAAGAAGTTTTTCAATTAAAATGAAAAAAGTAGACCAGCACCATTAGAAAAACAAAGGAATCTGTTCATCGACCTGGCAAGTCATAAAAAGCTATAATTTCAGCCAAAAATAATAAGAATAAAATGCACGACTGGATCTTATGTTCGATCATATCGTATGCAAAGGATTTCTGTTAAGAATCTGAATATATTTTTAAAGTCGTTTTTACTTAATTTTGTATACACAAAATTTCTTTAATTTTTTTCTAAAAAAAATGTTGCTTGACAATTTTAAACATTTAATAGTATAAACTTAAATTGCATCTGATTGTAACGAACAGTCAAACTCTATTCGCGTTCCACATACCATCCACACTTCAACGAATAACTAATGTGGAACGCGAATAGAGTTTAACAGTTCGTAACAATCAGATGCAATTCGCGACTACCAATATTGTTTTCTCAAATTTATCTTATTTTGTCGATTAAAAAGTAAATTTTTGTGTCTAAACATTAATATAAATTATATTTCTACAATTCCGTTTAGAATTTGTGAATTAAGTACTATGCACATGAGAGCGACCAACAACCAACGAATTAACGAATATTCGTCCATTTTGACATTTCGTTCGCATGGCTTTAATTTTATTCGTCACGAATAAAGGTTGAAAATCTGATTTTGAGGTTAGATGCGCTCGAACAAATTAATCGTTGAAGGGTGGATGGTATGTAGAACGCGAATAGAGTTTGACTGTTCGTAGCAATCAGATGCAATTCGCGACGACCAATATTGCTTTCTCAAATTTAACTTATTTTGGCTATTAAAAAGTAATTTTTTTCTGTCGTAAACATTAATATAAAGTATATTTCTACAATTTTCTTTAGAATTTGAGAAGAATTTTTTTCATTTCATTCAATTTTTATTCCAATTTACACTTAAATGTTAACAATTGTAAGAAATTAATTATTAAAAGAAATAAATATAAAAGTATAAGAGAATAAATGTTGGTCATTTAGTAACTATGTTAGTGTTAAATGACAAATATAAAAAAAAATTAAGCTAGAAGAATAACTGACGTGGGGTACTTACAGTTCTTCTTATGCATAAGTTTACTTTAATTTTTTTATAAATAAAGTTAAATTATTATAGATTGAGTAGATACAATCTATTGTTATATAAAACAAACATATTATTATTAAAATGAAACATATTGTAGCATATAAATTAAAAGCAGAAATAAATAAATGTACAATCAACGATTATAAGTTCTTATTTTATAAACTAATTCAATATCAAACCAGTTCAAAGTGAAGAGCCACTGTCTGATTTTGTTTAGACAACCTGCAACTAGGTTGTTCTAATTGAAATGGGAAGATTATTCAAAACAATTGGCGATGTCATTAAATAAAAATTCATAAAATGTGTTTTATGTGGCATTATAGTGTTGACAAGTGTCCTATTATTAACCCGTAAATAATATATTGAGGAGTTTCTGCTTGGAATATTACCGCTTTGCTTATAGAACTCTTTTAAAACTTTAAAAATATAAAGATGGCGCAATGGTAGTATTTTTAACTTAAAAAATAGAGGCCAGCTTTCTGTACTTTGATTTTTGCCACAAATTATACGAATAACATGCTTTTGGGCAATCAGAAGTGATCCTTAAGTGTTCATATAGGATCCTCCCAAGCTCACTATCCCGTCTTGCAGTTTAGAATGGGAAAGTCCGTAGTAAATCATAGTTAGAACTTACTTACTAGTTAGAACTTTTTTGCGCAGTATGGTTTTAAAAGATACATCTTACGCGTTATGAGATTCATATACGCTTTAATTGACTGAGCATGCATTTTCCAGTTGAGGTTTGAGTCGAAGAGGACTCCTAAATACTTAAAACAATTAACACGCTCAATTTTAAAGCAGTTAGGAGAGCACTGACTATGTATGAAAGAATTGGTATTGCCACATACATGCAAAATTAAAGCAAATTTTTCACAACCATACGAGTGAAAAAACAACTCATATTCCGTGGAAATATTACCTGACAGCTTAAAACAAATTATTTTAGTTTTTTCACTAATAATCAGTCTATGATGAGCAAACCAAGCTCTCAGCAAGTGTAAGTCCATATCAATGTTTGCAATACATTGCGAATATGACAATTCAGTATATGTGAAAGCTATGTCATCTGCAAAGGCTCTTCGATTTCCAAAAAAAATTCTGGTGGAATAGTGAGTTGATGTAAATTTAAAAAAAGTAATGGTCCCACAACTGAACCCTGAGGAACACAATTTTTTAACTTGAGCGCATTACTAAAAATCCTATTCACTAACACCCTTTGTTCCCTTCCAGTCAAATACGATTTCAACCATTCATAAATTAACCCCCTAAAACCAGCGTTATAAAGCTTGCTTAAGAGAATGTCATGGTTGACCATGTCAAATGCCTTTGTCATGTCAATAAACAATGCCATCGTTGATTTACTCTCATTAATACCCTTATATAGATGACAACAAACTTTTAAAATTGCATCCTCCGTGGATCTTCCTGATCTGAAACCAAATTGGTCTTCGGAGAAAAAATTCGTCTTTTCAAGAAATAAAATCATTCGTGATTTAATAAGTTTTTCAAACAGTTTCGAAAACGTAGGAAGCAGCGAGATAGGCCTGTAATCAGCTATGTTTTTACGATTGCCTTTTTTGAAAAGAGGAATAACTTCAGCAATTTTCAGTGAATTAGGAAACTTTCCGAATTTGACACTTAAGTTGAATATATAACTTAAGATGTCCAAAATTTCCCAAGATATCTTTTTTAACATTACAGAAGATATGCTATCACTGGTAGAAGAATTTTTACTTGTAAACTTTTTATGGATTTCACTAGACGAGATCTGTTTAAAGCAAAAACTATTTCCATGACTTTTAACATTTATTAAACAATCTTAGGTTGGTAAATTGTTTTAAATGAAATTTATTCATTTATTCGTCGGTCGTTGGTCGCTCTCATGTGAATAGTCCTTAAGTATCAACTTTGAAGGAAATCGCTTCAGCCGTAGCTTATTGTACAGACAGACAGACGGAATTGCGGCGCCCAATTTTATCGTGTTCTCTATCATCGTAATGTCAAGTTTGATTTAGATCTCGAGTTCGATTTTTTTTTTTACAAATACGTACATACATAACTTGCCTTAGTATAGTACATATGTAAGTAAAAGTAAGTAAAGTTGTTGTTGTTGAATAATATAAAAAGTGCTTCAAAAAGGAAGTATGGACTCATACAATTATTGAATAAAAAAATATCTGCTCCATCAAAGTTGGCAAGAATAAAATTTGTACCTGATAGAGATTTTGTTAAATAATGAACATGCAAATAAACTTAATCCAAGATACAAACACATATTTTGATGCATACTTACATCTACAAGTTTCTTAGGATTGAGAGATCGGTGCCAGTATCTGCATGTTGAAACTGGCTTAGGCAGCACTACACCAGCGGTGTAGGCCGCCTGATAAATGCCCGTCAGATTAACTCGTCTTGTGATCTCCCTAATTAACACTGGTGCAACACGTTTGCTTCTCAGTTTCTTGTGCACACATAGAAAATTGATTTCGACAACTTTCAATATTTTCTCGTAGCATCTGAGTTTGCTGGGAATTGCCGATATGAATCCAACCAAACGACCTGATTTTACAACCCGTACACCAACGTGCCAGTCCTGTCGCCAGCCAGGCGGTTGTAAAGACCACTTCAAAAATTCTGGTTGATAATCGAAACGAAACATAGAATCATCATCTTCCACATAGTTTTCATTGAGCAGGGTATATAGCTCCGTTAGATTCTGGGAGCTGTTCAAGTTGAGCGTGTCCCATTTGAAGCCTTCGGGTAACGTGTAAGGTTCCTGTCGGATTTCTGAAATCTCCTTATCGGGTTCAATAGATTCATTTGTAAACACCTCCTCGTTAAGCTTCGGCACCGGCTGAGTTGACCAAAAGGTGAACTTTTTGTTTGCGTTTTCATGCGCATTCACATCATCGCCTTTTTGGTATCCGCCATACAGAGCTGTAATTTAAAGATAACAAAAACAATTTACTATCATATCAAACACGCAATATCATTTAATTATTCAGGAGCATACAGCAAATTTTAAACTCGGAGCACTCACTTCTAATATCTTTCGGAATTTTAAAGGCATCGTCAGTCGTATTCAATTCAGACATCACATCAACGAATTTCATAGAAAGTGCCGACACTAGACGATTGCGTGTCTCTTTGTCTTCCCATGCTAAGAATTAGGGATGAGATATATAATGTTGTTCTATTTAGATTTTTAGTTTATTTCTTTTGGGAAATAATATACCTTGGTCATCGGGTTTTTCACCGCCACCACTTTCAGTTTTTGTTGCTTCGTTGTTATCAACTTTTTCATCCGCGACTTTTTTAAGTTCTTTTTTCTTATTCGGTTCTTGTTTTTTGTCCATAGTAGATATTTTTGGAGCTAGCTTTTTTTATTCGAGGTTGATTACGATTACTAAATTTTTTTCATTTAATTACCTTTCAGAGACTTGGTTTTTTAATGTGCTACACACCCGTGTTCCTTATTAAAATTTTTTTACACAAGAGAACAAAATTGACAGCAGAATGGCGTAAATGTGCTATAAATAGCTCAAAATATATAGTTTCTTTGAATTAAGCATAGAATGATAATAGGTAAAAATTCTCTAACGAAGTACTTTATGCTGTAATCACATTTGTATTTTGGAGCAGTCAATTAACACACAGGTTGATATTGATCATAATTATTTTATTTTTTTTTTATTTTTCATATAAATAAAAAAAAAGAAAATTAGGAATTAGAGCGGCTTAAAACTTATGTAAATATTCCTTTAATCAGTGGGATACATACATTTAATTGGGTATTTCCGGGAAACTATGTTTGCCTGTATTATCCCTTTCTAGTTTTGACATTTTAACTACAAAAACTCGGAAATAGTAGGTCTGATTCAGATTTTTTTGGGCAGAAATTGTCAGTTTATACATTTTTTTAAGAATAGGGATGAAATTCTCATTAAGAAATAAAGTTCGAAAAAGTCGGGAACAGTATGCGCACAATTTTCTGCCAATTTTTAAACGTTTTAAAAAACATTAATTTTTATATATTTTCGTTTGCTTAAAATTCACATTTTTTTCTCTTCAAACTATTTATAATACCTTTGTGCTATTTCTAAATTAATTTATTTGTTATATTTCCCCACAACACCTCCGAAACGTTTTTTGTTTCTTTTGCTTATGAGAAATGTCAACAATTGTAAATTTTCTGCCCAAAATTGTCTGCCTACAAAAATTTACTGCGCAAGATATTGTCGGGAAGAGAAAATGTTTTGCTCTCTCAAGAGCGCTCTCTTCTGCCCAAAACTACCAGATTTGTAAGTCTGGAACAGGACTTGGCAGAAATTGGTGCCAATTTGTGCCATTTCGCAGGGTGTGCATCAGACCTAGTATATGTAAATAGGTTTACACTTTCCTACATCGCATAAATTATTCCATGCAAGAATTTTCTAGAATCTCTTCACATTGGCCTCATTCAGAAACAGAACTATAGCTATCCGGATAGGTTGGTGTTGTTGTATTCTCATGTAAGAACGCATCTGATGACGAAACAGCTGCTGCCAGAAAAAATCCCAAGCTATCCGAAAAACTTTGGTATACTTTTGTATCCCGTGAGAAATGTCAAAACCATATGTACAAACCCATACAAAATTAACCTATCCGATGTTGGTTGTTCAGGAACTTCAGTGGATACTAACCTATCTTAGATAGGCTATTGGACCGACCGACACCTGAATGAGACCATTGACTATGGCGGAATATCGGAATAAAAATCTAGCTGTTCTAATATCCGAACTGTTTACTCCAATTAAAATGTAAAAAATTGCTAAGAAGCAATTATCTAAGAATGCTACCTGCCATTCTCTAAATATATTCGGCTTCACAAAAGATGTTCAATTTTAAATAAACAACTTACGGGGCTGCGTTTCGAAAACCAAATCGCACTAAATAGAAAAATAAATGCCCATCACTCCCAAGTCTAAAATGTCAGACTCAGCTGTTCTTTCAAAACATGACAATCGTAACTTGTCACTGTACCGGGCAGGCACTTGTTCCGAAGTATTTTATCAGTAAAATAAATGTATTTATTTTATTAATCCCCGCAAGATAAACGTAACGAGAGCAAGTGCAACGTTGTAAAAAGAAATTGCGTAAAACCTAACCAATCATTACGACCAACAAAGAGACTAATCCATTGAATATAACTGAAAACGTTAACGATTTGAGACAAAGAAAAGCGACTGCTATTCGATCATCTCATGCAACACAGAAAACCAGTAGCACCAAAAGCTATTATGAGATGACGCTAACACGGAAAAGAATGAAACAAGTTGCGGCAGTTTTAATTATTCTATTTGTGATTTTCTATTTATTTAAAACTTTTGCTCAGCAACAACTAGCCAACGAGAATAGTCAAGGTAAAGTTTCTTCAGCAGCTATTAAGCAGCAGCCACATACAGATGATAAGGTTGTTGTCAATTCCGTCCTCAATGGCGGAATAATCAATTTTGACCTTCTGGAACAACAACGCCAAGAATTGAAATACACGAAAAATAAAGTGGCAAAATTAGAGGAAAAAGTAAAATTTTTGGAAGCAAGTATCCCGCAAAAGTATCCAAACGTCAAGTATTTGAACTACAAAACTAGGAAAAGAATACTGATAACCGGTGGAGCTGGATTTGTGGGTTCTCACTTGGTGGACACACTCATGATCGAAGGACATGAAGTTATTGTCGTGGATAACTTCTTTACTGGACGAAAACGCAACGTTGAACACTGGTTCGGACATGAGAATTTTGAAATGATTCACCACGACATCGTGAATCCACTCTTCATTGAAGTCGATCAGATTTATCACCTGGCAAGTCCGGCTAGTCCGCCCCACTATATGTATAATCCGGTTAAAACCATCAAGACAAACACAATGGGAACTATCAATGTCTTGGGGTTGGCCAAGCGAGTCACGGCCAAAGTCCTCATAGCTAGCACTTCAGAGGTTTATGGGGACCCAACTGTTCATCCACAACCTGAGACCTATTGGGGGCATGTAAATCCAATTGGACCACGAGCTTGCTACGATGAAGGAAAACGAGTTTCTGAGACTCTTAGCTATGCGTATGCCAAGCAGGAGAAGGTAAATGTGCGAGTGGCAAGAATATTCAACACCTATGGCCCACGTATGCACATGAGCGATGGCCGAGTTGTGTCGAATTTCATAATTCAAGCTCTAAAGAACGAAACTATAACTGTTTACGGCAATGGCAAGCAAACCAGATCGTTCCAGTACGTTTCGGATTTAGTGGATGGTCTTATAGCATTGATGGCATCGAACTACACTCAACCAGTGAATATCGGTAACCCAGTTGAGCATACCATCGAGGAATTTGCTGTTATTATAAGAGAACTTGTTGGAGGCAAAAGCGAGATTGGTCAAACATCTGCAGTTGAAGATGATCCGCAACGTCGAAAACCAGACATAACTCGAGCTAGAAAATACCTGAAGTGGGAACCCAAAATCCCGTTGAAAGAGGGTCTTCATCGGACCATAGATTATTTCCGGAAAGAGCTTGAGCGTTCAGATCGCTTTCAGGAAAACAGTAATCGCTATTTTGAGTCTGAAATTAATCGTTACCACTCTAAAGATGATTGATACTAAACTGTAATCAAACTGTAATCGCTATTTTTACGGGTGTGACGTTTGACATACCGATTTATTACAGTTTTGAGTATGCTGATACTGTTTAAGCGGTCTCGCAAGGCTAGGTTTGTCTATAAACATATCTCATACTTTTTGAAACAGCGAAACAGTTATAAATTAGTATATCTTTAGTCACGTCCACTTTTTAAATGTCTAGTCTGTAAATATTTATGTTTGATAATAATTATGTTAAAATATTTTTTTTAGTTTCATTTTTTAAATGTTTTTTTTTTTCTAATAAAATAATTTGGTCTTGTTATAAACCCGTTGATATTTATATTTTTATCCGGAACAATCTAGATATATTACAGTTACATTTCTGAAGGCCGTGGCTCGGGACAACAGTTTGACAAAAAAGTAGAGCTTAAGCGGCCCGATAGGGTTAAAAGGGCATTCGACTTCCGGAAATTAGTTGTTGGACTAGCGTTGGGGGCTACCCCAAACGCGCAAAGCACTTTAAAGGGCGAACATCTGTTATAAAACTGTTATAAATTGGCATTTCCCCAATATTGAGAAGGCCAAAATCCAATTAAATAATTGTGTCCATCTTATCTCTTCTCCTTTAAGTCTTTTTATATTTTTTACATCAAAATGTATCAGGTTTGGTTCTCCCGGATTTCAAACAATATCGATGTTTTTACGACTTACACGCTTTTAAGTACTTACATTTTTTCTAAAAAAAAAATTGGTATGGCAATTTTAAGTATTTAACAATATAAATCTAAGAACAAAATTGCAAAAAAGTCGTCGACCTGTTTTTGAGAATATTATTTTTTTTTTCAAAAATCCAAAAAGAATATTTTTTTATCGAAAATGTTGGTATGCAGTAATATTTCAAAATGTAGACTATCCATACAATAGTATAGAACAACAGGCGGTGGACGGCGATTTTTCGAACAAAATTTTCTTCAGCGACGAAGCACATTTCTCACTCGGTGGGTATTTTAATAAACAAAATTGTCGTATTTGGGGTTCTGAGAATCCTCAAGTAATTGAAGAGAGGCCATTACATCCACAAAAAGTCACTGTTTGGGGCGCTCTTTGATCCGGAGGTGTGATTGGACCTTACTTCTTCGAAAACGACGATGGAACGACTGTCACCGTCAATTCGGAGCTTTATGGTCATATGATTACCGACTTTTTTTGCCTGCTATTGACGAATACGACTTGGAGAATATGTGGTTTCAACAAGACGGTGCCACATGCCACACAATGGCTTTATTGCAAGACATTTCCTGGCCGCGTAATTTCTAGTCGTGGCGATATCAACTGATCATGCGATTTGACACCGCTGGACTTTTTTTGTGGGGCTACGCGAAAAACTGTGTTTATGCAGATAAACCTTTAACTCTTGAGCACTTGAAAACCAACATTCGTCAAGTTATGGCTGAGATACCACCCAATATGTGTCAAAAAGTGGTCGAAAATTACCTCAAAAGAATCGATGCTTGCAAACAATTCGCGTGGTGGTCATTTAAATGATGTAATGTTGCACACATAATGTCAACATTCAAACTTTATAATAGAAAAAGAAATATCATGAAAAAAAATATCTTATATGTGTTTTATTTACGTTTACTTTTGAAACCGCAAAATAACCCTTTATTCTTTTTCACTAATCGGTTTCATTTGACTCCCGAATCGTATCTCATTTTCATTTAAGGTTGCTTGGAATTTTGAGGCGATGTCGATGAAAGAGAATATTCATGCGAACTAAAACCAAGCGAAAATTTTTCAACAAAAATTAAACCAATTTATTTGATTACCTTTGTTTTACAACAAAAAAACTTAATTTAAATTTATATTACAATACAATATTTAATATGTTTATTTTTTTAAATACAAAGTTTCATTGGTGTTTTCATTTTGTCTCGTTTTTTTTTTGTATATTTTCGAATCAGTTTTTTGTTTTAATTTTTTACAATTGGACCTGTCCGTAATATAAAATTGCATATCGAATCCTGAAAAAACATCATTCTTAGTGAACAATTCATAGAATTATTGGATTCTGTTTTCTAGTTTTTTTTTTTCGGGATTCGTAATAAAATGCCGAGTAAGGTGTAATTCGTGGTAAAATTGAGTCATTAGTTATTTAATGTTTTTTTTTTGTTTTTGTATTTTAATTTATTAGTTTGACCGGTTAGTACTTTAATCATTAGCTTCTTCATTATATAAATTCAGCTTTGGAGATCTTTTTGCGACGCAATCCAATTTTTAGATTGATTCCTCATTCGAGTAACTATATTTTAATTCTTAACACTAAAAGTGTCATTAACATGACACAAAATAATATTATTTTTGTTTGTCTGTCTATAACATTAATGTAGCACATTTAACTGCCTTTTAAATTATATTTTCAAGACATTCTTACCTTTTGATTGCGGTTTACTTTAGTGTTAATAATAATTCTGCTCATTTCGTTCTACCTTTACAGTTTACACATTATTAATGCTATATCCTTTTTTATATTTGTATTATTCTATATTTAAGTTTAGGTTTCGATACCTGTATATACATAATATTTATGTATATATCTACATACATACATATATATAAATGTATTTATCATTACATAGGATTTTATTTACATAGCTGTACTACTGATTGCTGACTGATGAAAAAAAAACAATTTTTTATACTGTTTTTTCTTTTATCTCTCTAACATCTCGACAAAAAGTCTTTTCATTGTCACATTACCTTCGCGACAAACTGAACGCCAAAATCTTCGAATCATATTGTCGGCTTGTCTCAGGGACGGCAGTAACAGGAGTAATTGCTGTTGATGTGACATTGCAGTTGTATGGCGGAGCAAATATACACAGTCGTTCAACGAATTTAGTATGGACTCGCGGAAATTTCGCAAAGAGCTAGAATCGTCCAGCAAAACATCACAATTTGAGAGAATAAGAGCCTTCAAGAGGTAGTACTCCTCTTTGCGGGGTGAAATTCTTTCCATTCGCTGAACAATCTGGACACAATGATAGTACATTTCTGCAGCACCACATTCCTTGGCTACGCGTTCATCCATGCAAACGTCAGAAGCAAAATTTAATTTACCATTAAATGGTATTGAGCGATATGCTAATTGTAGTGTAAGAATCTCCGCCCATGATATCTGAAGCAACTTCATTTGATCGTTAAGTGGCAGTTCCGTGAACCCAGGTATTTGTTTAGCCCAACCAATAACACCAACCAATTCTTTGTCGTACAGATCGCTGAGGATAGCTAACATATCATTGGCATCACCGCCAAATTTCGATGCATAACTACTGATTTTGACTTCTTCTTGTTGATTCACACACAATGCTTCTGGTTCATAGGTATTGAGCACTTCTAGGATTTTGATATCTTCCAGCGATGAAGTCGTCGACTGATAAAGCATCTGCATTGTCTGATATGAATTTGAGACGGGATTTCGTCGGTACTTTTGTCGCCCGCCTCGAACTCTGTCAAGGCGTACTCCTTCCTTGAGCATGCCCATAAGAAGGCATTTTTGAAAACGACATGCTTGGCATGCTTTCCTACGGCGTTTATTGATTTCGCACTCATTGTTCGCAGGACAAGTGTACTCAATATTACCCTGAATGGTACGTTTGAAAAATGCTTTACACGCCTCACAGCTGGCAACTCCATAATGGAAGCCCGATGCAACGTCTCCACAAACCAAGCATAGTCGACGGATTTCTTCGCGTATTCCAGTTTTAGTTTCGATTCCATTGCTACAAAGTAAATCACCAGATAAAGATGTAGTAGAACTGCACAATTGACGTTCTGGTGATACAGATGGTGAAGTCTGAAGCTGATTGCTAGCCGAACTGCTATATGAAATCGAATTTGAACAATTTAGAATTGATGTTGTGGGACTACAACAATTTGTTGTCGTGTCGATTTCTTGTTTTATATTGAAATTGCCTCCCATTCCATCGGCCATTGTGATGAAGCTATGAAAAAAGGAGATGTCAACTTAGCAACAATAAAAAAATATAAAAAGAGTAGATATTTTATAGGTTGGTTTAAAATTATGTTAGGACTGAGGCAACCAAAAAAAATGCTGTCTCATGAAGAAATTGATCTTCTGATACTAAAATTTATTTCGTCTATTTTTTATAATATGCAAAAATGTAGAATGTTGTGTATGTAATGTAAACATGTATAGCTTGGTATTTAAAGTTATTGAAGCAATTGTACTGAAAATAAATAGCTCGTTTATTTTAGTAGCAACCGAGCACGTTTTAATTAATTTATTACTAAACGAAAAGCTGAACTTAAAGATAAGATAATATAAAAGAACGAAAGTTTGGGAATATCTGTATAACCAATTATTTTGAATTTAATAAAAATATTTTATAATTAATATAAAATTATATATCATTATATATATATACATATATTTTATATATACAGTGGTGGTCAAAATAATAAGAGTGGATAATTTTGTTTTAATACCTATCATAATAGAATCTATGCCTTAAATCTTTTTTATTGGAAGAAATTATTTATACTTATTTTCTTTGACTTGACTGTAAAACATTTTCAGTGCCACCAATCAATAATAATGATTATTTGCAATGTACCGTTAGTTTTACTTACAAATGTCAGATTTTCAATGGTCAACAAATAAGAGTGCTGTGTAGATTTGTACTATTTCGGGTCTTTTTCACTTCTCATCGCAATTTTTGTATTAAGTTTACCGTGAGGCACGTGCTTACGTAGCGAAAGTATATACGTTTTTTTAATATTGGGACGCCGAAATCATTGCTCAGAGGAACTAACTAAGAGATAAAGGCAAAACATATAGTCTTATTGCAGATGCTCTTCACCGATCTCCATGTGTTGTTGCTAGGGTGCTTAAACAGCGAAATCTACCAAAAAACTGACCGAAAAAAGAGGACGCAATAAAAAACAACAACTTTGCTGAACAAAAGAATAGTTAGAGAGGCGCGAAAAAATCGTTTTACAATATCTAACGGTATAAAAATAAATTTATCATTGGATGGATATAAGCTCTCGCACAGTCCGCTGACGTTTGCATGATAAAAGTTTAAATGGACGAATTGCGAGGAAGGTTCCGTTACTTAGTTCTAAGAATACAAAGCAGCGTATACGATTGGCAAGTTTAATCTTTCACAATCGAATATCATAAATTGGCGAAATGTTGAGTGACGAAACCAAACAGAATTTATGACAGAAGGACAAATGAAGAGCTGACCCCTAGGAACACCATAAAAATAGTTAACGTTGGCGGCAATATCAAAATCTGGGGTTGTTTTTCTTATGCTGGAGTAGGTCCTATCTATCCTATCTATTGTATAAAAAAAAATATGATTAAGAAAACCTGTCTGGACATTTTTTATAATGTAATGCTTCCATATGCCGAAAAAAATATGCATTTATTTGTGGACCTACCAGCAAGATAATGACACCAAGTATACGGCTAAGGTGGTGACCAGGTGGTTTCAGCAACATAATGTGCTGGTAATTAAATGGGCTTCTCTATCTCCGGACTTAAATCCTATCGAAAATCTGTGGAAAGATTTGAAGAATAGGGTCTGGCCTAAAAAAACCAGTAATGAACATTCATTATGGAAAGAAATACAGGAATCATGATATTCTACACCTCTGGAAACATGTCCAAATTTTGTTGAATTTATCCCGAAAAGATGTGATGGGGTACTATAAAAAAGGAAACCCTACAAAATATTGGGACCTTAAATATGAATTATGTTCCACACTCTTATTTGACCAGGATAAAAATCAACATAAAACAAATTGAACAGGATTTTGAGTTATTGCAGGTTATTTTTGTAAGAAATGTATAATCAGACAGAAGAAGTATGTTGTTAAAAATATATGTATTAAAGTGTGTTCCCGTACTTTGTGCAAAAAATGTGAAGGCTGTCATTTTTGCAAGAGTGGGGGTAATACTCTCTCAGAGCGCAACAAAATATTCATAAAAGTACGGGAACGCTTTGAACAACAATTTTTGCAATTTTTTGAACGTCATCACTTTTGATTTTTGAAAATGTTTGTTAAATATTTGCGTGAAATTATTTCTTAGATAACCAATTTGATGTCACAAATTTCAATTTATTGCACGGATAACCCCGATCAAACTATTTTCAACTTTTGTAAGGATACACTCTTGGCAACTGACAGCTTATGTATTGTTTTTTTTTTCTTTTTTCCTTCATTTGACAGTCTTGATAATGTTGTCCAAAGAAATTTCTTAGACTAAAATTCGCAGCCTGGGGAAATATTTTACTTTCTCATGAGCACTCTCTTCTGTGAAAAACTACGAAAATTTGGGGTATGGGAACAGGATTTGACTGTTCTTCGTAGATTTTCGCAGTTTTAGGGAGTACGGGAACGGCCCTTTTATGGGGATATATAACAAATAAAGCTTTTATAGCAAATTAATCTAAAGAATAGGTTGCACTCTTATTATTTTGGCCACCACTGTATATATATATAGTCGTGTGCAAAATAATAGGTGTGTACTAAAATAAAATGAACGACTGGATCGTACGAACTTGTACAAGCTACAACTTTAGTGTAAGGTAGTACCTAACCACTGAAGTTGTTAGTAGGTATAGGTAGTCTAGTTTAGTTATCCTGTGCAGGTTTAAAGCATAATGAATTGTCGAATGCATATGATTAAAGGAATGGTGACATAGGTACCATCCTACAAATATATATTTAAAAAGATTTTATCTAAATTAGGAGGGTAATGTGCAGCTACCTGCATAGATGGCGCCTAGGTATGTAAGTATAGGTACATATTTATGTATATATTATACATATGTATAATAATGAAAGTGAATGGTGATAGACGGGTAAAAATCGTGTTTTAAGCTGATAAAAAGTTCTAAAACGATCACTTTCTTGAAAAAACAAAGAATGCCATTAGATGTTGTGATGAAGTATCTCGAAAATTGTAGGGCGGATTTTGATGAAATCCGGTTTTTAGTTTTTTTGAAAACAAACTTTTTTTGAAATCTTGGTATGCAGTTTTGTAGAGTTTATTAATATACATATGACTATAAAATTTAAAATAATTTTTTTTGATTAGTTTTAAAAATATTGATTTAAAAAAAAAAAAATCAAAAATTAATTAGTTTGGCTACCTAGATCTTCTCAGATGTAAAATTTGACAGAAATCCAATGAACAGTTACCGAGAAAGCCAAAAATTAAAAAAACCGTTATATGAAAAGTACCGTTAATAGACTTTTCCCGTAAAATTGATTCATATCAAATGATAGCTATTACCAACAAAAAAATTCTCCAAATTTTGTATCAAAATCGTTGAGCCGTTTTCGAGAAAAATAAGATTTTCCTTCAAGGTCATATGGCAGGTACCGTTATTTTTAGTGCTAAAAATAAAATTTCAATTTCCCCTCTGAGGAATGCCAAAATAATCACAAATACCAAATTTGAAGGTAATCGCTTAAGCCGTTTAGGCTGTAGCTCTTTATACATACAGACGGACAGACTGACAGACAGACAGACATACATTTTTTGCCGATTACATTTTTAAGCTTCTCTATTATCGTAATGTCATGTTTGATTGTTAGATTTTTTTTTACGAATGCATAACTTGCCTTACAGTACCTATAATCGCAAGTAAAAAAGAAGTAAGAAAAATTATAAATGTTGGGTTGGTCTTAACAGCTGTTGTAATCTGTCGATTAGTGGTTTTAGTTGTTTTTCTGGATGGCTGATCCATTTTAAGGTATTTGTGAACATGTTTTAACAACAACAAAACTGTCTCGCGATTGACTTAAAGGTGTTTCCTTCACTTCGAAGATTTTTGATAATTTCTCTTAACTGATGATAACAATGTGATTTAGGATCAAGTTTTACTCCTACCAGTTTAAGAATAGTTAAGTTAATTAAAACAAATATTATTAGTCATACAAGAAATAATAACTTACTTCTCTTAATTTAAAACCATGAAATGATAGGATTAGAATTATACAACAATTTGTTTGCACAGCGAAATTTAACAAAGGAAATCATTAAAAGGACAATAAATCAAAATCAGCGGCTGGATGCACGCAAACCAGCAACAAGAGGATACAAGAGTGGTGCGACATATTTTATAAGAAATTTTAGTAGCAATTGTTTCACTCTTTCTTAAGAAAACTAAAGCTTTCAAACATTCTTTTTCGCACATATTATTTTGCACACCACTGTATATATTTATTATATTATAATAATTATATGTAGATAATTAAATTTTGAATAAAGTTTATTTAAAATAATTGAAGAAAACGCAAACAATATGTTTATATTATTTTTGTTTTTGTTTTAGTGGACTGTGTGGATTTAAAGCCAATTGAATGAATTTGTGACCTTTAGTCCAAAATGCGTTTCGCCCAGGTTTATTTAAAATAAGCAATTTATAAATGTATGTAAAGAAAACGGTCTTTTAAGTTCCGATTTTCGTTTTCTAACTTTATACAGAACAATTATTGTCTAGAACAAGTGAGAAACACATAAAAATAGCACTGACAGCAGCCTGAGGATAGGATAGGATTTCAAGATAGACCTGTACGCGTATGTCGACTGAAAGAAAATTTGTAGGGTCTCAAACAAGCCCCACGTTGTTGGCACACATGATTCTTGGAATTCATGAAAGACGCAGGAATGAAGAATAGTACACTTGATCCATGTTTGTTTTATCGTAATAACAACGAAACCGTGTTATATGTTGCGATTTAAGTCCATGGTGGTCTTATTAGCCGTGTTTTATTATCGCCAATAACCCACATGGTTCACCCCGTGAAAATAAAACGATCTGGGTTATGTACTGAAATGTACCCTCTGTTCGCCGAATTTAATACCAATATTTGCAAACCCAGATAGAAACCTGGATCTCGTGTTGTTTTTGTAATACGTGTAAAAAAAAATAACCTAGACCCAGACCCGTATATAATAAAACGCAGTTATTGTTGGAAATAACAAAGCTGAAATTCAAACATTTATAAAAGCACTCAAAAATGAATTAAAAATAACTTTGGGATATTTAGAAAATTTCTTGGGTATAAAGATAAAACTGAAAGCAATGGCTCAATTAAGGTTAGCCAAGAAAACTATGCAAACAACTTTAGCTGAATGTAATTCAGTAGCGACGGTTGTTGCTCGTGAAGAAAATTTAAAACAAGAAGACATGAAAGAAGAAGTTCCCTATCGTGAAGCTGTTGACAGTTTGATGTATTTGGCAACAGCAGCGCGACTTAATATCGCTTATGCAGTTAGTTCTGCAGCAAGCAAAATGGAGAATCCTTCCAATTAAGATTAGAACCATGTTAAGCGTATATTTTGTTATCTTCGTGGAACAACCACAATCAAATTGGGGCTAACGTATCAAGGTAAGAGCAAACAAAACCTTGCAGTGTACTGTGATGCTGACTATGTGGTTGACCTAAAAACCATAAGGTCCAATACGGGTGTAGTTTCAATGTTTGCTGGTGTATCTTCGACGAATCAATTTCAACGGACTGTTGCTTTGTCAATCACTGAAGCTGAAATTATATATGTTAGTGAAGGTGTTAAAGAGGCTATGTGGCTTAAACGTCTTCTTAAAGAACTAACAGGACAGACAGAATTCATAACTACATTAAGATGTTGATAGTGCAAGGGATGTGATATTGGGAAAGAACTCGGAATATCATAAAAGAACAAACCATTGAAGTTTGTCATTTTTATGTCGGTGAGCGTTTTCTTGAAGATCACTTAAAACTCGACTGATCAATTAGCATATTTATTGATAAAACAACTTGAAAGAGTTGTTGATGCTACAAAAGAAGTTAGGTATCGAATAATTACCGAATTTTAATTCATGTCCAATGTTTTTTTTGGTGTTTATGGAGGAAGTATTGAAGAAAGAAAAAGCCCCTTAACAAATTATATACTTTCTTGTACTTCAAACATAAATACAGTCAACTCTCGTTAATTTGAAGCTCGAGGGAGCTATAAAAATTACGAATTATTGAGAGTTTTAAATACTAAATGGTTTGAAATGTTTGATGATATGAAAGTTCGACTTATTAATTATTACAGTATTTTTTTCTTTTACTCCAGCAGATTGAGTAGCATACATCTTCTCCTTGTGCTTTATTTTGTTTGACAGGGTACTCAGAAGAATCTTAAATTGTTTTGCTGCATCACAAATGCTCGTGCAACGACGATACAAGTTTGAACTTGACTCAAAATGTATATCTATGCAATCTGCTAACTTTGAATTGTCGAGTGTTTAACGCCTATGAGTTCGAATTAACGCATCGTTTTGTTACGTAGCGATGATATTTTTATTCGAATTACCAAGCCGCTACAAAAAAAAAATTAATAACTTTTTTTCTATTTAATGAACCTGGTTAATTTTTTTTCTTATTTTGCAGATTGATTTTTATATTTAATAAAAATAGTTAACTGGCACACTGAAAAAAAGAATTTGGATTATCCGCCGCTATCATGCACTAGAGTCCGTAGTTTCCGTTCAAGGAGAGTTTAGGCAATCCTCCGAGCAGATGGATTGTCATGAGAATTGTTAAAAATTTTTCTGAGCATGGGACAGTCGAAAAAAGACCCTTCAGTTCGGACGGAGAAAACAATCGCTGCTGTAGCTGCTGCCAAACAAAACAAAGCAAGAGTTTCGACGCTTATCTGCTCAAATGGGTATAAGCAGACAGTCATTGCAGTCCAGTATACACAATGATTTCGACTTATTCCCATTAAAAATTCAAATGGCCAAAACTGAATGCAGCAGACTTGCCGATTCGCTTGAAATTTTGCCAGATGCTTCAAATGGTGAAAAAGGACGGAAACATGTTGAACTGTCTTTTTATGTCTGACGAAGCTCATTTCAATTTAAACAGCAAAATTCGACAAAATTGTCGAATATGGAGTGCTTCCAACATACAGATATTTTATGAGACGGAATTGCATCCACTTCTTGTCATAGTGTGGTGTGCAGTTTCATTACTCTTCATTGTCGGACACTACTTCTTCAAAGAAAACGGTCACACCGCTACGGTTACTGGAGACCGTTACTTGAATATGTTAAGTGAGTTTCTCTATCCAGAATTACGCCGAATGAGAATTTCTTTTAACTCTGTGTGGTTTCAGCAATATGGTGCAACTCCTCACATAGTCAAGCCTGTTATGATAGAATTGAGACGAAAATTTTCAAATAAGCTGATATCCAGAGACTCCACATTCCGTTTGTCAACAGGTCACCTGAATTACTGCACCTGACTTTATCTTGTGGAGTTATTGCAAACAGGAAGTCTACAAAGCAAAACCAACAAATTTGAATGAATAAAGCAATCCATTCGAGAAACAATTGCGGCTATTTCTGTCTAAGCTCTCAAAGAAGGAATGAACAACTTTTTGGATGTCGCATATCTATCAACGAGCTGGGTGCATTTAAATTCCATTATTTTTAAAACTAATTAAGCTATATTTAATAAAATTGAATGAGCTTTGACATGAATTATAGAAAAATGTTTCTTATGTCGATTTCGTTTCAACAAAAACATCGATCTGCCGTCGATCCGCCGTCAATTTTTTTCTGAAAATCAAATTCGTTTCAAATTAAAACCATTTTTTTCTGGAAAAACAGGTCCGTATTGAATCTCTTTTTGGAGACGGATTCAAAACGGATTTGTGCGCGGATTCTTACACACACACTACAATATTTGTTTTGAAGTTTCTCAATTGTGTTGTGAATTAATTTTTATTTTGTGGCAGTGCACAGAAAAAGAAATTAATATATTAAAAAATAAAAAAAATTGTTAAAAACTTGTTGGAAACAAATATTAAAAAAGTGCAAGTGGGTTAAGGAACTCCCCCGCGTCGGAATCGGGAAATTAAAACGAAATAATGATGTATTAACGAATTGAAGATTTGTTTTTTTTAGAGCAGAGCTAGCAAGCAACACACACAGTCCCAAAAAGAGATTCGGTCCGTAATCGTTCGTTTCAAAGCAAAAAAGTATTGGTTTTAGTAGCGAATCCTATTAATTGAAACGAAATCGACATTAATGTAGCAGTATTTCTCAGCCACCCTGTATGTATAGATTTTTTTTTTCAAAATATTAAGAGATTTTCTAGAAAACTTGTAATAACTTTGAATTAGTGAGATGTTTGAATTATCGCAGGTTTGAAATAACAAAAAAATCTCGTTTGTTTTAGTATTAACCGAGAATGTTTTAATTAATTATTACAAAATGAAAAGCTGAACTTAAAGGAACGTTTTCTTTAAATAAATTTATAAAATGCTTATTTTAAATAAACTTTCATTCTTTTATATAATCTTATCAAAAGGTAATTCGAAACATGCCAAGCGCACCAGAAGATCTTATTAAATCCCCACTTGTTTGCTGCCATAGGTATGCTACACGATACTATAAAGTTTATATTATTGTAGCTTCCGTAACACATACATAAATATACACACATGATACAATTATAATTCGATCATCTTCATTGATCTGTAATACCGGAGTTTAACGCAAACCAAAGGGCTAAAAGACTTCTGCTAAAAAAATGTGAACAACATTGGTACGTATGTACTCGTTTTTCTAATATGTATTTTCACAATAAATGAAAATCTAAATACCGCCTTCGCATTCATAGCAATAACTTTTAAAAAATCAATCAGCTGCGCAGCTTAGCAACAAGTGGAATAGGTGCATAGTTCCAAAAGATTGTATAAGAGAATAATAATTGCATAGCTTAAATGCCATTTGATAAAATATTATTTAATAATATAATAGCTAGCGCATCTAACGAATTTAAATAAAGATAGGTAGTACGTTTTACGTACATAACGTACACACATTCAAATTATTGTCTTATCAATTTTAATTTAATTGTCTTATATAAACAAAAGTAAACAAGTGAAGACTTAAATAGGTGGAATGTTCTTTCTTTTTTTTTTTCTAATAAATAGTTATAATTTCTGTTTTTATAAACATGTTTACTTACAGTTTTTTTCTTTTTCTTTCAATTAGACGAGACCCTGGAAATATTTTTTAATTTCTTGTTTGTAGCTTATCGATTACAGATTTCTTCGAATTCTAAATCGTTTAAACAATCAACTAATTAGCTTTGTCCAAGTTAGAAAAATATATTGTTTTTTTCTTGCAAATAATTAAAAAAATCGCTTTTATATATTTTTTGTCCTCTTTAACTAGATATGGCTGGAGAAAATAATGACTTTTCTTATTTTGCTTTTTTTGGTATTCCTTCATTTTTTGTTAATAAGTTTTGGTTTTGGTGGCATGTTGGCTAGGTGGAATAGGAATTTTGTTGGTTTTTAGTTTATTTATTTTGTATGCTTTCGAGGAGAACGAAGAAATGGTGTAGATTATTAACCAGAAGGAAATAAATATTGCATCAATTTTTTTATTTAGGGAGAGAAAAAGGAAAATAGTTTTTTTTTGCAATTTTGAGATAAAAGAACTGTCATATTTTTATATTTTTATGTTGGACACCCTGATTCTGGATTTGTTTGTCTCAGGTGTGTGCCTTGGGTTTGCTTACATACTGCGTTTCGTCTGCTTCACTGGCCTTCTGATTTGCTTTTACACAACAGTTATTTTTAATATTTCATTCTGTTTTGAATTTCTTTAGGTTGCAAAAAATGCTACACATATTTTTCCTCGATGGTAACTTTGTTGAGATATCTGTCCGAGCGTTTACCTCAAATAATTTGGCATAGATTTTTCAAACCCGGCAAATTTTTTACTCCCGCGGCCACATCTAGGACGTTGCCGACGTGCTTAAAAATTGCAACAAGAAATCTTAACTACATTCCATACACTTTTGTACAAAAGTGAAAACAATAAGGTGGTCTAGTATCATAAATCATAGAAAACAAGAAACAAGATTACGACATTCTTTTTTTCTATAATTTTATTGACGACACCAGAGACAAAAAGTCTGGAAATTGTTGCTTGTCCGATGTGGATTAATGGATTTTTTTGTCTCTGGTGCCGTCAATAAAATAAGACAAAAAATATATATACTTGATTACATTTATTCATGGTCTAGAATGATTGGAGACGTTCACTCAGTTATTCACAGCAATCTAAAATAACTTTCTGTTGTTGTAATGGGTAAAAAAGCACACCTGATGAAATAACAGCTGTTCTCATGAAAGCTATCTTAAGTTATCCCAATTTGGAATAACTAGTTATCCGAGAACAAATGTATAGAACAGCTGACTGCAAAATTCATTTGGTATGCGTTTTGTTCTGATTTTTTGACAGCTTTCAACTAACCTATCTGATTCGTCCACAGATATACTCCGATAACTTGGTATCCGAGATAACATATCTAATAAGAGAGTGAACATTGTAAAAATGCAAAAGCGCAACTTTTGTTTGCACCACAAAAACAACTACTGATTAAGATTTTACAACACTTTTGCACTTTTGCTATACTCTAATTGTATTGCAACAGAAAAATTAGTGCAAAATTTGTTGTTTGTGTTCAAATGGATTTTGCATTTTTACTCCAGGGCACCAATTCCGCAACCGTGAATACTTTTCCGTGGAAAAAAATTATTCACCCTCAAAATATGCATGGAAAAATTTGCCTATCTGTGTACACGTTATCTGTCTGTATGACCCTTGCGGAATCGGAAAAATGTATGTGTACACAACTTTCTGTGTACACAAAGAAAACTCACGCTTGCGGAATTGGGCCCCATAGTTGCAATAGTATAGAAAATGTGCGTTCACTACAGAAAAAAATAAAATTTCGCATTTTTTACACATTTTCAATTGCAAGATATATGCAAATGTGACTCGAGTCACACTACTCAGCGACAATATGCGCAATATAACCATGTTGCCAAAATATCGTTCTCAAGCTATCCAAAAGACTTTGTTAAGAAAATAATGCTAAAATACACATTGCCTAGTCCGGTTTTGGTTGTTCAGAAATGTATATGGATATACCAAATTATCTTATCACCCGAAGGTCAGACGAGAGAGTACTATCGCAATCAATTTGGAATGAATACGCACATATTATTTCATATTAGCACATACAGACTGCTCTAACAGACTGCCATAAGTACGAGAAGAAAATTGAAGTGAGTCGTATTAAAATCTGAATGCTTTCACATAGAAAGTTGAGGAACAGCCAATTAAAAGTGAAGCTGCATATTTATTTAATTCAACTGACTTAGTTTTTGTTATCTCGACTTTCGCATCGTTTCTAGATTGCCGTTTGTCAATTTAATTTATGTAAACTTTGAACCTTAAAAAATCACTAATCGAAAATCATATCCCCAAGCAGCTACGTAATAGTAATAGTAATTTGTTTTTGTTTTGTTTTTCGATCTCACATGGAAAGAGTGCCAAATATACAAATACAACAATGTAAACAAACGGGTTTTGGGCGGTGAAACGTACGAAGGTTTCCAATCTTATTATTTCTTACTTGTGCTTATAACAGTCGTCACATGGGGTCTCCACGATCTAGATTTTCTAGTAAGCTAGGTCGCATTCTATGAAAATTGTTCAAGTAGACCACAAATAGCATTCTATAAAAAAAATGTATACTAGACATTGCACAGCTCATAGCATTTTATCGATAGTATACTATTTGGCTGCCATTTTCAGCTTTCAGCTAACCTATCTGATTCGTCCCCAGATATACCCCGATAGCTTGGTATTCGTGATAACATATCTAATAAGTGAGTGATCGCCCGCAATCAAATGTTATCGTTTTTCTTTGTGTTATAAGCTTAAAAATTTTAAGCAGCTGTTTTTTTGACAAGATAAACAAACATCGCGCTTAAATCTGACACTTCGATATTGTTTGAAATGTTTCCTTAAAAATTCTGGCCACTTTGCAAAAAGTAAAAGTTGCCTATCCTCTTTTAAATTAATACAATGGACGATCCTGTGTTTAAACAAAAGTATCAAAAGTACAAACTTCGTGTTAAAATTTGGGAAAAGGATTTCAGAAAAAAATACAATAGAATTCCTTCAAAAGTAAGTTTAAATTGTTGGTGGTTCATATGTAACTTATTCGTTACTTATGTAGATGTTTTTTCCACTTTAGTATGATATTCGTGATGCATCTCAAGACATTCGTGACTCTTACAAAATGTATTACAAACTCAAAACATCATTTCTCGAAGACACTCTAAATGATGTACTCTCTGAGGATGGCTTCGATATTCTGGAAACCTCTCAAGGAGACGTCGATGAAAGCATGCAAGACAATTCTAACGGACCACAACTTCCATTGGATATATCGAATATTTCAAATATAAACTCATCCCTAAATTTTTCCAATTTAAATGAACTTAAATCTTCAACTCAACTGACAAATACTGTAAATATAAATGAAGACCATATCATTAAGGAATTCGAACCCATTGAAAAGAGCAAGCACAATTCAAAAGCATGGGGTAAATCTGTAAGTAAAAAACCTGTGGTACAAGTATCCACCAGTCCAGTTCGCCAAGCCTTCAAATCCAATTTGACTGCCAAACTTTTCAAAAGTTCATCCTTTTCAAAAAGAAATCCTCGAAAATCTTTAGCAAAAGTGAATAAAGATCTTTCGCAGTCTTCGGTGACGTCCAGTCAATCAGAAACCCCGGATCCTATGGAACTTCTTCCCGATCTCGAGACCATTCTTACTCAGCGAGCAAAAGAATTGGCCAACAAAGAACCAAATTATGATTTGATGACTCCTGTGGGACTCAAAAAGCCCAAAAACAGTTTTATACAGTTAGACGCTGGTTGGCTAAATAGAAATGCAACAGATGATGGAGACCCTTTCATATCAAATGGCGAAAAAAGAGACCCAGTTTCAATGGGACTGAGCAATATAAATGTCCCTCAACTGATTGCTCAAGAAAAAATCCAACGGGAATCGCACATTATTAATACTTCATTGACCTCTGAGCACTCTGTTGAACATAGTGCAAAGTCTGTGGAAAGCAAAAATGACTCGGATTCTATTGTGTCTAATAGCGAAGATGAAAAAGAAGTTCAAGAATATCGTCGCATAGCCAAACGTCGTCGAGCTCTTACAACAATCGACAAGAACCAACAAACACAAGTTCCTCCTTCCCAAGAATGCATAAAAGATCTACCAATACCATATGAAGATTATCCAAAAAATCCATGCAAGGAGACACCTAAGTTAGCAGAAGATATTCCCATTGTTGCAAAAAAGAGGAGACGAAAAGAAATCGATGCATCCGAAGACGACGAGGACGAGAAACCTAAGCGAACGCGTAAAAAAACTGTAGCAACAAAAAAGAAACTTCCCAAGAGCGAATTAAGTAAATCAGTTGCCAAAGGCAAAGCCAAGAAAGGAGCTGTTACAAAAACTGCAGTTTCACAAAAGCGACCAACAAGAGTTTCGAGGAAGCAACAAGAAAAGGAAGCTCTTTTAGAGGAAGAACTTGAAGAAAAAGTTCCAGATCCAGAAGTAATAAAGTATACACTCGCGTTAGAAACTGGAAGCCTAAGATGCCTACCTAGAGCCAATGTGGACGATCTTGAGATGGCAAATTCAGTGGCAGATCAGTATATCAACAACATCAGCGAAAAAATTGGAGGACCCAAGAAAAATGAAGAGAAGCGTTTTGTAGGAAATGAAAAACGCGATGCAGCTAGAAACAAGTTAGCTGAAAAAGTGGCTTCTGGAAAATTGAATGAGAATTTCGTCCGGATTAATATTCAAAAGAAGGTATTCGTTCGTGGAAAAAAAACCATCAACTACTCAAAATACAAGAAGAATCAATGGAAACAAAAGAAGCAAGCAGCCGCTTTGATTGGACCGGATATGAACATGGGTGGTTGTGATGGTGGAATCTTGACTTGCTTTCAGTGTGGTCAGCCGGGACATTTTGCACAGCAATGCAAATTCAAAGGCGATACTCTTTTGCCACCTACTGTAGATATGGATGATGATTGTCCTCACATAACTCTGGAAGAAGCAGAAAAGATGGCCAGTAAGAGTGCAGTGGTGGTACATAGCCGGAATTTGGATAAACTTCCGGAAGCCACTAATACGCTTTTGTATAGACAAGAAGACGAAGAAGATGATAAGGAAGATTATGGAAAAACAGTTGATGTAGAAAGTAATAACACAGAAGAAGACATAGTGAGTGAAATATACAAAGAAATTCAAGCAGAAACAGAACATCGTACAACAATCCCAACAGCTGCAGAGTCGCCACCAAAAACATATATAGGACATAAAATTCCCCAGGATTTCCTTGAGAAAGTTGGACTAATTAATGCCCCCAATGTGGTTTCAAAATCCGGGGCTATCTACGAACTTAATCCTGACGGATCAATTCCGGCAGCAACAGAAGAAGTCTATGAAGTGCTTCGGATGTTTGGTCACACTGAATTCCGCAAGGGCCAAGATAGAGCTATTATGCGAATTCTGTCGGGTCAATCGACTTTGGTCACTCTCAGCACCGGCAGTGGAAAATCTCTCTGCTATCAACTGCCTGCCTATCTATATAGCAAACAAATGGGTTCCATTACTTTAGTAATTTCACCTTTGGTTTCATTGATGGAGGATCAAGTTCATGGAGTTCCACATTTCTTGAGAGCTCACTGCCTTCATACCAATCAAACACCACAACAACGATTAAAGATTCTCGAAATTATCAATAGTGGAGAAATTGATATTTTATTAGTTTCGCCTGAGGCAGTAGTAGCTGGCGAACGTTCAACTGGATTTGGTTCGATTTTGAGGAAACTACCGCCTATTGCATTTGCATGCATCGATGAAACGCATTGTGTGTCTCAATGGAGTCACAATTTTCGACCTAGCTATCTGATGATTTGTAAAGTTCTGCAAAAGAATTTGGGTGTAAACACTGTACTAGGTTTGACTGCAACTGCAACATTACCCACAAGAATCAGTATAATCAGACACTTGGGCATTCCGGATGGAGAGAAGGGAATCATTAGTGATATTCCATTGCCGGACAATTTAATATTGTCAGTTTCGAAGGATGCAAATAGAGATACAGCACTGATAGGATTACTCTTAAGTAAAAGGTAAATTAACAATTCGGACAAAGCGATCAACACTAATGTAAATTTGTTTTGATTTTTTGGAGGTTCGATGCATGCCAGTCAATTATTATTTATTGCACTAGACGTGATGAATGCGAACGAATTGCCGGTCAAATAAGAACGTATATGCAGGTGAGATCAGTTTTTTTTTTAGTTTCTGTCATTTCTAATTTCTCATTCATTTAGGATCGAAAAGCTGATAATGTACCGGCGAGCGCTAAGAAGCGTAAGCGCATCAATTGGCAAGCAGAACCTTATCATGCAGGTTTGCCAGCATCACGTCGCCGAACAATACAAAATGCTTTTATGAAAAACGAACTTCGCATTGTTGTGGCTACAATTGCTTTTGGCATGGGCATCAATAAACCAGATATCCGTTCGGTTATTCATTACAATATGCCAAGAAATTTCGAGAGCTATGTACAAGAGATAGGTCGTGCAGGTCGCGATGGTAAGATATCTCATTGTCATTTGTTTTTGGACTCAAAGGGTGGCGATCAAAATGAGTTACGTCGACATATTTTTGCCAATTCGATTGATAGACACGTGATACGTAAGCTATTGCAGAGACTATTTATCCCATGTTCGTGTGATAAGAATTTGAAGAAAAAGTTAGTAAAAGTTAGCAAAAGATCATTTAATTGATCTGAAAAATATTTATTATATTTTTATTAAATTTTTTTTTTTAAGCGATTTTGTAAATGAACATCAGGAAGAAATCAAAGCGTCTCAAAACATCGATTGGGAAGATAATGTATTTGATATTGATGATAAAGAACTTTCAGCGGCGCATTCGACTTTGGGTCAGCAGACACAACTACGCAAAAGAATCTGCCCAGGTCATGAAATTGGAATCTCAATTGAAAAAACCGTCGAAGCCTTAGACATACCCGAAGAGAACATATCTACACTTCTTTGTTACTTGGAATTGGATTGTCGCTGGGGTATAAATGTGCAAAGTTCAGCTTACATAATGTGTAAAGTGATATCCTACGGGGGCCCAAAATACTTAAAGTACTACAAATCACATATAAAAGCTTTTTGACGCGGTTAATAAGGTTTACATTTTTTTTTGTTCAGACATGCAGCCAAAGATTGCCCCCCATTGGCAATGGCCATAGCTTTACAATTAAAAAACAAAACTTTCAAAGAAGATAGCAACACTATTGAATTTTCTGTGATTGACATTGCTGCTGCAATCGGATGGAATAGTGGTGTTGTTAAATATCAATTGAAGAATCTTGAATGGATTACACGTTAGTCTTAAAATTGGTTTATTTTTTAATCTGAAATTATTCGATTTTCTTTTAATTGTAATTCTAGAAAATAATTGCCCAAAGCGATCGCCACTAACAGTATCATACTTTGATTTGGGATTTAGAGTTAAATCACCTGGAGATTTTACATTGGAGGAGATCGATGAAGCTCTCGACTCTCTTTATAGTCGAGCTGTGACGCAAGAAAAAACCCAGTTAATTCAAGTATTCATTGTGAAATATCTAACGTAAAATTATCATTGCATAGTTATGTTTGGATTTCAGCTACAATATGTTTTCCAAGGTCTTTCTTCTGTTGCTTATAAATCTTACATACCCTGTACACGTGAAGATTTTCCCAAAGATAATTCGGAAAAATTAAAATTAATTATTAGAGAATATTTCCAAAATGATTATCCCAAAGACTTGGTCCTTGATGTTGAGGTTCGTTATCTATTTCTCATATTTTTTGTTTGTATTTTATTTATGTGTATTTCTTAGCAATCTAATGTAAGCGATGATGAAATAACGGGTGATATTTACTCATTAATAAATATGTACCCTGATAATACATTTACCGGAAGGAATGTAGCAAGAATTTTCCATGGAATTCAAAGTCCTAATTTTCCAGCTGTTATATGGGGTAGATGTAAATATTGGAGAGCCCATTCGAAGACGGATTTCAATAGAATTGTAAAACTGGCCAATTCAATTATTGTTAAAATGCGAACTTAGTATAAGTATTAAATATTTATGTTGTTGTCTACCTATAATGTTAAAAAAACACTATTTAGTTTGAAGATTTTATATGATTTTAAATAAATTGTTTTGATCAATAATTGTAACAAGTCCTTGATTAAGAGACGTGTATGTACAAGCCCTGTGTGTAAATGCTGTAAATCTTATAAGAGTCGGTAATCAAAAAATATTGAGTATTAGAAGGGTACGAAAGCATCTAACTGATGAGCCCAACTATCATGCCCGGGCGAAACGCATTTTGGGCCAAAGGTTATGCAAATCTTTAATTTGACTTTAGTCAAAACAGTCCACAAAAACAAAAATAATATTTACTTATTGTTAGCGTTTTCTTCAATATTATTACTGGTCATACAAGGGGCATAACAAACATTAAGGTGCACGAATTTAACCAAATCCCATTAAAAAATTTAATTTACAGTGTGTAAATGTTCTTATAAGAGTCGGTTATCATCGACCAACAAATATTGCGTCTTAGAACGGTACGATATTGTTAAAATTGTATGAAATTTATATTACATTACATATTATACTACACCATAGATAAATCACCATTGGCTTAAACATTACATACATTAATACAAAGAGAGAGACAAATAAAAGTAGAACACACAACAGAAGAAATTTACATTCAAACACAAGCCTTTAAATTTTTATTTCTTCGGCGTCTTTGCCTGATAAAACTTATTCATTTACATTTTTAAAATATGTACGTACAAAAGCGACTAAATCCAAGGCAAATTTCCGATTATGTAGGAATAGCAATATACGGCAGTAATATAATTTTTAAATTAAGCTTTAACTTTGAACGTTCCAATAAAAATATTAGTTTATCAATTGTTACCTGCTCAATTCTTCCAATTAAAGTTTTCGAATAAAAAAATATAAACTTCAGCTGCATTCAATCTTTCTGAAAAATGCATTATATGCTCCGACAACATCTCAGTAATCAATCAGCAATAAGATACCGACTCATATAATTGAAAAACATTTAAACTAATGTGGACTCCTGGCCAGGCTGGAATATGCAGACAGAGCAACCTGTATTCACCTTCAACATCTTCACCAAAACCGATTTCCTCAAGCATATCGGAAAGATATCCTTTGCAAAAAATAGACATTACTACAAGAATATAAGCCCCATAAAATCTATACCGATGTACCCTAAAAACTGTTCGAAACAAAAAATAGCTAACATCGCTGACTTTGACATATCATTACATCCCATCAACACCACCTCAACAAAAACGACCTGCTATACAACACCCGCTTGGATGTAAAACATTTTTTGGATTATTAATAAAATATTTAACTATTCAATATATGAAATTCTCAAAAATTCTACAAATGTAGGCAAAATATGTAACCCTAAAGTCTACTCTATTAACACCAACTAGAAACGGCAACACTAACAACAAAAGCAAAAAGAAAAGAACGACCAACAACTAAAAAGCAAGAGTTCGGTCGATGAGTTCCGAAGCAACGAAACAACCTCAGAAAAGACATCTTAACATACTTGGCTTAGTAAGTAGTGCCACATGCAGTTTTTGTGATATAAAAGAGAAAACGCCGGACCATATTCTGGGCAATTGTGATGCGCTTGTTCATCAAAGGAAAAACCACAAAATAATAATATTCATTCATTCATTCAACGCAGCGAGAAAAAAGAAAAACCGGTGAACTATATATACCCTTTTTTATATCGTTAACTTTTAAACTATTTAACACTCTTATTACCATTTAAACCATAAAGTGAATTAAATCTTATATTTCTATTTAAAACAGCGTTTTTTTTTTATTATTATAACTTTGCAGTCTACTAGTTCAGCCCCCGCCCCCTCGCACGTAAATAAGATCAACGAGTTTTTCAAAAAAGCTAAAATTTGTAAATTGAGCAAAAAAAAAAAACAATAGTCTCTGCAGCTAGACCGTTCTTAAATTTTATATTAGTTTGTAACTTTAATTGCTTGTTAAACCGATTCAATATCAAAATAAAAAACAACATGAGTCCATAGAGTACTTAAAAGTACTCTTCGTAATAGAGAGGATCTTACATTACCGAGAATGAGAACTACAAGAGGACGACAACAATCATAATTTTTACCGGTTTCCAAGCATTCAACCAACTGCCTCAACACATTAAAAATGCAACCTGCATAAGCATTTTCAAAAGAATTTTAGCAATATATAGAGCGGAATATATGCACACATGTTCTGCATTCCGAGTGAAATGAATTCAAAACGAATTTCAATTTCACTTAAAATGAAATAACGTGTTCTGTATTTCGAGTGGATTCAACTCCTTCCAATTCACTTCGAATTCATTTTCAAATAGTCAAAATCACCTATTACAGACAATTTGTATAAAAACAGTTCATATTCGCAATGTAGAACACGAATTTTCATATTCAGAACCCTAAAATTCCAAATTCGGAATGAGCTTTTTACAAACTTTATTTTATGTGGAATACAGAACATTTTTATGTGGAATACAGAACATCTAAATTCACTTTCGTTCAAATTCACAAAAAGTGAAATACAGAACATGTGTGATTAATGCTAAAAATGCTTAAATATCTAAAACTGAGTCATGTAAATTTTCCTAAAATCTGTTCATTTAATCTTTTTCGTTAATTAAATTATTTCATTGTTTAAATTTTTATTTATTATATTTTTATAAACAATTTTTCATTAATTAAATTATTTCATTCTTAAAATTTGTATTTATTATATTTATAAAAAGTTTTTTTGTAAATCAAATTTATGTAAATTGAAATGGCATCTTTTAAAGCCTGATAAATAATATAATTACAATTACAATATTAATAGTAATAATACTTACAAATTTGTATTGGGTACCACTGCATCATTGTTTCTGCACAACTGCAAACTATATTAGCACATTAAAAATAATTTATTTTTCATAAATTTTATAAGTTTACCAACCTGGTGGCCTGATTAGGGAATACGAAGCGAATCGTTTTAGGTGGCGAAAATGAGATTTGATATTACTGTTTTCACTTTCGTCTCTTTCATTTTACATTCGCTCTATTTTCGAAATCGAAACCGAATTTGATTTGACATTTCAATTTTTAGCACGTGCATTTCCGATAGGGTTTCTTTGGCGGATTGGTTTATCGACATGGTCGAAAGTGATATAGGCGCCCAAGACAGCAAGACACCAACCAGCAACAATTTTCTCCGCTCATCGAATTTATGAGGGAAAACGAAGGGATAGCCAAAGGACACAACATACAACGTTCTCTGCAATATGTCTAGCGCTTCGGACATTGAATTGCATACTGTGGGTTGCGCCATTCCAATGTTTGTATTCTGGAATGATCCGTCTGCAAAGCATCTCAATGTTGCAGCTAATTTTATAATTGGTGGTGTCCCATTGTTGTTCTGTGGTCTATATTTGTCTTTTATTTCTTCCAAGACAATTTTAAATATTTCTTTTGAAAGGCGAAACAACTTATCGAACAAATTTTTTATAAAATAAAGCTAATTTAACAAATATTAAACACGTTAAGCAAAAACACAAACTCGAAGCAAGGAAGATCAAAAGGTGAAGAAGCACTTCTTAATAATTTTCTTCTCAAGTTTGAATTTTAAGATTCTTTTTCTTCCTCACGTTAAGTAATAACATTTGAGTCCATTTAAATAAATATTTTATTACAAAGTTAATGCACCTCGTGCAAAATTATCAATTATATGGAAATCTTGGAAGTAGCATTTACGATTCGCTTCGAATTCGTCAATTGATCAAAACGAAGCGAGTCGAAATTGAGATATCGAATGGAAAGCGATTCGCTTCGTATCCCCTAATCAGCTGAAGACCATTTTTTTCTCAGATTTTTCCAATGAATGCATATTAATATGGGGTTGTTGCACTGCGACCTTGAGATCTTTTGTGATCCAGTTTCTTTGTCAATACCTAACCGAAACATTTAAACCTTAACAGTACTATTCGAAAAAAGCCACCTTCCATTAAGTAATTAAACATTAAACAACAACAAAAGTTTTCGTCTACATATTTCATTTTGTTTTCAGTTTTTTTTTTATTATTTTTATTAATAGAGGTACAATATCATTTAATCTTAATCTTGTTTGTTTTTTGTTTGTATTATTATTTTGCGTTCAAAATTATCCCAGCAAGTAAACATTATAGTTTTACTTTTATTTTTTGTGTGTTTATTGATGTCTGAGTGACTCGCAGTAGTTGAGAATTAAAAATAATAACTATTTGTAATAATAAAAAAAAAAAAACAGATTGGGTCTGCAGCAAAAAATTCACCATTATATTAACAATTGTTTTTTTTTTATACTAATTTACTAGACATATTCTTAATGCTAAGAGAGAAAAGCTTAGGAATATAAATTATTTAATTGGATTATTATAAATTTAAATGACAACTTTTTTTCTAAATAATATTACACGCTTTTTTGTTGGCTTAACAAAAAACAAAACTAAAACAAATTTATCATTGAATCGTCTTCACGATTCGGACTTAAAACAAAAAAAAACAAAGCTTGAATTTTACATTTTATATAAATTTTTTATTTGAATAATTTTTTTTTTTAATATTTATTTTTTAAGAATTGAGAAAATATATCTTTTGTTTTTTATATTATTTTCTCTCTTCTCAGTTCTGTTATGCTTACAAAAAAATGTCGATAGATGTTCTTCTAGGGTTTATGTCCTCTCGCTCTTTCACATTTCTTTCTTTTATTTCCTCTCGTTTATTTTTCATGTGAGTTTCTTTCTAGTTTTAATTGTAAATAAAATTAATATAAAAACGCCCACCCAATATAAGTGCAATTAGACAGACGCCGTTCCTAAGATTAAGTTTTGATTTTATATATCACTTGAGGCAGCATTCGAAGTATGTCTCGCCAATGAAGTTACCACGCATTGCTTTTGAGACATTGTGTTCGAAGAGTCTTCGGTTATTTTGCAAGACATCGGCTGCTTCTTTGTTAAGTGGATCCTCTGGATTTGGTTCCTAAAAACAGCAAATCCAAATATGATTTAAAATAATTGAAATGGTTTTATTCTATTTACCAAGAACAAATATTGTAGTCCATATACAATAGAATTAATTGTCAAAACTGGATTCCAGTCTTCACGTAGAATGTTTAAGCACACGTTTCCTTCCAAATCGATATTGGGGTGATAAACTTGGGTTGCACACTTAACCTTTGGCGGCTCATGAGGATAGTTCGGCCCGACTCGGAAATTAAACACAAATCGACCATTTTTGTAGAAACCTTCATCGGGACAAATAATAAGCTTAAAGTTGAGGAGATCATCCGGATCGGGAAAATCAGTTGCGCAGGTTTTTGGAAGGTTCAACTCGTTTATATCTATAAGAAGTGAAATTAATAAATCAATTCCGTCAAAGATAACAAGATGCGAAATTGTAACTCAAGTCATTATAATGATTTCTCCTATTGAAATGCTAATGTTCTATGCAAAAAAAATTCTTAGACTTATTTCTAATCCCCCAAAAATATTCTAGGGGAGATATTCTTTTAATCTTAAACACAAATCAAGGGACACGTTGTTACCCAGACAAGTTGGACCAATACACCATTTATTTACAGGAACAAACTCAGTGGCCTGATTAGGGAATACGAAGCGAATCGTTTTAGGTGGCGAAAATGAGATTTGATATTACTGTTTTCGCTTTCGTCTCTTTCGTTTTACATTCGCCCTATTTTCGAAATCGAAATTCAATTTTCAATTTTGTGCGCGTGCATTTCCGATAGGGTTTCTTTGGCGGATTGGTTTATCGACACGGTCGAAAGTGATACTTTGGTGGATTTTTTTCATTTAAACAAATAAAAATGTGAGTTTAACTATTATTTTTTTTTTATAAAATCAAACTAAAGAAATAAATCATCATTTTTTTTAAATAAACATGTAGGCGCTCGAGACAGTAAGAACCAACCAGCAACAATTTTCTCGGCTCATCGAATTTATGAGGGAAAACGAAGGGATCGCCAAAGGACACAACACACAACGTTCCCTGCAATATTTCTAGCGCTTCGGACATTGAATTGCATACTGTGGGTTGCGCCATTCCAATGTTTGTATCCTGCCCAACCACTTTCTGGTATGATCCGTCTGCAAGGAATCTCAATGTTGCAGCTAATTTTATAATTGGTGCTGTCGCATTGTTGTTCCGTGGTCTATATTTGTTTTTTATTTCGTCCAAGACAATTTTAAATGTTTCTTTTAAAAGGCGAAACAACTTATCGAACCAAATTTTTATAAAATAAAGCTAATTTAACAAAAATAATAAACACGTTAAGCAAAAACACTGAATCGAAGCAAGGAAGATCAAAAGGTGAAGAAACTTCTTAATAATTTTCTTCTCAAGTTTGAATTTTAAGATTCTTTTTCTTCCTCACGTTAAGCATTTATATAAATAACATTTGAGTCCATTTTTTATTTAAATAAACATTTTATTACAAAGTTAATGCACCTCGGACAAAACATAAATGATTTTGATTGAAATAATAAATATTCACTGGCAATCCGCTGTCAATTATCTGGAAATCTTGGAAGTAGCATTCACGATTCGCTTCGAATTCGTTAATTGATCAAAACGAAGCGAGTCGAAAATGAGATATCGAATCAAAAACGATTCGCTTCGTATTCCCTAATCAGCCCACAGGCGATTTTCGACCCCCACCATCTTCAGTATCCATGATGTCAGATACTTCAAATTCCTAATATTTGCTAAGCTAGTCAAGCACAGGTGCCACACCAAATTTTAACTTTTTTAGCAAAAGTGGTTCTTCAAAAATCACAAAAATTGTAATTTTGCACAACGGTAGGGCAAGGAAAGGAATAAATCGAACATTTTAGGTTTTCCATTCAGGGGGCTTAGTATCTGCCCACTGCCTAAGAACTTATGTTAATTGAATGGACTGCAATGGATTGCTGCTGAAATTTGGTTGAGCGGTGGGGCTTCAATACTTTTCTTTTTATTATGCCCAATTTGAAAATTTTTATAGGTGTTCGAGATTTAAAATATATCTCTTTCGGCTGTTTTGGTCGTTATGTTTTTTTAATGAAACAATTTCATTTCCTTTCCCGACATTTCGACGGTGGTTGCCGTCTTCTTCAGGGGATCTTTTATTTACAAAAATAAATTGAACATATTATACACATAAGAACATTTAGTGTACAATTTTGGCAAACTTACATTTAGTAGGTATTACAGATAAACATAAATAATACAATGAAAGACAAATATAAGGCAATGTTTAAAAAAAAAATTTTTATGATATAAAAAAACACTTCGATTGAAGTTTAGTCGGCTTTAAATTGTCACGGATTCTGCCTAGTCACCAAAGAGCAGTAGTTCTGGCTGTCATTTTTTACGATTCATTGTTTTTGTTGTTAATAATATAAAGCATTTCTAGAGTATACCGCTTGGAGACATGTTTCTCCCTTTCGAGGATTTCCACTCAGTCAAAAGTTTCAATAGTATTCTATTTAAATAATTAGTATTAATTTTTTTTAAGAACTTGGCGAACTTTTAGATCTCACTTGCTGACTTGTATCTATTGCCGTAACTGCGACAGTGGGTATTGTTAGGAATCCCCAAATTTGCCGCATGATTTCTTACTGGTCAGTATCCAGTAGATGTTGCAACAACCCTGGCTATGTCTCGCCTGGATCTGCGTATAAGGAAGTTTATTCCGGATTTATTATAGTAGGAGCTGAACTCTCTGAAAATTTTGCAATTAGTTAAACTGCCCCACTTACGATTGGTTAGGTTATGTTGAAGTGGCTGTCAGCGTTGCAGCTGACACACTTAGATCACAGTTGGTCCCTTGTGATACCACATGAATCCTGAGATAATCGCCCTATTCTTTGAACCATTTGGAGCTCTTAATGAAGCGTAAGAGACTGTAGATGCATATTCTGTTTAGATCGCTGAAATCATCGAAGAAGAAGTCTCCAAGACAGAGCTTACGTCTCTGATATAGAGCAGGGCATGCACACAGAAGATGATGAATAGATTCCATGAATGAGGCATTCGTCCACGCAGCTTCTGCAAAAATCGTTTGAATAAACGCCAAGCCTCGTTGCGTGATACCTATAAGGTTATAACACCAACTGCGGACCTAATGGGCCAGAGTTTTGACCAGAACTGTTTGGTTGTTGTATTTTACCATCTTAGGTTTGTCCTTTCTAAGCATCTTGTTTCAGCATTAACTTACATGTTCCGATGTGTAGATATAAATGTTGCCTTACCAGGTAAAAAAGTTAGTGTCGTTCTACTTTTGGCAAGTTTATCAGCCTACAATTCCCTGGAATATCCTTGTGCCCTGGCATCCAACATAGGTGAACTGCTGCGCCATCTCCTTGAGAGATGAACGGCAGTTGAGAGCAGTTATGCAGTTTTGAATAGATTTAATACCCGCCTATCTGAGAAAATACGGAGGTCAGTAGTTGATATCACGTTTTCTTTGAGCCAGGAGAGGACTTCTGTAATTGCCATAATTTCCGCCTGGAACACTCTACAATGATCAGGAAGACGGAAAGGGGCACTTAATTTTAGTCTGTTTGAATACACAATGCCACCAATCGCATCATCAGTTATTGACTCATCTATTTAAAAATGGATGTCATCATCTTCCAAGAAAGTTTAAGTCCGCCCAGGCAGATCATGGAGGAATTGTGACTTTGAGGTTTTGCCGAATTCTAGTTTAGGGATTGTGTAATTAATGCAACTTGGAAGTGATCTGAACGAGTTCAGAATAATAGAATGGTCAATATCCTTATTGATCCATTGTGAAGAAGCTTTAAGGCAGGCGGCTATGCTCGCTGCCGTTTGTTTGCTGAAAACAACGAGGGGTAGTAGATGGAGTAGTGGGTGTTGCTCTTAATGCTCCGCTTATGCACATTGAAGCTTATTTTCGGACTTTGCCAGCTTTTCGCGATTTGTAGGTTTTTCTAGAGCGTTCCACCATACTGTTAAGCCATAGGTATGAATCGGTCTAACTACCGAAGTATATAGCCAATGAGTCATACGGGGTTGAAGGCACCATTAATTCCCTATAGTTTTTTTTTTTACATGTGAAGAGTGCCACTGTGGCTTTTTTAACTCTTTCTTCTATATTAGGTTTCCAAATTAATTTTTGTATCTAAAATTAGACCCAAGTAGTTTGCTTCATCTGATAAAGCTTACGATTGGACTTGTTAAGAAAAATTGAGTATATATTGCCCTTCAAAAACTCCTGATCCTTGCTTAGCCATTTCGTTTGCCCTCTCGTTTCCCTCAATTCCACAGTGATCTGAACCCCAGATAAAAGTGACTTTGACTTCAATATTCTGGCTTTTTAGTTCGTTTCGGTATTTTTTTTTAACCAGTTTTGATGTTTTTGAGACTGGATTTATGGCTTTTCCTGCAGCCTGATTGTCTGTCAGAATAGCCGTATTGGGTTGTATCCTGTTTTGGTATTATGCATACTTGCCTAATTGCGAGCAATTTAGCTTGAAAGACTGTAGCACAGTTAGAAAGCCGATAAGGTTTAGAAATATTTAGAAGCTCAGGCATAATTCCTGGGCTAAGGTTTGGAGTTAACATTGCTGGGTAAAAATTCCAATGGATTTGTTTAGATGCTAATTGTATTGATTTCTAATGACTACCTATTTGCAAGGTTGAGAGATTTATCACTCAGTCAAAGAGTCCCCATCAGTTTTTTTGTGAGTGTTTGATAAAGAGTAATGTTTTCAATGATTTAGTCTGTACAAATGATTCTGTTCTCTGATTGTTTGGTTAAAGTGTTGTTCTGCCTTTCATAAATATAAAAAATAAGCTGGCGATATATTTACTCTCAAAGTGGCTACAGTCGAATTGGTAATTTTTAATACGTTGTTTTGCTTTGGAAAATCGTTATTACGGATATACTATATATATTTCTTCTGATAGCTAGATATGTAAGAACATATATATTTTTGTGTAAAAATAATATAGTGAAACAAATGAATGATGTTAAGAAATGAACAGCACGAGTACAGAACCTTAGACAAGTACCGGAAAGAACTAACCTACATTGTATAAAATAATTAACAATTCTACACGCTCAATGTAAGTTGGGTAAATTTATAGTTGTTCCAATAATTTGTTGTTTAGTTGTCTGGTCGAAATTCTGTTAAATGTTGGTGTATTAAAACACTCCAAACTTTAGGATACAACATTAGACAAACTCTGAATCAAGTTAACCATATATTTAGAGTTTAATGTCTTAACACAAAGACCTCCAATTTGGGAACATGGAAAAACAACTGCTGTTTGTCAGCAATGATGATGAAGATTATCGCTAAACAGTAAACATAGTTTACCATATAATTGACCAAGAGGGTTCGAAGTTGAATACTTAAATGTTCTCACATGAGATTTTTTATTTAGATAAATCAAGATAAAACCGAAACATAAGTTTTCAATTTCAAGGCCATACGGCTACCTTGACTTTCCAAAGGTATATCCAAATAAAAATAAATAGATATGTAGTAAGGACTTATATTGCAATAAAATATAAAACAAAAATATTTTATTTACCCTTCTGTATACGCAATTGTGCAGCAGATGCCTTTTTCTGCGGACCGGACTTGGAAGTTTGATCACCATCCTTTTTTTGTTGTTTCAATGAAAACAATTTGATCATTTTACTTGAATCTATATGTATTCACTTTGGCCCGGATTTATTTAAAATCTTTTTCTTATTAAGAAAATAGATTTGTTGTTTCAATTATATTAAAATGTCTTCGCAGATAGACAATAATTGCAAAAAAAATTCTCACAACAAATTCAACGGGCACGGAAAATTACCAAACGAATTTTATGTGGAATTGCCAAAAAGCCAAGTAGGATGGCTGACAAAAAAGTGATTTTTTTTGACAGATGAAATAATGAAACACTTCAGTGCGCACTTAAAGGGGCAGTTAAACAAATTTTTGATTTAAGCTAAGGTTAGTAATACACTAGGATCTATTTAGATTGTGACTTCTTATATGGGTTTTCCAATAAGAGGTGTTATTTTGATATTCAAAAAAAAGAAATGCGTTGTTGAAGCGTGTATCGTTCCATTTTTATTAATAGCGTAGTTTCTACTTGTCAAATGTCAAAAAATGACAGCTTCGAAAATGACAGCTACCGAATTAGCGGGCTATTCAAAATAACACCTCTTATTGGAAAACCCCTTACAATTATTTTGGCTGTGCATACTCTTTGCCCTGGGTACCAACTCCAAACTTGAAAATTCTTTTAGATACATATTTCCGATTCTGCAATGGTGAGAATTATTTTATTGACAGATAACGCATACAGAGATAGCTAATTTTATTCACGCCTATTTTGAGGATGAATAGATTTTTTTTAACGGAAAATCATCACTCTGACGATAAGGAGATAAAAGTAGTGATTAAGCTTCGCTGTGCGACACGTTCGTTGTTGTTGAAATACGTGCTAATACGACAACGAACAAAACATATGATTTCCAAATCGAAGCCAAGCTAGCGCTAAATGTATGGTATACCTAGATATCGTAGTGCACAGCAGACTACGAAATCAACTGTCTTTTCAATTGTTGTTTGTGAACTTTAATTGCCTAATACATCATCTTCTTCTTTTGAAACATTTGTGGTCTTACTTCCTGATTCAGTTAAAATTTATATTTTACCCAACAAATGTATGTTTAATTCACTTTGAGCTAATGCCGGATTTACACGAGTGACAAATTGCCATTAATACATGCCATTAAACTGGCAAAATAATGGTAAAATTTAATCGATAATCATAAGCATTTACACAGGGTGAAATAATTGATAATGGCAATCTGCCATTAAAGAACGAGCAAGTTCATTCTTCCTCGCAGTGTGCCATAATTTTCCAAAATGGCATCATTGTGCATTTGCATGACGCCGCTATAATGGCAATATTTAATGCCAGTCTTCCCTGCCATTTTTTTAATGACAAAAATAATGACAAATTTTCAAACCATTTACACGATTTAGTCAGTAATGTCAATAAAATTGAAGAAATAATGGCAATTTGTCACTGGCGTAAATCCGGCTTAAAGCATAATCGTAAGCAAATAGTTTCTTTTCTCTGTTCTGACTTTTGACAGAAATGGTTAGACCCCTTTCACACAAGAAAACTGAGTTGCCGGCAACTGGGAGTTTGATGGCGAGAAGGGCAAGAAGTAAGGGGAATAAAAAAAATCTCCCCGGTCAACGATTTGAAGAGATTTTTTTGACGTTTTGCTTTGCATTCCAATTAGCCAAACAAAATCTTCCCAGTTTCCTCCTCAGTTTTTTAGTGCCAGTATCTTCGTGTGAAAGCTACAAGGCAATTAAAGGAAAACGTCAAAAAAATCTCCAGCAACTGGTTTTCCTGTGTGAAAGGGGACTTACCTATTGGGTTTTATACGTTCACAAACGCACAGAATTTTTTTCCAGATCCAGATTGCTTGGTGTTGTTGTAACGCCTAAGGAAAAACAGCTGATGAGCTAAACATATGTTGTCAAACAGAAATCTCAAGCTACCCAAAAATTATTGGATTCGTTGAGATTCGCTTGGAAATGTGAGGAAAAGCTGATTCAAAACTTCAGATGTGTATGCAATACAACTGACTTAACGAGAAAGCTACCTGAATCGCTCGAAAATAAATCCGCTAATCTTTGTAGTTTATCGGTCGCCCACCGAACGGGGCCAATGTATCAGAAAGCTATACGACACCGAACGCCCCCCTTGACAACGATTTTGAGTACTGATGACTGACGTTTGGTTATTGAATTATGGCCAACAACAATTCAGACAAGAGGCATTTCAAGGATCGAGGCACGTTTTAAGCATTTCATATTGTAATTCTAATTAAATTATTTTTTATATCAATATTCTTTAGCTAAAAATTATGTCCAGTGAACCTACTTTAGCAAAAGAAGCTGTGCTTAAGCCCAGTTGCAAGATTCCAAAAGAAACAGCCGTTTGCCGTGGGTTCGAATGGAATAATGGAGTCGATTATTCAGCTCTCTTGCAGTCCTACATTAATTCAGGCTTTCAAGCGACAAATCTTGGACTAGCTATTCGGGAAATAGATAAAATGGTAAGAAAATAATTTTTGATAATTAATCGACACTGAAAACAACATCCACAATAAGCTTGACTGCCGATCCAAGAAAATTGATCCCGCCCGGGAAGATATTCACGAGTTAGATGAATTCATAAAAAGGAAACATAATTGCACAATTTTCTTGGGATACACGTCAAATTTAGTATCCTCCGGGTTGCGAGAAACTATAAGATTTCTAGTCGAACACAAAATGGTTGATTGTCTTGTTACGACAGCTGGTGGAGTGGAAGAAGACCTTATTAAGTGTCTAGCTCCTACCTTTATGGGTTAGTGGAATCGGTAAGTTAATTA
This sequence comes from Philhelius pedissequus, assembly GCA_910595825.1. Classification (NCBI taxonomy): domain Eukaryota; kingdom Metazoa; phylum Arthropoda; class Insecta; order Diptera; family Syrphidae; genus Philhelius; species Philhelius pedissequus. Next base: position 147,112,443 of record OU343162.1, on the reverse strand, counting down.
TTATTTCACCAATACTAATTTCGATAATCTTTATATCAGGATCTTTTGAACTTCCGGGTAGGGATTTGCGAGATAAAGGAATCAATCGAATTGGCAATCTTCTAGTTCCTAATGATAATTATTGTAAATTTGAAGATTGGCTGATGCCGCTTCTGACCGAAATGCTTAATGAACAGAGAACAAAGAACATCCTCTGGTCACCATCGAAAATAATCCAACGGCTGGGCGAAAGAATAAATAATCCTTCATCGATCTGCTACTGGGCAGCGAAGAATAATATTCCGGTTTTTAGTCCAGCCTTGACTGACGGTAGTCTCGGTGACATGATGTATTTCCATTCATATCGGAATCCTGGTCTTATTGTTGATATTGTTTCCGATTTGCGACGACTTAATACAATGGCATATAAAGCTACAAACTCGGGAATGATAATTCTTGGTGGCGGAGTGATAAAACACCACATTTGCAATGCCAATCTTATGCGAAATGGTGCTGACTTCTCTGTATTTATTAATACAGGTTCAGAGTTCGATGGCAGCGATAGTGGTGCCAGGCCGGATGAGGCTATATCTTGGGGTAAAATAAGAAAGGATGCTACTCCGGTGAAAGTTTATGCCGATGCAAGTATGGTATTTCCTTTGCTTGTTGGCGAAACATTTGCTAAAAGATATTTTAATAAAAAACTGGATGTAAGAAAATAAAATTATTTTGAGTTTTATTTTCTTAATGGATATTTAGTTCTGGGTAAAAATATTCAGTCGTATCATCAATTCTATCGTAATCGGTTGTAAGAAGTCGTGTTCATAGTATGTATCATGGATGCCAGAGCACTTAATATGTAGGACTAAAAGAAGTGTGTCTTGAGCTGTGCCCGCGATTTAATACCTTGAGACAGAGCTTTCAAGTTGATTTTGGTATCCAATACGTCTATTACCCTTAGGATTCCAGTCGAAAGGATCGTTTCACTGTTATCTCGTCAGGTTTTCACAGTTTATGTCCAATCCACCGTCACTTCCGTTGCATAATGGCTGCATCCAATTTTGTCTGTCCGGTCCTATTCTACAGTCAACGTTCCATATGGTTTGTGGCCACCAGATCTTCAGAATGTACTACAGACGACAACGGTTAACGGAAGCTAGAAGTATGCTGGAGATGTTGCCAGAGCATTTCCATGTTTCAAAAGCATACAACAGCACATATTTATGGTTTAATTTTTTATTTACTATTATTTTGCTGTAGTTCCAAACAGGAGGAAGGATTCCAAATACACTACGGGCTTTCTTTGATAAAATCCAGGTCTTTTCCACCTTCTTGAGGTAAAAACTGCCTAGATAGTTAAGCTGCGTGACCACCATGGTCTCTTTCCTTAGAATAACTTTTTGTGAGCCATGGACAGCAGACATTATTTTGGGTTTATTTGCTTTTATCCTTAAGCCAGCCATTTCACCATTGTTTTAGAACGACTGACATTCACCAGTCGTGTTGTAACATTCAGCTCTATCACGAGTTCCATCGTAATCGGAAAGTTTTACGAATCCCGAAAAAAGTTATAGCAGAATCCGTTCGTAATGGTAATACAAATAAGCATTTCCACTACGATGGATTCTGTGATAGATTTTTTCGGGATTCGTAACAAGTTTCCGATTACGATGGAATTCGTGATAGGACTTATTAAGACAATCTGAATTTATTTATGTGGAAAAAAAACTTTTTTTGAACTTTTGAAAATAATTGGGACAATAATCCAATCAAAATTCTCCTGACTGAACTGATCAGTGTCGTATGGATTCAAATTCAACATATCGCCAATATTATTGATTGAATTTACATGTCCGTCATGCAAATTGTTAACGGCATCGCCATCGATACCACTACCACCGCGATGAAACGACTTTCCTCGAATTCCATAATCAGGGTTATACAATTACAAGTCATGATCTTACGATGCAATTGAATCCGTTGATATAACTAAAGAAAACATTTTTCGAAGAACATAATTACCCAAACCAAGGATTGTTTAAGAAATTTGACAAGAATTTTAACATTCTCAATAATTGCATCCAGACCCGCTAATAAGAAGCATCACGATGTAACTAAAACATGACATACATAAATTGAAATTTATGCAGAATACACAAAAACACATTTTCGATATAATGTTAATATTTTAGTTTTTATTTGTATTTAATTTTCTTATTTATTTCTATTTTAATTAAACTTTGATCAAAACATAAACAAAAAATTCAAACAAAAAAGAAAAGAGAACCAACCTAGCATTAATTAAGTTACACAGTGTCTATAATAATATAGTTTTCGACTTTTTCTCTTCGTTCGTTTCAAATCTCTCGTTCGGTTTGGATTTTCATTTTCTTAATTCAATTGATGCATAGTTTTTTTTTTTTAAATTAATTTACTTTGTTTTTTTTTTTTATTAATTTGTTGCTTTAAATAATTTAAACTTTCAAAAACTCTATTATCTAATTTTTAAACTAATCATAATTAAATTGCTATATGTTTTTTATTTACAAAAATAGTACACACACACATACAATATTGTAACGAACAAATATTTTAACTAAACAAAAAAATAATAATAAAAATAATAGAAGACAAGTTTCACGTTGGTTATGAATTTTTGTTCTTCTGGAACCGTGAGTATTTATTTTTTTTGGATAAATTTAATTTGTTTAGGATTAACGTATTTCAGTTATGAAAACTTATGTAGGTATTGTTTTTTGTTTATTGTATTAATTTTTAATTTTTTTTTTTATGAAAACAATTAACGTGAAAACTTTGTTAGATACATTTAATCACATACATACATAATTTAAAATTTTATATTAAATTGTTTTTTTTTTTTTTGATTAAATTCTATTTATTTATATATAATGCTAATTTCTTTTTTGTATTTGTATATGTATTTGTTTCTTATCAAGCCCTTTGCGGTTTTTTTTTGGAGAAATATTTTAAGAATGAGTAATATGGGTATATATAATTAATTTTATGAGTTATTTTGGGTAATGGAAAGATGATGTAGAATCTTTTTTTGTTTACTTTTAATTTAAGCCGAAAAGATGTGGGATTCATAAGGCTTTTTGTTTAAATAATTTAAGCTTTATCATAGAGGAATATATGTTTTGTTCTTTTGGCTGGATGATGATGTGTAGTATCGTTTATAATTATGATTAAGCATTTAAAATGGTTCGGCAAATGACAAACTTGAAATTAAAATATTTAAAAAATTGTAAAAGAAATAAATACCGTTGGTATAATGATCATTGAATTTCTAAAACATGGCTTCGATTAACGAAAGACATGACAAAATATAGATGCATACACATTTAAATCTAATACTCGAAGTAATTTTCTAAAGATCGTTCATGTCTTCTGGATGTAATTTTCAATGGATTTAGCTTTGCTTTGTATCGATGTATTTATGTTCTAATAGAGAATGATTATTAAATTGATAAGACGAAAATAAAACAATTTAATTAAGCAATTTGATAGTTCTCATCGTTCTGAACTTTTTAAAATGTCTTTTAAAACGAATTTTGAAGAGCAACATTTTAGTTTATACTTTTTTTTTTGGATTTTTAGTTTTGTAAAACTATAAAGAAATAAAGTGCACGACTGCATCGCACGTATTTGCTCTTATGTTCGATCAGCTATATATATTTTTAATGGTTTTTCACTTAATTTAATTAATATACAAGGTAGGTAGGTAAAATGGCGGTCAGAGCAAACTCGTATCTTATACCCAAGTAGCGCCGTTTTGATACCAAACAACTCGTACTGACCTGAATAAGAAAAAAACCTGAATAAGGGAAACGACGCTAGACACATTTCGACCCGTTGAGGAAAGAGATTAAGTTTTTAACTTTTGTATCAGATAGTTCTTTTAGATCGGAAAAGATTACAAAAGATTGCATTCTTAGCTTGGCCATAGCGGGACACTTGTAAAGGAAGTGCAGCACTGTTTCCTTTTCCAACTGGTTTTTACAGCTGCAGCAGTAGGCGTTATGGGGAATACCCAGGTTTGCTGCGTGCTCACCCCAGGGCCAGTGCCAAATGCAAGTAGCGACTATCCTTGCTACTTGCTATGTACCGCCTTGGTCTACATATGAGATCGTTTTTTGCGGGATTTATTGTAGGTTGACCATAAAATTCTAGATATCGTACAGCCCCGAAAGAATTTTGCCCTTCATAGCAGCGAAAGAGATAGACATTCTCTGCAAACGAGCCATGAAGGGCCGATCCCTGCAGGGGACAAGATTCCTACGTTTTTTTCTTTTTAATGTTGAAAATTTTAAGTATTTAACAATAGATTCGTTCGTTGAAGTTTACCCAGAGTGTAAGCTAAAAAAAGAAAATGAAATCTGTAAGGGCTGTCGGTAGTTCGATCTCGCTCTCTTATTACTTATTTATATATCAATTGCAAGTGTATGCGAAAATGTCTGCAAGCTCACATACTCCACAATGGCAGGCAGTTGAAAATTAAACTTGAACACGAGCGGTTGTGGTCTAATGTGATGTCGTAATAAATTAAAGTTTGAACAAATAAAAACCGATATTATAAGTGAAATAAAGAGTTTGAACAAATTGAAACTAAAGATCTTAAAAGAGTCAGCGTTTTGACAATCCTAAGAGTTGTTAAAAAAAACTGCTTGTTTTTCTTCTCAAAAACACCCGAGGGCCATTAATTTTATGTTGCAGAAAGGCAAGTTATGTCGTCTAATAATTAAAAGTTAAAATATGTTCAAATTGAATTCTCTTGCTTTGGGTCACAGTTTAAAAGGTTTCTATTTTCTATTTCTGTGTATGAAAATAAATGTCAGAATTCTTTTAAATTCAATTTTATAAATGACAAATTGCATACAAAACGCGAATCCGTAACAAAACAAATGTTTCAGGTTAGGTATGAGCGATATTCATCTATGTTAACAAAACATCGAAATTAAAACAAACAAAAAAATCGATTATTTGACGTTATCGATTCAATTATTATGATGATGAGCCTTCGATATTTTTCTCAATATCGTTCATCTCTAATTCAGATCTCAAGTGACTTTGACAGTTCATTTATTTACCTCAACTTGTCAAAACTGAAGACCTAGATCTACTTCAGGGCGTGTTCAGAGTTAAGGGATTTGATTTGTCTCTCAACTGTGTTTGCATTCAGTATTAATCGTATTTTTGCCAAACTTGCGTTTTCATTTTCACTTTCTAACTCAAGAAAATTGCTGCGCCAAAACATTTTAACTTTAATTTGCAAATGCAACAGATAGACAAAAACAAGATGTTAAACTACAGTGGTGTCGAGGCCAGCGATACTTGGCAGCACCATAAAATATAATAACCTTTAATATTCAGATCACCACTAGAGGGACTCACCAAAATACTAAAAAAGCATAGCTTTTTGGCTGACCAATGAGGTAAGCTTTTGTATACAAAACAATATTTTATTCTATTCAGAGGCGAGTCGTACAAAAGAAGTCATCGGCAGCGGTAGCAAGAAACAATTTTTAAACAACGCCAACTAGTAATCTTTAGAGCCAAGTAAAAAATGTATATGTGAACGAAATAAACTATTATTTGTGTCAAGTAACTGGACAATAAATTCTTTTATTTGCCCGGAATTTTTTGTGCGATAAAGTTTCGCTTTGACAAAAGATCTTTGCTACAAGTGGCTACTCAATTATTCAACTAATTAATTAATTCAAGACAATACCTATTTAGCTATCGTCGAAACGATTATCGACTTATATACGTGAAGCAAATAAAGGAATCACTATAGTTCAGACGATATCGTCTAACGATAATCGAGTTACGGAATAACCCCCCAGGTGGACCCTAGGTTTCAAAAAATACAAAATTTGTTCACTAGGGTGACTTCAGATTTTTTAATATTTTAGTATATAAATCCCTTGAGCCGTTACTGAGAAAAAAAAATGATTCTATGGCGAGTACCGCTAAAAATAAAATATGTAAATATTTTTTGAACCGACATGTAGACTTGACCTTTAATTGTACAGATTTTTTAATCAAAATCGTTTGAGCCGTTTTCAAAATAATTAAAATTTTACTTTTTTGGTACAAACAATTATTTGGAAAGTACCGTTTTTTAAGGGATTTAAAAAAGGAATCGAGTCATCATCTAAAACACTTAAGTGCAAAGTTTAAAGAAAATCCCTCCATCCGTTTAGGCTGTAGTTCGACCTACACAAACACAGAATTGCGATACCCACTCTATCATGGTAATTTCAAAATCGATCAAAATATCGAGTTTCATTTTGTTTCCAAATGCAAAACTTGCTCTATAGTTAACCTTATTGTGAGTTTCACCCAAAAAAGCGTTCATGTTCGTTTTTAATAAACACTTTTTTTTTACACAAATTGAAACATTTTCCTTGTACATACATATGTATGTATGTCCACAGTAATTATAGTTTTTTCTCCCTTGTTTAATACACAATTCTATTATATGTTTATATTTGGCTCAATTATTGATTTTTGATTGATCCCCCCCCCCCACACACACGAATTATTGTCCCAAGAGGACAAAAAGATAGTTGAGCGAACGGTTAATAATGGTAGTCGCGTTAGATTAATTTATACCAAAGCAGACTTGCAGTTGCAGTAGATTAGTAGGGATTGTAGTGGTGTAACCGACGCCCCACAGCACACATCTACGGAATTTTGTGAGGGCAAGAACGTGCAGCTCTTTACGACAACGATGTTTGAAAATTCAGTGATGCCAATAACATAAATCTATAAATTCATGTTCAACGCCAATATCTTTAATTTGGGGCGATGATTTATCAGCCATTTCGTATTTAAAACGGATATTAAAAGACGATGTAAATACGTTTGATTACGTCACCAGTAACAGGAAAAGAAGAAACGCGCTGAATACAATGCCTACCACAAAGAAACCTGCAATGGAAATACCGAACAGCGGGCTTTTAAATGACCCATTCGCCATCTTTGCAGATGATGCTGAAATAGCTCCTGTAACATCAACCAAGGAACACAGCAACAACAGTCAATCTTCTGTCCAACATTCAACTTTAATAAAACAAGACAATATCTGGTCTCCTCCAATATTTACTAAGGGGGTAAGCTCAATTTTTTTTTTTTTAGAATTTTTATCTTCGCCCCAAGGAGGATACAAAATGTTCTATCTTGCTTAAGAGGCTTTCCGAAGTCTTTACTCCTGATATGATAACATTGCCTCGGCATTTTTATTTGTACCGTAGAGGATAGTGAGACTTTTTCAAAATTAAAAAAAAAAACATTAAAAATATTCTTCATCATAGGATTACACGGGAAACAATAAAACGGAGTAGTATTGTTCAATGCTTTAAGTGCCAATGTTTTGGCCATGTTACTACTTATTGCGCTTCCCTAACCGTTTTGTAACCGGTTCATGAACATGGTGATTGTGCGCTGAATAATAATGCGGGTGGTAAGGCTTTTGCCGCTTTATGAATTGCGAATCCACAGGACATCCATCTAATTTTGGAAATGTCCTAAAAGAGTTAAATATGTTAAAAGAAAAGAAAGTGTAGCCCATATTAATTCAAACTTAGGGTCCAAGCGGCAATGGCCAACACCCAATACAAACATCCTATCGTCTGGCTCATATACAGATATGTTAAAGGGAGTCCCGAACGTACCGTCTTCGGTCACTAAGATAAATAACAGTCAGAAGAATTCCGCTTCTCAATTTAGCGACTTTCTTAATGAATTCATTAGTTTGTTTGGCATCCTTATTAACATATTAATAATTGTCATGCCAGATTTTTGGCCAACTTATATTAATCTGAATGAATGAGAGAAACCCAGTGAGTATTTGGTTTTATATTCTCGTTGGCTCCAATTTCACCATAATTGTAATTTCAGCGAAAATATAATTTCCCTTATCTCGCATGATAATATATTCCAAACTAACTTTGTAACTGTTGTAAAATTGGCCATTACGGTCACAGTACTATAATAAGTTTTACAAATACGAAAATTGAAACAGACTACGTTTCACAGTACATAAATTTCAACCCTGTCGCACTAACAGTGATCTCAACAAGGGAAATCTGAAAGGAAAACCGGGTTACAACAAAAATCGTCTTTCAGTCTTTAAGGACGGATCTAAGTCAGAAATGGGGGTACTGTCAGGAATCTGTTCAGAAAAACCTCCCTTAACCAAATCATACAGACTTCCAAAATATTGCTCAGTATTTCAGACGGAGGAACTCGCAATAAGTGGGGCGGCTAAGCATCTCTCCGTATGTAAACTGGTCAACAAAAACATAGATATTTTGGTAGACAGCCAGGCGGCAATCAAAACCATTTCCTCAATCGTCACAAAGTCAAAATTAGTAGATCATTGCCGCAACAAATTAAGATTGTTAAGTGAGCGAATCGAACTTAGTCACCCTAAGCTGGGACCAAGAACAACATAATACAAGGTAATAACATCACAGACGAACTCGTTAAAACCGAATCATCACTTAAACCGAGCCAAATGGATTTTTTTTTTGTTTTTTGTTTATAATCTACACGTGCTCAAGGGATTATGCAACCCTTTAAATGTTACAACACAGCGCGTGCGTGAGGTTAAGGAAGAGAAAGAGGGATAGGAAAGATGTGTGGCGCGAAGTTTTAAGACTAGAGGTGGTTGTTGTCTCAGATTTTATCTCCGGGGATTGCGGCTGAACTAATGCGGAGAAATTTCCGTGTCTTATTTATCTATGCCCCTTATAATTTGCATTATTTTTTTATTCGTTGTCATATTTTAACGGTATACTAGTATTATTATTGTATGACATTTTATTTTAGAATTGGTTTTAATGAAAAAATAAGAGGACATATACTATGGCAGGGAAATGTATTCCACTGGAGCAAGAACATATTAGAATTCAACAAATGTTCCTCTAAACCGCAAACGACAAATGGTCAGGTATAGACAGTTGTCGAATTTAACAAAATCTATGGAAATAAACAAAATATTTACTAGGGCTTAACAGACCTCAACAGTCGCTCCTGATGGGCATCCTAACGGTCACAACTCAATGGGGACCCACATGACTGGAATGGGCATCAGCTCATCTGACTTATGTAGAGGTTGTATGGACGAAGAGGAGGAAGAGGGCTCATATCACTTCCTTTGTGAATGCCCCATCCTAGCCCGAACCAAAAAAGAAAAACTCGGAGATTACTTCTTCGATGAACTTAAAGGGATACACTTTTAGGGAGGCACCTAAAACATAATCTCCCCATTTACTCCCCTCCTTCAACTTCCCCTTTTCTACCCTGGGGACAGCAATTGATCCATTGAATTCCAAGTGAGGTGAGGCGGCTTGCCGTTTCCCGACTCTTTTTAACCTAACCTAAGTAAAACTGTTTCTGAAGAAGAAAGTCTGTCATTAAAAATTATATTAATACCTTTATGCAAGTCTTGTTTTTCGCAGATTTACGTCTTTAGTATGTTCGTTGATACATAATTATGATTAGAAAAAAAAAACATACCTACCACAGGAAAATTAATAACAAGAAAATTTAACAACAAAAATTCTGTAAATCTGTAAGAGCCATCGAATAGATGCTTACTGCTTCATTTTCCTCTAACTATAACCAGCTCACAAACCTTGCAGAAGAAAATAAAATAATTTATGTAATCATGAGGAATAGAAAAGAAAGTGTTTGTTAAATAAAAGAAGGCCCTGAACATACTACTTCTAAACACGTCGCTTAAAAAATTTCTACGTAAAACTTATTACTTCAACTTTAAAATCATTTGCACGAGCCCATTTAAAACAAAAAAAAATTAAGCTTTTAAGATGCCATAATTAAAACGATACGTTATAATGTTTTTCATGAAAAAATTAACCGAAATTAATTGCCTACCTTTCTGTTTAAGTTTTGAACGACGTTTTGTTTTTGCTGTTGAGTTTGTTGTTTGTGTTGTTGCTGCTGCTGTTGTTGTTGTTGCCAAAGTTCCTTTAACTGATTTAGTGGTTGTCATGGTTGTGGAGAAGTTATTTTGATTGATTTGTGTCTCAACACTCACCATTTGATGGCACCTGGCAAATAGCTCATCAAATCACATATTTTCATCGAACTTAGCAAAATTACTCTCCCATTGAAAGTTACTAGAATCTTTGCCGGTGCCACTACCACCACCACTGTTACCATTTCCATTCGTTGTTTTAATCTGGCCACTAGAACCAGTACTACCAACGTTATTGCCATTTGTGCCAGGAGGAGATTTAAAGAATTCATCATCCTCGAAAGGATCTTCGTTTTTTTTGGCAAAAATATTTATGGACTCTGATTTTTTGATCATCTCCTGTCGCTGCTGCAATTTGCTATTTAAACGGAGATTATTTTTCTTTGGTGGCTCCGGATTCCATTGGTCTTCCTTTTCAAAATCAAACTCTGCCTTGGAGAAATCATCTTCAAAGGCATCATCACAGCAACCAACAATGCTGGTGCTACCTCCCATGCTTGGCTGATCGTTGTCGAATTTCGAAATCGTCACATGGTCATCAAATCGAAGCTTCTGGATTGTTGTGGTTGTTGAAGTCGATGTAGTATTGCTGTTGGAAATATTATTTACTGCTACAGCAGGAGCAAGAGCAGGAGCGGGTGAAAACTCGCTGTCGAATGTGGTAGCCGAGTGTAAACTACCACCACCAGCTATATGCTTTTCTTTGTCCGAAAAATCATTGGAGAATCTAAACGAAGATTTCGTTGCCGGTGTAGTTGTTGAGGCGGAATTACAACTGGCTGGTGGCGGCGAATTGAAGTCACTCTCAAAGCCGTGCTCCTCAAAGTTGAATTTGCTGCTATTGTTTGAACGAGGCGTATCTTCAAAATCGTTGAAATCAAAATCTGCGCCACGTGTGTGTTTTATAGGCTTTGAAATTGCAACTGGTTCGTCAAATACCTCATTTTTATGCTGCAGACCTACCACTGGCTTATCCGCGTAGAAGCTTGCCTCCTTTTTGGACAAATAACGCGGTGTTTCATCCTCGTCATCATAAGCATATTTATCGGACGTCGATGATTTTTGTCGTCTTTCACTTTCCATCATACGCTGATGCATTTCATGTCGACGTCGATTTAATCGCTCGAACTTATCCTCGTCTGTTGGTTGGTCGTAGTCGTCGTAATTGATATAGTCGTAATTGTCACGATGTGTTGAGCCATAGCGTTGACATTGACGTGTCTCTGATGGTGGGGGATCCTTACCTGTACGCGATCTTGGTTTCTTACGGAATCTATTTAGAAATTTAATGTTTAATCTTTTGAAATTGTAAATTTTAAAAAACTCTCACCTTCGATCTTTTTCACCATCTGACCCTGACGGAGTATTTCCCATGGCCCGTCTGCTCTCAGCAAGTCTTCGCTCAGATTCGGATGCACTTGAAGGACGCTTCCATCCCTTTTGTCCGTGACCAGGTGGTGGCGGTTCTGAAATATTTAAATAGTTGCAATATAAAACTTTTTCAAAAATCTATAAAAAACTGATAATTTTTTAATTTACCATCTCCATCCCATGGACTAGATCCGCTGCTCTTCCTCATACGTTGTGGACCCTGTGTAGGTCTCTGCAAGCTTCTTGAATCTATCTGTCCAACTCTTCTCGACTGGACCTCCGTCTCAGAGTCCTGGTCATAATCATCGCCAGGAACGATACCACTTCCTGCTGGTAAACGCATCTTTATACCCTTTCGAAGGGATCTTGTTTTCTCCGCACCTCCCATGTAACGCTCACGGAACTCCTCACGACTCTCTAAGCTTCCATAAACATCGCCACTACCAAAACTCTTACGTCTACGGCCAGTACTTTCATATGACTCTACACTGTCACGATCGAAACTCTTCCGGTCCCGCTCGTAAATGTAATCACGCGATTTATAAGATCTCGGACCACTTCCAAAGCTACCTTCGTAAATATTTTCATAGTCTCTGCGTGGTGGCTTCATCTTTTCAAAACTTCCATCACCATAGTAAAGTGGCATTTTGCGATCTTTCGTGTCAGGAGATTCACCATATTGTTCGAAATCATAATTTGGACGCATATACTCCCTATAGTACTTTCGCTTGTCATAACCTTTATAGTCGCGCCGATCATAAGTTAAATGCGATGGAGGGATCTTGTGTTCCCGTTTATCATAAACTGGTGGACCATAGGTTGTTCGTTCATAGGAACCTCGATCAAAAGAACGTGCTCTGCCTTCTTCTTCTTGTGGTGACCAGGTGTGATGAGGTCCAGTGTGATACCATTGAGGAGAATCTGGGAAAAAATTGTAGTGAAATTAAAACAATAAAAACATTTATCTTTAATTAGAAACCTTACCAAATTCAAAGTTTTCTCGGCTCCTGGAGATGCCTGATTTGATTTTTCTCTCGCGGCGCTTGTTCATCTCTTCCTCGTACCTGAAATAAATAAAAGAACACTTAATAGCAAATTGTTTGTTATTTTGGTTTTAACAACTCACTCATAATCCTCATCACAAGAGTTCATTCTTCGAGCGTGTCGCATGTAGTAGCCATGACGATCAGCACCTCCAACTGCATTTGAAGGAATTCTCTTTTTGTATTCCGATGTCTCATCGTCCCAAGGACTTAGATCTCTTGACGAAGATGAAGTCTGGCCTTTAGGCCATCGTTTGTTACTGTCCTCTCCACCAGTTCGATGCCAGTCCTCTTTGCCGTCCGACGAGCATGGCGACTCACCCTGAGCAGAATTTGCCTTCGGAGACTTTAAACGATGTTTACCTTCTTCGATGCTTGCACCCTTGTCAAACACCGCCCATGATTCCTTCGGCGATTTCGGTGATTTCGGTGATTTCCCGCCCGTGATCGGCTTTGCAGCTGCTGCAGCATCTGATAGACCTGTGTCAGCGTCCGGCGATGAACCACATATTACGTCACTCAGGGAGCCGGAATTGAGACGTTTACTAGCATCGATAAGATTCGAAACGGCTATCAATTGTGGAGGGATCGGTGACTTCGATAAGGGTGACTTGGAAAGGGGAGATTTTCGGACAGGTGTAGGGGATTTATGAAGAGGAATGGGCGATGTAGACATATCATTGAATTGCGACTTGCCAGATGTTGTAGAAGTGCCTAGGAAGGACCTTCGCATTGTATGCGGTGAGCCGCCATTGCTGTCAATAGTTGCTGGAGATTTTGTAGCAGCATTGCTGGGAGATAAATGCTCTCGGGAGTCAAGAGACAAGTTCGATATTGCACGGTTCATTAATTCGTCAATTTCCAAATCGTCTTTAGTCGTTGAAGAAACGGTCAGTATGTGAAGGAATTTATTTGATCCCTTCTTGCTACTGGCCTGATCATCTTCTTCTTCATTTATATTACTCTCAGGACTACTTTCTATGGGCGATTTCTGATCCTCTTCGGCTGCAAGATCTTCTGTGTTGCTATTGAAGCCATCACTGAATTCTGGAAAGTCTTGCATGAGATCCTCACTCTGGGGCAGAGGGGGTTTATCAAAGAGATCCTCGACTAGGATGATATCCCGCAAAGCGGCATACCTGTCCTTCGCATGCGATATTGCTTCGGTAATCTTTGTATCGATCTTTGACAGAGGCACTGTTGTGGGTGATTTGTCGTCATCACTGAACTGCGCCAGTGTATTGGTCTCTGGGATATTTCCATTTAAACTCTCGGCTTCGTCATCGGCCTCCGGTGAGCTCTTTTGGTCTATGCTATCCTGTTGGAGTTCCTGATCGATAATTTCACGAAATACAGCATATCTATCGGCTGAAGGAACAGCAGCAGCTTTAAGGGTATCATCTGTCTTCGCTGGGGACGATGAACTGGCTGCCACTTCGAATTGTGAAAAGTTTGCAACAAACGGAGCTGGTTCTTCTTCGCCAAAGTTGTCATCGAATTTTGCAACGAAAGTAGCGTCTGGCATTTGGTCAAAGTTTACTTTGAATATTGGTGGACTGTCTTCCGAAGGGGCAATTGCAGAAATAACGGGTCTTTGTTTAGGTTTTTTGGATTTTTCAATAAATTCGGAGAGATAAGTGGTGAGTTCCACCAGAGTCATTGTACTAAGCTTCGATGTGGGTACACTTAGTTTTGTGGCGAGCTCATCTATTCCCAACGTCAATAATTGACTGAGAGTGATGTCTGGCAAGAATGAGGTTTCCTCCACTTCGTCATCAGGTTTGTTTGCTGCAGTTGGTGCCATATGCTCTGCGATCGCCTCAGTCTTGTTCTCGTAAATTTCTTGACGGCGAGTTCGACCTCTTGTTTGTGGTGGTGGAAGTAGTGGTGGCACATTTCCCGCTGCCAATGGTTGTAAATAGTCATCTTCGTCGTTACCTGGTTTTCGGGGTCGACCAGGTCCTGGATAAGTACCTTCAGAGCGTCCAACTCTTCTCGATGGCAATGGGATAGGGGGAACGGATGCATCTTGAGCTGCTGTGTTGCGACTCTTGCTTGCCGAAACACAATCATAACGACTCGACGGCGGTGGAGTTATCCGCGGTCGTATGACAATATCTGAGAATTGTTTTTTTGGTGGCAATGGTGGTGGTTCCGAATGACTGACGGAATCCGGGCGTGGAGGTGGCTCCGGTGCGGTTTCATTTTCACTTAGCGAATCGCTCTCTTGAAGTCGTCGCATATTTATGCTATTCGAGTCGCGCTTCGAGAACTTCTGACCAAACAAATGTGGCATTTTTTTGGAACTAATACTGCTGATCACATCGACTGTGTTCTGCTTGAACACACTTGGTCTATTACGGCTTCCAGCTGTAGGAGATTCACTTGTTTGTCTATCGACCCGACGATGTTGCTGCAGTTGGTTGCTATTTGATGCTAACCAACCTGATTCTGGTGGAAGATTCACTTGTAATGGGCCATTGAACATGTTATCCTTCTTGGCCATCCGCTGATCTTCTATGTTAGTGATCTTTGTTTCGGGAAGGAGCCCAGCACCCGCACCATTGCTACTGGGAAATTCAAACTCAAATGGATCGAGTTTGCCAAATATGTCGCCATCCTGGAAAGGATCACTCTTCTTGCGCGTCGGCGAAAAAGGATCAGTGTCTCGTGGCAGCATAACCAAATCCGTTTGATGACCATCTGCTTTCATGAAATTATGAGTAAAATTTAAATTTAATGCTTTTGTGGTAGAAGAACTATGAGTATTCAACAAACTTGTTTGTCTATCGCCGCTGTTTGATTTGTAAAGTTCGGCTGCATCTTCAGTTCCAGTTGCTGTGGGTAGATCATCCATGAGCACTTCACCGCTTCCATCAGAGCTGGAAACAAATTGTGCTGTAAAACCGGTCTCGGTACCAGTCGAAGACAAATCCTTTAAGACTTTCTTTGGCGGATTCTTTAGTTCTTGGAAGAAATATTTCTTGTCAACATACGGCCGAATTCGACCCGTACCCAACGGATCCAAATCTGAAAAAGCGTCTATATATTGACTACTATGAGTTGCACTGGCCGAGGTGACCGAATTGCTTAGTAATACTGAATTATTTGTAATGGAAGTGGTAGTACTATTACTAATTGACATAAGATTGTCGTTAGTAGAGGTTAGTAATGCATTTGGTGGAGTTGAATATTTAATTGGATTAGTGCTAGTACTAATATAATCCTCACCAGATTTTTGAGATTCATCGTTTTGAGATGACGCTGCTGCAGCTGCTGAATGGGCGGTTGTTGTAACTGATGGCTGTGTGCCCGGTGGTGAAGAATTCGATGCCATACCAATACCGCTACTGCTGGCGATGGATGTAGATGGAGGTGGTGTGTGCTGAGAATTAGTGACTGATGAAACAGCTGATGTAGTCGCAGGACTGGACATAATCGACGTTGCCGACGGAATCGGTATTGGTGTTGTTGTCGAACCAGCGACTATAGAAGCGGCTTTTGTTGTATCGAATACATCGTTCTGATCGAGATCGTTCAACCAACTGTCGTTGACCGAGGACAGACTCGAAGCATTAATTTGATTTTGTTTCGATGAGGGTTGAGAGGAAAGAATATTGGAAATGGATGGGATAACAGATGTTGTGGTTGTAGAGGAAGATGTAATTGAATCGGGCGGTTTGTTAGGTTTCGAGTGTCGTGAACGTGAGGATTCAGGTGGTGGTAAGAGATTGTAGGTCTGAAATAAAAGCAGACGATTTTTGTGGTAAATTTATGTGTTATTTAATATTGATTAGGGTTACGTTGCTGTTTCTTCTCTCAAATCTTCGATTTAAGATTGATGGAGCGTGAGGTTTTCAGTTTAACTGCTAGTAAATTAATTATAGTAGGTAAGTATAATAACAACATTTAGCAATATTAAATTGCCTTTAGCTCTATTCTGCTATTAAGGATTTGGTTTTAACTGTATCAAAATTTGCGGATTTCTACTCACAAATCGCAATTAATTTCGGTAATGAAATTAATCCAGTCGTCGGTTCTTCTGTGTGGAAAAAGAACAAACGCCCAACATTACATTAGGCCTGTAAGACCTAAGTTCTTTGAAATGCACTTTGAAATGCAACCCAAATTGCACAGCATTAGTTAGAAGGAACAGAAAGGTCGGACAAAATGGATTGATTATAATATAGAAAATAATGGTGTCTAGAATGGACTAGAATCCACACGTCTAAGTCTACTCAAAGATTGTTATCAATCGATTTCAACCCCTAAATCGTATCAAAAAGAATCGATTATTCGATAGTAGAATTGGGCTGGCCAATTACACACCAAATTAATTTATTGAAATTTGCCTTACCGGAAAATTTGTAAACGAATCGCCAAATGGATCTTCGTCAGTCTGGTTTTTACCCGTTGGTGTTGGTTCACTTGGTGTTATACGTTCCATTTGTGTTATACCACGTTGAATAGAACTTAACTCTTGTTCTAAATCAACAAGATCAGCAACTGATTCTGGTGACATCTATGAATTTAGATAATTAAATTTATAAAATGTGTACATTTTTCTAATGTTAAAAACAAACAAAAAGTTGTAAGTACCTCTTTGACATGCGATGGTTTTGCTACTCCGTCTAGATTGTTAATTTTATTTCTACTATTGCCACTTAAAATCGAAGAAGCATCACTGGCTGAAGTATTTTTAACGGATAATAGAGTTAGTGGTTGATGTTCATGTATTGTTTTATTTTGAATTTGCTGGCGAGCTAACTCAATTTCTTTTTTCTTCAATTCAAATACAACTTGGAAAAGATCACGCATGGCTAAGACGACCTGGAAACATTTGTTTTTTAGTATGTATCTTTAAAAGTATATTTGGAAAAGTTGTACAGTTTTGTTTTTAGATAGAAATTGATGGTGACATTGATATAACAATAAGGAAATTAAAAGCTATCACGACTTCGGAGTTCTTTTTTATATTACTTTAAGAATTTTTTGTATAGCAATGCAGCGAATATTTGGGACTACTTACATGCTCTTTAATGCGCAATTATACAATACTATTTACATCTGTATCTGCTATAATATTTTACTCTATTTTCCTTAAAGGGCTTCCATAACTTTGTTAGAAAGTAATTAAAATAAATATATAAATACATGTTCCAATGATTTGTCTTTTTCCCAAAACCCACAAATACTTCATCCGATCATGACGTGTAGGCTTATGGGTTCGTTAATATTGCAGTTTATTTCGTGGTATTCCAAGTGTTTTGGGCACTATTCTTACATCCTGTATTTTTTATCAATTACAGTTATCCAAGCATAAAATAAGACTTTGAAAAATTTGTTAATTGTTTATATTGATGGTGTTTTTTTTTTTAATTTATTTTTAATGATTTTATAGTGATTTGTGTTTAGCAAATTGAGGCCCGTTTGCTGATACACAACTTAAGCATTTAAGTTCTACTTAACAGTTTACGCAGAGGAAAAAGTAGCCGATAACAGTTTTAAGTTGAAAATAAATATTTATGATTTGTATCAGCAAACGGCCCTAAAACACATAGTTTTAAATGGCACTCTTACATATACTTTAAAAATTAGTATTGTATTAATGAAAAATAGTTGTTGTTGTTGTAGAACACCGCAGAGCCATGAGTAATGACTTTTTCGTGCCTGAATTAGAGGATGTTGATGTGGACGACCTTTGGTTCCAACAAGACGACGCTACATGCCATACAGCCAACGAAACAATCAATTTATTGAAGGAAACTTTTGGTGAGCGCATTATACCGCGTCATCTTCCAAGATCGTGTGATTTAAAACCGCTGGACTATTTTTTGTGAAGAGAATATTCGGCGCATTATTGCTGACATACGACCCCAATTGCTGCAAAAAGTGGTCGAAAATTGGGACTCTCGGCTGAAATTTATTCGAGCCAGACGTTGCGGCCACTTACCCGAAATTATTTTTAAAACATAACGGCAAACCCTTATATTTATAATAAAGCTAAATTCTTGGCCATAATATTAAATTATATGAGTATTATTTCTTCTTGAAAACCACAAGTTTAAAAAAAAACACCCGTTAAAAAATAAGCTGTAATATAAACTAATAAAATACAAATATGATAATAAATATATAAAAGAAACTGCTAGAAAGATTGATGGAAAAAATGCAAATAATTTAAACACTGACTATTAGTGGACGTAGCTCAAAACAATATCGATGTGTGTATGATCCAGTTCAAGAAGCCAATTTTTTACTATTTGCAAGAATGATGATAAGGAACGAATACAACGTAAAACGGAGTGAAACGTATTAAATAATTTGCAGGACACAATGGAGTACAAATCTCTTAGATGAGTTGTACAGGAAACAGGTACAATACATTT
This sequence comes from Philhelius pedissequus, assembly GCA_910595825.1. Taxonomy (NCBI): domain Eukaryota; kingdom Metazoa; phylum Arthropoda; class Insecta; order Diptera; family Syrphidae; genus Philhelius; species Philhelius pedissequus. Next base: position 147,093,634 of record OU343162.1, on the reverse strand, counting down.
AATATTGGTTCGCATAAGCCAGCTCATAGTTGATCAAACAAGACACCGAGGTATTTGAATTCAATAACTTCATCTACTTTGAAGCAATTAGCGCTGCATTTTTTTCTGTATTATAAGTCAACAGAATACCCTTAAATAAACAATTATTTAGAGATTTTATACTGCACACAGTTTTGTGCACGAAAAAGGTTGAAAAATGAATTTATATATATATTAGGAACAAAATTGGACCAAGGACCGACCCTTGGTGAACACCAATGTTTGAAACCCTAACGTCTGAATATTTAAAGTTTAAATTAAATAGTTGGAAAGAAGGCATTAAGTGAAATATTTAAAATCAATAATTAGTTTATAAAATATGAGAACTGAAAATTACGATTAATTAATGTGATTAAAAAAAAAAAAAACATCAAAAAAAGTTACACTCATAAGATCAATTTTCTTTTAAATGTTTTAAACGCGTCAACCCATTTTCATCATTCTATTTTTATTTGAACTATTATACGTACATACATCTATGGAAATATAATTAAGACCTCTACACTTGTTTTCAGAGCTTAAATAATTTACAAACTACAAAACTCTTTCTTTAAATTGCATTTTGCAATTCATATAATGGTCAGTGAAAATCACCCTAAATTTTGTGATAAACTCTGAGCTATTTTGTAAAATATAAAAAAAAAAACAAAAACTTGAAATTATAATTAAAACCATCAATTTCGATAGTTTATAAAATTAAAATTTCGCTATAAGCCTGGTATAAGTAGAAATTTTGTCAATGTAAGATTTGTTTTAATTTAATTACATTTGGTCAAAAAGATCAAAAGCTATGGGAAAAGCAGAAAGCTGCACTCCTTAGGAACGAAGCGCAATTATTACTCTGAAAGATGACGGCCTTTACTTGAAGCAAATACGAGTAGCTAATAAAATCGGTCGATATAAAACAATGGTCATTATTGCAAATAAGCATTTTCAGCAAAACAGGAGCATTGTCAAAGTTCCACGCAAAGCCAGAGCCCGAAAAAAACAACACAAAGAATTGATCGAAAAATCGCATTTTTTTCGAAAAGGGATTCAAGAAAAAGTTTTGATCGAGACATTTCTGTCTAACTCGAAGTCCAAATAGCACCAAGAACAATAAGAAACCATTTAATTGTAATTGGATTACAGTCGTATTTTCCAAAAGAAGCCTTTGGTGACATCTAACTAATGCAAAGTGCCTATTTCATTCGCTCGTTTCCATTCCTCCTGGACACTTAATAAAAATTAATCCTTTGGAGCAATGAAACTAAAATAAATCGTTTGGGTCCTGATGGTAGGTGCTTTATACGCAGGCCAAAAAACGCCGCATTCGAACAAAGGTACACTCCAGCTGCTGTTGTTAAGCATGGAGAAGGGTCTCAAATATATTTCCATACACACAATCAATATACTTAGGTCAAACAAAATAGAGAGGATTTTTTGTGACTATAAATTTACGGATATTTTTTTGTATATTTATATATATATTTGTATGCAAGGATATACATATGTACGAATGTATAATCATATTTTTTAAGTAAAGGAATAGATGCTGCGACTGAATTTTGTTCCACATACACTTTTGTAATCTCTGTTGTGCATGAGCAAAAGAAAATAGATTACATTTCTTAGAATTAGTAATATAAAGAGAAACAAGATTTGTTTGAGTATCAATTATCTCACCAAGAACAAGCAATGTAGCTCAAAGTCAATCATCTTAACTATCGCAACAAAAATATAAATTAATTTTTATAAGCTCTTAAATACTTTTTAAGCAGACGGTTTCAAGTCATTGGTATGGAATTGTATGATTGTAACCAATGAATTAAACAACAAAAATAAAAATCCTTTTCCTACCGAAAAATATTCATATATGTAAACATACATACATACATACATACGCATGTATGTATGCGGATATGTACATATATAGGTACATACATTATGAACTTTTTTAATTTTTATTTCATTCAATATTATTACGAAATCTTACCTGACTTGCTGCCTTATCAGTCTTGATGCCAAAAAATCGATGACCACTATCTGGTGAACCAAAGATATAACCAAATGCCCTCGAATCAGTCATATCCTGAGCAATAAATGATATCTTATGCACCGGATGATGGTACAACGAATCACTAGTTTTCTCGTCTCGCAACCGCAAACCATCGATTGTCACATGAATCGTTATACGTTGTTTGTGTTCCCCAGCAGCTCTGATTGCCATTTTTAAATCTTGTAGGGCTTCCTGGCACATGCGATCACCGCGTGCCTCGCCTACCTCTAGAATTCCAATCAGTTTAGCCTTGAACTGGACACCATCGCCAAAAAATCGACCTGGGTCATTTCGATCTGAAAACAAAAAGTAATAAAACAAAGAAAAATTTAGTGACTGAATAATTTTTTGTTTTGTTTTGAAATGAAAAGTTTGTATATATTTGTTTAAGTAGATATTGTACTTTTTTGATTGTGAGATTCATGCTGGGAGGATGTGGACGATGCCAACGATGAGGATGACGACAGTTTGGAGACAAGATTTTTCACCATTTTCTCCAAATTGTATGAATTTTTCTAACTGACGTCACTTAGGGAGTAGGCACCGTATAAATGTTCTCCTGTATTTATCTTAATTATCTTTTTTATTTGATTGTTTTAATGCCTAATCAAGCGTGACGGCACAGCAAACATCACGAACTTGACTACCAAATATGAGGCTAGCTGGTGCACGAGTACGCAATCCGAATCGACTAACGACAAATACGAACGGAATGAAATGACAACTCCAAAGGGGGCAGCACGGTAGACTTGTTGTCCAGCAGCCAATTGCGTAGATACATTTGAATGGGGGATAAAAATCGTGTTTTTTATGCTTTTCCTTTTTTCAATTAATTTAACAAACAATTGATTGAGCAATGGTGAAGTTGGAGGTGCTCCGCTCCTTTTATGTTGTTCATTCTTTAATCTGTGTGTGATGTTTTTCTTGTTGCTGTTTTGGTTTCTGTGTACTTTTCCTTTTTTAGCTGCACTTTTGTCTTAAATTTTTAAAAGAAATTATTGAAAAAAAAACACCGAACAGAATCACTTAGTAATTGCACTAAATAAAACAAATTTAGTTAGAATGCAAAATAGAACTCATAGATTCAGAAGTTTACTTTATCAATTTTAATTAAAATTAAAACTTATTAAAAACAATGCATAGAGGGTGGCTCCGCGGTGGATGGCCAATGAAAAAACAACATTCCAAAATCCAAAATCCATTCCAAATAATCAGGCAAATATTCCAAGCAATTCCAAGTGTCAAATACTTAACCATTGGAATTTGACTTCCAGAGTTGCCGTTTGTTATTTTAAGAATAATGGAAATATTTGTGTCTATTCGGCGAGATCTTTTATTCTGTTATTCTGCTATTCTGTTATGAATTTTCATACAAAAGTTTAAGCTGTCAAAAAATCGTTTATGAATTATAATTTTGGTATTCTGCATGCTAAATCTGCTATGAAATCTGTTAAGAAATCTGCTAATGAGATGTCAAAACTTCGAAATTCTCAACAAGTCTTTTACGAACTGCATTTTTGGTATTATGCCACAATCTGTTATAAAATCTTTTATGAATCATAAAAGAATAAAAGACACATTTTTTTTACTTTTATCATAAAAGATTTCAATATATGTAGTAAAAACTTTTATTTCGTTAATGAATTGTTCTTAAAAGGGGACAGATATAACAAAACATAATTAAAATGCATAGTAACAAACTCAAATATGTAAATAATTTGAAAACTAAATTATTTCAATACATTAAAGCAATCAACACATTTGATGGATGAAACATAAGAAAGTAGTCGCTTATCTTGCCGGTTTGCGTTTTATACAACATTTTATAATGGATTTATTAAATTCAGGAACTGTTATGGACAAATTAGAGAGAACAAAAATTTATCTTCGGAAACAAAATACGATCATTCCACAGGTTAACTTATTGTCATTCGTCAGTGCCGACTGCCGAGAATTTTTATTTACTACAGCTGATAATTTGATAGCAGATTTTAGGTCTGTTCGTATAAATGTTTTCTTTTTCGAAGTTCCATAAAAGACTTTTATAAAAGATCGAACTCCTGAATACCAATTAAAAAATATTTTTTATGGTGGAGATCTGTTATGCATCATAACAGAAAATTCATAGCAGAATAACAGATGTGGCAGAATAAGCCTAATTATTTTAACACTACCGCATAAACTGGTATTACACAACAACTTATGAGTCGCGACTCTTCTTCGAAATCTTCTTTGAAATTTCGTACGCTGATACGCGCACTATTACACACATGACTTTAGAGTCAAGACTCAAATTAGACAGTTTTCTTTTACTTCGAATTTCGTTTTTTTTTTTGTTTGAAATGAGCATTTATAATAATTATCAAAAATATTTATAGAATCGAATGAAAGTTTCCCATCTCCGTATGGCTCATCTGTGGATATTACCAGCACACGCAAGGGTATGAAATGAAGCGTATGCTTCAATAACAAATAAGTGTGAAGAGAAACGTCAAAGGTGCGTCGCCGAAATCTTGGCCCGCGACTCACAGGGCAATTTTATTCCGTCTCGATTTTTTCTCTCTCGCACTCATTATGTTCGAAAAAAGTCGCGACTCATAAGTCGTCGGTTAATACCAGTCATATATGTATTTGAATTTTATTGATTTTTAACAGATGTAAGTATATTTGAACATAATCTGCCCTATCATAAACGCATTTTATAGACTGCATAAAGTTATAATGCTTTTATAAAAGTTATGTAACGTTGAATAGAAGCATTTTAAGACTTTGTTTAACGGTTGAATAGTGGTTACATAAGTATCTTTTCAATTGACAATTAACAACAAGAACGTTTTGATATCTAACTGTAATTGGTTTCTCGACCTGACAAGTCGCGTCTCTTGTTGGTATTTTATTTGACACAAGGGCATAATGTTGCAAGAATGGGATAGAAAATGTTTTATGAATCTGAGCGTACTAAAATTAGAAAGTTGGAAATACACACTTTTCGAAATTTTTTGTGGATCAGATTAAATAATTGTAGATTTCCAAGGAAAAAAATCCCATACAGTAGAATGGGAAAACAAAGGCTTTTGCCGTGACCATTGTGTTGAGAGAGATATGATTCTCCCAAGAAAGAAGTTGATTAAAAACAACTCACAATTTTTGTAATTATATAAACATAGTTTATTATAGTGTGGGACTAACTTTAGTCATGTTCTCGTGACTAGCAAGTACCGCAAAGTAAAAAATTTACAAGGAAAACAACAATACAGCAATAAGAAAATACTGGCAAATACTTTTCCTTTTCATCGGAAGTATAATTGAGTTTCGATAAATTAGTGAGTCTACTATTCAATCATAGACGACGTTTAAGTGATTTTTTAGTAATGTTTGTTAGTGTTTTTTTTCTTCTTGTATTTTTTATGCTTTTTGACAGAAAAAACACAGATGTGAAAATCCCTCCATATTAAAATAAATAAAATCAAGTTGGAGTGTGGATCGTTTTCGTGAAAATGTTTTACTTTGCTGTACTTGATTGTCACGAGAACACGACTTTTATTAGAAGTGTTATCTCGGATACCAAACTATCCATGTATATTACTGAACGAATCAGATAGGTAAGATAAAAGCTGTCAAAAACCAGATCAAAACTCTTACTACATGAAGTTTGCAGTAAGCTGTTATATGGGCTAACTCAAGATAGCTTTCATAAGAACAGCAGATGTGCTTTTGCAAGCGCTAGAACAATAGCAAGTTATTCCAGATTGCTTAGAATAATTGAGATAACTCCCACATTGAGTTCAATGTTTGAAAAATATAATGCTTCGGGCGCAGTATTACTCACCACAAATTGACATTTATTTGAGTTTATTCTCACTATCAACAGGTCAAAAGGTTTGTTTTGATCACTTGACCACATGCTTCAAATCTTTATTGCTGTACTTCATCAACCATTTCTAATACTACGTTTTCACCTTAAGATAATCCGGTTTAAATTGAGTATATTAAAAATTAATCTTGCAATATTTTCACCAGAGAAAAAAAATTAGTTTGATGTTTTCACTATGAATTGTCATACATACTATTATGGACATTTGTCTCCCTTTGATATTTTCACTCTCACTTTTGAAAAGTGTGTATTCTTATGCATAAAGTATTTCCTGTATACAGCTTTTTATTTTTGAAACAAATAAGTAAATAAACATATTTCTTGTGTTTGTTCTTTCATTTTATTATTCCTACATACTTTTAAATTTTTGTGTTTTCCCCTTGAAATAATTTTAAAATATCAGGCCTATTGTGAGTTTTGTCCGGAATATATATCTTTCACCCAAAATATTTTTGTTCACCTGGAATTTTAAAAGCCATTGCGAGTTTCGCACGAATAAAATTCCAGTTTGAATAAAAAATGACATTTCGAATAAACATATGGGATAAGGTCTGTGATGGTATACTAAAATTTAAGAAATCCTAAGGAATATTTAAGTCCGAAATTGTTTCCGTTACAGATTGGCTCTACATGCCATAAGCGGTGGCAGAACCATGAACTGCAAGAATGCTATGAAAAAAATCCAATGTACTCCAAAAATCCATGTCCATGCAGTGACATGTAGAAAAAAAATACTTTTCTGAACATAATACATGAGCGCTATTTAAAGCTTGGCCATTGATTGACGTTTCATGTATGTTTTTATTTTTTGTAGTGGCTAGATTTCAAGTTTCATTTGCGTTTAATTTTTTTGTCTGGTTTTTGTTGATTGTGGATGTCAATGTTGATGGAAAAATAGAAGTAGTTATGAAAAGGAAATGAACGACATGAAATGAAACTTTCCAGTGAGCCAAAATGCACTGTTTGTGAATTAGATTGTGGTTGTGATGTTGGACATTTGTATGGCCAGTGGGGCCGGCCTGTAAAATATCAATTTATACCTTTTCGGCCTCAAAAAATTAAGGAAACATTTGAACCTATAACGACTAATTCTGCCGAAATAATTCGCACGAAAAAATAATAAGGGAAAAGAAAAAAGGGATTTTTTTTTCGGGCGGAATGTTGTTTCTTTTGCAATCTTGTCCGTAGACTGTATAATAACCGTTATGGTGGTAATGATTTATCCATATTCATTCATTTTATCTTCATCATCGCCACCTCGTAATCGTGTCGGTTTGCTCGAGGCTTCAATCACCATAGAATAAGTCCGGGGTAACAAACTTCTAAAAAATGTTAGCATGTAATGAGAGTTAAGCCATGAATTAAAATTCCCGATTAATAAAACCAGAATGTTCGTAGAATAGTACAGACGTTTACCAGGAATCCTTTAGGAAAATGTATTAATAATGAGTAATCAAACCTTCCTGGATTTTTATTCTTTAGTGGGTGCAGTCAATCGCGCGAATGACATTTGGAAATACACCGATGTTCCTAGATTTTGGCATTGTCGACTATAAAAGCCGTGAATAACACCACATAGTCGTGCACCCTCAAAATTAAATTCAAATATCTTCACTTATATTTTTTTAATTTTAGAAGAAATTTTACACATCTGGATTTTTGTTTCTTCGTTAAACTACGGTGTTTGGTGACTTAGCTTAGTAAACGTCACTTAAGAAGAAATTTATATTTAAAACTACGAAGTAGATGCACTGAAGCCCTGGCAACGAGGATATACAACTTAGACATTACACACATTAATACAATAGAGGAATCCATAGAAAGAAAACACAATATTGAGGGTACACATTTTTTGAGAGCGTGTCGTTTTAAAAGTTTCAAAAATTCAAAGTAAAACCTACTATTTTAATTTTTGAAAATCTTAATTTAAGTTAAGCTTATAGTTTTTGAAAAAAAAAAATGGTGAAAACTTTTTACTTTTATCGTTATCATAAAATGTTCATCACATAACGTTATACTATTTTTTATTGTCGGCTATATTTCACCTAGAAGTACATTTGTAATATTTGAACAACACTTTATGAATAACTATTTTGTTAATAATACTTGTTCTGATTTTGATAATGTGTGTTGCTTTGGTGATTCTAATTTGTTAGATAATGTACGGAATTGGCCGATTAGTGATAATATATGTTAATAGCTTGAAATATGACAAAAGATTTTGAATTTTTTTAATCGATTCTCTTTATTCACTTAATCTTAATCAAATTAATAGAATACCAAATTTATTAAATAATATCTTAGATTTTGTATCTTATCTAATGATAATTTCAACTACAAACTCTCAATAGTCCCATTTTTACTTTGAAATGAATCTGTGTATCACAAGGAATGAATTATTGAAATTGAGTTGTAAGTTTACTCTAGTAAAGAATCTGACCAATGCTTAAAAAATTTAAATTTTAAAAAAGGCAAACTTCATCTAATTTAACAATTGTCTCAATATTTTTAACTGGGCTAGTGAATTTTTAAATTTTAACCTTGAGCATTTGCACTTACGTCAATTATTTTGTATAGTTTTTCTAAATTTATACCTATAAGCATCTCGAAAGCCAAAATCGAAACAACTACTTGCGCAAAATTTTACTCGATTTAGTAATATGTTAAATCATTTTTAGTATGATACTAGTCTAAAAAGAGGATTTTGCTAAAACCAGTTTAGTATCGTACATTTTCTTAACATTTTACTAAAGTTAAAATCACAAATTGGTAACTTTAAATTTTAAGTACCGTACTAAATCCATATGCCACTTTGACATTTACAAACGTCAAAAAGTTATGTTCGCTTACTTTTTTGCACTATTTTCGGCGTGATTAGTTGTGGTTTATTAAGTAAATAAATTTAGTATGGGGGTAGTTAAATTAGGAAAATATTAGTAAAGTGCTTTAGCACTTAACATCAGGCTGTTTAAAATTTTGCGCCAAAGCTTTTAATAGACTTGCTTAATTCAAAAAATTGTGAACAGATTTTGTTTATTCTTAACAAGGTCCTTTATAAAAGTTATATTATGAATATTGAAAATAATATCTGGTCCAACAACAACTCGCCCTGGTCATTTGTTAATACACAGAGAAAATCTACTGGTTAAAAAACATGTCGTTTGGTGATAAATAAGCTCCGAACACTACTTTGATATTGGATTTGTTCGTTGATTCCTTCCAATCCATATGCTCGATTCCAATTAACAATATTTTACCTAGTGTGCCCAATATACCAAGTAAGGTTGAAATTGGTGAATTACAGCTAAGCAATAACAACACGTTTTGCTGGAACTTCAATCTCTATAGCCAATACCTGGAGCTGACGGTACACCGGCTATATTTCTCAAGAATTGTTCGTCATTGCTTTATTTTCCTTTGATTTGCTTATTAAATAAATACATCTCAGAGGGAAACTTTCTTATGAAATTGAAGATGGAACATTTCGTATCGTGTTTGGTATTAGGAATGATGTTGAGAGAACCGAGGTAGATCCCAAACATATACGGCGAGCTCTAGCCAAATACTCGCAAGCATTCCTCGTTGGCATATCTCGCTAGAAAATTGAAAACTTGAATTTTATAATACACTCTTTCTCAAGCTTATTACAAATGGCGCCCACGACCCTGAGATTAAGAGTCTCATTTTCTACCGACTGAGCTAGCCCAGCAAACAGCCTGCTTGCTCAGTCCATCGCCCTCAATAAGCGTTTTTCTTTTTTCGTTCAGAGTAGAGCACTGAACAGAGTTTAAACACATAGATTATACACTGAGCTTGTTCCAAACAGAACGAGCTCTGAATACTGATATGTTTTTTAAACACACTTGAAGAACCACAAAATTCAGAATACGTTTTCATTTTAACCATAAAAAGCAATATAACTCAAAACTATCCTTTTTTGTACACATATACAGAAAATCAACATGCGATCAACTTCTTTCGCCAACTTAATTGTATTTAATTTTTTTTTCACATTTTCCTTCGTGATACACATGACATTTGGTGCGTTCAGCAATTTACTCACATGCTCAGTCAATTATGTCCGAGCACATCGAGTATGGGATCTACACATGTTCAGAACGGAAAAGGAAATACACATTTGCTCTGAGTTAAAAAGAAACACAACTCAGACTCTGCTCTGAACTCAAAAAGGAAAATGCCAAATAAAATTCATTTGATTTCAAATTATGAACTTCAAATCTCCAACCCACTAAAAATAGCGCCACTGACTCATCATACCTAAGTCGACGGTCTGAAAAGATTATTATTAATAATTATTCTTTTTCGAGGTCTGTGGGTGTGCCTCAAGGCTGGCATTTGGGTCGCCTTCTTTTCAATATTTTTATAAAAAAAATTTCATCTATCTGATATTAATCAGGTATCAGAATGGTGCAATTCCAATATCATAAAATTGCACACAAAAATATGTAGAGGTAATAATTTTTAGAGTGGGTTTGATTCTAACCCGGCTCTCGTAAGATCTCTACTTGAATACATGCAGACGTTATATGCAATCCGTGTTTTAAGACTCTCTTTTTCGGATTAAAAAAATCCAGAGAGATTTTACGGAATTTAAATTTTACAAAATGAAGTGGATTTTTATTCCAGATTATAAAGCAAGATGTTTATTCCTTGGAATTAAATCTCTTGAAGACGCACTACTCACAATATTATGCTTGTGAAGGATATTCTAAGTTACCTATTATATGTATAAGATGCCCTTGCTTACATTCTTTAATTCCAATTTATGTACCGTTAAGATCTTAACGTTGTTTCTCGAGCAATATCACAGAACAAGCTATGGTAGTAATGAATCAGTGTGTAGATCAATAAGGCATTTTAATGAAGTTTGCTTACTTGTAAATCTGAGCACCTCTATAGAGATTTGCTTAAAGTTAATTTAGTCCTGATAATAATGTGCTTTTTAGCTGCATACGAACTTTCGATATGGTTGTTGTCTATGGTTTGACAGTTGAAAATGCCAAACTCTGTCGATATTTCTGTTCAGTGAGGTTTGACCATTCATCATGAATCGCTTAATGCCAAATTGTTGAAATTAACTTTGAAAAAAAAAAAAATCCCTTTGCGAAGTTTATAGAGCACTTCAATTTACGGTCAATATAATCGGCATAGGGATGAAGCTCGTTTCCGTTTAAATGGTTTCAACAATAAGCAAGCTTGCAATACATGGAGCGAATACAGTTCTCAAGCGATTAACGAATCGCCATTACATCCATTAAAATTTGACTGTTTTGTGCGCCGTTACCGACCGCTACCGAGCTATGCTGACTGATTTTTTGTTTCCAAAAATGAATCAGCTAAACATTCAGGGCATTTGGTTCCAACAAGACTTAACCAAAAATTTATTAGTTTGGTGACAGATTTATTTCAAGAAGTGGTCCCGTTAATCGGCCCTCGTTCGTGCGAACAAACGCCTATTGACTAATTTTTATGGGGCTATGTTTAGTCATTGATTTATGCCGACAAACCAGCAACTCTTAAAGCAATATTAAAGTCACCATTACCATTGACGCCATACGGGCAGGCTTATTAGTAAAAGTAGTCAAAAATTGGACTGGTACTATGTAACTCGTAGCCGCGGTGGACATATCCCGGAAATCGTATTTTAAAAATGAATGCCATGAAATTATCGACCAGATTATAATAATAAAAAATTCATTCCAACAATATTTCTGTTTTGTATTATTATGTAAAGTTCTCAAGCTTTTTAAAAACACCTGATATTTATGTACATAATGTCAAAACATGTAAATATTTGAGTAATTTGTTTCGTTATCTGTAAGCTGTAAACGCTTGTAGATATAACAAAAAAGATTGCGTGTACTTACACGCGTCAGAAGTAAAATGAATGTCAATTTCATGGAAACCGGGCAAAGAACAACGAAGTTGACATTTTTTGATACCGGCTCCTTACTTGCATAAATACATCCCCCTTAACGACCCCAATGAGACCATCGACTTAAATATTATACAGATTAATACAACAGAGAAGGCCATAGAAAGAAAGAACAATTGGGTACACATTTTTTTTTGAGAGCGCGTTTTTTGTCGTCGGTTTTGCAATTTTTTACCCCCAACGCCACAAAAGAAGTTTTACTTCAAAAAATAAATTAATTTTTAAATCAAAATGCTTATTTCAAGAAAAGTTTAGTATGGACAATCAATTATTTATACAAATTGCACGGTATCTAATAGTATATGTAGTTACAATGAAAGAAATCTAAAGTCCTATATTTAAACACACCCAAGTTGACTTACCGTTACCACCAAAATTCCTAAGCATTATTCCTTAGCAAGTTTGATTTATTTAGACGGTAAGTTGTGGATATACAATGTAGTATATTTGTTTTGTTTTTGTGTAAAATGTTTTGTGATTTGTATTGCCATTTAAGGACTACGTGTGTTGCTTTCTGTTTTCATTTCATTTTAAATTTTACATATGGTTTTTTTTTTGGAGTGTAATAAAATAAACAAAACGTGTTTGGACAATCAATTTTCTTACTCACATTTGCATGGACTTGTTTTCTTCCGTAATGTTTGCATGCTCTTTAAAAATTGTTTTACATCCGTTTTCTTTTTCTTTTGTAGAATTTTTCTGATGATTATTAGGGGATTTATTTTGTATATTTATATTAAACACACACTCACTCAAGAAATAATAATTCTGTATCCTTTTATTTAAAACTTAATTTATACGTATAAGCTTTATTTTCGGAAAGTATCACAGTTCAATAAATATATCAATTAATTTTTTAAACTGTGCTTTGAAATGATGGTGTAATTATTTTATATGTATAGGACACAAGTCTCAATGAAAAATGTGGGTTTCAATTTGTTTTCATAACATTTTCAGCAGGTTTGTGTTTATTATTATTTACATTAGGATTTTCGAAGGGGTGACTGTCAAAAGTCAAGTATTTTTATATTATTATAGTATGTTCTATTTTTTTTATGGCAAATACTTCCAAAGGGTGCAACACCGGCAATAATGTTGGTATCGATTTTTCACGAACTTCATCCCCCAAATTGTACTTTTTTTAAAGTTATTTTCTTAGTTCGAACCACTTTGAATTTTTACATAAAATTTGAAGAATTTTTTTATTGAATTTCCAAACTTGCAAACTTTATTAGGTATTTTTTTTAAATTTCAGTATGCTTACATAAAATTTGTTATGTTTTCACCTTTTAGATTCAATTCCAACAAAGGAATTATATAAAAGGCATTTATTCAAATTCCTTGTGAAAATCTTGAATCATAATATTTTATTCTTTTTCGATCGATTTTCAAAGAAAATATCGTAAGATTTTGAATTGCTGAACAATTTTATTTAAATTGGCAAAATGGGTGCACAAATTTTTACTAGAGAATATATTTCTTTTTATTTTGTTAACCGTAAAATGGAGTTGCTCGTAGAGAAAATTTTCACTTTACAATTCCTATTTCAGAAATTAAGCTTTAAGGGAGGTTTTTTCGCAGATAATTTATATTTAATGAGGATTTTAGTTTGATTTGTAGGAAACGGATGTAAATTTATGAAATTTCGATTTTTCACCGAGACACTATACAGGTTCGTCCGCCCTATTAAGTCGAAAAAAATATATTAACTTCCAAGTATGTTAGTATGTTGAAAATTTTCAATGGAATAGAGTACGTTTTATAGCAAATGTCAGGGGTGAGAGATATGTATGATTCTAAAGATCTCAAATTTTTGCTTGGCGCATGTCAGTTGAATTTTACTGATTTAAAATTTTTAACCGACAAATTAATCGGTAGTTTACAAGAATTGCCTTAATTGTTAAAAAGTTTTGCTTTTGAAATGTCAAGATATAGAAAAATTGTTTTTTTAAATTTTAAATGAACAACGTGTCACGGATTTACATTTTTCAATTTTATTTATTAAAAAAATTAAATTTGAAATCTCAAAAATATAAGAATAGATGATTTTATTTGTAACTGAAGAATTTTTTTTTGAGTCTTAAATATTTAAATATTTCCCCAATACTCTTATTTTTCGTAATCGTTACATAAAACCAGGGCCCATATTCAGTAACTCAGGCGATAAATTTTCCTCACTTAACGACTCTGAAAAAATGGGTTTCTGGTAAGTTGAGGTGATAAATTAAATTTGTTTGACTGGGATTTTCCAATGGAGGCCATAAATTGAAAAAGTAATTTTGACATCTTAACAACAAACGAAACATATTTTTTTTTGTTTCTCGACTACTTTTATCGATTCGAAAGTTACAGAACATATGCCCAGAATTCATATGTCAATCAAATCGTTAGAATTTAAGCTTAAGCTTTAGTATTACTTGTTTGTGATTTATGACAAATTGCAGCTCCTTGTGATCAACAAAATTCTTCAGGTGTATGAAATGTCAAAATTTGAAACCATTGAAAATTGCTATTCGTATGTCGTTTCTCTTGGGCAAGAGATTGAAGAAATTATGTTTGTGCAATAATTACTTTTGATGCCGTTGCACGATACGGAAAGAAAAAAACATTTGCGCCTCGGGACGTCCGACAGAAGTGATAACTTAAAGTAATCTAAATTGAACTATTTAATATTGATATTGTTTAACTTACGAAAAGCTTCAAAAGTTCTTCGTTAATTTGCTTAATTTCAAAAGTTCTCCGTATGCATGAAAGCCTGACAGACTGGCGCCGTAACGCGTTACGTAACGAAGCTGAGAAGAAGTTCCCATAAGAAGTTATCACTTCAAAAATAATCCGTAGCGAATAACATTGCGTTTTTTTCGATGATGAGTCAAAGGAAAGAAGATAGAAAATACGAGATATCCTTGTTGAGTCCACTTATACAAATTTTACCTATGACCGTGTAGACTAAAACTAAAGACAATAAATTTTTCTTAAATATTTAAATACTTAAAAAGTGATAATGAAATTAATGGTGAACCCAGACTTCTCCTAATAATCAGTAAAAACAAAATTATTTCACCTTTTGCTTTAACTTTAAGACAGAAAGCAGACAAAATTGATCAAGTTTAAATATTTTGGAGTTTAGGTTTAACTACATTCAACACACTTTTGTACAAAAGTAAAACAAAATGTTTTGACTTTTCCTAACAAACTGCTCAATCATATTTCATATTTCAAGTTGTACAAAAGTAAAAGTTAGACCGCATTTAACTTTTACTTTTGTGCAAAAGTGAAACACTTTTAAAAAATTGAATTATAAGATAGGATTGAGCAGTATGTTGGAAAAAGACAAAAAACTTTTTTCTCTTTTGTACAAGAGTACCCCGTCAAATTATTTGTATTTTTTTTACATTCTACTTGAAAACAACCCGTTTCACTTTTATTTTACAGAAATTAGTAAAAGTGTAATACACGATATAAAAAAATCGCGCAACGAAAAAATGTTTTGACAGTTCTTGTTAATACAGGGTGTCCGCCGGGGAGGTATACTACTTTGTTTGTTAATAATTTTTGTTTAAATGAAAGAGAATGGATTGATAAATGTTTTATTTAATGTCGGCAATTATGTATGGAACACAATATCAGGTAAATGTCCGTCTCTGTTAGTCTCACAAATACAAGCCCTTTTGAGCAAATTTTTCCATTATATTCTCACACATTTCACGCGGTATTCCATTAATTTCATCACGAATATTTTGTTTGAGTTGTTCAAGCGTTTCTGGTTTCCGCACAAAAAGAAATCTGGAGCATTCAAATCGGGCGTTCGTGGAGGCCAATCAACATCACTATTTCTTGAATTAACTTGTTGTGGAAAGAGGTCTCACAGTAATTCGATTGTAATCCTGGCTGTATGCGATGTGGCACCGTCTTGTTGATACTGCATGTTAATCAAACTCAAAGCATGCAGTTGTGGCGTTAAAAAGTTTTCTATCATATCACGATATCGCTCCCTCGCTCCCCATTCACAGTTACCGTTTGCATTTTGAAAGAAGTAAGATCCAATGATTTCTCCTGACCAAATTGCACACCAGACTCTAACTTTTAATGGTTGCAAAGGTGACTGATGAATAATTTGAGGGTTTTCCATTGCCCACATATCCATTATGATTTTTTCATGCGGGGTTGTCATAGGCTAGCTGTAACATCCTATTGGCATATGTACGGCGGGGTAAATGGTCTTGTGGAAGAAGCTCTTATGTCAGCTGAATCTTAAATGGAAACAAATGCAAATCCTTGTGCAAAATTGTGGCCAAAGTTGTTCTTTGAAGACCAAGCTCCTGAGCACGGCGTCGAATTGAGGTTTGTTTTGAACACTTCCTTGAGCAGCAGTAATGTTAACGATTAAGAAACGTTGGTTTATCGAATATTTTTCCATACTAAATTTGCCACGTGTCTACTTAACGACTACCAAATATGAAGTTTCAAGACCGATTTTTACCAAAATGGCGACAAAACAAAGTAGTATACCTTCCCGGCGGATACCCTGTACTTCTCTGTGGTAAAAATACGTGAAAATATTAAACTAAAATTTTATATTTTTCGAAAAGTATACCACACTTTTAATATAGCTACTCTCAGTAAATACTAATTGCGAATTAAAAAAAAATTAAACATATCGTATAGATAGAAACCTAACTTGTGTGAAGTATTTATGTAATTAAGTTCATGGCGTACAAAAAGCTAAGCGTGTAAGAGGGGGCATGCTGCCCCCCTGCTTATCCCAATTATAGGATTTGGGGTGGGGTCGAGGTTGGGTGTATGCAAAGTTTTTTTTGGACTTGATATGGAATAAAACAATAAAAATAGTAATCCCAAGAAAAATGCACATAACACAACACTTACCATACCGAATTGCATACAGTCAACTGTGTATTTGCAAACAAGTGTCAAAACAAAAAAATTGTCCGTAGTCATCATTTGCATACATTTTATATCAAAAGTGGAAACTTTTAAAATTAATTAAAAATAGAAATAAAGGTTTCCTCACTTTAAAATTGTTATATTTATTGTTGTTTTTAAACATAACTCTACCGAATAAAAGTATCCACGTGTGAAAATTTAGTCTCATAAATGAAAGTAAAGCCAATTATTATTAGTAGTCCTATTTACTGTATTTATTTATGAATAAAATTTTTAGCAGAGTAAAAATAATAACAGCTTATTCGATTGAGACTAGAATATGTAATAAAAATTGTATAACAAATATTTTCAATTAACAACAATATAATATCCCAAGTATGTGTTCATCATGTATTTCAACAAAAATAATATAATCTGAATTATAAAAATAAAATTACCCAACAAAACTCAAGTCATTACTTGTGAATTTTGGGAATAATCCGAAAAAGTCACAAATAAAATTTTACCACTTTTGAATTGTGTGCTATCGCTGATGTTGAATAGAATCTGAGAATATCACAATGTCTGAAAGCATCACAACCGATAAGGCCATTACAAACTTAACAATTTTGTTTCAACCGTCACTTTCGTTTATAGCAACTTTGCCTAAACCACAAATATGAATTGCACCATTTAAAACATTCATTGTGAATTGGTGCTTGCACATATTCAACTCTCCAGTTTTTCACAAAAAAAAAAAAATACTTCCCACACTGGAGAAAAACAAAATTCCAATTACTCAAAATTCCAGTTCTTCCAGTTGAACCATCTACCATTTTCATCCTCTCCCTCTCTATCATTCTTACCTTTGTACGCGACCGGTCAAGCTGTGTAGTGCAGCAAGTGAATTCTCCGCTCCACAACGATCGCATTATATTTTAATTCGTTGGAATAAAAAATATTTGTCTACTCCTAGTTTGTCCGAGATCTTTTTGTTCGTGTTGTGTTGTTGGTTTCACCCATCTCATCTACTTTAAATATATTGTTCATCTATTGTTCTTCTGCCCCTGTTGGCCTGTTGCATGGAAATAGAAAAAAAAGAATATAAAATCTAATCCCTAGCACTCGTATTCAAATTGGAAATTGAAGTTTTGAATTTGCCAAAGTTCAAAGTGATTTGTGTGCCTTGTAAAATTGTGAATAACTCGAAAATATTTTTATTGGAATTAAGTGATTCGAATAAAAAAAAGAATCAAATTTTCGTTTAAAAAATAAATAAAATCTGGAAAAATGAATAAAACCTGTGCGAGATGCAACAAAATTGTTTACCCCATTGAAGAGCTCAAGTGTTTGGATAAGGTAAACTATTATATTTTTAAATTTTACAAGACATCGTATGGCTTAAATATTTATGTGGAAAATTGTTTTAGGTTTACATTTTTCTTGAAAAAAAAAAGTTAGATAAAAAAAAACAGAGGTGGCAAAAAATATTTTTTTTTCTTGTTTCGTTTTTCCACTCTTTTTGGTGGAGTGGAAGTGGATAGTGGAGTTTACAAGAAAAAAGACGGAAACAAAAATCAGAAAGCAACAAGGTAGACGGTACATTGTTGGACAGAGATCGAACTGTTGCTTCACTTGATCTTTTAGCTCGTTTTACATTGTTGTTGTTTTCTTATATTTTCCTTCACTGCATCATCGTTCCACTTCATCTTGATCTTCTCTTTTTGTTGTAAAATTTCAGTTGTTTGTGTTTTTTGAATTCGAGTTGGGGCTTGTTAACAGTGTTGCCATACAAAAATGTTTGCAAATCTGGAAATTATGTAGTTCACATCATGAATCAAATAAAACAAGATTACGAAACTTTTTTTTGTCTTATTTTATTGACGTCACCAGAGATCGAAATCCTTTAATCCACAAACAACAACAATTTACAGATTTTTGATCTTTGGTGACGTTAATAAAATAAGAAAAACAAAGAAGTGTCGTAATCTTTTTTTCTTTGATTCATGGTTACACATGCTGTAGGGATACCAGGAAAACAATAGCACACAATTTTAAACAGAGTTGTTAAAGTTTTAGCATGATACTATATAATTTACAATTTGCTATTATTAAAGACTTTACTTTTTTAACTAGCACAATACTATACCTACATATTTTCTTGACAAAAAACCAAATGATGACTTTGAATGCCAAGTTTTTTTCTCAATCATTTTTGGCTGGAATGACCAAATGAACGCCAACGCGACCTACCAAAACAGTGCTAAAATTAAGAGAACATAACGTTTTCGTGTTGTAAATGACAATGTGTCGTCAGTATGAAGCTAAAAAGGCTGAACTTTCCTTTAGGGGGCACGAATTTTAACACGCGGATACTTTTATTCAGTAGGTTTATGCTTAAAAACAATGGCGCAAAATTTTAGTCGGTTTAGTAATACGTTAAATCATTTTTAGTATGATACTGGGCTAGAAAGATGATTTTGCTAATTTTAAACCAGTTTAGTATCGTACTATTTTCTTAACATTTTACTAAAGTTAAAATCACAAAATGGCTACTTAAATTTTTTAGTATCGTACTAAATCCATATGCCACTGACATTTACAAACGTCAAAAAGTTATGTTCGCTTACTTTCTTGCACTATTTTATGCGTGTTTAGTTGGAGTTTATTAAAAAAATAGATTTAGTATGGTGCTAGTTAAAAAGTGTTTAAAAATAGGAAAATATTAGTAAAGTGCTTTAGTATTAGCAAACTGTTAAGTATTATAATGCTAAACCCTTAACATCAAGCTGTTTAAGATTTTGCGCGAATAAATATAACAATTTTAAAGTGAGGAAACTCATTTCTATTTTTAATTAATTTTTAAAGTTTTCATTTTTCATACAAAATTATGCAATGATGACTACCGACAACTTTTTTTTTTTTTTGTGGTGACTGTTGTTTACCAATCCACAGATGGCTGTATGCAACTTCGGTATGGTAAGTGTTGTGGTATGCCATGTGCATTTTTCTTGGGATAATATAATGTGTGTTCAATGAGTCTGTTCGGAACAGATTAGAACACTTTAGAACAGAAAAGTGCAGGATTTTGCTGTTCAATGTTTGGTGTTCAATGAACTGAAGAACAGGAGTTTCTGCACTTCCTTTTTAGGTAGAACAGGTTAGAACAGTTTTGTGAGAACTGTCAAAACCAATTGTTGTTAAAAAAAAAACATTACGGTGTTAGATTTAATTGATAAATAATTTTCCGTCGAATCATCTCAATTTCATTAAAAATATTTTTTTAAATAAATTCAATTCCATTTCAGATTATTTTTAAGAATGTTTCTGCAAAAATAAATAAACTTGAATTGTAGGTAAAAAATAATAATTTTTGACTGATTGTTCTAAGTTGTTCTATCTTGTTCTGAAGTTTCTCACGAATCTGTTCTATTCTGTTATAACATTTTCGTAACTGAACAATCTTATAAATTGATTTCAAACTATGTACTATTGCTGTTTAGTTTGATGTCAAATCGTAAAAAACTTTGCGTACACCCAACCTTGACCCCACCCCAAATCCTATAATTAGCCCAGCATGCCCACCCCTACCCGCCGAGCTTTTGTACGGGATTAACTTAATTTTTTTCTTTTTTTTTTATAACTGCACGCGCTCAAGGGATTATGAATACCCTTTATATGTTTTTCCTAACACAGCGCGGTCATCCGGTGGAAGAAGGGAAAGAAGGACAGGAAAGATGTGTGGCGCGATGTTCTGAGACTAGAACTGGTTGTTGTCTCAGATTTATCTCCAGGGATGGCGGCTGAACTAATGCGGAGAGAATTACCGTGTCTTATGTATTTATTTCCCTTATAATTCGCATTATTTTATTTACTTCGTTGTCATATTTTATGGGTATGCCAGTTTACTCAATCACATGTTGTTAGTGTTATGCCTAAACAGCATGTAATGAGCAAAGCAGCTTATTTATGACAATTTTAGAATTGGTTTTTAATAGAATATAAGAAGACATAGACAAGGGCAGGAATCGAACCCGCAACCACGAGGTTGACAGGCGAGCACACAATTATCTCGAACACGGCTCTAACGATTTTGATTTTTAACTTTTTCGTAAATGGCTTGGCGGATTTCGATCAAAATTTTAAAGTAGGAAGTCCTTCGTATTAAAAAATTATACTGCACACCAAAATTTTCAAAAATTCTTTTTTTTTTTTTTGATTTTTGAAAATTCATATTTTGAAAACGGATAACGATTTTTTTCGAAATTATATTTTTAAGCTTATATTAAACCTTCCTGTACTCGCGCGTATTGACAGCACACATATACTCGCGCACGTTATCAGACCGAGATTTTATCTCGTCTGTATTTTTTTTGATTATATATTGTCTAAGTAGTTTCGCCGATTATTTTAAAGAAAATAATATAGTTAAATAAAACAAATATAAGAAAATGTAGGAACTTTTACTTTATTTGCCATCCATAACATTTAGAACTAGCCTTTCAAAAAATTAATTTTTTTTGGGCCTTAACTTAAAAAATTAAAATATATATTTTCTTTTATTAAAACAAATAAAATTTTATTAATTCAATAAAAAAAAAATAACAGATATGATAAAAAAAAATAATAAAAAAAGATTCAATCTTCATATGTTTGTCAATCCCGTCATCATAATTGGAGTCTAAGTCTTCATTGTCTAACAGCACTCTTATACTTATTCCTCGACCATTGTGCTGATAAAAATGACTTTTTAAAAGACTTAAAAACCGTTCTTAGAAATGTTATTCATATTTGTAGTGATCAGTAAAATATTAACACGGCTAAAGTAAAATAATATTCTCACTAATTTTCAAAAAAAAAAAATTACTTACCCTAAATTGTAACACCTATACTCGCGTCGGTCTGAGAGACGGAACACTGAACACGTCTACTCGGCACGTGCGCTTGCGCAAAACCAAACAATGAAGAACACTTATCTAGGAAGCTACTGAAAACGTCAAAGAGGCAAGGATGATATTTTGCAAGTAAACAAAGAATTAATAATTTGTCAGTCTGAGTGATCAATGCATACTCGTGCATAAAATGAACAAGCTTCATTTAATTTATTTTTGTAAATAAAATTGAACAAACAATTATGTTTTTTTTTTGAGAAAAACGTGATTTAAAGTGTCGAATTGTGAGTTTTTTTTTGACTTAATAAATTTTGTTATTTAACTAAAAAAAAACTACTATTTTCATCGTTTATTTCAGGCTTTTAAGCAAATTTATAAAATAATCTTTCTTATTTGAACTAATCTTGAAAAACTAATTACGCCATTTTGTTCAGCATACCCAAATTAACTTTAATAGAAATATGCGCCATCTGTCGGATTTTTTAATTAGCACAGTATTATTATTAATTTAAATTGTCAATTAAAGTTTTTGTCCAAAATTGTATACTCAAAAAATTAATTAAAAAAAAATAGCTCCAACAATTTAAAATATTTTTTTAATAAATTCAAATTTGTCCAAGAATTTAAATGATAACTTTTTTTCGAACTAGCTATAACAGCTCACGCACCTTGCACCTATTATATGAATGTACTTGCAATCTACATAAGTACATCCCACATTTTCATTATATACTTATGTATGTATATTGTACATATTGTACATAAACTTTAGCTTCACTGGCCTTAAAACTGCCCAAGTATAACAAGTCCATGTTTAGCTAACTTAAAATTGTTAACTAATAGGGCAAGTTCGTACGATCCAGTCGTGCATTTTATTTTATCAAATTTCGTAAAATTGTATTCCATATTTATTCCATTTAAAAAAAGTATCTAATGTCAAAACAAATTTGACGTTTGTAGCTAGATTTCATTGAATTTATGGCCTTTTCGATTGGCCGTCCGGAACAGGTTCCCCCAATAAAACAGCCGTAAACAATTTTTTTAAATTCAATAAACACAACGAAATTACACAACAAATCAAGCCGATTATTTTGACATTTTAATTGTGTAAGTGTATTAGTGATTCTGTTTTCGATTCTGAAATGAAATCCAGAATCGTTTTCTGTTCTGTATAGAGTAACAACTGTCATTTTGTGGGGGTCAGAACAGTTCTGGACGGCCAATCGAAAAGGCCATTACAAGCATACTATTTTCTAGAAGTTTCTTAGATAAAAAAAATAGATCTGAAATCTATTTGAAATGTTTGTTCGGAATTCGACATAAGCCCCTATAAAGAACGACCCACCCATATCAGCGGCATTATAGTAACGCAAACATCTGTAACTACATAGCTAATAAACTTACATACAATATTCATTAAATTTGAAATATATTGAACTTAATTTGAAATATTAATATAATATCATTAAATTTAAGTGCTATGGTATATTTCTGCCATAATTAGTTATTGGTATTTAAGTTGCGGTTCAACAAATGTGCCATAATAATTTCTTTTAATTAACAGAAACACCTTTCAATTCCTATGAGAATGTTTGCAGTATTTTTTGTTATTCTCCCACAATCAAAAAAAAAATATTTATACCTAATAGGTGTCCATACATTCATAAAAAAAAGAATTTGCTGCTTAATCCTTTTTGCCTTGCAGGCTTAGATTTTTTTTTAAATTTAACAACGAAACTCTTGCAACGACGACAAATGAGTGAATGATAAAATAAAGAATTTTTATCCACCACTTCATTTGTGAAAAGCGTGAAGTGGTTAAAACAAATTTCACTCCAAGTACCATAAATATGGTAATTTATCCCATCCACGACTGGCATCTCCTTTTTATTTCGTTCTCTATAAGAATTCATTCCTTAGGAAAAAATTAAAAAAAAGTGTTCGTATCGCCCTGAAGCGAGACTTGAACCCAAACAAACAAATACCTAAAGTCTATTTAATACCATATCATATGAAGGTTGGTAGGTATATTAATGTATGTAAACAGAGCAGAGTCACTCTCTAGATTCTGCCACAATCGGATGCTCCATGTCATTCATCGATAAATCCAAACGCATTTTTCAGTTCGCACAATAAATATAAATTTCCTCAATTGGAAAAATTGTTTTAAGTATCATTTCCGTTCGCTGAATTAAGCACAAAAAACTACATACATTTCGTGTAAATTTAAACATTTCTGAGAATAGGAAATCTTTAAATTGACAAGCTTACCCTGGTGTTAGAGTGATGTGAATGGTATTTTCTACCACTTTTTAATGACAATAAAATAGCTGTGATCTATTGAGAACATATACCTGCAAGCTTGTTACGAAATCAAGTTCGTGTCAAATTCCGTCATGTTGATGGAATGTTCCCAATCATGTTTAGAGTCTTTGTAAGCACATACCAGTGGTGAATTTCTAGATTTGCTGAAATATTTGTTGCATTCTTAAATAGATAGATATGTACCTTGTGTACATATATCTTGCACTAGAAGTCAGTTGCGTTGAGATTCATTTAGGTTAGAGTATTTTGCTCCGCTGGTAAAAAAAACTCTAGCTTGAGTTAAAAGAGATACAAATTTATTATGGCACACGGGTGTATAATTTTCAAGGTCGGGATAGTTTTCTATTCGTTGTGCTTCGTGCTACATGTTAGTTAGTTTCTGAGACATCGACCAACCACAATAACATCAGCAGCACCAGAAACACCAGTCAATGTGTTGAATACTCAGTTCTTACGACGAGGCAGTAGGTATGTACTTGTACATTAATAAGTAACAACTGGTTGTAATGTAGTCAGTCTGCCTCTGCCATGCCCACTTGGCTAGCTTTTGTAAATAGTTTGCCTTTGTGAATTCCACCACGCAGAACATTGGAACCAGACGAATGTTACTATAATTTTTTTTTTGTAAAGAGAAGATGGTGAATTTTTTTAAAACCTTTTTTTGCGTGGCTGTACAACATATACATATGTACATATGTATGTATATATGTATCTACATAAAACGCCTACATTTATTATAAAAGTAAGATGTCTTCTCTGTTTTTTTAGTATGTATTTAAGTTTCTAGCTTTTGGTGATTGTTTTATACTTTTAGACATTTCCGTGAAGTCTATTTACATATTCGACCATGGTAGTAGGTACATTTTGTGTATGTACCTCATTAACGTGTATTTTGCGTCGTTGATTTGTAGCATTTTGCTCTTATAATAAGAATATAGTTAAGTTTAGTTTATTTCATCAAACAGAGTACAACTCTTACCAACTACTATAAATATTTGATACAATAAATTCATATAATAGAATAGGGGTATTCACGATCCGGTGTATTTGATCTTGTATCATTGTAAAAGTGTAAAAGTGTAGCATTTTTTTGCACTACAACAATAAGATATACTGAATGTCAAAATCTTACACTTTTACAATACCAACAAAATGCTACACTTTTACACTCTTACAATGATACAAGACCATATACCCCGGATCGTGAATACTCCTATTGTAACAGAAAAATACAAGGGTGTAAGATTTTTTTAACACAAACTACGCCTTCTTCAGAACAAATGTGATATAGATTTTGACATATGCTTCAGTGTTGCTACAGATTAGTAAAGGTGTGTTCACAGTCTGTTGTAAAAAAATAAAATTTTACAAGACTTGGTACACCAGATCGTGAATACCCCTTATGTTATGTAATATGTAACATATGTAAAAGATAATATAATAACATAAGGTAAAACATTAAATTTTTCTTCAAAACATCTCTTGAATTATTTGAAAAAATATCTATGACATCAACAAAAGAATTAGTATCTTTTATGCAAAGTACAAGTGGTTCGTTTCTGCTGAAATTTCTTCTAGAAAATTTCTCTCGCAAATGAAAATTAGAGCGGATATTCCTTGATGGGGAATAAAAATGTATACGTACTAATAAAAAAGAACATTTGATGTGATTGCTTCTCCTTATTTCAAGCGTTTGAATGTCAATAAGCAGGGACCTAGATGAATAAGATGGTACATCCATATTCCAATTTAATTTATAAAAAGCAAATCTAGTAAAATTTTTCTGTACCTTTTCTATTCTAGAAGAATCATTAATATAATATAGATTCTACACTATGCTGCAATATTCTAGTACCGATTTTCCAATTGCAATAAATAACGACTTTAATGTGTAGGGGTTTGAAAAATCCTTAGAGTTTTTTCTGATAAACCCTAACATCCCATTAGCTTTATTCACTATGTAATCAATGTGCTTAGTAAACGAAAGCTTTTCATTCAAAACAACTCCCAAATCCTTTTTCGCAGTGACCCTTTTTATGCTCTTATTATTGATAGTATAATCAAAGATGGTGGTTGTTTTCTTTCTATGACATGTAAAGCTCTCACATTTAGCAACATTAAGAAACAATTGGTTGCGTTCACACCATTCGGCCAATTGATAAATTTCTTCATGTCTTTTGACATCATCGGCATACATGAGATATTTTGAGTATTTAAAATTTACTAGAATGTCATTTATAAAGAGAATAAATATCAAGGGGCCAATATGGCTCCCCTGAGGAACTCCAGATGTTACTTCTATCCTTTTAGATCTATACTTTCCGAATTTAACAAACTGAACACGATTTTTTAAATATGCAGATATCCATTTTATAAGACTAGAATGGAAACCTAGTTTTGAAAGCTTAAAGATTAATATACTATGGTTAACCCTGTCAAAAGCTTTGGCAAAATTCGTAGAGATAATGTCAGTTTGGAAACTATTCTCAAACTCACCAAGTAAGCAATCACATAGCATTGAAAGGTTTGTAACGGTAGATCTTCCGGATACAAAACCGTGTTGGTGTTCTGATATTATGTGTTTAACTAAGAAATTTAATTTTTTACAGACAAGCTTTTCAAACATTTTTTGAATCGGTGATAGTTTGCAGATAGGTCTGTAGTTGGTCACGTTTTGCTTCGAGGAACAATACAGACTTATAAATTGGAGTTATGTATATAAGAAATCTTCCAACAGTCCAAAAAATGGCCACTTTTCAGAGATTTATTGAAAATCAAACTAAGTGGTAATGCCAGAGAAGCAGTGCAGGTTTTTTTTTTAGCGCAATAGGGGCTATTTTATCCGGCCCAGCACTTTTATTCACATCCAGACCAGCCAAAGCTTCGAAAACATCAAAAACATTTAAATCTATACTTCCGATATTAGAAGGCGAAAAGTCGTAAAGTTCGCAAGAAGAAGAAGGCAGATAAACAGATTTGAAATAATCAACAAAAAAGTCACATATTACATTCATAGCACTAGATACAATATCGGAATACTTCATACTGTTTGGAATCCCTATAGATTTTTTTTAGCATTAATAAATTTCCAAAAGTGTTTATAATAATATAATTTACAATATAGCTACATACCTTTATAGTTTGTTCATAAAATTAAAATAAGTAAAAAACTTGGGGTTTCGAGAAAACTGAAGCTTTAAAACGTTAGACCACATTTCCTAGATAAGGGCAAAATAAACCAGACATATCTTTTAAATTTTGTTTTTCAGGTCAGCGAAACTGCAATCTTCGAGCACAGAGTCAGAAGAGATTTACTTATTTGTTTTCTTTTTTACTTGTGATTTAGGTACTATAGGGCATGTTTTGAATTTTGAAAAAAATCGAACTCGAGATTTCAAACTTTATACTACGATGATGGAGAACAACAAAAAAGTGGGTCCCGGAATTCCGTCAGTCTGTCTGTCTGCATTCCAAAATTTCGAAAAATAGTTTGTTTGGAATTTTGTTTTTAAGTTTATATTATTAAATATTTAAAATTTTAGAAAAAAATTAGAGAAATTATTAATATAAAAAAATTAGTAAAAAAACAACTTTAAGAATATATTTAAGCGTTTCTATTAAGAATCTTTTGCATACAATGTAATCAAACTAAAGAGCAAGTACGTGCGATCCAGTCTTGCATTTTATTTTTGTCAGGAATAGGAATACAATTTTTTTTATAAATTCCTTAACCTTTCAATGATGAAGTGTCCAAGGACATAAACGATAAAGGACAAAAAGTTAATTTTTCTTGTAAAATTTTAACTGTTAAATTATAGTGAATATACCCAGATCGTCAAAATTGATTAAACACCATCGTATTTTTATGGTTTGGTGTTAATTTCAAGCATTGACAGCATTCTATTAGGAATTAAACATTTTTGTTATAAACCTCAATTCATTACGCTTATGATATGAAAACATAAATGAGAAATAAACAACAAATAAACAGAAGAAAAATGTGTTTATTAAAAACAGTTTTTTAAATCCCATAAAAACATTAAGAAATGATGGAGTTTACTCACTTTTGACGCTAATTGTATGTACAGTGGTGTGCAAAATAATAGGTTCGAAAAAGAATGATTGAAAGCTTTAGTTTTCTTAAGAAAGAAGGAAACAAGTGCTACTTAAATGACTTATAAAATATGTCGCACCACTCTTGTATCTTTTTGTTGCTGGTTTACGTGCAGCCGTTGATTTTGATTTATTGCCCCTTTAATGGTTACCTTTGTTAAATTTCGCTGTGCAAACATTTTTTTGATTAATTCTACTCTCACTCGTGGTTTTAAATTAAGAAAAGTTATTATTATTATTTTTTTTTAAATTTTAACTATGTGCCTGTAAGACCTACGGTCTTTTAAATGCAACCTGAATTGCACGGCACTAGTTTGGCACAGTCGATTTGAGAACCAGGTATTGACTGTCTCATTTTAACCAATGGGCGGCATCCAATTAAAATTGGAGGTGTAGAAAAGAATGCGCCTAGCGTGGAGATCGAACACACACGTCCTATTTAGCAATCAAGCACTTTATCCACTGCGCCATTGCCACCCAATTTTTTTTTTGTATGACTAATAATATATGTATTAATTAATTTAAATATTTTTAAACTGGTAGGAGTAAAACTCTGTCGTAAATCACATTGTTCTCAATAGTTTAGAAAAATTATCAAAAACTTCGAAGTGAAGGAAACGCCCTATAAAACAATCGCTAGACAGGTTGGTTGTTCTCAAAACATGTTCACAAATGCCTTAAAATGGACTATCCATCGAGAAAAACAACTAAAACCACTAATCGACAGATAACAGCAGCTGTTAAGACCAACCCAACATTTGCAATTTTTCTTACTTCTTCTTTTTTTTAGTACACACCTATTATTTTGCACACGACTGTATATTTCAAGGAACAGTAGCACAAATCTTTATATTGTTTTGGAGAAAGTGTCACGAGGAACAATACAGGAGAACACATGACTACTTTATTTTGACATAAGCAAATTATAACTTCAATGGGTAGAAAAATATGTATCGTATAAGTATTTGAATAACGGGTACATAATTCCAATATTTAAATAAATAAGACTGTAAATTGATTTGCTGAAGACAGTACGCTCCGCTTTTCCTATTCGTTTCCATATTCATGTATATTGTTCTGCGGATATATATAACCAAGTTCTGGTACTACACCTTTTATTTAAAGGAACAAACTTAGGCGATTTTCGACTCCCTCTATCTTCAGTATCAATAAAGTCAGAAACGTTAAATTCCTAAGCTAGTAAAGCACAGCCGCCTTGCCAAATTTCAACTTTTTAGCATAAGTGGTTCCTGATAATGTACATATGGTGCTGTGCAAAACATTTGCAACTAAGACCGGAAGATCTTTGCATCGCATTAATACCCAATTTTTGTATCTGCAAAAATAAAGTTCTTTTACTATTTTGTTAACATAATATTTTATTTTATTATTGTAGAAAAAAAAGGAAGATAATTCAGTTTAATAGAAAATAAATTGAGAAATTCTTAAAAATAATCATGAATTGCTGTGCAAAACATTTGCAACTAAAAACAATGTCATACCATTTTTATTTTTTTTAGACAAAATGACTAATATTTACTGCATATCCTTTATGGTTTATTACACTTGCACATCTTCTACGCATTGAGGCAATGAGGTTGTTGATAACAGTTTCTAATGTGTGTCAATTTAGCACTACCACTTCAAAATTTAAAAAAATTCTCATTGGATTAATTGTCGTAAATTTGTCGTAAATTTGTCGTGAAACAAAAAAAATTGTCGCGCTTGTTTTTTAAAAAATAACCCCTGGTAATGCTAACTTGACAGTCAAGTTAGCATTACCACCCTTCAAAAACGGTGTATATGAAGTCAAAAAAAAAAATGGGTATGCCATTAATTGTCGTAAATTTGTCGTAAACAAATGGCGAAACAAAAAAATTTGTCGGGTTCGTTTTTTTCTAGCAAAAAACGCCCTTTTAGTACCAGCATATGCTTTACTGAAAGGGCGTTTTTTGTTAGAAAAAGACGAACGCAATAATTTTTTTTGTTTCGCCATTGGTTTACGACAAATTTACGACAATTAATGGCGTACCCATTTTTTTTCACGACAAATTTACGACAATTAATCCAATAAGAATTTCTTTAAAATTTTGAAGTGGTAGTGCTAACTTGACACACATCAGTTTGTAGTATGTCATTAGAGGCAGTGCTCTGGATTTGGGCATTAAGTTCGTATTTCCGCTGGAAAATTTGACATCCAATCCCTCTTTTTACTATCTCCATCGACTTCTCTATTGGGTTTAGGTCTGGGGACTACGGCGGCCTTTTCAAGACCGTAATATTATTATCAGAAAGCCAGCTTCTGACCAACCTCGACTTGTGCTTGGGGTCATTGTCGTGCTGGGACCTCCAAATAACTGGCATTTCCCAATCCCCCTAAGGAAGCATGGTGGTTTTTAAATTGTCAACATATCGATCAGCCTTCATAATGTCTTCAATTCGTCGAATTGGACCGATTCCTTGACCAGAAAAGCAGCCCTAGGTCATAACAGATCCACCTCCATGTTTAACTGTTCCCCTAGATTACTAAATACAAAAAATATTAATTAAAAATATTTGTATGCAGTATGAATTGGGCTACCTACACCTAAATATATACAGATATGGACAAAATAATAGGAACACTCCCTAATTTTTGGTAATATTGTATGTATTACTTATACTAGGCAAATATTGAAAAGTATTAGTCTTACATATTAGTGGTAAATATGTTGTTAATCTATTTTATATAAAATTTTTTGAAAACTAAAAGGGGTTTACAAATTTTTTTAGTCCGTTTGATTTAAGCCTCCCAACAAGCTGGACATAAAATAAAAACACTTCATTAATTTAACAAAAAACGATACATTTTAATAACCAATGCATTTTTTTATTTATTAGCAAAGAATATTTAATATTTCGTTGGAAAACTTTTATTTTTCAACATTGCATTCATTCGATTTGGGATAGAATCCACCAACTTCTGGCCTATTCTTGTAGAAGCGAATACCACACTTCTTGGTAAATTCTCCAGAGATTCGTTTTGTTGGAAGGTTTATGCTTACTAACCTCAATCTTCAACTCATTCTAGAGGTTCTCAATATAGGATTAAGGCCCGTTGATTGAGAAGGCCACTCCATAACGTCCAATTTGTTTCGCTGAAACCAGAGATTTGTTGACTTTGCCGTATGCTTAAGGTCGTTGTCTTGCTGGAAAAGCTATTTAAGTTGCATATTTTCCTCAGCCCACGAATAACATTATGCTGCCACCTCCATGCTTCACGGTTGGTTTTGTGTACCACAGATTATAGGCATCGGGCTTTGGATGACTAACAAACTGTTTCCCATCCATTCCATTGTTTTTGGTCTGATTAATATAAATCTGTGCTTGATCATTGGAAGGGTTGTCAAATCCCTTTAAGTGCACGCTCAATCATAAAAAAAATCGTTCGAATCCTGAGTATTAGTTTTAAGTTGATATCTACAAAAATCTCATTGAAAAAAAGTTTCCAAATTTTCAAAAACTTCCCATTTTTATTTGTTGTAAATTGTTTATTAATTTAAATATTGCTCTCCTCTAAAGGTGGCGCTTGGATTACACAAATGTAGCTCTAAATTGCAAATAAGCAATTAACAACAACTCATTATTTAAATTTAAACGAAAACAAATATTTCCACATAATTTAGCACCCTGCATACCAAACTGTTTTCAAAATACGTCGATGACGTGCTTGTTTTTGTTCTTGTTGTTAGAGAACTATAATACTCAACACATGTGGTAAATTTCGCAATCAAAATATCAAATTACAATTATAAATTTACACTAAAATGCGTACAACAAAATAACAACAACAAACTTGATTATACATTCACAATTTAGAAATGGAGGGAGGACGAAGAAAACAAGGAAATTCAAAACTCAGCACACCTGTTGTCATTGTTTCTGCTTAAAAAAAAAACACAGATACTGGTAAAACTATAGGTAGGAAAGAATTTACCAAAAAAAAATAAATTCAATCTAAAAATTATCTACTTAAAGTATCTCTCATTTTTGTTAGCAACAAATCCACCCAACCGTAACACTGCACTAGTAAGAATGTTGACCTTATAGAGTTAATGTTAAATTTAGACGAAGAAGCAAAATGAGAAACAAACAAGAGTTTTTTCTTTTTTCTTTGTTGTTTTCTTGTGTCGACCAATTCGGCCAATTTCGGTCGCATGTAATTACACCGCGACGCGAATCTTATCGTTTCAAATAAGCCCAACATCATCATTCTTTAAGTCACAATCACAATCACAAGCAGCAACGCAAAATAACCAACCTTGACTTCAGCCGATTGTCAATCTCCGATGGCATTAGTATGATTCATCAAGCGTCAAATATGCCTTCTACATATATATACCTAAGTGTGTACTCGTATGTATGTATTTATAGATATACGCTCGCAATTTGAAAATCAATTCAAGCAGAAAAAATTGAAACAAAAATAAGGGGTGTTTTTTCAGAGGCATACAACTTTTTTTTTTTTTAAATAAAATACAAAAATTCAATAGATTGACCAAAATGTTGGCATTATTAGCTCACAAATTTGATGGCATTTAATGTTTAAAAATAATTTCTGGAAATAGCCTCTTTGCACAACTTTTCAGCATACATGGTCTTATTTCGTCCATTTTTTATTTACACGAGTGACACGAGTGACAAATTGTCATTATTTCTTCCATTTTATTGACATTAATTACAAGTCGTGTAAATGGTTTTTGAAATTTGTCATTAAAAAAAAGGCAGAGATAACTGGGGCTCCAGCCCGTAACTTGATACAATCGAGAATTGATTCGGTTCAATCGAGCGTCCTCGATTTAACCATACAATCGAGGACGCTCGATTGAACCAAAATAGTTGCTTCCAATTCTCGATTGTGCCGACAAAACTAAATTGAATCAATTTACGTGCTGGGGCCTCTGGCATTAAATATTGCCATTAAAATGGCGTCATGTAAATGTGCAGTGACACCATTTTGGAAATAATGGCACACCGCGAGGAAGAATGAACTTTCTCATTCTTTAGTGGCAGATTGCCATTATCAATCAGTCATTATTTTGTCCCGTGTAAATGCTTATCATTAATGATTTGATTTTACAATTATTTTGCCAGTTTAATGACAAAATAGTCCAAAGGTGTCAAATTACGCGAACGAGGTGGTCAATTCACAGGTCACATTTCTTGAGATGATACGGTCACTAAACGTTTGGCTCAACAAAGTGATGGTTGCACACGCTGTATGGCATGTTGCGCCGTCTTGTTGGAACCATTTCTCCTCCAAATGATTTCCAATGACATGAGGAATAAAAAAAAAATCACAAATCATTTGCCTTTATAGGGTTCGCCTTTCACGGTTACGTGACGAAGTAATGGAGTCTCAAAAGTCTCACGAGAATTGTGCTCACTCAAAAAATGAAAATTCTGCTTGTTTTCATACCCATTAAGCAAGAAATGAGCATCAGCGCTAAAGATGATTTGACGATAAAAATCTGGTGCGATTTGAAGGATCTCCTGTATAGAAATTTTAATCGAAATCCGTTGAGTCGTTTATGAGAAAGTGGAAAATCAATAAAATGGTTGTATGGCAGGTACCTTTAATAACAAAATATTTAAAAAAAAAATTGTTAACCAAAATTTAGACTATACCTATAGTAGTGCACATGTAAACGGTGATTTTTTAAGAGCTTGGTTTTTGAAAATTCAAAAAAACACAGAAACTTGTAAAAAGTGAATGAAATTTTTATTTGGATCGCTAAATCAATTTCTGCCATTTACTTTTTAAAAATAATTTCACTTAAATGTTGCCCGCGGCTACGCTTCAGGTGGTCCATTCTGAAGGTCCAATTTTGGCAAACTTTTTCACACATTTCGGCCGGAATCTCACCAATGACGCGTTCAATGTTGGCTTCCAAGGCAGCAATCGTGTTTGGCTTGTCCCCATAGACAATAGACTTAACATAGCCCCACAAAAAATAGTCTAACGGGGTCAAATCACATGATCTTGGTGGCCAATTGACTGCGCCAAAACGTGAGATCAACTGCTCACCAAATTCGCCTCTCAATTGATGCATGGTTTCGCGTGCAGTGTGGCATGTGGCAGCGTCCTGTTGAAACCACATGTCGACCGAGTTCAATTCTTGCATTTTCGGCAAAAAAAATCTGTTATCATCGAACGGTACCTTTCTCCATTGACCGTAACCCTGCGGCCTTCATCGTCCTTGAAGAAGTACGGCCCAATGATGCCGCCTGCCCATAAACCGCACCAATCAGTGCATTTTTCGGGATGCATTGGTAGCTGCTGAATTGCCTCTGGCTGCTCTTCACTCCAAATACGGCAATTCTGCTTATTCACGTATCCATTTAGCCAAAAATGAGCCTCGTCGCTGAAACGGACGTAGCTTGCGAAACACATTTTTCACAGAGCACGAATTTTGATAATAAATTTCAATAATTTGCAAACGTTGTTCAGGCGTAAGTCTATTCATGATGAAATGGCAAACAATACTGAATCGAAATGTCAAATGTTCGTGGAATTTGTCATGTGTGATCTGCCAAAAATATAAACGTCAAAAACCAAGTAGCACAAAAATCACCCGTTATATTCTTTTTATCAAAAACGTTAGAGTCGTTTTCGAGATAATTAAGATGGTAGAAAAATTTGTATAGCAAGTACCGTTATTTTTGGTGCTAAAACAACGATTCAAAAATTTTGTAGAATCACCTAAAACGCTTAAATACCAACTTTGAAGAAAATCGCTTCAGCCGCTTAGGCTGTAGAAAGTTGTACAGACAGACAGGCAGACGGAATTGCGGGACCCAATTTTTTGGTGTTATCTATCATCGTAATGTCAACTTTGTATAAAATCTCAAGTTCGATTTTTTTCCAAATGCAAAACTTTGCCTATGTATATCGCAAGTAAAAATTGTTTCAAATTATGGAAGTTTGGCGTCTGGTTCCATTTCTATAGAAGTTCGGAAAATTCGGAGTGAAAAGAGTAATTCCGAACAGCAAAACGACATAACAGTGGGGAACTGATTTAAAAAAACATTTTCATATTTTCTAAAAAAAAAAAAAATTAAAAAGAATTTGCTTTCAGCACTAATAAGGGTTTGAATCAGTTTTACATAAGCTGTGCAAACAGAAGCAACCTTTCCACCTCAATTAGCTTTCATTCAAAATATCAATGAAGTCATATGCAATTTTATTGTTTTGTATCATGTTTTGTATATTGCAAGTTACGTGTGATGGGCATATTTTGGACGTTTAAGAATATCTCATTTTAAAGCCCTGTTTTATTGAAAGAGAAAACAAATGAAATAAAATAAAACACATTAATGAATGAAATTTTATTTTTTGCGAAAAAAAAAATTCCAAAAAGTCTGCGAACTACAATTTGCTCTAATCATGACATTTTGTTTAACAGTTAAGTTTATTCCACAGTCGAGATTCCACCGAAAGATGGTTACAATATTAATGAATTTTGAAAATCTGAAAAGATCTTAATTTGTTCCAATATTTTTGATATTAAAATTTGCGTTTGAAAACCAGGCCAATTCTATAACTTTATAACTGTAAAATTATACCCACTACGAATATTTTTTCGTGCAAACATGTCAGGGAAAGGGACATTGCTAGTTTAGTGTTTTCACCACAGATGATTTTCTTTCGGGAAAAAATGTTCACCCCTATTTTTTTTTGGTTACTGTTACTCCAAAAAATGTTCGATTGACTGTTCCATGTAAGGTTTTCGAAGCAATTTTCGATGGCGATGTTTAATTATGCATGCGTTTATTTGTGAATACGAGATTTTCATATTCGATTGGAGTCCAGAAAAACAGTAGAACACTCCGAAAATCCAATCAAAAATGGAATAAGCTTAAAAAATAAGTGTCAACAATTTTTTTTTAAGTAGTCCCACACTTTTTGCGACATTTTAATTTTTTGATGCCTCACTACTCCAGACGCATAGATGTGGGAAATACAGAAACATTTCGTCAATGTTTCGCGAATGTGTTTCTTAAATGTTTCCTTAGTGTGGACACACCTTTAGATTTTCTCGATCTATGGGGTTAAGCTTTATTAGTTCCCATAATTTGCAAGTTTCTTTTTTTTTTTTCCCAGTATACGCGTAGACCTCTTGTCAGTCCCATGCCATCATTCTAATTTTTCTAGCATGGTTTTTCGATTCGTATACATAAACATACATACATACATATATACATACTTTAAGTGGAAACAAAAGAAAAAAAATATCTTGTTGGATTTTTTTTTCTGATGCCGTGAGACGCGAAAAGCAATACGAAAGAAATTCACTACTAACTGTATCCGATTTGCGTTTGACCCATTGGATCTGTGGGCTTTTCATGCGCCAGAGATTTAGGTCAAAAGAGGTCTTGAACATGTGTAGAAACAGCAGCATTATTGTTTTAATGAAGAATATTGTTTTTTTTGGTTTGCTTTCGCTGGCATTTTCCATAGTTACGAATTTTTTTTTTTACATTTTTTTTCTTAATTCTTTTATTAGTATTTATTAGTTAAGTTACATTATGTACTCCCAAGTGTCAAGTATGCACATAATATACTATTTTAAATTGCTCCAGATGGCCAAAATATTGGGTTTTATAGTTATAATTTAAACGGCAATGTGCATCTTTTGTTGACTTGGTGGTGCGTCTATTTAACCTTCTTGAAGAACAAGAAGATAGATAATAAAAGGGGCTTTCATGTGCAGGGTCAAGCTATTTAACCATTTGATTGATTAAAGTCCCGACAGCGACCGGCTCTTTTTATATTGCATGAAATTTTAATTAAAAAAGATTTTATTGTAACAAATATGATTGGAAGGACAGTTCAATGACCGGAGGTCTTAAATCAAACAAAAAAAAAATTATCAACTGGTCTAAAATTAATCAGTTTTTGTTTTAAAATATTACTTGTATCATTGAGTCAAAATAGCTTTTAACTGCCTTTATTCTCCACAAAATTGACGTTTCAGGCCGTCGATTTCGTGGAAAAAAATATGCATATTGGTATTCACTACAAATATTTTTCGTACAAACCAATGTTAATTACATTTTATTTCGCATTCGCAATTTTGTTTTCGTTCAAAGCAATGGTTTAACAAGCTTAAGCCTGTACACCTATTGCGTTAAAAACAGCCTGCCATGGCTAAATTTTGACATTACTGAGGTGAATACGCATGTCAAAATCTAACATGTTCTGGGACCCGTTAAAATGTTTGCCATTGGCTAATTTTTTATATTTGTCTTTGCTCAAGAAAGTAGTAAATTGTAAATCAATATTTTATTTTGTTGTCGGGAAGTCGTGAATTTAGCTGGGAAAGTTTAACATCCCTATTACGATTTCCAAAGATCAACGGGCTGACGATTAAAAAGATTTGTCAATCAATTAAAAAATCAGTTTTATAATACATTTTTGACACACTGTGAACAACAAATAAAATACTATTGTGAATACTGCTTATTTAGTTTGACATTTCAAAACAATCTTTCATTTGCGGTAAGAAATACATATTGTGAATGACGTTTTTCGCGATTTGTGTTAAAAATGTAAGTATTTAGCACGAAATATTTTTTTTTTTCTAAATGCAATAGCTTATAAACATTGGAAGTAAAATCACCAGATTGGTCAAGTTAATAGTAGTTAGCCCAAATTTTGTAAAGGAATTTGATTAAAGACGCTTATGAGTAGGAAATGGACAGATATTGCGCTGAAATTGAATGGTCTTGTACAAATCTAAAACATAACCAAATTAGTTTATTGCTTATTGAATTTTTGTTATCTATATTATGTAGTAGTTTTCTCCGAAAGCGTGCTTGTTCCGAATTATATTCTTCTTGAATATTCATGATACAACTAAACAAGATAAAGTATTCCGAGTTTTATTTTTCTCTCGTTCTGCGCATCTACGTCACAAGAGCCCATTGAGTTTGACATTTTGCATTAATTGTACGTAAACAATTGTAAACAAAAGATATTTGAAAAGAAAAAAGTGTAATAATAAATTTATTAAATTAAAACAAATCGCGTGCGTTCCTTTAAACAAAAAGACAAAATAAAAATAGATTTTAAATTTAAAAAAATCTAATTATTCGGAAACTTGAGCCAGCAACATCAATTTGAGAAGATGCAAGTTGTAAATCTTCATACCTTGCAATTCAAAAATGAAGTGTTACGTAGAAAATATTGAGTTTTTCCTTTAACTTCGATTTATTATTATTCATAAATATGTAGAGCTATAATAATTGAAAAACAAAAGCTCCATGGATCAACATACATACTTGCAGAAATCAATAAAAGATTGTGTATGAATTTCAAATGCTTGATTTTATTTTCGTGGTTTTAATTTATAATTTTTTTTAATAAATAATATTATAATTATAATTTTTATTGAATTTTTGTATTCGAAAATAATTTCGCGATCGGAAAAATAGTGTATTAATTCTGCAATCGCAAACAACATTTGCTGATAATTGAATCATGTATTTAATATATTCAGTACAATAGTATAACCCATCGCCTTCTCCGTTGACGGTATTGAATAATATTCCTAAAGATGAAAGCTTAGTCATCATGTCTTCCGACACGGTTTGGAAAGGCCACCTTCGTCCAAATGGTGTACCCAGAAATTCTAGTTACTCGAATGATCTATAAAAGTTAGTTTATTAAACGTTCTCCATGATTTGTTTTACTTAAGTGGGATAAACCTAGAACTGTGGGTGGCACCAATAACGGGCCTACCGTGCTTGACGGATTTTTATGTGAAGGAGAATCCTCCCAAGTAGTGTCCAATTATTTCTGGCTTAATTTCAACCTGGGTGAAATCTTTGACATTGTATACACCAATGATGGATCCAGTCATCTCTGGAACAATGATCATGTTCCTCAAGTGAGTCTTGACGATATCTGGTTTCTCATATGGTAGTGCCTCCTTCTTGGCCTTCCTCAATTTCTTGATAGGGGCCATTGTCTTGCGCTTAAGACCACGGGAGAACCTCCTGCGGTCACGGCTGTGCATTAATTCGACTAGTTGATTGTTGGCCATGTCCAAAAGCTGGTCCAAGTCAACACCTTTGTAGGTGAACTTTTTGAACGCACGCTTCTTTTTAAGATTTTCATCAACCTCAGCCATCTTGACGTTTGAAAATTACAAAACGGAAAATCAGTCACTTTGTTTCTAAAACGATTGTAAATGCATCCGCTCAAGTTCTCTAAACCAACGCAATTTGTCAACCAATTGCCTGTTCATTTTTACCTCCATGTGCTTTAACGTTTTGTTGATGGTTGCCGGTCCTGTGGCAATATTAGTCAGAGGATGAATAGTTGAAACCCCATCCGGTTTTAAAACGTGCTTAGCCGCACGATTACAAATTGCTGGCTTTCAAATTTTTTATGAAATCATTGCTTACCCATTTCTGGGTATTATTAAAATAATCGTCCTTGGTTAAATGCAAACTGCAAATATTTGCAAAAATCCTTGCAGTTTAGATATGTATTGTATCCTTTCTCTCCAAAAAGGAAATCCATTTTTATAATAAAACAATATTTTCTTTATTACTACACTCAAACAGCGAACAAACTTCTTTTTTCTTTTATTTTATTTAAAAAATTTAATTTTACAGAATAACGTCTTTAGTCAATAAAATATTAATAGGTAGCTTAATTCTGCGATCAGCATAAAACAATAAACATAAACAAATGAAGCGGAATATTATAAATATCACAGTCTTTGTAGTGGGCTCGTGTGACGTCACCTAACTTTCACAGCCAACCCACATCATGGGCCATGTGCTATATCTTCTTTAGTTGTATCATGTTCACTATCATTATACATATTTTTGGGGGTGGCCGTGGCGCGATAGTTGTGTGTTCGCCTGTAAACCTCATGGTCACAGGTTCGATTTCTGCCGTTGTGTATGTCTTCTTATATTCCATTAAAAACTAATTCTAAAAATTGTCATAAAATAAGTTGCTGCTTTGCTCATTACATGCAGTTTAGGCATAATACTAACAACATGTGATTGAGTAAACTAGCATACCCATAAAATTTGACAACGAAATAAATAAAATAATGCGAATTATAAGGAACATAAATAAATAAGACACGCTAATTCTCTCCGCATTAGTTCAGCCGCCATCCCTGGAGATAAATCTGAGACAACAACCAGCTCTAGTCTCAGAACATCGCGCCACACATCTTTCCTATCCTTCTTTCTCTTCTTCCAACGAATACCCGCGCTGTTTAAGAAAAACATATAAAGGATATTCTTAATTCCTTGAGCGCGTGCAAAGTTATAAAACAAAAAAATAAATAAATAATTCTATTGTAGACATAAAATTAATATCTGAAGATCATTCACTGTTTATCAACAATTTTGATTTTTAACAAAAGTAATACCAATTTAATAATTTTCTGGATAAATACCAACTATCGTATAGTAAAACGGTAATGATAAGAGTGTGCATGTCTCTCAAGTACTATCGTTCGTATTCGAATTCTTAACCCACACTTAAAATCGGTTGTGACTTGTGGGTCTTTTAAAACGCGCTTTTGTGTATATACAATGTTATTCGACGTTATTTTTTTCTTAGATTGGATTATTGATTTTTATTTAGTACAATAATATAATTTGCATAATACATCTTACAAAAATCATTTGGACATGGCTTTTGCCGTCTGCCAGATTGACAATTCTTTAATACTTTAACAAATAACATGTTTCTTTAATTTTTCAAATTAACAAGTTTTATATATCATTTCCTCTTAAATAACAATAATGAATAACTAATCAGCATCAAAAAAGTTCTTCAATTATACGGTTGCGATACCTTAACGCGATTTTACAGAACTGGAACAGACTCGATACATTCATCTCATTTTGGTGGAATATAACTTCATCAGCAGTTAGGAAATCTTTCCCGAAAACACATCTTCTCGTTTCCCGTAAAGTTGGACACTTTCCTAAGAAATGCACCACATCTTCTCTCTCCATCATGTTGCATAAACTGCAAATCACTGGAAGGTCAGCTCTGTGTGGTATATAGTTTAGATTGTGGATCTCACCGCGCAGTCTAATCATCATTGATATTTCATCGATGGTAAGTTCATCACAGAAGTAGTTCGCATGTGCTAAATTATGGCTCAACTGGCAATAAATCGTTCGATACAAGGAGTTCGAAGCCTCTTCTATGTACACAGTTTTAATTTTTTCATCCAACTTAGCAATTAGTTGGTACATGTCGGTTTTTAATTTTTTGATATCTTCAACGTTACAGTTCAGATCCATTCCGCTCTATCTAATGCCAAATCAAGCCATTCTTCATACCACCCGCTTTTTGCATTTATTGCTTTGAGGGCCGCTTTTTTTGCTAAACGATTGTCTCCTAAACTCAAGATCCTAGTGATGTAATCCACCTTAAATAGTTTGGTGTATTCGCGGGTAAATGGAATGATCTTTTGATATAAAATCGGAGTAACTTTTCCACTGTCTCGTATCTCTTACTTCCCCAAGTTTGCGCAGCGTAAAACATAATGGATTCCGCTACCGATTCAAATATTTTAAATTTGCAACTGTGAGCTATAGATTTGTTGTTGAAACAGCTCTTCCAAGTAAGATTTATAGCCATTTTTGTCTTGTTCAATTTTTCATTTAGGTATTTTTCCATACTTAAATTCTTGGTAATGAGTACGCCTAGGTATTTGAACTCCTTGACAACCTCAATCAGCTGCCCATTGTATTTCCATTTTTCGTTCAAGCAGACCTTGCCCCCGCCTTTTTTAAAAATCATTACTTTGGACTTTTCTAAATTGACAATTAATCCCCAACGTATGCAGTATTCATAAAAGCGATTAATCATTAATTGAAGTGACTCTGGAGAGTATGTAAACATCACAACATCGTCAGCAAACAACAGTGCTTTTATTATCGTCCCAGCGTGTTCAATACCAGCAGGTAACCATTCGATCAAATCTTCTATGAAAAGCGCAAAAAGAAGCGGGCTGAGTGAACATCCTTGCCTCACCCCTGAGGAATATTGAAACCAATTGGATTTGCTCTCACCATCCCATACTGCTGCTAGTGTATCTTCGTACATCTTTTCGATTATCCTGGCAAACTTCAGGGACATTCCTAATTCGAACAGCTTTAAAATTAGGGCTTTACGATCCACCGTATCAAAAGCTGCTTTAAATTCTACGAAGAACACGTAGAGTTTTTTGTCCTGGCTCAGGAATGAGTCTGCAATACTCCGTAACACAAAAATATGATCCACGGTTGAGTATACTTTTCTAAAACCAGCCTGAAATTCCTTAAGCAGCTTATTTTCTTCAGTAAAAAAAAGCAGTAAAAATTTTATACGATGAGTTGAGGAAAGAGATACCGCGATAGTTCGCAGGATCCGAATGTATGGGAAAAATCAGCGCTTCCTTAAATTGTTGAGGTACAAAACCAGATTCATAAACTTTATTGAATAAGGTAACAAGGCTTTCACACACCATTGCCGGCATATTTATAGAATTCGGTTGGTATTCTATCGGATCCAGCAGCTTCCCCATCCTTGACACCACCCAATGCCAGTATTACCTCATCTTTTACTATTTCTCGATCTAGAATTTGATTTTCGACAACAGGAGCAGCGTACTGAAAGGATACAAGAAAAGGATAAAAGAAAACTCATGGTTCGATTTGAGCTGTAAGGAGGTTATCAGGTTGAGAGAGGTAAGTTTCCGATGTTATAAAGCCAACCCAACTGAGGAAAACCGGAATAAGTTCAAACAAGCTAGAAAGACCTGTAATAGTCAATTCAAAGAACCAAATTTCTACATGAGCAAAAATTAAGGCAAAAAATACTACAATGTCCCAAAGGTAGTAAAAATTTTTGGTCATTTGTAAAAAACGTACGAAATTCCACCTGCTCGTCGGTTCCAACGCTCGTTTCCAATAACACTCTTGTGGTAAGCGCACAAGAAAAAGCAAATTT
Source organism: Philhelius pedissequus (assembly GCA_910595825.1). Lineage (NCBI taxonomy): Eukaryota > Metazoa > Arthropoda > Insecta > Diptera > Syrphidae > Philhelius > Philhelius pedissequus. The sequence goes on along the minus strand of OU343162.1, from coordinate 147,050,491 downwards.
GCTAGCAGCTCAGTTTGCTGTTAATTCTACGCTTCCACAAAGTGTCATGACTCCTCCTGTACTTGAGAGCATAAACAGTTCCATGGGACGTATCTTCTTTCGTTTTCGTGCAGTTGCTAGAGTTCTTAAAGATCTTGACATACACAAATCCGCTGGTCCTGATAGTATCTCCCCTATTTTTCTGAAGAGGTGTTCTTCTACGCTGGCAAAACCACTGCGTAAGCTTTTCCACCTGTCCTACTATACTGGTCTCTTTCCGAGTGGGTGGAAAACAGCATTTGTCCAGCCTGTCCCTAAAAATGGCGAATCTTCTTCACCCTCTAACTACCGTCCAATTGCACTTATGTCCCTTCTTTCCAAGGTCATGGAAACGCTGATTAACTATCAGCTTAAGAAATATCTTGAAGAACGAAAGCTCCTTAATGACCGACAGTATGGCTTTCGTAGCAATAGGTCCACTGGTGATCTGATGGTATATCTCACCGAACAGTGGCACAAATCTTTACATCGTTTTGGAGAAAGTAAGATTATTGCGCTTGATATTTCAAAAGCATTTGATAGAGTTTGGCATCAGGCTCTCTTATCGAAAATGCGTGCATTTGTTATCGAAGAATCTCTTCTTCGTTGGATTAGAAATTACCTTTCGAATCGCTCAATACAAGTTGTATTGGACGGTTTCAAGTCTGATATTCATAAAATAAATGCTGGTGTGCCCCAGGGCTCCGTTCTGTCTCCGACTCTCTTTCTCATTTTCATTAATGATCTCTTGTCTGAAACTTCTAATCCAATGTACTGTTTTGCTAACGACAGTACCCTCAGCTTTTCATACTCGTTTTTAGATTCTCATCCATGTCCTTCGGATGTGGAACTTGAACGGCAGCGTATGATTATCTCATTAAATTCTGATCTAGACAACATTGTCCAATGGGGAATAAAAAACCGCGTGGAATTTAATGCTTCAAAAACCCAATGCTGTCTTCTGTCGTTAAAGCGAGACCCTCCCCCAATGCCGTTGTCCATTAGCGGCTCTTACATCGAGGAAACCGAACAACTTTCAGTTCTCGGTATGTGCATCACTGACCACCTTTTGTGGAATGAACACATATTCGACGTCGCCAAAAATGCTGCAAGATGTTTGGGTTTTCTGAGACGATGCAAGAAATATTTCTCCCCTTCTGATCTGGCTGTAATCTATAAATCCTTTATTCGTCCAAAGCTTGAGTACAATTGTCATATTTGGGCAGGTGCTCCCATAACGCACTTAAGTCTCCTGGACAGAATGCAAAAAAGAGCTTTAAAAATGATAGGTGATGAAACAATAACTAAAACAATTGAGCCTCTCTCGCACCGTCGCAATGTTTCATGCCTTTCATTATTTTATCAGTTGCATTCCTCCCCTTAAACTATTCAACCGTAACACTCGCGCTTCTAGGAAAGCCCATCAATTTACCCTTGAGCCCAACTTCGGACGTACTGTCAAGTATAGAGATTCTTTCTTTAGCCGCACAACACGAATGTGGAATGCTTTACCCGACCGAATTTTTCCCTCCCATTGCGATAATCAGGCATTTAAAATCAATGTACATCGGTATCTCCTGTCTAATCCTATCCCATTTTCCTAATCGCTCGCACTGTGTATTAACATTTTAAGGGTATTCATAACCCCTTGAGTGCGCGCATAGTTTAAAAAAAAAAAAAATACTCGATAAACTTCTGGGTTAAGTAGACATTTAAAATGATCACATAATATATTTGAATTCAGAGTTCCACCAATTGCAAATTTTTTACCATTAAGCTTCCATGCTACTCGTAGTTTCCAAAAGTCAGAGGATTTTTTACAGCTGACTAGTCTACTAGCTTCCCTTTCAAAATACTGTTTCTTTTTGTTTTTGCATATCTCTTTGAATGCCTTGTTTGCTTCAGTGTATTTCTTCTTATGAAAATTATCATTAGAATTCCTGAATATTTACAACTACAAAAATGATTGCTGTCTTAACTTATGACACTCAATATCAAACCACGGTTCTACAAAATTTGTACGGCCTCTTTTGCTTTGGCCCCAAACTGGGTACGCTGCTTTAATCAATTTCTCCAATTGGTCCAAGCTAATTATTTGTTGTTGATTTCGATTCGACGTTATTTTTATTTGGCTTTTCACTCATTGACTCTTGATTCTATGGTTAACTTACAAGCCTAATGTCTTTATTGTTCCTTTTTGTTTATCTCAAATTATACTTCTGCCAATCGAGAAATGGGAAACTCACTTCACCAAAAGGAATTAAGGTAAATTAATTGAGAACATACGTTTCTTACCACTGACTGCCTTGGGGCCCATTTAACTCTTGAAACAACCAACATTTTATTACCTCACTAAAGTGATTGAGACAAATGGTGGGAACTTGAGAACATGAATTTACTGCTCTCCATCCCCCATCTACTATAGTATACAAAACTGCATCAGGATGAAATTTGTTTGCATACACACATAGACATTCGTATATAATTTTCAATGCAGAACAAGCAGATAGCTACGTCATGCATTGCGTTAAGTTTCTCGCGCTCCTAATTGAATATGAATAGAATTTTAAATCACCTGGGACAAACCTAGTGGCGTACTAATAATACTCCGGGCTCCAGTTCCACATAGGTAGTAAGGTAGGTAGGTATATTGATACAAATGCAATACAAAACAGATTCCATAGATTGTGGAAATTATTCAGTTTTGGCCCACGGAATATGGGTTAATCAGTGCGCCGAATATTTAAGCCCAAAGAAATTAATTTCTTTTGCTGTGCTACTGCTAAGAGTGTATGGTTGATAAATATTAGCGGTAGCTTGCCCCTGCGGTGTCAAAGTGATTTAATATGCCCATCGTGCTTGTTCCTTCGCGGAGAACTCTTTGTTTTGTCTGAAAATTTGCTGGTTGCTAATGATTTCAAATTAGAGAATGGGAGAGAGTAAAAATTTTTAATAAAATTAACTTTCGTCGACAAAGGTGAAATTATTGTTTTTTTTTGTCTCGTCTTCAGGTTACACATAGACTGAATAAATATTTAGCTTTGAATTGCTATTGGATCAAAAGAACAAAGGAAATATAAAAATGAAAGTATATGTATATTTGTGGCTGCCGACCTGCTAAAAAAAAGAACTTTAAAATGGAATAATTAGAAGACAAAAAAATAATTGAATAAAAGCGGCTAGTTATGTATGCCTTGAACCGAGGTTTTTCGTACACATACAAACGGACCTTTCATATTCTCTTTCAAAGATTGTATTACTGAATTCTGTGGTAATAATAGTAGAACTATAAAATGTTATGACAAAAAAGAATGAAAAGGAAATGATTAGATGACAGTAGGCCAAACACAAATTCGGGTTTTCAAATGAATAATCATCTGAAAAAATATTTTCAATTGACCAATCTGGTAAGCTGTTTTTTGTTGCTTACAATTTTACTCTACCAATGTTGAAAAACAATTATTGCATTTATAAAAAAAAAAAACCTATTCAGTGCTAAATAGTAACATTCTGTGCCGGATTAGCCACGAAGCAATAGTAGCAAATGCTACGGGCCCTCAAATTTGGGGGCCCCGCACACCAACGTTTTCTGACCATAAAAAGATATTATTTATAAATTAGATTTAGTCACAACTCTTTGCATCAAAATGATCAACTATAATTCTATTTTTCTATCTGCTGGTCATACCAAAAGTCATATGTTTCGCACCGCACCACACGCAAGTTGGCAATACTGCTAAGCAAAACTGGGAATTTCCTAATAAAGGGTCCGCCATCTAACGTTTTTTTTTCAACTAGTGCTTATTTCGTGAATGGTAACACTTAACTCATGTCTGATTTGACAGATAATTAGTTTTATCCTTCCGCTGAACGAATATGGTTGTGTATACGCTTGAACAACGCTGGGAAATATTGCGACATTACTTTGAAAATCATGGTAATGTTGCAGAATGTGTGCGAAAATTGCGTACGGATTTTGGAAGAAGAGAAGCACCGTCAGCTCCGTATGTTCAATATCTTGTGAAAAAAATGAAAGAAACTGGCATCCTCATCGATAAACCAAAGCGTGAAAAGTCAAAAACAGTTCGTTCACCCCAGAATATTGCTGCTGTGGCAGAAAGTGTGCGTGAAGCGCCATCAACATCAATTCACCGTCGTTCTCAACAATTGAACATTTCGGAGAAATCATTGAGACGAATTTTGCATAAAGACCTTTGTATGACGCCATACAAAGTCCAATTGGTTCAGGAGTTGAAGCCAATTGACCATCCAAAGCGTTTTTGCTTCGCTAAGTTGGCCTGCGATCGACTTAGAGAAGATTCCGATTTTGCCAAAAAAATCATCTTTTCAGATGAAGCTCATTTTGATGTAAACAAGCAAAATTGTCGCATTTTGGATTTTGGTCCAGAGGCATAATTGGGTCATTTTTCTTCGAAAATGAGCAAGGAGTGGCCGTTACAGTCAATGGCGATCGTTATCGGGCCATGTTGAACGAATTTTTGTTCACAAAAATTGAAGAGGAGGATATTGGCAATATTTGGTTTCAACAGGACGGCACTACGTGCCACACAGCCGAAGCTACACTCGATGTTTTGCGCCCTGTTTTTGAAGATCGCATTATCAGCCGCAGAGCTGATGTCGTTTGGCCACCTCGGAGCTGCGATTTGACACCGTTGGACTATTATTTGTGGGTGCCGTAAAAGATAAGTGTTACGCCAACAAGCCAGAGACAATTGACGCTTTAAAGGACAATATTCGTGAAGCCATTGGTGAAATACAGCTGCACACAATCGATAATGTGCTTAAATATTGGACCGATCGTGTAGGCTACTGCATGGCCAGCCGAGGCAGCCATTTGAATGAAATTATTTTCCATTATTAACCGGAATGATTGTACTTTTAAATAAAAAAAGAAATTTGAGAAAATATTCAGTAGTTTTTTTTTTATAGCATTTTCAAAAAAAAAGTTATTTGGCGGACCCGTGCTAGTCGTATTAATCCGACCGATTTGAAAACGGTTATATTCTTATATTGACTACCAATCATTAGAGTTGTGCAAAACAGTTCCAAATGCGAAACGAACAAGGAACGGTTTTTTTTCGGTCGGAACTAGTTCCTGGAACCATATACGCGTAAATATTATGGGAACTATGAGCATGATAAACATAGATGGGACCGATTTACATTCAGCCGAACATTAAGGCAGAAGGAACTACAACAAATGAACTATACTCCATACCTAGGAATAAGTGTGGAAGTGGAATTACTAAAAAATGTTAATCGGTCCGACCTCTCATCATGCAAATAGTTCCTCCTTTAGTTCCATATCTTCTTCAAGCACATTACCTTTGACATTTGCTGTAGTTCCTTCATGTTCGACTGAATGTCAATCGGTCCGATCTCATTATCATACTCATAGTTTCCTTTATATTTAGTTCCCTGTCTTTTTTTTCGTTGTATTTCTATTCTTTCTTATTAGGAATAAGATAGGAAGCAAACATGTTCGAGGCAATGTGTTTGAAGAAGATATGGAACTAAAGGAGGAACTATTTGCATGATGAGAGGTCGGACCGATTAACGTACATATATATCGTGCCTGTATGTATCTGCTATACACTATAGATTCAGTCTCTCCAATTTCAATCCAACTCGTTCTCATGCTTGTGTGTTGTTGTTGGCTTTGGCTGGGAATTTCGTGTCTGTGTGGATTAGTATTTCAATTTGTATTTGAATAGAGACATGTTCGCTCTGTTCTCGTTCCTCGTTCTAGTTCTTGTTTTATGTCTACGTAATCGGAACTATGGACATGTTTAAAATCAGTTTGTAGAACGAGTGGGCATGCATGATGTATCTGAGCGAGGACATAGTTCCTGGAAATATTTAGGTCCGGAACGACCCAACTGCCAACTCTACAATCTATACGGAATGATCGATACTTACCTTTGGATGATAATAATAGCATTTTCGATATGAACCATATTCTTGAGAAAAGTGGTTTCCTAATTACCATTGGTCCGTTGATGAGCTTTCAGAATCGAAGATTTCTTACAGCTTTTGAGAGTATATTTTCAATTTAAGGAGAAAGCAGCTGTCAGTGCGTGCTTTTCTGCTTACATCTTTTTTTTTTTGAAAACTGTTAAAATGCAGCTATATATTATTTGTTAGGTATTTTTTTAAGTAAAAAATTACTATTTGAAGAAGTTTTTGATGGATTTCCGTCCATTAATTAATCGCAACTTTAAATTACCAAATAATTTTTTTTTTGTTCATGAAAATAGAAATAAAATGAAGAAGGTTTCGTGCATATAAATATAATATTTAAAATAGTGCGGTGCAATTTGAGGTGATATTATTATTTTTGTGCTGTGTTTATTTACATTTAAAATAGCTTCAAGTTCTCCGAAGGACACAACTTCCTTATTATACCCTATTTTAAAGATTTTTTTTCTGTGATTTATTTTCACGTTAAAATAGATTAGGCCTTCGGGGGAACTCTTAAAAAAATTCCTAATATCTTACTTTTTGGTGGTGTAGAGAAAGATAGATTTATTTTTATTTGGATTTAGCTTAATTTTTTTTAAATTTAGTTTACGATAAAAGTACATATTTCTGTTCATGAAATCTACATTAACAATTGGTAACCCTACCGACATTTGTGAAAGAAATATGCCAATTTATAATGCTCACTACGGCAACTATGGCATTGGAAAAGCTTTATAGAAATAGAGATAGCTTATTGAAATCCATAATAGTAAGGGTGAAAGGCAAATATCCTATATTCCCTGTTCTATAAATTGAACGAGAGAAATAGAAGAATCACATAGTTTTCCCCGAAAGCATGCTTGTTCCGCAGTATTTTTTTCTTATCATTTTCAATATCATTTTCACTAAAAGCAATTCAATGGTAGGCATTTCTATTTAATTAAAAGCTTATGCAATCCGTAAAATAGTTTTATCAACACCGAATTTCCAATGGCTTAAAATTTAAAACCCAACAATTATTTTGACATCCAAAACACAAAAATTACCAAGGGACCATATACAAGGGACACAATATAACTCAAATGTCAAGATCATTCAGTGCCTATCAGAAATGTTGATTCTGGATAACTCTAACACCAATTTAGTAATTTTCTGGGTAAACGTCAACTATTGCAGAGACAATTGACAACAGTAATAAGGGTGTTAGATTTTTTTCACACATTATACGAAACTTGCTGTACAAAAATGGTTTTTTTTTTTAAATTTAACTATATGCCTGTAAGACCTAAGGTCTTTTAAATGAAACCTGAATTGCACGGCACTAGCTTGGCACAGTGGATTTGAGAACCAGGTATTGACTGTCGCCAATTAAAATTGGAGGCATAGAAAAGAATGCGCCTAGCGTGTGGATGGAACCCACACGTCCTAGTTAGCAATCAAGCACTTTATCCCTGCGCCATTGCCATAATTTTCTTTTTTTTTTCGTCCAAAAAGATATTAAATAATTAGAAAAAAAAATTAATTAATCCTTTATTTTAAGAGCAAACAGTTTCCTCAAAAAGCTTTGACCAACGTACACAATTTATTTCAAAACCGATGAATGAGTGTAGGTTAGTGTATCTATTTTACGAGTAAATTAACAAAAAAAAAAAGAATGCTCTTAAGCACAACAATCTCATATGATGGTAATTATCAAATCTACTCCAGGTGTAAAATCTCGGAACATGAAACGCGATTCGCATTATGTGAAAATAGGAGCCCGCACAGGCTAAAGCAGGGAAGTGTTTCATAATCAAAGATTTCATTACTTCGTATCTCATTGTCTTTTTATAGCAGGCTATCACTTTAAATTTCGTTACTGTCTTACAATTGGGTAAATTTGAACAAAACATTAAGATTAGCTTACGCACTTAATGTGCTCTGCCGACAATTTATTTAGTAACAAACACAAAGTGAAAGGTAAACATAAACTATCATTTACGAACTTCTCGCAAATTAATAATAAAAAAAAATAAAAACAAACTTTTGCGGTTGCTAGGTAGTTGTTATGAAAACATTCTTTTACTGTTCGCATATAAGATAGGCATCTTTTATCCCAACTTTCATTTTATTTAAAAAAAGGCGTGTATCTATTTTAGCCCACAAAAGTTATGTTTCGAAAAAAAAAAATTAAAATTGTCTTTGGGTCTTGGGTGTGGAAATTTTGGTTATATTCCGTTATACAAAATTTTGGTTTGTAAGTGGGTTACAGTATATAGTGTACAGATTTATATATGAATTTACTACTAGATACCCAACTTTGCATAGAAAAGTGAGGCATCCATCTGCAAGGTTTTCATAGGCAAAAAAGTAGATTCGTCCCATAAAAGTACATATGGAGAGTTCTGCCAGTTTATTTAAATTTTTGGAAGTTCTTTTTTTTTTTACTATTTTCATGGCTATTGTGAATGATATTTTATTCATATAAGTAGGTTTAATTCAGCCTTTTTTTGGCATAAATTGGCAGCTTATCAAATTATCAGGGTTATCGGTAGCTTCTATTCCAATGGATTTTTTTCCATTTTCTATCGCGGACTTAAATTATTTAATGAATTGCCTATAGAAATAAAAAGTGAAACAGTTCTAAGTAAATTTAAAAAATTGCTTATATCTCATATTAGAGAAACAATTGTATAAAAATATTTAGTTTCCCAATTTTATACATAGTTATTTAAGTCTTACTATTTTTTGTTTATTTATTGAATTGTAATATGAAAATTTACTAAATAAAATATATATACATACATACCTAACTAAACCGAGATTATTATGGTATTGGTTTGGGAGAGGTTTTCCATATTTAAAAATAACTCCGAAATCTGAATCGCTCACACATACTTACTTTACTTTAGATGGCGCTTACAATCCAGGATGGATCACGGTCTCAACCAGCAAACCTCTCCAGCTAGCCCGGTCCATAGCTAGCTGTCACCAGTTACGCACACCAAGTTGGTTGAGGTCGTTCACTACTTGATCGCGCCACCTAAGATAAGGCCTTCCTATGTCGCGTTGTCCACCGGGGTTGGATACGAAGACTCGTCGGGCTGGTGCGTCGATGTGCATGCGCTCCACGTGACCTAGCCATCCCAGTCGCTGTATTTTTAGCTTTTTGACCAGGTTGATATCGCTGTAGAGCCCGTAAAGTTCGTCGTTAAATCTTCTTCTCCACTCACCACCGATGCACACTGGGCCAAACATAACTCAAAGAATTTTTCTCTCAAAGCAACCCAGCTGGTTTTCATCCGATTTTGTCAGTGTCCATGCCTCTGCCCCATACAGCAGGACTGGGATGATTAAAGTTTTATATAGGGTCTCTTTGGTTCTTTGAGAGATGGCTTTACTACTCAAATGCTTTCTAAGCCCGAAGAAATAGCGATTTGCAAGTGTGATCCTTCGTTTGATCTCCGCACTGTTGGGCGATGTAATAGTGGATCCCAGGTAAACAAAGTCTCTGACTACTTCGAAGTTATAAACGCCAATCGTGAGGTTTTGTCCCAGTCGATGGTGCTGGACTTCTCTTCTCGATGACAGCATATACTTAGTTTTCGTCTCGTTAACAGTCAAACCCATCTTCGCCGCTTCCGCTTCAATACTTGCAAATAATCCACTGACAGCTCGCTCTGTTCTGCCTATGATGTCAATGTCATCAGCATAAGCAAGGAGTTGAACGGACTTTTGAAAAATTGTGCCTCTGGTGTTGACATTTGAGTTGCGCACAATTGCTTCCAGCACGATGTTAAAGAGATTGCATGATAGCGCATCACCCTATCTCAAACCTGTCTCGACATCAAAGTCGTCGGTGAAGTTCTGACCGACTCTGACGGAGCAGCGAGATTCCTTCATTGTCATTCTGCACAAGCGGACAAGTTTGGCAGGGATGCCGAGATGTGACAAGGCTCTGTATAACTTGTCTCTATCAACGCTATCATATGCGGTTTTAAAGTCGATGAAGAGATGGTGCGTATTGACTTGGAATTCTTGGGTTTTTTTCCAGGATCTGCCGGAGTGTGAAAATCTGATCGTTAGTTGATTTTCCTCGCCTAAACCCACACTGATAAGATCCGATCAGGTCGTTGGTTAAAGGTTCTAGGCGGATACACAAAATAGCCGACATAATTTTGTATGCGATGTTGAGGAGACTTATACCTCTGTAGTTGGCGCAGTTTAGAGCATCTCCTTTTTTGTGGATAGGGCACACTATGCCGAGCTTCCATTCATTGGGCATACTTTCCTCCGACCAGATTCTAGAAATGAGTTGGTGTATGCTCCTGACCAAGTCATCTCCTGCTGCCTTAAACAGTTCCGCTGGCAGGCCATCTGAACCCGCGGCCTTGAGCGACTTAAGTTTGGATATCGCCGCTCTTACGCCGTTCTTATAGGTCAGGTGACGGATATTTTGACCATCATCGTCCAAGTTGAATGGGTTGTTCTGCATAGCTACGGATGGTTGGCAGTCTTCGCCGCTTAGCAGCTTGGAAAAGTGTTCCTTCCAAATTCTCAGCACCGTCTGCGTATCTCCTTTTTATCACTCACATATCTGTCGCATATTTGACGTTTAACGAACAGCTGATTCAATTACACACCATTTACCCATTTACCCAAATTATAAAAAGGGGAGTCAAGCTAACTTTTGCATAATCTTATCGTTTCACACAATTGGTAAACTTATCTCGTTGCATGAATACCTTTAATGTCGATAATATATCGCAGATAATTCACAAAACCGTAGAGTAGAAATTCGAAAGTATGGGAGCCGCTTCTTACCTCATTCGCCTCTCTGAGTTTTTCACAAACAAAAATCAAATACATTCATCCCCGTCGATTCTTCTTGAGGATTGACAAATGTCGAAAATTAAAATCGTAAGGAGGCTTTTCATGGATCTGCATCTGCAGATATGGAGAAAAGAAGAGCGGGACCAATATAAACGATGATTTTTTAAGAGCTTGGTTTTTGAAAATTCAAAAAAACACAGAAACTTGTAAAAAGTGAATGAAATTTTTATTTGGATCGATAAATCAATTTCTGCCATTTACTTTTTAAAAATAATTTCACTTAAATGTTGCCCGCGGCTACGCTTCAGGTGGTCCATTCTGAAGGTCCAATTTTGGCAAACTTTTTCACACATTTCGGCCGGAATCTCACCAATGACGCGTTCAATGTTGGCTTCCAAGGCAGCAATCGTGTTTGGCTTGTCCCCATAGACAATAGACTTAATATACCCCCACAAAAAATAGTCTAACGGAGTCAAATCACATGATCTTGGTGGCCAATTGACTGCGCCAAAACGTGAGATCAACTGCTCACCAAATTCGCCTCTCAATTGATGCATGGTTTCGCTTGCAGTGTGGCATGTAGCACCGTCGTGTTGGAACCACATGTCGACCGAGTTCAATTCTTGCATTTTCGGCAAAAAAAAATCTGTTATCATCGAACGGTACCTTTCTCCATTGACCGTAACCTTGCGGCCTTCATCGTCCTTGAAGAAGTACGGCCCAATGATGCCGCCTGCCCATAAACCGCACCAAACAGTGCATTTTTCGGGATGCATTGGTAGCTGCTGAATTGCCTCTAGCTGCTCTTCACTCCAAATACGGCAATTCTGCTTATTCACGTATCCATTTATCCAAAAATGAGCTACGGACGTAGCTTGCGAAACACATTTTTTACAGAGCACGAATTTTGATAATAAATTTCAATAATTTGCAAACGTTGTTCAGGCGTAAGTCTATTCATGATGAAATGGCAAACAATACTGAATCGAAATGTCAAATGTTCGTGGAATTTGTCATGTGTGATCTGTCAAAAATATAAACGTCAAAAACCAAGTAGCAAAAAAATCACCCGTTATAACAAATATAAAAGTAAGACAGGGTACACATTAATAACTTCCTATAATCAAATTATGGTGCAGATGAAAATGCTATAATGAAGATGAACATGTTTATCTTCACTATTATCTGCAATCTTCACATTCATACTTCCTATAATCTTCATACATGTAGATGATCTGCATTTTGGTATGCCCTCTCTCGCACAAGTATGAATGTATTTATGTTGTGTCCTCTTTTTTTTTTATTGCAGATGTCGATGCAGATGAAAAATGAAGATGCGTGTAAAGCCTCCTTTAACGAGCTCCAGAAATATTAAATTTTGACGTGTGAATTCACCACAGTTCATTTCAAAAAGTTAGCCAAAACAGAAAGTTTTAACTTTCAATTTTATCTTAAACGCAATTTGTGTCTAACTAAAAATGGATTAGTAGACATACATGCATTTTTATTTTACATCTGTAGTGCGTGCTTTATTCTCCTTCAATAGGCTGCTTATAAAAAATAAATCAGCCTAGACTACGGAACATTCAATCGAGGGTAAATTATTGAGAATAGTGTGTCGTGCATCCCCATATACGAGTATCTATCTATACTTATTGTACAGTTAGGGCTAAAGGCCAATTTTGAACAACTTAACGCAACCGCATCTATAGTTAGCAGCGATCGCATTTAAATACGACACACATGCAATGATGCATCTTGTTAAGTGTATCGTTCGATCAGTAACATTTGAATGTGCTGAGCAAAAAAAAAAAAAAAACAACAGGAAACTGACTGTCCTCAAGCACTTATTGAAATTATTGGGTCTGACAGGCTAGAGTGGCTGACGCGTAGTTGAATTCGCTGCTAATTGAATTGACCCATGTTGAACATGATAGGAGGTGGATAGAACAATACTGTATATTTACTACTATGTGTAATTTTGTACCTATATCAATTTGACTAATTTACTTGAATAGATTAGAGGTCAGTGCCCGGATGTCCCGATGATATCGGAAAATTTGTTTTGTGAGTTTGTGAACAATTAAAACTCAAGACTTTCATATTGACAGCTGAGTTAAACTTAAATATATTCCTTCAATCCTGATCAGTTATACAAGGTGGTGCAAATGTCCCAATTCAGCAACTTGTGACAGAAAAAAAAATCGTTTAAAATCTTTCTATTCTCTCTAGCCTTTGTTCGTTTTTTCGACGATGTTTTTTGACCCTAGGTCATCATCTGTCACATAAATAAGTGTTGCTCTTGGTTCAACGACCAATATGTGCCTCTCTGGCCACTACTTGCGACATCTGAAGCCAAACTATTAACTGTTCGCAAGTATGTTGCAGGATGACGAGGAAAACGACTGCAAAATTAACGCTGCGTTAACACAATAGATCGGAAATTGGTCAAATAGCAATAATTTGGCGCCATTTGCAAATATTATGCCTCATTCACAATAAGACATATTCAGAATGGACCTCAGACGAAGTTTAGATAACATAAGAGTGAGTGAGTTTATCACATCTATGGATAAAGTGGTTTTTATTTGCAGAGAAAAACGCAAAGAAGCTAATCCCATATAATTTTTGGGGTTTTCCATTGGTAAATTCAGAATTTGATGCGGAATTTGATATTATTTTTCGTGAATACAAATTTTCTTTTGCTATGGTGTTGGCATATATTCGTTTCTGTGAAACTGATAGTTTTCAAAGTGAATGCTTCCAATTGGTAATAGATTCGCCGAAAAATAAGGATCTGTGAATTTGATTCAGAATAAAAAAAAAATAATTTTGTTGCCCAATGAAAGGATTTAATGCATAAATCCGTGTTTTGGCAGATTTGTATCAAAAATGAATTAAATTCTTGTACCAATGGAAAACCACATTAGTGATTTAAAAAAAAACCGTTCAACCTTGGCAAGTCTTTTTTTTAACTTAAAACACGTAGACGTCACAGTAAGTTGGCGTGCATTGAGTGTTCGTTTAATACAGTCAGTGAAAGTTCTGTCAATAAAAACCAAAAGTGGTCAAACATTATGTGAAATATTAAATAATGTCAAGACTCATGCCGATACGCTTGACAATCACAAAGAGAACAAACAAAAAATCACGACACAGTATCTATACTACCTACTCGTCTCTGAAAAGTTCAAGGTTACGTACGTGTAACTCCCATATTTATCCACTTAAAAGAAAACACATACAACACATACACGTCTATTAATATTTTTCTTGCGTACAATTTCTGTTACCATATTAAGCTTAACTTGCATGTTAAAACATGAAACAATGATTTGAATTGAATATTATGAAATTATAAAGCAGTTGTTGTAAAGAGTTAATGGAGTTATTAAATTTATTGAAATTCCATCAATTTTATGATTTTATATAACAACACACATTGCACACAGTTATTGTGTGTGTAAATATCGATGACTAAGTTGCTGATGCAGATCACACCAAAAAAGGCATCAAGAATGGCACAAAAATATAATACAGAATGATTTTTTTTTATTGAACTGCATTGCCATAAAGGGGGTTTGTTCCAAGTGTCAAATAGCACTAGGCAGCCATGACACAGAAAGTAAATCGCAACTTAACCAACAATGACAGATGACGGCGCAGATATTTAGCTGAAGTACTAAAATATTGTATTTACTGTATATATATGTATGTACTTTTTGGCAATGTGCCGTTACTTCTGGTTGTGGTAGAATGATATGGTGATCTATGCATTTCTAGGAATGCTGATCCAATGTAAATGAAAAAAATAATTCGCAGACGGGAAGCAACAGCTGCAGACATTTTTAAAGATTTCTGCTGACGAAACGGGTTCGCGTAGTTTTGGCAAAATGTCGTCTTCAACACAAATAGTATTTTTGATGGGAACGAGTTAGACAGAATGTCACACAATATGATGTCTTGATGTCATGATTAATAACATGACTAAAGAATTTGCAACTCAAGCCAATCGCAATTGTATAGGTAGGTGAGAGTGTTTAAATTTGTTTGTATTCAGAAACCTATACCCTATTCACAATGAAAGTGGCCTCATCCATTCACAATATGTTTTCATGATCTGAATGAAAATAATGAAAGGCTTAATTAAAAAAGAACTAGACTAGAGAACTGCGAATTTATAATAGTTGTAACAGATGTTTGTTATTAAAAGTGTGGAAGATACACTAATTATTTTTATGATTTAGAAAAGATTCAGGCATGATGAATATATGGAGCCCCTATATACGTTCAATTAAATGACGAATTTTCAGGTCTTAAATGAATCATTACAATGATTCAAATTGGTGTCTAAGAGCCCAGGTAAAAGGATTCAAATTGCATCAAAAGTGAATTCTTTTTCGGCCGGTTTCTTCACTTTTATGAATTAATTATCGTTAATTTCTGAATTAAAATGTTTGCTGGGTGATATTAAGGTATTAGCACTTAAACGTCAAAGACACATCATCATTTTTAAAGTATACCTTTTCCAGTTGACGTTTGACTTTGACATTTCATCATAACATAAAATTTAAAAAAAATGTTTTCTGACAAAGAATAAGATTTGAATATTTTGAGATTTTTAGAAATCCAAAAATATATAAACTTCGAGCAAATTCATTTGAAGAAATTTGAGGGCTTTGACATAAGATACCAATTTGACAAAATAAGAATTGATTTTTATTTGTAAACCTCAATATAAGAAAACCAGTTACAAAACGCTTTCTTCCATGTGTTTTTTTCCCTCGTGATTTTTTAGTTAGTTAGGAACACTAGCCGAGTCTTTATTTTTTTGTTTTTGTTTTTGTTTTTGTTTTCACAACCCACATTCTCAAAGTAAGCATGAACGCAAATGCATTTATACTTTCAATTTGAAATTGATGTGTTTATCTGTTTGTGCTTAATTCTGGTTCTGTTTGATTCCTATATCTGTCAAAAATATAGGGCGTTCAACTGAAACTTTCTACGATCGCGTTTAAAACCTAAATTAGTTAAAAGGGTTTTTTAAAGTGTTTAAGATTACCAAAAAAACGACTTCCTTAAACGAGTGCTATTTTCTTTATAAAATTATATTTATTCTATGGAATCCAAACTTGAAATAAACAGTAACACCCAAATTAATAAACATGGGCTAGGGAAGGCTTAGGACTTGTTCCGTGGACCAAGTGCGAAATACTATTAATAAAACACAATTTGCTGGTATTTGACGTTTACCAACTTAGTTCTTCGCTAGACCATCGAAGACGGTGCGACTGCATTTTAAAAAGTGTTTTGAGTCTCATTTATAACAGTTCACTTGAATTCGGTGAGAGTCTTTCTGAATGGAATTAATCTTTAATTACTCCAATTCATAAAAATGGTTCAAAACAAGATATCTCGAATTACCGTCCTATCTGCAAATTATCTGCTATACCTAATATATTCGAACAAATAGTTTGCGTGAAGCTTAAATTTTTATTGAAAGAAACAATTTCGCCATTCCAACATGGTTTTGCCTCTGGTAGATCAACATCTTCCAACATCACTATTTTAACAAATTTTTGAAGAGCAAATACGTGCGATCCAGTCGTGGATTTTATTTTTATTGAGATGATTATTCTTCGGATGTCCGTTCACTAATTTACTGACAAAAGGATCAAAAACCCAATTTTAGAAACACGATCATAAAAGTCGTTTTTAATATTGAGACTATAACCAGATATAGCTTTTTTGCTTCAGCTTTCATTGGCGGCGGTCTTAGTGTCTATTTTTTTATACATACTTAAAATAGTGAAGAAAATTTAAATAAAAACCGACAAGATAAAATAGTGCCCCTTCTGAACGGCCCGCCGGCGCGCGCGGCGCGATAACTCTGAGCCACTATATAGCTGGCTGTCATCAAGACCAGCTTTAAGATTGTAGACATTATGGTATAGCTTGCTTTTGTATACCTATCTACAAAAATAGATTTATATTGGATGTACTTTATTTTGTAATAAAATTGCTAAGCGGGTGAATTATGGAGAAACTAATTTCATGCTCTACATAATTTGTGTACGAGTATTGTCCTCTTGATTGGTTTTAATTCGGCGGTTGGTTGGAGTTGACACTCGCAATCGATTTAGCAAAACTTTTATTTGGTGGTAGTATTACTCATTCCTATAGTTTTTATTTATCAGATGGAACGTTTAAATGATGTGTTTTTTCTTTGCGGCGTAAATACTAAATGATTTTTTAAGTACATGCGGGATAGTGTTTGAAGAAATTTGTGAATATTCAAATAAACACGTTATTCTGATAGCTTTTGAAACCAGACTTATTAGAATAGGTTGTATACGGAAGCAAATTTAGTAACAAACAACTTGTCTAGACATTTACAGCCCTATTAATACAAAATTTTTATTCCCCCTCTAATCCATGACTTAACTAAATCATAGAATAGAAGTTAATCTGGAGATTACAATTTTTAATTAATAAAACATCGAATATCCACGAACAAAATCTACTACAATAAGTATCAACTCGGATCTTTTTTTATTCTATGTCCTTGTACATTTTTTTCTTAATGTCAGTTCTATTCCTTCACTAAACCACCGTCTTCGATGGATTAGCGATTGAATAAGTTTGTAAATGTCAAATAGCAGAAAGTCTGTTTATTTACTTCATGTAACAAATAACAAAAAAGTTTTCCACATGTGTTTGGTACTAAATTGTGATTTTAAAATTATTGTATGTGTTTGAATTTTTTTTTCAATAAATCAGATGTTGTGAAAGTAGAGGAGGGGTATGTTCGTATAGTGTTTGCTTGCAAAAATGTTAGCATTCATTATTTAATTTTTAAGTATTTTATGAATTTCTTTTATATGCGGTTCAACCTTCGAAGATCGAGTTAGACTAGAGAAGTTAATTAAAACGTTGCGACGCGACAAACAAACAAATAAACTGAACGATTATGTCTATTTTTATATTCACTGGTCGGTAAATAGTCAACTCGACTCTGAATTCAAAATGACGTGGAATACTGGCTTGACACAAATTTTAGGATCAAGTTGATTATCTGAGACATCCGTAGATAAAATTTAATAAACTATATTTTGAAAAAAATATCACCCTTTCCGGAGATGAAATTAGTATAAAAAAATTAGATTTTTTCGATGGTTTTAATCCATTGAAATCTTAACCATCTTTCAATGGGATTATGACTTCCACGACTTATAAGTCCTCTAAATCAAGTGTCGCTGATGAGTGCTTGTTTATTACTAAACAATATGCACTTACATGCTCCTTAAAATGCTTGTTGCTATTCCAATTATAGAGCCTTGGTAGAGGGCGCTGTTCAATTTTTAGTTAGTTCATTTTTGGGCAATTTGAACAGCAGCTGACACAAAGCCACTTAAACATCTCTTTTTACTAAAGTATCTTTGATCTGGGAGATTCTCCACAAGCAAGAGAACTTTAGCTTTTTTTTATAATCTTACACGCGCTGAAGGGATTATGATTTATGTTTTTAACACAGCAAGGGCGTCATGTGAAAGAAGAGAAAGAGGGATAGGAAAGACGTGTGGCGCGAGCTGGTTGTTGTCTCAGATTTATCTCCAGGGATGGCAGCTGAACTAAGTCTCTTATAATTCGCATTATTTTATTTTTTTCTCTGTCCATTTATGGGTACTGGGTTACTCAATCACATGTTGTTAGTGTTATGTCTGAACAGCGTGTAATGAGCAAATCAGCAACGCATTTTATGACAATTTTTAGCATTGATTTTTAATGGAATATAAGACGACATAGACAACGGCAGGAATCGAACCTACGAACACGAGGTTGATAGGCGAGCACACAACTATCGCGCCACGGCCGCATTAGCTTTTATTAAAAGTGGAACAGCGCCCCCTACATACGCTTCGCAATGTATTAAGTCCAGAAACAAGCACCCCATTCTCCAGATTTAGCTATTTCAGTGAGTGAATTGATATGACTCGCCTTACTCACTGACTTCTCATTTTACTCCCAAAAGTGATTTATTGCCAGTTGCATAAACGTGGTTCAATATTTGATCCGAGGTTCAGGAATTTTAATTAATCAATTTCGGTGGATTAACTGAGGTTCACATATTTAAACCTTGGTCCATCGTTGAACCTCAATTAACCCGCCAAAATCTGTGATACCCACGAATCAAATATTGACACACGTTTGTACAACTGGCCCTCAGCTATTTAAGTGAAATGAGTAAGTTCGAATTTAGTTTCGAACACTTGCATGTGTCATAAAGTCACATGGCATAAAGAAAATATAAACAAATATCAAAGCAGGTTGTTTATCTTTGTATGTTTCTGTTTAATGTGCTGGGTTGCTTTTTCGAATATAGTATATTTTTACGAATTCGCGGCCTTAAATGTCTTCCTATCAAAAACACAATTTCGAAAATATATTTCCACAGTATTCAGTTAACTATTGACTACAACTTTGATTCGAACATTTAAAAAAATTGCCACAGCTAGCTTGATAAAAACGTAACGGCTATATTTATCAATTTTGTCAGCTTAGTGCTCTTATATGTATATGTAAAAATAATGAACGTTCTTAAAAAGTTACTTTTTCTATTATTATTCCAATTACAAAAAAAAATTACATCATTTGCATGTACTGTCTTATACTCGTACATACCACAAAACCATGCCGCCCCCACATGCTTATGCATCCAAACCTGAGAAAGATCAGAATCATCATCGCCTTTCCGCTCGCCGCCGCCGCCGGCCGCCCGTAACCGCACACAATAATAATAATTGCAAAAGCTAATTCAAAATGAACGTTAGTTAAATCTTGTGCATAAATGCAAGAGCAGAGTCTACCGCAGTAATTGTATGTAAAATAATGCATCGTTCCTGTTGCACAGCCCTGCAACAGAACCATATCTATTCGAGTATATGTATGATGTGCATTAGTAAAGAAGAAATAGCATCACTTAAAAAAGAAAAAAAAACAAAACAGAATAATGTTGGTTCCATCAGTTAGCTGGCATATTAGACGCAATTATAAATGGAGACATACACGTCATTCTGTCCTTGTTTGCTGATTTTATATACTCCAACAGAAGCTCTAAAAAAGACCTTATTTACTATTCAAAAAAATGTAAAGTGAATTACCATGTACGAGTATCTACCGTAAATATTTGGGCAGTTTCGAATTTTAGGCAAAATGGTCCTCTTATCTACAAGGTAAACTATAAGTTTTGTTATTTTGTTTTTATTATCTTCCTTAATGAATAAATGGCGTTTAATAGGAAAACTAATAGAAGTGAAGATTGTTTGACTTATAAAGAGTCCGCCAAATAATTTTTTTTTTGAAAATGCTATAAAAAAAAACTACTGAATATTTTCTCAAATTTATTTTTTTATTTGAAAGTACAATCCTTCCGGTTAATAATGAAAAATAATTTCATTCAAATGGCTGCCTCGGCTGGCCATGCAGTAGCCTACACGATCGGTCCAATTTTTAAGCACATTATCGATTGTGTGCAGCTGTATTTCACCAATGGCTTCACGAATATTGTCCTTTAAAGCGTCAATTGTCTCTGGCTTGTCGGTATAACACTTATCTTTTACGGCACCCCACAAATAATAGTCCAACGGTGTCAAATCGCAGCTCCGAAGTGGCCAAACGACATCAGTTCTGCGGCTGATAATGCGATCTTCAAAAACAGGGCGCCGTCCTGTTGAAACCAAATATTGCCAATATCCTCCTCTTCAATTTTTGGGAACAAAAATTCGTTCAACATGGCCCGATAACGATCGCCATTGACTGTAACGGCCACTCCTTGCTCATTTTCGAAGAAAAATGGCCCAATTATGCCTCTGGACCAAAATCCGCACCAAACAGTGACTCGTTTTGGGTGTATCGGCTTTTCAATGTATGCGTGCGGGTTTTCTGTGCCCCAAATGCGATAATTTTGCTTGTTTACATATCCGCCAAGATCAAAATGAGCTTCATCTGAAAAGATGATTTTTTTTTGGCAAAATCGGCAACTTCTCTAAGTCGATCGCAGGCCCACTTAGCGAAGCGAAAACGCATTGGATGGTCAGTTGGCTTCAACTCCTGAACCAGTTGGACTTTGTATGGCGTCATACCAAGGTCTTTATGCAAAATTCGTCTCAATGATGTCTCCGAAATGTTCAATTGTTGAGAACGACGGTGAATTGATGTTGATGGCGCTTCACGCACACTTTCTGCCACAGCAGCAATATTCTCGGGTGAACGAACTGTTTTTGGCTTTTCACGCTTTGGTTTATCGATGAGGATGCCAGTTTCTTTCACTTTTTTCACAAGATAACGAACATACGGAGCTGACGGTGCTTATCTTCTTCCAAAATCCGTACGCAATTTTCGCACACATTCTGCAACATTACCATGATTTTCAAAGTAATGTCGCAATATTTCCCAGCGTTGTTCAAGCGTTTACACAACCATATTCGTTCAGCGGAAGGATAAAATTAATTATCTGTCAAATCAGACATGAGCTAAGTGTTAACATTCACGACCCTTTATTAAACTTATTCGTTAGAATCCCATTCACTTTATGTTGAAAAGCCAAGCCAATTTTTTTTTAAAGTAGGTAAAAATATAGCAGGTGGATTTTTTTTTGATTTTTTTTTACATTTGCATGTTCTGAATGAATCAATTGATTCAAATAGTTTCCATGTGATTTCGTGTGAATCTGGCATGTTCACACTACATTAGGCGTTTTTCTTTTTAAGTTCAGAGCAGAGTCTGAGTTGTCAAAAAATTTGTTTGTGTTTCTTTTTAACTCTGAACATGTGTAAATGGCACTCGACGTTCTCGAATATAATTAACTGAACAAGTGAATAAATTGCTGAACGCACCAAATGCCTTGTGTGTGAAGAATGAAAATTCGAAGAAAAATATTATTAGATATCTACATAAGTTTGCGAAAGAATTTGATCGCTTCCCAGTAGGAAATTTCAAAAAAATTCATGCATGAAACACCAACTTTTTTCATCAATGAGTGGAAGCTACACCCCATGAATTTGGTATGAAAACATTGATGAATTTAACATGGGGCTGTCATAGGCGCTCACCAAGTGATTTTCGGGGTGAATATTTAACAGTGAAATCACGAAGTAGGGGTAACTAGTTTATTCATAAGCAAATTATATGTGATGAAAAATGGCATGAACGGTAAGCTGTGAAAGCACTAGTTGACTTAGAGTTGCATATGCATATGAATTTTATATGATGAAAAATGCCATGAATGTTCAATTATGAAATCAGTAGGTAAAGCCCGTATAATACCTACTTCTTTTTTTCCTCATTTCGTATGCATTAAATAACATGAAAGTGTCAGTTTTCTGTGAAAGAGCAAATATGTTTTCTTAAGGAAACAGAAATATTGTATATGTATGTTATACCCCCAAACATCATTTTATTAATTTAATTCGACGATTATTCAATAATATAAACATTCAATTAAGAAAAACAAATACGTTTAGCTAATAATAATAAAAAAGCTAAGTAAAAACGACTTTTAAAATATATTTCGATTCTTAAAAGGAATTTTTTTTACATACGATGTGATCGAACATAAGAGCAAGTACGTACGATCTACTCGTGTTTTTTATTTTGTTTCTTTTTAATATTTCTTGGTTTCAACGCACACTACACGTAATTTAAATTGTTCACTGCCACTTATATTTCCATTTTATATTTCATGCTTTTACTTATTTTCTGAGTAGATGATAGATAGTGGTTTATACTTCAAGTCAATTTACAAATTAATTTTCTGAGCTTGTTTTGCTTTCAATTCGATATTCACTCAGCAGACTTTACTTGACATAAGCGGAGTAATAAACAAAGTGAACATCTTGTCATTTTTGTGCACATGTCTAAAAAACACAATGGGAGCACAATAAAAATTGAACACAAAACGAATATTGGTCTTAGTTAGTCAAAAATGAAAGGAAAACGTAATTCGTTCAATAGAGATTTTTTTGATAATTTTTCTCAGAATGGAAATTGAAATTAGTAAAAATTGATCAATTGACTTTTGTGGAATTTTAGACGTGCACTAGAAAATAATTGAACAAAGTGTGCAAAAAAATTTACTTACACTTTTTAATAGTTAAAGTGAGAAACTTTTCAAAGGACCAGCTTTTATATTTATTTATATTTATTAAAAAAATAGAATTATCTTAAGATTTAAAAAATATAAACTAGCGAACTAAAAAAAAAACAATAAAAACCATCGATTATGTATGTCGAAAGAGAATTAATAATAATTTTAATTACTTTATGAACACATCCATCGAGATTCAATCAAACTGTCAATCTTACCAACAAAACTAATAAAATTTAATTCGAGACTAGACTTTCCATAGTAGGATTCTACTTTAGATTTTTATCGACCGTATGTAAAATGATACTACGGATAAAATTCCCAATAAAACACGTTTAAAGTATATTGTGAATGACAGACAGAAATGCGAGTCAGGTTTAATTAAGATCTCGAGCAGCATATGCCCTACTAGTAGGTCCGTCCCTGCGTCGCTTCACCTACTTTTCAAATAAAATATCAAAATGTTTAAATACTAAAACTTAATAAAACGCTTAAAATATTTAAACTCTCCTTTCACTATACAATTGTGAGTCCATTTCTTGATTGTCGCTTTGTTATAAATAAATTTCCTACAATGACTACAAGTTTTTGAATGATGTCCATGCAGAAATGAAGATATAATTACAAATTTAATTAGTAAATATATGGAATAGTGGTTTATTCCTCTTCAAGTTGCCTACCATTAAAATTGAGTTATTTCAAATTATGATATTAAGATTAACCCAATAAAAATCTCATTTTTGGCAAATACCAAACAAAATCAACAATCAATCCATTTAAATAAACCTAGCTTCAAAAAAGTTATTTCTGTTGAAACTTTCAAGCACATTATCACTTGACAATATGTCACAACAAAGAATACATTATTGCCGGATTATAATAGAGGTGCGGCAGAGATGGAAGGGAGCTTGTCTTCGGATTGGCGTCTACCATGAACACAACACACCACACATTCTTGTGAACACAAATCTCAACTTCATAGTTACAATGTCTCGCAATTCATCATCGCATTCCATCGTCTGTCTACATACGTATATGTATGTATTGGGCTAAAGGAAATACACACCTAAGTGTCATGTAACAACACCTCCTTCTTGTTACAGTCCCATTAACATTATATGCGACTTCTTGCCAAAGAAGACGTCAACCATATTTTACTACGGAACTGGTTACGTCAGTAACAACCGCATGCACAATAGGTTATATTTTATGTTTCTGTTTGTATCTGGATGTATTAGTATTTTGTGGTGTGCAATTCGAACGGAGCGACACACGACGCAACGTGTGAAAGTGAAAATACCATACCGTACTGCGTGGTAAAAATGGTGAAAAGAATAATAATGACAAGTTAAATGAAAAGAAACGTCAACAGCAAAAATATATGTATGTATGTGTGTCCATTTATAGCCGGCGCGGCGCGAACGATTTTTTAAGACAGTTTTTATATGTTTATGGTCATTGTCAAGTGTGGTCAAATATAACCGTTATTATGAATACAATATTATGCATGCTTGTTTTTCTCATAACAGATGGCGGTAGTCTAATGTCAAATAGCACATACTTTTACTTTTACGCAGAGAAATTCTTTTCAAATGTTGAAAACTTCTTGGGGGAAACAACAAGTGCAACTTTTTGATGTTAGTTTCCATTGATCAAAATACTGACGAATGTTGTTGTGTCTTCTATCTTTTTTCTCATTTCATACAACAATTGGCAGGAAACTGTTGCCTACTTTCCACGCTTATTAATGTGGATTAGTATGCGAGGTAGAAAAAAAATGGAATACAGGAAATCTTTGAATACTATATATGTAGATATATATATCTCCCTGTTGTTGTTTGTGTCTAGTTATAGAGAAAGCTAAACTAGATAAATTGAAGCTAATTGATACTTAGGAGAGTCGTCGTTTATAATATTGTTATCCTATTAATATATTGAAGCCTACGTCGAATTGGATATTGTGTCATTGTCAGTTCAATACTTGCTGAGAATGATGATGAGATGATTATAACGGGTGATTTTTTTGCTACTTGGTTTTTGACGCTTATATTTTTGACAGATCACACATGACAAATTCCACGAACATTTGACATTTCGATTCAGTATTGTTTGCCATTTCATCATGAATAGACTTACGCCTGAACAACGTTTGCAAATTATTGAAATTTATTACCAAAATTCGTGCTCTGTGAAAAATGTCGAAATTATGAAATTATCGCAAAATTGTCTTCAGCGACGAGGCTCATTTTTGGCTAAATGGATACGTGAATAAGCAGAATTGCCGTATTTGGAGTGAAGATCAGCCAGAGGCAATTCAGCAGCTACCAATGGATCCCGAAAAATGCACTGTTTGGTGCGGTTTATGGGCAGGCGGCATCATTGGGCCGTACTTCTTCAAGGACGATGAAGGCCGCAGGGTTACGGTCAATGGAGAAAGGTACCGTTCGATGATAACAGATTTTTTTTTGCCGAAAATGCAAGAATTGAACTCGGTCGACATGTGGTTCCAACAGGACGGTGCCACATGCCACACTGCACGCGAAACCATGCATCAATTGAGAGGCGAATTTGGTGAGCAGTTGATCTCACGTTTTGGCGCAGTCAATTGGCCACCAAGATCATGTGATTTGACCCCGTTAGACTATTTTTTGTGGGGCTTTGTTAAGTCTATTGTCTATGGGGACAAGCCAAACACGATTGCTGCCTTGGAAGCCAACATTGAACGCGTCATTGGTGAGATTCCGGCCGAAATGTGTGAAAAAGTTTGCCAAAATTGGACCTTCAGAATGGACCACCTGAAGCGTAGCCGCGGGCAACATTTAAGTGAAATTATTTTTAAAAAGTAAATGGCAGAAATTGATTTATCGATCCAAATAAAAATTTCATTCACTTTTTACAAGTTTCTGTGTTTTTTTGAATTTTCAAAAACCAAGCTCTTAACAAATCACCGTTTACATACTCGTATATGAGGTTTGAACAAAATAAATTTTTAAATATTTTTTTTTTCTTGCAGACATGGCACAAAACCTGCTTCAAATGTACGGAATGTGGGATGACACTAAATATGAAAACATACAAAGGATACAATAAATCTCCATATTGCGAAGCGTAAGTTTCAACAAAATTTATTAATTTACTAACAACATACATATAAGCTAAAATTATACGGTCAACGCAAATACCTAGGTAACTCTCTGAAGTAAAAATATGTCCAATTGTGTCACGTCATCGTGTGACTGTCAACCAAAAATGGTGTCAATATGCGTTGGCGAAAACGTTAATTTGAATTTGTTGGTCAGCACATTGACCGTCGATGAGCGTGTTACGACTTCATCGACAACATAGAGACGTGTTGACAGCGTTTTTACGACTATTCGTCATTGCATTGACCTTATCACCAACATTAACCTCGCACAATTTAAACCGGGCTAACGTCCGCCTTGAGAATTTAATAAAGTTTTTGAGGCAAATCGATCTTGAAATAAAATAAAAAAACAAGCAAAATGTTTAGTGTAAGCCATTATTTACGAAATATTAGACCGTTCAATTTTTCGCTGAAACTTTGCACGCTGTCGACTATTCCACAGGATCGATTTTTAATTACTTTGTCGTATAAATTTGGTAGAATATGAGCAATGATTTGGGTTGTGTTGACCTTTAGGGCAATCGTCATTTGCGCCTTTTTGAAATAAATCTGAGAAAACGCACACGTGACAGGTTACATCGCATCTGTGTGAGATAAACATGGCAGCAAATTGCAGAATTTTCATTGTGACATGTGACATTTATTATGTTGAACGTATTGCAACATTACTGGAACCACATATCGTCCACGTGTGAATCGTGCAATTCGGATCAAAAGACATGGTTATCTATCATTGATCTGTAGAGCTTGTGATTTTCGAAGAAGAACGGACCAATATCGCCACCAATTCGCAGCAAACAATAATTTATTGTGGACGTATGCTACCTGGTGAACTTTTATGGGTGTGGTGTACATCGTCGTCCCATATACGTCAATTTAACTTTACAGTTCTCTTGAACGAAAAAAAGATTGTTGGTCAGAAAAAAAGTGTGTGGTGTAAACGAAAAAAAACGCAGAAAAGTTACAGTTCTGTGACCAAAAAAATACCTCATCGAGAAATTGTATATGTAACGGGTGTTTTTTTTAGACTTGTGGATTTCAAGAAAAAATAAAAAAGTTTTTGTTTATGGTTTAAAAATGATTTCGGACAAGTGGCCGCCGCGGGTGGCTCGAATAAATTCCAACCGAAAGGACTAATTTTCAACCACTTTGCAGCATTTGGGGCCGTATGTCAGCAATACCGCCGAATATTCTCATCCAAGACGTCAATCGTCTCGGGCTTTTCTGCGTAGACAAGCGACTTCACATAACCCCACAAAAAATAATCCAGCCGTGTTAAATGGCACGATTTGGAGGCCACGCCACAGGCCCACGACGCGAGATAATGCGCTCACCAAAAGTTTCCTTCAATAAATTGATTGTTTCGTTGGCTGTATGCCATGTAGCGCCGTCCACAACAACATCCTCCAATTCAGCACGAAAGAGTCATTAATCATGGCTCTATAGCGTTCCCCATTGACTGTAATATTATGGCCGTCTTCATTTGTGAAGCAATATGGGCCAATGATTCCCTCTGCCCATAGAGCACGCCAAACAGTGACTTTTTGAGGATTGGCTTGTGGATTAAGATCACTCCAATTACGACAATTTTGCTTATTAACGTACCCATTTAACCAAAAGTGAGCTTCACTTTTCTTGTGAAAATCGGGATCGGTGGTCATATCGTTTGGTAATAAATTTACACGATTTGCAAACGTTGTTCAGGAGTAAGTCTATTCCTTATGAAATGACAAACCAAACTGAGCATAAATCAAGTGACAGCTGTCAAAAAGACCAACTCCGAAAAAAGTATTGCCAGATTAAAAACCACACGTCTTAAATATATCGATAAGAGCATTTTACATATCTTCAACATGGCTAGTAGTTCTACGGTCGATAAAAAGCTAAAGTAGAATCCTACTGTGGATATGGATTGTTATTGTTTATACTAGTTTCGAATTTGATTTTATAAGTTTTGTTGGTAATACTACGTTTCCACCAACCACTAAACTGAGATTTAAGTAGATTTGGCTAAATCTCCTACAAATCTTGAAGATTTACCATACAAATTTTAATCTCCTCAGATGAAGATTTAAAATAAATCTCACTTAAATCTTCATTGGGCCAATAGATGTACAAATTGAACTAACCTATTCCCTAATCGAAATGAACACATTCATCGGGAAAGTGAATTTTTCGCTTCGTTTGACACAGATGAAGCTGCCTGTCTCACTTCTACATCATAAGAGAAAATGAAACAACATTTGCATTTTGAATAGTGTTGTCAATATTAATCTACTTTTGGAGCGGTGGAAACACTATTTGAGATTATTAAATATAAATCTAGATTAACGTTCGGTGGAAACGTAGTATAAGATTTATATTTGGATTGAATCTTGATGGATGTGTTCATGGAGTATAATATAATTATTATTTATTTTCCATTTGACAGACAGATCGATTTTTGTTTTGTTTTTAGTTGGCTAGCTTATAATATATCTTAAATCTCAGATAACTCCATTTTTTAACAAAAATATAAAAGCTGTTCCTTTGAAAAGTGTAAGTGTAAGTGAAATTTTGTGCAGTACGTATTTTCTTTTCTGTGGGAATGCAGGCCAAAAATTCGGTCAAAGGGGAATCCAGTGGCTCCTAGAACAAAATATGGGGAAAAATCTATTTTATTTTTTTTATAATTTAAATTATAAAAAAATGTAATGAACAACAACAACAACAACAGCATGATTTAGACATGTTTCGTGCGTGTACGTAAACGAAAGTCACAACTCAGGCTAGCACAGTGAATGTGTGCAGAGCATCCGCAATCTGGAAATTTCTTTTATATTGCATTTACTGGAAATGTGTTCGTCTCTTCTTGGAAGTTTTTTTTTTTCAATTTTGAAATTCAAAGCAATTTTAAGATCCTTGAGTTGATACTTATTTCTTTAATCTTTGCGTGTTTTTATATCCAAATGTGAGTTAAGAAATCAGTTCTTGATAACTTTTACAACTTCTAGATATTATTAGAAACATATTAATTAATAATTCAGATAAAGAAATTTAGATGTTTCTTTATCCTCAAAAATACTTCAAGACTCATGATTGGATCTTCCTAATTTCAAGGACTTGCTAGATCCGGTGAAGGGAAATCTTTTAAGTCGTATTGCCAAAGCTGGAAAAAATAGGATTATTTATTTTATTTTTACAAAATAAAAAGATACAAAAATGGATTTTTAAGTATATTTTTATTATTGTAATTATCGAGGGGAATTTGTGGGGAATGTCGCTGACAGAAAAGGGGAAAAGGGGGAATTGGAACACCTAAAAAAGGAGAATTTCGCTTGAAGGATCTGGCAACACTGCATTAAAAGGAAAAAAAATCTCCAACAATTTTGCTTCCTCGTGTAAAATGTATAGGAGGTTTTTAAAGCAATTTAAAAATTGTCCTGTATTAATAGCGGCTTTGACCATAGTCTACGAACAAAGCCAATCCACTTGTCATTTCTTTTCTAAATATTTATGCAAAATGAATGTTGGAAGTTAAAATTGCAAATAAAAAAAAGGAATTATTTTGAAATATGTATAAATTAATGTTAGTAAGATTTTCTAATTTCAATTATTAATTATTGGTTCTAATTTTGATAATTTCTTAATTTTACTTTGTACAAAACTATATCATTGCTTGAGACAGCTGTGCCGTTTGACTATTTTTTACAAAACTGAAAACCAGCCCATCACGAATGAGTTTTTTTAGTTGTACCGTACTATATATAAATAGAATGCAAAAACACACCACTAATGTCACTGACATTGTTTAAATTTGGTGCATATAATTTTTTTGTCTTCAGGTAAAGTTCGAAAGGAAAATTAAACGTTGCACAAATATTACTCCCATAAGAAATACATATAGTTTTTTTTTTTATAGAAAAATCAAAAATTCTTTTTTTTTATTGTCAACAAAAAAATTACCGACCTTTTCTTTTGTCATTGCGTCAAGTCGTTTGAATGTGTTCAAGTTGTGAGAGGGTCAAAGCCTTGAGTGCCAACTGTCAACGCATTGATTGTAAACGTCAAAGTATTTTGTTTAGGACAACATTGGTCGATTTGTGTCTTTCGTTGTGCGATCGTAAACGTTTTATACATGGACACTGTTGTTCTAGAGTTGAGATTAATTTTTCGGTGACGTCATATGTCAATGAGTCAACGCAATGCCCAAATGCGTTTGTAATTTTATAAAGCAAAACATGATAAACACATTTTGAAATAGTTAAAAAAAAAAATAAAGATACAAACAAATTTTGTGACCAATCTTAATATCAATTTTGATATTTTCATAAATCAAAGCTTGGCTTTTGCGTTTTCGAATAATTGTCTATAACTCATACTCTTACCCAACACCATGTCTCCCCACGTCATTTTATTTTTCTATCAATATTCTACAAAATCAATGTCATAAATTTATGTTAATTTAATTACCTTTTTGTCTTGTGAATATTTTTATATCCATAAATGTCACACAAAACAAACTAAAACAAAATGAACGAACTTAAGAAACTTTCGATTGAATCTATTAAATTCATTTTCTAACAAATACATAAAAAAGTTTTAAATTAACGGTTTAGTTTATATATATATATTTTTTTTTTGAATAATTCAGACTCTCTATATGACCTTTGGAAACTGAAAACATTTTTGTAACTCATTTCATGTTTGGCTGACACAAATCATGGCATTAGAATATAGAATAGTAGAATAAACTGAAATACAAGGTCGTTAAGTGCCGGTAAAATCGCGGCAATCAGTGACGGTGAGTGCAGCGACAGCTTGTTGCACGATGCAGTCCTAGTTTCTTTCACGTGATTATACTTACTGCGAGCAAGCAATGATGTACGAGTAGGGTAGGAATTAAGTTTGTGATATTTAGGTAGGCACCTATACTCTTTCTTTCAATCAATAGTATTAAGCATTCATTCTTACATATACAATTACGGTCACAAAGTGTCATTCACTTAGTTAGGAGTGGAGAATATAAAAAAAAAATGCAATCATTTTTTTATAATGTAAAAGAAGAAAACATAGATACTTTTATCAGTGAATTGAATCTTTTAAGGTTTGAATTATTTTATTTAACCATACTTGACGGGACTCGTTGGCTTAGTGGATTAATAAACACGAGTTGATATTATATTGTCTTAAGAGGTTAGAAGTGGTCGTTAACACAACGAAAAAAAGGGCGAAATAAAAATTCAATCATTGTGTGATTGTGTACAGTAAAATCTCAGAAAGATGGACACATCATCTTTTCGAGCATCAACACTTTTCAAGCAATAAACGGAGTTAATTGACCATTGTCGACACCAACCGAAATAATTATAAAGGCAGTATGATTTTTTAAAATAAAATACGAAAATAAAGGGTCCGCCAAATAACTTTTTTTTTTTGAAAATGTTATAAAAAAAAACTACTGAATATTTTCTCAAATTTCTTTTTTTATTTGAAAGTACAATCCTTCCGGTTAATAATGGAAAATAATTTCATTCAAATGGCTGCCTCGGCAGGCCATGCAATATCCTACACGATCGGTCCAATTTTTAAGGACATTATCGATTGTGTGCAGCTGTATTTCACCAATGGCTTCACGAATATTGTCCTTTAAAGCGTCAATTGTCTCTGGCTTGTCGGTATAACACTTATCTTTTACGGCACCCCACAAATAATAGTCCAACGTGGTCAAATCGCAGGTCCGAGGTGGCCAAACGACATCAGCTCTGCGGCTGATAATGCGATCTTCAAAAACAGGGCGCAAAACATCGAGTGTAGCTTCGGCTGTGTGGAACGTAGCGCGCGCCGTCCTGTTGAAACCAAATATTGCCAATATCCTCCTCTTCAATTTTTGTGAACAAAAATTCGTTCAACATGGCCCGATAACGATCGCCATTGACTGTAACGGCACTCCTTGCTCATTTTCGAAGAAAAATGGCCCAATTATGCCTCTGGACCAAAAACCGCACCAAACAGTGACTCGTTTTGGGTGTATCGGCTTTTCAATGTATGCGTGCGGGTTTTCTGTGCCCCAAATGCGACAATTTTGCTTGTTTACATATCCGCCAAGATCAAAATGAGCTTCATCTGAAAAGATGATTTTTTTGGCAAAATCGGCATCTTCTTTAAGTCGATCGCAGGCCCACTTAGCGAAGCGAAAACGCATTGGATGGTCAGTTGGCTTCAACTTCTGAACCAATTGGACTTTGTATGACGTCATACCAAGTTCTTTATGCAAAATTCGTCTTAATGATGTCTCCGAAATGTTCAATTGTTGAGAACGACTGTGAATTGATGTTGATGGCGCTTCACGCACACTTTCTGCCACAGCAGCAATATTCTCGGGTGAACGAACTGTTTTGGCTTTTCACGCTTTGGTTTATCGATGAGGATGCCAGTTTCTTTCACTTTTTTCACAAGATAACGAACATAAGGAGCTGACGGTGCTTCTCTTCTTCCAAAATCCGTACGCAATTTTCGCACACATTCTGCAACATTACCATGATTTTCAAATTAATGTCGCAATATTTCCCATTGTTGTTCAAGCGTATACACAACCATTTCGTTCAGCGGAAGGATAAAACTAATTATCTGTCAAATCAGACATGAGCTAAGTGTTACCATTCACGAAATAAACACTAGTTGAAAAAAAAAACGTTAGATGGCGGACCCTTTATAACAATTTTTAAAACATTCTTAAGAATAATTTAACAAGAAAAAAAAACGGACCGAGACGAGACCGTATTTTTGATACCGAAATTCGCTGGTGTCAGCAGTCCCGGTAGTTTGGTTTCGGTTTTCGCTAGAAGAAATATTTTTTAATTTAATTATTTTTTAGTACTCATGTTTAATTTTAATAATATTCACAAGTTTTTTCTTGCGAAATATTCTATGCGCGTTAAAATATTAAACCACACAAGTCCATAGTTATACTCAGATAATCGCATTGCGAAAATCCAGAGAAGATTATGTACGATTCAAATCGCTCATTTTTCAGACTTTGTTTCCCCCTCCGGAAAAAGGTGACTTTAAGACTTTTGTGACACTTGAAAAAACATATTATCGAAATGTCAAAATATAGTTAGTTGCCTACCTATCAATCTACGAATTGTCAAAATCCATTGAAGGATGCCTCCGATTTAAATGGATTAAAAAACCACTACAAATTTCAAATTATACCTCATTTTTCCGATGTTATTTTTTGCTCTGAAAAAAAGTTGATTTCAGACCTTTTGGGTGACTTTTGGAAAACAAATATTATCCAAACCTCACTATATAGTTCGTTGCCAACCTGTCAAGCCATCAACTGTCAAAATTGATTGAGGGATGGCTCCGATTTAAATGGATTAAAAAACCTTACATATTTTTACTACCAAAAATCACGAAAGACACCAAGACCGAGACGCGGATGCACATTCAAATTTTTACGATTAAAAGACGAGGCCAAGATCGAGAAGAGACTTAATTTTTTTTTATTTTGACGAGACGAACAAAAGTCCCGCCTGGTCTCGTCTCGTTTCCAGCCCTATTTCTAAGTCTTAAATCTTAAGGATAAAGGCACTTTTATTTTTCAATTAATATAATAAGAAGTATGGTTCCCTTCGCTGGCTGTGACTTCTTACAGGCGTCTTGGAATGGAGTTAATAAGGGTTTCAACATAAGACAGATCAATTTTCTTCCATTCCTCTTGAATTGCCTTCTCATATTTCATTTTCTCCTCCACATCCTTAAACTGACGGCCATGATTGAAAACTTTTGATGATAAGAGCGAAAAAAGATTTTCAGTAGGATTTAAGTCGGGTCTTAAAGCTGGCCAATCGAGTATAGTATGGTGATTCTTCGAGACTCCAGGAATTCTCTTTTTGCTTTGAACGATAAATTACAGCATTGTCTTGTTGAAAAATAAACTCTAGCGCTGCTATTTCTTCTCCAAATTTTACTAAAACTTTATCGATCAATTGAATGTAATGAATTCATTTTTATGCTCGCAAAGCAAGTAGTTCCCTTATACCATATATTCCTTGTTAAACATGAGTGAGCATCCATCAAAATTTCGCTACTGACGCACTATTTTGGGATCGTTTTTAAGACGCCAATACTTGTGTACTCGTAATACCTCTGATGGGCCATCTAAATTAAACTTTTTCGAAGAGTCTTGCAATCACATCGGAACACATGTTCGATGGAGATCGAATTGAAATCGCACTTTTCAATTTCACGTGA
Organism: Philhelius pedissequus; assembly: GCA_910595825.1. Taxonomy (NCBI): domain Eukaryota; kingdom Metazoa; phylum Arthropoda; class Insecta; order Diptera; family Syrphidae; genus Philhelius; species Philhelius pedissequus. Next base: position 147,016,148 of record OU343162.1, on the reverse strand, counting down.
AATGAAAATCCTTGTTCTACATTTCGATCGATTTCGAACTGTCAGAAATGTGGGAGTACAAGAGAAATAAAATCCACAAATGGATCGCACCTTTATATGGCAGGTACCTTTAATAACATTTCAATTAAAAATGTTCATTAACCAAAATGTGGACAATAAGAGTACCTATAATGGTGCACTGCATTTGTTTTGTCAAAATCTTTATAGAGCCTTTTTCGAGATAATTGAAATTTACGATTCTACATTCTACAGTCTAAACGGCTTAAGCGATTTTCTACCAAGTTTGAAGAAAATCCCTTTACACGTTTAGACTGTAGAGCGACTACGAACAGACATACGGAATTGCGGGACCCACTTTTTTGGTGCTCCTGGAAGTGTTTGTTTATGTTTTAAGGGAAATAGGACCATTTGTAAGAACTTCATCGATACCTTCTATTCAAAAACGTGCAGCAAAAGGTTGAATTTTCAAACTATGGGCCTTGCCAAGGCTATACAGTGTCAATTAATCTACGCTATCTTTCTTCAGCTAAGAATAAGAGTGTTGACATTTTTTTGGTTTTCGACTTTCTGAAAAACGGTTGGTTTTATTTTTTTTTTTATGGAGAAGCTTATGAGTTTAAATAGTATTGTTAGCCAATTTTTTTTTAAATAAAATAAAAAAATATTTTTTTGGAAAATTCAGTATTTCAAAAACGTCTGAATCGATTTCTTCGAAACTTTGTATTTAGTAGTTTTCTGACATTATCTTGAATACTTGAAAAAACTATTTTCTTAAAAAAAAAACAACAGTTTCATGCAAATGTTAAAAAAAACCGTTATGAAACAAATTTTTTTCTCAAAAACGGCTCCAAGAATATTGGTAAATAAAATGCAGGACTGGATCGCACGAACTTGCTCTTATGTTCGATCACATCGTAGGCAAAAGATTTCTGTTAAAATTCTAAAAATATTTTTAAAGTCGTTTTTTACTTAATTTTTTATATATATATACCTACAATTTTTTTTTCTAAACAAAATTGGTATGACAATCTTAAATATTTAATTATATCAACTAAAAAAAAAAGATTAAATCGGTTTAATCAAAGAAAAAAAGTAATTAATTTGAGCTCAAAAAAAGTACGCCATTTTATTTCTTGGATAAATTTTAATTTATGAAAAAAAATTTTTTTAATCTGTGGAGCGGTTTTTGAGAAAAAAAGTTTTTTTTTAAAACTTTTTGAAAAAAATCATAAGTATTCAGCAAATACATATAACTTTAATTTTTTTTAAATTTAATGGGCAGTTTTCAAAATATAATTTTTTTAAATTGTTTTTTAAAAATGCTTTTAAAATAGTTACAAAAAATATTTTTAAAAATATTGGTACCCAGTATAAATTGGACAACCTAAACCTACACATAAGGTTCATTTCAAAAGAATCGCTTAAGTCATTTATGAGATAGTCGAAAGCAAAAAAAAAAACGGTCCTATAGAAAGTACCGTTTTTAGAGATTTTTAAATTTTTTTTGCAACCATATGATCGGTCGTACCTAAAAGGCTGCACTAATTTTTTTATAGAAAAATAGGCTTTAACGTAACGGTTATATGACAGGAACCATTATTTTTTGAGCTAAAAAAATTTCAATTTCCCCTCTAAAAAACTCTATTTACCAAGTTTGAAGCAATTCGGCCCACCCGTTTGGGCTGTAGCTGTCTATACATACATGCAGACAGATATACAGACGGACAGAATTTTTAGACCATCTTTTTTCATTTTCGCTATCATCGTAATGTCATATTTGATTGTTATCTCAAAACTTTTTTGTGCAACGAATGCATAACTTGCCTTATAAATATATAGTACCTATAATCGCAAGTAAAAATTGTGTGTATTCTTACATTTCCGTAGTCTTTTATTTTGCGTACCTTTCATTTCTTCCCATAAAAGCATTTTTTGATATTTTCGACTTTCTTACTGTTGGATGAACCGATTAAAATAATTTTTCTAATGCAAATGCTGCCTAAAAATATAAATGTTATTGCATATTAAAATTTTCAAAAAATGTTTTTTTTCGATTTTTAAAAAAATAAATAATTTTTTTTTCGAAAAATCGATTCTTTTGAAAACAAGTAACTAAATTTTTTTTGAAATTTAAATTTTATACGTACATAAATAATTAATTAAAATTGACGTTTCAATTTTTTTCCTAAAAATTTTTTCGAAGTTTTATATATACAAAATTTGAATTGTTTTGTTATTTTCATAACAGCTAAGCATTTTAAGGAATTTTCGAAATCCATCGAAATATATGTAGTACAATTAAGCAGTGATTTCAATTCGATTTCGATCGAAATGCAGATCATTCGTGTAACTAATAAATGCATATCTCCATCGTGACCCTAAAACATAAAAATTCTCCATGCCAAAACAAGAAAAGAACAAAGCCTGAAATTTTCAAAGCGATCGTCTTTGATTGTCATTTCAAATAATAAAACCGCGCTTACCTACATTAAGCATTCCACAAAGTCCACCAAATAACAATCCAGCCAATATGTGATCGAAGTCCATGCCATACGAGTATAGAAAAGAAATTCAACTGCCAACAATACATAATAAAAGCGATCTCATATTTCATTTCATTTCATTTGGCAATTCAAATTCCAACGACAACAAAATATACTGCAAAGAGAGGCGCCAACATCCTGTTTAGTTTCAAATTAAACAAATTAAAAAAAAAAAAAAGCTGGAGCTATGACATCACCTCAAAATGACACATTTCTCCTATTACATCAGTCCAACGCAAGCATAATGACATGAATGGAAAAAAAAAGAAACCTATTGAAAAACGAAAACAAATTTGTTTTCATTTTGTGAATGTTTTCGTTTAGTTTCATTTGACCGTTCCGCTGTAGTTCGTTTAAAAAAAAGGCTGCACATGACCATAGACAAGCAAAGCATAAAAATGTAAACATGCAGAGGTAACGCCAAATTTCAAAGCGTACACGATCATCGCTGCTGGCTGGAATGTCGCCATTAAGTTAGTTTATGAATTAAAAGCAAAGACACATCCGAGATTGGTAAGACATGAATCATCTTCAGTATAGGATTTCATATTCTGACATTTTGCAAACGATAACAATATTATTGTCGTTTTGTTTTTGTTTTCCTTAAGCTGAATTGCTGAATAAATTAACATTCAGTCAATGTTTTGCTTATGTACATATATTATTTTTTTTTTTTTAATTTGAAGAACATTACGTAATCCAAGCTTGCCTGTTGTTCTGATCGAAGTAGGTATGGAAAATAAAAAAAAAAAATGATAACGATTCGATTATGAAATCAACATTAATCCAAATTTAGAATGTCAATATGTAACGTCAACATACACGTCAACTGTTGCAATAAAATTATGTGTTATCGTTTTATTTCAATATCAAACCAGTTAAGACACTTGCGTCTTTCACTGGGAAGAGGCCGATAATATGCTCACATGTACAGTGAAACCTCTCATTGCGTGGATAGCATATATTACTTAGTGAACATTATTTTCGTATCTCGCATGTATTTAGATTAAATTGCACGACTGAATCGCGCATACTTACTCGTATGTTTGATCACATCGTAACAAGCACAAGATTCTTAGTGCATAAAAGCTAAATACAATGGCGCAACATTTTAAACGAGTTAGTAAAATGTTAAAGTCACTTTTTGAAATTTATTTACTTAGGTGGCGCTACAGTTCGGGACGAACCTGGGCCTCAACCAACATGCCTCCCCAGCTAGCTCGGTCTTTGGCTAGCTTCCTCCAGTTACGCAATCCAAGTTGGTTGAGGTCATCTTACACTTGAGCGCGCCACCTTAGGCGAGGTCTTCCTTGACTGCGTCTTCCCTCTGGATTGGAATCGAAGATCCCGCGAGCCGGAGCATCGTTGTCCATACGCTCTATATGACCTAGCCATCTTAAACGTGATATACGTATTTTTTGTACCAGGTCAATGTCGCTGTACAGCTCGTGTAGTTGGTGGTTGAACCTTCTCCTCCAAAGCCCGTTAACGCAGATATGGCCGAAGACCTTGCGAAGAACCTTGCGCTCCAAACGACTAAGGACGTCTTTATACGCTTTTGATAGAGTCCATGTCTCCGCGCCATAGAGTAGGACTAGGATGATCAGAGTCTTATAAAGAGTCTCCTTTGTTTTCGAGAGATGGCTTTACTACTCAATTGCCTCCCTAGCCCATAGGAACAGCGATTGGCAAGAGTTATTCTTCGCTTTATTTTGTAACGAGATGTTGTTGTTAGATGTTATAGCGGATCCGAGGTAGACAAAGTCCCTAACTACCTCAAAGTTGTACCTGTCTATTGTGACGTTTTGTCCAATCCGCCGGTGTTGTGTGTCCCTTTTTGTGGACAGCAGGTACTTCGTTATGGCCTCATTGACTGCTAGTCCCATCTTAGCCGCTTGAGCTTCAATGTTAGCAAACGCTCCAGTGACAGCTCGCTGGGTTCTGCCAATGATGTCTATGTCATCAGCGTATGCACAGACTTGAAAAAAATTGAGCCAGTTGAGTTAACTTGGGAACTTCTTACAATTTTTTCAAGTATTAAGTTGAAGAAATCGCACGATAGCGCATCACCTTGTCGGAATCTTTTCTTGACATCAAAAGCTTCTGTGAGGTCAGTACCAACATTGACGGAGCAGCTATAGTTCTCCATCCTACACAATCGGATGAGTTTTGTGGGGATGCCAAAACCAGACATGGCTCTGTATAATTCGTCTCTATAAATGCTATCGTACGCGGCCTTAAAATCGATAAAGAGATGGTGGGTATCGATTTGGAGTTCTTGTGAAGTTTCCAGGATCTGCCGTAGCGTGAACATTTGATCGATTGTGGACTTTCCTGGCCTGAAACCGCACTTTTAGCAATTTACTGAGCTAAAAAGATGATTTAGCTAATTTTAAACGATTTTAACATTTTGCTAAAGTTAAAATCACGGAATGGCTACTTTAACTTTTAGGAATTTGCTAAATCCATTATGGCATCTGCAAGTATATCGCTGATGGACCCGAGGGTTTTTTTGTTTTTTTTTTTTCTATAAATAATTAAGTTAAAATGATCAAAATAGAAATATCTAATACCTTTTTAGAGCACATGTTGGATTTTCATCAACATATAATTAATTTACAACGTATAACAACAATAATAGTGTTCATCAAAATTCAAACTCTACAAATGCTCAGTTTTCTACTTAATTAGCAATTTATTAGTTTAGGGGCCAGTTATATCTTTCATTGAAACTCACCATTGAAAACTTTGACTATCAATTCTGAGACACTTAAACAAATAATACTGATATCGTTTTGGACCAAAATGAAGGTAATAAGCTATATAATATTTTTTGTCAAAAAAAAATATTTTTTTTGCTCTACCATTTTCTTGTAAATTCACTTTTGATTTTTAAATGATGTCAGCTGTTCATTGAAAAGGGATTCCATCATTCAAAAATCAAGAAAGTGGTAGAGCAAATAAAATATTTTTTTTTGACAAAAAATTTTATATAGCTTATTACCTTCATTTTGGTCCAAAACGATATCAGTATTATTTGTTTAAGTGTCTCAGAATTGATAGTCAAAGTTTTCAATGATGAGTTTCAATAAAAGCTATAACCGGCGCCTTAGAAAAGGTGTACAAAATTTTAAATAGGTATTCAATCAATAAGCACTTGGGAAATTGCTAACTAGTAAAATGGTAAGCCCTTAAAAATGGATTGTTTAAAGAAATAAAAGTAAATATAAAATAAAAGATTTTTAAATTTTAATTAGATATTTAATTAATAAATAAAACTTAGTTTTTTAATCACAACTTTCTTAATTAATTTTGCTACGCGTTTCGGAATTATCATTCCATCATCGGGCTGTTGGCAACTTTGTTTAAATTTTTATTTTTTTGTTTATTTGGTTGTTAAACAAAAAAATAAAAATTTAAACAAAGTTCCCAACAGCCCGATGATGGAATGATAATTCCGAAACGCGTAGCAAAATTAATTAAGAAAGTTGTGATTAAAAAACTAAGTTTTATTTATTAATTAAATATCTAATTAAAATTTAAAAATCTTTTATTTTATATTTACTTTTATTTCTTATATACCAACACAACGAAAACACCATAATGGATTGTTTAAAATTTTGCGCCATTATATTTTTGGAATAATTTTGTTACTTAATTGTTTTGTATACAAAATTTCTTAATTTAATTTTATTCTAAAAAAAATTATTTGGTATGTTAGTTTTAAGTATTTAATATATTAAATTTTAAAGTATAATTTAAAAAAAATCGTCCACGCGTTTTCGAAATATTGAATTTTCAAGAAAAAAATATAATATTTGTTTCAAAAATCTAAAGAATTATTTTTCGAAAATTTTGGTTTTATTTAGAATTTTTGATCGAAATCCTTCGAGTTATTTATGAGAAAGTCCAAAATCAAATAAATGGTTGTATGGCTGGTACCTACCGTTAATAACAAAATTTGTAAACAAAACCTTGGAACAAAACGTAGATCAATATCGTTAGAGGCGTTTTTGATGTAATTAAGATGGTAGACATACGTTACCAAGTTTAAAAAAAAAATAGATATATGTAGATCGATTTTCAGACAGACGCAATTGCGGGACCCACTTTTTTCGGATTTGCTTTCAACTTAATGTAGAGAATAAGTTTGGAATTTTAGGCACATTTTTTTTAAATACGCCACTTAGAAATTGGAAGAGCGAAGCATTGCACTGAAGACCAAGGCGAAGCCATTTTAGCTCTGCATAACAACGGTGGATCCTTGAGAGAGATCGCAACAGTCATTGGGCGCTCTGCAAGAATGGTGTGGAATGCTAAAAAATCCAAGAAATTCGAAGAAATCAGAGGGCGTCCGTCTAAAATGACTGTAAAAGACAAAGCTTTGTTGGTAAAATACGCTAAAACGAACAAGTTTATGTTCGCAAAAAATCTGAAGCGAGAAATAGAGACGCCAGTCAGTTCTAGAACTATTCGTCGTATCTTGTAGGGTGCTGACCTTCACGCACGATCTCCAAGGAAAGGGCACGAAAATAAATTTATTCGGAATGGATGGGAAACAGTTTCTTCGTTGACCAAATTGGGAGGCCTACAATCCGCGGTACACAAAAGAAAACGTGAAGCATGGAGCTGGCAGCATAATCTTATGAGGTTGTTTTTTTTGGCGGGGCGTTGGTCCAATATTGGTTATAGACGGCATAATGACAAAGGAGTCGTATTTGGACTTACTGGAAAATGTTATGCTTTCGTGGGCTGACGAAAATATGTAATTTAAATTGCTTTTCCAGTAAGACAACGACCCTACACTTACGGCAAAGTCAACAAAGCTCTGGTTTCAGAGAAACAAATTGGACTTTATGGAGTGGCTTTCCCAATAACCGGACCTTGATACTATTGAGAACCTCTGGAATGAGCTGAAGGTTGAGACTAGTAACCATAAACCTTCCAATAAAACGGATTTCTGGAGAATTGGCCAAGAAGTGTGCCACAAGAAAAGTGCCACAAATAAGTATACTCTATGCCAAATCGAATGTATTTCAACAGTGCGAAAAATAAAGGTTTTTCAACGAAATATAAAATATTTTTTGCTAATAAAAAAAAATGTATTGGTTATCAAAATGTCTTGTTTTTCGTTAAATTAATGAATTGTTTTTATTTTTATATTGGGAAGCCTAAATCAAACGGACTAAAAAATCTTTCAAATCCCTTTTAGTTTTCAAAAAAATTTATATAAAATAGATTAACAACATACTTACCATTAATATGTAAGACTAATATTTTTCAATATTAGCCTAGTATAAGTACTACACACAATATTACCAAAAATTAGTCAGTGTTCCTATTATTTTGACCATATCTGTACATATAAGCATTATAGATTTTTCAAATAAAATAAAAAATTAGATTATTTTTGTCCTGGCATAATTTTTTTCAACCGGCCAAAATTAGTCTCAACTTCTTTCTAAAAAATCGTAAGGTATTACGTTTTTTTTGCTGAAAGAAATTCGAAACAAAAACGATTTGTTATCAATTTCACTGAAAGCTAAGTATGCAGTTCTTTTGAACGAACAAGAAATTGGTGGTGAGAAAAATAATTTCTTCTGACGGAATTTCAATATTTTTCCCACAAAAAAAATGTCACTGACGTTTGATAAAAAAAATCTGAGCACTATTGTTGGTCTACATTTTGGTACAAACATTTTTTATCATACATTAAACATTTTTAGAACCGTTTTTGTTTTTTTTTTTATCTTCGACGGATTTCAATCAAAATTTTTATATGGGGGCCCATCGAATTCTTAATAATTCTGCATACCAAAATTTTTAAAAAAATATTTTTTTTTTTGATTTTTGAAAGAAGAAAATTACATTGTTTTAAATTCAATATTTTATAAACGGATGAATGTATTTTTTTTTTTTTGAAATTCCGTTTTTAATTTTGTATTGTTGAATACATAAAACTGTCATACCTAACATTTCATTATAAAACAAAAATTTAATAAATTTTGTATATAAAAAAATGTAAACAACTAATTTAAAAATATAATAAGACGTTTCTACTAAGAATTTTTTACTTACGATGTGATCAAACATAAGAGCAAGTAAGTGCGCTCCAGCTGCGCGTTTTATTTTTTTTTCAGTTTTATACAAAAATGTTAACGCCGACCAATTTTTTTGCGCAAATACCACTTGTGATTTTATCGAAGAACTGTATGTAACTTGGTTTAACCAAACAATAAATATTAATAAATTTTGCTTTCGAAACGTCAGAAAACTAAAAATTTGACAGAAGAGAAATGTCAAATATTGCTGGTGAATATTTATACAAAATAGTTAATTTCTCACATGTTATTAAGGGTAAATTTTGAACTTTACCTCAAAAATGTACGTTAAGTTGATCTTGGAAAAAAGTAACTCCAAATGTCCAAATGTCAAAAATTAAATTGTACAAATGTCTTACCATTCCATAAATGTTCAAAGATTTGTTCACAATCCTAATATAAAAAAAAATCCGTCATAGTTTGAGGAAAATATTCACACAAAATCCGATGAATTCCCTTAGGGGCCATAGGAAAACGCATCAGCAAAAGTTGAAACAGTATGAAAGTGAATATATAAATATTATATTGTTGTATATTTATATTATCCAATCAGAAAAATTTCAGTGACAAGCCTATCACTACCAGTCTGCCATCCTGCTTAATACTACGTTTCCACCGACTACTAAATTGAGATTTAAGTAGATTTAGCTAAATCTCTTACAAATCTTCAGGATTTACCATACAAATTTTAATCTTCTCAAATGCAGATTTAAAATAAATCTCATTTAAATCTTCAATCGAAATACCCTATTTCCATATCGAAATGAACATATTCATCGGGAAAATGAATTTTTCTCTTCGGTTGACACAGATGAAGCTGCTTGTCTCACTTCTACATCATTAGAGAAAATGAAAAGATATATGCATTTTGAATAGTGCTGTCAAAATTAATCTCTTTTTGGAGCGGTGGAAACACTTTTTGAGATTAGTAAATCTACAAGAGATTAAAGTTCGGTGGAAACGTAGTATAAAAGAGACGATAAAGTTTTTCGTCCACAATTCTGTCAGTGAATAATTTTTTCCACGAAAAATGAATTTCCATCAGGAAAATAAATAAATACATTTTTAACAAAAAAATGATTGTTCTGTTGCAAATGTTTTTTGCAAAAAAAATTCATTTGTCATCGACTATAGAGTGTAGCATTAGTATTTCAAAACGCGTGAAAACATCATAAACTATCCATAAGAACTTTTTTCCTGATTCGTTTTTCTGATCGCTATAACTGGCCCATAATGAGGGAATCTGACTCAATTTTTGACATAATTTTTATTGTAGAAGAGGTTAAAGAAGAGAAAGAAGGATATGAAAGATGTGTGGCACGATGTTCTGAGACTGGAGGTGGTTGTTGTCTCAGATTTTATCTCCAGGGATGGCGGCTGAACTAATGCGGAGAAATTTTCATGTCTTATTTATCTATGTCCCTTATAATTCGCATTATTTTTATTCGTTGTCATATTTTATCGGTGTACTATTACTCAATCACATGTTGTTAGTGCTATGCCTAAACAGCATGTAATGAGTAAACCACCAACTAATTGTTTGACATTTTATTTTATAATTGGTTTTTAACGTAAAATAAAAGGACATAGATTACGGCAGGAATCGAACCTGTGACCATGAGGTTGACAGGCGAACACACAACTATCTCGCCACGGCCAACCCCAAAGTAATAATTTGACTCCACATACAAATTGTGTAAGGTTAAACTAACAGATTACTAACAGCTGATAATTCTCGCACAAATGCACTTGATTTCAAATTAATGGCCTTTTCGATTGGCCGTCCGGAACACGTTACCCCAATAAAACACCCGGAAACAATTTGACTGATTCACTGTATTTGTGAAAATTAAATTAAAAAAAATCATATCGACTAAAAAGAATTTCCAAAACACATGATTTCAATTTAAATACACATTTTCTTGTATCAATAATAATTATAAGCTTCTTTTTACCTTATTTTACCAGAAAAGTAGTTTAAATTCAATAAGCACATCACAATTACACAACAAAACAACCCGATAATTTTGACATTTTAATTATGTGAGTGTATTAGTGATTCTGTTTTCGGTTCTGAAATGAAATCCAGAATCGTTTTCTGTTCTGTTTAGACTAACAACTGTCATTTTGTGAGGGTCAGAACAGTTCTGGACGGCCAATCGAAAAGGCCATAAGGGAGATATTTTTAGATTTGAAGTCAATTTTTTGACAGCTGAAATTTGTCTTATGCCAAACAACAATTTCAAATCGATTTTTTTTTGTTCTAATGAACTTGCAAAAAATAGTGCGCGTGTAAATTCGATAAAATCTTTGCTAAAACCAAATATTTGTTTTCACATAAAAAAAATATTTTGTTTAGACAAAAATCGTTTGTTTTTGACTGTACATAATTATTCATAAATAAACATTTAAATAAATAGAAATTTACTTAAAACAGGTTTCATTTTGAAACCTGTACGTATTGTTCTTTTTTATCTGCTCATTTTTAATATGTAGTTTAAAATTTCATGTTCCGGCCTAAGGAGATCTTACTTTAATCAATGGGATAAACGGTGCAAAAACAATACAAGTCTTAAAATCTATAGAGCAAAGACTCGGAATTGGCGACAAATTATAATTTTTTAAATGATCTTGTTCGAGAAAAGTATAAACAGATCCATTTTTTATATTTAAAGCATCTCCGTTCAAAACAAATTGCGAGATTATAACTGCAAAATTTTAGTCAATGTTTGTATGGTAGTGTATACAAATAATTGTTGATAAAAAAATAATGTACATACATATAATAATGTAGGAGGGTTGATAAATGATAATAAGTCTATGATTGAGGATAATAATTTTGTACATGCTATTAAAAATTTATATATTCTTTTGGTTTTGCAGACCGCACATCAGAGGCAGATGCAATTGAATATTACTCGTATGCCGACTGATAAGCAATTTGCAATTAAATAAAATTATATCTTTGCTTATGTTTTGTATGAAAAAGTTGCAGAGTTTCCTGAGGTACATAAATAATAACGCTAGTTGAGAAGGTACATTATTAAATATTATTGCTACTATTCTACTGATAAAATTTAATTTCAAAAGCAATAGACGAGATAACACAAATAACTCCCACGCTAATGGCCGAGCCGAAAATACCCTAGACTTGTTCCTTACATCTGACCCAGATTATAATACTACAGGTTGCGCCAGAGAAACTTACTTATTTGAAAGGTCAATAAAAACAAAAGTACTTCAATTATTGTTTTAATTTTTTTTTATTTGAGAATCCAATATCCCACTTTTTTGTTCATGCAGTCTTGAAAATGACATCGGCTAAATGGCGACCCCCATTGCGCATACACTGATGAAGTCGATTTTTGAAATTCGTCTCCACTCTTTGCAGCATATCAATCGGTATGTTGGCAATGGATCGCGGGCAACAAAATCGCGTTCAGTTAATTCTTGCACAACAGCCAATTTATAGGGATGAAATTGAAGGTCTTCATGGAGAATTCGTCGAACAGTCGTGTCAGAAATTCCTATAGCAGCTGCGTGTTTGCGAGCCGAACGCCGGGGAGAACGCACAACTGTCTGCCTCACTCTTTCGATATTTTCCGGAGTTCTGATGGTCCGTTGAAGTCCAATTCTGGGTTTAGCGACACTTCCACACTCCCGAAATGAGTTAACCCACGAGAGAATCGAATTACGGCCATGAACGAGTCTGTGGGGAGGAATTTCAAAGCGAGCGCGGAAGGCACGTTGCGTAGCAACAAGTGAGTGTCCGTTAGAAAAGAAGCTCTCGACTGCGAAGGCTCGCTGCTCTCTAGACCAGAGCATGATGGCAACTGACTGAAGGGAGAAACAAACTTGGGAACTTCCCCCTCCAGATGCGCCCCCTCTAACCGCCCAAATCACCGCGCCGGAATTTTTTCAAATAAGTAAGTTTCTCTGGCGCACCCTGTATAAGTGGGTTATCGCCTCTAGGCACATTAGAACATTTGTCACATCTGCTAATTTCTCAAATTTCTTTTTTTTATTTGAAAGTACAATCCTTCCGGTTAATAATGGAAAATAATTTCATTCAAATGGCTGCCTCGGCTGGCCATGCAGTAGCCTACACGATCGGTCCAATTTTTAAGCACATTATCGATTGTGTGCAGCTGTATTTCACAAATGGCTTCACGAATATTGTCCTTTAAAGCGTCAATTGTCTCTGGCTTGTCGGCGTAACACTTATCTTTTACGGCACCCCACATCGCAGTTCAGCTCCGGGGTGGCCAAACGACATCAGCTCTGCGGCTGATAATGTGATCTTCGAGTGTAGCTTCGACTGTGTGGCACGTAGCGCCGTCCTGTTGAAACCAAATATTGCCAATATCCTCCTCTTCAATTTTTGTGAAGATACGATCGCCATTGACTGTAACGGCCACTCCTTGCTCATTTTCGAATTATGCCTCTGGACCAAAATCCGCACCAAACAGTGACTCGTTTTGGGTGTATCGGCTTTTCAATGTATGCGTGCGGGTTTTCTGTGCCCCAAATGCGACAATTTTGCTTGTTTACATACCCGCCAAGGTCAAAATGAGCTTCATCTGAAAAGATGATTTTTTTGGCAAAATCGGCATCTTCTCTAAGTCGATCGCAGGCCCACTTAGCGAAGCGAAAACGCATTGGATGATCAGTTGGCTTCAACTCCTGAACCAATTGGACTTTGTATGGCGTCATACCAAGGTCTTTATGCAAAATTCGTCTCAATGATGTCTCCGAAATGTTCAATTGTTGAGAACGACAGTGAATTGATGTTAATGGCGCTTCGCGCACACTTTCTGCCACAGCAGCAATATTCTCGGGTGAACGAACTGTTTTTGGCTTTTCACGCTTTGGTTTATCGATGAGGATGCCAGTTTCTTTTACTTTTTTCATAAGATACCGAACATACGGAGCTCACGGTGATTCTCTTCTTCCAAAATCCGTACGCAATTTTCGCACACATTCTGCAACATTACCATGATTTTCAAAGTAATGTCGCAATATTTCCCAGCGTTGTTCAAGCGTATACACAACCACATTCGTTCAGCGGAAGGATAAAACTAATTATCTGTCAAATCAGACATGAGCTAAGTGTTACCATTCACGAAATAAGCACTAGTTGAAAAAAAAAACGTTAGATGGCGGACCCGTTATAAGGCAAGTTAGGCATTCGTCGAAAAAAAAGTTTTGAGATAACAATCAAACATGACATTACGATGATAGCGAAAACGAAAAAAGATGGTCTAAAAATTCTGTCCGTCTGTATGTCTGTCTGTCTGTCAGTCTGTATGTATGTATATACACCTACAGCCCAAACGAGTGGGCCGAATTGCTTCAAACTTGGTATATAGAATTTTTTAGGTATTGTACAGAGGGGAAATTGAAGATTTTTTTTAGCTCTAAAAATATCGGTACCTACCATATAACCGTTACTTTAAAGCTTATTTTTCTCTGAAATGGCTCTAACGTTTTTGATTAAAAAAATCAGTGCAGCTTTTTAGGTACGACCGATCGTATGGTTGAAAAAAAAAATATTTTAAAAAATGTCTAAAAACGGTACTTTCTATAGCACCGGTTTTTTGCTTTCGACTATCTCGTAAATGGCTTAACCGATTTTTTCGAAATTTCACACATAGGTTTAGGTTGCCCAATTTATACTGCGTACCAATATTTTTAATTATTATTTTTTTTTGTATTCGTAAAAGCATTTAAAATAAAATTTAAATGGTAATTTGTAGGTTTTTATCTACGAAATTCATCTTAATCATCGGTTCCAACACACGTTCACAGTATCACTCCTTTTGTTAGCTCTCAAGAGCAGTCTACGCTGCTAGAAAGAGTCATGACTCCTCCCGTACTTGAGAGCGTAAATGATTCAATGGCACGAATCTTTATTCGCACTCGTGCAGAGGCAAGAGTCATAAAAGATCTCGACATTCACAAATCCGCTGGACCGGATAATATCCACGCTATTGTTCTGAATAGGTGTTCTTCAATGCTTGCAAAAACCACTGCGTAAGCTTTTCCAACTATCCTATTCTTCTGGACTCTTTCCTAGTGGATGAATATGTGCTAATCTCCAAAAAAAGCTCAAACCTACACCATCTAACTATCGACGTCCCTTCTTTTCACGGTCACAGAAACGCTGATTAATTATCAGCATATGAAATATTATGAAGAACGAACGCTCCTTAATTACCGGCAGTATGGCTTTCGTAGCAATAGGTTCACTGGTGATTTGATGGTATATATCACCGAACAGTGGTACCAATATTTAAATACTAGTCGTATTGGACGGTTTCCAGTCTGAAATTCATAAAATAAATGCTGGTGTGCCCCAGGGCTCCGTTTTGTCTCCGACTCTGTTCTTAATCTTCATTAATGATCTATACTTTCTACAATTTCTAATCCATTAAATTATTTTGGAGATGATAGTACTCTCAGCTTTCCATATTCGTTTCCTGATTCACACCCTTGTCCTTTGGATGTTGAACTAAAAGAGCAAAGTACGATAAGCTCGTTAAATTCTGATCTTGATAGCATTCTGCAATAAGAAACCGTGAAGAATTTAATGCCTCAAAAACCCAATGCTTAAAGCGAAACCCAACCTCTATATGCAACTGTTGATGAGCAGTATGTATTGAAGAAACCGAAAAACTCTATTCTTGGTATGCACTTAACAAATCGTCTACTTTGGAAAGATCACATATTTGAAGTATCCAAAAAGGCTACAAATTGCTTAGGATTCCTCAGAAGATGCAAACAAATGTTTCCCGTCTGATCTAGCTGTAATTTATAAGGCTTCTATATATGCCAAAAACTTGAGTATATAACTACCATGTATATGGCCAGGTGCTCCCAAAACGTACCTTAGCTTTTTGGACAGACTGTTTTTATCGATTCGAAAGTTATAGAACATGGGTGCTGGCTCGGTTTTTCTTTCCCTCCCATTCTGATATACACAATTTCAAAGTTAACGTTCATCGGTTTTAAACCCTTCTCTATTTTACTAATGCTCATACTGTGTGTTCAATATATTAAGGGTAGCCTACTCCCTTCAGTGTGCGCTAAATATAAAAAAAATAATAAAGGTTATCAAATTGGGGTAGGCAATTGTAATTGAAACCGCGAGTCACAGACCAAGGCTATACAGAAGCCACGTTATCAGCTCCATTTGAATATAGGTTTTGTTATTCATCGATTGCATTGAACCGATTAGTATGTTTATTAGCAATATACATATGTACAATTTTTGGATTTAATTGTGTTGTTTTACTAGCAGACCCGGCGGCGCGTTGCTGCGACTTTATTGAATTGCGTGCAATTATTAGATATTAAAATTGGTGTTATTAAGAAAGTGATTGGTAAGGATTCTAATTAGTAGCAATCAGTTCGATACTCGTATAACAAATAAATTTAATGGTTTTCAAACGCATGAACCTGCAACATCAGCTGTCCATACCAGAAACACGGTTTCTTCTAGTCCAAGCCACAAATTATCATAGAACGAAGCGAGGGAGGCATCTTTATTCTTCAGCGAAGAATTGGAGGAATTTGAAGCTACCTCATCTTCAACAGCAACAACTACAACCGCCGAGTATATCCGTAGTATAATTATTGAATTAAATAAAATTAAAGTTAAAGTTTGTATGTGTCATTTTTTCAAGTGCGTACATTTCGATCTGAGTGTTCGTCTGTAGTTTCGTTTGCACGGAGGGTCACCATTCGTTGTGCATTTCTGGTGGCATGATAACTTAAACGAAAACCAAAAAAAATTAATATTCATCGAAAAAATGGATCGAGTTTCATAATTACCTACTTATGAAATCACAAATTAGACTTGGAACTGCTGAAATCAATCACTAAATGGCCAAATGAAAATGTTCTGCAATCACATACCAAAACACAATATTGGAAATATCTTTGGTTTCGTCTACCTCACAAAAATCATTAAAATTTCCACTGATTCGCAAATTACACAAATACAATTGCACCGTAACAAAATCAAAAGCGTTTTTTTTATCTCACTTTTCACAATTTTTTCTATAACGAAATTATGTAAATAAAATTGTTTAAAATCATAGAATCGCACTTGATAAACATACAAATACTTTGAGCACAATGAAAATTAAAAAAAAAATAATTACATTTTATTTTATTTGACCGCATACAATTCAATTTGAATGACGAAACGAAAAGAACACCTGATATTCCTTCCTTAGGCCAACACTAATCCATCAATCCTAAAATCTTGAAAGTCAAACGATGTTCCAGGATTAAACAATTTTCCTGAAAATTTTCCGGAATTTCTATATGCCTACTCGTATATGCCCTTCCTTGGGCCAAAAGCCCTACATCTTGAACAGATTTTCCTCCATTATCCAATACGAATATATCAAGCCCTAAATAGTGAAAATCGAAGTAACCGTTTTCGAGATATGCACTAAAAAAAAAGAGGATGATCCCTGATTTCGAATTTTACTGAAAAATTTTCGGGATTTTTCTCCAGTATCCTATGTCCTTCCCTGGGTCAATTCGAATTCATCAAGCCCAAAATCATGAAAATCTAACCATCCGTTCTCGAGTTATGCGCGCACACATGGACGACGTTTCTCTTTTATATATAAGAAGATTTAAAAAATCTGTTTCTGGCTGTTTCATTGCTGATGCACAATTACCAAGAATTAAATACTACCTATTCAGGAGTTCTAAGTCAGCTAAGCAATAGTTTCAGTAATAATCGGAATTTATAATATTAAATCCGATTGCATAGGAAAAAAAACCCAACAACAAGTGGGTTCGGGTCACATGATAAGTCGTTTATCGCATTTGCCAACAGAGTTTTATCTCCACTAACCACTTTACTTGATTGCTTAACTTTTGCTTCAGATAATTTATATTTTTATCAGAAGATTGTACAACTTTTTTTTTTAGATAAGCATTTATGTATACTTAAAATCAAAAGCTACTTACTTCTCACTTTGCCAAAAAAAGCTACATACATACATCATTGAATCCGAAAATGACTTTTTTTTTTAAATAACACAATCCATATTTAATGGTTTTTCAATTAATCTACTACAAAATCCCTTGAATGACAGTTCAGTAACGTTATATCCATTCATATTTACATAATCTGAACTACAGATGAGTAATACCAAATTACGAATCCTCGTTGGCCTACAAGCTGCTAACGCACACAAGTATCCCTAAAGCCCATCCGGCAACGCAGACATAGATTCTTTCATCCGTCCACCAGCCATTTTTTTGGTTAAAATCGGTGGATATGTTCAAAAAGTATAAAAACGGAATGAACTTCCGTTTTTGTGCTAACCTCAACTTAAATGTATATAATTTCAATTTAAAATTGCATGGAAGATAAATAAAATTACCATAAATATATAATAACTTAAATTAATGCTTTTAATCTAAATTGTATATGAAATATGTTTACCAATTGCTTGAAATGATACAATACAACTTTATATATTTGTGAAAAATCTTGAAAAAGTGTTTTTTTTTTATTTGACAGTTCTCTAACGTCAAATCCCAATTTTCCATTTGATCTTTATGAAATTCGAATTTGAAGTTTCGTTTTTTTATATTTTACAGTAGTGATATAATAAACTATAAATAATAAGCTGAGTTTTATTATCACAAGATCTAATTCGGATTAATTTTTAACAACTAACACGTAAATAAAAAAAAACAACACCAAATCTTGCTTTCTAATAGCGCACGAAATTTCGAAGTGTTGCTGTCAAAGTATAAAACAATCACAAAAGAGAGTTTGTACAACACTTCATAGAAGTTAAACTGAGTTCAAATATTGAACCAAAGCTGAACCACGATTGTACAATTATTGTTAATCCATTTAATCGAACATCAATCAATGTAAATGTCAATAAAATTAGAAGAAAACTTCATATTGATTTTGTTTTTCGAAATCAGCAAAATTTAACTATTTTTGGGTAATGTCGTTTTCATTTCAAACAAAAAAAATCAATTCTTTATGGATTTATTGATCCCGGATCAGTTTTCGCGTTCCCTTCGACCAAAATGATCGATTTTTTTAAACATTTCTTGTGCATTTGTATAGACAATTTTTTTATATCTTTGGTTTTTGTTACTATTATGTTTACTGCTATAAAATTTTAATTTGGCAAAGTAGAAAAGAAAAAAGAGGATTGTTTTTCGGGCGTGTTTTTTTTATTTTATGTTTTTATTCATTTTACTTCTTTATGTATGAAAGGAAATATCATGTACTTAAAATTTAAAGGTTTAAGTATATATTGACATATATACGTGACCATTCTTATTTCAAACGAATTCTAATATCTCGATTAATAAAATCATTTGATTATGCTCATAACTAAGCAATAATTTATACTAATTAAATAACCGTTATTCATTAGCACATACAATTTAATATCTTGTAGAAAAACCTTTATTTTTAAGATGCGTGCATTCGGTTTGTAATAGACTCTACCAACTCTTGGCACTTGTCTTGGCGAATCGAATACCAAACTTCTTTGACAATTCTCCAGAGATGCGCTCCATAAAGTCCATTTTATTTCTTTCAAACCAGAGCTTGGGGTCGTTATCCTGTTGGAAACGCAATTTAAGAGGCTTATTTTCCATCTATTACGAAAGTTTATTTTTCCACTGTTTCTTGGCTTTAGGGGATCGTCTTATATGGTATATTTTGGCAACACGAATCCGCTTCTGCATATTTATCTTGGGAATCTAAATAAGTTTGAAAATCACCGTTAAGTTTGAAAATCATCATCCTTAACGGTACGATGAATTGTTATGGCACTGACTTTTTTTCAAATGTCGTTATTTTTGTTGACCAGTTAATTTTGTAGTTGCAATTAACTGAGTGCAAAATATGAATTATAAATATAATTTTGTGTACTCAGAAGATCCTACTTCTATCTATAAGTTAGACAATGTAACTACTGTTAATGTAATATAGCAATTTTTTCACAATATTCACCTAACATTATTACTTAAAAGTAAGAAATGTTGCTATTATTTTGGCAATGGCTGTACACACAAAATTTAGATGTGCATCTATTTTAGGGCTTTTACTGACTGCTGATGTTGTAGGGAGTTATTTAGGGTATCTTAATTACTGTCTGTCGATTTTAATTATTTTTTATTTAAACAAAAAAGTCGTAACAAGATTTGGGCCCGATATATATAATTGCTATTAATTAATTTCAATTATCATTAAGGGCCATTTGTACAAATGTGGTTTAAATATTTGATCCGTGGTTAAGGAATTTTCATTTCAATTTAATTTAACTCGTGATATTAGCCGATTAACTGAGGTTTAACGATGGTTCAATGTTCAAGTATATGTGATAACAGCCAAATACATGCTTGAACCCTATTGCTGAAGCTCGGTTAATTCGCGGAAATTGATGAGTTAAAATTGCTAAGCCACGGATCAAATATTTTAATATAATTCCGAATAGAAAACAAAAATATATCCGCTATTTAACATTTAAATGATCCACCGAAGTAGGTGATTAAGAGAAAGAATACAAAATGACATTTGACAATAATTTACAGAGCCATAAAAAAAAAAGATACGTGTTCATACTTATTGTAATACTAGTAGATTTTCGGGTGGAACCCTTATTTTTATTAATCGAAATTTTTAACTCGGAGTAAATTCTATTCAATAGTTTACAAAAATCGTGGATTAATTAAAAAAAGTGTGTTTTTTTTATTAATGGGACTATGCCAGTGTTTAGTCTTGGACCATAAGAGCAAGTATTTTCGATTCACTAATGTATTTTATTTTTGTTTCACCTGCCCGTATTTTGTTTGTTCTATAGTTAAGCACCCTATATACAGCTAATTTATTTATCTTTACTATTTATTTACACTATTGTAAACTAGGCGCACATTAGGCAACTTATACGAACCTTTATTCATGAATATATTCCATATTGAACCTTTTCGTTTGAATTATTATTTCATCACCAAATTGTTTGTAGAGCCTTATCGAAACATATCTATTGTGCAGTATTTTGATAAGATACAGAAATGATTTTTCGAAAGCTTGTAACACAATCAAAAGTTTAATTAAACAAACACAGCAGTTGTCCTCCTTTTGAAAACCACATTTATTTTTGTTGTTTTTGTCTCAAATATAAAAAAGCTGATTGCACTTGCACTAGCTGTTAAGACGAATAAATTTTACATTTACAAATATTTCATAGGTAGGCTACGAATAATGCATACTATGCAAGCGAGAATATGAATCACCAAAAGGAAACAAATGATTAAACATTTAAACCTAAAAATGTAACTAAAATTATGGAGCATGTACGAAAATGCGATACGAACAGTTTAAATTTATTTCCAAATGGAATAAAAATAAGTTCTGATTAAGATTTAGGACTCTAATTTCATTCTTCGATTTATGTATATATATTTTCAACACTTACTCTAGGCCCAGGCTTTCAACTCTATTTCTAGCAATTTCTTTAACTAACGACTTTTTTAAAAAACATTTATGTGTTTGGACCAATAAAGGCTGAAATTTATTTATACTTATTTACATATGATTAATTTCTAAATGTATTTTTCTTTGTAATACTTATAGGCACATCCCAAAAGCGAAAGCAACTGCAATCGCAGATACTCCTGAATTGAAAAGAATAGCTGAAAACACAAAAATTCAATCAAATGTAAAATATCATGCTGATTTTGAGAAGGCGAAAGGAAAATTCACACAGGTCTGTATAATATTTAAAATCATTTTCTTTCTAAAACTTTAGCAATTTGTGTTTGCTATTTACAGGTTGCAGATGATCCTGAAACCCTTCGTATCAAGCAGAATACGAAAATTATATCAAATGTTGCATATCATGGTGATCTGGAAAAGAAGGCGGCCATGGAAAAGCAAAGAGAAACAGCTGAAGTGAGTGATACCAGAGGTAAGCGAGTTTTTAAAGTTTTTAAACTTAATAACAAATAATTTATCATTTAAATCACAATTTCATCTAAGCTAAAAATGTGTACTTTGTCAAATAAAAAATGTGATGTTGCATTGCTATATGGGCTTAAAAATAATATCAATTAAATTTGTTGGTATTTTCAAGGCTAAACAAATTATTTAACGTCCTTATTATTATTTATCTATTTTTTAATTAACTTAAGCTAAAAGAAATAATAATTGTATACTATTCCTTCCTGCATCCTTAATATCTCACAGACCAAGAATCTGAATATTTTTCCGAGACTCTTGCGGCAGAACAATTATCACAATATACCCCACTTTCACCACATCCACCACAAACATTGCCACCTCCACCAATACAACACCAACAGCAAAATACCGCTTCAATTATTCCAAGCAATCAAGCGGCGCAAATATCCCCTCAATCATATAGTAGCCAACCTCTTCCTTCTTCATCCTCATCACCGCCGTCTTCTATAAATCAAAGACAACAACAGCAGCTGCAATTACAACAGCAGGCACAACAACACTATCAGCAACCTATGTCAGCACAAATAATCAAAACAAATGCACAAAACAACACACAACAGATTTACTCCCACCAACAGCAACACTATCCACAAAAACCTACCAAGCAACCACCCCAACAACAACAGGTTCCAATAAAACAAACATCACATTTGTATCCGCATCACGCACAGCAACCATCATCACAAACAATAGCGAACAATATCAGTACCGCTGGAAGCAACAACGATAATTATCAACAACAACAACAACAACAACAACAACAACAACAGCAGCAGCAACAACTCGTTGCAACCAACAACTACAATCAACTGAGGTCTTCGATCTTACAAAATTCTCATAATCCAACTGGCGGATATCAAGTGGATCCAGCATCTGGATATTACGACCAATATGATAACTATGCTCGGCCAGCACCAACAAAACAACCACAACAACAACAACAACAATCGTACACCAACAACAATATGAGCGCTTATGGCAACACTAATTCAAATTTGGCACCACCGCAAAAACATCAGCACAACAACTACGGATATCAACAGCAAGCAACTCAGCAATTCATCAACAGTCAGCAAACCGCAGCTTACAACAACTACAACAATTCAACAACGCCAAACAATACGACTGGTACGACTAATGGGGCTTTAAATATTAATGGTAGTGGCAATCGCATTATGGGGGTTAATAATACAGGTATTGGTAGTGGTGGTAGTGGCGGTGGAAGCATACTAAGTGGGGGTGGTATTGGGGTATTAAACAGCACGACAGGAACAACACCATCACCAAGTGGTGGTAGTGGTGGCGGTAGCATTGGTAAAATAGCAGACTACGATCCACTTACCGACGGTCCACGAAATATACCGAACACGACACGACCCAGCACAACACTTATCTATAGTTCTGATCGTGGATCAGGTAAGTTCATCTGTATTCTCTTGCTTCCTTTTTTTTTTAATAGCGTAACTGTATATATTTTATATGTCCTTTGTCACCTGGCTTTAAATAATTGTTCCATTAGTTGTTTCATTTTTTTGTTTTGTTTTTTTTTTTTTAATAAATGGATTCCCTCTTGTTTTTTGTTTGTTTCTGTGTGAGATTTTTATAATGAACACTTTTAATTGAGCAAAATTATAATGTTGTTTTGTTTGTATTTAGTGAGCAATGCGTATCCTAAACGAGTTGGATCGATTGCTGACATTGATCCGGCAAATGGAGTCTATGGTTCTCTAACGGAATCACAAGCAGCTCAACACCAACAACAGCAATACTATCAACAACAATTACATTTGCTTCAACAACAACAGCAACATCATCAAAATCAAGTAAGGCAACATCAACAACAACAGCATCAGCAGCAACAACTTCAACAGCAGCAGCAACATCAGCAACAACAACAACTTCAGCAGCAACAACATCAACAGCAAGCGCACCAACACCAACATCATCATCAACAACAACAACAACAACAACATCAAATAGCGCAAAACAAGCAAAACATGGTGAGTAATAAGTTTTTTTTTTCAAAATTTCGTCAAAATGTATATAAATGTTACTGTTAAAGTCGACTGAGTAAGACTTTTGTCCTTATAATTTCAGTTCACAGTTAGTTGCCAGTCACGCTTTTATATTTTTTAGTTTATGTATTAAAAAAATTACCAAAAAATATATTAATAAATATGTAAATAAATATTTAAAAAATAGAACCTTACCCGCTAGCCTATCCAAGATACCTTAGTTGTGGATATGATTGTGAACGATCAGGTGACATTTTCTGTTAAAAGTCAGTTGTATTACATATCCAGTTACATTTCGAATCAGCTGTTCCTCAAATTTCTAAACAAATGCAATAATCTTAAGATCGGTGTTTTACAAAAGATTTTTTCTATATCAGTTGTTTTTTTTTTCCACAGATATACGTAACAGCAACTCAAACTAATTCTGATTGCGGGCGTTCACTCACTTATTAGATATGTTATCTCGGATACTAAGCTATCGGAGTATATCTGTGGACGAATCAGATAGGTTAGCTGAAAGCTGTCAAAAAATCAGAACAAAATGCATACCAAATGAATTTTGCGGCCAGCTGTTCTATACATTTGTTCTCGCATAGCTAGTTATTCCATATTTTTGGGATAACTCAATTGGCGTTTTTCTTTTTTAGCTCCGAGTAAAGAACTATGTTTCTTTTTTCACTCAGACACATTTAATCTCTCAACTCGTGTTTCTTTTTTAAATCAGAGCAAAATCGGGGCATGAAGCATTAGCTCAGAATAAAATGACCGATCAAGCTTAGCAAAGTGCTGGGCGCGGCTAACTTTACTCATAATTTTAACAATAATCACTAAAGTAAAACCAATTAAAAACAAAAAATAAGTTTTAATAAAAACAATTATAATAATATATGACATTTCTGCGCTTAAGTTTATTTCAAAATTAAATCGGAGATATCTGACCATGCTCTACTCAGATCTAACTCGGTTTACTCAGTCTCTGCTCAGAGATCTGCTCGGAGATAAAAAAGAAAAACGCCTAATATAGCTTTCACGAGAACAGTGTTTTTTTTTATCAGATGTGCTTTTGCGGGCATTACAACAACAGAAAGTTATTCTAGATTGCTGAGAGTAACTGAGTGAACGTCCCCATGGCAAAAATACATCCGTTTTTTGGTTGTTCAGAAACGAATGGTTTTTTTTATTACTTATTTTTTTATTATTTTTTCAAGCCCATGATCTCAGATTAATTTTTTTTTGTTATTGCATTTGTGTAATTTTCAGTTTGACAAGACAGCTGATACGGCTGGCTGGTTCACAGACACAAATATACACCAGTTCTATAGCAAATAAAAACCAATCTGAAAACGTATTCGATTCGTTACAAAAAAATCAATTTATAGATCAAAATATAAATTTACCAAACGAAAACCTCATCAGCGTAACCCCTTAATTCGAGTGTAACTTAATTTTTTTTTAAGAGAAACGTCACTCATCGTTATTAAATTATGCGTTACGCTTTATTTATACGCCAACTAAAACGCTCTTTTTTTCGAACACAAAAATTTGAACGACTTCGGGAAATTAACTATAAATGTTAGTTTTATGTTTTGTATATTATTTTATAACAGTTTTTATTAAGCTTGGATTTATTAAAGGGTGAAAATTACAAATGCTGAACAAATGAAGCAATATATAGAATAGAATAGAAAATGTGATTTTATTGAACAATATGTTACAATTTTCACAATAGTAGCAATGGCTTTTGCCGTCAGCCCGAAAAAAGAGAAATTGTTATTTACATAATTACATATACAGTTTTAACTTAGATTTAATACTTCGTTTGATTTAAAATTCTTCATCTATTATTCGTTGTCTATATTTTAGTGCTTGCATCAAAAATGTGTATAGCTTCATCCAGTTGTCTCCGTTGAGAGTCGATATTATTTCTGCTTCTGTTAAGCTGTTCTTACGCCAGTAGTGGGTTCTTTTTATTTCACTTAAGATAGGACATACTCCAATGAAGTGATAGGTGTCTTCCCTTGCGTTTAAGTTGCACAATGTGCAGATCTCACTACGGTCAATTCTGTGTGGTGTATAGTTTAAACCCAGTAGATCACCTCTGGCTTTGAAGAGTAGTGATATGACTTCCAATTTATACCGGTCCCGAAAATATATTTTTTTTGTACCAGGTCATGATGCAGGAGTTTGTAAGTTACTCTAGTTTGGCTTTGTTGAGCTTGAATTTTAAACGTTTCATGAATAAATTCATCGACCTTAATAAGAAGATTCTCCAGATTATACCTCAACATTGGACTTCCAACCACAATTTCGATATTATGCTGATTTCCCAATCTCACCCATTCTTTGAAAAATTGTTGATTCGTTGCAATTAACACAATTTTTGGTAGGCGCATATCTGTCAGTTCCAGTACTTTTAAAATATAAAGAAAGTGCAACTTTAATGTGTAAATATAAAGCGTTGGCAGTCCAGTTTCCAAATGAAGCATATAAGTAGGAGAGCTCTCCGGTAATCTAAAGATTTTCTTGATAAAGTAACGCAGTAACTTTTCCACTTCCTCGAACTTAAAAATACCCCATACTTGCGCTGCGTAACACATAATCGATCTGACAACTGCTTCGAAAACCTTATACTTGGTACTTGTCGCTACATTCCTTTTGCTTAGAATACCCCTCCAACTACAATTTACAACTTTCTTTGCTTCTTTTAATTTTTCTTGTAGATGTTTTTTAAATGACAATTTTGGCATTATAATTACTCCCAGATATTTATACTCCTTCACTTTTTCAATTTCCTCATTTTCTCAAGTCCAATCTTTCATCACGTGTGTACCTTCCGGTTCCATTTCGGAACACCATAATTTTAGGCTTGTTGATGTTCACTTTGAGGTTCCATATGGTGCAGTATTGATAAAGCTTGTTAATCATCATTTCAATTGTGCCAGGAGTTTGTGCAAACAAAACTATATCGTCGGCGTACAGAAGAAGTTTGATACTACTATTAAAATCGATTCCTCCTGGAAGAAATGTGACCAGATCGTCCAAGAAAATTGAAAATAATAGGGGGGACTGAGAAGATATCCTTGTTTTACTCCTACGTTTGTTCTGAACCAGTCCGAAAGTCTGCTTCCATCCCATACTGCGGTTGGAATTTTCATCGTATAGACTTTGTATTATTTTTATCATTTTTGATATGAAATGAAGCAAAAAGCAATACATATAATGATAAAACAAAATTAAGTAATTTTATATTTTCAATAATTAAAATTTGAACATATCTTTTCTGAATCGTTTAATTCATAATTGGCATTTTTTGTTTATATTCTTTTTTTTTATGTAAATTTAGTTTTTAAATGGAATTCAACAAATTACACATATTTCAAATGTTTTATTTTTTTATAGCGAGTGTATCGAGCTCTCTATGATTACGAGGCACAGGATACGGACGAAGTTAGCTTCCGGGAAGGCGATGTTATTTTCGAAGTCGATTCCATTGATTCTGGCTGGATGACAGGCAAAGTGGAACGAACTGGCAAAACTGGTATGCTGCCAGCTAATTACGTAGAGCAAGCCGTAATTTAATTTAAGTATACATATGCGATTTATGTATTTTCTATATATAAATTTTATATAAACACAAATATAAACAAAAATATTTCACAAACCTATTTATAAAATTAAAATGAAACACAACACAAAAAAATATGGTTAACAACAAAAAAAAAAAACAATAAACTATAAAAAATAAGCAAGTTAAAAATGGAATCACCCAGAAATGAGTTGTTCTCATTTTTAAATACACAAAACATAATCTACACAGATAAAATGTTTAACTGAAATATAAAAGAAAAATTATAATAAAAAATCAACATATCTAACATTATAAATTTGAAAATACTATATTTATGAAAAAAAAAAACAAATAAAGCAATAAATAAATGGTTTCTTTAAAAAAATTGTTAAAACTAAATAATTTATATTGTACATGAATTTTGTTGAATAATATTCACTAAATATTTATTTTGTATTTTTATAATTTTTGTGTTTTGTTTTGTGTGAATGGCTAAAGTTAAAATCAGATTTTAACTTTCTATCGTAAAATTTATAATGACATAATCATATCCACACACGTAATGTATGAATTTCGTTTGTTTAATTAATTATTTGAAAATAAAATTGTTAATTTGCTCTTAGATTTTGCCATTTTACATTCAAGAAACCTGAAGACATTCGACCGACAAACTCACACATTTTTGACTATAACTAAGGTATGCATCACAATATTCAAACTACATATTTGTTTCCTTGGAATTCTTCGGTTATTATTTGTATCTTTTTTTTATAGACCAAGAGTCGACAGTTTATTTCAGGAATGGAAGTATAAAACAAATTTGAGTATGAGAGTTTAAAGATATACAAAATTGGTATGACAGGTGTTTTTTTTTCTCTACCTTTGTTAGGGGTAGTAGCAGTTTTCTAAATCTTTTATTAAATGTGTGTAAACTCGATCGGGTTAGATATCGATTGAGCAGCAGTTAACAAGTTGCCTAGTTGGGCACAGTGAAGATGATTCGATGCTGGTAGTGGTCTGATTTCTAATAATGGAAAACACAACCACAAAACACATTAAAATCTATTAATCCTATTTTTAATTCAATTCAAACTGAACAAAATTCATGAGAAAACGACCCATATTAATTCAAATGGGTTATAGAATCAATGCAGCTTACTTCAGCAATAATCTCTATATACCTACCTTTAAGCTGTTCACTTACCTAACATGCTAATCTGTTATTTTATTTTTCATAAGGCCAAGAACTATTATCTTTACGGCCCGATTAATAGAACTCAGAAAAATCTCAAGTTAAACAAAATTATTGAAGTGGTTATCTCTTTTACACAAATTGTAATATCACATTCACAACCCTTCAGTGTATACCCAAAGGCTGAGAAAAAGGCATTTTAAACCTGTCTATCATAATGCTCATACATATTCATATTTTGGATATACATCTGCTCCCGGCATTCTGTCTGGGCTCTTAGACTATTTGATTTGTTATTCTCTAGCTTAAATAACTATATTTATTAAAATTAAGTGCCTTCTGTTGCAATAATAAGTAATGCAAACCTAAAATCAAAATATTTAAGTATAATTATGTATTAAATAGATGAATTATGTTCTTATCATTTTATAAAATATAAAGCAACACACAACCTATAACTATAAAAAAAAAACAATTTAAACATACAATAATAGCTTCCATAAAAACAAAACCAAGTTAAATAATAAATTTAAAAAAAAATGTAATATAGTCATCAAAAATAATATTTTATTTAACTGCAAAATCCCTTGTATAAGATGTTTTTAGTTATATCTACATACATACATGCTAAAAAAAAAAATAAAAATGATAACATTAAAATTTTGAAAAATATATTGAATTATTTTTGTTTACAATTTTATTTCTTTTTCATTTCAACTGCGATAATGATCCGTTTTTGATTTGATGTATTGTATCTAGAAGCACCGACTTGGACGCTTTAATTATATTTTCAAAAGTTTTTGTATCAGATTGTTTTTCTTCGTTTAAATAGTAGAGCTTGTCTTCGAGGATTGTTATTTTTTCCTTAGAAATTTCCAATCTTATTTTAAAGAATTTAAAAAATAAATAAATAATAATCTGTAATATGAGTTTTGGTTTTAATTGTGATCTCACTTGTTTCTCAGTTCTTCTATCTCGAAGATTGTAGTTTGGTTTTCGCCATTATTCGGTGGAATATCGGTATTCGACGCATTTTCAAACACAAATGAGGGCAATATGCATGAACTTGTGTATTCGGAAATTCGTTGTGATCGTCTTTTTTTCTCCGTTTGAGATTCACGTTCCTTTTCAAGGTCACCTTGAACAAAATTTTAAAAGTAAACTGTGAGGAACAACGATAAGTTTTACAAAGTATATATTCAAAATAAAAAATAAACAAATAGAGGGCAATATGTAATCACGGTTTTTTTGAACTGGGCAAATAGATAAATTCAATACAATATTTTGGATGAAATGGGCATTTAAAAAGCATTTATAAATTTGAAGAAATAAAAAAAAAAACAGAATAAGCTCTGTTTCTTCTTAATTGAAGCTTGCTGCCATTCTTCAATTTTTAGCACAAAGATCGTACCAAGAGCAGTGGCAAAGACTTCTGCGTTGCTATGATGGCTAAACTCGCAGTATCGAAGGTTATGAGTGAAGTGAGGATTTTTATTCTAAATTGCATTATAAATCTCACATTTGGAAAGTACAAATTTCATAGCGAATATACTGAGCCCTATCGGGAATCTCCCAGGCAATTTCGTTTCCCACGGAATATCTTATTCCCTGGAAATTTTCCTGCGATGAATCTCCAATGGAATAAATTTCCCTCGAACAAATATTCTTATGAATTGACAGCAAAATTCCCTGGGAACGTTTTTTTCCCATACCAATAAATTCACAGGGAAACTTTCAGGGTAATTTTATTCAATTAAAAAAAAAATGGTAACAAATATCCCAAAAAGAAAAACAAAATTTTACCGTTACGAAAGATGAAGCAATAACAATTGATTTTAGTGTAACCGTTTGCATTTTTTTTGCTCGCTACTGTGGATTAAAAAACCTATTTTTAAAAAAATCTTCCACCCTGTAACGGGGTAGTTGTCTTCTTTGGGTCCTGCTGGCAAAATTGAACCGACCAGCTCTGCCAAAAGGGGTGATTCTTTGACCCTTACCTCATTACAAAAAATTACTTTTGCCAGTCTGAGCATCTAGGTGTTGTCGACGCTGCGAAAAAATTATCTTGACCCACCCTACCATGGTTGCTTTTTCACCAAAACAAACCCCAAAAATTAGCTTCCCTTCCTTAAAATTTCATCCCTCCTTTATCCCCCTCCCATCCTTCTCTTTAAAAAAATTTACTCCATCTTTAAATAATAAAATATCTTTCAAAATCTATTCAGATTAAAATATAACATTTTATTTTTAATTCAAATTTTGATATAAAATTAATTAATGTACTTTAATATAATATTCTTGGTTCAATTTACTATTATTAAAAAGACAAATTAATTGAATTTGAATTTAGCGAATAACCCAACAAAATTTACAACGTCTTCGATTTTATTAACAAGTGGGGATCTTTAATCCTCTTTTGTCTATATAACAATTAATGTATGCTTTGGTCCCCCTTTTTTTGTAAATCCCACTTACCGATTTATTTTCTGTTACCCTTTTTTTTTTAAACCACGGTGAATATTAATTGAAAACCCACGATTGCATATAAATAGGCATACAGATATGTATATATATATCAAATGGTAAAAAATTTAACTCACCCTTATTAATCCCTGCGGAAGTGGCCACTGCTGCTGGAGAGGTAATTTTGGATAAATGTAATCCAAATACACTATTTTATATCTTTTACTACCAATTATATATAGTCTTAGTTTTTCCCGCGTGATTGTATTCCCTGCTTTCACTTTTTATATACGGTTCGCGTTGCAATTTCTTTTAAGCCACTCGTTAATTCCGAAAAATAACTTTAATTGTTTAACTATTTTAATTTTGATTTAATATGAAATGATATATATATGTATATGTATTTAACCAAAAAGAAAGAAAATTGTACGTTAAGGTATTTTCAAAAAAAAAATGGACTTAATACTACGAATTGTCCATATAAACTTTATCAAAAGATATAAAAAAAAATTTCAATGATGTTGGTTATTTGTAGATATTATCTCTATCCCACTGGATTCTGCTTCTGAAGATTTATTCCGCTGATCTTAAGCGATCCTTAGCTAGGTTTTCCGCTTTTCCTTCACCTTGGTCTCAATCTCGCTGATAATTACTAGCTTCCTTTTTTTTATTGGATTTTTTTTGTTTATGAAACTATGTTCAAATATGCAACTTTTGGTTTTTATTTGGCTTTTATCTTTAGTTAAATGTCCAACTGTGCCAATTTATTTATTGGCTTTTTTGATATAAGAAACAAGGAACTTTTTTACCACTATTCTGTCCGGAGTATAAAATTGCAGTGATTTTTAAAAATGTTATTTGAACCTACCTACTGGTAACTGAACTTTGTTTTTGCACATACCCTATGTGTTATTACATATTTAATTGTATGCAATAGCAACCGCAATTAGTTTTTCAAGTGTTTACAAACTTGAATCTCAACAATTAATAAAGGCTTAAACTTAGCAACATTTTTTTTTTTGCAAAAATCTACTACATTCCCTACCTCTACCTTATCTACTTGATTTTATCGAGCTGTCAAAGCGGCCTTGCTCGTGTTTGCCGGCGGTCAGTATTTGATATTATTTTTATTATTATAATTAGATTCGAACGATAGTTAATTCTTTTTAACATAATATTTCATTCGCGTGTTACAACCCATTTTCGAAATACTGAATTTTCAAAAACAAATTAATTTTTTTAAATAGGTTACAAAAAAAATATTTCGAAAATTTTGATGCGGAGTGCTATTTACAACTTGAAGGACCACCTCCTGTATGCAAATTTTGATTGAAAACAGTTGAGCTGTTAATAAGTAAGTCGAAAATCAAAAAAACGGCAAAAATAAAGCCTATGCCTAATAAGTGCACTGATTTATTTTTATCAAAATCTTTAGAACCTTTTTGCCAGATAAAGATTATACGATTTTTGGTACAAATCCGCCATACAGGATACCGTTATTTTTAGGGACTTGATCCGGGACATTTCAACAGTGTGACAGAAAAGTATACCTTATGTGGCCCATAGTGTTAAAAGGGCATACGACTTTTGGAAGATAGTTGTCTGAATTAGCAGCCACGCCCGGAGAATATTTTACTTTTTTGGCATTTCTCTAGTCATTGATGCTAAAAAGAAGATTTAAATAAAGAATCGAGCCACCTAGTCACCTAGATGCTTAAGTACCAAGTTTGAAGACAATTGATTCAGCGGTTTATGCTGTAGACAGGCGGAATCGCGAGCCACACTTTTTTGTGTTCTTTATCATCGTAATGTCAATTTTAGTTAAGACGTTTTTTATGAAATACTAAACAAAATGAGAGAAATTTAAATTATTATTTCGGGCCCATGTTACAAATTACGGTTATCGTTACGTTGTGATTTACGAGACGTGTTTTTAGGTACATGTTTTCTTTTAGAACAAATTTTTGGAAAGTATCTAAAATTTGTTAACTGGTTCCCTTTTGAAATAGTTATAAAAAGTACTCACTTATTTTCCCTTCTAGTCGGCATATTTTAACTTTGTGCTTGGAGATTTGATTAATGAGATCCAGAATCCTTGACCTTTCTGCATCCAATCTTTGATTAATAGTTTTATTTAATGCCAGCAAATTGTTTTTTTCCGTTTCTAATGCATCGATCAGTCCTGTAAAATCCTCCTGAATGATGAACCATAAACATTTTATAAAATCAATACCAAATAATAAAATAAACCTTTTTAAAATCTCTACACTCAAACAAATAGTCCCCACAAATTGATTTCAAATCTCTCTCTAGCTTTTTTATTGTTGCATTCAGTTCTCCAATATAATTATCTTTTCTCTCTAGTTCAGCATGCAGATTCTCTAATTTAATTTGCATTTCTTCTCGATGAAACTCAAAATCAGTCCGATACTTTTGTGTGTCGACAAATTGTTTTTGAACATCAGATATTCGGGTCTCGTAGTGGAATTTTTGAACATCAATTTTTTCCCTTAGCGCTGAAATGGTACCATCACTAATCTTTTCTAAAGATTCTAAATGTGTGCATTTCTCCTTTAGCTTTGTGACATCAGCTACCAAATTAATATTGCGAGCTTTTAAAGCTGCAATTTTTTGATTCTGGTCCTCTATATGAGCCGTTAGGTCTGTAATGTTTCTTTTTAGGCTTTCAACCTCAATACGATTGTAAATTTGATCTTTTCGAACAGGTGGCTCCTTTGGAAAGTCGTCAGGCCAACCAAACTCACTTCTGGTATTCTGTAGCTGAGCTTTAAGCTCATTAATTTTTAATTGCATTGTGAGTATTTGCTGAGCTCGTCCGCGCCATGTACCGGAAGCTGCTAAAATATTTAAATTCATATGTTCCCCAATTTCTTGCTGAATACATTTCTGAGCTAATTTCAAATGATTTTTTAGCTCGACATTTTGATTCAAACTGTCGAAGAGTTTTTGCTTTGTCTGCAAGAGCTTTGATTGGATAACTTCTAATTGTTGTCCATCAACCTGTAAATATATATGTAAGTAATCATACGCTTAGAGCGCTTAAACTTTGTATATCGAAATTCAGACCGTTTTTTTTGGGGCATTTTCTTTCTGATTCTTAACTGATTTCTTGAGTTCGATTTCTAATTCTTGAACTTTTGATTGTAGTTTTATGTTCATCTGTTTTATATAGTCCAAATCAGTACGCAGTTCTTGATTTTTCTTCTTTAAATCAATAATCTTTGCACTAGATATGCTAGAACTGAGCTTTAAATCTTCAATAGGAACGGAATTAATGACACCATTTAGAGAACATAAGGATTGTTTTAAATCTTTGATCTCAGCATTTTTGCACGAAATTACTTCTTCCAACGTTTGCTTTTCTTGTTTGACGGCCTGAAAAAAAGGAGCTTTGAAAATTCCAATTCCATACAAAGATAGTATTTTTTAACGGTTAATTTCTTCCGGAGAACTTTTCGAACTTGAGGATTGTTTCGTTCAAAAAATATTGAATCAGCAAGAGAAGCTGCATCCGTGAGAGTTGATCTATCTATTTTTTCAATTGAATCCATTTTACTTAAAAAAACTGATGTTAGAAAAATACAAAATATATAAAAATTCAAATTACAGAAAAAACGACTGATTATCAAGAAGACGGGTAGATTCACAATGGAAAAAAGCAAAACGGTTTTTAAATTTGACAAGGAACGTCGAATGTTTGTAGTTTTATATATAATAAAATAATTTTCCAGTTCAGAAAACTTAGATCTTCTCCATTAACATGTAAACTCGGCAGTTTAGTTTAAGGATCGTATTTATAAACAGGCACGACTGCAAAAAAAAAATATTACCATAGGTCCAATTGTTTAAGATTTATTTTAAGTCAACGATATGGTACCCGCATATTAACTTTCCGATAGCAACACATTTAAAATGTACATACACAACATCAGGGGTGTTATAACACCCCATCCAGGATTAAATGCAAAAAAAATGTATTTAAGGTACCTACATTATTTATTGAATCATAACACTTCATTGACCTTAACAAAACAAGAAAATTGGAAATTCATAAAAAAATAATAGGCAGGAAATACAAATTATTAAATGCATAGCATATCTCTTTCCTGTGTTCAGGACATACATGACAATTGCAATTTAGGCTTAAATCCTGCATTTGTTGTTTTTGTGGACAAATTACAAACCGCGGCTGGTTCTGTAATTTAGGAGGGGAGACACTTTCATATGACCCCAGTGGGAGGCATTAAACCCTCTTTATTTTTTCAGCTTGTCGTGACAAATTCTTAGCTAGATGTCGGTCGCTCCATATGAGGTTTAGCCAATTGTAATCCTAATTCCTTAAGATATATCCATCTGAACTTGTGCAGTGGCTGATTAGGGCATTTACATGATAGAAAAAGTTTCACAGAATTAATTCCGGCTTGATCAAGCATACTATATAAGATCCGTAAGGGCCACCATTGAGTACTTCGAGTCTATTGAATAATGATCTGTAAATTCTGAGAATTCATCTTCAGAAACTCAAATTACAGCCTACTCCTGGGACTGCTCATCTGTAACTTTCACCTGAGATATTAAATGACAAATACATACAACCGCAGAAAGAGAAATCAAGCCAAATCATAACAACAGTAAAAATAAAATTGCCTACAGAATTATGAAACACCCCTGTTGTCATCGGAAGTTTAATAGAAGTTCAACGATGCAGCTCATGGGACCAATTTCGCAAGTGTGAGTTTACTCTGTGTGTGGGTTAGGTACATACATATTTTTTACGCAAGGGTGAGTTTTTTTTACAGATAATGCGTAGCCAGAGACAAATTTATTCACGAATATTTTAAGGGTGAAAAGATTTTTTACACGGAAAATCATTTACGCTTACGGCATATGGCTACAAGCTTCAAGTTTATATAAAGAACTAATCGCACTTATCTTATAAACCATGTTTGATTGATGCTCAATAGATTCGATAAAACCTGTCGACGGGATTGCCTAAAGCACAAACACGATATATTTAGCTGTCATCACATATGTACTTTAACAGTGAACCATGCTTTAAACTTCAGTTATTCTACCGAATCGAAAGAATTTTGAACTAAAATCGGAATAACATACTACGTTTTAAAATTACAACCCATTGTGATCTGAACCACTTTTTAGGAGTGGATAGTTTCTTTTCATGTATCTATCGATGGGCTTGGGAAACCTTGTTAAAAATGTAATTTTTTTCGCAAGTTACCTTGATTTTTTTTGAAAAAATGGAATCACCAAATTGTACACCAGTAGAATGGTCTGTTCAACCTCTTTCAAGTAGTGAAAACCGCAGCTTTTTGTGAGGCTTGGTTGACTAGATATTAGTTTCCAAACAAAATGCGGTTGGGTTGACAATCGTATGTGAATAATTTTGGATTGAACCAGAGCTGCAGAAGCGTTTGGTTTTCAGGAGTGGATAGGTATTCAATAGACCTTCCTTTTCATGTATAATCGACGGGTTTGGGAAACATTGTTAAAAATGTAATTTTTTTCCAAGTGGTTAGCATTGATTTTTTTAATCTTTAAAAAATAGAATCCTAAAATTGTACACCAATAGAAAGGACTGTTCTATCCCTTTCAAGTACCGAAAACCGATTTTTGCGATTTCAAAGACTGAAATCTGCTTTTGTGGGGCTTGGTTGACAATCATGGGAATAATTTTGGATTGAAATTAATATGTGATAACAAGAAGATGGACATGTTTATCTTCACTATAATCTGCAGTCATAATTGAAGATGCTCTATATTTTGGTCTGCACTCTCTATCACACAAGAACGATTTTTTTTATATTGTGTTCTTGTTGGAGATTATCGAAAAAAGTATCGAGAATCAGACACGTTAACGAGCGCGGGCTGCAAATTTATTGTGAACGACCGCAATTTGCTTTATCAATAATCTGCTACGTTTTTAATCAACTGACTTCAGAATCCATAGTGAATGAACCATTTAAATGGAAATGAAATGTCACTTGTCAAAATTCCAAACTTACACGTCAACTTTAAACAAAACGCACTGAAAATGGATGGATTCATGCTGGTAAATTTATCTAATTTAAACCAAATTACTTATAAAAACTAATGAAAATATTTACTCAGGAACCAACACTTAACATTGTTAAAGGAATGTGCATTATGGATAACGATGGAAATCGTATCCTAGCCAAATATTATGACAAAACCATTCTGCCAACCGTGAAGGAACAAAAAACCTTTGAAAAGAACCTCTTTAATAAAACTCATCGTTCAAACACAGAAATTATTATGTTAGATGGATTAACCTGCGTCTATAAAAGTAATGTAGATCTATTCTTCTATGTAATGGGTAGCACCTACGAAAACGAATTAATTCTCTTGTCCGTACTAAATTGCCTTTATGACTCAATTAGTTTGATTCTTAAGAAGAATGTCGAGAAACGCCTGGTCCTGGATAATTTAGAGATAATCATGTTAGCTTTCGATGAAATCTGTGATGGAGGGTAAGACAACCAACTTAAATTTTAAACGACATTCGCTTAAAATCTCGACATTTCTATAGAATCATTCTAGATGCAGATCCCTCATCGGTGGTGAAACGTGTCGATCTGAGAAACGATGACATTCCAATTGGCGAGCAAACTGTTGCCCAGGTAAACAAGGTTCTAAATGAGCTGTTTTGGTAAAAATTGGATGTGGGATAGAAGTATAATTAGAATTCTAGTTTTTACTTCATATTATATACCTTAGACTATTTTGTTTCGTTAAATTTGTTTACTAACCAATAATCAACCAAATCTCATCCACATATAGTTTAGTTTTAAAATTAATTTTGCAACTCTTTATTGTTCATCACTGTACATTACACAATTAGTTTAGTTATTTTGCAGAAATAGAATTCTAAATTTGTAAAATAAACTGTGACTTTATCCACGTTTTTCTTTTAACTAAACTTGATACTTTTAGGTTCTGCAGTCGGCGCGAGATCAACTTAAGTGGTCGATACTAAAGTGAAAAATAATAAATCTATCTTTATACATACGAAATCTTGTTTTTGATAAATGTTTATTATTATTTTGCTTTCCTGGTCCGGAGGCAAAAAAAAGAACAATTCAACGCTAGTTTTGCTTTTTATTTTGAGTATATAACATTTAACATACACAAATGCATTTTATTCCAAAATAAAATTTATTAATTTATAAGCTAATGGTTTGAATGTTTTTTTCCAATTATTAATTATGAAGTTCCCGCAAAAGGATTAATCGATCAAAGAAATTGTTTCCATTTATTGATTCAAAAATTTCAAGCTGACAATAAAAAAACTTTTAAAAAAATCTCT
Organism: Philhelius pedissequus; assembly: GCA_910595825.1. Lineage (NCBI taxonomy): Eukaryota > Metazoa > Arthropoda > Insecta > Diptera > Syrphidae > Philhelius > Philhelius pedissequus. The sequence continues at coordinate 146,977,873 of OU343162.1, read as the reverse complement.
TTTTGTGTAAGTCTACAAAAAATTGTTAATAATTTTCGAAATAAAAATATACTATGCCGTATTTAAATCTAAAAACCAATGTCTGTTGGAGAATGTATTATATCTGCGGATTATTCCCACCTGTTGGTAAATCATTCGGTGGCCCTTGAGGTGTTTGGCAATTAAAGCGTTCAATAAGATATTCCTGGGTGGTAAGTGAAATTGCAAAATGTATTCGTGCTGAATGCGATCCATGATTTGTTCATGAATTATAATTGTTTTTTATTTTTTTTTTTAAGTCTAATTGAGTCTTGTGCAACCTTTCCTGCTGACCTAATGATTTACTCTTAATATTAAAACTTCACAGCCAAGTTAATTTTATGTTATCAAGATTTCGATTTTAAATAGTTCCAGTTAAAATGTTCTAAATAACTAAAGTGCCTAAAGTGTTTTCAATATTTAGTTGATACTGGTTTTTTCCTTGAATTCGATTCTTTTACAAATTGCTTAATAAAAACACGTTCTTAATAAAAGAAAAAAAAAACAGTGGAAAAGGGTAGATAATAATTTGTTTGCTTTAAAAGTAAAAGATACAACGAAAACGATAATTAAAGGTGACAAGATTTTAATTAAGATTTCCAACAACCTGTAGACAATTTCATTGATAAAGGTAATCATTTGTTAAAAAATATATTATTCAATTAACACACATGCTTCTATGTGTGCAGAGTTTTATGCAAATGTTAGGAAAATAATCCACATTTAATAACAAAAGAAAACAGTTCAAATTAACTGGACTTTTGAATAACCTTGGTAAGCATTAGTAGAAAAATACGTACATATTAACTTTAAATGAATAGTTGATCTATTGATGGTAACGATTTACTATAACAATTTATAAAAAATAATGTCAAACATTTTAATAAAGATCAGTAACCTTATACCATTTGGAACATAATATATAATAAACGAATTTTGGTATGAAATTCGGTGAATTTGTATCGCTAATGTTGAAAACTTATTTACTTCGATTTATATTCGACCATAAAAAAAGACTACCTAACAAAAACTTAATATTTAAATAACATTTAACTACAAACAAATTATTCTGACTTCGGCCGTATAAGAAGATTTAACAAAAGAAGCATGCTTTTACGGTCTTGTTACGTCCAAAGTACAAAACTGTTTTTTTTTTTTAATTGTAATTTGTTTAAGCAGTCAAGAGTCAATTATAGCATCTTGAGGTGTATCAATATTCCACACCAAACGTTTTTAAAACTGTTTGCGAAATGTTTTGTTGGGTGGACGACTGCACGCTCCAATCAAGGCAAAAAACAAGATTTAAGAAATTTTTATTTTTTTCTGAAATGTTTATTTGTACATTGTGCCCAATCTATTTTTTTTTAAATTTATAAGGACACTGACTGTGGAGTCTTTATTTGCATTTATATTTAATTTTATAATCATTATATTTTATTTATATATATAGTGTTTTTTGTGATGTGCAAGCCTCTGCAAATTGTTTTCTTACTTCTTTTAATGCTTAAAGGCACTATAAGATTGCTGCAGCAATTTAGAGTGTACGTATTAGTGTGGTGAAGCAATAAACCCAGTTAGTAGGTTGGTTCATTGAACTTTACCCAGTGTCGACCCAGATTTCTTGACAATCCCCAGCAGCTGTCCAAAAAAAACGGTTTTTTTCGGTTGTCAAAAAATACCCCAGAGCCATTAATGTTTATGTTGTTGAAAAGCAAATAATGTCATCTAATAATTAAAACTTAAAATATGTTTAAATTGAATTTCTTATTACATTTGCCTTGACTCTATATATAATCCACAACTTCAATGGTTTCTATTTCTGTGTATGGAAATGAATTTGATTTTAGTATGTATTCCTTTGATTCCTATTTTAAAAATAAGAAATTTAAAACAAAACGCGAGTGCGGTCTAACCCTTATTAGCCTGAGTTCATTTATAATAAAAGATTTCAGCGTATTTAAAGTCGATGTTTTGAATTATAACATCGGTGCTGCGATGTTTCACATATATGCTTCGACATCGATATTTTTTTGTCTAAGATCGATGTTTTGCCAACATCAATGAACATCACCCATCCCTACATTTTCATGTTATTGTTTTGTTTTTTCCCGCCTTACACATGCATCCATCCAGAATCCACTGGGTTCGACACGATAGTCATGTGAATGGGCCGCCTTAACTTGTACAATTTGAATCCCGGATCGGAGAGGTCTTCCGGATTACCAATCGAAATGGACGTTTAGTGAGTGGGTTTCATTTTTGAACCAACATGCTTTCTTGGACGTTTGTTATTCAATCCCGGTTGACCAGTCAGACGAATTCTAGTTCAAATTGTTATTGGCCTCATTTAATAACCGAACTATAGCTATCCGGATAGGCTGGTGTTTGTATTCCCATGTAAGAACACAGCTGATGATAAAACAACTGCTGCAAAAAAAAATCTTAAGTTAATCGAAAAACTTTGGTATACTCTTTTATCCCATGAGAAAAGTAAAAAAAACTTATGCACAGACCCATTCAAATTTAACGTTTTTCGTTCACAATTCTGTCAGTGGAACCAGAGAAATTGGGACCCAAATCATTGGAATGATTTGTTCCATTTTGTGTCAAATGGAACAAATGCGGCATCTCCCACTATTTATTACCTATTACCCTAATCAAAAATGGCGGCTGTGCTTCGCTTCATCCGCATGGCAAAGTATGTACAGTTCAACACGAATATAAGCAATTCTAAAAACAAAAGTAGTTTCTTGTATCCGAGTTTTTTTTTGTACAACCAAAGAATATAAAAAATGAAATTTCTAATATAAAAACCAAATCAAAAACAAACAATATGATAAGTACAACAATAGGTAACGATTAAATTCGTAGGAATTCGTACAAATTTTCACATTTTGCTGTGAAACCATAGGAAAAAACCCAAGTTTGGGAAACTTCTATCTAACAAAAAGGCATAATATTAGCATCAGGGCCTATTCTCATACTTCTATTACATACATACTAATGGTATGTGAAAAAATATTAAGTTGAAAGTGAAGTGAAATAAAGTAATGTAAGTACAACCATTACTCACACAGTTGAAAAAAAAAACAAGCAATCATGAATGTTTTGAATGACAAAATTAATTTGTATGTACCTATGTGAATTTTAAAATATAGACTTGGCAGTTTCCTGCGAAATTAACAGGTACAAACATACATAGGCCACTCTTAACAAACATAAAAACGTAGCTGCACGCAAACAAAAACAAACTAATCAAATTCTTCGTAAATTCCTACGCACAACCTACAAAATTTTCTGAGCATACAAAATTCACCTGATATTATCATGGTCATAAAAAGTTGCTAGTACCTACATGATTATAAAACTGTATCACAATCCTGATAGAGCAAACAATGACACATTCATTTATCACCTAATTATTATGATTTCTTGTTATGACTTTATTTAAGACAAAAATAGCAAAAACGGCAACATTATGTATTTGTTTTTCACGAAAATACAAAACAAATATAATGTTCTTTTAAAATTAAAATTAGGAATGTATAGCTTCAACGATTTTAGTTGTTATTTTATTTTGTTGTAGTTGACAGATAAGAAGAAACATGATTTAACTGTGGCAGTATGATTGTGCATATTTATTTAAGACAAGAAGAGTGTATCTGCCCTGAATTACTTTAAAAGAATTAAAATTCCCCTGGCTGACACGATAGACAGTAGACAATTTAATATAAGCCTATCTAGACTCTCCTCGACTTATCTTTGATTATGACATGCGACTCTATATCTATTTACTAAATGGATCCAGTGATATAGTGAGTCACTACAACAAAGCTCTGTTTTGGAAAAAAAAGAGCGACCTTGCTATTCATAATAACATTCAGTTAAATGACCGCTACCTAAGATTTTCCACGCTCTCACATGACATGATTTCAGGTATTTACTCGTATATGACTATCGGGCGCAATAAAAACCTAAGGTAATAATTGGCATTATCAGATCGATATTTGGATATTGATAAAATACAAAACAAATGTAATCTATTGTATTTGTAGTGCTGGCAGAGAAAAAGCTTTGTGATTTTTTTCAACATACCTATTATAGTTAGCGTAGATACCCGCGGTGAATTTTCTGATTAGAAATTAGCATTCTAATTCAAATATTGCTAATTTATGATAACTACAACATAGCAACCCAAAATATGCACTAAAATAACTTTTACAAACACAAATCTGCTGTCAACTCACGGATTTTGACAGGAAATTGATTTTCTTATTCTGAATTATGTGATTTTCGATTGGTAATCCGAAGGAACTCCGATCCACCATTCCATCCGAACAAGTTACCACTCGATTCATGTAATGATTCTGATTAATGTGAGTGTGTATGTAAGATAGGAAAAATCGACTGAAAACGTAAGGGATGGGTGATGTTCATCGATCTTGGCAAAACATCGTTGTTAGACGAAACAAATGTCGATGTTTCAAATTCGATGTTGAAGCATGTGAAACATCGCAGCACCTATCTCTCGATTCAAACATCGACTTGAAATAAGCTCAAACATACTGCCAATAAACGCATGCTTATAAAGTTTAGACCGCGCTCAAGGGAACTGCAAGAGAACCTACGTTTAGCTGCTATGTGTTCAATTGCAGCTTGGTGCGATCGATATTATCTAGTTCACGAAACGAGAAAAGAAAATTTGATACAAACCATTGCTACAATTTTCAAAACAATGAAGATATTTTAAATTTATGATATATTGGATTTTATAATTGATCTTTGAATTGTTATTATGCTATATGCTATTATTTTTCAAAAAATGGCAATAAAAACGTCGATATTTCTGATTCGATAATTTTTGACATCGATGTTGTTTCAATATGGTTCATCCCTACACGACGATTGTTGTTGACATTTAGTGAGTGTGAGTATATGCGTGCTTCTGGTTCTTAATCTGAATTCAATTACAAAAGTAAATTTCTTTTCTATCCAGGAGGAGAATGTTGATCAATTTGTCCGTAGTGTAAATTCGGCATTACTCTCTTCTTGGGTGGTTCGGACTTCTGAAGCAGTATTATGTCGATATTCCAATTCCAAGGCTTTTCTGGTCTCATGGACATCTCTTATTCAGAAGCAGATCGCTTTCGATAGCTACCTACCACGTGACGTGTATCAAAATTGATAATGATATGTAAGCAATATGTATGTATGTATATGTAAGTTTTCTTGTTTATCGATGGCATTGAACCGGCTTGTATTTACACGAGACAGTTTGTCGTTGATCAGTTGGTTTCTTTCTTTTTTTTCGAAACTCAATTTCATGTTTCTGTACATTTTATATAGAATAGACTTGACACTACCTTTAAGTTAAAATAATTAATTCTTGACCAGATGTGTCTCAATTATTATTAGATACTTACATACAAACATAATGTACATTATTTGTAGGGAAACAAATACAAAAAAAATGGGGAATCTTTAAAACTCATTTTAACTGTCCTTAAAAGATTGATTGCTTTTACTAACAGAATGATAAACTTAAGATATGGGTCAAGAAACTTCGAAGGTAACAGAAAACATTTGTCTGCTAAATTAACTGATAAAAATTTATATACACATACAGTGTCTTCGATAAAAGTTTAACTTCAGACTTCAGTATTATTTACCTTCTTTATTCTCCACTGGACAAGTATAATTGGTTCCCGAATGGAATTGCATAAAAAAAATGTACGTACTATAATATGTTTAATTCAACAAGAAATAATTTCACATGGGCTTAGCTAATGTGGTTTTCCATTGGTAAAATAAGTCAATTTATTTTCGATCTAATAATAAATTGATTTATTTTTGAATCCACATCATTTTTGCAGACCTAGATTTTTTTTTGTACTAATTTTAATACAATTTAAAAAGCTGTTAACTTGGCAAACAATGTCAATTAATCAAAAATGAAAGTCTTGATTAACCAATGGAAAGTCACATTATTCTTAAACCAAATTCCGCTGAAAAACTTACTGGTGCGATTTACCCCTTTTTTATCGATAGTTAGATAGGAAATGTGTTTGTTTTTTGTTTTGACGTCGTTATTTTTCTCTTATTTATTATAATCTTTTCCAGGGAATTTTGCTGGCATCTCATAAGGTGTTTTGTTTCAGGGAAATTTATTCCGTCGGAGATTTACGAACGCAGAAAAAAATCCTATTGAATAAAACATTCATTGGGAAACCAAATTCCCTGAGAGATTCCCGATAGGACCCAATGTCATTTTATTTATCCAATTCTACTCGCTCTTACAAAAAATGTCTTATACGTTACCCTTCTGTGCTAGCCGCATTTAAGCCATACAGTATGGTGACCGATACCCTAGAAAGACATGCAAAAGTGTTAATCGAGCAGTTGTGGATTAAAAATCGCTCAAAATGATAGATTAAATTGTTTGTTGATTTGTCAAAATTGCCAGAATAAACCTCTTAAGTCGTTCCTCTAGGTAACATAATTCCTCCTTGTTCCTTGTTCGAAACTGTTTCGGTATCACCACTAGTGAAACTATATAAAAACTGGATCTACGGTGGTATGTACGAGTATGTGTTTCATTTTTTCTCGGCCTTTAATTTGCAAACGATCGTTAAGTTTTGATCATATTACGAATATTCATCAAGGTCTAAAATTATAGACTAATAGGAGTCCTTTTCTATTAGAATTATTCTAACAAAAGACAAAACCTTCGTTTTTCAACGCAATCAATATTAAACTGCGGCAAAATTTATTATTTACACTGTAAACAAGTGGTATATTTCTGTAAAAAAAAAACTATAGCCTAAATTATCCAACCTTTGTAAATAAGCGTACCGTGCGGTTGTAGAACAATACAAAAGTTTCAAATAAAGATTATATTAATTACTCCTATACTAAAATAATTCCCACCTATAACTTTTATAAAAATAAAATGAATATATATGAAATCAATATCAATAAACGAGTAGGTAGTTCAAGTTGAAATAATGTTTTAACGGCAATCCGAAATCCATTAATGCACTATAAGTCTATATTTTGTACCTAACCTAACTCTTTGTACTGAAAGTTCACATTATTTTGTTTGCTCATTATACATAAAATATAATTATTACTTAACTATAATAGCTATAAAGGTTTTGCAAGTTGAAAACACCAATAAACCTGGCCATAAATTTAGAAAGTGTGGTATAAGGGAGTGAGGGGCAACATGGGGAATAGGACAAAGTTCGAAGCGGATTTTTTACTATGCCGTTTTAGATTCGTTATCCGAAAGAGTTCTCCGAACCGGAATCCCAATCGAACAAGTAATCTATATTCTTGATTCTGAAGTGGGTGGCAATGGCGCAGTGGCGAAAGTGATTGATTGCTAACTAGGAGGTGTGAGTCCGATCACAACGCTAGGCGCATTTTTTCTATACCTCCAATTTTGATTGGATGCCACCTGGTTCTCAAATCCACTGTGCCAAACGAGTGCCGTGCAATTCAGGTTGCATTTAAAAGACCTTAGGTCTTACAGGCATTGAGTTAAACTAAAAAAAAAATAAAAGGTAAATGTGAGTGTGTAAGGTGGCGGGGAATATCAAATGCACATTTGTGATAACCTTGTTTTGTAAACATTGCCGACACAAATTTAGAGGATGATGGATAAGATGTTGACGATCAGGACTTGCAACCTTACCAGCAGCCATTATTATTTTTTTTTAATTTAACTGTAAGACCTAAGGTCTTTTAAATGCAACCTGAATTGCACGGCACTAGTTTGGCACAGTGGATTGATTTGAGAACCAGGTATTGACTGTCTCATTTTAACCCATGGGCGGCATCCAATTAAAATTGGAGGTATAGAAAAGAATGCGCCTAGCATTCTTAGAAACAATGAATTTCAATTCTTCAATACAATTACTGTTGCAGGATTATTACTGATGTCAACTTTTCTACTACAATATACCACACTGCAAAGAATAAAAAAAAAACAGTGCATAAAACTTATACGGATATCAAAGAGTTGGAAATGACGGTGCTAGTGTGAATTTGTTTCAATAAAATTCTGTTTCACGCATATATGTTTTTATTGTATGATTCTGTAAATTATTGTCAAATATCAATTCTTTATTCCTTCGCTAAACCACCTTACTTTATTGTGTTAGTGAAGGAATAAGTTTCTAACACACGGACACAAATCCGGAATAGCTGAAGCTTAAAGTATATTTTTAGGGGTTATTCCTGCCCCCTTCTCACCTATTTTATAGATTATATTGATAAATAATCTTTTTTAGCGCCCCTCATTTTTATATGAACTTTAGGAAAAAAATATTTGTTTTATCTGCACGGACAGATAGTAATCGTTAATAATTAAAAAAAAATATCTTGCTCTAGATAGAACAATTGATTGATAAGGGTAATATTTATAATTCTCTTTCTTTTAGCTACATACAATTCCCATATAAGAATCGGGGTTTCGAATGAAAAAAATATATTATTTTATTATTATAATTTATTATATTAATTATTTTGCATATTATGTACATTATGTAGATTTAACACTTCTAGCAATTACAAACATTTTAGAAAACTCAGTTCAGTTGTAAGATATTATTTTAGTAATGTTTTTATTTCCCATTTTCAGTCTAAAGTCACTTTTGCAAAACCTTCCATTTCAGATTAATATTTCAGTATTTTTTTCACTTCTGATTTCATTAAGGAGTGAACTCTGAACAGACACGTCGTATGTCGTTTTCGATTGGCTGCTAGGAGTTACTCTTTTGTCACTCCTCCTACTCTAAAAACGTTCTATTGGCTGTTCCGAGTAATATTTTTCTGTTCTCGATTTCATATAGTCACTGACATTGGTTTGTAGGAAAAAATATTCCTGGTGTGCATAATGTGCTTTCTTTAAGCTAGTTCCACAGTTCGATAATAAAAGTTAAATTCAAATATGTATATTTTTTTGCGACAAAAATCAAATCAGGCCATAAACGATGGCTGGACTATGATCATGCTATGAAAAAATCTAATGGAATCCAAAAATCGATATCCATGTAGCAACATGTGAAACAGAACCATGAATCAAAGAAAACAAAATTACGAAATTTCTTTGTTTTTCTTATTTTATTGACGTCACCAGAGATCGAAATCCATTAATCCACAAACAACAAACAACAACAATTTGCAGATTTTTAATCTCTGGTTCCGTCAATAAAATAAGAAAAAACAAAAAAGTGTTGTAATCTTGTTTTCTTTGATTCATGAAACAGAACTTCTTTTTGAACATGATATGAGCGCTGTTCAAAGCTTATCCATAGATTGACGTTTCATGTACATGTTTATATTTTTATGTGGATGCTAATGTTGATGGAAAAAATATAATTAAGTAGTGTTGAAAAGGAAACGAACGACATGACATGAAACTTCCGAGGTAATAAACAAAACACTGTATGCGGATTGGATTTGGTTGAGAGCCGGCCTGATATAAAATACATGTAGTTCTTTTTCCTTTTCTAGAGGAACTGTATTCTTGGCTTTAAGGGAGTAAGAAAAGAACATTCTAATTTATTCATATAAAATATTCCGGCCGAAAAGTAGTAGCTGTTTGAAGCAACCATTTTTTTAGACGACAAATTGCCAGTCATTCTTCCATTTTATTGACAGTAATGAACATTTTGTCATTATTTTCGTCATTAAAATTGATTCATGTAAATGCACAGTGACACCATTTTGAAAATAATGACACACTGCGAAGAAGAATGAACTTGCTTATATGCTTTAGTGGCAGATTGCCATTATCAATCAAACAGTCATTACTTTGCCTGTGTAAAATTTGATTTGATTTGATTTGATTTTCTCATCCATTATTTTGCCAGTTTAATGACATGAACTAATGGCAATTTGTCAGTCGTGTAAGTTCGGCATAGGCGTTTGTGTATACGACATTCTCCTATTTGATTGGACCTAAACTATACCTACATAACTATCAATAAAAACGAATATTCCGTCTATTTTCCACGAGTGTACTAAACCATGGAATTAGAGTTAAGTCACTAGTTCAAAATTCTTAATAAAAGAAATAAAATGTTCGTGGAATAGTAAAGTGAAGTTTATACTTAAATATTTTTCTTCAACAATTGGTGGTAATGGTAAATATTGTTTCATTTATATGATTATGAATAATAACAAGAAAATGAAAAAAATAATGTCAATTTGTTACTAATTTAAATTAGACATAAGAATATCCGATGAACAATATATGATAAAATATGAAGAAAATATATCCTTTTTTCTGTTTACAACAGCAACAATCTAATGCCGGACTTACACGACTGCCAAGTTTGCAGTATTTACTGCCAAAATACTGCTGTCACTAATTTAATTACCGACATTCATTTACACGAAGCTAAAATAATTACAGATAAAGACATTGCCAACATTGCCAACTGGCAGTAAAGAATTAGCAAGTTCATACTTTATTGCAAATTGTCATTATTTGAAAATTGTTGTCAGTACTGAACTTACACGATGTCACTATAATGACACAACTTAACGAAAATTCGGGCTGGTAGTTCTTTAATGACATATATATTGCCACATTTTCGAACATTTACACCACAAACAAAATAATGCCAATATTTTGACAGTAATATTGCCAATTTGACAGTCGTGTAAATTCGGCATTAGATTGTTGTTTTAAAATTGAACCTTAGTTAATAAAAAAAGAATACATTTTCCTCATATTTTATCATATATTGTTCATCGGATATTCCAATGCCTAATTTACATTAGTAACAAATTGACATTATATTTTTCATAAGACTAATCACTCACACATTCATATATTTGAACGTCAAACTCGACTGTTCCCATTTTTGTATCATAATTGTGCAACTAACATGAATTTGAATATTCGCACGTACACAATTATTTTCACACATACAATCTCATTAAAATTCTGAATCGTCAGAATCATACAAAAGTGTTCGGTTGGGATCCCGGATCGGAGAAGAATTCCGGATTGCCAAATAAAAACGCCATAAGACAAAGAAAAAAGACTTTATGTGAAATGAATAATTTCAAAATCAAAATACATGAAAATGTGAAAAGAAAACATATACAAATTCTCTTCAAATGGTTGACCGGTGAGATGTTGTTCACTTCTCTCACGTATTGCTCTTCTCCCCCACTAACTAAATGTGCTGCATTTCGGGCCAACAATATTTACTGCCTTTGCAATTAATATAGAATTATTTCCGAAACAATGCAAACATATATGAATGAATACGTTTAATATATATATTTTAAAATGTCGTTCACGAAGATTCATACATATACTATATATGTAGATAATAATTTGGCGAGTTTATTGTCTGTATTCCAATCATAATTCAATCAATTTGTAATTTAATAAGTGGTACAATAATCATACTGATACAATCGCGGCCTTAATTAATCGATCAGTTGTTTTACTACCTCGATAATAATTTTTAAGGGACAGACGCAACGACTGCGGTTCATTGTGCGCCCTCTACAAAGACCTTATAGGCTAGTATTTTTTTTAACCCAAGTTCATAGGTCTTTCATTGTATTTGAACAAAATTTTACAGCAAGTGTGAATCTTTGATCTGTTGGCGTCTTGGGTACATAAAAGGCTTAACATAAGCCTCCCGCACCAACATCAGGTGGTATGGCACCAATGTCTTATTTTTCTATTTGTTTTTTGAGTTGTTCCCATGCCTAACAGCGTGATATTATTAGTCTTGATAAAACAAGGTACCTTAATCTTATCTCAATGTAGATGTCGCTTGTACCCCGATATCAGTAATGATAATTGTTATTTAAACACACGTTTGGCTGCTTAAATTTTTTAGTATTACAAGCAATTGGTTTCAGTGCACACTGAATTCACCTCTCCGAGTTTGTTTCTAAAATCTGAAAAGGATAATATTCAAAAATAAATATCAGTTAATTATTGTGATCTTGGTGCGTGGCGTTGTAGTTGGAAATCTATTTTTAAACGTTTATATATGCAATAATAATTTAAATGCGAAAATCTTGAACTATCTACTAATTGAAAACAAAAATACAAAAAAAAAAACAGACAAATTTATGTATCTACATTATTCGAGCCAGAAGTCCCAAAAGTGACAGTTCAAAAAAAATTAAGTGTTAATAATTAGCAGAACGTTGTGGAATAATGAAAATGCGGTAAGGTACATACGCACATAAATATTTAAATTTTGTTTTTATTTAAAAGTTTAAACAAATCAGAAGTGTAAAACTGAACGTGAACATATTGTTTGTATATTTTAAAAAAAGTATTATTTGTTTGCTTGTTTTATTTGGTTTAATTTTAAATATAGATTTAACATACATAAGTGGTAGTTACTTAACGTTTAATTACTTCCCAGTAAATATGTATCTAAAGTATTAATGTCAACATTGAACTCAGTATATTATTGAATGTTAATGACCAAATACGCAGTAAAAGACCTTCATAAGCTTTCAATGAACTTTATTTGTTTTAAGAAATAAATTACATGTTTGTATATTAAAGTATTAGATTTTTTATTGGTGCCTTTTTTTGTACATATGTATATTTTTATTCAGATTTTTAGTTTTTGACAGATTTCATAACTTAGTCTAATGTCACATTTACGAGAGTGGGAAAATATTTTCTTGACATTAGGTATGTGTTTTTGTAAGCCTGAGAGGAATTGAATGCAACAAACGATATCAGGAACTAACGACGCCATTACAGAAAATAAATTGACGTTTTCGTAGAACTTCTTGATAACAAAGAGGTAATTCGAGCCGGTAAGGCAGTTTTTTTTCGGGAAAGAGTACTATGCTTAAAATTCTATGCACTTAGCTAAACCTGATGGGAATTACTTGTTGTTACATGTCCTAATCGAGTAAATTGTTTAGAATCTGTCATTACTCTTATTTTAATATGTATTGACAAGCTCAAGTGTCGTTTAGTTTGGAACTATTTTGGAACTCAACATGAAAACATCACTAATGTCAAATTATAACCACTACTATCTTACACAGTAAATGGCCTCATTCAATAACCGAACTATAGCTATCCTGATAGGTTGGTGTTGCTGTATTCCCATGTAAGAATATAGCTGATGACAAAGCAACTGTGCCAAAAAATAACTATGTTTGAAAACAAAAATTTGACGACAGTTCATGCATTTTAACTACATACGAGCAAAATTAACCAATACAATATCAAACTTTATCTTAATAAAAACTTCTTTGCTTATCGAAAGTGAATCTTATTTGGAAATGTCATATCGCAACCAGTCAGAAAATATTTTATCTTTTATAATGCCCTATAAAACTCAACAAATATGGATAATATAACATACAAAATTATTTCAAGCAAAATTATCTGACGGCAATTTTTTCCTGCCATACACAAAGTTCATCTGATGTTTAGCTTTTTTTTTAATGTTGAACTTTCTCTTAAATCAAAGAAGCCGTAAACAAAATGAATACCTATGTTATATGTGTCAATAAATCCATATCTCACCACACTTTATTTAGTAGTAATCTAATGTCATTTTCGATTGGGCGTTCGGGCTTGCTCTTTTTTTCCCATTTTCCCTATAGATTATATGCAGAGCTGTAAGTAAGGCAAAATAAACCAACATAAAGTACCCAAAAAACATTGACCTGAAAGGGTTTTCCATTTTGCGGTTTCAAAAGTTCAGGGCTGGAATTCGACATCTGTCAAACTAAGTTGTTAATCCAATTTTTTTTTCAGCTGAAAGTCTGACATTTACGTAAATGAATCGCTTAACTATCCCACAACTCATAAAAATTGTTAAAACCTACCACAAAAATGGTGATTCTGCCACAGCCACATATCGTGCTTTAAGAGGAGATTATGGTTTACATAATCGTCCAACTACGCAAGCAATTGGCAAAATTGTGAAGAAATTTGAAGAGACTGGATTGGTTACAGATATTGTAATGTGTGGCATGTGCATCATCGTTCCGCTCTTATCAATGAAAATAACGCTGCTGTAAGTGAAAGTGTTGCCGAATACCCGAATGTGTCGATTTCTCGTCGTTCTCAGGAATTAGGACTGTCTTACGGCACATTATGGCGTATTTTGCATTTGGATCACACCTATATCCATATAAAGTCCAGCTCACACAACAACTGAAGCCAGCTGACCATTCACAACGTCGTAGATACGTCGAATGGGTGCTTGAACAACAGGCGGTGGACGGCGATTTTTCGAACAAAATTTTCTTCAAATTGTCGTATTTGGGGTTCTGAGCATCCTCAAGTAATTGAAGAGAGGCCAATACACCCACAAAAAGTCACTGTTTGGGGTGCTCTTTGGTCCGGAGGTGTGATTGGACCTTACTTCGTCGAAAACGACGATGGAACGACTGTCACCGTCAATTCGGAGCGTTATGGTCATATGATAACTGACTGTTTCTTGCCTGCTATTGAAGAATACGACTTGGAGAATATGTGGTTTCAACAAGACGGTGCCACATGCCACATAACTCGAGCGAATATGGCTTTATTGCAAGAGACTGGCCGCGTAATTTCTCTTCGTGACGATATCAACTGGCCACCAAGATCATGCGATTTGACACCGCTGGACATTTTTTTGTGGGCTATGTGAAAGACCGTGTTTATGCAGATAAATCTTTAACTCTTGAGCACTTGAAAACCAACATTCGTCACGTTATCGCTGAGATACCGCCCAATATGTGTCAAAAAGTGGTCGAAAATTACCTAAAAAGAATCGATGCTTGCAACAATTCGCGTGGTGGTCATTTTAATGATGTTGTATTTCACACAAAATGTTAACGTTCAAACCTTATAATAAAAGTGAAATATCATGCATAAAAATATTTTATATGTGTTTTATTTACATTTACTTATGAAACCGCAAAATGGATAACCCATTACAATTTTAAATAAGAAAAAAGTCATAAAAGTAGGAACCGTTTACATTTTCATGTGATTTTGCAGAAAGTGACAATGATAATCAAATTTTAACAACCTTGCTCGTTTCAATTCCAAGATCTTTCCATCGTAGTTTAAAGTTCTGTTGTTTTCGATTTTTATCGATTTATCCCTATCTGTCAACCAAAAGCAATACAATCTTATAATTCTTTTTTTTTTCAATTTTCACGCATAGTAATAAGATAAGGTAACGTACGCGTTAGAAACATTTTTATTTAAACAAAAAGTAAGAGTCTTTGGATAATCTTTGTTAAGGTCTAATGTATTACCAGATCAAAGATAAGGCGAACAAAAAGTTGTAAAATAAAAAATATATCAATACTTAACCAAGTGATTCATTTAAAATGACAAACAGTTAATACAGTGTAATATGTTTCTCACTTATCGATATTTTTGCCTTCCTTTATAACATCTGTAAAATCTATCAAGATTTTGCCTTAATAATAGTGAATTCATAACGCAATTTAGGTACTGGGTAAAGTTACAAGCCTCTGAACACGGAAAAGTTATTCATAAAATGTGTGAAAAGTTGAATAAAGGCAATTTAAGCTAACCGCTTGTTATTGTCAATTCACAATTAAGAACCATAATCGTTAAGCCCTTGTTTTTTTTAGATAAAAAGGCATTGTTACCAAAGTGGGTCGGAATATGTTTTAAGAATATCCCGTTGGGAGTTTGCTTAGCGAATTCTTTTCAATATGAATATAAGCGTAAAATTTATCTGCGTCAAAAATTGAGCAATTCTTTTAATATGAAAAAGATTGATGAGGTATTATTTTTTGGAACTAGCATAAATGGCACTAGAGTGTCATGCGCGAAGGGAATTTTAAAAAAATGATTGAAAATATCATAGACCAGGTTTCACTTTTCTATTCAAAATATGTACGAGACTAGAGAAATAAAAACTTGTAACAATTATAACAGTCTTAAGACTGTTTTTCGCCCTTCAAAGTATTAAATATTCCACAATTCGTGCGATTGGGTGGCTATGCTCAATGAAACAACTATTTTCTGGTAGTCGAATGCGCTTTTAATCCAACGGAGCCGCTTAAACTCTAAATCCCGAATCACGCCCAGAAAATATTGTTTACAATGGGAAATGCTGGACTTACACGAGTGACAAATTGCCATTAATTCATGTAAAAATAATGCTAAAATCAAATTATTAATGATATACATTTCCGCAGAGCAAAATAATGACTGTTTGATTGATAATGGCAATCTGCCACTAAAGAATGAGCAAGTTCATTCCATTCTACAAAATGGTGTCACTGTGCACTTACAAGACGCCATTTTTTGGCAATATTTAATGTTTTCTCTGTCATTTTTTTAATGACAAACATTATGACAAATTTTCAAACCATTTACACGTTTTTGTCATTAATCATAAATATGAAACAAATTTGCAATTGGCACTCATGTAAATCTGGCATAATATAGTTGAGCCCTTATGGAATTAGTTGGTGTTCCATTTGGAAATTCTTTACCTCTGATATCGTTTTTTTATTTTTTTTTTCATGTTTAAAAGACTACACTCACGAAATAATTTGAACACAAGATTTATTAAAATAATTTAAATCCATTTTATCGTCTTGCAAAATATGTTTATCTAAAACTTGTTGTTTATATTTAAACAAAAAAAAAACGGAAATAATAAATTAAATTTAAAAAAAATAAGAATTATCAGTAGCCATACACACAAAATGATTGATTAATGTCAAACTTATCAGTTTATTTGGCGCCAAACTTAAGTGTGGCGAATTCTAAACGACCTTCTCAGAAGGGCTATGTCACTAATTTCGCAGTAAGGTTGTACAACATACAGTGAATTAAAATGTCGATAGGAATTTATCACTGTTTAATAAGCAATAATTTGAAGTTGTATTAAGTTCAGTTGATTATCTATGATAAGAGTCTGGGGTAAGGGAACACAAAGATAATGAATGATACATATTACTCTTTTTTTGTAAATTTAGCAAGGTTATTTATTTTATGCGTTAAGGAACTTTATAAATGCATCAAAATGTGACGTTAAATAAAAACGACTTCAATGTGTATTTAACAACAACAAATAGTATCGTTGTGTATATTTATTTTCTTTATAGTGACGTTTTGAATAAAAATATCAATGCCGCTTAAGGTAGCCAAGATACCTTAATAGTGCATTATTTCGAACGATCGAATCATCAGCTGTTTCCTTACCCTGCGCCTCCACAAGCAATCATTTCGATCACAAAATCGAACATGCAATTGAAATTTCCAAATCAGACCACAAATTTTATGAAATAAATTATTTTACGAAATCGATTTTAGCATTTTTTCCTTACCATCTCTGTGGAAATAAATGAAGAAATAATTTAACCGACATTTGTGTGCTGTTTACCTTTATATGAGTATATTGATGGGTCGAGTTGAAATTCCTGACCGAAGATGTAAATACAATAGGTGTTGTTTGTAAATATTTACATTTTGTTGGCACTCTGAGGGTCAATAATATTTCAAGGATTTTCGCCACTGAACGAAGAAATAAAAATGTCTGCAATATTTGGTGAAATAAAAATAAAAATTCCTTGAGGAGACGCAAAACAATCCGGATTGCCTTGGGTATGCTACCGGATGCAGCCATGTACAACGTTTCGTATGCCGGTCGTTCACTACCTATGCAACAAGATCAACCAACTTCAATCAACTTTTCATTCAACTCCAATGTTGGATGAAAAAAATTACAACCTCTCAGACTAGTCCAGCAACTTACGTTCTCCACGTTGAGCAAACGAAGCCATACGTAAAATACACGTACGCATAGTTGACAAACTTTCTCAAATGTTCCTACGCTCATGTTGATAAACTTTTCGATTTTTAGAAAAAAAAAAGATTATCATGTAGATCATCTGCGTTTTTGGTTGTTCAACACCTAACCAAGACTCACTCGTTGGGGAACTCGTTCAACGCAAGCACTATATAGCTACTTCGGTACAAATTCTTAGTCTCAGTGTCACGCAAATCTTTGTTGAAAAATATTGAAACTAAACTTGGACTGGATTTAAGCAGGATTTCAATTCAAAGAATAAAAAGCGGCTACCACATTAATAATTGGAACTAAAAAAAAATATATATGAGAAATTAAAATCGATTGATCCTACATAAAGAACTCAGTTCCAATTTCCAACAATAGTTCACACACATTTTGTCGCTTCTAACGCAACGCACAACAAATATTTTCATGTCTACCGCAATCAATACCACACAAAATTAAAAAAGTTGATCAACGAGTTGAAAAAATAATGTGCAACACATTATCTTGAAAATGTTGCTTAACACGTTAAACCATTATTTTCAACACGAACTCGTACACTAGCCGTACACTTGTTAAAGAATTCGTTGAACAACGATCTCCATCTGGATCAAACTCGTTGGTTGAATAGAATTCAACACATTGTACATTGAACGACTAGTGTATTACACATGACAATGGAATGCAGTGTGTATAAAAGCAATATCCTTGGAGTGAATGAGGAGTTTGTTTTTTGTTTTCGAATAATTTCTGATATCTGAATTTTAAAAAAATATGAAATTTTGCTGAGAAATTCTGTCCAAAGCGATAGCTGAGATCTCATTTTCTGAACTAGAATAATAAATAACTACATATAAAAATAAATGTCTAAAAAGTAATGGATTTTATTATATTCTGTCAAGATTAATGAATTTAATTGGCCGAAGTTCAGAAAAATTATGGGCCGTTTAAGATTGTCAATTATCAATTTGATAAATACAGAAATATGGTTTTAAAACCTGAACCACAAACTGCACAACTATTCATTATTTATTATCGATTTTCTTGTAGGTCTTAATAGTCTACTTCATTATCAAAGACCAAAACTCTTAAGTGGGTGGATTAATATTAAATGTCAGTATTCATCAACTATCAATTTTTGCAATTGACAATAAATATCGGGGTGTATTTATGTTGTTTTTTTTTGTAAAGAGAACAAATCAAAATGGCATTACCCTAATATCACAGGAAAACCTGAACTTGCCTAGCCTAGCATTAAAATGCTTTTGAAAGTTTAAAATACTTAACAAAAAGTACGTATACGCCAGAGTGCACACACTGTGAGCGCTTAAAACTCAACTGTAATTCCTTTGAGATTTTTTTAAAATCGAACTGAAATCACTTCAATAGAGTTGAGTAGTTTTTCTTTATGCATACATATGAATGTAATACTACATATATACGTACATTATTCAAAATTAAACAAACACTTGATATTCTTTGACGTTTGAAAAAGCTCTATGAGTTCGTTCTTAAAGCTTAAAGGCCAACTTCAAAGCCAGATAACTCAAAAAATAAATATTATTTGTTCGGAGTTTAATAAAAGTATGAATGAGAATATAACATTAAAGTCACTTTATACTCTTACTTACTCTATACACATGTATGTATGTACACTTACCAAATAAAACAATTTAATTTACTATATTTCCATTTCTGTTAAATACCTGTACACACTTCAAAATATTTTCAGTGTGTTAAGTCATTTAGTTCTTGAAGTTGTTTATTAGATAAAACACCATGAATTTATAAGCAAGTTAAGAAACATGATTTATATACAAATGTTATGTAGTTTTTTACAATAGGCCAGTTAAAAAAAGAGGCTCTGATAGATCTTAACAATCTAAGAAATATGAACAGTACTCGGATAACATTTAGCTTTCAAAGGAAACAAAATGCATAGATTCACCAATTTTTGACGGATCAAACATTGTATGATCTCATTTTTTGAACTGGCCAAACATTACATTAAATATTAATGTGAATAAAAACACCAACATTCATATGATTGTATTTAATATGTTTCGTTTATACATATTTTCAGAATGATGCGATTTTTCCGTCCACGTCCTGTGGAGACAATACGCTCCAACCAACTTGACAGGCAAATAACAAAAGACCATAAACTTTTTGAAAGTGCGGTGAAAATCTTACTTCTTGGAACAGCTGAATCGGGGAAAACCACAATTATAAAGCAAATGCGAATACTACACATTAACGGCTATACGGATGAGTAAGTTTATAAAAAAAAAACACTTATTGAATTTTGTCATTTGTTGATATCGTTATTTTGACATCTATTCATTAGACTCTAATTTATTAATGATAAACAAGACAAGACCTGACAACTTCAATTATAAATTGAATTTTTAACTTTCAAAGGAACAAGGTTATATAATTAAAATTCTTTTCTTGCGAGTGCCGCTTTCAGAACAGAAAAAAATACAAAGATAAGAAATACTATTTAAAAGACAACACTTTTTTGTCCTCAGTGTAAGATAGATTTTGGGTCCGAGGAAACATTGTTGGACAAATCACCGAAGTCAATGGGCTAAGATCATCTTAATAACCTACATTTGTACGTTTATTTGTTATAAGTAAATTATTTTTTTTTTGCATATTATTATCAAAACCACTTTTGAAACATATCACCCTGTGTGTCTACCATTTTTTTAATCAATCTTCCTTGTGATATTCTGAAACAATAATCATAAACTAATAACTTAAAGACCCGAAACCTCTGCTTTCATTTGACATTTGCCTACAAGCTGAAACACGCACACAAGTAACATTTCTGTTCCTCTTCCAATAGACACATTGATAAAAACGCACACAAGAATCTTTTCTGTTCCTCTTCCTATAGACACATAGACAACACAGCCCTAGTAATTTGTTTTTGTTTTGCTTTTCGATTTCCCATCTATTCATGGATAGAGTTTCAAAGCTACAAATTTTGTGACAATAATTGTCAACTTTATTCATCCCTCTACATTGATACTTAAATGACATTTATAAATGATAAAGCGTTGCCAACATTTTGTTTTCAATTAATCAGTACTGACTCTTCAGTCTTAAGTATGAACTTTGTTGTTGTTAATAATCTTTCTAATAATGTGATTCATTATTTTTTGTTTTTAAATAATAAAAATTCTGCAACAATGCAAGTTATGAAATAACAAAGAAAAAACCACATGACAGTAGGCTTCACTTGCACCTATTTTTGTATGAATATTTATTGAAATCATAATTGAAATCGATTTTTAATTTCACTAAAAATGAAATTTAGAAAAAAACCATTAAGTAAATAACAAAGCGAATTATATCTTTAATACATTTAAAGTTGTATAGATGTTCTTTCTTGATGGATTCATTAAATTTCGATTTAAGATTATTGTTTGTCTTCTATTTTTTTTCTATTCAGAATGCATGTTTAGATTGTGACTTTTCAAAGGAGTGCCAAGATAGAGTGGTGTTATTGGTAAGATCGATGAGGAGAAAATAATTCACCCACACAATCATCGTCATGCATGGTGTAGTGAAAAAGTCATAATCTAAGCAACGGCTAAGGTACATTTTTAAGGTGGACTTCCACTAAACTCTATTTTACATATCAAATACTGATCTGTCAATTTTCAATGTAAGCATATACACCCATATTAAAAAAACACGATTAAGTGTCGTTTTATCTTTAACACGTGAATTAATTAATTAATAAAACAGAATTTCTGCTATTTGGCATTTACAAACTTATTCCTTCGCTAACCCATCGTTCTTCGGTGTTTTAGTTCAGGAATAAGAATTGACATTTGGAACAAAATATACAGAACCATAGAACAAAAAAGATAGAGTTCATACTTATTGTAGTAGATTTTGTTCGTGGATTTTCAGACGGACCCTTTTTCTGAATAAAATTTTAACTGACAGATTAACTTCTATCCTATGGTTAAATAAAGTCATGTATTAGAGGTGGAATAAGCATTTTTTATCAATTGGGCTGATACGGTCTTATATATTAAAATACGCTAAACGCATGCATATTTATTCCGTGCATAAAGACTTATGTGTATCCGCTATGTAAATTCTTATACAATGTACTCATTATAATCACAATGTGCTTATTTCAAAATAAAATATTCATGTGTTCTCTTTTATTCTCTTTGTGACACACAAGAGAGTTCTGCATCGACAAATGAATACAACCCTGCGCAGAAAGATAACTTGCTCAGCCGACGGCCGATCGAGGCCCATCCGAAAAATACCCACCCTTAAAAAAAAAAGGAAATTGACATGGGTGATTTCAAATGAAATTGTATGTATAACCTCTATAAAACCTTCTAACGCGTTTAGCTTATGTTGCGGTTATGCAAAGTTATATAAGTTAATGATTAACATTTTTGTATTTAAGGAAATTATAAAGATATAGACAGCCTTATGTAATTGCTAAGGCTAATATATTATTTATCACTGGAAGTGATTATAGCCTTCGTACATAGGCTAGCTTTCCCACAAAATTTAGTTAAAATGAATCCCCAAACTATGATAATATTTTCGACAAAACATGCATACACTTTACTAGCTTCATACATTTAAATGATAATATATATAGAATTCCATAAAATAGCTTAGGTATAAATTTTATTTTTAAATGTATGCACAATTTATTTTTAGGGAACGTCGAGAAAAGATTCCTGAAATCTACCAAAACATCCACGAATCAATGCATCAGTTAGCTAAGCAAATGACAATTTTAGGCTTAGAATTCAGCAGTAAAGTTAGTAAAAAGAGTGCAGAATATATTTTATCTATGGGCGATTTAGCACCGGAAATAATGAATGAGGTCAGTATTAAAATTAAATTTTATCAGATAAATAATTTATCTAAGCTTTTTATTCGATAAGTAAAAATAAACACACACAATTGACTCTATATGTATATTTTATCATGAAGTCGCACTTTTGTCCACTTATATACACATATATATTTATAAGTACCTATATTGGCTTACCATAAAAAAATTATTAATCAATCAACACAATTTGAAGAATTATGTCCTAACAATTCTGTCTAATGGCTTTTGGACATTGTTTTTGTTTTTTGTAAAACCTTAACCTACATAAATACTCTTAATTTATTTGCCAATTTTACAAGGTATTTCAATTTGTTGTGCATGTATTCTAGGAATACCGTGATCATATTATGACACTTTGGAACGATATTGGCATTAGAGCTTGCTATAACCGATCCAATGAATTTCCCCTGCTTGACAGTACAAAATAGTAAGTAAACT
Source organism: Philhelius pedissequus (assembly GCA_910595825.1). NCBI lineage: Eukaryota > Metazoa > Arthropoda > Insecta > Diptera > Syrphidae > Philhelius > Philhelius pedissequus. Next base: position 146,954,728 of record OU343162.1, on the reverse strand, counting down.
ATTCTTCACAAAAAATATTTCCAATCTAAAAATAATAATAATTTAACAATAAATTCTCTCTATTTTACAGTTTTTTAGATAACTTTGATAGAATATCAGACTATAATTACATTCCATCGACAGATGACATTCTGCATAGTCGCAAAGTCACCACGGGTATCCATCAAATTTCGTTCAGAGTAAAGGTGTGGTGAATAAAAATAATTCTAGGTTAATTTTGGGTTTTCAATGGTGTTTTGTTTGTTTCACATTAGATCCCGAAATCATTAGGCGGTGGTGAACAAGAGTTTCGAATGTTTGACGTTGGTGGTCAGAGAGATCAGCGCAACAAGTGGATACAGGTGTTTGAGGGCATACAAGCAGTCCTTTTTCTAATCTCATGTGGCGACTTCGACCAAACTTTAAGGGAGGATCATAAACACAATCGTTTGACAGAAGCCTTAAATCTTTTCCGTGGTGTTTGGCAGAACAGGTTTCTATCGTCAGCTGGTATTATTGTCTTTTTGAATAAAATTGACATTATGGAACGGAAAATCCGTGCAGGGAAACGCATTGGTGATTATTTCCCAGAATATGAGGATTACCGGAAATCACCAAAAATGGGAAACTATTTCTATGAAGTTGATTGGACAAAAAATTTCATTAAACAAAAACTAGTTGTAAGTAACAACAAAACAAACAATATTTTGCAAAAAAAAAACACTTATTAATATTTCAAATATTTTGCATAGGATATCACCCAAGAGCCAATTAAGCGACCCTCTAGAATGAGCATTGATAACTTACCTCGGGAATGTTACTACCATTTTACCATTGCTACAGATACCAAAAATATAGAGCAAGTATTCAAAGATGTTCATAAAATGATTTTGACAGAAAATCTATCAGCTGTTGGATTATTATGAGAACTCTCACATCTTTTGTCAGTTTTGACACATGATATTTACCTGCATTTTTAATCTTTTTTATTTGTTGTTAAAAAGATTGAAATCTCCTTTGACTGTGATTATCCTTATATGTTATGATTTAAGCTATTAATTAAGTTCATATGGAATAATATTTATAAAATGAAATTACATGGATGAAATTCATCTTGAAAATAAATTTAAGATTCTTTCGATATGCTTTGTGGTCACAGAAAATTAATTTATGTAAAAAAAACGTATGGGTTTTTGACTTTTTTTATTTCATCTTCATTCATTCAATTAACACAAAAAACAAATATATAGGTAAGTAAAAGTAGAATATTAAAAAAATCCATTTATCAATTTAAGTCTTATCTAAATTGATTAATAAAGCATGGCGCAATACCTAAATTCTGATAATATGTTTCAAATAAAAAAAGCTAAAATAGTTCTTCACATTGATAAAAGCTTATAGGTTTAGATTAGTTGGATTTCTTCATTTCTTCATCATATTTAATAAATATTTTAAAGTGGACTTGAATATGATAAATTGAAATTGGATGAAAATTACAAGTGAATACAGGTGTGAGAGATTTGAGTACAGTCACGTGGGGACTTCAACCATACCGTAGGGGATATGATCACATGCATGACTATGACAGAAGCATTTATTTTTATTTGTTGTGTTTGACTAGAATAGGTTTCTCTCTTCAGCTAGCATAATCTTTTTGAATAAATTATTGTTATTAAGGAATTGAAAATCCGTTCAGAAAACCGATTTTATAATTTTTTCCCAAAATGTGAGGTTAATTGGAAATCACAAAATAAAATTATTTTTATTTAAATTTATTGTAATTATATGTTATTTCATTAAATTAGTTATGTTTGACAAAAGTATGCTATTATACAATGCTGTACACAACGACTTTATTTATAACGACGAAAATTTGTAGTTTCCCACATACAACATAATATGTTGCATAAACGCCCTAAAACTGCTTCCGTAAATCAATCAGATATTCATTAAACGTCAAACAGTTAAAATCGTTTGATATAATTTTTGCATTTGTAACATTTTTATCGAAGGAGAATTGTGCGCTATAAAAACAAGGAAAAATGCAGTTTGATTTCCGTATCACCTTTCGTCTCTTTCGCACTCATTATATTCGAAAAAAAAGGAGGCGACTTAAAAATGATTGTGTAATAGCAGATGTATGTCCTATTATATAAAAAAAATATTTATATAACGATTAGAAAAGATATAAATATTTCCCGAATTTTTCAACTGTAGGTATATAATTCAGAGTAAATGTCTATATAATAATGGCCGCGTTCGGTGCGAGACCGATAGGCTATCCGAACGATTCTGGTAGCTTTCTCTGTATTGTCAGTTGTGTTTACTTTATGGACACAGATAAATCTGCAAGTCTCACTCCTACATCATAAGAGAACTTAGCGAAACTTGCATTTTGAAATGTGCTGTCAAAATTAATATTTAATTTTTTTAATTTTGTTATGTAATGAAAACACTATTTAAGATTTAAGTTATCCTCGAGCAAACTTGCATGACTGCGTTGGGAATCACGATAACAAAAGGGATGACAATGGACAAATCAATAGAATATGTTATTGCCATTATGTAATAAAGCCTTGCGCAAGCTAAAGTGGTTGCAGAAGCGATCACGATAGCATTGATCGTGCGATAAAGGTGCGATCAAAAAGTTGTTCACATCAATTCTATATCGCAAATACATGTTGTAGTTGGCAAGTTGTCAAAAAACAATAAAAAAAGTTAAAAAATGAAGAAAAATAAACTTTTTAATTAAAATTTAGCAAACAAAAAATTCGCCAAAATGTTCCTATTTCTTTATGTTTTTGTATTTTATTCAGGCCGACTCAACTGGCCATACAGATGTCCAGCATCACAATAATCGCAATCCATTTCACAAACATTTCATTTTTACTCAATGTGTAGTTTCAAGTCATGTCGTTCATTACCTTTTTATCACTATACTTCTATTTTTCCATCAATATTCACATCCTCATTCAACAAAACCAGACAAAAAAAAATACATGCAATATAAATCAAAAGCCACAATAAAAAATAAACACACACATGAAATGTCAATCTACAAGCCTTGAACTGCACTCATGTCTCGTTCAAAAAGTAATTTTATTTCATTGTATTTTTTCCAGAGCTTTGCAATCGTTTATAGGATGTGATGCAATCGTATATCAAAATGTCTATTAACAATTCAACGCACACACACTTAAACGTCAGCATATGCAAAAAATGGCTTCTTTAAATAATTATTACTTTTGACAAATAATCCGACGGAAACATTATGTTTTTTCAATTGGCTGTTCGGATATACCCTTTTGCCATATTTAAGTGCGTATGCGTTAATTTATTAATACTATATTATCATAACACACATGCAATGCAATTCTATTTGCAAAGTGACTTTTATTAATTTTAAGTGTTGTGAACATATTATAAAATCTGTGAAGTCTCAATAATTATATTATGTACATACTTACATAGGTACCTTCTTTGGTATCTTTTTATGTAGAGTGAACAATTATTTTTGTTTTTTTTTGGATTTAAAGATCTTGTATTAAATGTTGTTTTTTTATTTAATAATAATAAAGAAAGGTGTGCGAATGTATTGAAAGACCTAAGGTCTTACAGGCATATAGTTAAATTAAATTAAATTTAAAGAACTTATAGCCTGTACAATTAAAAGTCAGCTGTTCTTTTTTTGTGCACTCGCACTCTTAAACATTTTCTATATAATGTTTCCATTCACGCATTTTACAATTATCCCACCATTATATTCACATACATGTTTCCCAATCTGAAAATGTTATCAACATTAAACATTTTTCCCGCAACTTTTAGCGCTCAGAGATATTTTTGGATAACGACACTAGGTGGCTACTTTTGTTCATCACCTCATGATTTTACTATAGATTATATATATATATACAAGAGAAAAGAGTAACTCCGAACAGTCAATCGAACTCGACATAAAAATTCAGTATTCAATTTTTTTATTATTAAGGCTGGCAGTACTGGCATGTCATTTTTAGTTCCAATGCTCAAAACCAAAGTGAAAATTGGCGCTATATTCGCTTCATGGACCCCTTTCGACAAAATAGGCGACGTCGTGAGTTTTGTCAATCAAAGTCAACACGTTTATTTTTATTAAAAAAGCCGTAAAAACGTTTAAATTAATTGAAAAATACTTGCAAAATAATCATGGCGCAATTCGATTTAACAACTAAAAATTGCCAATTCCTGGATAGGCATTTAACTTTCCCGCTATTGGAATTTTTGTGTGGCAAAGAGGTTAGAACGAGCAAAAAATGACGACGGCATCCTCAAATAGGAAGAGACCGACTCAATTTAATTTTCACCAAAATGAATAAATTACTACAAATGCTGTTATTTTCTTTTAGATTTATAATCAACAAGATTTGTTAGAATACATTTTAGTTACGGTTAATAAAACTAACATGATAGATTATACGATGGACACGAGAAAGCGGTTGAATTTAAGCAAAGAAATGCCCGAAGAATTGGTTCAACGTAAAGCTGAAGTGTTGGCGACACTAAAACAATTGCAGAGTGAAGTTGCTCCTATCATGAAGGCAACCGATATTCTTAAGAACGGCGAGAGCATGAAGGATTCGAAAACTTTCGTAAATGCTTTGCAAAAAGATTACAATTTTAAGATCGAACACTTGGAGAGCGCCTACAAATTGGCTAAATACTTGTACGAGTGCGGAAACTATCAGGAGTCAACATCGTATTTGTACTTTTGCTTGATTGTCATGTCGCCAAATGATAAGGTAATTGATTCCTTCAATTTTACAATTAACTAATAATATTAAGGCAGATTCAAAATAATTTCACTTACTACGAAATTAGCTTTTAATTTTCATCAATGCTTACATATGTATATAATATTATATATACCTGCATACAATATAGATTTTATTAATTTACATACATAGTAAGCAAAATATTTGTAGGTACATGCATAGGTCCATCCCGCGTACTTTTTATACAGAATATAAATCCTTTTCGAATATTTAGATGAAACATTAGGTACCTACTAATTTCCATTTCGAAATTCGGACAAACAAATCTGCATAATTAAGAAACTATTTACACCTGATTGGTAATATAAACGTTTTATCGATCTTGATGTTGTAATTATTATTAAATCAAGTAAACAAAAATAAAAACATTGAGTTGATTTTATGTCTGTTTGATTACCTGAAACGTTACACAATTTTCTGTCGAAATACTCGTAAATAGACAATGTGGTCAAATTGTTATATAAAAAAACATTTAAAAATGTCTGTAGGCTACTTCAGAAAAATGATATCTGAGTAATATAACCAGAGGATCACTTCCAAGTTACATTGATTACAACATCCCTAAGCGAGAATTCGGCAAAAACTTCAAAGTCACCATTTCAAAATCTGTCTGGGAGGACTTAAGGTTCTTAGAAGATAATGCTATCCATTTTTATACTGATGGATCAAAAACTGATGATGGGATTGACATACTAAAATTAAGTCTGTCTTCCCTATCATTGTACCCTGTTCCAGGTGGAAATTACGGCAATTAATGAAGTACATTCCTAGCTCAAAGAAAAAGTGATATAAACTACTGATATCCGTATTGTCTCAGATAGTGAGGCGGCAATTAAATCTCTGAAATCATCATATACAAACTCCATAACTGATCTCACCTGCCATTCATCTGCTATGGAGATGGCGCAGCAGTTTAATATTCACCTATGTTGGGTGTCAGGGCACAGGGATATTCCAGGGATTTGTAAGGCTGATGAACTTGCTAAAAGTGCAACGACACTACCTTTATTACCTGATAAGGCAACTATAGGTAATCCCATCGCTACATGTTAATTAATGTTGAAACAAAATGCCTTAGTAAGGACTAACCTAAGATGGAAACATACAACCACCTGTCTGACAAAAAAGAAGTTCTGGTCAAAACTTGAAACTGAAACGCTCCAAGTTTTTAATTTCCTTAAGCAGATTGCACATCAGCTACGTAATTGGACAAAGAAGAAGTGGAATCTATTCCTCATCTGCTGTGTACATGCCCTGCTCTATCTCAGAGACGTAAGCTCCATCTTGGAGACTTTTTCTTCGAAATCTAAACAATATAGGCATCTACAGTCTCCTACGCTTCATTAAGAGCTCCAAATTGTTCAACGACCGTGGAGATTATCTCAGGATTCATGTGTTATCACAAGGGACCAACTCTGATCTAAATGTGTCAGCTGCAACTCTGAAAGCCACTTCAACCTAACCTAACCGAAGATTCCTTAGCATCGATTTCGAGTCGACATTCAGTTAAGTTCACAGTAACACAACAATTAGACGGTCAGCGTCAGAGTAATCGCGTTGACTCTGATGTAAAAATGACTTCAAAATACGTCCTAATTGTGTCACGTCGCGTCGTGGGATTCTCAATGAAAAATGTTGGCAATCTGTTCATTTACACATTTAATTTGTCAATGGTTGATGACTTTGCAGCATTCGCTTCAATTTGAGCGATTGTAGCTTATTGGAATAAAACTACGACTTCAGAAAACACCACATAAGAAACTTTAAGAAATTTAAAGCACACGATTTCGAAAGCCGCAGTACGAGTCGCAATTTTATATAATAACCATTCCTTCAAATCGCTTTTGCAGAATGCTCTTTGTAACATTGTTTGGTATTGTGTGGTATTCGAGAACTTGGAAAGAAATTGGTTGTCATTGATCTTTATAGCTCCCAACTGACGTTGAGCTTCGATGTTCGTACCAACGAACGTCGTTCGTTTACGAAAAAGAATGGACAAACTTTGTATGAATTGATCTCATGATTTGTATGAATTGATTTCATGTCATAAAATATACCAATGTTGCTTTTCCAAAAATGGCCTCCTTCCTCACTAATAATTTTGTTTTTTTTTTACCAATAACAACGTTATAACAAAAATTGTATCAACTACAAGTACTTCTCAATTATGTAACTTGCTATATTGTTTTACATCAGTAACATAATAATAAAGTCAGATTGACAAACTTAGTTAAAAAAGGCCTTTGTCCGCCACGTACTATTATCATGTAACCGTCCCTATAAAAGACCATTATTAATAACCTGAGAAATTCAAACTAGTCTGTTTTTCTGTTCACTTGTATTGTAAATTTGTGTTTTTGTCGGCGTCATTTTTTTCTGAAAGTCAGATTCGATACAAATTAAAACCAATTTCTTCTGGAAAAACAGATCCGTTTCTCGCAAACCTAACGCAAGCTTCTCGCTCACAAACACTTCTGACCACTTTAGTGCTAATCTAATTATCTAATTATCACATCTCGAATCGCTTGTCACATCGCTTCTCGTATCGCATCGCTTTGTCGCACTTTTGTGCGCCCCCTGTTATGGGTTCTTCCTATTCTGCGTACCCCATCGGGGAGGGATTCGTATATTCGCCGGGCAAGAGCCAGCAGCCAACATTAAGTTAAGTTTTGTAAACAAACAAGAAAAGTGAAAAGTGAAAAGGATCAAAGTACAGACGTTGTATATAAGATCAATTGCTTAGGCAACGAAAGAGAAAATTGTGAACTATGTTACATTGGCACTACCAAGCAGCTTTTAAAACAAAGGGTCTCAAATCACAAATCTGATATCAAGTCCAAAAGTTCTCAAAAAACAGCTCTCGCTAGTCACAGCTTAGAAAGAAATCATGCTTCAGACTTTAAAAATGTGCAAATTCTTCAAACGGAAAAACATACATCGAAACGATATACGTTAGAAACTTTGCACATTTTGAATAACATGAAGAGGAAGCAGGATACACAGTGTATCTCGTCGGTGTACTGTTCCCTAGTCTCTACATAACTGCGATACATACATACATACATCAATAGTTTTGTTGCTCCTTTAAAATAAAATTTTATTAAACAGTTGTTGACTAAACTTCTAACTAAGAAGAAGTGCTTTAATTTAAACATTCAATCACAAAACTGTCATTTTTTTAATTTTTAATATTTATATATATATATATATGTAATTTGATAAAAATAGTTTCGTTCATATAATTGTAAGTGTAAAATCTTAACAACTAAATGTAAACATACAAATGTTTCTCTTATTTTGTTTCATGGTTAATAAAGTGCCCCTGAAGAAGACTGAAAGCTCAGTCGAAACATTGGGAAAACTAATGAATATCTTTCATTAATAAATTATCACGACCAAAAAAGCCGAAGAAGTGAAATCTTCAAATTTTAAAATTGAACATATCGAATTGGTCAAAACACTTTTAATTAGATATTTTTTTCCATTTATTTCCGTTTAAGATTTCTAAGAGTTCCATCCTTTCCAAATTGTTTCGCTGTCCTATTTGACGCCATAGCTCTGACAGTACTGCAAACGAGGTATAAAATTGAGCGGTAGCAGTTCTTCTTTTATTCCTCTGAATTGAAAAGATATCGTTTCAGTTTTAAAGCTGTCCTAGAAATAGTTGCCTTCTGATAGATTGTACTGGAGCTTCGAATAAGTTTCTCTTAAGTGTTCTCTTGCTTTGGACTAGGTTTTCTCCAGATTATCTACAGTCAAGTTGAATGGGAGTTCACACATGTCAGTCAATTGTTTTTCCATTCTACAAATCACGAACTCTGTGATTTTATGATCAAAACTGTGATCTTTCCTTTTATCGGCGTAGCTGAACATACGTTTGGGAATGCAGTTAAAATGGAGCTTTAACGGTATGAGGTACAGAGGAGATAATTCGGTTTCAATAAGAAGCATGTAATATGTGATTTTGCCTGGTAATACTCTAGAAAAAATCTCAGTAGTTTTTCTGTGGTTCCAGTCTGCCGCTAACCCCAACAAAATATATCAAACAATTATATCTCCGGTACATTTGGTATAGATCAACATATTAAATATGTATTTCGATGAAAAACACATCCTTTATGTTTAAGATATTCAAAATGAATGAATACAATTATTTATTATTCGATATATAAAAATAAAAATATTAATTTAAGTTACATAGAACAGCTAGCCACGTATGTAAACAAAACAAGTATGTTTAATTTTCAATTTCAACATATTTTATGAAAACATTTTCAAACATATTGAAACCACTAGGTATTTCTACTTTTTGTTGTTAAAGTTAAATGTGGTAAATACCCAGAAATATTTCAAATGTTTCTTTACTTTTCATTTCTGGTTAAAAATTATAACAACAACATCAAAAAGCTTGAGTTTTTTTCCAAACTTCACCCAAAAGCAAGGAAACCTATTAAGTATAAATACTCCTTCCGCTGACCTGATGTTTTTTTAATTGCTTGCATTATTAGTAGAGGAATATAACTGCTTACTGGAAAGAATTTGAAAATGTTTGAATTTGGTAAATTTCGTTTCTGTCTTTCCGCTCCTAAATATTTACGGCCGGATTATTTACTTTTGTCAAAACTAGTGTTTCTAAAACTATTTCAAAGCATCCCAAAAAATTAATATTTCTAAAAATGTTATCTAATATTCGTAAAGGTGCATTTTTTGTGAAGAAATTGTGATTTGAAAAAAAAGACAATAAAACATGCGTAACATTTTTTTATTTTGTGTTGCTATAAAAAAACAACTTTATTTTAATAAGATTAAGTGGTACCATTTAAAAATATAATATAGCTTAAGATCAATTTTAATATATCAATAGGAATGTAAAAAAAAAATTCCAACAACAAAACACGTAATTAAAATTTTATTTATATTTACTTATGAACAGAACTACCTTAATGTATTGTGGGGTAAATTAGCGGCTGAGATTCTTACCCTCAACTGGAATACTGCATTGGAGGACTTAAATCGTCTGCGTGACTACATTGATAATAGCAACTACACCAATATCCAAGCCTTGCAACAGCGTACTTGGCTCATTCACTGGGGTGTGCTTGTGTTCTTCAATCACCCGAAGGGGCGTGACCTCATCATCGAGATGTTCCTCTACAAACCTTTGTACTTGAATGCCATTCAAACGATGTGTCCACACATATTGCGTTATCTGGCTACAGCTGTCATTATCAACCGCACTCGTCGCAACGCCTTGAAAGATCTAATCAAAGTCATTCAACAAGAATCCTATACCTACCGTGACCCAATCACTGAATTTTTGGAATGCCTCTACGTTAATTTCGATTTTGAGGGTGCCCGTATGAAGTTGCACGAGTGCCAGACTGTCATACTCAACGATTTCTTTATTGTCGCCTGTTTGGATGAATTCGTTGAAGATGCCCGTTTGATGATCTTCGAAACATTCTGTCGTATTCATCAGTGCATCACGATCAGTATGTTGGCTGATAAGCTCAACATGAAAGCCAGTGAAGCTGAATGCTGGATTGTAAATCTGATTCGTAATGCACGATTGAATGCGAAAATCGATTCAAAATTGGGGCACGTTGTTATGGGAACACAACCGCTTAGTCCCTATCAGCAATTGGTTGAAAAAATTGACTCACTTTCGGTGAGGTCGGAACATTTGACAGGTTTGGTGGAACGTAAGAATAAACAAAAAAATCAAGAAGACTCGTGGAAGTATTTCTAAACGCCAAGATTTTTGTACCGTTAAATTAAAGAATAATCAAAAATTTGCTTATTCTATAAGAACAAATTATTTTTCAATCAAGTAATCAACTGTAATAAAAGAGATCCACAGTTATTTATATTAACTGTCGCATTGTTTAAATATTTATGGATTTTTGTAATAAATTATTCTGGAATAAAACATCAATTCAAAAGAGTAAAATTTAGTTTTTTTGTTTATAATTTGTAATATGTATATTCTGTAGATTTTATTGGAACCGGTAATCATCGACCAAAAAATATTGCGTACTAAAAGGGAATCCCAAGTTAAGCGGCAAAAAATTTGCACTAAAAAATAAAATTCGAATGTGGCAGCAGATCCAAAAGACGCTGCCAAAAGAGGGTTATGTGTTTAGTGCAGCCCAAGTTCAGATTAAAATTCGTACCCTTGAACGGAGGTACAAAGAAACTCGGCTACATAATTTAAAAAATCGTGCAAAAATCGGATGACGTGTCCTTTTGAAGGATCGAAGGTAAGCAATTTAACTTATGGATTTCTTTGAGTTTGTTTCTTTTATTTGTCATAGAACTATCTGAAACAAAATCCATAAATCAAAAATGGAATTTGTTTCAGATAGGCCTTGCTAAAATATTATACAGACAGAAATATTTTCTGCCTTTCAGGGAATCCTTAACATCTTACAAACCTCCATAAGTCATTTTTTGCTTTTGCAATGGAATCTACCAAGGATTTTCCTAATCGCTCGCAGTGTGTGTTTAAACATTATAAGGGTAGTCATAATCCTTGGGTGCGCGCATAATAAAAAAAAGGACAAAACAAATTCCTGTTTTTTAATTATTCATCCATACTTGCATGCTATATATTGTATCATTATTTTTCTTTTGTTTTTTATAGCGAATTAGATAAAGTTTTTTAGAGACAACAGGGAGTGACACTTGCCAGCAATCTCCGTGGTGCTTCAAAAACGAAATGATCGCCCAACTTCTAAATAAGTTGAACAAAATTAAATTAAAACCATATTTTAAAAATATACATAAATTTGTACTTTTATTTATATTTAAATATTTTCTGATTTTTTTTTTCATCTTTTAAGAACATACATTTTATATATTTTTTTTTTAATTTATTGGTTTATATTTGTTGTTGCTAACTACCGTTTAGTCATTACTTACGAAGCTCCTGGGAAATTAAGTCCCTAACGACATTGCCCTGGAGATCCTTCCAAATCGCACCTGTTCATTTTCTTCGTCTGCGTTTTTTTCAAGATGGAAATAAATGTCATCTTCTTCAGCTGTTTTGAAGAACACAGCATTCTCTAATGAAGTGGCATATTTTAGGTATGCCCTTCAACTTACAGTAATACAACTGTCGAAATCGTTGTTTCATTATCCCGAAACAGTGCTCTATGGTGACACGGCATGAGCTCAACTTTATGTTGAACATCTTTTGATCATTGGTAAGATGTCCGTTATCTCTGTAAGGTGTCACCAAATGTATAGTACACCGATATGCCAAATCACCCAATACATAATAAACTGAAACAAATTAACTTTCAGAAAAATGCTTTGTTATTATATAACATCGATATTTACCACCAAAGTCAGTTAATTTATCACAAATAGGTGAATTCCTGTACACCCAGCTATCATGGCATGAACCTGGGAAACCAATAAACACATCTATAAACTTTTCTCTTCGTTGCATATAGCTTCTTTTTTTTATAATCTACACGCGTGGTCGTGAGGTTAAGGAAGAGAAAGACGGATACGAAAGATGTGTGGCGCTATGTTCTGAGACTGGAGGTGGTTGTTGTCTCAGATTGTATCTCCAGGGATGGTGGCTGAACTAATGCGGAGAAATTTCCGTGTCTTATTCATCTATGTCCATTATAATTCGCATTATTTTTATTCGTTGTCATATTTTATCGGTAGACTAGTTTTACTCAATCACATGTCATTAGTGCTATGCCTAAACAGCATGTAATGAGTGAACCAGCAACTCATTGTATGCCATTTATTTAAGGATTGGTTTTTAATGGCAAAATAAGAGGACATGGACTACGGCAGGGATCGAACCTGCGATCATGAGGTTGACTAGGCGTACACACAACTATCGCGCCACGGCCACCCCAATGCTTGCACACATAGGCTTGTTCTTCCCTTCCTATCGATATATTCATCCTTCTTTATAGCTGGAGGATCAATTACAATGTGGGTACCGTCTATACAACCTACTAAAACAAAACAAAATTATGGGATGAATAAAGTACATTGTCTTTGTGATAATTTCAAAGAAGTGTGTCTAAAAATGGAACAATTTAATATGTTACGGGATTTTTTGTTTACTTACAACTTGCCTTTAAAAACCCAGCTTTGTTTTTAAAGAATGTGCTGGTTCGCATTTTCTCTTCCTCATTTGGCCACTTATTGACAGATGGGCTAAGACTGCTCAAGAACATTGTAAACCTTTCAACAATACGTGGTACGGAGGAAACGGCAAGGTTGAACCCCTGCTACATCCCTAAAGCTGATTGCTTCATGCTCGGCAAACCAAAGGAACACTGCTGCGCTTTTTATTGCACTGACTTTATCTCTGATTGTAGCTTTGGAACGCAGTTAGAGCTCTTAAATCTTTTCGCCCAAGCTTTCGAAAAGGCTTCTTCGTATCCGGGAATGTGTATCAAACTCCATTTCTGTATAGCTTGCTATAATTTGTTCCACATAATCCCTGATACAATTCCTTCTTTCTTTTACTGATGCTATTGCCAACTCGCTTAGTTCTTTATTCTTCCTTTTATTTGTTTCCATCCCAATATGCATCATATCAATGTCATTGTTATTTAAATATGCTAGCAATAAAATTTGTTTTACAACACATTTGTTATCCATTTTAAAATGAATAATAATTTAGCTGCACTTTGAAATTTAGTTGCCAACTTTGTTTTTATCATCAGCCCAATTCTATATGACAGTTCCCAGGGAAATATTTCTCCTTTCCCTACTCTCTTATTACAAGCAAAAAAAACTCCCGGGATTTGTTTTCCTTTCCCTTATTCTAATAGCAAGTTTCATTCAAATTTCAAAGATCTCTCAAAATCGAGATTTGATCTTTTCAATGAAACTTTTTTCCAGATTTGTAGTACTGGTGAATGACTGACACACATTTCTGAAAAAAAACACGACATCTTCATCATCAGATGACGAGGAAGACGAAGCAATCAAAAACTCCACTAAAATAAAAATTATTAAATTCTTCGTCCATTATGTCTTTATTTTTTAGCACGGATTGGCAATAGTTCACAAATTAATTACGAAATATGTTCCATTTGACCCTTGACAGAAAAGACTTTTTACATGTATGTGGGCGTTCAGTTCAAATCTGCCAAACCATCAGAGAACCAATCTTTCGTGTTAAGATTTGATCTAGATTTGCTCTTATTGTTTGAATGAAACTCTCAAAATCTTTTGTTATAGCGATTTTCATTCAAGAAAAGATCTGGTCTTTCCTACAAAAGATTTCATCTTTTTGAAATTTGAGAGTTTCATTCCAAAAAAGAGCAAATCTAGACTACAGCCTATTAAGAAACTTCTATTTGCATTAACCCCAGAGGTCACTTATAAATTCCTATACAATTACATATATACAAAGCATATAAAATGTTACTTTTTCTTCAGAGCGAGAGCTCAATACATAGTAATTACAAATTACTTTTAATTTGTTGATAGAGCGAGAGTTCTTTTGAAAGTGATCTTTTTATATGAAATTAAATAATCATGAATGCCAGATAGCTGTTGTTGAATGCTGAACATTATTAGTTAATTCTATTTTTGATTTCGAATTCGTTAGGTATTTCGAAGAACTAATTGTTTTCGCTTCTTAGTTGTAACGGAATTATGCAGCGCGTGCCCGATAACGTCACCTATATAAGCGTTCGGTAAAATGTCTCAATTTTCTGGGACAAAATATTCCCTGTGTGGGTGGGTGCTGTGTGCAGTCCTAAAGACGCTTCGAGTTGCTAAAGAGCATCATCCCTGTGTGGATGATGTGCGGTGTATGAGATAGAATTGTGTGAAAACAGGAACTAGGAGACGAATGCAAATGGTTCGCTTCTATAGGTCGCGGGCAAAACAGAAAAAAATATTTAAAATGACTTGAGAAAAAGGAATATTGACACTGACATAAAGAAAAGTCACAGTTTAACTTGTGTCGATTTCGTTTCAATTATTAGGATTCGCTACTAAAACTAATACTTTTTGGCTTTGAAAAGAACGATTACGGACCGAATCTCTTTTTGTGACTGGGTGTGTGTCGTTTGACAGCCATAAAGAAAAAAAAACAAAATCAAATCGTTGTTTCGTGTCTACGAGCTTTGGCGGCTATTTTTTAGCAATTACATTTAACAAAAAACAAAAGTTTAAAGAAATATGGACAACGAGAGCACAATTATTGAGCTATGTGATTACGATGTCGTGTGTGACCACAGTGGAAACCCAATTTTTTTGGATAGTATAAATATTATGATCCAGAGTACTATAAGTAAGCACGCTTTTCTTTGAAATAAAAAATAAAAATTTATTTATTGTGTTATTTTGCAGCAAATCAAATAGTTAAAGTTGAATTTGAGGAAGTTGCAGCATATTACGGGCTTTGTAGTACCGAATACCCACCAGAATCACAACCAGTAGAAGCAGTACCCCCAGCCACATCAATAGATGGACAAAAAGTGCCACCAACAACAGCAGTACGACCAGCAGCCGCAGTAACAACAGCAGCAGCATCAGTGCCTCCAGCAGCAATACCATCAGCAGCAGTGCCACTAGCAGCAGTATCTCCAGCAGCAGCAGTAACACCAACAGCAGCAGTACCTCCAGCAGCAATACCATCAGCAGCAGTACCACTAGCAGCAGGAACAACAGCTTCAGAAGCACCACCACCAACAGAACTAATAAATAACAGCTATAATAATGTCTCCGTATTTAAATGGAGGGATGATCAAAGCAGGTTCCTGCTTCATTTGTACGGAAATATGATGGGCTCTGTTGGACCATTAAAAAAATTCCGTAACAAAAAGTTTATGGGGTGCCACTTGGCCAGCGAAATTCGTAAAAGATTTCAAACGCAGCTGTCGTGGAAGCAGGTTGAAACCAGGTATAAAGTTATAACCAAGAGAACAAAAAAAGCATATGACAACAACAATACGAGCGGCTCCGTGCTGGAAGAAGTTGAGTACTATGAGGAAATGTATAATATCTTGGCACGAGATGACTCCCTACTCATCGACACGGCTTTATCGCCAGGAGTGATGCAATCTAAATCAGACTTGCTTGCTCCAAATAGGGACTTGTCGTTAAGTGGAGAACCGTCGACTGCGACACAATCCTCTACTTCAACATCTTCAACACAACCACGCCGCCAAAGGCAAAATATTCCAGAAATCTTGCTTGTAACAATAATGCATAATTCCGCAAAATTGGATGATGTTATTAAAATAAAAAAAGATATGGCCGAAAAGAAAGAGGCATATTACAACAAAAAAAAGGCATATTACAACAAAAAAGAGGCATATTACAACAAAAAAGAGGCATATTACAACAAAAAAGAGGCATATTACAACAAAAAACTCCAAATTTTGGAAGAGTTAACAAAAAAATAATTTTTAATTCGTTTTCAAAACAAAGATTCATTTCTTTCATTATGAATTTTTGTTTATAGTTATTTATGTTATTTCTTTTTAAGAATTAAGTTTTTATGAATTAAAAAAAATTGTTTTGTTTAAAGAAATAAAATTTATTATTTGTTATTACCTACGTTATTTAGTTTTGTTTTTAAATAAATATGGTTTTTAGAAAATTTGGAAACACCCACGTCACCTGGTAGGTAGCTATATATTTTTACTTGCGATTATAGGTACTATAAAGCAAGTTATGCATTCGTCGAAAAAAAAAGGTTTGAGATAACAATCAAACATGACATTACGATGGTAGCGAAGACGAAAAAAAGATGGTCTAAAAATTGTTTACTTCTTCGTCCGTATAATTGTAGACAACTTCTTCCATGAAGTTTAAGACTGAATGCGTCTTGTTTTTCGAAATAAGTTGTTGCAGGACCATGATTTCAGCATTTATTAATTCATTAATCATTAATCCGTCTTCGTCGGATGATTCAGAAGATGATGAAGATGTTGTAAGTAAATCCATCAAGCTATTATACATTTATAATAATTTAACTTCTTTGAAAGGTTCAAATTTAATCTTGGTCTCGTACTCTACTCGGTGTCGTCTTCTTGTCTCATCTGTTGTTGTTTTTTTGCAATTTATTTCCTCAAAATTTCGATTATGTCCAACCAATGGACCTTGGACGTTGTGGATTGGGAAAACCGGCCATTCGACGATTGATGGAAGCCGCCCGAAAGAAAAAGGCACATCTATGGTGAAATAAATGCAATATTACCAATTCCATGTACGTACATATATCTTTTTACCTGGGTTATCTGCTTCGGGGGAATTCCTAAATCAATTTGCACTCTTTCTTATTGCACTTGCAAGCAATTTTTTGGTAACAGTTCCAATTAATATTAATGTATGTCTATTTATTTAAACGAATATGTTCATAATAAATTCACTGCCACAAAATAAAAACTTCATTCACAGAACAATATTTGAGAAACTTCAAAAGAAATGTTGTAGTGTGTGTGAGAATCTGTGTACAAATCCGTTTTGAATCCGTCTCCAAAAAGAGATTCAATACGGATCTGTTTTTGAAGAAAAAGTATTGGTTTTAATTTGAAACGAATTTGATTTTCAGAAAAAAATTGACGGCGGATCGACGGCAAGTCGATATTTTTGTTGAAACGAAATCGACATTGGTTTCCGAAATGTATTTATGAACGTCGTTCTCAGTGTTATCAGTAACGGAACATAGATGGCACTCCAATCTTTAGAGTGATTATGATTTGTTTTTTTTTCAGGTGTTTCCATTACACAGGTAAATGTCAATGTCATAAATTTCATTTATCACGTTTGATGTGGCCGCTCTTGGCTCTTCTGATCAGAATAGTTGTATCGTGTTGATTTCTATTTCAAGATTTTTGTATGAAACCAATCAATTTTCACTATTTCCGAAATAATAAATTAATCCTGAAAGCGATCGAAACATATTACATGAATGCACAACATTCATATCCCTTGAATTAACTACAAATCAACAAAACAAACATTCCCCCTAAACTTCTGACGTGTCTCTTATTCAGTAATATTGTACCGTGGCTCTCACCAAGTCGTTTGAAACTGATAAGAATCCTAAAATTCATGGTAACAAACGAAGATCTTCAATAATGAGCTTGCGAAGGAGAGCCGATAGTGCCGGAGGCGGTGGAGCCTCTGATAAAAAACCTATAATTACATCCGAAAATGGAGATGTCCACGAAAAGCCCGATTTACGTGGTGACAAAGGTAACATTGCAATCCTTTCATTTCTCTATATTCTGCAAGGTATCCCACTCGGACTGATTGCTGCTATTCCTATGCTACTGCAAAACCGTGGCGCCAGTTATAAGCAACAAGCCGAGTTTAGCTTTGCATATTGGCCTTTTAGTTTGAAGCTGCTATGGGCTCCCATTGTGGACTCGCTGTACGTGTCACGCTTTGGAAGGAGAAAATCCTGGCTTATACCCACGCAGTACCTTATTGGATTGTTCATGCTGCTGCTGTCGGTGAAAGTGGACAGTTGGTTAGGTGGCAACGGGATTGAACCAAATGTCCCCCTCCTCACCGCCATGTTCTTTAGTCTGAACTTCCTTGCAGCCACTCAGGACATCGCAGTTGATGGATGGGCATTGACCATGCTTAAAAGGTGCAATGTAGCTTATGCATCCACTTGCAACAGCGTTGGACAGACAGCTGGGTATTTCCTTGGCTATGTCGCCTTCATTGCCATGGAATCGAAAGATTTCTGCAATACTTACCTACGCACCGTACCCAAAGACGAGGGTATGGTAACTCTTCCAGATTTTCTTTGGTTCTGGGGATTATGTTTCCTAGTTGCCACAACTTTGGTGGCATTATTAAAGCGAGAGAATAACCAAGATTCTGAACAAAGGTATACCGACCATCCAGAGCTTAATATAAAGGAGAGCTATAAAATTCTGATAGATATTCTGCGAATGCGACCCATTCAGATTTTAGTTGTGCTTTTGCTAACTGTGAAGGTGACATTTGCTGCGAGTGATGCTGTTACTTCGTTGAAGCTAATCGATGCTGGTGTTCCAAAAGAAAAGATGGCTCTTCTCATCGTCCCAATCATTCCATTGCAGATTATTCTTCCGCTGGTCGTGAGTCGCTACACAAACGGTCCAAAACCAATGGATGTGTATGTAAAAGCGATTCCCTATCGAATGGTGTTCGCCGCATGTGGGACTCTAATTGCGTATTTCTGTCCGCTTATGATCAGTAATGGCGACGTTCCAATATATTTATATGTTTTGCTGATAGTCAGTTACGGCATCTATCAGATTTTTTTGTACTGCATGTTTGTTGCTATAATGGCGTTCTTTGCAAAAATATCTGACCCAGCAGTAGGCGGAACATACATGACCCTATTGAACACAGTTTGTAATCTTGGTGGGAATTGGCCAAATACTGTTATTTTGTGGTTGGTCGACGTGTTAACATGGAAGGAATGCATTGGTGATTCTGAGGAGAAAGCTTCAAAAAATCTTTGTCTTAATAAGGAACAGACTGAGGTAAGTGGTAAAATGTTTCTATGAACTAGACTAGGTAAATTAAATTTTGATTCTTTCACAGAAATGTACATCATCAGGCGGTCGTTGTGAAATAACTTTTGATGGTTATTATGTGGAGTCTATCGTTTGTATGGTGTATGGTGTAGTGTGGTTGTATTTTGGAAGAAAATGGATACATTATCTTCAAAATCTTCCCACCCGACAATGGATAGTAGTAAATGAATCAAATTCCGGCAAAAAATCAAAAAAAAGATAGCAATTAGACGTATAAAACTTAAGAATTCAGTTTTCTTTAGTTTTGTGTAGGTACTTCAATATTTTATGTACCCGTGTCGTTGTTTTTTCTTGTCGTTTTAATTGTTGAATTTTAGGTTTAATGAAAAATGGCCCCAAACATAAATTTAAGAATATTGTCCCTAATAATATACGAACAACAACAAACAATAGTTATTTAATTTTTGTTCATGATGAAAGTTTGACCTCGCTAAATCAAATAAAATAATGCCATGTACGATTGATTGGTTAGAAATATTTAAACATAAATCTCGTGATTAATCGATAAATATGTAAGAGAAGCCTTAGATATAGGGGAGGTATTCATCGCTCCTGAAAATTCTAAATCATTTAATATTTTATAAGTTTTGGCCAATTCAGTAAAAACTGCAAAAAATCGACTACAAAATTACCCTTAACCATTCAAGTTTGGCGCCGGTCTTCATTTACATTTTTTGGGGCTAAATTTCATGTAGCGGTTTTATTTCGTTTGTTTTATTTATTAATTTCACACACAAATCCATGTATTAGATGGAAACTGTAAAAGAAAGAAACATTTTTTGTTTGGTTTATAGTTCTCAACATATGTACGTATGTATTCAAAAAAAAAATTCCACGTAAAGAAAAAAAAATTAATACAATTTCTTAGTATTTAATTTTGTGATTAGACCTACCTACATAAACATACACCATTTAGGATACACTATTCTATGTTTACATAATGCCAGGTTTTTTTTTTAATATTTGTATAAATATAAATGTAATAAATGCAAACACAGCTTGGTATTTTATTTGTATGGAATACGCGCAGTAGTGGAAGACCGCGACTCAGGTAGCGCAAACAGGTGGGGAAGGTACTCAACCAGCTTGGTGTGTGGAGACAGCTAACAAGGCACCTATCTGGCTAGAGAAGCATGTTGGTAGAGCTCCTGGTGCCTATAACACAATACATAGTGTGCTTGTTGAACAATTGAAATTCAACAACTTTTTAAAAATTGTGTAACACGGAACAACAAGTCCAGGAGAACTATAACAATTCTTTTGGCTTCATTCAACAAGTGGAAATTTCACTATTTCACCGTTTCTGTGACTAGAAAGAACAAGAATTAAACAAAAAGATAATAAACTTGTTGAATAGTTGATAGATTTCAACCGACGGTTCCGTCCTAGTTCAAAGTCAACAAGTTAGAAATAAACACTTGCAGTAGTGTTAATTAAGTGATAACTTAGGACGGATCGTTAGAATTTATTCAGTGGCCTAGAGTTTTGTAAAAAATTATAGTGAGGCCAAAGGACAGGCAAACCCCATGTGTTTATTGAAAAATTTCGTGTACTAATAAAAGTAAAGCACTAAGTGTAAAGCAGAAAATACAGAACAACAAGTCAACTAGTGTGAACAACTTTAGTGAAGAGCTTTAATTGTTCAACTATGTTTGTTCAACAAGTGAAAACCATTTCTGTAACACAATAAAAATCGTAACAATTGTCAATAGAAAAAAATTTCCCTTCACTTGTTGAATCAGTAGAACAAGTAAATCTACAAAGATGAGTATAAAAATTCCGAAGAAAAAATAAGTAATTATTGCAAATGTGACTTCTTTGACCACCATGAACATCTGCTATAACATGATATTGAGTTATAACGCGGCCTATACTAAAAACTAAATATGTTATATGTAAACAACCGCGAAAACCTTAAAAGTTACAATGCGAGGCTATCAATATTTTCTGCCTTACACTTAGTGCTTTAGTGTTGTTAATGGTAGAACGTAATTTGTGGGAGAGACTTTCGGTAAGATAATCAACAACTTCTACGGCACACGAAATTTTTAAATAAACACATGGGATTCTAGTTAGTTTATTCTTTCCTTGAACACTTTTTCCTGTCCTTGGCTATCACTGTCGAATTCAGAATTTAAAAAAAAAACATTTTTTTGTAAAAAACTAGGCCACTAAATAAATTCTCAAAATCGGTCCTATGTTATCAATTATTTAATACTATTGTAAGTGTTTATTTCTAAGTTGTTGACTTTATGTATTGTGTTAAAGGCCCCCATGTCGAATTATGTATGTGTATGTTATGTATGTGTATAAAAAAGGGGCATACTTTCTACAATTCATGCACAGGTTTAACTGAGGCCTCCACTGTAAATGTATATACAATATCAGACGATATTATTTCGGTATCCCAATCCGATTTTATTCCCAATGGGGATTATCGTGAATAAAAAAATCCCTTGAAATTTTTCTCAAATTCGAAACTTGGCAATGTGAATGATGCTCGAAATTTTCCTTCGGAATTTATTGATATCGGTAATAAGCTTTCCCAGGGAATTTTGGTGTCATTTCACAGGATTTTTTGTTGGAGGGAAATTTATTCTGTGGGAGGTTCACGTCGGTCGCAGAAAAAATTTCGAGGGAATACAATTTTTCGTGGGAAACGAAATTCGCTGGGAGAATTTTCACTATACACTATTCTGCTGCTAATTCGAAGTGAATCTGGAATACAATGGTAAAGTCGGTAGTATTGTGCGGTATTCTGCTATTCACGTGAACCCACTCACTCAATACAGTTCAAACCCTCATATCAATCGTTGCTGATTTAGTATATGTATTTGTTATATGACTGATTGAGTGTTAAAAGGTTTTAGCGGGTGTTGAAATGCAATAAATTGGCTAGAAAACTCTGATGGAGTTGCTTATAAATAAATCTATAAAGCTTCAAATAACAAATTTTCCATTTAAAAAAACATCGTACCACGTTTCATTGAGTAGTTATCATTTTGGGAATTTCGTTATTTATGTTTGTGGCATGGAAAAAAGTGAAATACATGCATACATACTTTTGTAACAAAAAAAAAAAACAAGCTCTACACGAGTTCAACCGGTCGTAATCGGAAAGTTTTACGAATTCCGAATAGAGTTAACGTCGAATTCGTTCGTAATGGGAATTTGTGTGCGCATTTTTACTACGATGGATTCTCTTTTCTTGAAATTGCATCAATTAGCTGTGGAGGTGAAAGATTCGATTGAAAAATAAATAATACATACCGAAATGCTCTAAACCTATGATTTTGAAATAATTGGATATCTATTTAAAAATAAAAAATAAATCAACCTACGTTTCATCCGGCAGTTCCATAATATTTTTGTTTCGATTTTCTAACATTTCTCTGTAGCTCCATGTTCGAAGATTCTCTTATTCCTCTGCGTCGAATATTGTCCATTTCCAAATTTAAATACGAAGATGAAAACATTTATAAATGAATCAAAACAAATTATCAAGAATTCCCATGAACCTCTGTTTACGTGAATGTCAATGGTTTGGCATATTGGGCCCTATAGTGAAGGGGATTTCGTTTCCCACGAAATATTTTATTATTATATTATACTTGGACCATTACTGTTTTTAATATACATTAATGATATTTGTAAAGTCTTAAGAAATTCTAAAATATCCTTGTTTGCCGATGATGCTCTCATCTTCGTAAGTGGTAAAGTACTATCTGAAATTTTGGAAGATATTAAAGATTTAAATAATCTATGCATGTGGCTACACTTCACCAAACTTAAAATTAATGTGAATAAGACTAAATAAATGGTGATTAATAGTAGTGATATAATAAGTTTATCGATTGAGGGTAAGCCCATAGATCAAGTTCCAGGAATTAAGTACTTAGGGGTAATATTAGATAATAAAGTTTAAATTTCAATAGTCACATGGTATATGCGTGGAAAAAGGTTTAAAAAATTGGATTTCTTAAACGTATACGAAAAAATATAACAATAATATGTGCCATTAAAATTTATAATACAGGGTGGCACACGAATCGTGCTACAAAAATAAAACGTAATAACTTTTTTTCAGTGTGAGTAATCGGCTTATTTTTTTTTATTTTATAGGCTACTATTTAGATTTATCAAAATGAATGCTTGGGATACTGAAAAAGGATTTGGATAGTGAATCGATACCATTCTTTGCAGTCCGTCATTTCCGTCTAAAGGGAATTTAGGCTGGAGTTTGGCGGTACTCCCCCGAGTAGATGGACCATTATGAGGCTGGTGAACATGTTTGCAGAATCTGAAAGCATCGAACGAAGACCGTATCATCGAGATCCCAATGTTCGGGTTCAGGATACAATCGTGGCTGTTGCATCGGCAATACAGGCAAATCCAAGTGTTTCGACTCGAAACTTATCGGGCCAAATTGGAGTTAGCAGACTGTCATTACAAAGATATTTCATGAGGACTTAAACTTATTTCCGTACAAAGTCCAAATTACAACCAAGTTAAACCCTCAGGATTTGCCTGTTCGCCTAGAATTTTGCCGAAAAATGATTGCAATGGCCTAAGAAGGCAACACATTGATAAATTGTTTGTTCATATCTGATGAGGCCCATTTTGACTTAATCGGGAATGTTAACAAGCAAAATAGCCGTATATGGATTGAATCTAATCCAGAAATGCTCCATGAGACGGAACTGCACCTAGAACGAGTCATGTGTGGTGCGCAGTTTCATCAAGGTGTATTGTCGAGCCATACTTCTTTGAAGAAAACGGTGTAACACAAACTGTCAATGGGGACCATTATTTAAAGATGTTGAAGGAGTTTTTTTTACCCAGAACTTTGCCTAAGACGTATCCCTTTCAGAAGGATTCGGTTTCAACAAGATGGAGCAAGTGCACACGTAGCCACACAAGTTATGGCGGAGCTCCAACGAAAATTCCCAAACAAATTGATATCCAGAAACTGCACTTTCCGCTGGCCCCCAAAGTCACCTGGCCTGATTGCACCAGATTTTTTTATGGGGATATGTCAAGCAGTTAGTGTACAAAACGAAACGCAGGAATTTGACTGAATTGAAGCAGTCCATTACGACAATAATTGAGGCGATCCCAATTTCAACCCTTTAGGCCGCAATGAACAATTTTCTGATCAGGTGCCGCAGATGCGTGGATGTCATTTGCGGTCTATCACCTTTAAAAACCAATAGTTATTTAAAATAAAATTTAATTTTTAATCCAATAAAAAAAAGTTAATGAAATACATCGATTAAAATAAGAATTATTTAAATTTCTTATTGTTGCACGATTCGTGCGCAAACCTGTACGATTATTAAACCTTACTTCTTTTGTTCTACAATTTTATTTTTAGGAAATAGTGAACACATAAATCGACTGCAAATCCTACAAAACAAAGCTATGAGAACCATTCTTAAATGCAGCTTGCGTACATCAATAAATTGGATGATAGATTGCTTAAGATGGCTTAACATAAAGCAAAGAATCATGTTTAATGCACCTAAATACCTATCCTACGTGGGAGAAAGCCAACCACATTTTTTAAGATCGAACTCTGATTTTAGACTTCAATTTTATAGAGACTCTCGAACTCAAAATATGATATACTATCGCGGACTTAAATTATTTAATGAATTGCCTATAGAAATAAAAAATGAAACAGTTGTAAGTAAATTTAAAAAATCGCTTATATCTCATATTAGAGAGACAATTGTATAAAAATATTTAGTTTTCCAATTTTATACATAGTTACTTAAGTGTTACTATTTTTGTTTATTTATTGAATTGTAATAGTAAAATTTACTAAAAAAAATATACTTACATACATAAATGTTTCCTGCGATCGTGAATCTCCCACGGAATAAATTTCGCTCGAACAAAAAATCGTATGAAATGACAGAAAAATTCCCTGGAAAAGTTTATCCCGATACCAATAAATTACAAGGGAAACTTTTGAGCATCATTCACATTCCCAAGATTCGAATACGATAACCCCCAATGTAGTTAACCCGACGGATAGCAGAATACAAAGGCCGTGTGAAAGGGAAGCGAATGGGTGGATCGAATATACAATTCACTTGAAAAGCAGAATAGGACTGAAACTTAAAACCATTTCGATACAATTTTTTTTCCGTGGGTAGGTGTAAAACCTTCAAAAGGCTCTATGAGGACCGAAAAACGCGTGCTCATAGCACTGAGGGATTCTTACTGCACTAAAAACACCTCCTCCTCCTCCCGATTGCAACTAAGTTGAAACTTATCTAGCAATTTATTTTTAACGAATTTAATTAACGTGTTGCAGGTAACTATCCGGTGATACTTCCTGCTTATAACGCGATTTTAAAGCGGATTCTCGTTTAGTGCACCAGATCGGTAGGCTTTGTCCTTCGCAGGCGGCGTACTAAATTCGTCTCATCGATAATTTCGATTATAGTACTATTGCAGTGTTGTAATAGCCGTTTTCTATGATTTCGGGCAACATTTTTTATTTCATCGCGAACCATGGGAATCCCGAGATTATGTGGAGATCTTCGTTTCTAATGTACCAAGGTGCCAATGTTTGTAAGGTATTTAAATTAGAATCTCGCGTACAACCCCAGAGTTGTATACCGTAAGTCCAGACAGGCTTAAGCACCTGCCTGTTCAAAATTAGCTTGTTTTCGATACTGGGCTTAGTGTTTCCCGAGCAACCAGTACATATCTCTGAGTTTATTATTTAACTCTTCGCATTTTTTTTTAACATGCGGTTTCCATTTTAATTTCGCGTCTAGTCATTCCGATATATTTTGCTTCGTTAGCAAACGGAACTTGAACCGTATTAACAAATACCGGTAATCTATTAATTTTCTTATACATAAAATCTACATTGAATGATTTCACTTCGTTGAGCGATATCCGCCATGTTTTTGTCCAATCATTGACATTATTCAGAGCTTTTTGTAATTTTGTCGTAGAATCATTTATCGTTTGGCCCACTTCTAGTATTGCAGTGTCGTCAGCAAACTTGGCTACGATAGTGTCTTCTGTTTGAGGTATATCACGTGTAAATAATAGGTACAATATTTGACCTAAAACACTTCCCTGTGGTACCCCACCCACTATTTCTTTGAGATCCGAGTAATCTTTCCATGATATGGTTTTAGAAGCGTATAAAGTGCTTCAGGCAGAATTTGTCTTAATTTAAAATTTAGGCCTTCGTGCCACACCTTATCAAAAGCTTGCGACACGTCTAGGAAGACCGCCGAACACATTTTCTTTTCTTCAAGAGTTTTCTCAATGACGTCAGTGATCCTATGCACTTGGTCAATTGTCGAATGCTTGCTTCTAAATCCGAACTGATGTTCAGGTATTAGGCGCTTTTCTTCTATTATTGGCTGCAGGCGCAGAAGTAATATTCTTTCAAAGACCTTAGATATTACGGGCAGAAGCGAAATAGGTCTATAAGATTTCTTATCATGTGATGGTTTTCCTGGTTTAAGAACCAATATAACTTCCACAACCTTCCATTGGCTCGGAACGTACTTTAGCCTTAGAGTGGCATTTATTATATAAAGAAGATTAATTAACCCTTTGCGCGGAAGCATTTTGAGAACTTCGGCCGTAATTAGGTCATATCCCGGAGCTTTCTTATACTTAAGCTTTCTTATTTCTCTACTTAATTCGGCAAGGGAAACATTTCTTGTTATGTAATTTTCGCTTGAGTTAGAACTTATATTTAAATTTTCGTTGAGTACTTGCCCATCAAAAGGTTTAAATGTGTTCTCCAGGTAATCCGCGAAAACGTTTGCTTTCTCTTTGTCGCTTTTTGCCCATTCGTTTTGATCATTCTTAATCGGAGGCGATGGGAGCTTTGGTTTCTTCGTTACTTTAACAGCTTTCCAGAGTGAGTAGTTGTATTCTTTTCCTGCTGTCAAGCTTTGAAGATAATTTCCAACTTCAGAATTTTTGAATTCTGCTATCGTCTTTTTTTAGTAAATTACAGCTCGAGTTTCGATAACATGCTAACATTCATTTTTCATTACTTAACAGAATTTCATTCTGACATTAGTCCCTATCAGTAAAACACTCTTATTTAAATTTTATTTGTAACAATTATTAAACACGCAACTTAGATTGTTAAACAATCAAGTTCGGTATTTTTGTTTTATTTAGCTTTTTTACATTTAACATTTGTAGTAAAAGAGCTTTTTAGAAACTCCATTTAGCACTTAACATTTAAAGTTAACATTATGAGTACAAAACTTAGAAATAAGCTGAAAAATCAATTTTTAAAAGATTTTCCAATAGGGTTGGCAAATCAAATTCAAAATAAGAAACCAAACCAAAAGAAAAAAAAATCAGACATTATTTGAATGCCATTTTATTTATGAAAAATCCTACCGTTATACAAAAATGAAAAACAATACTACAAATAAAACCAAATTAAAGTCAAAAAGTAAAAGAACAACTTTTTAAATAAAATTGAGTTACATAATAATTAAATAATTATAGAGGCTTTTTTCTTAAGGAAAAAGCTTAAATATTTATTTAAAAATATTTCTATTTCTATGTTTCTATTTTCTGATTTGCGCGAGTTTTCATTTTTTTTTTATATAATTTTTAAAACCTGTATGATAAAAAAATACTACATTCAGCTGTATTATAATTATTTCATAAGCATCGGTTTTTTCTGTTTGTTGTGTAAAATATAATAAAATTATTGATCCTGTGAAGAATCATGTTGCGATTTTTCTTTTATTTAATGGCTATTTCAATAATAAACTTGGTTTTATTTTTCGGAGGAGGTATCGTGACAAGCTTGGAAAGGTTCTTCCCACTTGTGGTGGACTTCTGGTGTGAGATTGATTATCTGACAATGGACAGCTTGGTGCTTCTCGTATTTCGGCGGAATGGCACACAGACGATACTTGACCTCATCACCTGGCTGTGGAACGTATTCACCTTCGATACTATGTATGTACGAAAAATTGTCATTCATAAAAAAAAAAAAAAACGATTCACAAAATCTTCAATTTATATTACTCACTCGGAGATATGGACGAAAATATCTTCACCCTCAGAATGAGGTGTCAGAAATCCATGACCTTTAGATCGACTAAACGACTTAACAATCCCAGTTTCTACGGGATTCTCTAAAGCTCGTGCGGAACTAAGCAAGAAGGGGGACGTATGGAAAATCAATTAACCTACTCCGTTGGGGGAATGTCGATAGTTTTAAGACATTCATTTTATTAAACTTACGTTGAGGCAGTTCTTGTTCGTTTCGTAATAATTGGACTTGGCAATTGAAGATTTGCACCTGGATGATTGGGGCTGTGGCTCGATGAACGTGGACACATGGGCGGTCTGGCGGCGAGATTCTTCTCTGGAGTGTTTTGTGAAGACATTTTCGGTTTTGGTGAGATTGAATTATTAAATTTTAGCAAAGAAAATAAAAATAAAAAAAAACTACTGCGCGTTAAGTATCACTTTTGACTTGTTTTACTTTTTTTCTCGAGATTTAACTTTTTGATTAATAATTTATCGATAAGCTTACACAAAAGACAATGCAACGCAACGGTTTCAATTTCAATGGACAATGAAAGATGATGAAAGAAAAAGTAATAAAAATCCAAAATTCCAGTAGTTGTATTTGTGTGTTGTGTATTGTATGTTCCCAATTGGGAAAAAAATGAGAGAGCAATCAGAACAGAATTGCCGAAAATTTTGGTTTGCCAAATTTTTTTTTTGACAATTTGTTTCGTTTTTGACATTCTTTTCTACAATTCCTATGGGGGACGCCAGAAGCATTTGTAGGGTTTTCTTTACATCAAAAAGCCGGTTGCGACTTGGAAAATTTCAAAACTAGCGACATCTCTTGTAATAAGTCAAACAAAACGGTTTTCAGTTTAAATGTACAAAGTGACACATCTTTTAAGGCAATAGCACATGAGCTGGAAATAAAGCGTCATTCAAAGATAGGCGTATATTTATTTGAAATTTTTTTTCTCATTGGGGGTTAACGTATGGCCTTTTCGATTGGCCTTCCGGAACACGCGTTCCTCCAATAAAACACACGGAAACAATTTGACTGATTCTGAATTGTATGTATCACTGTGTTTGTGAAAATTAAATTAAAAAAAAAATCACATCGGCTAAAAAAAATCGGAAACACTTGATTTCAATAGATACACATTTTCTTGTATCAATAATAATTAACTTGCTTCTTTTTATGTTATTTTAAAAGAAAAGTAGTTTAAATTTAATAAACACATCGAAATTACGCAAAAGAAATCAACGCGATGATTTTGACATTTTGATTATGTGATTGTTTAGTGATTCTGTTATCGATTCTGAATTGAAATCCAGAATCGTTTTCTGTTCTGTTTAGAGTAACAACTGTCATTTTGTGGGAGTCAGAACAGTTCTGGACGGCCAATCGAATATGCCAGTAAATAAAAGTCTCCCTAAAAACTTTTTTTCCAAGAGGGAATTTTGCCAGCATTTCATACGATTTTTTGTTTGAAATTAAACCGTGAGATTCACGCTCACGGAAAAAAATTCGAGTTAATAAAATATTCCGTGAGAAACTGAGAGATTCCCAATAGGCCCCATTTATATAAGAGTAAATTATAATAAGGGTATTTTTGCAACGTCGGAAAACCCGGATAAACCTCAGAAACTAAATAATGTTTTTCTCCGCGGAAATGAACTTTCGAAAGTTTGTATGTGAAAAATATTCTGCAAGCAAATAAATTTATCGCACGAATTTAATGTAGAAAGAGTAGAAATAAACATCATAAAGTTATAGTTCACGAAAAGCTGATTGTTTACTTTATTTACGCAAGTATTTTTAAGGGGGCATTCATGCAAACGTCCAATGGAAAGATATCTTCCTGCAAAGGTCAAAATTATATCGTTGCATGAGTACCCTTAATAATAGTAATTAAATAAAATAAGTGGGGCCGGGGTAGACAAAATTGTTCAGGTAGAACAATTGCAGAGATGTCGCTTTAAAAAAAATGAACACAATGGACCGCGGGGTCGTTTTAAAACAACTGTGAGAAATTGTTGTTCTTAATTGATCTTGTAGTTATTTTTGCAAAACTTTTAATTTGCAAATGTATTGTGAATGTGTGTTTTTGCGTCGGAGGCGCCGACTAAGATCAACAATTGTGTGGATGCAACAACCAAAAAGATGATTTGTTTTTTTTTCGTTATCTGTCAAACGACGCACGGAAAAACACAAAAAGTTAAAAGTTAACCAATGTCTATCGTCGCGACTCGAGGGTTCCAATATATTCGCTCAAACGAGTTTCTATATATGCATTTTAACTTTGACAAAGCGTTATTGGAAGTGCTGCGAGATCGACCGCACGTCCATTCTGTTCAGTCAGTAAGAGTGCCGCGTGTGAAACAATTTACTGACTGAACAAAATTGAAAACAAATAAATAAAGCTGGGGAAATATTTAACTCTATCATCACTGCTCTCTTTTGTGAATAAACTATGAAAATTTGGAGTGCTTTTTGAAAGTTTTTGTACAAGTTCGTAGATGTTTCAAACACACCGATTATTACCTTCGTCATATTTTTATTATCTGTACTGTATTCTCTATAACTACCATGCGACATCTGTATCGCCTTTATTTAAATTCCAAACGTCAAGCATAAAAAGTTGATGTCGATTTCGTTTCAACAAAAACATCGACTTGCCGTCGATCCGCCGTCAATTTTTTTCTGAAAATCAAATTCGTTTCAAATTAAAACCAATACTTTTACTTCAAAAACAGATCCGTATTGAATCTCTTTTTGGAGACGGATTCAAAACGGATTTGTGCACAGATTCGTACACACACTACAATATTTGTTTTGACGTTTCTCAACTGTTGTGTTGTGAATTAATTTTTATTTTGTGGCAGTGTACAGAAAAAGTAAATTAATATATTAAAAAATAAAAAAAATTGTTAAAAACTTCTTGGAAACAAATATTAAAAAAGTGCAAGTGGGTTTAGGAACTCCCCCGCGTCGGAATCGGGAAATTAAAACGAAATAATGATGTTTTAACGAATTGAAGATTTGTTTTTTTTTTAGAGCTGCCAAGCAACACACACAGTCCCAAAAAGAGATTCGGTCCGTAATCGTTCTTTTCAAAGCCAAAAAGTATTGGTTTTAGTAGCGAATCCTAATTATTGAAACGAAATCGACATGAGGTAAAACAAATACCAAACATCTCGGAGTTGTGTTAAATTTCTTTCTTCCATTTCCACAACAAACCTAATATTTAAAATTTTTTTATAATAAATATAAATAAAAGAGCAATCTCATATGTTCCGTATAAACCATGCAAATCGATACTTTTTTTAAGCTACTCATAATTACTAGCACAATTCAAGGTAAGTACAAACAAGTCGAAAAAGTACGTTTGTATTGATGCTTTTTTTTAGCCAAATGTTGAATCCTGAGTTATTGAGTGAAACTGAAAGTGAAGATGATGATGTACCACTTATTAACAGAGTACCACGGATAGAGAACTACGATGCTGAGGAAGAAATAATTGATGTTGGCGTAGAAGATGTTCCACAGCTAGCAAATGAACAACAACCAATTATTGTTGACCTGAATCCTGAGGCTGAACTATTGCCAGTAGTTGCACCTAGCCTACCACATGATCGTAAGGAAACCCAAGTTATAGAGTGGTGAATGCTTTATCTTTTATATTTCAATCCCAATTTGTAGAACCAAATCCAGTTATATTACCTTCTCATACGAGATCAAATGAAAGTCCTCCAAGCCCATCCCCAGCAAAAAAACGCAAACGAGCTTCCCCTGGACAGACGCCGAAGCTGAAGAATATCGACAAACTAGATGAAAGTGAGGACGATGATGGACTTACCTGTCCGATCTGCTTAGACCACTGGGAAATGTCTGGCGACCACAGACTTGTATCTCTTAAATGTGGTCATCTTTTCGGTGATTCTTGCATTCGTCGTTGGATGGTCGAATCTGGACGGAATGGCTTGAAATGCTGTCCCCAGTGCAAAACGCGTGCCGTCAATAGAGACATTCGATTTTTGTATGCACGCCGGATACGTGCCTTAGACCGCAGCGAGGAGCATCGTCTGCGGGAACAGCTAGATCAAGAGAAAGCCAAAGTTAGTCAAACCCAAACGGAACTAGCCACTCTGAAAATGAGCTATACAATGATTTTGCAGGAAGTTCAGAAGCTAGCTGGGGATAACGAACGTTTAAAGAACAGTCTGCGACAAGGCGGAGGGAATTTTAATTCGAATGTAGGTTCTCAAGAGACTGCTACTTGGTTACGTTCGTACAAGCTGTTCATGGAAAAAAATATTGAAATATCTAAAGAGGCAGGTTGTCGAGTCATGATTTATTCACAAAATTTCCAAACCATGGTTGTCTCGCAAAAATCCTCGCAAAATCTATTTCCTGGCTATGGACTACGCTTCATCGACACACCAGTGTTCCGTCCAACAACTTTCCTCCACACATCGGCAAAGACAGTGCGGGACATCTGCTTCAGCTCTGATCAAAGACTGCTAGCGATTGCTTCCATGGAATCAAAAGCGAAGCTATTCGATACATGTTCAAGGGCGCCAGTGTCCGTGTTCAGTCCAACCGACAAGCCATTGTGGGCGTGTGCCTTAGATAAAGGTCAGCGAGAGAACACAATGTATGTTGGTGCTCAACATGGTAGTTCATATGCCTATGACATTAGATTTCCCGAAACTGTTTTAGAGGAATTCAAAACCGAAGGTGACCTGAGTCCAGTTATAAATATTGCTCCAGTACCAGTGACAAGTCACTTTCCGAATGGAGGCTTTCTAGTTTGTAAGCTGCAATCGCTGTGGTTCTATGAATACACAGGTGTTGGACAGGAAGTTCGATCTACTAAGATTGGCGTAGAAGGTCCCTTCATATCGATGTCCTACGAATCCACTAATGAAAACCTCTTGGTGTTTGCAAGGAGCAGCACACGGTATCCACAATCGCGATATATACTCGGCAAACTGGAGAAAATTGATGATCTTGCTGTTTTCAATGTGAGAGTTTCATTTTTCGGTTCCAAAGCTACACCAGTAATGACCCGGTGCTCCCAGATTGTGGTAGAAAATAATACTCTAGTCGCTGGTTATATTCAGGATGCCAAGCTTCTATCGTTGTTCGATATGAAACGCGAACAGCGACTACAGTCTATGCCTGTTCAAGAGGTTGTTTACGATACTTGTCCGGTGTATGTTCCCAATAGCACATTCCTGGGAGCCCTAACAGAGACAAAGTGTCGAATTTACAAAGTAATAACAACGGACAGTGGGCGATAGTGCTCTTTATTTTAATTAAATGTATTGTTAAATTTTGACAGTAGCTCTAGTTTTTTAATTGCATTTACATTTTGATAAATATAAAAAAGTGTTCAATAAAAAAGCCATTTTTTGTTATTTCACAAGTCAATGGCCAAAAGTCACTAAATCATTTTTTGTGTCAAATGAAATGCAATACTTGAATATCCCATATTATTTTTTTTTCTTGATTTCTATTTAAGCTCTTTAAATGCAATTCATCATTTCAAGCAAAATCTGAATATCGCACCTAGCAGTTATACAAAAATTTGTTTTCAGTTTTTAAACTTTAAAATATTTTTTTTTAGTTTTGAATTGACAATTTGACAAAATATGGGCTGGTCAAAAAATAAAACTATAACAATATTAATATTTACATTGCTGGCTTCGTTTGCTTTTGCAGGTTTATCAATTACATTGATTGTACAAAATTTACTCAAAAATGAAGAAAATCAATTTTCAAAGTCTTTCACATATCTTGCAGCAACAACATTTGGAACTGGAGTTGGTATGATTTTGCACGGTACTATCAAATCAATTAGAATTCATACTTACAGCAATTAATTTAAAGGCTGCATTTGGTTCAGAATATGCCAAACTAGGAGAACTTGGTCTCATGCAATGATTCACCTCATATCTTTTGTTTGTATGCTGATTGGGCATGGAGAAATAATTAAACTTCTCATTGATGGAGAAATAGCTAAATGCTATAACATGTACCCTATCAGTATGCTTACTATTGGCATTTACATTATCCAGGTAAGTGATTTATTCAAAACTAAATATCAATATAAATTCATTATGATACATGTAATGGGGTTATCATGAATAAAAATTTCCCTGGTAATAATTCCCTCGTTCGAACGTAGGGAACGTTAATGATGCTCATAAGCTTCCTTCTGATTTTATTGGTATCGGGATCAGGAATAAACTTTACCAGCGAGTTTTGATGTTATTTCATACGATTTTCATTCGATGGAAATTTATTCCCTGGGAGATTCATGATCGCAGGAAAAATTTCAGGGGAATAAACTAGATTTCAGAATGCGTATAAAGCTAATGCTCTGTGTTTTGATTTAAATACTTGCAGTTTATTTTGACCTTGCATTTTGTATTATTTCGCTATGGGAAAACACCTCACCAAAGAGCCTTTAATACGGGTATGCACGCTTTTATCGGCGCAATTACACTATTTGTTTGTATAACAGACGGGATTTTGGTGTGTCATAAGATTTCAAGGTAAAAATAGGTACATATCCACATTTGTTTTAATTTAATTGGTTTATTTTTTTTTTTAATCAGAGATGCAAATTTTGAAGATGAAATAACTCTCACCATGGCTACTATTTGCATATTTTTCTATGGTTTGGCCGTTTGGTATATAATCTTAAATCCATACTTTGATTGGAGAAGATTGAGTAATTTGGTAAGGAAGATTTTGTGGTTAATAATAAAATCAAGACATTATAAGGCCTTATTTTTAGCAACGAACTCGGCCCACCAAGGTAAAATTTACTCTTGTTTAAATTTGTAAAAAAAACCCGTTGAGTTGATTAACACATCTGTGGCATAAAGCAGTTATTAGAATCAAACCTCAATATCTACGTGTCTGGGTCTGGGTTATTTTTTAACACGTATTACAAAAACAATACGAGATCCAGGTTTCTATTGAAGTTCCTATATGGGTTTGAAATTTTAGTATTAAATTCGGTGAACAAAGGGTTCATTTAATTACATAACCCAGATCGCTTTATTTTCACGGGGTGAACCATTTGGCTTATTGGCGATAATAAAAAACGGCTAATATTGCGGAAGTGGTTTAGGTTTTCAAAATATCCAATTGGAAGAAAACCTGTTTTTGTTAAATTATGTTACTCCATCAAGCAACCGAAACAAATACCAATTTTTTAAATAAAATTGTATTGGTGATGAATGTAACATATCATGACAAAAATCCGATTAAAAACCGTTTTTTTTTGTAGTTTTAAATAGTAAAATTAATTTGGCGTAACAGCTTGTGGAGAACAAGGGTACTAATTTTGTAAAACTATCACGATCGAACGATATCGTTTTGACTATATAGATTGACCCACATCGATTTCTTCAAATTTCTCATCTCATTAATTTTGAAAGATACAACCATGGACTTTATTTACATGAGGAATGTTCGTGGTTTATTGTGCAGTTTTCAAAAAGTATTTCATCACTGGCATTGTACTCATTAAAACTCTTGCGCACCATTTTTATTCTTTTGAATACTCTCTCTTCGCAACCGACCCTTGGCCAAGTGATTTGGATAAGAATAGTTATCATAAAAATGGTATCGTTCATAGAAATCTCAACTATTCGTTGTAATTCGGCTGCTAACCTACAAAACTTTGCTGAGCGCAATCAATGACAAGTGATACACATTCCTCGTAGGAAACCAGAGCCGATCCAACAGTTATTGTGAGGTCGGATTTTAATATTGACCATGAAAACATTTCCGAAAAATATATACTGTTTTGTGCATCAATCTTAAGCAAATTAACATAAACAAAATTCCATTTTCAATAAACAAAACAATTAAGATTTATTGCTCAATTTTCTTTCTTTTTTAAATAAGAATAATGTATTTTTTTTTTATTATAAAAATAGGTCGTTAATTTCTCTAAACGAGAACGACACTGAAATTATCACAGTACACAAAATTATGGGGCGAAACTGTTTTTTGTTTTGTTTTGAAAACAAAACGACCAAAAAAATATTATTTATTTAAATTTGAAATGTTAAATCTAATTAATAAATTTTATTACATATTTTTTTTTTGTAAATGAATGCGTTTTATCGAAGGATATCCATTTTTGTGAAGCATTTCAGATTCGCGTTGCACGGCTAAAGAAAGAATCTGATGTCCGTAGCGCGAGTATTACGGTTGAATATTTTAAGGGAACGAATGCAACTGGCTGTTTCGCTACATTGTATATCTATTATATATAATTCTCGTGTCACGATGTGCACGATGAACTCCGAAACTATCTAACCGATTTTCACGTTTATTTTTAAATGTTTAACTTTCCTTTGATGTACATAGTGCAAAATGTAATTTTTTTGCAGCCTTGGTTTTTTTCAAAAATGTCGGAAAAAGTGAAGTCAAGTTTTGTACAACAAATTGTACAAAATTTTAAAGGTCTGTGCAATCCCTTTCGAGCACTGGCAGCCGCAGCTCTTTGCGGGCCTTGGTTGCGGAGATATCACCATCCAAAGCAAGTCAAATGTAGTTGCGTGGAAAATTATGAAGACAAATTTGGATTGAAATATCTCAACAACCAGATGCCGGAGATGGTTTTTGTTCTCAGCTGTGGATAGGTATTGAACAGACCTTCCTTTTGATGTACATAGTGATGGATTTCGGGAACATTGTTGAAAATGTAATTTTTTTTGCAAGGGGTTAGCCTTGAATTTTTTCAAAAATGTCGGAATAAGTGAAGTCAAGTTTTGTACAACAAATTGTACAAAATTTTAAAGGTCTGTGCAATCCCTTTCGAGCACTTGCAGCAGCAGCTCTTTGCGGGCCTTGGTTATGGAGATATCACCATCCAAAGCAAGTCAAATGTAGTTGCGTGGAAAATTATGAGGACAAATTTGGATTGAAATATCTCAACAACCAGTTGCCGGAGATGGTTTTTGTTCTCAGCTGTGGATAGGTATTGAACAGACCTTTCTTTTGATGTACATAGTGATGGATTTCGGGAACATTGTTGAAAATGCAATTTTTTTTGCAAGGGGTTAGCCTTGAATTTTTTCAAAAATGTCGGAATAAGTAAAGTCAAGAATTGTACAACAAATTGTACAAAATTTTAAAGGTCTGTGCAATCCCTTTCGAGCACTGGCAGCAGCAGCTCTTTGCAGGCCTTGGTTGTGGAGATATGACCATCCAAAGCAAGTCAAATGTAGTTGCGTGAAAAATCATGAGGACAAATTTCAATTGTAATATCTCAACAACCAGAACCCAGAGATAATTTTTGTTCTCAGCTGTGGATAGGTATTGAACAGACCTTTCTTTTGATGTACATATTGATGGGTTTGGGGAACGTTGTTGAAAATGTATTTTTTTTGCAAGGGGTTAGCCTTGATTTTTTCAAAAATGTCAGAAGAAGTGAAGTCAAGAATTGTACAACAAATTGTACAAAATTTTAAAGGTCTGTGCAATCCCTTTCGAGCACTGGCAGCAGCAGCTCTTTGCAGGCCTTGGTTGTGGAGATATGACCATCCAAAGCAAGTCAAATGTAGTTGCGTGGAAAATTATGAGGACAAATTTGGATTGAAATATCTCAACAACCAGATGCCGGAGATGATTTTTGCTCTCAGGTGTGGATAGGTATTGAACAGACCTTTCGTTTGATGTACATAGTGATGGCTTTCGGGAACATTGTTGAAAATGAAATTTTTTTTTTGCAAGGGGTTAACCTTGAATTTTTTCAAAAATATGGGAAAAGTGAAGTCAAGTTTTGTACAACAAATTGTACAAAATTTTAAAGGTCTGTGCAATCCCTGTCGAGCACTGGCAGCCTTAGTTCTTTGCGGGGCTTGGTTGCGGAGATATCACCATCCAAAGCAAGTCAAATGCAGTTGCCTGGAAAATCATGAGGACAAATTTGGATTGAAATATCTCAACAACCAGATGCCGGAGATGATTTTTGCTCTCAGCTGTGGATAGGTATTGAACAGACCTTTCTTTTGATGTACATATTGATGGGTTTGGGGAACATTGTTGAAAATGTAATTTTTTTTGCAAGGGGTTAGCCTTGAATTTTTTCAAAAATGTCGGAAAAAGTGAAGTCAAGTTTTGTACAACAAATTGTACAAAATTTTAAAGGTCTGTGCAATCCCTTTCGAGCACTGGCAGCCGCAGCTCTTTGCGGGCCTTGGTTGCGGAGATATCACCATCCAAAGCAAGTCAAATGTAGTTGCGTGGAAAATCATGAGGACAAATTTCAATTGAAATATCTCAACAACCAGAACCCGTAGGTAATTTTTGTTCTCAGCTGTGGATAGGTATTGAACAGACTTTTCTTTTGATGTACATATTGATGGGTTTGGGGAACATTGTTGAAAATGTAATTTTTTTTGCAAGGGGTTAGCCTTGAATATTTTCAAAAATATCGGAAAAAGTGAAGTCAAGTTTTGTACAACAAATTGTACAAAATTTTAAAGGTCTGTGCAATCCCTTTCGAACACTGGCAGCCGCAGTTCTTTGCGGGGCTTGGTTGCGGAGATATCACCATCCAAAGCAAGTCAAATGAAGTTGCGTAAAAAATCATGAGGACAAATTTCAATTGAAATATCTCAACAACCAGAACCCGTAGGTAATTTTTGTTCTCAGCCGTGGATAGGTATTGAACAGACCTTTCTTTTGATGTACATAGTGATGGATTTCGGGAACATTGTTGAAAATGTAATTTTTTTTGCAAGGGTAGCCTTGAATTTTTTCAAAAATATCGGAAAAATTGAAGTCAGGAATTGTACAACAAATTGTACAAAATTTTAAAGGTCTGTGCAATCCCTTTCGAGCACTGGCAGCAGCAGCTCTATGCGGGGCTTGGTTGCGGAGATATCACCATCCAAAGCAAGTCAAATGTAGTTGCGTGGAAAATCATGAGGACAAATTTGGATTGAAATATCTCAACAACCAGATGCCGGAGATGATTTTTGCTCTCACCTGTGGATAGGTATTGAACAGACCTTTCTTTTGATGTACATAGTGATGAATTTCGGGAAC
The DNA here is from genome assembly GCA_910595825.1 of Philhelius pedissequus. NCBI lineage: Eukaryota > Metazoa > Arthropoda > Insecta > Diptera > Syrphidae > Philhelius > Philhelius pedissequus. The sequence goes on along the minus strand of OU343162.1, from coordinate 146,915,273 downwards.
ATTGTTGAAAATGTAATTTTTTTGCAAGGGAGCCTTGAATTTTTTCAAAAATATCGGAAAAAGTGAAGTCAAGAATTGTACAACAAATTGTACAAAATAGTTGCGTGGAAAATCATGAGGACAAATTTGTATTGAAATATCTCAACAACCAGAACCCGTAGGTAATTTTTGTTCTCAGCTGTGGATAGGTATTGAACAGACCTTTCTTTTGATGTACATATTGATGGGTTTGGGGAACATTGTTGAAAATGTAATTTTTTTTTGCAAGGGGTTAGCCTTGAATTTTTTCAAAAATATCGGAAAAAGTGAAGTCAAGTTTTGTACAACAAATTGTACAAAATTTTAAAGGTCTGTGCAATCCCTTTCGAGCACTGGCAGCCGCAGCTCTTTGCGGGCCTTGGTTGCGGCGATATCACCATCCAAAGCAAGTCAAATGCAGTTGCGTGGAAAATCATGAGGACAAATTTCAATTGAAATATCTCAACAACCAGAACCCGTAGATAATTTTTGTTCTCAGCTGTGGATAGGTATTGAACAGACCTTTCTTTTGATGTACATATTGATGGGTTTGGGGAACAACAAATTGTACAAAATTTTAAAGGTCTGTGCAATCCCTTTCGAGCACTGGCAGCCGCAGTTCTTTGCGGGGCTTGGTTGCGGAGATATCACCATCCAAAGCAAGCCAAATGAAGTTGCGTAAAAAATCATGAGGACAAATTTCAATTGAAATATCTCAACAACCAGAACCCGTAGGTAATTTTTGTTCTCAGCCGTGGATAGGTATTGAACAGACCTTTCTTTTGATGTACATATTGATGGGTTTGGGGAACATTGTTGAAAATGTAATTTTTTTTTGCAAGGGTAGCCTTGAATTTTTCAAAAATATCGGAAAAACTGAAGTCAAGAATTCTACAACAAATTGTACAAAATTTTAAAGGTCTTTTTTCAAAAATATCGGAAAAAGTGAAGTCAAGTTTTGTACAACAAATTGCACAAAATTTTAAAGGTATGTGCAATCCCTTTCGAGCACTGGCAGCCGCAGCTCTTTGCGGGCCTTGGTTGCGGAGATATCACCATCCAAAGCAAGTCAAATGTAGTTGCGTGGAAAATCATGAGGACAAATTTCAATTGAAATATCTCAACAACCAGAACCCGTAGGTAATTTTTGTTCTCAGCTGTGGATAGGTATTCAACAGATCTTTCTTTTGATGTACATATTGATGAGTTTGGGGAACATTGTTGAAAATGTAATTTTTTTTTGGAAGGGGTTAGCCTTGAATTTTTTCAAAAATATCGGAAAAGTGAAGTCAAGTTTTGTACAACAAATTGTACAAAATTTTAAAGGTCTGTGCAATCCCTTTTGAGCACTGGCAGCCGCAGCTCTTTGCGGGCCTTGGTTGCGGAGATATCACCATCCAAAGCAAGTCAAATGTAGTTGCGTGGAAAATCATGAGGACAAATTTCAATTGAAATATCTCAACAACCAGAACCCGTAGGTAATTTTTGTTCTCAGCTATGTATAGGTATTGAACAGACCTTTCTTTTGATGTACATATTGATGGGTTTGGGGAACATTGTTGAAAATGTAATTTTTTTGCAAGGGGTTAGCCTTGAATTTTTTTCAAAAATATCGGAAAAAGTGAAGTCAAGTTTTGTACAACAAATTGTACAAAATTTTAAAGGTCTGTGCAATCCCTTTCGAGCACTGGCAGCAGCAGCTTTTTGCGGGGCTTGGTGGCGGAGATATCACCATCCAAAGCAAGTCAAATGCAGTTGCGTGGAAAATCATGAGGACAAATTTCAATTGAAATATCTCAACAACCAGAACCCGTAGGTAATTTTTGTTCTCAGCTGTGGATAGGTATTGAACAGACCTTTCTTTTCCTGTACATATTGATGGGTTTGGGGAACATTGTTGAAAATGTAATTTTTTTTTGCAAGATTTTAAAGGTCTTTGCAATCCCTTTCGAGCACTGGCAGCCGCAGCTCTTTGCGGGCCTTGGTTGCGGAGATATCACCATCCAAAGCAATTCAAATGCAGTTGCGTGGAAAATCATGAGGACAAATTTCAATTGAAATATCTCAACAACCAGAACCCGTAGGTAATTTTTGTTCTCAGCTGGGATCGGTATTGAACAGACCTTTCTTTTCATGTACATAGTGATGAATTTCGGGAACATTGTTGAAAATGTAATTTTTTTGCAAGGGAGCCTTGAATTTTTTCAAAAATATCGGAAAAAGTGAAGTCAAGAATTGTACAACAAATTGTACAAAATAGTTGCGTGGAAAATCATGAGGACAAATTTGTATTGAAATATCTCAACAACCAGAACCCGTAGGTAATTTTTGTTCTCAGCTGTGGATAGGTATTGAACAGACCTTTCTTTTGATGTACATATTGATGGGTTTGGGGAACATTGTTGAAAATGTAATTTTTTTTTGCAAGGGGTTAGCCTTGAATTTTTTCAAAAATATCGGAAAAAGTGAAGTCAAGTTTTGTACAACAAATTGTACAAAATTTTAAAGGTCTGTGCAATCCCTTTCGAGCACTGGCAGCCGCAGCTCTTTGCGGGCCTTGGTTGCGGCGATATCACCATCCAAAGCAAGTCAAATGCAGTTGCGTGGAAAATCATGAGGACAAATTTCAATTGAAATATCTCAACAACCAGAACCCGTAGATAATTTTTGTTCTCAGCTGTGGATAGGTATTGAACAGACCTTTCTTTTGATGTACATATTGATGGGTTTGGGGAACATTGTTGAAAATGTAATTTTTTTGCAAGGGGTTAGCCTTGAATTTTTTTCAAAAATATCGGAAAAAGTGAAGTCAAGTTTTGTACAACAAATTATACAAAATTTTAAAGGTCTGTGCAATCCCTTTCGAGCACTGGCAGCAGCAGCTTTTTGCGGGGCTTGGTGGCGGAGATATCACCATCCAAAGCAAGTCAAATGCAGTTGCGTGGAAAATCATGAGGACAAATTTCAATTGAAATATCTCAACAACCAGAACCCGTAGGTAATTTTTGTTCTCAGCTGTGGATAGGTATTGAACAGACCTTTCTTTTCCTGTACATATTGATGGGTTTGGGGAACATTGTTGAAAATGTAATTTTTTTTTTGCAAGATTTTAAAGGTCTTTGCAATCCCTTTCGAGCACTGGCAGCCGCAGCTCTTTGCGGGCCTTGGTTGCGGAGATATCACCATCCAAAGCAATTCAAATGCAGTTGCGTGGAAAATCATGAGGACAAATTTCAATTGAAATATCTCAACAACCAGAACCCGTAGGTAATTTTTGTTCTCAGCTGGGATCGGTATTGAACAGACCTTTCTTTTCATGTACATAGTGATGAATTTCGGGAACATTGTTGAAAATGTAATTTTTTTGCAAGGGAGCCTTGAATTTTTTCAAAAATATCGGAAAAAGTGAAGTCAAGAATTGTACAACAAATTGTACAAAATAGTTGCGTGGAAAATCATGAGGACAAATTTGTATTGAAATATCTCAACAACCAGAACCCGTAGGTAATTTTTGTTCTCAGCTGTGGATAGGTATTGAACAGACCTTTCTTTTGATGTACATATTGATGGGTTTGGGGAACATTGTTGAAAATGTAATTTTTTTTTGCAAGGGGTTAGCCTTGAATTTTTTCAAAAATATCGGAAAAAGTGATGTCAAGTTTTGTACAACAAATTGTACAAAATTTTAAAGGTCTGTGCAATCCCTTTCGAGCACTGGCAGCCGCAGCTCTTTGCGGGCCTTGGTTGCGGCGATATCACCATCCAAAGCAAGTCAAATGCAGTTGCGTGGAAAATCATGAGGACAAATTTCAATTGAAATATCTCAACAACCAGAACCCGTAGATAATTTTTGTTCTCAGCTGTGGATAGGTATTGAACAGACCTTTCTTTTGATGTACATATTGATGGGTTTGGGGAACAACAAATTGTACAAAATTTTAAAGGTCTGTGCAATCCCTTTCGAGCACTGGCAGCCGCAGTTCTTTGCGGGGCTTGGTTGCGGAGATATCACCATCCAAAGCAAGTCAAATGAAGTTGCGTAAAAAATCATGAGGACAAATTTCAATTGAAATATCTCAACAACCAGAACCCGTAGGTAATTTTTGTTCTCAGCCGTGGATAGGTATTGAACAGACCTTTCTTTTGATGTACATATTGATGGGTTTGGGGAACATTGTTGAAAATGTAATTTTTTTTTGCAAGGGTAGCCTTGAATTTTTCAAAAATATCGGAAAAACTGAAGTCAAGAATTCTACAACAAATTGTACAAAATTTTAAAGGTCTTTTTTCAAAAATATCGGAAAAAGTGAAGTCAAGTTTTGTACAACAAATTGCACAAAATTTTAAAGGTCTGTGCAATCCCTTTCGAGCACTGGCAGCCGCAGCTCTTTGCGGGCCTTGGTTGCGGAGATATCACCATCCAAAGCAATTCAAATGCAGTTGCGTGGAAAATCATGAGGACAAATTTCAATTGAAATATCTCAACAACCAGAACCCGTAGGTAATTTTTGTTCTCAGCTGGGATCGGTATTGAACAGACCTTTCTTTTCATGTACATATTGATGGGTTTGGGGAACATTGTTGAAAATGTAATTTTTTTTTGCAAGGGGTTAGCCTTGAATTTTTTCAAAAATATCGGAAAAAGTGAAGTCAAGTTTTGTACAACAAATTGTACAAAATTTTAAAGGTCTGTGCAATCCCTTTCGAGCACTGGCAGCAGCAGCTCTTTGCGCGGCTTGGTTGCGGAGATATCACCATCCAAAGCAAGTCAAATGTAGTTGCGTGGAAAATCATGAGGACAAATTTCAATTGAAATATCTCAACAACCAGAACCCGTAGGTAATTTTTGTTCTCAGCTGTGGATAGGTATTCAAAAGATCTTTCTTTTGATGTACATATTGATGAGTTTGGGGAACATTGTTGAAAATGTAATTTTTTTTTGGAAGGGGTTAGCCTTGAATTTTTTCAAAAATATCGGAAAAGTGAAGTCAAGTTTTGTACAACAAATTGTACAAAATTTTAAAGGTCTGTGCAATCCCTTTTGAGCACTGGCAGCCGCAGCTCTTTGCGGGCCTTGGTTGCGGAGATATCACCATCCAAAGCAAGTCAAATGTAGTTGCGTGCAAAATCATGAGGACAAATTTCAATTGAAATATCTCAACAACCAGAACCCGTAGGTAATTTTTGTTCTCAGCTATGTATAGGTATTGAACAGACCTTTCTTTTGATGTACATATTGATGGGTTTGGGGAACATTGTTGAAAATGTAATTTTTTTGCAAGGGGTTAGCCTTGAATTTTTTTCAAAAATATCGGAAAAAGTGAAGTCAAGTTTTGTACAACAAATTGTACAAAATTTTAAAGGTCTGTGCAATCCCTTTCGAGCACTGGCAGCAGCAGCTTTTTGCGGGGCTTGGTGGCGGAGATATCACCATCCAAAGCAAGTCAAATGCAGTTGCGTGGAAAATCATGAGGACAAATTTCAATTGAAATATCTCAACAACCAGAACCCGTAGGTAATTTTTGTTCTCAGCTGTGGATAGGTATTGAACAGACCTTTCTTTTCCTGTACATATTGATGGGTTTGGGGAACATTGTTGAAAATGTAATTTTTTTTTTGCAAGATTTTAAAGGTCTTTGCAATCCCTTTCGAGCACTGGCAGCCGCAGCTCTTTGCGGGCCTTGGTTGCGGAGATATCACCATCCAAAGCAATTCAAATGCAGTTGCGTGGAAAATCATGAGGACAAATTTCAATTGAAATATCTCAACAACCAGAACCCGTAGGTAATTTTTGTTCTCAGCTGGGATCGGTATTGAACAGACCTTTCTTTTCATGTACATATTGATGGGTTTGGGGAACATTGTTGAAAATGTAATTTTTTTTGCAAGGGGTTAGCCTTGAATTTTTTCAAAAATATCGGAAAAAGTGAAGTCAAGTTTTGTACAACAAATTGTACAAAATTTTAAAGGTCTGTGCAATCCCTTTCGAGCACTGGCAGCAGCAGCTCTTTGCGGGGCTTGGTGGCGGAGATATCACCATCCAAAGCAAGTCAAATGTAGTTGCGTGGAAAATCATGAGGACAAATTTCAATTGAAATATCTCAACAACCAGAACCCGTAGGTAATTTTTGTTCTCAGCTGTGGATAGGTATTGAACAGACCTTTCTTTTCATGTACATATTGATGGGTTTGGGGAACATTGTTGAAAATGTAATTTTTTTTTGCAAGGGGTTAGTCTTGAATTTTTTCAAAAATATCGGAGAAAGTGAAGTCAAGTTTTGTACAACAAATTGTACAAAATTTTAAAGGTCTGTGCAATCCCTATATAATTTTTGTTCTCAGCTGTGGATAGGTATTGAACAGACCTTTCTTTTGATGTACATATTGATGGGTTTGGGGAACATTGTTGAAAATGTAATTTTTTTTTGCAGGGTAGCCTTGAATATTTCAAAAATATCGGAAAAAGTGAAGTCAAGAATTCTACAACAAATTGTACAAAATTTTAAAGGTCTGTGCAATCCCTTTCGAGCATTGGCAGCAGCAGCTCTTTGCGCGGCTTGGTTGCGGAGATATCACCATCCAAAGCAAGTCAAATGTAGTTGCGTGGAAAATCATGAGGACAAATTTCAATTGAAATATCTCAACAGCCAGAACCCGTAGGTAATTTTTGTTCTCAGCTGTGGATAGGTATTGAACAGACCTTTCTTTTGATGTACATATTGATGGGTTTGGGGAACATTGTTGAAAATGTAATTTTTTTTTGCAAGGGTAGCCTTGAATTTTTCAAAAATATCGGAAAAAGTGAAGTCAAGAATTTTACAACAAATTGTACAAAATTTTAAAGGTCTGTTCAATCCATTTCGAGCATTGGCAGCAGCAGCTCTTTGCGCGGCTTGGTTGCGGAGATATCACCATCCAAAGCAAGTCAAATGAAGTTGCGTGAAAAATCATGAGGACAAATTTCAATTGAAATATCTCATAAACCAGAACCCGTAGGTAATTTTTGTTCTCAGCTGTGGATAGGTATTGAACAGACCTTTCTTTTGATGTACATATTGATGGGTTTGGGGAACATTGTTGAAAATGTAATTTTTTTTGGCAAGGGGTTAGCCTTGAATATTTTCAAAAATATCGGAAAAAGTGAAGTCAAGAATTGTACAACAAATTGTACAAAATTTTAAAGGTCTGTGCAATCCCTTTCGAGCACTGGCAGCAGCAGCTCTTTGCGGGGCTTGGTGGCGGAGATATCACCATCCAAAGCAAGTCAAATGTAGTTGCGTGGAAAATCATGAGGACAAATTTCAATTGAAATATCTCAACAACCAGAACCCGTAGATAATTTTTTTTCTCAGCTGTGGATAGGTATTGAACAGACCTTTCTTTTCATGTACATATTGATGGGTTTGGGGAACATTGTTGAAAATGTAATTTTTTTTTGCAAGGGGTTAGCCTTAAATTTTTTCAAAAATATCGGAAAAAGTGAAGTCAAGTTTTGTACAACAAATTATACAAAATTTTAAAGGTATGTGCAATCCCTTTCGAGCACTGGCAGCCGCAGCTCTTTGCGGGGCTTGGTTGCGGAGATCTCACCATCCAAAAGCAATTCAAATGTAGTTGCGTGGAAAATCATGAGGACAAATTTGGATTGAAATATCTCAACAAAAAAATGCCGGAGATGATTTTTGCTCTCAGGTGTGGATAGGTATTGAACAGACCTTTCTTTTGATGTACATAGTGATGGATTTCGGGAACATTGTTGAAAATGTAATTTTTTTGCAAGGGGTTAGCCTTGAATTTTTTCAAAAATATCGGAAAAAGTGAAGTCAAGAATTGTACAACAAATTGTACAAAATTTTAAAGGTCTATGCAATCCCTTTCGAGCATTGGCAACAGTAGCTCTTTGCGGGGCTTGGTTGCGGAGATATCACCATCCAAAGCAAGTCAAATGTAGTTGCGTGGAAAATCATGAGCAAAAATTTCAATTGAAATATCTCAACAACCAGAACCCGTAGGTAATTTTTGTTCTCAGCTGTGGATAGGTATTGAACAGACCTTTCTTTTCATGTACATATTGATGGGTTTGGGGAACATGTTGCAAATGTAATTTTTTTTTGCAAGGGGTTAGCCTTGAATTTTTTCAAAAATATCGGAAAAAGTGAAGTCAAGAATTGTACAACAAATTGTACAAAATTTTAAAGTTCTGTGCAATCCCTTTCGAGCACTGGCAACAGCAGCTCTTTGCGGGGCTTGGTTGCGGACATATCACAATCCCAAGCAAGTCAAATGTAGTTGCGTGGAAAATCATGAGGACAAATTTGTATTGAAATATCTCAACAACCAGAGCCCGTAGGTAATTTTTGTTCTCAGCTGTGGATAGGTATTGAACAGACCTTTCTTTTGATGTACATAGTGATGGATTTCGGGAACATTGTTGAAAATGTAATTTTTTTTGCAGTGGGTTAGCCTTGAATTTTTTTCAAAAATATCGGAAAAAGTGAAGTCAAGAATTGTACAACAAATTGTACAAAATTTTAAAGGTCTGTGCAATCTCTTTCGAGAACTGGCAGCCGCAGCTCTTTGCGGGCCTTGGTTGCGGAGATATCACCATCCAAAGCAAGTCCAATGTAGTTGCGTGGAAAATCATGAGGACAAATTTGTATTGAAATATCTTAACAACCAGAACCCGTAGGTAATTTTTGTTCTCAGCTGTGGATAGGTATTGAACAGACCTTTCTTTTGATGTACATATTGATGGGTTTGGGGAACATTGTTGAAAATGTAAGTTTTTTTTGCAGCCTTGAATTTTTTCAAAAATATCGGAAAAAGTGAAGTCAAGTTTTGTACAACAAATTGTACAAAATTTTAAAGGTATGTGCAATCCCTTTCGAGCACTGGCAGCCGCAGCTCTTTGCGGGCCTTGGTTGCGGAGATATCACCATCCAAAGCAAGTCAAATGTAGTTGCGTGGAAAATCATGAGGACAAATTTGTATTGAAATATCTTAACAACCAGAACCCGTAGGTAATTTTTGTTCTCAGCTGTGGATAGGTATTGAACAGACCTTTCTTTTGATGTACATATTGATGGGTTTGGGGAACATTGTTGAAAATGTAATTTTTTTTTGCAAGGGTAGCCTTGAATTTTTCAAAAATATCGGAAAAAGTGAAGTCAAGAATTGTACAACAAATAGTACAAAATTTTAAAGGTCTGTGCAATCCCTTTCGAGCATTGGCAGCAGCAGCTCTTTGCGCGGCTTGGTTGCGGAGATATCACCATCCAAAGCAAGTCAAATGTAGTTGCGTGGAAAATCATGAGGACAAATTTCAATTGAAATATCTCAACAACCAGAACCCGTAGGTAATTTTTGTTCTCAGCTGTGGATAGGTATTCAACAGACCTTTCTTTTGATGTACATATTGATGGGTTTGGGGAACATTGTTGAAAATGTAATTTTTTTTTGGAAGGGGTTAGCCTTGAATTTTTTCAAAAATATCGGAAAAGTGAAGTCAAGTTTTGTACAACAAATTGTACAAAATTTTAAAGATCTGTGCAATCCCTTTCGAGCACTGGCAGCCGCAGTTCTTTGCGGGGCTTGGTTGCGGAGATATCACCATCCAAAGCAAGTCAAATGTAGTTGCGTGGAAAATCATGAGGACAAATTTCAATTGAAATATCTCAACAACCAGAACCCGTAGGTAATTTTTGTTCTCAGCTGTGGATAGGTATTGAACAGACCTTTATTTTCATGTACATATTGATGGGTTTGGGGAACATTGTTGAAAATGTAATTTTTTTTTGCAAGGGGTTAGTCTTGAATTTTTTCAAAAATATCGGAAAAAGTGAAGTCAAGTTTTGTACAACAAATTGTACAAAATTTTAAAGGTCTGTGCAATCCCTTTCGAGCACTGGCAGCCGCAGCTCTTTGCGGGCCTTGGTTGCGGAGATATCACCATCCAAAGCAAGTCAAATGCAGTTGCGTGGAAAATCATGAGGACAAATTTCAATTGAAATATCTCAACAACCAGAACCCGTAGGTAATTTTTGTTCTCAGCTGTGAATAGGTATTGAACAGACCTTTCTTTTCATGTACATATTGATGGGTTTGGGGAACATTGTTGAAAATGTAATTTTTTTTTGCAAGGGGTTAGCCTTGAATTTTTATTCAAAAATATCGGAAAAAGTGAAGTCAAGTTTTGTACAACAAATTGTACAAAATTTTAAAGGTCTGTGCAATCCCTATATAATTTTTGTTCTCAGCTGTGGATAGGTATTGAACAGACCTTTCTTTTGATGTACATATTGATGGGTTTGGGGAACATTGTTGAAAATGTAATTTTTTTTTGGAAGGGGTTAGCCTTGAATTTTTTCAAAAATATCGGAAAAGTGAAGTCAAGTTTTGTACAACAAATTGTACAAAATTTAAAAGGTCTGTGCAATCCCTTTCGAGCACTGGCAGCCGCAGTTCTTTGCGGGGCTTGGTTGCGGAGATATCACCATCCAAAGCAAGTCAAATGTAGTTGCGTGGAAAATCATGAGGACAAATTTCAATTGAAATATCTCAACAACCAGAACCCGTAGGTAATTTTTGTTCTCAGCTGTGTATAGGTATTGAACAGACCTTTCTTTTGATGTACATATTGATGGGTTTGGGGAACATTGTTGAAAATGTAATTTTTTTTTGCAAGGGGTTAGCCTTGATTTTTTTCAAAAATATCGGAAAAAGTGAAGTCAAGTTTTGTACAACAAATTGTACAAAATTTTAAAGTTCTGTGCAATCCCTTTCGAGCACTGGTAGCCGCAGCTCTTTGCGGGCCTTGGTTGCGGAGATATCACCATCCAAAGCAAGTCAAATGTAGTTGCGTGGAAAATCATGAGGACAAATTTCAATTGAAATATCTCAACAACCAGAACCCGTAGGTAATTTTTGTTCTCAGCTGTGTATAGGTATTGAACAGACCTTTCTTTTGATGTACATATTGATGGGTTTGGGGAACATTGTTGAAAATGTAATTTTTTTTGCAAGGGGTTAGCCTTGAATTTTTTCAAAAATATCGGAAAAAGTGAAGTCAAGTTTTGTACAACAAATTGTACAAAATTTTAAAGGTCTGTGCAATCCCTATATAATTTTTGTTCTCAGCTGTGGATAGGTATTGAACAGACCTTTCTTTTGATGTACATATTGATGGGTTTGGGGAACATTGTTGAAAATGTAATTTTTTTTTGGAAGGGGTTAGCCTTGAATTTTTTCAAAAATATCGGAAAAGTGAAGTCAAGTTTTGTACAACAAATTGTACAAAATTTAAAAGGTCTGTGCAATCCCTTTCGAGCACTGGCAGCCGCAGTTCTTTGCGGGGCTTGGTTGCGGAGATATCACCATCCAAAGCAAGTCAAATGTAGTTGCGTGGAAAATCATGAGGACAAATTTCAATTGAAATATCTCAACAACCAGAACCCGTAGGTAATTTTTGTTCTCAGCTGTGTATAGGTATTGAACAGACCTTTCTTTTGATGTACATATTGATGGGTTTGGGGAACATTGTTGAAAATGTAATTTTTTTTTGCAAGGGGTTAGCCTTGATTTTTTTCAAAAATATCGGAAAAAGTGAAGTCAAGTTTTGTACAACAAATTGTACAAAATTTTAAAGTTCTGTGCAATCCCTTTCGAGCACTGGCAGCCGCAGCTCTTTGCGGGCCTTGGTTGCGGAGATATCACCATCCAAAGCAAGTCAAATGTAGTTGCGTGGAAAATCATGGGGACAAATTTCAATTGAAATATCTCAACAACCAGAACCCGTAGGTAATTTTTGTTCTCAGCTGTGTATAGGTATTGAACAGACCTTTCTTTTGATGTACATATTGATGGGTTTGGGGAACATTGTTGAAAATGTAATTTTTTTTGCAAGGGGTTAGCCTTGAATTTTTTCAAAAATATCGGAAAAAGTGAAGTCAAGTTTTGTACAACAAATTGTACAAAATTTTAAAGGTCTGTGCAATCCTTTTCGAGCACTGGCAGCAGCAGCTTTTTGCGGGGCTTGGTGGCGGAGATATCACCATCCAAAGCAAGTCAAATGTAGTTGCGTGGAAAATCATGAGGACAAATTTCAATTGAAATATCTCAACAACCAGAACCCGTAGGTAATTTTTGTTCTCAGCTGTGGATAGGTATTGAACAGACCTTTATTTTCATGTACATATTGATGGGTTTGGGGAACATTGTTGAAAATGTAATTTTTTTTTGCAAGGGGTTAGTCTTGAATTTTTTCAAAAATATCGGAAAAAGTGAAGTCAAGTTTTGTACAACAAATTGTACAAAATTTTAAAGGTCTGTGCAATCCCTTTCGAGCACTGGCAGCCGCAGCTCTTTGCGGGCCTTGGTTGCGGAGATATCGCCATCCAAAGCAAGTCAAATGCAGTTGCGTGGAAAATCATGAGGACAAATTTCAATTGAAATATCTCAACAACCAGAACCCGTAGGTAATTTTTGTTCTCAGCTGTGAATAGGTATTGAACAGACCTTTCTTTTCATGTACATATTGATGGGTTTGGGGAACATTGTTGAAAATGTAATTTTTTTTTGCAAGGGGTTAGCCTTGAATTTTTATTCAAAAATATCGGAAAAAGTGAAGTCAAGTTTTGTACAACAAATTGTACAAAATTTTAAAGGTCTGTGCAATCCCTATATAATTTTTGTTCTCAGCTGTGGATAGGTATTGAACAGACCTTTCTTTTGATGTACATATTGATGGGTTTGGGGAACATTGTTGAAAATGTAATTTTTTTTTGGAAGGGGTTAGCCTTGAATTTTTTCAAAAATATCGGAAAAGTGAAGTCAAGTTTTGTACAACAAATTGTACAAAATTTAAAAGGTCTGTGCAATCCCTTTCGAGCACTGGCAGCCGCAGTTCTTTGCGGGGCTTGGTTGCGGAGATATCACCATCCAAAGCAAGTCAAATGTAGTTGCGTGGAAAATCATGAGGACAAATTTCAATTGAAATATCTCAACAACCAGAACCCGTAGGTAATTTTTGTTCTCAGCTGTGTATAGGTATTGAACAGACCTTTCTTTTGATGTACATATTGATGGGTTTGGGGAACATTGTTGAAAATGTAATTTTTTTTGCAAGGGGTTAGCCTTGAATTTTTTCAAAAATATCGGAAAAAGTGAAGTCAAGTTTTGTACAACAAATTGTACAAAATTTTAAAGGTCTGTGCAATCCTTTTCGAGCACTGGCAGCAGCAGCTTTTTGCGGGGCTTGGTGGCGGAGATATCACCATCCAAAGCAAGTCAAATGTAGTTGCGTGGAAAATCATGAGGACAAATTTCAATTGAAATATCTCAACAACCAGAACCCGTAGGTAATTTTTGTTCTCAGCTGTGGATAGGTATTGAACAGACCTTTATTTTCATGTACATATTGATGGGTTTGGGGAACATTGTTGAAAATGTAATTTTTTTTTGCAAGGGGTTAGTCTTGAATTTTTTCAAAAATATCGGAAAAAGTGAAGTCAAGTTTTGTACAACAAATTGTACAAAATTTTAAAGGTCTGTGCAATCCCTTTCGAGCACTGGCAGCCGCAGCTCTTTGCGGGCCTTGGTTGCGGAGATATCACCATCCAAAGCAAGTCAAATGCAGTTGCGTGGAAAATCATGAGGACAAATTTCAATTGAAATATCTCAACAACCAGAACCCGTAGGTAATTTTTGTTCTCAGCTGTGAATAGGTATTGAACAGACCTTTCTTTTCATGTACATATTGATGGGTTTGGGGAACATTGTTGAAAATGTAATTTTTTTTTGCAAGGGGTTAGCCTTGAATTTTTATTCAAAAATATCGGAAAAAGTGAAGTCAAGTTTTGTACAACAAATTGTACAAAATTTTAAAGGTCTGTGCAATCCCTATATAATTTTTGTTCTCAGCTGTGGATAGGTATTGAACAGACCTTTCTTTTGATGTACATATTGATGGGTTTGGGGAACATTGTTGAAAATGTAATTTTTTTTGCAAGGGGTTAGCCTTGAATTTTTTCAAAAATATCGGAAAAAGTGAAGTCAAGTTTTGTACAACAAATTGTACAAAATTTTAAAGGTCTGTGCAATCCTTTTCGAGCACTGGCAGCAGCAGCTTTTTGCGGGGCTTGGTGGCGGAGATATCACCATCCAAAGCAAGTCAAATGTAGTTGCGTGGAAAATCATGAGGACAAATTTCAATTGAAATATCTCAACAACCAGAACCCGTAGGTAATTTTTGTTCTCAGCTGTGGATAGGTATTGAACAGACCTTTCTTTGCATGTACATATTGATGGGTTTGGGGAACATTGTTGAAAATGTAATTTTTTTTGCAAGGGGTTAGCCTTGAATTTTTTCAAAAATATCGGAAAAAGTGAAGTCAAGTTTTGTACAACAAATTGTACAAAATTTTAAAGGTCTGTGCAATCCCTTTCGAGCACTGGCAGCCGCAGCTCTTTGCGGGCCTTGTTTGCGGAGATATCACCATCCAAAGCAAGTCAAATGCAGTTGCGTGGAAAATCATGAGGACAAATTTCAATTGAAATATCTCAACAACCAGAACCCGTAGGTAATTTTTGTTCTCAGCTGTGTATAGGTATTGAACAGACCTTTCTTTTCATGTACATATTGATGGGTTTGGGGAACATTGTTGAAAATGTAATTTTTTTGCAAGGGAAGTGAAGTCAATAATTGTACAACAATTTGTACAAAATTTTAAAGGTCTGTGCAATCCCTTTCGAGCACTGGCAGCCGCAGCTCTTTGCGGTCCTTGGTTGCGGAGATATCGCCATCCAAAGCAAGTCAAATGTAGTTGCGCGGAAAATTATGAGGACAAATTTGGATTGAAATATCTCAACAACCAGAACCCGGAGATAATTTTTGTTCTCAGCTGTGGATAGGTATTGAACAGACCTTTCTTTTGATGTACATAGTGATTGATTTCGGGAACATTGTTGAAAATGTAATTTTTTTTGCAAGGGGCTAGCCTTGAATTTTTTCAAAAATATCGGAAAAAGTGAAGTCAAGAATTGTACAACAAATTGTACAAAATTTTAAAGGTCTGTGCAATCCCTTTCGAGCACTGGCAGCAGCAGCTCTTTGCGGGCCTTGGTTGCGGAGATATCACCATCCAAAGCAAGTCAAATGTAGTTGCGTGGAAAATCATGAGGACAAATTTGTATTGAAATATCTCAACAACCAGAACTCGTAGGTAATTTTTGTTCTCAGCTGTGGATAGGTATTGAACAGACCTTTCTTTTGATGTACATATTGATGGGTTTGGGGAACATTGTTGAAAATGTATTTTTTTTGGCAAGGGGTTAGCCTTGAATTTTTTCAAAAATATCGGAAAAAGTGAAGTCAAGAATTGTACAACAAATTGTACAAAATTTTAAAGGTCTGTGCAATCCCTTTCGAGCACTGGCAGCAGCAGCTCTTTGCGGGGCTTGGTTGCGGAGATCTCACCATCCAAAGCAATTCAAATGTAGTTGCGTGGAAAATCATGAGGACAAATTTGGATTGAAATATCTCAACAAAAAAATGCCGGAGATGATTTTTGCTCTCAGGTGTGGATAGGTATTGAACAGACCTTTCTTTTGATGTACATATTGATGGGTTTGGGGAACATTGTTGAAAATGTAATTTTTTTTGCAAGGGGTTAGCCTTGAATATTTTCAAAAATATCGGAAAAAGTGAAGTCAAGAATTATACAACAAATTGTACAAAATTTTAAAGGTCTGTGCAATCCCTTTCGAGCACTGGCAACAGTAGCTCTTTGCGGGGCTTGGTTACGGAGATATCACCATCCAAAGCAAGTCAAATGTAGTTGCGTGGAAAATCATGAGGACAAATTTCAATTGAAATATCTCAACAACCAGAACCCGGAGATAATTTTTGTTCTCAGCTGTGGATAGGTATTGAACAGACCTTTCTTTTGATGTACATAGTGATGGATTTCGGGAACATTGTTGAAAATGTAATTTTTTTTGCAAGGGGTTAGGCTTGATTTTTTTCAAAAATATCGGAAAAAGTGAAGTCAAGAATTGTACATCAAATTGTAAAAAAATTTAAAGGTCTATGCAATCCCTTTCGAGCACTGGCAACAGCAGCTCTTTGTGGGGCTTGGTTGCGGAGATATCACCATCCAAAGCAAGTCAAATGTAGTTGCGTGGAAAATCATGAGGACAAATTTGGATTTAAATATCTCAACAACCAGATGCCGGAGATGGTTTTTGTTCTCAGCTGTGGATAGGTATTTAACAGACCTTTCTTTTGATGTACATATTGATGGGTTTGGGGAACATTGTTGAAAATGTAATTTTTTTTTGCAAGGGGTTAGCCTTGAATTTTTTCAAAAATATCGGAAAAAGTGAAGTCAAGAATTGTACAACAAATTGTACAAAATTTTAAAGGTCTGTGCAATCTCTTTCGACCACTGGCAGCCGCAGCTCTTTGCGGGCCTTGGTTGCGGAGATATCACCATCCAAAGCAAGTCAAATGTAGTTGCGTGGAAAATCATGAGGACAAATTTGGATTGAAATATCTCAACAACCAGATGCCGGAGATGATTTTTGCTCTCAGGTGTGGATAGGTATTGAACAGACCTTTCTTTTGATGTACATATTGATGGGTTTGGGGAACATTCTGGAAAATGTAATTTTTTTTGCAAGGGGTTAGCCTTGAATTTTTTCAAAAATATCGGAAAAAGTGAAGTCAAGAATTGTATAACAAATTGTACAAAATGTTAAAGGTCTGTGCAATCCCTTTCGAGCACTGGCAGACGCAGTTCTTTGCGGGGCTTGGTTGCGGAGATATCACCATCCAAAGCAAGTCAAATGAAGTTGGGTGAAAAATCATGAGGACAAATTTCAATTGAAATATCTCATAAACCAGAACCCGTAGGTAATTTTTGTTCTCAGCTGTGGATAGGTATTGAACAGACCTTTCTTTTGATGTACATATTGATGGGTTTGGGGAATATTGTTGAAAATGTAATTTTTTTTTGCAAGGGGTTGTTAGCCTTGAATTTTTTCAAAAATATCGGAAAAAGTGAAGTCAAGTATTGTACAACAAATTGTACAAAATTTTAAAGGTCTGTGCAATCCCTTTCGAGCACTGGCAGCAGCAGCTCCTTGCGGGGCTTGATTGCAGAGATATCACCATCCAAAGCAATTCAAATGTAGTTGCGTGGAAAATCATGAGGACAAATTTGGATTGAAATATCTCAACAACCAGATACCGGAGATGATTTTTGCTCTCAGGTGTGGATAGGTATTGAACAGACCTTTCCTATGATGTACATAGTGATGGATTTCGGGAACATTGTTGAGCCTTGAATTTTTTCAAAAATGTCGGAAAAAGTGAAATCAAGAATTGTACAACAAATTGTACAAAATTTTAAAGGTCTGTGCAATCCCTTTCGAGCACTGGCAGCCGCAGCTCTTTGCGGGCCTTGGTTGCGGAGATATCACCATCCAAAGCAAGTCAAATGAAGTTGCGTGAAAAATCATGAGGACAAATTTCAATTGAAATATCTCATAAACCAGAACCCGCAGGTAATTTTTGTTCTCAGCTGTGGATAGGTATTGAACAGACCTTTCTTTTGATGTACATATTGATGGGTTTGGGGAACATTGTTAAAAATGTAATTTTTTTTTGCAGCCTTGAATTTTTTCAAAAATATCGGAAAAAGTGAAGTCAAGTTTTGTACAACAAATTGTACAAAATTTTAAAGGTCTGTGCAATCCCTTTCGAGCATTGGCAGCCGCAGCTCTTGGCGGGCCTTGGTTGCGGAGATATCACCATCCAAAGCAAGTCAAATGTAGTTGCGTGGAAAATCATGAGGACAAATTTGGATTGAAATATCTCAACAACCAGATGCCGGAGATGGTTTTTGTTCTCAGCTGTGGATAGGTATTGAACAGACCTTTCTTTTGATGTACATATTGATGGGTTTGGGGAACATTCTTGAAAATGTAATTTTTTTTTGCAAGGGGTTAGCCTTGAATTTTTTTAAAAATATCGGAAAAAGTGAAGTCAAGAATTGTACAACAAATTGTACAGAATTTTAAAGGTCTGTGCAATCCCTTTCGAGCACTGGCAACAGCAGCTCTTTGCGGGGCTTGGTTGCGGAGATATCACCATCCAAAGCAAGTCAAATGTAGTTGCGTGGAAAATTATGAGGACAAATTTGGATTGAAATATCTCAACAACCAGAAACCGGAGATAATTTTTGTTCTCAGCTGTGGATAGGTATTGAACAAACCTTTCTTTTGATGTACATAGTGATGGATTTCGGGAACATTGTTGAAAATGTAATTTTTTTTGCAAGGGGTTAGCCTTGAATTTTTTCAAAAATATCGGAAAAAGTGAAGTCAAGAATTGTACAACAAATTGTACAACATTTTAAAGGTCTGTGCAATCCCTTTCGAGCACTGGCAGCCGCAGCTCTTTGCGGGCCTTGGTTGCGGAGATATCACCATCCAAAGCAAGTCAAATGTAGTTGCGTGGAAAATTATGAGGACAAATTTGGATTGAAATATATCAACAACCAGAACCCGGAGATAATTTTTGTTCTCAGCTGTGGATAGGTATTGAACAGACCTTTCTTTTGATGTACCTAGTGATGGATTTCGGGAACATTGTTGAAAATGTAATTTTTTTTGCAAGGGGTTAGCCTTGAATTTTTTCAAAAATATCGGAAAAAGTGAAGTCAAGAATTGTACAACAAATTGTACAAAATTTTAAAGGTCTGTGCAATCCCCTTCGAGCGCTGGCAGCAGCAGCTCTTTGCGGGGCTTGGTTGCAGAAATATCACCATCCAAAGCAATTCAAATGTAGTTGCGTGGAAAATCATGAGGACAAATTTGGATTGAAATATCTCAACAACCAGATGCCGGAGATGATTTTTGCTCTCAGGTGTGTATAGGTATTGAACAGACCTTTCTTTTGATGTACATAGTGATGGATTTCGGGAACATTGTTGAGCCTTGAATTTTTTCAAAAATGTCGGAAAAAGTGAAGTCAAGAATTGTACAACAAATTGTACAAAATTTAAAAGGTCTGTGCAATCCCTTTCGAGCACTGGCAGCCCCAGCTCTTTGCGGGCCTTGGTTGCGGAGATATCACCATCCAAAGCAAGTCAAATGAAGTTGCGTGAAAAATCATGAGGACAAATTTCAATTGAAATATCTCATAAACCAGAACCCGCAGGTAATTTTTGTTCTCAGCTGTGGATAGGTATTGAACAGACCTTTCTTTTGATGTACATATTGATGGGTTTGGGGAACATTCTGGAAAATGTAATTTTTTTTTGCAAGGGGTTAGCCTTGAATTTTTTCAAAAATATCGGAAAAAGTGAAGTCAAGAATTGTATAACAAATTGTACAAAATGTTAAAGGTCTGTGCAATCCTTTTCGAGCACTGGCAGACGCAGTTCTTTGCGGGGCTTGGTTGCGTAGATATCACCATCCAAAGCAAGTCAAATGAAGTTGCGTGAAAAATCATGAGGACAAATTTCAATTGAAATATCTTATAAACCAGAACCCGTAGGTAATTTTTGTTCTCAGATGTGGATAGGTATTGAACAGACCTTTCTTTTGATGTACATATTGATGGGTTTGGGGAATATTGTTGAAAGTTAGCCTTGAATTTTTTCAAAAATATCGGAAAAAGTGAAGTCAAGAATTGTACAACAAATTGTACAAAATTTTAAAGGTCTGTGCATTCCCCTTCGAGCACTGGCAGCAGCAGCTCTTTGCGGGGCTTGGTTGCAGAAATATCACCATCCAAAGCAATTCAAATGTAGTTGCGTGGAAAATCATGAGGACAAATTTGGATTGAAATATCTCAACAACCAGATGCCGGAGATGAGTTTTGCTCTCAGGTGTGTATAGGTATTGAACAGACCTTTCTTTTGATGTGCATAGTGATGGATTTCGGGAACATTGTTGAGCCTTGAATTTTTTCAAAAATGTCGGAAAAAGTGAAGTCAAGAATTGTACAACAAATTGTACAAAATTTTAAAGGTCTGTGCAATCCCTTTCGAGCACTGGCAGCCGCAGCTCTTTGCGGGCCTTGGTTGCGGAGATATCACCATCCAAAGCAAGTCAAATGAAGTTGCGTGAAAAATCATGAGGACAAATTTCAATTGAAATATCTCATAAACCAGAACCCGCAGGTAATTTTTGTTCTCAGCTATGGATAGGTATTGAACAGACCTTTCCTTTGATGTACATAGTGATGGATTTCGGAAACATTGTTGAGCCTTGAATTTTTTCAAAAATGTCGGAAAAAGTGAAGTCAAGAATTGTACAACAAATTGTACAAAATTTTAAAGGTCTGTGCAATCCCTTTCGAGCACTGGCAGCCGCAGCTCTTTGCGGGCCTTGGTTGCGGAGATATCACCATCCAAAGCAAGTCAAATGAAGTTGCGTGAAAAATCATGAGGACAAATTTCAATTGAAATATCTCATAAACCAGAACCCGCAGGTAATTTTCTCAGCTGTGGATAGGTATTGAACAGACCTTTCTTTTGATGTACATATTGATGGGTTTGGGGAACATTGTTGAAAATGTAATTTTTTTTTGCAGCCTTGAATTTTTTCAAAAATATCGGAAAAAGTGAAGTCAAGTTTTGTACAACAAATTGTACAAAATTTTAAAGGTCTGTGCAATCCCTTTCGAGCACTGGCAGCCGCAGCTCTTGGCGGGCCTTGGTTGCGGAGATATCACCATCCAAAGCAAGTCAAATGTAGTTGCGTGGAAAATCATGAGGACAAATTTGGATTGAAATATCTCAACAACCAGATGCCGGAGATGGTTTTTGTTCTCAGCTGTGGATAGGTATTGAACAGACCTTTCTTTTGATGTACATATTGATGGGTTTGGGGAACATTCTTGAAAATGTAATTTTTTTTGCAAGGGGTTAGCCATGAATTTTTTCAAAAATATCGGAAAAAGTGAAGTCATGAATTGTACAACAAATTGTACAAAATGTTAAAGGTCTGTGCAATCCCTTTCGAGCACTGGCAGCCGCAGTTCTTTGCGGGGGCTTGGTTGCGGAGATATCACCATCCAAAGCATGTCAAATGAAGTTGCGTGAAAAATCATGAGGACAAATTTCAATTGAAATATCTCATAAACCAGAACCCGTAGGTAATTTTTGTTCTCAGCTGTGGATAGGTATTGAACAGACCTTTCTTTTGATGTACATATTGATGGGTTTGGGGAACATTGTTGAAAATGTAATTTTTTTTTGCATGGGGGTAAGCCTTGAATTTTTTCAAAAATATCGGAAAAAGTGAAGTCAAGAATTGTACAACAAATTGTACAGAATTTTAAAGGTCTGTGCAATCCCTTTCGAGCACTGGCAACAGCAGCTCTTTGCGGGGCTTGGTTGCGGAGATATCACCATCCAAAGCAAGTCAAATGTAGTTGCGTGGAAAATTATGAGGACAAATTTGGATTGAAATATCTCAACAACCAGAAACCAGAGATAATTTTTGTTCTCAGCTGTGGATAGGTATTGAACAAACCTTTCTTTTGATGTACATAGTGATGGATTTCGGGAACATTGTTGAAAATGTAATTTTTTTGCAAGGGGTTAGGCTTGAATTTTTTCAAAAATATCGGAAAAAGTGAAGTCAAGAATTGTACAACAAATTTTACAAAATTTTAAAGGTCTGTGCAATCCCTTTCGAGCACTGGCAGCCGCAGCTCTTTGCGGGCCTTGGTTGCGGAGATATCACCATCCAAAGCAAGTCAAATGTAGTTGCGTGGAAAATTATGAGGACAAATTTGGATTGAAATATCTCAACAACCAGAACCCGGAGATAATTTTTGTTTTCAGCTGTGGATAGGTATTGAACAGACCTTTCTTTTGATGTACCTAGTGATGGATTTCGGGAACATTATTGAAAATGTAATTTTTTTTGCAAGGGGTTAGCCTTGAATTTTTTCAAAAATATCGGAAAAAGTGAAGTCAAGAATTGTACAACAAATTGTACAAAATTTTAAAGGTCTGTGCAATCCCCTTCGAGCACTGGCAGCAGCAGCTCTTTGCGGGGCTTGGTTGCAGAAATATCACCATCCAAAGCAATTCAAATGTAGTTGCGTGGAAAATCATGAGGACAAATTTGGATTGAAATATCTCAACAACCAGATGCCGGAGATGATTTTTGATCTCAGGTGTGTATAGGTATTGAACAGACCTTTCTTTTGATGTACATAGTGATGGATTTCGGGAACATTGTTGAGCCTTGAATTTTTTCAAAAATGTCGGAAAAAGTGAAGTCAAGAATTGTACAACAAATTGTACAAAATTTTAAAGGTCTGTGCAATCCCTTTCGAGCACTGGCAGCCGCAGCTCTTTGCGGGCCTTGGTTGCGGAGATATCACCATCCAAAGCAAGTCAAATGAAGTTGCGTGAAAAATCATGAGGACAAATTTCAATTGAAATATCTCATAAACCAGAACCCGCAGGTAATTTTTGTTCTCAGCTGTGGATAGGTATTGAACAGACCTTTATTCTGATGTACATATTGATGGGTTTGGGGAACATTCTGGAAAATGTAATTTTTTTTTGCAAGGGGTTAGCCTTGAATTTTTTCAAAAATATCGGAAAAAGTGAAGTCAAGAATTGTATAACAAATTGTACAAAATGTTAAAGGTCTGTGCAATCCCTTTCGAGCACTGGCAGACGCAGTTCTTTGCGGGGCTTGGTTGCGGAGATATCACCATCCAAAGCAAGTCAAATGAAGTTGCGTGAAAAATCATGAGGACAAATTTCAATTGAAATATCTTATAAACCAGAACCCGTAGGTAATTTTTGTTCTCAGATGTGGATAGGTATTGAACAGACCTTTCTTTTGATGTACATATTGATGGGTTTGGGGAATATTGTTGAAAGTTAGCCTTGAATTTTTTCAAAAATATCGGAAAAAGTGAAGTCAAGAATTGTATAACAAATTGTACAAAATTTTAAAGGTCTGTGCAATCCCTTTCGAGCACTGGCAGCCGCAGCTCTTTGCGGGCCTTGGTTGCGGAGATATCACCATCCAAAGCAAGTCAAATGTAGTTGCGTGGAAAATTATGAGGACAAATTTCAATTGAAATATCTCAACAACCAGAACCCGTAGGTAATTTTTGTTCTCAGCTGTGGATAGGTATTGAACAGACCTTTCTTTTGATGTACATATTGATGGGTTTGGGGAACATTGTTGAAAATGTATTTTTTTTGGCAAGGGGTTAGCCTTGAATTTTTTCAAAAATATCGGAAAAAGTGAAGTCAAGAATTGTACAACAAATTGTACCAAATTTTAAAGGTCTGTGCAACCCTTTCGAGCACTGGCAGCAGCAGCTCTTTGCGGGGCTTGGTTGCAGAGATATCACCATCCAAAGCAATTCAAATGTAGTTGCGTGGAAAATCATGAGGACAAATTTGGATTGAAATATCTCAACAACCAGAACCCGGAGATAATTTTTGTTCTCAGCTGTGGATAGGTATTGAACAGACCTTTTTTTGATGTACATAGTGATGGATTTCGGGAACATTGTTGAAAATGTAATTTTTTTTGCAAGGGGTTAGCCTTGAATTTTTTCAAAAATATCGGAAAAAGTGAAGTCAAGTATTGTACAACAAATTGTACAAAATTTTAAAGGTCTGAGCAATCCCTTTCGAGCACTGGCAGCCGCAGCTCTTTGCGGGCCTTGGTTGCGGAGATATCACCATCCAAAGCAAGTCAAATGAAGTTGCGTGAAAAATCATGAGGACAAATTTCAATTGAAATATCTCATAAACCAGAACCCGCAGGTAATTTTTGTTCTCAGCTGTGGATAGGTATTGAACAGACCTTTCTTTTGATGTACATATTGATGGGTTTGGGGAACATTGTTGAAAATGTAATTTTTTTTGCAGCCTTGAATTTTTTCAAAAATATCGGAAAAAGTGAAGTCAAGAATTGTACAACAAATTGTACCAAATTTTAAAGGTCTGTGCAATCCCTTTCGAGCACTGGCAGCAGCAGCTCTTTGCGGGGCTTGGTTGCAGAGATATCACCATCCAAAGCAATTCAAATGTAGTTGCGTGGAAAATTATGAGGACAAATT
Organism: Philhelius pedissequus; assembly: GCA_910595825.1. Classification (NCBI taxonomy): domain Eukaryota; kingdom Metazoa; phylum Arthropoda; class Insecta; order Diptera; family Syrphidae; genus Philhelius; species Philhelius pedissequus. The sequence continues at coordinate 146,891,140 of OU343162.1, read as the reverse complement.
TGGATTGAAATATCTCAACAACCAGAACCCGGAGATAATTTTTGTTCTCAGCTGTGGATAGGTATCGAACAGACCTTTCTTTTGATGTACCTAGTGATGGATTTCGGGAACATTATTGAAAATGTAATTTTTTTTGCAAGGGGTTAGCCTTGAATTTTTTCAAAAATATCGGAAAAAGTGAAGTCAAGAATTGTACAACAAATTGTACAAAATTTTAAAGGTCTGTGCAATCCCCTTCGAGCACTGGCAGCAGCAGCTCTTTGCGGGGCTTGGTTGCAGAAATATCACCATCCAAAGCAATTCAAATGTAGTTGCGTGGAAAATCATGAGGACAAATTTGGATTGAAATATCTCAACAACCAGATGCCGGAGATGATTTTTGATCTCAGGTGTGTATAGGTATTGAACAGACCTTTCTTTTGATGTACATAGTGATGGATTTCGGGAACATTGTTAAGCCTTGAATTTTTTCAAAAATGTCGGAAAAAGTGAAGTCAAGAATTGTACAACAAATTGTACAAAATTTTAAAGGTCTGTGCAATCCCTTTCGAGCACTGGCAGCCGCAGCTCTTTGCGGGCCTTGGTTGCGGAGATATCACCATCCAAAGCAAGTCAAATGAAGTTGCGTGAAAAATCATGAGGACAAATTTCAATTGAAATATCTCATAAACCAGAACCCGCAGGTAATTTTTGTTCTCAGCTGTGGATAGGTATTGAACAGACCTTTATTTTGATGTACATATTGATGGGTTTGGGGAACATTCTGGAAAATGTAATTTTTTTTTGCAAAGGGTTAGCCTTGAATTTTTTCAAAAATATCGGAAAAAGTGAAGTCAAGAATTGTATAACAAATTGTACAAAATGTTAAAGGTCTGTGCAATCCCTTTCGAGCACTGGCAGACGCAGTTCTTTGCGGGGCTTGGTTGCGGAGATATCACCATCCCAAGCAAGTCAAATGAAGTTGCGTGAAAAATCATGAGGACAAATTTCAATTGAAATATCTTATAAACCAGAACCCGTAGGTAATTTTTGTTCTCAGATGTGGATAGGTATTGAACAGACCTTTCTTTTGATGTACATATTGATGGGTTTGGGGAATATTGTTGAAAGTTAGCCTTGAATTTTTTCAAAAATATCGGAAAAAGTGAAGTCAAGAATTGTATAACAAATTGTACAAAATTTTAAAGGTCTGTGCAATCCCTTTCGAGCACTGGCAGCCGCAGCTCTTTGCGGGCCTTGGTTGCGGAGATATCACCATCCAAAGCAAGTCAAATGTAGTTGCGTGGAAAATCATGAGGACAAATTTCAATTGAAATATCTCAACAACCAGAACCCGTAGGTAATTTTTGTTCTCAGCTGTGGATAGGTATTGAACAGACCTTTCTTTTGATGTACATATTGATGGGTTTGGGGAACATTGTTGAAAATGTAATTTTTTTTTGCAAGGGGTTAGACTTGAATTTTTTCAAAAATATAGGAAAAAGTGAAGTCAAGAATTGAACAACAAATTGTACAAAATTTTAAAGGTCTGTGCAATCCCTTTCGAGCACTGGAAACAGCAGCTCTTTGCGGGGCTTGGTTGCGGAGATATCACCATCCAAAGCAAGTCAAATGTAGTTGCGTGGAAAATTATGACGACAAATTTGGATTGAAATATCTCAACAACCAGAACCCGGAGATAATTTTTGTTCTCAGCTGTGGATAGGTATTGAACAGACCTTTCTTTTGATGTACCTAGTGATGGATTTCGGGAACATTGTTGAAAATGTAATTTTTTTTTGCAGGGGGTTAGCCTTGACTTTTTTCAAAAATATCGGAAAAAGTGAAGTCAAGAATTGTACAACAAATTGTACAAAATGTTAAAGGTCTGTGCAATCAATTTCGAGCACTGGCAGCCGCAGCTCTTTGCGGGCCTTGGTTGCGAGATATCACCATTCAAAGCAAGTCAAATGTAGTTGCGTGGAAAATTATGAGGACAAATTTGGATTGAAATATCTCAACAACCAGAACCCGGAGATAATTTTTGTTCTCAGCTGTGGATAGGTATTGAACAGACCTTTTTTTGATGTACATAGTGATGGATTTCGGGAACATTGTTGAAAATGTAATTTTTTTTGCAAGGGGTTAGCCTTGAATTTTTTCAAAAATATCGGAAAAAGTGAAGTCAAGTATTGTACAACAAATTGTACAAAATTTTAAAGGTCTGAGCAATCCCTTTCGAGCACTGGCAGCCGCAGCTCTTTGCGGGCCTTGGTTGCGGAGATATCACCATCCAAAGCAAGTCAAATGAAGTTGCGTGAAAAATCATGAGGACAAATTTCAATTGAAATATCTCATAAACCAGAACCCGCAGGTAATTTTTGTTCTCAGCTGTGGATAGGTATTGAACAGACCTTTCTTTTGATGTACATATTGATGGGTTTGGGGAACATTGTTGAAAATGTAATTTTTTTTGCAGCCTTGAATTTTTTCAAAAATATCGGAAAAAGTGAAGTCAAGAATTGTACAACAAATTGTACCAAATTTTAAAGGTCTGTGCAATCCCTTTCGAGCACTGGCAGCAGCAGCTCTTTGCGGGGCTTGGTTGCAGAGATATCACCATCCAAAGCAATTCAAATGTAGTTGCGTGGAAAATTATGAGGACAAATTTGGATTGAAATATCTCAACAACCAGAACCCGGAGATAATTTTTGTTCTCAGCTGTGGATAGGTATCGAACAGACCTTTCTTTTGATGTACCTAGTGATGGATTTCGGGAACATTATTGAAAATGTAATTTTTTTTGCAAGGGGTTAGCCTTGAATTTTTTCAAAAATATCGGAAAAAGTGAAGTCAAGAATTGTACAACAAATTGTACAAAATTTTAAAGGTCTGTGCAATCCCCTTCGAGCACTGGCAGCAGCAGCTCTTTGCGGGGCTTGGTTGCAGAAATATCACCATCCAAAGCAATTCAAATGTAGTTGCGTGGAAAATCATGAGGACAAATTTGGATTGAAATATCTCAACAACCAGATGCCGGAGATGATTTTTGATCTCAGGTGTGTATAGGTATTGAACAGACCTTTCTTTTGATATACATAGTGATGGATTTCGGGAACATTGTTGAGCCTTGAATTTTTTCAAAAATGTCGGAAAAAGTGAAGTCAAGAATTGTACAACAAATTGTACAAAATTTTAAAGGTCTGTGCAATCCCTTTCGAGCACTGGCAGCCGCAGCTCTTTGCGGGCCTTGGTTGCGGAGATATCACCATCCAAAGCAAGTCAAATGAAGTTGCGTGAAAAATCATGAGGACAAATTTCAATTGAAATATCTCATAAACCAGAACCCGCAGGTAATTTTTGTTCTCAGCTGTGGATAGGTATTGAACAGACCTTTATTTTGATGTACATATTGATGGGTTTGGGGAACATTCTGGAAAATGTAATTTTTTTTTGCAAAGGGTTAGCCTTGAATTTTTTCAAAAATATCGGAAAAAGTGAGGTCAAGAATTGTATAACAAATTGTACAAAATTTTAAAGGTCTGTGCAATCCCTTTCGAGCACTGGCAGCCGCAGCTCTTTGCGGGCCTTGGTTGCGGAGATATCACCATCCAAAGCAAGTCAAATGTAGTTGCGTGGAAAATCATGAGGACAAATTTCAATTGAAATATCTCAACAACCAGAACCCGTAGGTAATTTTTGTTCTCAGCTGTGGATAGGTATTGAACAGACCTTTCTTTTGATGTACATATTGATGGGTTTGGGGAACATTGTTGAAAATGTAATTTTTTTTTGCAAGGGGTTAGCCTTGAATTTTTTCAAAAATATAGGAAAAAGTGAAGTCAAGAATTGAACAACAAATTGTACAAAATTTTAAAGGTCTGTGCAATCCCTTTCGAGCACTGGAAACAGCAGCTCTTTGCGGGGCTTGGTTGCGGAGATATCACCATCCAAAGCAAGTCAAATGTAGTTGCGTGGAAAATTATGACGACAAATTTGGATTGAAATATCTCAACAACCAGAACCCGGAGATAATTTTTGTTCTCAGCTGTGGATAGGTATTGAACAGACCTTTCTTTTGATGTACCTAGTGATGGATTTCGGGAACATTGTTGAAAATGTAATTTTTTTTTGCAAGGGGTTAGCCTTGACTTTTTTCAAAAATATCGGAAAAAGTGAAGTCAAGAATTGTACAACAAATTGTACAAAATGTTAAAGGTCTGTGCAATCAATTTCGAGCACTGGCAGCCGCAGCTCTTTGCGGGCCTTGGATGCGAGATATCACCATTCAAAGCAAGTCAAATGTAGTTGCGTGGAAAATTATGAGGACAAATTTGGATTGAAATATCTCAACAACCAGAACCCGGAGATAATTTTTGTTCTCAGCTGTGGATAGGTATTGAACAGACCTTTTTTTGATGTACATAGTGATGGATTTCGGGAACATTGTTGAAAATGTAATTTTTTTTGCAAGGGGTTAGCCTTGAATTTTTTCAAAAATATCGGAAAAAGTGAAGTCAAGTATTGTACAACAAATTGTACAAAATTTTAAAGGTCTGAGCAATCCCTTTCGAGCACTGGCAGCCGCAGCTCTTTGCGGGCCTTGGTTGCGGAGATATCACCATCCAAAGCAAGTCAAATGTAGTTGCGTGGAAAATCATGAGGACAAATTTCAATTGAAATATCTCAACAACCAGAACCCGTAGGTAATTTTTGTTCTCAGCTGTGGATAGGTATTGAACAGACCTTTCTTTTGATGTACAAATTGATGGGTTTGGGGAACATTGTTGAAAATGTAATTTTTTTTGCAGCCTTGAATTTTTTCAAAAATATCGGAAAAAGTGAAGTCAAGAATTGTACAACAAATTGTACCAAATTTTAAAGGTCTGTGCAATCCCTTTCGAGCACTGGCAGCAGCAGCTCTTTGCGGGGCTTGGTTGCAGAGATATCACCATCCAAAGCAATTCAAATGTAGTTGCGTGGAAAATTATGAGGACAAATTTGGATTGAAATATCTCAACAACCAGAACCCGGAGATAATTTTTGTTCTCAGCTGTGGATAGGTATCGAACAGACCTTTCTTTTGATGTACCTAGTGATGTATTTCGGGAACATTATTGAAAATGTAATTTTTTTTGCAAGGGGTTAGCCTTGAATTTTTTCAAAAATATCGGAAAAAGTGAAGTCAAGAATTGTACAACAAATTGTACAAAATTTTAAAGGTCTGTGCAATCCCCTTCGAGCACTGGCAGCAGCAGCTCTTTGCGGGGCTTGGTTGCAGAAATATCACCATCCAAAGCAATTCAAATGTAGTTGCGTGGAAAATCATGAGGACAAATTTGGATTGAAATATCTCAACAACCAGATGCCGGAGATGATTTTTGATCTCAGGTGTGTATAGGTATTGAACAGACCTTTCTTTTGATGTACATAGTGATGGATTTCGGGAACATTGTTGAGCCTTGAATTTTTTCAAAAATGTCGGAAAAAGTGAAGTCAAGAATTGTACAACAAATTGTACAAAATTTTAAAGGTCTGTGCAATCCCTTTCGAGCACTGGCAGCCGCAGCTCTTTGCGGGCCTTGGTTGCGGAGATATCACCATCCAAAGCAAGTCAAATGAAGTTGCGTGAAAAATCATGAGGACAAATTTCAATTGAAATATCTCATAAACCAGAACCCGCAGGTAATTTTTGTTCTCAGCTGTGGATAGGTATTGAACAGACCTTTATTTTGATGTACATATTGATGGGTTTGGGGAACATTCTGGAAAATGTAATTTTTTTTTGCAAAGGGTTAGCCTTGAATTTTTTCAAAAATATCGGAAAAAGTGAAGTCAAGAATTGTATAACAAATTGTACAAAATGTTAAAGGTCTGTGCAATCCCTTTCGAGCACTGGCAGACGCAGTTCTTTGCGGGGCTTGGTTGCGGAGATATCACCATCCAAAGCAAGTCAAATGAAGTTGCGTGAAAAATCATGAGGACAAATTTCAATTGAAATATCTTATAAACCAGAACCCGTAGGTAATTTTTGTTCTCAGATGTGGATAGGTATTGAACAGACCTTTCTTTTGATGTACATATTGATGGGTTTGGGGAATATTGTTGAAAGTTAGCCTTGAATTTTTTCAAAAATATCGGAAAAAGTGAAGTCAAGAATTGTATAACAAATTGTACAAAATTTTAAAGGTCTGTGCAATCCCTTTCGAGCACTGGCAGCCGCAGCTCTTTGCGGGCCTTGGTTGCGGAGATATCACCATCCAAAGCAAGTCAAATGTAGTTGCGTGGAAAATCATGAGGACAAATTTCAATTGAAATATCTCAACAACCAGAACCCGTAGGTAATTTTTGTTCTCAGCTGCGGATAGGTATTGAACAGACCTTTCTTTTGATGTACATATTGATGGGTTTGGGGAACATTGTTGAAAATGTAATTTTTTTTTGCAAGGGGTTAGCCTTGAATTTTTTCAAAAATATAGGAAAAAGTGAAGTCAAGAATTGAACAACAAATTGTACAAAATTTTAAAGGTCTGTGCAATCCCTTTCGAGCACTGGAAACAGCAGCTCTTTGCGGGGCTTGGTTGCGGAGATATCACCATCCAAAGCAAGTCAAATGTAGTTGCGTGGAAAATTATGACGATAAATTTGGATTGAAATATCTCAACAACCAGAACCCGGAGATAATTTTTGTTCTCAGCTGTGGATAGGTATTGAACAGACCTTTCTTTTGATGTACCTAGTGATGGATTTCGGGAACATTGTTGAAAATGTAATTTTTTTTTGCAAGGGGTTAGCCTTGACTTTTTTCAAAAATATCGGAAAAAGTGAAGTCAAGAATTGTACAACAAATTGTACAAAATGTTAAAGGTCCGTGCAATCAATTTCGAGCACTGGCAGCCGCAGCTCTTTGCGGGCCTTGGTTGCGAGATATCACCATTCAAAGCAAGTCAAATGTAGTTACGTGGAAAATTATGAGGACAAATTTGGATTGAAATATCTCAACAACCAGAACCCGGAGATAATTTTTGTTCTCAGCTGTGGATAGGTATTGAACAGACCTTTTTTTGATGTACATAGTGATGGATTTCGGGAACATTGTTGAAAATGTAATTTTTTTTGCAAGGGGTTAGCCTTGAATTTTTTCAAAAATATCGGAAAAAGTGAAGTCAAGTAATGTACAACAAATTGTACAAAATTTTAAAGGTCTGAGCAATCCCTTTCGAGCACTGGCAGCCGCAGCTCTTTGCGGTCCTTGGTTGCGGAGATATCACCATCCAAAGCAAGTCAAATGAAGTTGCGTGAAAAATCATGAGGACAAATTTCAATTGAAATATCTCATAAACCAGAACCCGCAGGTAATTTTTGTTCTCAGCTGTGGATAGGTATTGAACAGACCTTTCTTTTGATGTACATATTGATGGGTTTGGGGAACATTGTTGAAAATGTAATTTTTTTTGCAGCCTTGAATTTTTTCAAAAATATCGGAAAAAGTGAAGTCAAGAATTGTACAACAAATTGTACCAAATTTTAAAGGTCTGTGCAATCCCTTTCGAGCACTGGCAGCAGCAGCTCTTTGCGGGGCTTGGTTGCAGAGATATCACCATCCAAAGCAATTCAAATGTAGTTGCGTGGAAAATCATGAGGACAAATTTGGATTGAAATATCTCAACAACCAGAACCCGGAGATAATTTTTGTTCTCAGCTGTGGATAGGTATTGAACAGACCTTTTTTTGATGTACATAGTGATGGATTTCGGGAACATTGTTGAAAATGTAATTTTTTTTGCAAGGGGTTAGCCTTGAATTTTTTCAAAAATATCGGAAAAAGTGAAGTCAAGAATTGTACAACAAATTGTACAACATTTTAAAGGTCTGTGCAATCCCTTTCGAGCACTGGCAGCCGCAGCTCTTTGCGGGCCTTGGTTGCGGAGATATCACCATCCAAAGCAAATCAAATGAAGTTGCGTGAAAAATCATGAGGACAAATTTCAATTGAAATATCTCATAAACCAGAACCCGCAGGTAATTTTTGTTCTCAGCTGTGGATAGGTATTGAACAGACCTTTCTTTTGATGTACATATTGATGGATTTGGGGAACATTGTTGAAAATGTAATTTTTTTTGGCAAGGGGTTAGCCTTGAATTTTTTCAAAAATATCGGAAAAAGTGAAGTCAAGAATTGTACAACAAATTGTACCAAATTTTAAAGGTCTGTGCAATCCCTTTCGAGCACTGGCAGCCGCAGCTCTTTGCGGGCCTTGGTTGCGGAGATATCACCATCCAAAGCAAGTCAAATGTAGTTGCGTGGAAAATCAAAAAATTTCAATTGAAATATCTCAACAACCAGAACCCGTAGGTAATTTTTGATATCTCCGCAACCAAGCCCCGCAAAGAGCTGCTGTTGCCAGTGCTTGAAAGGGATTGCACAGACCTTTAAAATTTTGTACAATTTGTTGTACAATTCTTGACTTCACTTTTTCCGATATTTTTGAAAAAATTCAAGGCTAACCCCTTGCAAAAATAAATTACATTTTCAACAATGTTCCCCAAACCCATCAATATGTACATGAAAAGGAAGGTCTGTTCAATACCTATCCACAGCTGGGAACAAAAATTACCTACGGGTTCTGGTTTATGAGATATTTCAATTGAAATTTGTCCTCATGATTTTTCACGCAACTTCATTTGACTTGCTTTGGATGGTGATATCTCCGCAACCAAGCCCCGCAAAGAACTGCGGCTGCCAGTGCTCGAAAGGGATTGCACAGACCTTTAAAATTTTGTACAATTTGTTGTACAATTCTTGACTTCACTTTTTCCGATATTTTTGAAAAAATTCAAGGCTAACCCCTTGCAAAAAAAATTACATTTTCAACAATATTCCCTAAACCCATCAATATGTACATCAAAAGAAAGGTCTGTTCAATACCTATCCACAGCTGAGAACAAAAATTACCTACGGGTTCTGGTTTATGAGATATTTCAATTGAAATTTGTCCTCATGATTTTTCACGCAACTTCATTTGACTTGCTTTGGATGGTGATATCTCCGCAACCAAGCCCCGCAAAGAACTGCGGCTGCCAGTGCTCGAAAGGGATTGCACAGACCTTTAACATTTTGTACAATTTGTTGTACAATTCTTTACTTCACTTTTTCCGATATTTTTGAAATAATTCAAGGCTAACCCCTTGCAAAAAAAAAATTACATTTTCAACAATATTCCCGAAATCCATCACTAGGTACATCAAAAGAAAGGTCTGTTCAATACCTATCCACAGCTGAGAACAAAAATTATCTCCGGGTTTTGGTTGTTGAGATATTTCAATCCAAATTTGTCCTCATAATTTTCCACGCAACTACATTTGACTTGCTTTGGTTGGTGATATCTCCGCAACCAAGGCCCGCAAAGAGCTGCGGCTGCCAGTGCTCGAAAGGGATTGCACAGACCTTTAAAATTTTGTACAATTTGTTGTACAATTCTTGACTTCACTTTTTCCGATATTTTTGAAAAAATTCAAGGCTAACCCCTTGCAATATCGGAAAAAGTGAAGTCAAGAATTGTACAACAAATTGTACAAAATGTTAAAGGTCTGTGCAATCAATTTCGAGCACTGGCAGCCGCAGCTCTTTGCGGGCCTTGGTTGCGAGATATCACCATTCAAAGCAAGTCAAATGTAGTTGCGTGGAAAATTATGAGGACAAATTTGGATTGAAATATCTCAACAACCAGAACCCGGAGATAATTTTTGTTCTCAGCTGTGGATAGGTATTGAACAGACCTTTTTTTGATGTACATAGTGATGGATTTCGGGAACATTGTTGAAAATGTAATTTTTTTTGCAAGGGGTTAGCCTTGAATTTTTTCAAAAATATCGGAAAAAGTGAAGTCAAGTAATGTACAACAAATTGTACAAAATTTTAAAGGTCTGAGCAATCCCTTTCGAGCACTGGCAGCCGCAGCTCTTTGCGGTCCTTGGTTGCGGAGATATCACCATCCAAAGCAAGTCAAATGAAGTTGCAACCAAGCCCCGCAAAGAGCTGCTGTTGCCAGTGCTTGAAAGGGATTGCACAGACCTTTAAAATTTTGTACAATTTGTTGTACAATTCTTGACTTCACTTTTTCCGATATTTTTGAAAAAATTCAAGGCTAACCCCTTGCAAAAATAAATTACATTTTCAACAATGTTCCCCAAACCCATCAATATGTACATGAAAAGGAAGGTCTGTTCAATACCTATCCACAGCTGGGAACAAAAATTACCTACGGGTTCTGGTTTATGAGATATTTCAATTGAAATTTGTCCTCATGATTTTTCACGCAACTTCATTTGACTTGCTTTGGATGGTGATATCTCCGCAACCAAGCCCCGCAAAGAACTGCGGCTGCCAGTGCTCGAAAGGGATTGCACAGACCTTTAAAATGTTGTAAATGTAGTTGCGTGGAAAATTATGAGGACAAATTTGGATTGAAATATCTCAACAACCAGAACCCGGAGATAATTTTTGTTCTCAGCTGTGGATAGGTATTGAACAGACTTTTCTTTTGATGTACCTAGTGATGGATTTCGGGAACATGGTTGAAAATGTAATTTTTTTTGCAAGGGGTTAGCCTTGAATTTTTTCAAAAATATCGGAAAAAGTGAAGTCAAGAATTGTACAACAAATTGTACAAAATGTTAAAGGTCTGTGCAATCCCTTTCGAGCACTGGCAGCCGCAGTTCTTTGCGTTGCTTGGTTGCGGAGATATCACCATCCAAAGCAAGTCAAATGAAGTTGCGTGAAAAATCATGAGGACAAATTTCAATTGAAATATCTCATAAACCAGAACCCGTAGGTAATTTTTCTTCTCAGCTGTGGATAGGTATTGAACAGACCTTTCTTTTGATGTACATATTGATGGGTTTAATGAATATTGTTGAAAATGTAATATTTTTTTGCAAGGGGTTAGCCTTGAATTTTTTCAAAAACATCGGAAAAAGTGAAGTCAAGAATTGTACAACAAATTGTACAAAATTTTAAAGGTCTGTGCAATCCCTTTCGAGCACTGGCAGCCGCAGCTCTTTGCGGGCCTTGGTTGCGGAGATATCACCAACCAAAGCAAGTCAAATGTAGTTGCGTGGAAAATTATGAGGACAAATTTGGATTGAAATATCTCAACAACCAAAACCCGGAGATAATTTTTGTTCTCAGCTGTGGATAGGTATTGAACAGACCTTTCTTTTGATGTACCTAGTGATGGATTTCGGGAATATTGTTGAAAATGTAATTTTTTTTTTGCAAGGGGTTAGCCTTGAATTATTTCAAAAATATCGGAAAAAGTGAAGTAAAGAATTGTACAACAAATTGTACAAAATGTTAAAGGTCTGTGCAATCCCTTTCGAGCACTGGCAGCCGCAGTTCTTTGCGGGGCTTGGTTGCGGAGATATCACCATCCAAAGCAAGTCAAATGAAGTTGCGTGAAAAATCATGAGGACAAATTTCAATTGAAATATCTCATAAACCAGAACCCGTAGGTAATTTTTGTTCTCAGCTGTGGATAGGTATTGAACAGACCTTTCTTTTGATGTACATATTGATGGGTTTAGGGAATATTGTTGAAAATGTAATTTTTTTTGCAAGGGGTTAGCCTTGAATTTTTTCAAAAATATCGGAAAAAGTGAAGTCAAGAATTGTACAACAAATTGTACAAAATTTTAAAGGTCTGTGCAATCCCTTTCGAGCACTGGCAGCCGCAGCTCTTTGCGGACCTTGGTTGCGGAGATATCACCATCCAAAGCAAGTCAAATGTAGTTGCGTGGAAAATCATGAGGACAAATTTCAATTGAAATATCTCAACAACCAGAACCCGTAGGTAATTTTTGTTCTCAGCTGTGGATAGGTATTGAACAGACCTTTCTTTTGATGTACCTAGTGATGGATTTTGGGAATATTGTTGAAAATGTAATTTTTTTTTGCAAGGGGTTAGCCTTGAATTTTTTCAAAAATATCGGAAAAAGTGAAGTCAAGAATTGTACAACAAATTGTACAAAATGTTAAAGGTCTGTGCAATCCCTTTCGAGCACTGGCAGCCGCAGTTCTTTGCGGGGCTTGGTTGCGGAGATATCACCATCCAAAGCAAGTCAAATGAAGTTGCGTGGAAAATTATGAGGACAAATTTGGATTGAAATATCTCAACAACCAGAACCCGGAGATAATTTTTGTTCTCAGCTGTGGATAGGTATTGAACAGACCTTTCTTTTGATGTACCTAGTGATGGATTTCGGGAACATTGTTGAAAATGTAATTTTTTTTTGCAAGGGGTTAGCCTTGAATTTTTTCAAAAATATCGGAAAAAATGAAGTTAAGAATTGTACAACCAATTGTACAAAATGTTAAAGGTCTGTGCAATCCCTTTCGAGCACTGGCAGCCGCAGTTCTTTGCGGGGCTTGGTTGCGGACATATCACCATCCAAAGCAAGTCAAATGAAGTTGCGTGAAAAATCATGAGGACAAATTTCAATTGAAATATCTCATAAACCAGAACCCGTAGGTAATTTTTGTTCTCAGCTGTGGATAGGTATTGAACAGACCTTTCTTTTGATGTACATATTGATGGGTTTAGGGAATATTGTTGAAAATGTAATTTTTTTTTGCAAGGGGTTAGCCTTGAATTTTTTCAAAAATATCGGAAAAAGTGAAGTCAAGAATTGTACAACAAATTGTACAAAATTTTAAAGGTCTGTGCAATCCCTTTCGAGCACTGGCAGCCGCAGCTCTTTGCGGGCCTTGGTTGCGGAGATATCACCATCCAAAGCAAGTCAAATGTAGTTGCGTGGAAAATCATGAGGACAAATTTCAATTGAAATATCTCAACAACCAGAACCCGTAGGTAATTTTTGTTCTCAGCTGTGGATAGGTATTGAACAGACCTTTCTTTTGATGTACATATTGATGGGTTTGGGGAACCTTGTTGAAAATGTAATTTTTTTTTGCAAGGGGTTAGCCTTGAATTTTTTCACAAATATCGGAAAAAGTGAAGTCAAGAATTGTACAACAAATTGTACAAAATTTTAAAGGTCTGTGCAATCCCTTTCGAGCCCTGGCAACAGCAGCTCTTTGCCGGGCTTGGTTGCGGAGATATCACCATCCAAAGCAAGTCAAATGTAGTTGCGTGGAAAATCATGAGGACAAATTTGTATTGAAATATCTCAACAACCAGAACCCGTAGGTAATTTTTGTTCTCAGCTGTGGATAGGTATTGAACCGACCTTTCTTTTGATGTACATATTGATGGGTTTGGGGAACATTGTTGAAAATGTAATTTTTTTTTGCAAGGGGTTAGCCTTGAATTTTTTCAAAAAAATCGGAAAAAGTGAAGTCAAGAATTGTACAACAAATTGTACAACATTTTAAAGGTCTGTGCAATCTCTTTCGAGCACTGGCAGCCGCAGCGCTTTGCGGGCCTTGGTTGCGGAGATATCACCATCCAAAGCAAGTCAAATGTAGTTGCGTGGAAAATCATGAGGACACATTTCAATTGAAATATCTCAACAACCAGAACCCGTAGGTAATTTTTGTTCTCAATTGTGGATAGGTATTGAACAGACCTTTCTTTTGATGTACATATTGATGGGTTTGGGGAACATTGTTGAAAATGTAATTTTTTTTTGCAAGGGGTTAGCCTTGATTTTTTTCAAAAATATCGGAAAAAGTGAAGTCAAGAATTGTACAACAAATTGTACAAAATTTTAAAGGTGTTTGCAATCCCTTTCGAGCACTGGCAACAGCAGCTCTTTGCGGGGCTTGGTTGCGGAGATATCACCATCCAAAGCAAGTCAAATGTAGTTGCGTGGAAAATTATGAGGACAAATTTGGATTGAAATATCTCAACAACCAGAACCCGGAGATAATTTTTGTTCTCAGCTGTGGATAGCTATAGAACAGACCTTACTTTTGATGTACATATTGATGGGTTTGGGGAACATTGTTGAAAATGTAATTTTTTTTTGCAAGGGGTTAGCCTTGCATTTTTTCAAAAATATCGGAAAAAGTGAAGTCAAGTTTTGTACAACAAATTGTACAAAATTTTAAAAGTCTGTGCAATCCCTTTCGAGCACTGGCAGCCGCAGCTCTTTGCGGGCCTTGGTTGCGGAGATATCACCATCCGAAGCAAGTCAAATGTAGTTGCGTGGAAAATCATGAGGACAAATTTCAATTGAAATATCTCAACAACCAGAACCCGTAGGTAATTTTTGTTCTCAGCTGTGGATAGGTATTGAACAGACCCTTCTTTTGATGTACATATTGATGGATTTCGGGAACATTGTTGAAAATGTAATTTTTTTTTGCAAGGGGTTAGCCTTGAATTTTTTCAAAAATATCGGAAAAAATGAAGTTAAGAATTGTACAACCAATTGTACAAAATTTTAAAGGTCTGTGCAATCCCTTTCGAGCACTGGCAGCCGCAGCTCTTTGCGGGCCTTGGTTGCGGAGATATCACCATCCAAAGCAAGTCAAATGTAGTTGCGTGGAAAATCATGAGGACAAATTTCAATTGAAATATCTCAACAACCAGAACCCGTAGGTAATTTTTGTTCTCAGCTGTGGATAGGTATTGAACAGACCTTTCTTTTGATGTACATATTGATGGGTTTGGGGAACCTTGTTGAAAATGTAATTTTTTTTTGCAAGGGGTTAGCCTTGAATTTTTTCACAAATATCGGAAAAAGTGAAGTCAAGAATTGTACAACAAATTGTACAAAATTTTAAAGGTCTGTGCAATCCCTTTCGAGCCCTGGCAACAGCAGCTCTTTGCCGGGCTTGGTTGCGGAGATATCACCATCCAAAGCAAGTCAAATGTAGTTGCGTGGAAAATCATGAGGACAAATTTGTATTGAAATATCTCAACAACCAGAACCCGTAGGTAATTTTTGTTCTCAGCTGTGGATAGGTATTGAACCGACCTTTCTTTTGATGTACATATTGATGGGTTTGGGGAACATTGTTGAAAATGTAATTTTTTTTTGCAAGGGGTTAGCCTTGAATTTTTTCAAAAAAATCGGAAAAAGTGAAGTCAAGAATTGTACAACAAATTGTACAACATTTTAAAGGTCTGTGCAATCTCTTTCGAGCACTGGCAGCCGCAGCGCTTTGCGGGCCTTGGTTGCGGAGATATCACCATCCAAAGCAAGTCAAATGTAGTTGCGTGGAAAATCATGAGGACACATTTCAATTGAAATATCTCAACAACCAGAACCCGTAGGTAATTTTTGTTCTCAATTGTGGATAGGTATTGAACAGACCTTTCTTTTGATGTACATATTGATGGGTTTGGGGAACATTGTTGAAAATGTAATTTTTTTTTGCAAGGGGTTAGCCTTGATTTTTTTCAAAAATATCGGAAAAAGTGAAGTCAAGAATTGTACAACAAATTGTACAAAATTTTAAAGGTGTGTGCAATCCCTTTCGAGCACTGGCAACAGCAGCTCTTTGCGGGGCTTGGTTGCGGAGATATCACCATCCAAAGCAAGTCAAATGTAGTTGCGTGGAAAATTATGAGGACAAATTTGGATTGAAATATCTCAACAACCAGAACCCGGAGATAATTTTTGTTCTCAGCTGTGGATAGCTATAGAACAGACCTTACTTTTGATGTACATATTGATGGGTTTGGGGAACATTGTTGAAAATGTAATTTTTTTTTGCAAGGGGTTAGCCTTGAATTTTTTCAAAAATATCGGAAAAAGTGAAGTCAAGAATTGTACAACAAATTGTACAACATTTTAAAGGTCTGTGCAATCTCTTTCGAGCACTGGCAGCCGCAGCTCTTTGCGGGCCTTGGTTGCGGAGATATCACCATCCAAAGCAAGTCAAATGTAGTTGCGTGGAAAATTATGAGGACAAATTTGGATTGAAATATCTCAACACCCAGAACCCGGAGATAATTTTTGTTCTCAGCTGTGGATAGGTATTGAACCGACCTTTCTTTTGATGTACATATTGATGGGTTTGGGGAACATTGTTGAAAATGTATTTTTTTTTGCAAGGGGTTAGCCTTGCATTTTTTCAAAAATATCGGAAAAAGTGAAGTCAAGTTTTGTACAACAAATTGTACAAAATTTTAAAAGTCTGTGCAATCCCTTTCGAGCACTGGCAGCCGCAGCTCTTTGCGGGCCTTGGTTGCGGAGATATCACCATCCGAAGCAAGTCAAATGTAGTTGCGTGGAAAATCATGAGGACAAATTTCAATTGAAATATCTCAACAACCAGAACCCGTAGGTAATTTTTGTTCTCAGCTGTGGATAAGTATTGAACAGACCCTTCTTTTGATGTACATATTGATGGGTTTGGGGAACATTGTTGAAAATGTAATTTTTTTTGCAAGGGGTTAGCCTTGAATTTTTTCAAAAATATCGGAAAAAGTGAAGTCAAGAATTGTACAACAAATTGTACAAAATTTTAAAGGTCTGTGCAATCCCTTTCGAGCACTGGCAACAGCAGCTCTTTGCGGGGCTTGGTTGAGGAGATATCACCATCCAAAGCAAGTCAAATGTAGTTGCGTGGAAAATCATGAGGACAAATTTGTATTGAAATATCTCAACAACCAGAACCCGTAGGTAATTTTTGTTCTCAGCTGTGGATAGGTATTGAACAGACCTTTCTTTTGATGTACATATTGATGGGTTTGGGGAACATTGTTGAAAATGTAATTTTTTTTTGCAAGGGGTTAGCCTTGAATTTTTTCAAAAATATCGGAAAAAGTGAAGTCAAGAATTGTACAACAAATTGTACAAAATTTTAAAGGTCTGTGCAATCCCTTTCGAGCACTGGTAACAGCAGCTCTTTGCGGGGCTTGGTTGCGGAGATATCACCATCCAAAGCAAGTCAAATGTAGTTGCGTGGAAAATTATGAGGACAAATTTGGATTGAAATATCTCAACAACCAGAACCCGGAGATAATTTTTGTTCTCAGCTGTGGATAGGTATTGAACAGACCTTTCTTTTGATGAACATAGTGATGGATTTCGGGAATATTGTTGAAAATGTAATTTTTTTTGCAAGGGGTTGTTAGCCTTGAATTTTTTCAAAAATATCGGAAAAAGTGAAGTCAAGAATTGTACAACAAATTGTGCAACATTTTAAAGGTCTGTGCAATCTCTTTCGAGCACTTGCAGCCGTAGCTTTTTGCGGGCCTTGGTTGCGGAGATATCACCATCCAAAGCAAGTCAAATGTAGTTGCGTGGAAAATTATGAGGACAAATTTGGATTGAAATATCTCAACAACCAGAACCCGGAGATAATTTTTGTTCTCAGCTCTGGATAGGTATTGAACAGACCTTTCTTTTGATGTACATAGTAATGGATTTCGGGAACATTGTTGAAAATGTAATTTTTTTTGCAAGGGGTTAGCCTTGAATTTTTTCAAAAATATCGGAAAAAGTGAAGTCAAGAATTGTACAACAAATTGTACAAAATTTTAAAGGTCTGTGCAATCCCTTTCGAGCACTGGTAACAGCAGCTCTTTGCGGGGCTTGGTTGCGGAGATATCACCATCCAAAGCAAGTCAAATGTAGTTGCGTGGAAAATTATGAGGACAAATTTGGATTGAAATATCTCAACAACCAGAACCCGGAGATAATTTTTGTTCTCAGCTGTGGATAGGTATTGAACAGACCTTTCTTTTGATGAACATAGTGATGGATTTCGGGAACATTGTTGAAAATGTAATTTTTTTTGCAAGGGGTTGTTAGCCTTGAATTTTTTCAAAAATATCGGAAAAAGTGAAGTCAAGAATTGTACAACAAATTGTGCAACATTTTAAAGGTCTGTGCAATCTCTTTCGAGCACTTGCAGCCGTAGCTTTTTGCGGGCCTTGGTTGCGGAGATATCACCATCCAAAGCAAGTCAAATGTAGTTGCGTGGAAAATTATGAGGACAAATTTGGATTGAAATATCTCAACAACCAGAACCCGGAGATAATTTTTGTTCTCAGCTCTGGATAGGTATTGAACAGACCTTTCTTTTGATGTACATAGTAATGGATTTCGGGAACATTGTTGAAAATGTAATTTTTTTTGCAAGGGGTTAGCCTTGAATTTTTTCAAAAATATCGGAAAAAGTGAAGTCAAGAATTGTACAACAAATTGTACAACATTTTAGAGGTCTGTGCAATCTCTTTCGAGCACTGGCAGCCGCAGCTCTTTGCGGGCCTTGGTTGCGGAGATATCACCATCCAAAGCAAGTCAAATGTAGTTGCGTGGAAAATTATGAGGACAAATTTGGATTGAAATATCTCAACAACCAGAACCCGGAGATAATTTTTGTTCTCAGCTGTGGATAGGTATTGAACAGACCTTTCTTTTGATGTACATAGTGATGGATTTCGGGAACATTGTGGAAAATGTAATTTTTTTTGCAAGGGGTTGTTAGCCTTGAATTTTTTCAAAAATATCGGAAAAAGTGAAGTCAAGTTTTGTACAACAAATTGTACAAAATTTTAAAGGTCTGTGCAATCCCTTTCGAGCACTGGCAGCCGCAGCTCTTTGCGGGCCTTGGTTGCGGAGATATCACCATCCAAAGCAAGTCAAATGTAGTTGCGTGGAAAATCATGAGGACAAATTTCAATTGAAATATCTCAACAACCAGAACCCGTAGGTAATTTTTGTTCTCAGCTGTGGATAGGTATTGAACAGACCTTCCTTTTCATGTACATATTGATGGGTTTGGGGAACATTGTTGAAAATGTAATTTTTTTTTGCAAGGGGTTAGCCTTGAATTTTTTCAAAAATATCGGAAAAAGTGAAGTCAAGTTTTGTACAACAAATTGTACAAAATTTTAAAGGTCTGTGCAATCCCTTTCGAGCACTGGCAGCCGCAGCTCTTTGCGGGCCTTGGTTGCGGAGATATCATCATCCAAAGCAAGTCAAATGTAGTTGCGTGGAAAATCATGAGGACAAATTTGTATTGAAATATCTCAACAACCAGAACCCGTAGGTAATTTTTGTTCTCAGCTGTGGATAGGTATTGAACAAACCTTTCTTTTGATGTACATATTGATGGGTTTGGGGAACATTGTTGAAAATGTAATTTTTTTTTGCAAGGGGTTAGCCTTGAATTTTTTCAAAAATATCGGAAAAAGTGAAGTCAAGTTTTGTACAACAAATTGTACAAAATTTTAAAGGTCTGTGCAATCCCTTTCGAGCACTGGCAGCCGCAGCTCTTTGCGGGCCTTGGTTGCGGAGATATCACCATCCAAAGCAAGTCAAATGTAGTTGCGTGGAAAATCATGAGGACAAATTTCAATTGAAATATCTCAACAACCAGAACCCGTAGGTAATTTTTGTTCTCAGCTGTGGATAGGTATTGAACAGACCTTTCTTTTGATGTACATATTGATGGGTTTGGGGAACATTGTTGAAAATGTAATTTTTTTTGGAAATGGTTAGCCTTGAATTTTTTCAAAAATATCGGAAAAAGTGAAGTCAAGAATTGTACAACAAATTGTACAAAATTTTAAAGGTCTGTGCAATTCCTTTCGAGCACTGGCAACAGCAGCTCTTTGCGGGGCTTGGTTGCGGAGATATCACCATCCAAAGCAAGTCAAATGTAGTTGCGTGGAAAATCATGAGGACAAATTTGGATTTAAATATCTCAACAACCAGATGCCGGAGATGGTTTTTGTTCTCAGCTGTGGATAGGTATTTAACAGACCTTTCTTTTGATGTACATATTGATGGGTTTGGGGAACATTGTTGAAAATGTAATTTTTTTTTGCAAGGGGTTAGCCTTGAATTTTTTCAAAAATATCGGAAAAAGTGAAGTCAAGAATTGTACAACAAATTGTACAAAATTTTAAAGGTCTGTGCAATCCCTTTCGAGCACTGGCAGCCGCAGTTCTTTGCGGGGCTTGGTTGCGGAGATATCACCATCCAAAGCAAGTCAAATGAAGTTGCGTGAAAAATCATGAGGACAAATTTCAATTGAAATATCTCATAAACCAGAACCCGTAGGTAATTTTTGTTCTCAGCTGTGGATAGGTATTGAACAGACCTTTCTTTTGATGTACATATTGATGGGTTTGGGGAACATTGTTGAAAATGTAATTTTTTTTTGCAAGGGGTTAGCCTTGAATTTTTTCAAAAATATCGGAAAAAGTGAAGTCAAGAATTGTACAACAAATTGTACAAAATTTTAAAGGTCTGTGCAATCCCTTTCGAGCACTGGCAGCCGCAGTTCTTTGCGGGGCTTGGTAGCGGAGATATCACCATCCAAAGCAAGTCAAATGAAGTTGCGTGAAAAATCATGAGGACAAATTTCAATTGAAATATCTCATAAACCAGAACCCGTAGGTAATTTTTGTTCTCAACTGTGGATAGGTATTGAACAGACCTTTCTTTTGATGTACATATTGATGGGTTTGGGGAACATTGTTGAAAATGTAATTTTTTTTTGCAAGGGGTTAGCCTTGAATTTTTTCAAAAATATCGGAGAAAGTGAAGTCAAGAATTGTACAACAAATTGTACAAAATTTTAAAGGTCTGTGCAATCCCTTTCGAGCACTGGCAACAGCAGCTCTTTGCGGGGCTTGGTTGCGGAGATATCACCATCCAAAGCAAGTCAAATGTAGTTGCGTGGAAAATCATGAGGACAAATTTGGATTTAAATATCTCAACAACCAGATGCCGGAGATGGTTTTTGTTCTCAGCTGTGGATAGGTATTTAACAGACCTTTCTTTTGATGTACATATTGATGGGTTTGGGGAACATTGTTGAAAATGTAATTTTTTTTTTGCAAGGGGTTAGCCTTGAATTTTTGCAAAAATATCGGAAAAAGTGAAGTCAAGAATTGTACAACAAATTGTACAAAATAGTTGCGTGGAAAATCATGAGGACAAATTTGTATTGAAATATCTCAACAACCAGAACCCGTAGGTAATTTTTGTTCTCAGCTGTGGATAGGTATTGAACAGACCTTTCTTTTGATGTACATATTGATGGGTTTGGGGAACATTGTTGAAAATGTAATTTTTTTTTGCAAGGGGTTAGCCTTGAATTTTTTCAAAAATATCGGAAAAAGTGAAGTCAAGTTTTGTACAACAAATTGTACAAAATTTTAAAGGTCTGTGCAATTTCTTTCGAGCACTGGCAGCCGCAGCTCTTTGCGGGCCTTGGTTGCGGAGATATCACCATCCAAAGCAAGTCAAATGTAGTTGCGTGGAAAATCATGAGGACAAATTTGGATTTAAATATCTCAACAACCAGATGCCGGAGATGGTTTTTGTTCTCAGCTGTGGATAGGTATTTAACAGACCTTTCTTTTGATGTACATATTGATGGGTTTGGGGAACATTGTTGAAAATGTAATTTTTTTTGCAAGGGAGCCTTGAATTTTTTCAAAAATATCGGAAAAAGTGGAGTCAAGTTTTGTACAACAAATTGTACAAAATTTTAAAGGTCTGTGCAATCCCTTTCGAGCACTGGCAGCCGCAGCTCTTTGCCGGCCTTGGTTGCGGAGATATCACCATCCAAAGCAAGTAAAATGTAGTTGCGTGGAAAATCATGAGGACAAATTTGTATTGAAATATCTCAACAACCAGAACCCGTAGGTAATTTTTGTTCTCAGCTGTGGATAGGTATTGAACAGACCTTTCTTTTGATGTACATATTGATGGGTTTGGGGAACATTGTTGAAAATGTAATTTTTTTTTGCAAGGGGTTAGCCTTGAATTTTTTCAAAAATATCGGAAAAAGTGAAGTCAAGTTTTGTACAACAAATTGTACAAAATTTTAAAGGTCTGTGCAATCCCTTTCGAGCACTGGCAACAGCAGCTCTTTGCGGGGCTTGGTTGCGGAGATATCACCATCCAAAGCAAGTCAAATGTAGTTGCGTGGAAAATTATGAGGACAAATTTGGATTGAAATATCTCAACAACCAGAACCCGGAGATAATTTTTGTTCTCAGCTGTGGATAGGTATTGAACAGACCTTTCTTTTGATGTGCATAGTGATGGATTTCGGGAACATTGTTGAAAATGTAATTTTTTTTGCAAGGGGTTGTTAGCCTTGAATTTTATTAAAAATATCGGAAAAAGTGAAGTCAAGAATTGTACAACAAATTGTACAACATTTTAAAGGTCTGTGCAATCTCTTTCGAGCACTGGCAGCCGCAGCTCTTTGCGGGCCTTGGTTGCGGAGATATCACCATCCAAAGCAAGTCAAATGTAGTTGCGTGGAAAATCATGAGGACAAATTTGTATTGAAATATCTCAACAACCAGAACCCGTAGGTAATTTTTGTTCTCAGCTGTGGATATGTATTGAACCGACCTTTCTTTTGATGTACATATTGATGGGTTTGGGGAACATTATTGAAAATGTAATTTTTTTTTGCAAGGGAGCCTTGAATTTTTTCAAAAATATCGGAAAAAGTGAAGTCAAGTTTTGTACAACAAATTGTACAAAATTTTAAAGGTCTGTGCAATCCCTTTCGAGCACTGGCAACAGCAGCTCTTTGCGGGGCTTGGTTGAGGAGATATCACCATCCAAAGCAAGTCAAATGTTGTTGCGTGGAAAATTATGAGGACAAATTTGGATTGAAATATCTCAACAACCAGAACCCGGAGATAATTTTTGTTCTCAGCTGTGGATAGGTATTGAACAGACCTTTCTTTTGATGTGCATAGTGATGGATTTCGGGAACATTGTTGAAAATGTAATTTTTTTTGCAAGGGGTTGTTAGCCTTGAATTTTATCAAAAATATCGGAAAAAGTGAAGTCAAGTTTTGTACAACAAATTGTACAAAATTTTAAAGGTCTGTGCAATCCCTTTCGAGCACTGGCAACAGCAGCTCTTTGCGGGGCTTGGTTGCGGAGATATCACCATCCAAAGCAAGTCAAATGTAGTTGCGTGGAAAATCATGAGGACAAATTTGTATTGAAATATCTCAACAACCAGAACCCGTAGGTAATTTTTGTTCTCAGCTGTGGATAGGTATTGAACCGACCTTTCTTTTGATGTACATATTGATGGGTTTGGGGAACATTGTTGAAAATGTAATTTTTTTTTGCAAGGGGTTAGCCTTGAATTTTTTCAAAAATATCGGAAAAAGTGAAGTTAAGTTTTGTACAACAAATTGTACAAAATTTTAAAGGTCTGTGCAATCCCTTTCGAGCACTGGCAGCCGCAGCTCTTTGCGGGCCTTGGTTGCGGAGATATCACCATCCAAG
Source organism: Philhelius pedissequus (assembly GCA_910595825.1). Taxonomy (NCBI): domain Eukaryota; kingdom Metazoa; phylum Arthropoda; class Insecta; order Diptera; family Syrphidae; genus Philhelius; species Philhelius pedissequus. The sequence continues at coordinate 146,867,956 of OU343162.1, read as the reverse complement.
GCAAGTCAAATGTAGTTGCGTGGAAAATCATGAGGACAAATTTCAATTGAAATATCTCAACAACCAGAACCCGTAGGTAATTTTTGTTCTCAGCTGTGTATAGGTATTGAACAGACCTTTCTTTTGATGTACATATTGATGGGTTTGGGGAACATTGTTGAAAATGTAATTTTTTTTTGCAAGGGTAGCCTTGAATTTTTCAAAAATATCGGAAAAGTGAAGTCAAGAATTGTACAACAAATTGTACAAAATTTTAAAGGTCTGTGCAATCCCTTTCGAGCATTGGCAGCAGCAGCTCTTTGCGCGGCTTGGTTGCGGAGATATCACCATCCAAAGCAAGTCAAATGTAGTTGCGTGGAAAATCATGAGGACAAATTTGGATTGAAATATCTCAACAACCAGATGCCGGAGATGATTTTTGCTCTCAGCTGTGTATAGGTATTGAACAGACCTTTCTTTTGATGTACATAGTGATGGATTTCGGAAACATTGTTGAAAATGTAATTTTTTTTGCAAGGGGTTAGCCTTGATTTTTTTCAAAAATGTCGGAGAAAGTGAAGTCAAGTTTTGTACAACAAATTGTACAAAATTTTAAAGGTCTGTGCAATCCCTTTCGAGCACTGGCAGCCGCAGCTCTTTGCGGGCCTTGGTTGCGGAGATATCACCATCCAAAGCAAGTCAAATGTAGTTGCGTGGAAAATCATGAGGACAAATTTGTATTGAAATATCTCAACAACCAGAACCCGTAGGTAATTTTTGTTCTCAGCTGTGGATAGGTATTGAACAGACCTTTCTTTTGATGTACATATTGATGGGTTTGGGGAACATTGTTGAAAATGTAATTTTTTTTGGCAAGGGGTTAGCCTTGAATTTTTTCAAAAATATCGGAAAAAGTGAAGTCAAGAATTGTACAACAAATTGTACAAAATTTTAAAGGTCTGTGCAATCCCTTTCGAGCACTGGCAGCAGCAGCTCTTTGCGGGCCTTGGTTGCGGAGATATCACCATCCAAAGCAAGTCAAATGTAGTTGCGTGGAAAATCATGAGGACAAATTTGGATTGAAATATCTCAACAAAAAAATGCCGGAGATGATTTCTGCTCTCAGGTGTGGATAGGTATTGAACAGACCTTTCTTTTGATGTACATATTGATGTATTTCGGGAACATTGTTGAGCCTTGAATTTTTTCAAAAATATCGGAAAAAGTGAAGTCAAGAATTGTACAACAAATTGTACAAAATTTTAAAGGAAAATCATGAGGACAAATTTCAATTGAAATATCTCAACAACCAGAACCCGTAGGTAATTTTTGTTCTCAGCTGTGTATAGGTATTGAACAGACCTTTCTTTTGATGTACATATTGATGGGTTTGGGGAACATTGTTGAAAATGTAATTTTTTTTTGCAAGGGTAGCCTTGAATTTTTCAAAAATATCGGAAAAAGTGAAGTCAAGAATTGTACAACAAATTGTACAAAATTTTAAAGGTCTGTGCAATCCCTTTCGAGCATTGGCAGCAGCAGCTCTTTGCGCGGCTTGGTTGCGGAGATATCACCATCCAAAGCAAGTCAAATGTAGTTGCGTGGAAAATCATGAGGACAAATTTGGATTGAAATATCTCAACAACCAGATGCCGGAGATGATTTTTGCTCTCAGCTGTGTATAGGTATTGAACAGACCTTTCTTTTGATGTACATAGTGATGGATTTCGGAAACATTGTTGAAAATGTAATTTTTTTTGCAAGGGGTTAGCCTTGATTTTTTTCAAAAATGTCGGAGAAAGTGAAGTCAAGTTTTGTACAACAAATTGTACAAAATTTTAAAGGTCTGTGCAATCCCTTTCGAGCACTGGCAGCCGCAGCTCTTTGCGGGCCTTGGTTGCGGAGATATCACCATCCAAAGCAAGTCAAATGTAGTTGCGTGGAAAATCATGAGGACAAATTTGTATTGAAATATCTCAACAACCAGAACCCGTAGGTAATTTTTGTTCTCAGCTGTGGATAGGTATTGAACAGACCTTTCTTTTGATGTACATATTGATGGGTTTGGGGAACATTGTTGAAAATGTAATTTTTTTTGGCAAGGGGTTAGCCTTGAATTTTTTCAAAAATATCGGAAAAAGTGAAGTCAAGAATTGTACAACAAATTGTACAAAATTTTAAAGGTCTGTGCAATCCCTTTCGAGCACTGGCAGCAGCAGCTCTTTGCGGGCCTTGGTTGCGGAGATATCACCATCCAAAGCAAGTCAAATGTAGTTGCGTGGAAAATCATGAGGACAAATTTGGATTGAAATATCTCAACAAAAAAATGCCGGAGATGATTTCTGCTCTCAGGTGTGGATAGGTATTGAACAGACCTTTCTTTTGATGTACATATTGATGTATTTCGGGAACATTGTTGAGCCTTGAATTTTTTCAAAAATATCGGAAAAAGTGAAGTCAAGAATTGTACAACAAATTGTACAAAATTTTAAAGGTCTGTGCAATCCCTTTCGAGCACTGGCAGCCGCAGTTCTTTGCGGGGCTTGGTTGCGGAGATATCACCATCCAAAGCAAGTCAAATGTTGTTGCGTGGAAAATCATGAGCAAAAATTTCAATTGAAATATCTCAACAACCAGAACCCGTAGGTAATTTTTGTTCTCAGCTGTGGATAGGTATTGAACAGACCTTTCTTTTCAAGTACATATTGATGGGTTTGGGGAACATTGTTGAAAATGTAATTTTTTTTTGCAAGGGGTTAGCCTTGAATTTTTTCAAAAATATCGGAAAAAGTGAAGTCAAGTTTTGTACAACAAATTGTACAAAATTTTAAAGGTCTGTGCAATCCCTTTCGAGCACTGGCAGCCGCAGCTCTTTGCGGGCCTTGGTTGTGGAGATATCACCATCCAAAGCAAGTCAAATGCAGTTGCGTGGAAAATCATGAGGACAAATTTCAATTGAAATATCTCAACAACCAGAACCCGAAGGTAATTTTTGTTCTCAGCTGTGGATAGGTATTGAACAGACCTTTCTTTTCATGTACATATTGATGGGTTTGGGGAACATTGTTGAAAATGTAATTTTTTTTTGCAAGGGGTTAGCCTTGAATTTTTTCAAAAATATCGGAAAAAGTGAAGTCAAGTTTTGTACAACAAATTGTACAAAATTTTAAAGGTCTGTGCAATCCCTTTTGAGCACTGGCAGCCGCAGCTCTTTGCGGGCCTTGGTTGCGGAGATATCACCATCCAAAGCAAGTCAAATGCAGTTGCGTGGAAAATCATGAGGACAAATTTCAATTGAAATATCTCAACAACCAGAACCCGTAGGTAATTTTTGTTCTCAGCTGTGGATAGGTATTGAACAGACCTTTCTTTTCATGTACATATTGATGGGTTTGGGGAACATTGTTGAAAATGTAATTTTTTTTGCAAGGGGTTAGCCTTGAATTTTTTCAAAAATATCGGAAAAAGTGAAGTCAAGTTTTGTACAACAAATTGTACAAAATTTTAAAGGTCTGTGCAATCCCTATATAATTTTTGTTCTCAGCTGTGGATAGGTATTGAACAGACCTTTCTTTTCAAGTACATATTGATGGGTTTGGGGAACATTGTTGAAAATGTAATTTTTTTTTGCAAGGGGTTAGCCTTGAATTTTTTCAAAAATATCGGAAAAAGTGAAGTCAAGTTTTGTACAACAAATTGTACAAAATTTTAAAGGTCTGTGCAATCCCTTTCGAGCACTGGCAGCCGCAGCTCTTTGCGGGCCTTGGTTGTGGAGATATCACCATCCAAAGCAAGTCAAATGCAGTTGCGTGGAAAATCATGAGGACAAATTTCAATTGAAATATCTCAACAACCAGAACCCGTAGGTAATTTTTGTTTTCAGCTGTGGATAGGTATTGAACAGACCTTTCTTTTCATGTACATATTGATGGGTTTGGGGAACATTGTTGAAAATGTAATTTTTTTTTGCAAGGGGTTAGCCTTGAATTTTTTCAAAACTATCGGAAAAAGTGAAGTCAAGTTTTGTACAACAAATTGTACAAAATTTTAAAGGTCTGTGCAATCCCTTTTGAGCACTGGCAGCCGCAGCTCTTTGCGGGCCTTGGTTGCGGAGATATCACCATCCAAAGCAAGTCAAATGCAGTTGCGTGGAAAATCATGAGGACAAATTTCAATTGAAATATCTCAACAACCAGAACCCGTAGGTAATTTTTGTTCTCAGCTGTGGATAGGTATTGAACAGACCTTTCTTTTCATGTACATATTGATGGGTTTGGGGAACATTGTTGAAAATGTAATTTTTTTTGCAAGGGATATCGGAAAAAGTGAAGTCAAGTTTTGTACAACAAATTGTACAAAATTTTAAAGGTCTGTGCAATCCCTATATAATTTTTGTTCTCAGCTGTGGATAGGTATTGAACAGACCTTTCTTTTGATGTACATATTGATGGGTTTGGGGAACATTGTTGAAAATGTAATTTTTTTTGCAAGGGTAGCCTTGAATTTTTCAAAAATATCGGAAAAAGTGATGTCAAGAATTGTACAACAAATTGTACAACATTTTAAAGGTCTGTGCAATCCCTTTCGAGCACTGGCAGCCGCAGCTCTTTGCGGGCCTTGGTTGCGGAGATATCACCATCCAAAGCAAGTCAAATGTAGTTGCGTGGAAAATCATGAGGACAAATTTGTATTGAAATATCTCAACAACCAGAACCCGTAGGTAATTTTTGTTCTCAGCTGTGGATAGGTATTGAACAGACCTTTCTTTTGATGTACATATTGATGGGTTTGGGGAACATTGTTGAAAATGTAATTTTTTTTGGCAAGGGGTTAGCCTTGAATTTTTTCAAAAATATCGGAAAAAGTGAAGTCAAGAATTGTACAACAAATTGTACAAAATTTTAAAGGTCTGTGCAATCCCTTTCGAGCACTGGCAGCCGCAGCTCTTTGCGGGCCTTGGTTGTGGAGATATCACCATCCAAAGCAAGTCAAATGTAGTTGCGTGGAAAATCATGAGGACAAATTTGGATTGAAATCTCTCAACAACCAGATGCCGGAGATGATTTTTGCTCTCAGCTGTGTATAGGTATTGAACAGACCTTTCTTTTGATGTACATAGTGATGGATTTCGGGAACATTGTTGAAAATGTAATTTTTTTTGCAAGGGGTTAGCCTTGAATTTTTTCAAAAATGTCGGAAAAAGTGAAGTCAAGTCTTGTACAACAAATTGTACAAAATTTTAAAGGTCTGTGCAATCCCTTTCGAGCACTGGCAGCCGCAGCTCTTTGCGGGCCTTGGTTGCGGAGATATCACCATCCAAAGCAAGTCAAATGTAGTTGCGTGGAAAATCATGAGGACAAATTTGTATTGAAATATCTCAACAACCAGAACCCGTAGGTAATTTTTGTTCTCAGCTGTGGATAGGTATTGAACAGACCTTTCTTTTGATGTACATATTGATGGGTTTGGGGAACATTGTTGAAAATGTAATTTTTTTTGGCAAGGGGTTAGCCTTGAATTTTTTCAAAAATATCGGAAAAAGTGAAGTCAAGAATTGTACAACAAATTGTACAAAATTTTAAAGGTCTGTGCAATCCCTTTCGAGCACTGGCAGCAGCAGCTCTTTGCGGGCCTTGGTTGCGGAGATATCACCATCCAAAGCAAGTCAAATGTAGTTGCGTGGAAAATCATGAGGACAAATTTGGATTGAAATATCTCAACAAAAAAATGCCGGAGATGATTTCTGCTCTCAGGTGTGGATAGGTATTGAACATACCTTTCTTTTGATGTACATAGTGATGGATTTCGGGAACATTGTTGAGCCTTGAATTTTTTCAAAAATATCGGAAAAAGTGAAGTCAAGAATTGTACAACAAGTTGTACAAAATTTTAAAGGTCTGTGCAATCCCTTTCGAGCACTGGCAGCCGTAGTTCTTTGCGGGGCTTGGTTGCGGAGATATCACCATCCAAAGCAAGTCAAATGTAGTTGCGTGGAAAATCATGAGGACAAATTTCAATTGAAATATCTCAACAACCAGAACCCGTAGGTAATTTTTGTTCTCAACTGTGTATAGGTATTGAACAGACCTTTCTTTTGATGTACATATTGATGGGTTTGGGGAACATTGTTGAAAATGTAATTTTTTTTGCAAGGGGTTAGCCTTGAATTTTTTCAAAAATATCGGAAAAAGTGAAGTCAAGAATTGTACAACAAATTGTACAAAATTTTAAAGGTCTGTGCAATCCCTTTCGAGCACTGGCAGCCGCAGTTCTTTGCGGGGCTTGGTTGCGGAGATATCACCATCCAAAGCAAGTCAAATGTTGTTGCGTGGAAAATCATGAGCAAAAATTTCAATTGAAATATCTCAACAACCAGAACCCGTAGGTAATTTTTGTTCTCAGCTGTGGATAGGTATTGAACAGACCTTTCTTTTCAAGTACATATTGATGGGTTTGGGGAACATTGTTGAAAATGTAATTTTTTTTTGCAAGGGGTTAGCCTTGAATTTTTTCAAAAATATCGGAAAAAGTGAAGTCAAGTTTTGTACAACAAATTGTACAAAATTTTAAAGGTCTGTGCAATCCCTTTCGAGCACTGGCAGCCGCAGCTCTTTGCGGGCCTTGGTTGTGGAGATATCACCATCCAAAGCAAGTCAAATGCAGTTGCGTGGAAAATCATGAGGACAAATTTCAATTGAAATATCTCAACAACGAGAACCCGAAGGTAATTTTTGTTCTCAGCTGTGGATAGGTATTGAACAGACCTTTCTTTTCATGTACATATTGATGGGTTTGGGGAACATTGTTGAAAATGTAATTTTTTTTTGCAAGGGGTTAGCCTTGAATTTTTTCAAAAATATCGGAAAAAGTGAAGTCAAGTTTTGTACAACAAATTGTACAAAATTTTAAAGGTCTGTGCAATCCCTTTTGAGCACTGGCAGCCGCAGCTCTTTGCGGGCCTTGGTTGCGGAGATATCACCATCCAAAGCAAGTCAAATGCAGTTGCGTGGAAAATCATGAGGACAAATTTCAATTGAAATATCTCAACAACCAGAACCCGTAGGTAATTTTTGTTCTCAGCTGTGGATAGGTATTGAACAGACCTTTCTTTTCATGTACATATTGATGGGTTTGGGGAACATTGTTGAAAATGTAATTTTTTTTGCAAGGGGTTAGCCTTGAATTTTTTCAAAAATATCGGAAAAAGTGAAGTCAAGTTTTGTACAACAAATTGTACAAAATTTTAAAGGTCTGTGCAATCCCTATATAATTTTTGTTCTCAGCTGTGGATAGGTATTGAACAGACCTTTCTTTTCAAGTACATATTGATGGGTTTGGGGAACATTGTTGAAAATGTAATTTTTTTTTGCAAGGGGTTAGCCTTGAATTTTTTCAAAAATATCGGAAAAAGTGAAGTCAAGTTTTGTACAACAAATTGTACAAAATTTTAAAGGTCTGTGCAATCCCTTTCGAGCACTGGCAGCCGCAGCTCTTTGCGGGCCTTGGATGCGGAGATATCACCATCCAAAGCAAGTCAAATGTAGTTGCGTGGAAAATCATGAGGACAAATTTCAATTGAAATATCTCAACAACCAGAACCCGTAGGTAATTTTTGTTCTCAGGTGTGGATAGGTATTGAACAGACCTTTCTTTTGATGTACATATTGATGGGTTTGGCGAACATAGTTGAAAATGTAATTTTTTTTGCAAGGGGTTAGCCTTGAATTTTTTCAAAAATATCGGAAAAAGTGAAGTCAAGTCTTGTACAACAAATTGCACAAAATTTTAAAGGTCTGTGCAATCCCTTTCGAGCACTGGGAGCTGCAGCTCTTTGCGGGCCTTGGTTGCGGAGATATCACCATCCAAAGCAAGTCAAATGTAGTTGCGTGGAAAATCATGAGGACAAATTTCAATTGAAATATCTCAACAACCAGAACCCGTAGGTAATTTTTGTTCTCAGTTGTGGATAGGTATTGAACAGACCTTTCTTTTGATGTACATATTGATGGGTTTGGGGAACATTGTTGAAAATGTAATTTTTTTTTGCAAGGGGTTAGCCTTGATTTTTTTCAAAAATATCGGAAAATGTGAAGTCAAGTTTTGTACAACAAATTGTACAAAATTTTAAAGGTCTGTGCAATCCCTTTCGAGCACTGGCAGCCGCAGCTCTTTGCGGGCCTTGGTTGCGGAGATATCACCATCCAAAGCAAGTCAAATGTAGTTGCGTGGAAAATCATGAGGACAAATTTAAATTGAAATATCTCAACAACCAGAACCCGTGGGTAATTTTTGTTCTCAGCTGTGTATAGGTATTGAACAGACCTTTCTTTTGATGTACATATTGATGGGTTTGGGGAACATTGTTGAAAATGTAATTTTTTTTGCAAGGGGTTAGCCTTGAATTTTTTCAAAAATATCGGAAAAAGTGAAGTCAAGTTTTGTACAACAAATTGTACAAAATTTTAAAGGTCTGTGCAATCCTTTTCGAGCACTGGCAGCAGCAGCTTTTTGCGGGGCTTGGTGGCGGAGATATCACCATCCAAAGCAAGTCAAATGTAGTTGCGTGGAAAATCATGAGGACAAATTTCAATTGAAATATCTCAACAACCAGAACCCGTAGGTAATTTTTGTTCTCAGCTGTGGATAGGTATTGAACAGACCTTTCTTTGCATGTACATATTGATGGGTTTGGGGAACATTGTTGAAAATGTATTTTTTTTTTTGCAAGGGGTTAGCCTTGAATTTTTTCAAAAATATCGGAAAAAGTGAAGTCAAGTTTTGTACAACAAATTGTACAAAATTTTAAAGGTCTGTGCAATCCCTTTCGAGCACTGGCAGCCGCAGCTCTTTGCGGGCCTTGGTTGCGGAGATATCACCATCCAAAGCAAGTCAAATGTAGTTGCGTGGAAAATCATGAGGACAAATTTCAATTAAAATATCTCAACAACCAGAACCCGTAGGTAATTTTTGTTCTCAGCTGTGGATAGGTATTGAACAGACCTTTCTTTTCATGTACATATTGATGGGTTTGGGGAACATTGTTGAAAATGTAATTTTTTTTGCAAGGGGTTAGCCTTGAATTTTTTCAAAAATATCGGAAAAAGTGAAGTCAAGTTTTGTACAACAAATTATACAAAATTTTAAAGGTCTGTGCAATCCCTTTCGAGCACTGGCAGCCGCAGCTCTTTGCGGTCCTTGGTTACGGAGATATCACCATCCAAAGCAAGTCAAATGTAGTTGCGTGGAAAATTATGAGGACAAATTTGGATTGAAATATCTCAACAACCAGAACCCGGAGATAATTTTTGTTCTCAGCTGTGGATAGGTATTGAACAAACCTTTCTTTTGATGTACATAGTGATGGATTTCGGGAACATTGTTGAAAATGTAATTTTTTTTGCAAGGGGTTAGCCTTGAATTTTTTCAAAAATATCGGAAAAAGTGAAGTCAAGAATTGTACAACAAATTGTACAAAATTTTAAAGGTCTGTGCAATCCCTTTCGAGCACTGGCAGCCGCAGCTCTTTGCGGGCCTTGGTTGCGGAGATATCACCATCCAAAGCAAGTCAAATGTAGTTGCGTGGAAAATCATGAGGACAAATTTGTATTGAAATATCTCAACAACCAGAACCCGTAGGTAATTTTTGTTCTCAGCTGTGGATAGGTATTGAACAGACCTTTCTTTTGATGTACATATTGATGGGTTTGGGGAACATTGTTGAAAATGTATTTTTTTTGGCAAGGGGTTAGCCTTGATTTTTTTCAAAAATATCGGAAAAAGTGAAGTCAAGAATTGTACAACAAATTGTACAAAATTTTAAAGGTCTGTGCAATCCCTTTCGAGCACTGGCAGCAGCAGCTCTTATCGGGGCTTGGTTGCGGAGATCTCACCATCCAAAGCAATTCAAATGTAGTTGCGTGGAAAATCATGAGGACAAATTTGGATTGAAATATCTCAACAAAAAAATGCCGGAGATGATTTTTGCTCTCAGGTGTGGATAGGTATTGAACAGACCTTTCTTTTGATGTACATAGTGATGGATTTCGGGAACATTGTTGAGCCTTGAATTTTTTCAAAAATGTCGGAAAAAGTGAAGTCAAGAATTGTACAACAAATTGTACAAAATTTTAAAGGTCTGTGCAATCCCTTTCGAGCACTGGCAGCCGCAGCTCTTTGCGGGCCTTGGTTGCGGAGATATCACCATCCAAAGCAAGTCAAATGTAGTTGCGTGGAAAATCATGAGGACAAATTTCAATTGAAATATCTCAACAACCAGAACCCGTAGGTAATTTTTGTTCTCAGCTGTGGATAGGTATTGAACAGACCTTTCTTTTGATGTACATATTGATGGGTTTGGGGAACATTGTTGAAAATGTAATTTTTTTTTGCAGCCTTGAATTTTTTCAAAAATATCGGAAAAAGTGAAGTCAAGTTTTGTACAACAAATTGTACAAAATTTTAAAGGCCTGTGCAATCCCTTTCGAGCACTGGCAGCCGCAGCTCTTGGCGGGCCTTGGTTGCGGAGATATCACCATCCAAAGCAAGTCAAATGTAGTTGCGTGGAAAATCATGAGGACAAATTTGGATTGAAATATCTCAACAACCAGATGCCGGAGATGGTTTTTGTTCTCAGCTGTGGATAGGTATTGAACAGACCTTTCTTTTGATGTACATATTGATGGGTTTGGGGAACATTCTGGAAAATGTAATTTTTTTTTGCAAGGGGTTAGCCTTGATTTTTTTCAAAAATATCGGAAAATGTGAAGTCAAGTTTTGTACAACAAATTGTACAAAATTTTAAAGGTCTGTACAATCCCTTTCGAGCACTGGCAGCCGCAGCTCTTTGCGGGCCTTGGTTGCGGAGATATCACCATCCAAAGCAAGTCAAATGTAGTTGCGTGGAAAATCATGAGGACAAATTTAAATTGAAATATCTCAACAACCAGAACCCGTGGGTAATTTTTGTTCTCAGCTGTGTATAGGTATTGAACAGACCTTTCTTTTGATGTACATATTGATGGGTTTGGGGAACATTGTTGAAAATGTAATTTTTTTTGCAAGGGGTTAGCCTTGAATTTTTTCAAAAATATCGGAAAAAGTGAAGTCAAGTTTTGTACAACAAATTGTACAAAATTTTAAAGGTCTGTGCAATCCTTTTCGAGCACTGGCAGCAGCAGCTTTTTGCGGGGCTTGGTGGCGGAGATATCACCATCCAAAGCAAGTCAAATGTAGTTGCGTGGAAAATCATGAGGACAAATTTCAATTGAAATATCTCAACAACCAGAACCCGTAGGTAATTTTTGTTCTCAGCTGTGGATAGGTATTGAACAGACCTTTCTTTGCATGTACATATTGATGGGTTTGGGGAACATTGTTGAAAATGTATTTTTTTTTTGCAAGGGGTTAGCCTTGAATTTTTTCAAAAATATCGGAAAAAGTGAAGTCAAGTTTTGTACAACAAATTGTACAAAATTTTAAAGGTCTGTGCAATCCCTTTCGAGCACTGGCAGCCGCAGCTCTTTGCGGGCCTTGGTTGCGGAGATATCACCATCCAAAGCAAGTCAAATGTAGTTGCGTGGAAAATCATGAGGACAAATTTCAATTAAAATATCTCAACAACCAGAACCCGTAGGTAATTTTTGTTCTCAGCTGTGGATAGGTATTGAACAGACCTTTCTTTTCATGTACATATTGATGGGTTTGGGGAACATTGTTGAAAATGTAATTTTTTTTGCAAGGGGTTAGCCTTGAATTTTTTCAAAAATATCGGAAAAAGTGAAGTCAAGTTTTGTACAACAAATTATACAAAATTTTAAAGGTCTGTGCAATCCCTTTCGAGCACTGGCAGCCGCAGCTCTTTGCGGTCCTTGGTTGCGGAGATATCACCATCCAAAGCAAGTCAAATGTAGTTGCGTGGAAAATTATGAGGACAAATTTGGATTGAAATATCTCAACAACCAGAACCCGGAGATAATTTTTGTTCTCAGCTGTGGATAGGTATTGAACAAACCTTTCTTTTGATGTACATAGTGATGGATTTCGGGAACATTGTTGAAAATGTAATTTTTTTTGCAAGGGGTTAGCCTTGAATTTTTTCAAAAATATCGGAAAAAGTGAAGTCAAGAATTGTACAACAAATTGTACAAAATTTTAAAGGTCTGTGCAATCCCTTTCGAGCACTGGCAGCCGCAGCTCTTTGCGGGCCTTGGTTGCGGAGATATCACCATCCAAAGCAAGTCAAATGTAGTTGCGTGGAAAATCATGAGGACAAATTTGTATTGAAATATCTCAACAACCAGAACCCGTAGGTAATTTTTGTTCTCAGCTGTGGATAGGTATTGAACAGACCTTTCTTTTGATGTACATATTGATGGGTTTGGGGAACATTGTTGAAAATGTATTTTTTTTTGGCAAGGGGTTAGCCTTGATTTTTTTCAAAAATATCGGAAAAAGTGAAGTCAAGAATTGTACAACAAATTGTACAAAATTTTAAAGGTCTGTGCAATCCCTTTCGAGCACTGGCAGCAGCAGCTCTTATCGGGGCTTGGTTGCGGAGATCTCACCATCCAAAGCAATTCAAATGTAGTTGCGTGGAAAATCATGAGGACAAATTTGGATTGAAATATCTCAACAAAAAAATGCCGGAGATGATTTTTGCTCTCAGGTGTGGATAGGTATTGAACAGACCTTTCTTTTGATGTACATAGTGATGGATTTCGGGAACATTGTTGAGCCTTGAATTTTTTCAAAAATGTCGGAAAAAGTGAAGTCAAGAATTGTACAACAAATTGTACAAAATTTTAAAGGTCTGTGCAATCCCTTTCGAGCACTGGCAGCCGCAGCTCTTTGCGGGCCTTGGTTGCGGAGATATCACCATCCAAAGCAAGTCAAATGTAGTTGCGTGGAAAATCATGAGGACAAATTTCAATTGAAATATCTCAACAACCAGAACCCGTAGGTAATTTTTGTTCTCAGCTGTGGATAGGTATTGAACAGACCTTTCTTTTGATGTACATATTGATGGGTTTGGGGAACATTGTTGAAAATGTAATTTTTTTTTGCAGCCTTGAATTTTTTCAAAAATATCGGAAAAAGTGAAGTCAAGTTTTGTACAACAAATTGTACAAAATTTTAAAGGCCTGTGCAATCCCTTTCGAGCACTGGCAGCCGCAGCTCTTGGCGGGCCTTGGTTGCGGAGATATCACCATCCAAAGCAAGTCAAATGTAGTTGCGTGGAAAATCATGAGGACAAATTTGGATTGAAATATCTCAACAACCAGATGCCGGAGATGGTTTTTGTTCTCAGCTGTGGATAGGTATTGAACAGACCTTTCTTTTGATGTACATATTGATGGGTTTGGGGAACATTCTGGAAAATGTAATTTTTTTTTGCAAGGGGTTAGCCTTGATTTTTTTCAAAAATATCGGAAAATGTGAAGTCAAGTTTTGTACAACAAATTGTACAAAATTTTAAAGGTCTGTACAATCCCTTTCGAGCACTGGCAGCCGCAGCTCTTTGCGGGCCTTGGTTGCGGAGATATCACCATCCAAAGCAAGTCAAATGTAGTTGCGTGGAAAATCATGAGGACAAATTTAAATTGAAATATCTCAACAACCAGAACCCGTGGGTAATTTTTGTTCTCAGCTGTGTATAGGTATTGAACAGACCTTTCTTTTGATGTACATATTGATGGGTTTGGGGAACATTGTTGAAAATGTAATTTTTTTTGCAAGGGGTTAGCCTTGAATTTTTTCAAAAATATCGGAAAAAGTGAAGTCAAGTTTTGTACAACAAATTGTACAAAATTTTAAAGGTCTGTGCAATCCTTTTCGAGCACTGGCAGCAGCAGCTTTTTGCGGGGCTTGGTGGCGGAGATATCACCATCCAAAGCAAGTCAAATGTAGTTGCGTGGAAAATCATGAGGACAAATTTCAATTGAAATATCTCAACAACCAGAACCCGTAGGTAATTTTTGTTCTCAGCTGTGGATAGGTATTGAACAGACCTTTCTTTGCATGTACATATTGATGGGTTTGGGGAACATTGTTGAAAATGTATTTTTTTTTTGCAAGGGGTTAGCCTTGAATTTTTTCAAAAATATCGGAAAAAGTGAAGTCAAGTTTTGTACAACAAATTGTACAAAATTTTAAAGGTCTGTGCAATCCCTTTCGAGCACTGGCAGCCGCAGCTCTTTGCGGGCCTTGGTTGCGGAGATATCACCATCCAAAGCAAGTCAAATGTAGTTGCGTGGAAAATCATGAGGACAAATTTCAATTAAAATATCTCAACAACCAGAACCCGTAGGTAATTTTTGTTCTCAGCTGTGGATAGGTTTTGAACAGACCTTTCTTTTCATGTACATATTGATGGGTTTGGGGAACATTGTTGAAAATGTAATTTTTTTTGCAAGGGGTTAGCCTTGAATTTTTTCAAAAATATCGGAAAAAGTGAAGTCAAGTTTTGTACAACAAATTATACAAAATTTTAAAGGTCTGTGCAATCCCTTTCGAGCACTGGCAGCCGCAGCTCTTTGCGGTCCTTGGTTGCGGAGATATCACCATCCAAAGCAAGTCAAATGTAGTTGCGTGGAAAATCATGAGGACAAATTTGGATTGAAATATCTCAACAAAAAAATGCCGGAGATGATTTTTGCTCTCAGGTGTGGATAGGTATTGAACAGACCTTTCTTTTGATGTACATAGTGATGGATTTCGGGAACATTGTTGAGCCTTGAATTTTTTCAAAAATGTCGGAAAAAGTGAAGTCAAGAATTGTACAACAAATTGTACAAAATTTCAAAGGTCTGTGCAATCCCTTTCGAGCACTGGCAGCCGCAGCTCTTTGCGGGCCTTGGTTGCGGAGATATCACCATCCAAAGCAAGTCAAATGTAGTTGCGTGGAAAATCATGAGGACAAATTTCAATTGAAATATCTCAACAACCAGAACCCGTAGGTAATTTTTGTTCTCAGCTGTGGATAGGTATTGAACAGACCTTTCTTTTGATGTACATATTGATGGGTTTGGGGAACATTGTTGAAAATGTAATTTTTTTTGGCAAGGGGTTAGCCTTGAATTTTTTCAAAAATATCGGAAAAAGTGAAGTCAAGAATTGTACAACAAATTGTACAAAATGTTAAAGGTCTGTGCAATCCCTTTCGAGCACTGGCAGACGCAGTTCTTTGCGGGGCTTGTTTGCGGAGATATCACCATCCAAAGCAAGTCAAATGAAGTTGCGTGAAAAATCATGAGGACAAATTTCAATTGAAATATCTCATAAACCAGAACCCGTAGGTAATTTTTGTTCTCAGGTGTGGATAGGTATTGAACAGACCTTTCTTTTGATGTACATATTGATGGGTTTGGGGAATATTGTTGAAAATGTAATTTTTTTTTGCAAGGGGTTAGCCTTGAATTTTTTCAAAAATATCGGAAAAAGTGAAGTCAAGTATTGTACAACAAATTGTACAAAATTTTAAAGGTCTGTGCAATCCCTTTCGAGCACTGGCAGCCGCAGCTCTTTGCGGGCCTTGGTTGCGGAGATATCACCATCCAAAGCAAGACAAATGTAGTTGCGTGGAAAATCATGAGGACAAATTTCAATTGAAATATCTCAACAACCAGAACCCGTAGGTAATTTTTGTTCTCAGCTGTGGATAGGTATTGAACAGACCTTTCTTTTGATGTACATATTGATGGGTTTGGGGAACATTGTTGAAAATGTAATTTTTTTTGGCAAGGGGTTAGCCTTGAATTTTTTCAAAAATATCGGAAAAAGTGAAGTCAAGAATTGTACAACAAATTGTACCAAATTTTAAAGGTCTGTACAATCCCTTTCGAGCACTGGCAGCAGCAGCTCTTTGCGGGGCTTGGTTGCAGAGATATCACCATCCAAAGCAATTCAAATGTAGTTGCGTGGAAAATCATGAGGACAAATTTGGATTGAAATATCTCAACAACCAGATACCGGAGATGATTTTTGCTCTCAGGTGTGGATAGGTATTGAACAGACCTTTCCTTTGATGTACATAGTGATGGATTTCGGGAACATTGTTGAGCCTTGAATTTTTTCAAAAATGTCGGAAAAAGTGAAGTCAAGAATTGTACAACAAATTGTACAAAATTTTAAAGGTCTGTGCAATCCCTTTCGAGCACTGGCAGCAGCAGCTCTTTGCGGGGCTTGGTTGCAGAGATATCACCATCCAAAGCAATTCAAATGTAGTTGCGTGGAAAATCATGAGGACAAATTTTGATTGAAATATCTCAACAACCAGATGCCGGAGATGATTTTTGCTCTCAGGTGTGGATAGGTATTGAACAGACCTTTCTTTTGATGTACATAGTGATGGATTTCGGGAACATTGTTGAGCCTTGAATTTTTTCAAAAATGTCGGAAAAAGTGAAGTCAAGAATTGTACAACAAATTGTACAAAATTTTAAAGGTCTGTGCAATCCCTTTCGAGCACTGGCAGCTGCAGCTCTTGTCGGGCCTTGGTTGCGGAGATATCACCATCCAAAGCAAGTCAAATGTAGTTGCGTGGAAAATCATGAGGACACATTTGGATTGAAATATCTCAACAACCAGATGCCGGAGATGGTTTTTGTTCTCAGCTGTGGATAGGTATTGAACAGACCTTTCTCTTGATGTACATAGTGATGGATTTCGGGAACATTGTTGAAAATGTAATTTTTTTTTGCAGCCTTGAATTTTTTCAAAAATATCGGAAAAAGTGAAGTCAAGTTTTGTACAACAAATTGTACAAAATTTTAAAGGTCTGTGAAATCCCTTTTGGCAGCCGCAGCTCTTGGCGGGCCTTGGTTGCGGAGATAT
The DNA here is from genome assembly GCA_910595825.1 of Philhelius pedissequus. Classification (NCBI taxonomy): domain Eukaryota; kingdom Metazoa; phylum Arthropoda; class Insecta; order Diptera; family Syrphidae; genus Philhelius; species Philhelius pedissequus. The sequence continues at coordinate 146,851,147 of OU343162.1, read as the reverse complement.
CACCATCCAAAGCAAGTCAAATGTAGTTGCGTGGAAAATCATGAGGACAAATTTGGATTGAAATATCTCAACAACCAGATGCCGGAGATGGTTTTTGTTCTCAGCTGTGGATAGGTATTGAACAGACCTTTCTTTTGATGTACATATTGATGGGTTTGGGGAATATTCTTGAAAATGTAATTTTTTTTTGCAAGGGGTTAGCCTTGAATTTTTTCAAAAATATCGGAAAAAGTGAAGTCAAGAATTGTACAACAAATTGTACAAAATTTTAAAGGTCTGTGCAATCCCTTTCGAGCACTGGCAGCAGCAGCTCTTTGCGGGGCTTGGTTGCAGAAATATCACCATCCAAAGCAATTCAAATGTAGTTGCGTGGAAAATCATGAGGACAAATTTTGATTGAAATATCTCAACAACCAGATGCCGGAGATGATTTTTGCTCTCAGGTGTGGATAGGTATTGAACAGACCTTTCTTTTGATGTACATAGTGATGGATTTCGGGAACATTGTTGAGCCTTGAATTTTTTCAAAAATGTCGGAAAAAGTGAAGTCAAGAATTGTACAACAAATTGTACAAAATTTTAAAGGTCTGTGCAATCCCTTTCGAGCACTGGCAGCTGCAGCTCTTGTCGGGCCTTGGTTGCGGAGATATCACCATCCAAAGCAAGTCAAATGTAGTTGCGTGGAAAATCATGAGGACACATTTGGATTGAAATATCTCAACAACCAGAACCCGGAAATAATTTTTGTTCTCAGCTGTGGATAGGTATTGAACAGACCTTTCTTTTGATGTACCTAGTGATGGATTTCGGGAACATTGTTGAAAATGTAATTTTTTTTGCAAGGGGTTAGCCTTGAATTTTTTCAAAAATATCGGAAAAAGTGAAGTCAAGAATTGTACAACAAATTGTACAACATTTTAAAGGTCTGTGCAATCCCTTTCGAGCACTGGCAGCCGCAGCTCTTTGCGGGCCTTGGTTGCGGAGATATCACCATCCAAAGCAAGTCAAATGTAGTTGCGTGGAAAATTATGAGGACAAATTTGGATTGAAATATCTCAACAACCAGAACCCGGAGATAATTTTTGTTCTCAGCTGTGGATAGGTATTGAACAGACCTTTCTTTTGATGTACCTAGTGATGGATTTCGGGAACATTGTTGAAAATGTAATTTTTTTTTGCAAGGGGTTAGCCTTGAATTTTTTCAAAAATATCGGAAAAAGTGAAGTCAAGAATTGTACAACAAATTGTACAAAATTTTAAAGGTCTGTGCAATCCCTTTCGAGCACTGGCAGCCGCAGCTCTTTGCGGGCCTTGGTTGCGGAGATATCACCATCCAAAGCAAGTCAAATGAAGTTGCGTGAAAAATCATGAGGACAAATTTCAATTGAAATATCTCATAAACCAGAACCCGCAGGTAATTTTTGTTCTCAGCTGTGGATAGGTATTGAACAGACCTTTCTTTTGATGTACATATTGATGGGTTTGGGGAACATTCTGGAAAATGTAATTTTTTTTTGCAAGGGGTTAGCCTTGATTTTTTTCAAAAATATCGGAAAAAGTGAAGTCAAGAATTGTATAACAAATTGTACAAAATGTTAAAGGTCTGTGCAATCCCTTTCGAGCACTGGCAGACGCAGTTCTTTGCGGGGCTTGGTTGCGGAGATATCACCATCCAAAGCAAGTCAAATGAAGTTGCGTGAAAAATCATGAGGACAAATTTCAATTGAAATATCTCATAAACCAGAACCCGTAGGTAATTTTTGTTCTCAGCTGTGGATACGTATTGAACAGACCTTTCTTTTGATGTACATATTGATGGGTTTGGGGAATATTGTTGAAAGTTAGCCTTGAATTTTTTCAAAAATATCGGAAAAAGTGAAGTCAAGAATTGTACAATAAATTGTACCAAATTTTAAAGGTCTGTGCAATCCCTTTCGAGCACTGGCAGCAGCAGCTCTTTGCGGGGCTTGGTTGCAGAGATATCACCATCCAAAGCAATTCAAATGTAGTTGCGTGGAAAATCATGAGGACAAATTTGGATTGAAATATCTCAACAACCAGATACCGGAGATGATTTTTGCTCTCAGGTGTGGATAGGTATTGAACAGACCTTTCCTTTGATGTACATAGTGATGGATTTCGGGAACATTGTTGAGCCTTGAATTTTTTCAAAAATGTCGGAAAAAGTGAAGTCAAGAATTGTACAACAAATTGTACAAAATTTTAAAGGTCTGTGCAATCCCTTTCGAGCACTGGCAGCCGCAGCTCTTGTCGGGCCTTGGTTGCGGAGATATCACCATCCAAAGCAAGTCAAATGTAGTTGCGTGGAAAATCATGAGGACACATTTGGATTGAAATATCTCAACAACCAGATGCCGGAGATGGTTTTTGTTCTCAGCTGTGGATAGGTATTGAACAGACCTTTCTTTTGATGTACATAGTGATGGATTTCGGGAACATTGTTGAAAATGTAATTTTTTTTGCAAGGGGTTAGCCTTGAATTTTTTCAAAAATATCGGAAAAAGTGAAGTCAAGAATTGTACAACAAATTGTACAACATTTTAAAGATCTGTGCAATCCTTTTCGAGCACTGGCAGCCGCAGCTCTTTGGGGGCCTTGGTTGCGGAGATATCACCATCCAAAGCAAGTCAAATGAAGTTGCGTGAAAAATCATGAGGACAAATTTCAATTGAAATATCTCATAAACCAGAACCCGCAGGTAATTTTTGTTCTCAGCTGTGGATAGGTATTGAACAGACCTTTCTTTTGATGTACATATTGATGGGTTTGGGGAACATTCTGGAAAATGTAATTTTTTTTTGCAAGGGGTTAGCCTTGATTTTTTTCAAAAATATCGGAAAAAGTGAAGTCAAGAATTGTATAACAAATTGTACAAAATGTTAAAGGTCTGTGCAATCCCTTTCGAGCACTGGCAGACGCAGTTCTTTGCGGGGCTTGGTTGCGGAGATATCACCATCCAAAGCAAGTCAAATGAAGTTGCGTGAAAAATCATGAGGACAAATTTCAATTGAAATATCTCATAAACCAGAACCCGTAGGTAATTTTTGTTCTCAGCTGTGGATACGTATTGAACAGACCTTTCTTTTGATGTACATATTGATGGGTTTGGGGAATATTGTTGAAAGTTAGCCTTGAATTTTTTCAAAAATATCGGAAAAAGTGAAGTCAAGAATTGTACAATAAATTGTACCAAATTTTAAAGGTCTGTGCAATCCCTTTCGAGCACTGGCAGCAGCAGCTCTTTGCGGGGCTTGGTTGCAGAGATATCACCATCCAAAGCAATTCAAATGTAGTTGCGTGGAAAATCATGAGGACAAATTTGGATTGAAATATCTCAACAACCAGATACCGGAGATGATTTTTGCTCTCAGGTGTGGATAGGTATTGAACAGACCTTTCCTTTGATGTACATAGTGATTGTTGAGCCTTGATTTTTTTCAAAAATGTCGGAAAAAGTGAAGTCAAGAATTGTACAACAAATTGTACAAAATTTTAAAGGTCTGTGCAATCCCTTTCGAGCACTGGCAGCCGCAGCTCTTTGCGGGCCTTGGTTGCGGAGATATCACCATCCAAAGCAAGTCAAATGAAGTTGCGTGAAAAATCATGAGGACAAATTTCAATTGAAATATCTCATAAACCAGAACCCGCAGGTAATTTTTGTTCTCAGCTGTGGATAGGTATTGAACAGACCTTTCTTTTGATGTACATATTGATGGGTTTGGGGAACATTGTTGAAAATGTAATTTTTTTTGCAGCCTTGAATTTTTTCAAAAATATCGGAAAAAGTGAAGTCAAGTTTTGTACAACAAATTGTACAAAATTTTAAAGGTCTGTGCAATCCCTTTCGAGCACTGGCAGCCGCAGCTCTTGTCGGGCCTTGGTTGCGGAGATATCACCATCCAAAGCAAGTCAAATGTAGTTGCGTGGAAAATCATGAGGACAAATTTGGATTGAAATATCTCAACAACCAGAACCCGGAAATAATTTTTGTTCTCAGCTGTGGATAGGTATTGAACAGACCTTTCTTTTGATGTACCTAGTGATGGATTTCGGGAACATTGTTGAAAATTTAATTTTTTTTTCAAGGGGTTAGCCTTGAATTTTTTCAAAAATATCGGAAAAAGTGAAGTCAAGAATTGTACAACAAATTGTACAAAATGTTAAAGGTCTGTGCAATCCCTTTCGAGCACTGGCAGCCGCAGTTCTTTGCGGGGCTTGGTTGCGGAGATATCACCATCCAAAGCAAGTCAAATGAATTGCGTAAAAATCATGAGGACAAATTTCAATTGAAATATCTCATAAACCAGAACCCGTAGGTAATTTTTGTTCTCAGCTGTGGATAGGTATTGAACAGACCTTTCTTTTGATGTACATATTGATGGGTTTAGGGAATATTGTTGAAAATGTAATTTTTTTTTGCAAGGGGTTAGCCTTGAATTTTTTCAAAAATATCGGAAAAAGTGAAGTCAAGAATTGTACAACAAATTGTACAAAATTTTAAAGCTCTGTGCAATCCCTTTCGAGTACTTGCAGCCGCAGTTCTTTGCGGGGCTTGGTTGCGGAGATATCACCATCCAAAGCAAGTCAAATGAAGTTGCGTGAAAAATCATGAGGACAAATTTCAATTGAAATATCTCATAAACCAGAACCCGTAGGTAATTTTTGTTCTCAGCTGTGGATAGGTATTGAACAAACCTTTCTTTTGATGTACATAGTGATGGATTTCGGGAACATTGTTGAAAATGTAATTTTTTTTTGCAAGGGGTTAGCCTTGAATTTTTTCAAAAATATCGGAAAAAGTGAAGTCAAGAATTGTACAACAAATTGTACAACATTTTAAAGGTCTGTGCAATCCCTTTCGAGCACTGGCAGCCGCAGCTCTTTGCGGGCCTTGGTTGCGGAGATATCACCATCCAAAGCAAGTCAAATGTAGTTGCGTGGAAAATTATGAGGACAAATTTGGATTGAAATATCTCAACAACCAGAACCCGGAGATAATTTTTGTTCTCAGCTGTGGATAGGTATTGAACAGACCTTTCTTTTGATGTACCTAGTGATGGATTTCGGGAACATTGTTGAAAATGTAATTTTTTTTTGCAAGGGGTTAGCCTTGAATTTTTTCAAAAATATCGGAAAAAGTGAAGTCAAGAATTGTACAACAAAATGTTAAAGGTCTGTGCAATCCCTTTCGAGCACTGGCAGCCGCAGTTCTTTGCGGGGCTTGGTTGCGGATATATCACCATCCAAAGCAAGTCATATGAAGTTGCGTGAAAAATCATGAGGACAAATTTCAATTGAAATATCTCATAAACCAGAACCCGTAGGTAATTTTTGTTCTCAGCTGTGGATAGGTATTGAACAGACCTTTCTTTTGATGTACATATTGATGGGTTTAGGGAATATTGTTGAAAATGTAATTTTTTTTTGCAAGGGGTTAGCCTTGAATTTTTTCAAAAATATCGGAAAAAGTGAAGTCAAGAATTGTACAACAAATTGTACAAAATTTTAAAGCTCTGTGCAATCCCTTTCGAGTACTTGCAGCCGCAGTTCTTTGCGGGGCTTGGTTGCGGAGATATCACCATCCAAAGCAAGTCAAATGAAGTTGCGTGAAAAATCATGAGGACAAATTTCAATTGAAATATCTCATAAACCAGAACCCGTAGGTAATTTTTGTTCTCAGCTGTGGATAGGTATTGAACAAACCTTTCTTTTGATGTACATAGTGATGGATTTCGGGAACATTGTTGAAAATGTAATTTTTTTTTGCAAGGGGTTAGCCTTGAATTTTTTCAAAAATATCGGAAAAAGTGAAGTCAAGAATTGTACAACAAATTGTACAACATTTTAAAGGTCTGTGCAATCCCTTTCGAGCACTGGCAGCCGCAGCTCTTTGCGGGGCTTGGTTGCGGAGATATCACCATCCAAAGCAAGTCAAATGTAGTTGCGTGGAAAATTATGAGGACAAATTTGGATTGAAATATCTCAACAACCAGAACCCGGAGATAATTTTTGTTCTCAGCTGTGGATAGGTATTGAACAGACCTTTCTTTTGATGTACCTAGTGATGGATTTCGGGAACATTGTTGAAAATGTAATTTTTTTTTGCAAGGGGTTAGCCTTGAATTTTTTCAAAAATATCGGAAAAAGTGAAGTCAAGAATTGTACAACAAAATGTTAAAGGTCTGTGCAATCCCTTTCGAGCACTGGCAGCCGCAGTTCTTTGCGGGGCTTGGTTGCGGATATATCACCATCCAAAGCAAGTCATATGAAGTTGCGTGAAAAATCATGAGGACAAATTTCAATTGAAATATCTCATAAACCAGAACCCGTAGGTAATTTTTGTTCTCAGCTGTGGATAGGTATTGAACAGACCTTTCTTTTGATGTACATATTGATGGGTTTAGGGAATATTGTTGAAAATGTAATTTTTTTTTTGCAAGGGGTTAGCCTTGAATTTTTTCAAAAATATCGGAAAAAGTGAAGTCAAGAATTGTACAACAAATTGTACAAAATTTTAAAGGTCTGTGCAATCCCTTTCGAGCACTGGCAGCCGCAGCTCTTTGCGGGCCTTGGTTGCGGAGATATCACCATCCAAAGCAAGTCAAATGTAGTTGCGTGGAAAATCATGAGGACAAATTTCAATTGAAATATCTCAACAACCAGAACCGGTAGGTAATTTTTGTTATCTCCGTAACCAAGCCCCGCAAAGAGCTGCTGTTGCCAGTGCTCGAAAGGGATTGCACAGACCTTTAAAATTTTGTACAATTTGTTGTACAATTCTTGACTTCACTTTTTCCGATATTTTTGAAAAAATTCAAGGCTAACCCCTTGCAAAAAAAAATTACATTTTCAACAATGTTCCCCAAACCCATCAATATGTACATGAAAAGGAAGGTCTGTTCAATACCTATCCACAGCTGAGAACAAAAATTACCTACGGGTTCTGGTTGTTGAGATATTTCAATACAAATTTGTCCTCATGATTTCCCACGCAACTACATTTGACTTGCTTTGGATGGTGATATCTCCGCAACCAAGGCCCGCAAAGAGCTTCGGCTGCCAGTGCTCGAAAGGGATTGCACAGACCTTTAAAATTTTGTACAATTTGTTGTACAAAACTTGACTTCACTTTTTCCGATATTTTTGAAAAAATTCAAGGCTAACCCCTTGCAAAAAAAAATTACATTTTCAACAATGTTCCCCAAACCCATCAATATGTACATCAAAACAAAGGTCGGTTCAATACCTATCCACAGCTGAGAACAAAAATTATCTACGGGTTCTGGTTGTTGAGATATTTCAATACAAATTTTTACCTCATGATTTTCCACGCAACTACATTTGACTTGCTTTGGATGGTGATATCTCCGCAACCAAGGCCCGCAAAGAGCTGCGGCTGCCAGTGCTCGAAAGAGATTGCACAGACCTTTAAAATGTTGTACAATTTGTTGTACAATTCTTGACTTCACTTTTTCCGATATTTTTGAAAAAATTCAAGGCTAACCCCTTGCAAAAAAAAATTACATTTTCAACAATGTTCCCCAAACCCATCAATATGTACATCAAAACAAAGGTCGGTTCAATACCTATCCACAGCTGAGAACAAAAATTACCTACGGGTTCTGGTTGTTGAGATATTTCAATACAAATTTTTACCTCATGATTTTCCACGCAACTACATTTGACTTGCTTTGGATGGTGATATCTCCGCAACCAAAGCCCGCAAAGAGGTGCGGCTGCCAGTGCTCGAAAGAAATTGCACAGACCTTTAAAATGTTGTACAATTTGTTGTACAATTCTTGACTTCACTTTTTCCGATATTTTTGAAAAAATTCAAGGCTAACAACTCCTTGCAAAAAAAAATTACATTTTCAACAATGTTCCCGAAATCCATCACTATGTACATCAAAACAAAGGTCGGTTCAATACCTATCCACAGCTGATAACAAAAATTACCTACGGGTTCTGGTTGTTGAGATATTTCAATACAAATTTTTACCTCATGATTTTCCACGCAACTACATTTGACTTGCTTTGGATGGTGATATTTCCGCAACCAAGGCCCGCAAAGAGCTGCGGCTGCCAGTGCTCGAAAGAGATTGCACAGACCTTTAAAATGTTGTACAATTTGTTGTACAATTCTTGACTTCACTTTTTCCGATATTTTTGAAAAAATTCAAGGCTAACCCCTTGCAAAAAAAATTACATTTTCAACAATGTTCCCCAAACCCATCAATATGTACATGAAAAGGAAGGTCTGTTCAATACCTATCCACAGCTGAGAACAAAAATTACCTACGGGTTCTGGTTGTTGAGATATTTCGATTGAAATTTGTCCTCATGATTTTCCACGCAACTACATTTGACTTGCTTTGGATGGTGATATCTCCGCAACCAAGGCCCGCAAAGAGCTGCGGCTGCCAGTACTCGAAAGGGATTGCACAGACCTTTAAAATGTTGTAAATGTAGTTGCGTGGAAAATTATGAGGACAAATTTCAATTGAAATATCTCATAAACCAGAACCCGTAGGTAATTTTTGTTCTCAGCTGTGGATAGGTATTGAACAGACCTTTCTTTTGATGTACATATTGATGGGTTTAGGGAATATTGTTGAAAATGTAATTTTTTTTGCAAGGGGTTAGCCTTGAATTTTTTCAAAAATATCGGAAAAAGTGAAGTCAAGAATTGTACAATAAATTGTACCAAATTTTAAAGGTCTGTGCAATCCCTTTCGAGCACTGGCAGCAGCAGCTCTTTGCGGGGCTTGGTTGCGGAGATATCACCATCCAAAGCAATTTAAATGTAGTTGCGTGGAAAATCATGAGGACACATTTGGATTGCAATATCTCAACAACCAGATGCCGAAGATGGTTTTTGTTCTCAGCTGTGGATAGGTATTGAAAAGACCTTTCTTTTGATGTACATATTGATGGGTTTGGGGAACATTCTTGAAAATGTAATTTTTTTTGCAAGGGGTTAGCCTTGAATTTTTTCAAAAATATCGGAAAAAGTGAAGTCAAGAATTGTACAACAAATTGTACAACATTTTAAAGGTCTGTGCAATCCCTTTCGAGCACTGGCAGCCGCAGCTCTTTGCGGGCCTTGGTTGCGGAGATATCACCATCCAAAGCAAGTCAAATGTAGTTGCGTGGAAAATTATGAGGACAAATTTGGATTGAAATATCTCAACAACCAGAACCCGGAAATAATTTTTGTTCTCAGCTGTGGATAGGTATTGAACAGACCTTTCTTTTGATGTACCTAGTGATGGATTTCGGGAACATTGTTGAAAATTTAATTTTTTTTGCAAGAGGTTAGCCTTGAATTTTTTCAAAAATATCGGAAAAAGTGAAGTCAAGAATTGTACAACAAATTGTACAAAATGTTAAAGGTCTGTGCAATCCCTTTCGAGCACTGGCAGCCGCAGTTCTTTGTGGGGCTTGGTTGCGGATATATCACCATCCAAAGCAAGTCAAATGAAGTTGCGTGAAAAATCATGAGGACAAATTTCAATTGAAATATCTCATAAACCAGAACCCGTAGGTAATTTTTGTTCTCAGCTGTGGATAGGTATTGAACAGACCTTTCTTTTGATGTACATATTGATGGGTTTAGGGAATATTGTTGAAAATGTAATTTTTTTTTTGCAAGGGGTTAGCCTTGAATTTTTTCAAAAATATCGGAAAAAGTGAAGTCAAGAATTGTACAACAAATTGTACAAAATTTTAAAGGTCTGTGCAATCCCTTTCGAGCACTGGCAGCCGCAGCTCTTTGCGGGCCTTGGTTGCGGAGATATCACCATCCAAAGCAAGTCAAATGTAGTTGCGTGGAAAATTATGAGGACAAATTTGGATTGAAATATCTCAACAACCAGAACCCGGAAATAATTTTTGTTCTCAGCTGTGGATAGGTATTGAACAGACCTTTCTTTTGATGTACCTAGTGATGGATTTCGGGAACATTGTTGAAAATGTAATTTTTTTTGCAAGGGGTTAGCCTTGAATTTTTTCAAAAATATCGGAAAAAGTTAAGTCAAGAATTGTACAACAAATTGTACAAAATGTTAAAGGTCTGTGCAATCCCTTTCGAGCACTGGCAGCCGCAGTTCTTTGCGGGGCTTGGTTGCGGAGATATCACCATCCAAAGCAAGTCAAATGAATTGCGTGAAAAATCATGAGGACAAATTTCAATTGAAATATCTCATAAACCAGAACCCGTAGGTAATTTTTGTTCTCAGCTGTGGATAGGTATTGAACAGACCTTTCTTTTGATGTACATATTGATGGGTTTAGGGAATATTGTTGAAAATGTAATTTTTTTTGCAAGGGGTTAGCCTTGAATTTTTTCAAAAATATCGGAAAAAGTGAAGTCAAGAATTGTACAATAAATTGTACCAAATTTTAAAGGTCTGTGCAATCCCTTTCGAGCACTGGCAGCAGCAGCTCTTTGCGGGGCTTGGTTGCAGAGATATCACCATCCAAAGCAATTTAAATGTAGTTGCGTGGAAAATCATGAGGACAAATTTGGATTGAAATATCTCAACAACCAGATACCGGAGATGATTTTTGCTCTCAGGTGTGGATAGGTATTGAACAGACCTTTCCTTTGATGTACATAGTGATGGATTTCGGGAACATTGTTGAGCCTTGAATTTTTTCAAAAATGTCGGAAAAAGTGAAGTCAAGAATTGTACAACAAATTGTACAAAATTTTAAAGGTCTGTGCAATCCCTTTCGAGCACTGGCAGCCGCAGCTCTTTGCGGGCCTTGGTTGCGGAGATATCACCATCCAAAGCAAGTCAAATGAAGTTGCGTGAAAAATCATGAGGACAAATTTCAATTGAAATATCTCATAAACCAGAACCCGCAGGTAATTTTTGTTCTCAGCTGTGGATAGGTATTGAACAGACCTTTCATTTGATGTACATATTGATGGGTTTAGGGAATATTGTTGAAAATGTAATTTTTTTTTTGCAAGGGGTTAGCCTTGAATTTTTTCAAAAATATCGGAAAAAGTGAAGTCAAGAATTGTACAACAAATTGTACAAAATTTTAAAGGTCTGTGCAATCCCTTTCGAGCACTGGCAGCCGCAGCTCTTTGCGGGCCTTGGTTGCGGAGATATCACCATCCAAAGCAAGTCAAATGTAGTTGCGTGGAAAATCATGAGGACACATTTGGATTGCAATATCTCAACAACCAGATGCCGAAGATGGTTTTTGTTCTCAGCTGTGGATAGGTATTGAAAAGACCTTTCTTTTGATGTACATATTGATGGGTTTGGGGAACATTCTTGAAAATGTAATTTTTTTTGCAAGGGGTTAGCCTTGAATTTTTTCAAAAATATCGGAAAAAGTGAAGTCAAGAATTGTACAACAAATTGTACAACATTTTAAAGGTCTGTGCAATCCCTTTCGAGCACTGGCAGCCGCAGCTCTTTGCGGGCCTTGGTTGCGGAGATATCACCATCCAAAGCAAGTCAAATGTAGTTGCGTGGAAAATTATGAGGACAAATTTGGATTGAAATATCTCAACAACCAGAACCCGGAAATAATTTTTGTTCTCAGCTGTGGATAGGTATTGAACAGACCTTTCTTTTGATGTACCTAGTGATGGATTTCGGGAACATTGTTGAAAATTTAATTTTTTTTGCAAGGGGTTAGCCTTGAATTTTTTCAAAAATATCGGAAAAAGTGAAGTCAAGAATTGTACAACAAATTGTACAAAATGTTAAAGGTCTGTGCAATCCCTTTCGAGCACTGGCAGCCGCAGTTCTTTGTGGGGCTTGGTTGCGGATATATCACCATCCAAAGCAAGTCAAATGAAGTTGCGTGAAAAATCATGAGGACAAATTTCAATTGAAATATCTCATAAACCAGAACCCGTAGGTAATTTTTGTTCTCAGCTGTGGATAGGTATTGAACAGACCTTTCTTTTGATGTACATATTGATGGGTTTAGGGAATATTGTTGAAAATGTAATTTTTTTTTTGCAAGGGGTTAGCCTTGAATTTTTTCAAAAATATCGGAAAAAGTGAAGTCAAGAATTGTACAACAAATTGTACAAAATTTTAAAGGTCTGTGCAATCCCTTTCGAGCACTGGCAGCCGCAGCTCTTTGCGGGCCTTGGTTGCGGAGATATCACCATCCAAAGCAAGTCAAATGTAGTTGCGTGGAAAATCATGAGGACAAATTTCAATTGAAATATCTCAACAACCAGAACCCGTAGGTAATTTTTGTTATCTCCGCAACCAAGCCCCGCAAAGAGCTGCTGTTGCCAGTGCTCGAAAGGGATTGCACAGACCTTTAAAATTTTGTACAATTTGTTGTACAATTCTTGACTTCACTTTTTCCGATATTTTTGAAAAAATTCAAGGCTAACCCCTTGCAAAAAAAAATTACATTTTCAACAATGTTCCCCAAACCCATCAATATGTACATGAAAAGGAAGGTCTGTTCAATACCTATCCACAGCTGAGAACAAAAATTACCTACGGGTTCTGGTTGTTGAGATATTTCAATACAAATTTGTCCTCATGATTTTCCACGCAACTACATTTGACTTGCTTTGGATGGTGATATCTCCGCAACCAAGGCCCGCAAAGAGCTGCGGCTGCCAGTGCTCGAAAGGGGTTGCACAGACCTTTAAAATTTTGTACAATTTGTTGTACAAAACTTGACTTCACTTTTTCCGATATTTTTGAAAAAATTCAAGGCTAACCCCTTGCAAAAAAAAAATTACATTTTCAACAATGTTCCCCAAACCCATCAATATGTACATCAAAACAAAGGTCGGTTCAATACCTATCCACAGCTGAGAACAAAAATTACCTACGGGTTCTGGTTGTTGAGATATTTCAATACAAATTTTTACCTCATGATTTTCCACGCAACTACATTTGACTTGCTTTGGATGGTGATATCTCCGCAACCAAGGCCCGCAAAGAGCTGCGGCTGCCAGTGCTCGAAAGAGATTGCACAGACCTTTAAAATGTTGTACAATTTGTTGTACAATTCTTGACTTCACTTTTTCCGATATTTTTGAAAAAATTCAAGGCTAACCCCTTGCAAAAAAAAATTACATTTTCAACAATGTTCCCCAAACCCATCAATATGTACATGAAAAGGAAGGTCTGTTCAATACCTATCCACAGCTGAGAACAAAAATTACCTACGGGTTCTGGTTGTTGAGATATTTCGATTGAAATTTGTCCTCATGATTTTCCACGCAACTACATTTGACTTGCTTTGGATGGTGATATCTCCGCAACCAAGGCCCGCAAAGAGCTGCGGCTGCCAGTACTCGAAAGGGATTGCACAGACCTTTAAAATGTTGTAAATGTAGTTGCGTGGAAAATTATGAGGACAAATTTAGATTGAAATATCTCAACAACCAGAACCCGGAGATAATTTTTGTTCTCAGCTGTGGATAGGTATTGAACAGACCTTTCTTTTGATGTACCTAGTGATGGATTTCGGGAACATTGTTGAAAATGTAATTTTTTTTTGCAAGGGGTTAGCCTTGAATTTTTTCAAAAATATCGGATAAAGTGAAGTCAAGAATTGTACTACAAATTGTACAAAATGTTAAAGGTGTGTGCAATCCCTTTCGAGCACTGGCAACAGCAGCTCTTTGCGGGGCTTGGTTGCGGAGATATCACCATCCAAAGCAAGTCAAATGTAGTTGCGTGGAAAATTATGAGGACAAATTTGGATTGAAATATCTCAACAACCAGAACCCGGAGATAATTTTTGTTCTCAGCTGTGGATAGGTATTGAACCGACCTTTCTTTTGATGTACCTAGTGATGGATTTCGGGAACATTGTTGAAAATTTAATTTTTTTTGCAAGGGGTTAGCCTTGAATTTTTTCAAAAATATCGGAAAAAGTGAAGTCAAGAATTGTACAACAAATTGTACAAAATGTTAAAGGTCTGTGCAATCCCTTTCGAGCACTGGCAGCCGCAGTTCTTTGCGGGGCTTGGTTGCGGATATATCACCATCCAAAGCAAGTCAAATGAAGTTGCGTGAAAAATCATGAGGACAAATTTCAATTGAAATATCTCATAAACCAGAACCCGTAGGTAATTTTTGTTCTCAGCTGTGGATAGGTATTGAACAGACCTTTCTTTTGATGTACATATTGATGGGTTTAGGGAATATTGTTGAAAATGTAATTTTTTTTTGCAAGGGGTTAGCCTTGAATTTTTTCAAAAATATCGGAAAAAGTGAAGTCAGGAATTGTACAACAAATTGTACAAAATTTTAAAGGTCTGTGCAATCCCTTTCGAGCACTGGCAGCCGCAGCTCTTTGCGGGCCTTGGTTGCGGAGATATCACCATCCAAAGCAAGTCAAATGTAGTTGCGTGGAAAATCATGAGGACAAATTTCAATTGAAATATCTCAACAACCAGAACCCGTAGGTAATTTTTGTTATCTCCGCAACCAAGCCCCGCAAAGAGCTGCTGTTGCCAGTGCTCGAAAGGGATTGCACAGACCTTTAAAATTTTGTACAATTTGTTGTACAATTCTTGACTTCACTTTTTCCGATATTTTTGAAAAAATTCAATGCTAACCCCTTGCAAAAAAAAATTACATTTTCAACAATGTTCCCCAAACCCATCAATATGTACATGAAAAGGAAGGTCTGTTCAATACCTATCCACAGCTGAGAACAAAAATTACCTACGGGTTCTGGTTGTTGAGATATTTCAATACAAATTTGTCCTCATGATTTTCCACGCAACTACATTTGACTTGCTTTGGATGGTGATATCTCCGCAACCAAGGCCCGCAAAGAGCTGCGGCTGCCAGTGCTCGAAAGAGATTGCACAGACCTTTAAAATGTTGTACAATTTGTTGTACAATTCTTGACTTCACTTTTTCCGATATTTTTGAAAAAATTCAAGGCTAACCCCTTGCAAAAAAAAATTACATTTTGAACAATGTTCCCCAAACCCATCAATATGTACATCAAAACAAAGGTCGGTTCAATACCTATCCACAGCTGAGAACAAAAATTACCTACGGGTTCTGGTTGTTGAGATATTTCAATCCAAATTTGTCCTCATAATTTTCCACGCAACTACATTTGACTTGCTTTGGATGGTGATATCTCCGCAACCAAGGCCCGCAAAGAGCTGCGGCTGCCAGTGCTCGAAAGAGATTGCACAGACCTTTAAAATGTTGTACAATTTGTTGTACAATTCTTGACTTCACTTTTTCCGATATTTTTGAAAAAATTCAAGGCTATAACCCCTTGCAAAAAAAAATTACATTTTCAACAATGTTCCCCAAACCCATCAATATGTACATCAAAACAAAGGTCGGTTCAATACCTATCCACAGCTGAGAACAAAAATTACCTACGGGTTCTGGTTGTTGAGATATTTCAATACAAATTTTTACCTCATGATTTTCCACGCAACTACATTTGACTTGCTTTGGATGGTGATATCTCCGCAACCAAGGCCCGCAAAGAGCTGCGGCTGCCAGTGCTCGAAAGAGATTGCACAGACCTTTAAAATGTTGTACAATTTGTTGTACAATTCTTGACTTCACTTTTTCCGATATTTTTGAAAAAATTCAAGGCTAACAACTCCTTGCAAAAAAAATTACATTTTCAACAATGTTCCCCAAACCCATCAATATGTACATGAAAAGGAAGGTCTGTTCAATACCTATCCACAGCTGAGAACAAAAATTACCTACGGGTTCTGGCTGTTGAGATATTGGGTTAGCCTTGAATTTTTTCAAAAATATCGGAAAAAGTGAAGTCAAGAATTGTACAACAAATTGTACAACATTTTAAAGGTCTGTGCAATCCCTTTCGAGCACTGGCAGCCGCAGCTCTTTGCGGGCCTTGGTTGCGGAGATATCACCATCCAAAGCAAGTCAAATGTAGTTGCGTGGAAAATTATGAGGACAAATTTGGATTGAAATATCTCAACAACCAGAACCCGGAGATAATTTTTGTTCTCAGCTGTGGATAGGTATTGAACAGACCTTTCTTTTGATGTACCTAGTGATGGATTTCGGGAACATTGTTGAAAATGTAATTTTTTTTTGCAAGGGGTTAGCCTTGAATTTTTTCAAAAATATCGGAAAAAGTGAAGTCAAGAATTGAACAACAAATTGTACAAAATGTTAAAGGTCTGTGCAATCCCTTTCGAGCACTGGCAGCCGCAGTTCTTTGCGGGGCTTGGTTGGGGATATATCACCATCCAAAGCAAGTCAAATGAAGTTGCGTGAAAAATCATGAGGACAAATTTCAATTGAAATATCTCATAAACCAGAACCCGTAGGTAATTTTTGTTATCTCCGCAACCAAGCCCCGCAAAGAGCTGCTGTTGCCAGTGCTCGAAAGGGATTACACAGACCTTTACAATTTTGTACAATTTGTTGTACAATTCTTGACTTCACTTTTTCCGATATTTTTGAAAAAATTCAAGGCTAACCCCTTGCAAAAAAAAATTACATTTTCAACAATGTTCCCCAAACCCATCAATATGTACATGAAAAGGAAGGTCTGTTCAATACCTATCCACAGCTGAGAACAAAAATTACCTACGGGTTCTGGTTGTTGAGATATTTCAATACAAATTTGTCCTCATGATTTTCCACGCAACTACATTTGACTTGCTTTGGATGGTGATATCTCCGCAACCAAGGTCCGCAAAGAGCTGCGGCTGCCAGTGCTCGAAAGGGATTGCACAGACCTTTAAAATTTTGTACAATTTGTTGTACAAAACTTGACTTCACTTTTTCCGATATTTTTGAAAAAATTCAAGGCTAACCCCTTGCAAAAAAAAATTACATTTTCAACAATGTTCCCCAAACCCATCAATATGTACATCAAAACAAAGGTCGGTTCAATACCTATCCACAGCTGAGAACAAAAATTACCTACGGGTTCTGGTTGTTGAGATATTTCTATACAAATTTGTCCTCATGATTTTCCACGCAACTACATTTGACTTGCTTTGGATGGTGATATCTCCGCAACCAAGGCCCGCAAAGAGCTGCGGCTGCCAGTGCTCGAAAGGGATTGCACAGACCTTTAAAATGTTGTACAATTTGTTGTACAATTCTTGACTTCACTTTTTCCGATATTTTTGAAAAAATTCAAGGCTAACCCCTTGCAAAAAAAAATTACATTTTCAACAATGTTCCCCAAACCCATCAATATGTACATCAAAACAAAGGTCGGTTCAATACCTATCCACAGCTGAGAACAAAAATTATCTCCGGGTTCTGGTTGTTGAGATATTTCAATCCAAATTTGTCCTCATAATTTTCCACGCAACTACATTTGACTTGCTTTGGATGGTGATATCTCCGCAACCAAGCCCCGCAAAGAGCTGCTGTTGCCAGTGCTCGAAAGGGATTGCACAGACCTTTAAAATTTTGTACAATTTGTTGTACAATTCTTGACTTCACTTTTTCCGATATTTTTGAAAAAATTCAAGGCTAACCCCTTGCAAAAAAAAATTACATTTTCAACAATGTTCCCCAAACCCATCAATATGTACATGAAAAGGAAGGTCTGTTCAATACCTATCCACAGCTGAGAACAAAAATTACCTACGGGTTCTGGTTGTTGAGATATTTCGATTGAAATTTGTCCTCATGATTTTCCACGCAACTACATTTGACTTGCTTTGGATGGTGATATCTCCGCAACCAAGGCCCGCAAAGAGCTGCGGCTGCCAGTACTCGAAAGGGATTGCACAGACCTTTAAAATGTTGTAAATGTAGTTGCGTGGAAAATTATGAGGACAAATTTGGATTGAAATATCTCAACAACCAGAACCCGGAGATAATTTTTGTTCTCAGCTGTGGATAGGTATTGAACAGACCTTTCTTTTGATGTACCTAGTGATGGATTTCGGGAACATTGTTGAAAATGTAATTTTTTTTTGCAAGGGGTTAGCCTTGAATTTTTTCAAAAATATCGGAAAAAGTGAAGTCAAGAATTGTACTACAAATTGTACAAAATGTTAAAGGTGTGTGCAATCCCTTTCGAGCACTGGCAACAGCAGCTCTTTGCGGGGCTTGGTTGCGGAGATATCACCATCCAAAGCAAGTCAAATGTAGTTGCGTGGAAAATTATGAGGACAAATTTGGATTGAAATATCTCAACAACCAGAACCCGGAGATAATTTTTGTTCTCAGCTGTGGATAGGTATTGAACCGACCTTTCTTTTGATGTACCTAGTGATGGATTTCGGGAACATTGTTGAAAATTTAATTTTTTTTGCAAGGGGTTAGCCTTGAATTTTTTCAAAAATATCGGAAAAAGTGAAGTCAAGAATTGTACAACAAATTGTACAAAATGTTAAAGGTCTGTGCAATCCCTTTCGAGCACTGGCAGCCGCAGTTCTTTGCGGGGCTTGGTTGCGGATATATCACCATCCAAAGCAAGTCAAATGAAGTTGCGTGAAAAATCATGAGGACAAATTTCAATTGAAATATCTCATAAACCAGAACCCGTAGGTAATTTTTGTTCTCAGCTGTGGATAGGTATTGAACAGACCTTTCTTTTGATGTACATATTGATGGGTTTAGGGAATATTGTTGAAAATGTAATTTTTTTTTTGCAAGGGGTTAGCCTTGAATTTTTTCAAAAATATCGGAAAAAGTGAAGTCAGGAATTGTACAACAAATTGTACAAAATTTTAAAGGTCTGTGCAATCCCTTTCGAGCACTGGCAGCCGCAGCTCTTTGCGGGCCTTGGTTGCGGAGATATCACCATCCAAAGCAAGTCAAATGTAGTTGCGTGGAAAATCATGAGGACAAATTTCAATTGAAATATCTCAACAACCAGAACCCGTATGTAATTTTTGTTATCTCCGCAACCAAGCCCCGCAAAGAGCTGCTGTTGCCAGTGCTCGAAAGGGATTGCACAGACCTTTAAAATTTTGTACAATTTGTTGTACAATTCTTGACTTCACTTTTTCCGATATTTTTGAAAAAATTCAATGCTAACCCCTTGCAAAAAAAAATTACATTTTCAACAATGTTCCCCAAACCCATCAATATGTACATGAAAAGGAAGGTCTGTTCAATACCTATCCACAGCTGAGAACAAAAATTACCTACGGGTTCTGGTTGTTGAGATATTTCAATACAAATTTGTCCTCATGATTTTCCACGCAACTACATTTGACTTGCTTTGGATGGTGATATCTCCGCAACCAAGGCCCGCAAAGAGCTGCGGCTGCCAGTGCTCGAAAGAGATTGCACAGACCTTTAAAATGTTGTACAATTTGTTGTACAATTCTTGACTTCACTTTTTCCGATATTTTTGAAAAAATTCAAGGCTAACCCCTTGCAAAAAAAATTACATTTTCAACAATGTTCCCCAAACCCATCAATATGTACATCAAAACAAAGGTCGGTTCAATACCTATCCACAGCTGAGAACAAAAATTACCTACGGGTTCTGGTTTTTGAGATATTTCAATCCAAATTTGTCCTCATAATTTTCCACGCAACTACATTTGACTTGCTTTGGATGGTGATATCTCCGCAACCAAGGCCCGCAAAGAGCTGCGGCTGCCAGTACTCGAAAGGGATTGCACAGACCTTTAAAATGTTGTAAATGTAGTTGCGTGGAAAATTATGAGGACAAATTTGGATTGAAATATCTCAACAACCAGAACCCGGAGATAATTTTTGTTCTCAGCTGTGGATAGGTATTGAACAGACCTTTCTTTTGATGTACCTAGTGATGGATTTCGGGAACATTGTTGAAAATGTAATTTTTTTTTGCAAGGGGTTAGCCTTGAATTTTTTCAAAAATATCGGAAAAAGTGAAGTCAAGTTTTGTACAACAAATTGTACAAAATTTTAAAGGTCTGTGCAATCCCTTTCGAGGACTGGCAGCCGCAGCTCTTTGCGGGCCTTGGTTGCGGAGATATCACCATCCAAAGCAAGTCAAATGTAGTTGCGTGGAAAATCATGAGGACAAATTTGTATAGAAATATCTCAACAACCAGAACCCGTAGGTAATTTTTGTTCTCAGCTGTGGATAGGTATTGAACCGACCTTTGTTTTGATGTACATATTGATGGGTTTGGGGAACATTGTTGAAAATGTAATTTTTTTTTGCAAGGGGTTAGCCTTGAATTTTTTCAAAAATATCGGAAAAAGTGAAGTCAAGAATTGTACAACAAATTGTACAACATTTTAAAGGTCTGTGCAATCCCTTTCGAGCACTGGCAGCCGCAGCTCTTTGCGGGCCTTGGTTGCGGAGATATCACCATCCAAAGCAAGTCAAATGTAGTTGCGTGGAAAATTATGAGGACAAATTTGGATTGAAATATCTCAACAACCAGAACCCGGAGATAATTTTTGTTCTCAGCTGTGGATAGGTATTGAACAGACCTTTCTTTTGATGTACCTAGTGATGGATTTCGGGAACATTGTTGAAAATGTAATTTTTTTTTGCAAGGGGTTAGCCTTGAATTTTTTCAAAAATATCGGAAAAAGTGAAGTCAAGAATTGAACAACAAATTGTACAAAATGTTAAAGGTCTGTGCAATCCCTTTCGAGCACTGGCAGCCGCAGTTCTTTGCGGGGCTTGGTTGCGGATATATCACCATCCAAAGCAAGTCAAATGAAGTTGCGTGAAAAATCATGAGGACAAATTTCAATTGAAATATCTCATAAACCAGAACCCGTAGGTAATTTTTGTTATCTCCGCAACCAAGCCCCGCAAAGAGCTGCTGTTGCCAGTGCTCGAAAGGGATTACACAGACCTTTACAATTTTGTACAATTTGTTGTACAATTCTTGACTTCACTTTTTCCGATATTTTTGAAAAAATTCAAGGCTAACCCCTTGCAAAAAAAAATTACATTTTCAACAATGTTCCCCAAACCCATCAATATGTACATGAAAAGGAAGGTCTGTTCAATACCTATCCACAGCTGAGAACAAAAATTACCTACGGGTTCTGGTTGTTGAGATATTTCAATACAAATTTGTCCTCATGATTTTCCACGCAACTACATTTGACTTGCTTTGGATGGTGATATCTCCGCAACCAAGGCCCGCAAAGAGCTGCGGCTGCCAGTGCTCGAAAGGGATTGCACAGACCTTTAAAATTTTGTACAATTTGTTGTACAAAACTTGACTTCACTTTTTCCGATATTTTTGAAAAAATTCAAGGCTAACCCCTTGCAAAAAAAAATTACATTTTCAACAATGTTCCCCAAACCCATCAATATGTACATTAAAACAAAGGTCGGTTCAATACCTATCCACAGCTGAGAACAAAAATTACCTACGGGTTCTGGTTGTTGAGATATTTCTATACAAATTTGTCCTCATGATTTTCCACGCAACTACATTTGACTTGCTTTGGATGGTGATATCTCCGCAACCAAGGCCCGCAAAGAGCTGCGGCTGCCAGTGCTCGAAAGAGATTGCACAGACCATTAAAATGTTGTACAATTTGTTGTACAATTCTTGACTTCACTTTTTCCGATATTTTTGAAAAAATTCAAGGCTAACAACTCCTTGCAAAAAAAATTACATTTTCAACAATGTTCCCGAAATCCATCATTATGTACATCAAAAGAAAGGTCTGTTCAATACCTATCCACAGCTGAGAACAAAAATTATCTCCGGGTTCTGGTTGTTGAGATATTTCAATCCAAATTTGTCCTCATAATTTTCCACGCAACTACATTTGACTTGCTTTGGATGGTGATATCTCCGCAACCAAGCCCCGCAAAGAGCTGCTGTTGCCAGTGCTCGAAAGGGATTGCACAGACCTTTAAAATTTTGTACAATTTGTTGTACAATTCTTGACTTCACTTTTTCCGATATTTTTGAAAAAATTCAAGGCTAACCCCTTTCAAAAAAAAATTACATTTTCAACAATGTTCCCCAAACCCATCAATATGTACATGAAAAGGAAGGTCTGTTCAATACCTATCCACAGCTGAGAACAAAAATTACCTACGGGTTCTGGTTGTTGAGATATTTCGATTGAAATTTGTCCTCATGATTTTCCACGCAACTACATTTGACTTGCTTTGGATGGTGATATCTCCGCAACCAAGGCCCGCAAAGAGCTGCGGCTGCCAGTACTCGAAAGGGATTGCACAGACCTTTAAAATGTTGTAAATGTAGTTGCGTGGAAAATTATGAGGACAAATTTGGATTGAAATATCTCAACAACCAGAACCCGGAGATAATTTTTGTTCTCAGCTGTGGATAGGTATTGAACAGACCTTTCTTTTGATGTACATATTGATGGGTTTGGGGAACATTGTTGAAAATGTAATTTTTTTTTGCAAGGGGTTAGCCTTGAATTTTTTCAAAAATATCGGAAAAAGTGAAGTCAAGAATTGTACAACAAATTGTACAACATTTTAAAGGTCTGTGCAATCCCTTTCGAGCACTGGCAGCCGCAGCTCTTTGCGGGCCTTGGTTGCGGAGATATCACCATCCAAAGCAAGTCAAATGTAGTTGCGTGGAAAATTATGAGGACAAATTTGGATTGAAATATCTCAACAACCAGAACCCGGAGATAATTTTTGTTCTCAGCTGTGGATAGGTATTGAACAGACCTTTCTTTTGATGTACCTAGTGATGGATTTCGGGAACATTGTTGAAAATGTAATTTTTTTTTGCAAGGGGTTAGCCTTGAATTTTTTCAAAAATATCGGAAAAAGTGAAGTCAAGAATTGAACAACAAATTGTACAAAATGTTAAAGGTCTGTGCAATCCCTTTCGAGCACTGGCAGCCGCAGTTCTTTGCGGGGCTTGGTTGCGGATATATCACCATCCAAAGCAAGTCAAATGAAGTTGCGTGAAAAATCATGAGGACAAATTTCAATTGAAATATCTCATAAACCAGAACCCGTAGGTAATTTTTGTTATCTCCGCAACCAAGCCCCGCAAAGAGCTGCTGTTGCCAGTGCTCGAAAGGGATTACACAGACCTTTACAATTTTGTACAATTTGTTGTACAATTCTTGACTTCACTTTTTCCGATATTTTTGAAAAAATTCAAGGCTAACCCCTTGCAAAAAAAAATTACATTTTCAACAATGTTCCCCAAACCCATCAATATGTACATGAAAAGGAAGGTCTGTTCAATACCTATCCACAGCTGAGAACAAAAATTACCTACGGGTTCTGGTTGTTGAGATATTTCAATACAAATTTGTCCTCATGATTTTCCACGCAACTACATTTGACTTGCTTTGGATGGTGATATCTCCGCATTCAAGGTCCGCAAAGAGCTGCGGCTGCCAGTGCTCGAAAGGGATTGCACAGACCTTTAAAATTTTGTACAATTTGTTGTACAAAACTTGACTTCACTTTTTCCGATATTTTTGAAAAAATTCAAGGCTAACCCCTTGCAAAAAAAAAATACATTTTCAACAATGTTCCCCAAACCCATCAATATGTACATCAAAACAAAGGTCGGTTCAATACCTATCCACAGCTGAGAACAAAAATTACCTACGGGTTCTGGTTGTTGAGATATTTCTATACAAATTTGTCCTCATGATTTTCCACGCAACTACATTTGACTTGCTTTGGATGGTGATATCTCCGCAACCAAGGCCCGCAAAGAGCTGCGGCTGCCAGTGCTCGAAAGAGATTGCACAGACCATTAAAATGTTGTACAATTTGTTGTACAATTCTTGACTTCACTTTTTCCGATATTTTTGAAAAAATTCAAGGCTAACAACTCCTTGCAAAAAAAATTACATTTTCAACAATGTTCCCGAAATCCATCATTATGTACATCAAAAGAAAGGTCTGTTCAATACCTATCCACAGCTGAGAACAAAAATTATCTCCGGGTTCTGGTTGTTGAGATATTTCAATCCAAATTTGTCCTCATAATTTTCCACGCAACTACATTTGACTTGCTTTGGATGGTGATATCTCCGCAACCAAGCCCCGCAAAGAGCTGCTGTTGCCAGTGCTCGAAAGGGATTGCACAGACCTTTAAAATTTTGTACAATTTGTTGTACAATTCTTGACTTCACTTTTTCCGATATTTTTGAAAAAATTCAAGGCTAACCCCTTTCAAAAAAAAATTACATTTTCAACAATGTTCCCCAAACCCATCAATATGTACATGAAAAGGAAGGTCTGTTCAATACCTATCCACAGCTGAGAACAAAAATTACCTACGGGTTCTGGTTGTTGAGATATTTCGATTGAAATTTGTCCTCATGATTTTCCACGCAACTACATTTGACTTGCTTTGGATGGTGATATCTCCGCAACCAAGGCCCGCAAAGAGCTGCGGCTGCCAGTACTCGAAAGGGATTGCACAGACCTTTAAAATGTTGTAAATGTAGTTGCGTGGAAAATTATGAGGACAAATTTGGATTGAAATATCTCAACAACCAGAACCCGGAGATAATTTTTGTTCTCAGCTGTGGATAGGTATTGAACAGACCTTTCTTTTGATGTACCTATTGATGGATTTCGGGAACATTGTTGAAAATGTAATTTTTTTTTGCAAGGGGTTAGCCTTGAATTTTTTCAAAAATATCGGAAAAAGTGAAGTCAAGAATTGTACAACAAATTGTACAAAATGTTAAAGGTGTGTGCAATCCCTTTCGAGCACTGGCAACAGCAGCTCTTTGCGGGGCTTGGTTGCGGAGATATCACCATCCAAAGCAAGTCAAATGTAGTTGCGTGGAAAATCATGAGGACAAATTTGTATTGAAATATCTCAACAACCAGAACCCGTAGGTAATTTTTGTTCTCAGCTGTGGATAGGTATTGAACAGACCTTTCTTTTGATGTACATATTGATGGGTTTGGGGAACATTGTTGAAAATGTAATTTTTTTGCAAGGGGTTAGCCTTGAATTTTTGCAAAAATATCGGAAAAAGTGAAGTCAAGAATTGTACAACAAATTGTACAAAATTTTAAAGGTCTGTGCAATCCCTTTCGAGTACTGGCAGCCGCAGTTCTTTGCGGGGCGTGGTTGCGGAGATATCACCATCCAAAGCAAGTCAAATGAAGTTGCGTGAAAAATCATGAGGACAAATTTCAATTGAAATATCTCATAAACCAGAACCCGTAGGTAATTTTTGTTCTCAGCTGTGGATAGGTATTTAACAGACCTTTCTTTTGATGTACATATTGATGAGTTTGGGGAACATTGTTGAAAATGTAATTTTTTTTGCAAGGGGTTAGCCTTGAATTTTTTCAAAAATATCGGAAAAAGTGAAGTCAAGTTTTGTACAACAAATTGTACAAAATGTTAAAGGTGTGTGCAATCCCTTTCGAGCACTGGCAACAGCAGCTCTTTGCGGGGCTTGGTTGCGGAGATATCACCATCCAAAGCAAGTCAAATGTAGTTGCGTGGAAAATCATGAGGACAAATTTGTATTGAAATATCTCAACAACCAGAACCCGTAGGAAATTTTTGTTCTCAGCTGTGGATAGGTATTGAACAGACCTTTCTTTTGATGTACATATTGATGGGTTTGGGGAACATTGTTGAAAATGTAATTTTTTTGCAAGGGGTTAGCCTTGAATTTTTGCAAAAATATCGGAAAAAGTGAAGTCAAGAATTGTACAACAAATTGTACAAAATTTTAAAGGTCTGTGCAATCCCTTTCGAGTACTGGCAGCCGCAGTTCTTTGCGGGGCGTGGTTGCGGAGATATCACCATCCAAAGCAAGTCAAATGAAGTTGCGTGAAAAATCATGAGGACAAATTTCAATTGAAATATCTCATAAACCAGAACCCGTAGGTAATTTTTGTTCTCAGCTGTGGATAGGTATTTAACAGACCTTTCTTTTGATGTACATATTGATGAGTTTGGGGAACATTGTTGAAAATGTAATTTTTTTTGCAAGGGGTTAGCCTTGAATTTTTTCAAAAATATCGGAAAAAGTGAAGTCAAGTTTTGTACAACAAATTGTACAAAATTTTAAAGGTCTGTGCAATCCCTTTCGAGCACTGGCAGCCGCAGCTCTTTGCGGGCCATGGTTGCGGAGATATCACCATCCAAAGCAAGTCAAATGTAGTTGCGTGGAAAATCATGAGGACAAATTTCAATTGAAATATCTCAACAACCAGAACCCGTAGGTAATTTTTGTTCTCAGCTGTGGATAGGTATTGAACAGACCTTTCTGTTGATGTACATATTGATGGGTTTGGGGAACATTGTTGAAAATGTAATTTTTTTTTGCAAGGGGTTAGCCTTGAATTTTTTCAAAAATATCGGAAAAAGTGAAGTCAAGTTTTGTACAACAAATTGTACAAAATTTTAAAGGTCTGTGCAATCCCTTTCGAGCACTGGCAGCCGCAGCTCTTTGCGGGCCTTGGTTGCGGAGATATCACCATCCAAAGCAAGTCAAATTTAGTTGCGTGGAAAATCATGAGGACAAATTTCAATTGAAATATCTCAACAACCAGAACCCGTAGGTAATTTTTGTTCTCAGCTGTGGATAGGTATTGAACAGACCTTTCTTTTGATGTACATATTGATGGGTTTGGGGAACATTGTTGAAAATGTAATTTTTTTTTGCAAGGGGTTAGCCTTGAATTTTTTCAAAAATATCGGAAAAAGTGTAGTCAAGAATTGTACAACAAATTGTACAAAATTTTAAAGGTCTGTGCAATCCCTTCCGAGCACTGGCAACAGCAGCTCTTTGCGGGGCTTGGTTGCGGAGATATCACCATCCAAAGCAAGTCAAATGTAGTTGCGTGGAAAATTATGAGGACAAATTTCGATTGAAATATCTCAACAACCAGAACCCGGAGATAATTTTTGTTCTCAACTGTGGATAGCTATTGAACAGACCTTTCTTTTGATGTACATAGTGATGGATTTCGGGAACATTGTTGAAAATGTAATTTTTTTTGCAAGGGGTTGTTAGCCTTGAATTTTTTCAAAAATATCGGAAAAAGTGAAGTCAAGAATTGTACAACAAATTGTACAACATTTTAAAGGTCTGTGCAATCTCTTTCGAGCACTGGCAGCCGCAGCTCTTTGCGGGCCTTGGTTGCGGAGATATCACCATCCAAAGCAAGTTGCGTGGAAAATTATGAGGACAAATTTGGATTGAAATATCTCAACAACCAGAACCCGGAGATAATTTTTGTTCTGAGCTGTGGATAGGTATTGAACCGACCTTTCTTTTGATGTACATATTGATGGGTTTGGGGAACATTGTTGAAAATGTAATTTTTTTTTGCAAGGTGTTAGCCTTGAATTTTTTCAAAAATATCGGAAAAAGTGAAGTCAAGTTTTGTACAACAAATTGTACAAAATTTTAAAGGTCTGTGCAATTCCTTTCGAGCACTGGCAGCCGCAGCTCTTTGCGGGCCTTGGTTGCGGAGATATCACCATCCAAAGCAAGTCAAATGTAGTTGCGTGGAAAATCATGAGGACAAATTTCAATTGAAATATCTCAACAACCAGAACCCGTAGGTAATTTTTGTTCTCAGCTGTGGATAGGTATTGAACAGACCTTTCTTTTGATGTACATATTGATGGGTTTGGGGAACATTGTTGAAAATGTAATTTTTTTTTGCAAGGGGTTAGCCTTGAATTTTTTCAAAAATATCGGAAAAAGTGAAGTCAAGAATTGTACAACAAATTGTACAAAATTTTAAAGGTCTGTGCAATCCCTTCCGAGCACTGGCAACAGCAGCTCTTTGCGGGGCTTGGTTGCGGAGATATCACCATCCAAAGCAAGTCAAATGTAGTTGCGTGGAAAATTATGAGGACAAATTTGGATTGAAATATCTCAACAACCAGAACCCGGAGATAATTTTTGTTCTCAACTGTGGATAGGTATTGAACAGACCTTTCGTTTGATGTACATAGTGATGGATTTCGGGAACATTGTTGAAAATGTAATTTTTTTTGCAAGGGGTTGTTAGCCTTGAATTTTTTCAAAAATATCGGAAAAAGTGAAGTCAAGAATTGTACAACAAATTGTACAACATTTTAAAGGTCTGTGCAATCTCTTTCGAGCACTGGCAGCCGCAGCTCTTTGCGGGCCTTGGTTGCGGAGATATCACCATCCAAAGCAAGTCAAATGTAGTTGCGTGGAAAATCATGAGGACAAATTTGTATTGAAATATCTCAACAACCAGAACCCGTAGGTAATTTTTGTTCGCAGCTGTGGATAGGTATTGAACCGACCTTTCTTTTGATGTACATATTGATGGGTTTGGGGAACATTGTTGAAAATGTAATTTTTTTTGCAAGGGGTTAGCCTTGAATTTTTTCAAAAATATCGGAAAAAGTGAAGTCAAGAATTGTACAACAAATTGTACAAAATTTTAAAGGTCTGTGCAATCTCTTTCGAGCACTGGCAGCCGCAGCTCTTTGCGGGCCTTGGTTGCGGAGATATCACCATCCAAAGCAAGTCAAATGTAGTTGCGTGGAAAATCATGAGGACAAATTTGTATTGAAATATCTCAACAACCAGAACACGTAGGTAATTTTCGTTCGCAGCTGTGGATAGGTATTGAACCGACCTTTCTTTTGATGTACATATTGATGGGTTTGGGGAACATTGTTGAAAATGTAATTTTTTTTGCAAGGGGTTAGCCTTGAATTTTTTCAAAAATATCGGAAAAAGTGAAGTCAAGAATTGTACAACAAATTGTACAAAATTTTAAAGGTCTGTGCAATCTCTTTCGAGCACTGGCAGCCGCAGCTCTTTGCGGGCCTTGGTTGCGGAGATATCACCATCCAAATCAAGTCAAATGTAGTTGCGTGGAAAATCATGAGGACAAATTTCAATTGAAATATCTCAACAACCAGAACCCGTACGTAATTTTTGTTCTCAGCTGTGGATAGGTATTGAACAGACCTTCCTTTTCATGTACATATTAATGGGTTTGGGGAACATTGTTGAAAATGTAATTTTTTTTTGCAAGGGGTTAGCCTTGAATTTTTTCAAAAATATCGGAAAAATTGAAGTCAAGAATTGTACAACAAATTGTACAAAATTTTAAAGGTCTGTGCAATCCCTTTCGAGCACTGGCAGCCGCAGCTCTTTGCGGGCCTTGGTTGCGGAGATATCACCATCCAAAGCAAGTCAAATGTAGTTGCGTGGAAAATCATGAGGACAAATTTCAATTGAAATATCTCAACAACCAGAACCCGTAGGTAATTTTTGTTCTCAGCTGTGGATAGGTATTGAACAGACCTTTCTTTTGATGTACATAGTGATGGATTTCGGGAACATTGTTGAAAATGTAATTTTTTTTGCAAGGGGTTGTTAGCCTTGAATTTTTTCAAAAATATCGGAAAAAGTGAAGTCAAGAATTGTACAACAAATTGTACAACATTTTAAAGGTCTGTGCAATCTCTTTCGAGCACTTGCAGCCGCAGCTCTTTGCGGGCCTTGGTTGCGGAGATATCACCATCCAAAGCAAGTCAAATGTAGTTGCGTGGAAAATCATGAGGACAAATTTGTATTGAAATATCTCAACAACCAGAACCCGTAGGTAATTTTTGTTCTCAGCTGTGGATAGGTATTGAACCGACCTTTCTTTTGATGTACATATTGATGGGTTTGGGGAACATTGTTGAAAATGTAATTTTTTTTTGCAAGGGGTTAGCCTTGAATTTTTTCAAAAATATCGGAAAAAGTGAAGTCAAGAATTGTACAACAAATTGTACAAAATTTTAAAGGTCTGTGCAATCCCTTTCGAACACTGGCAACAGCAGCTCTTTGCGGGGCTTGGTTGCGGAGATATCACCATCCAAAGCAAGTCAAATGTAGTTGCGTGGAAAATTTTGAGGACAAATTTGGATTGAAATATCTCAACAACCAGAACCCGGAGATAATTTTTGTTCTCAGCTGTGGATAGGTATTGAACCGACCTTTCTTTTGATGTACATATTGATGGGTTTGGGGAACATTGTTGAAAATGTAATTTTTTTTTGCAAGGGGTTAGCCTTGAATTTTTTCAAAAATATCGGAAAAAGTGAAGTCAAGAATTGTACAACAAATTGTACAACATTTTAAAGGTCTGTGCAATCTCTTTCGAGCACTGGCAGCCGCAGCTCTTTGCGGGCCTTGGTTGCGGAGATATCACCATCCAAAGCAAGCCAAATGCAGTTGCGTGGAAAATCATGAGGACAAATTTGTATTGAAATATCTCAACAACCAGAACCCGTAGGTAATTTTTGTTCTCAGCTGTGGATAGGTATTGAACCGACCTTTCTTTTGATGTACATATTGATGGGTTTGGGGAACATTGTTGAAAATGTAATTTTTTTTTGCAAGGGGTTAGCCTTGAATTTTTTCAAAAATATCGGAAAAAGTGAAGTCAAGTTTTGTACAACAAATTGTACAAAATTTTAAAGGTCTGTGCAATCCCTTTCGAGCACTGGCAGCCGCAGTTCTTTGCGGGCCTTGGTTGCGGAGATATCACCATCCAAAGCAAGTCAAATGTAGTTGCGTGGAAAATCATGAGGACAAATTTGTATTGAAATATCTCAACAACCAGAACCCGTAGGTAATTTTTGTTCTCAGCTGTGGATAGGTATTGAACAGACCTTTCTTTTGATGTACATATTGATGGGTTTGGGGAACATTGTTGAAAATGTAATTTTTTTTTGCAAGGGGTTAGCCTTGAATTTTTCAAAAATATCGGAAAAAGTGAAGTCAAGAATTGTACAACAAATTGTACAAAATTTTAAAGGTCTGTGCAATCCCTTTCAAGCACTGGCAACAGCAGCTCTTTGCGGGGCTTGGTTGCGGAGATATCACCATCTAAAGCAAGTCAAATGTAGTTGCGTGGAAAATCATGAGGACAAATTTGGATTTAAATATCTCAACAACCAGATGCCGGAGATGGTTTTTGTTCTCAGCTGTGGATAGGTATTTAACAGACCTTTCTTTTGATGTACATATTGATGGGTTTGGGGAACATTGTTGAAAATGTAATTTTTTTTTGCAAGGCAAGCCTTGAATTTTTTCAAAAATATCGGAAAAAGTGAAGTCAAGAATTGTACAACAAATTGTACAAAATTTTAAAAGTCTGTGCAATCCCTTTCGAGCACTGGCAGCCGCAGTTCTTTGCGGGGCTTGGTTGCGGAGATATCACCATCCAAAGCAAGTCAAATGAAGTTGCGTGAAAAATCATGAGGACAAATTTCAATTGAAATATCTCATAAACCAGAACCCGTAGGTAATTTTTGTTCTCAGCTGTGGATAGGTATTGAACAGACCTTTCTTTTGATGTACATATTGATGGGTTTGGGGAACATTGTTGAAAATGTAATTTTTTTTTGCAAGGGGTTAGCCTTGATTTTTTTCAAAAATATCGGAAAAAGTGAAGTCAAGAATTGTACAACAAATTGTACAAAATTTTAAAGGTCTGTGCAATCCCTTTCGAGCACTGGCAGCCGCAGTTCTTTGCGGGGCTTGGTTGCGGAGATATCACCATCCAAAGCAAGTCAAATGAAGTTGCGTGAAAAATCATGAGGACAAATTTCAATTGAAATATCTCATAAACCAGAACCCGTAGGTAATTTTTGTTCTCAGCTGTGGATAGGTATTGAACAGACCTTTCTTTTGATGTACATATTGATGGGTTTGGGGAACATTGTTGAAAATGTAATTTTTTTTTGCAAGGGGTTAGCCTTGAATTTTTTCAAAAATATCGGAAAAAGTGAAGTCAAGAATTGTACAACAAATTGTACATAATTTTAAAGGTTTGTGCAATCCCTTTCGAGCACTGGCAACAGCAGCTCTTTGCGGGGCTTGGTTGCGGAGATATCACCATCCAAAGCAAGTCAAATGTAGTTGCGTGGAAAATCATGAGGACAAATTTGGATTTAAATATCTCAACAACCAGATGCCGGAGATGGTTTTTGTTCTCAGCTGTGGATAGGTATTTAACAGACCTTTCTTTTGATGTACATATTGATGGGTTTGGGGAACATTGTTGAAAATGTAATTTTTTTTTGCAAGGGGTTAGCCTTGAATTTTTTCAAAAATATCGGAAAAAGTGAAGTCAAGAATTGTACAACAAATTGTACAAAATTTTAAAGGTCTGTGCAATCTCTTTCGAGCACTGGCAGCCGCAGCTCTTTGCGGGCCTTGGTTGCGGAGATATCACCATCCAAAGCAAGTCAAATGTAGTTGCGTGGAAAATCATGAGGACAAATTTGTATTGAAATATCTCAACAACCAGAACCCGTAGGTAATTTTTGTTCTCAGCTGTGGATAGGTATTGAACAGACCTTTCTTTTGATGTACATATTGATGGGTTTGGGGAACATTGTTGAAAATGTAATTTTTTTTTGCAAGGGGTTAGCCTTGAATTTTTTCAAAAATATCGGAAAAAGTGAAGTCAAGAATTGTTCAACAAATTGTACAAAATAGTTTTGTAAAAAATATCTCAACAACCAGAACCCGTAGGTAATTTTTGTTCTCAGCTGTGGATAGGTATTGAACAGACCTTTCTTTTGATGTACATATTGATGGGTTTGGGGAACATTGTTGAAAATGTAATTTTTTTTTGCAAGGGGTTAGCCTTGAATGTTTGCAAAAATATCGGAAAAAGTGAAGTCAAGAATTGTACAACAAATTGTACAAAATTTTAAAGGTCTGTGCAATCCCTTTCGAGTACTGGCAGCCGCAGTTCTTTGCGGGGCGTGGTTGCGGAGATATCACCATCCAAAGCAAGTCAAATGAAGTTGCGTGAAAAATCATGAGGACAAATTTCAATTGAAATATCTCATAAACCAGAACCCGTAGGTAATTTTTGTTCTCAGCTGTGGATAGGTATTTAACAGACCTTTCTTTTGATGTACATATTGAT
Source organism: Philhelius pedissequus (assembly GCA_910595825.1). NCBI lineage: Eukaryota > Metazoa > Arthropoda > Insecta > Diptera > Syrphidae > Philhelius > Philhelius pedissequus. The sequence goes on along the minus strand of OU343162.1, from coordinate 146,818,330 downwards.
GAGTTTGGGGAACATTGTTGAAAATGTAATTTTTTTTTGCAAGGGGTTAGCCTTGAATTTTTTCAAAAATATCGGAAAAAGTGAAGTCAAGAATTGTACAACAAATTGTACAAAATTTTAAAGGTCTGTGCAATCCCTTTCGAGCACTGGCAGCCGCAGTTCTTTGCGGGGCTTGGTTGCGGAGATATCACCATCCAAAGCAAGTCAAATGAAGTTGCGTGAAAAATCATGAGGACAAATTTCAATTGAAATATCTCATAAACTAGAACCCGTAGGTAATTTTTGTTCTCAGCTGTGGATAGGTATTGAACAGACCTTTCTTTTGATGTACATATTGATGGGTTTGGGGAACATTGTTGAAAATGTAATTTTTTTTTGCAAGGGGTTAGCCTTGATTTTTTTCAAAAATATCGGAAAAAGTGAAGTCAAGAATTGTACAACAAATTGTACATAATTTTAAAGGTTTGTGCAATCCCTTTCGAGCACTGGCAACAGCAGCTCTTTGCGGGGCTTGGTTGCGGAGATATCACCATCCAAAGCAAGTCAAATGTAGTTGCGTGGAAAATCATGAGGACAAATTTGGATTTAAATATCTCAACAACCAGATGCCGGAGATGGTTTTTGTTCTCAGCTGTGGATAGGTATTTAACAGACCTTTCTTTTGATGTACATATTGATGGGTTTGGGGAACATTGTTGAAAATGTAATTTTTTTTTGCAAGGGGTTAGCCTTGAATTTTTTCAAAAATATCGGAAAAAGTGAAGTCAAGAATTGTACAACAAATTGTACAAAATTTTAAAGGTCTGTGCAATCTCTTTCGAGCACTGGCAGCCGCAGCTCTTTGCGGGCCTTGGTTGCGGAGATATCACCATCCAAAGCAAGTCAAATGTAGTTGCGTGGAAAATCATGAGGACAAATTTGTATTGAAATATCTCAACAACCAGAACCCGTAGGTAATTTTTGTTCTCAGCTGTGGATAGGTATTGAACAGAACTTTCTTTTGATGTACATATTGATGGGTTTGGGGAACATTGTTGAAAATGTAATTTTTTTTTGCAAGGGGTTAGCCTTGAATTTTTTCAAAAATATCGGAAAAAGTGAAGTCAAGAATTGTTCAACAAATTGTACAAAATAGTTTTGTAAAAAATATCTCAACAACCAGAACCCGTAGGTAATTTTTGTTCTCAGCTGTGGATAGGTATTGAACAGACCTTTCTTTTGATGTACATATTGATGGGTTTGGGGAACATTGTTGAAAATGTAATTTTTTTGCAAGGGGTTAGCCTTGAATTTTTGCAAAAATATCGGAAAAAGTGAAGTCAAGAATTGTACAACAAATTGTACAAAATTTTAAAGGTCTGTGCAATCCCTTTCGAGTACTGGCAGCCGCAGTTCTTTGCGGGGCTTGGTTGCGGAGATATCACCATCCAAAGCAAGTCAAATGAAGTTGCGTGAAAAATCATGAGGACAAATTTCAATTGAAATATCTCATAAACCAGAACCCGTAGGTAATTTTTGTTCACAGCTGTGGATAGGTATTGAACAGACCTTTCTTTTGATGTACATATTGATGGGTTTGGGGAACATTGTTGAAAATGTAATTTTTTTTTGCAAGGGGTTAGCCTTGAATTTTTTCAAAAATATCGGAAAAAGTGAAGTCAAGAATTGTACAGCAAATTGTACAAAATTTTAAAGGTCTGTGCAATCTCTTTCGAGCACTGGCAGCCGCAGCTCTCTGCGGGCCTTGGTTGCGGAGATATCACCATCCAAAGCAAGTCAAATGTAGTTGCGTGGAAAATCATGAGGACAAATTTGTATTGAAATATCTCAACAACCAGAACCCGCAGGTAATTTTTGTTCTCAGCTGTGGATAGGTATTGAACAGACCTTTCTTTTGATGTACATATTGATGGGTTTGGGGAACATTGTTGAAAATGTAATTTTTTTTTGCAAGGGGTTAGCCTTGAATTTTTGCAAAAATATCGGAAAAAGTGAAGTCAAGTTTTGTACAACAAATTGTACAAAATTTTAAAGGTCTGTGCAATTTCTTTCGAGCACTGGCAGCCGCAGCTCTTTGCGGGCCTTGGTTGCGGAGATATCACCATCCAAAGCAAGTCAAATGTAGTTGCGTGGAAAATCATGAGGACAAATTTGGATTTAAATATCTCAACAACCAGAACCCGTAGGTAATTTTTGTTCTCAGCTGTGGATAGGTATTGAACAGACCTTTCTTTTGATGTACATATTGATGGGTTTGGGGAACATTGTTGAAAATGTAATTTTTTTTTGCAAGGGAGCCTTGAATTTTTTCAAAAATATCGGAAAAAGTGAAGTCAAGTTTTGTACAACAAATTGTACAAAATTTTAAAGGTCTGTGCAATCCCTTTCGAGCACCGGCAGCCGCAGCTCTTTGCGGGCCTTGGTTGCGGAGATATCACCATCCAAAGCAAGTCAAATGTAGTTGCGTGGAAAATCATGAGGACAAATTTGTATTGAAATATCTCAACAACCAGAACCCGTAGGTAATTTTTGTTCTCAACTCTGGATAGGTATTGAACAGACCTTTCTTTTGATGTACATATTGATGGGTTTGGGGAACATTGTTGAAAATGTAATTTTTTTTTGCAAGGGGTTAGCCTTGAATTTTTTCAAAAATATCGGAAAAAGTGAAGTCAAGTTTTGTACAACAAATTGTACAAAATTTTAAAGGTCTGTGCAATCCCTTTCGAGCACTGGCAGCCGCAGCTCTTTGCGGGCCTTGGTTGCGGAGATATCACCATCCAAAGCAAGTCAAATGTAGTTGCGTGGAAAATCATGAGGACAAATTTCAATTGTAATATCTCAACAACCAGAACCCGTAGGTAATTTTTGTTCTCAGCTGTGGATAGGTATTGAACAGACCTTCCTTTTCATGTACATATTGATGGGTTTGGGGAACATTGTTGAAAATGTAATTTTTTTTTGCAAGGGGTTAGCCTTGAATTTTTTCAAAAATATCGGAAAAAGTGAAGTCAAGTTTTGTACAACAAATTGTACAAAATTTTAAAGGTCTGTGCAATCCTTTTCGAGCACTGGCAGCCGCTGCTCTTTGCGGGCCTTGGTTTCGGAGATATCACCATCCAAAGCAAGTCAAATGTAGTTGCGTGGAAAATCATGAGGACAAATTTCAATTGAAATATCTCAACAACCAGAACCCGTAGGTAATTTTTGTTCTCAGCTGTGGATAGGTATTGAACAGACCTTCCTTTTCATGTACATATTGATGGGTTTGGGGAACATTGTTGAAAATATAATTTTTTTTTGCAAGGGGTTAGCCTTGAATTTTTTCAAAAATATCGGAAAAAGTGAAGTCAAGTTTTGTACAACAAATTGTACAAAATTTTAAAGGTCTGTGCAATCCCTTTCGAGCACTGGCAGCCGCAGCTCTTTGCGGGCCTTGGTTGCGGAGATATCACCATCCAAAGCAAGTCAAATGTAGTTGCGTGGAAAATCATGAGGACAAATTTGTATTGAAATATCTCAACAACCAGAACCCGTAGGTAATTTTTGTTCTCAACTCTGGATAGGTATTGAACAGACCTTCCTTTTGATGTACATATTGATGGGTTTGGGGAACATTGTTGAAAATGTAATTTTTTTTTGCAAGGGGTTAGCCTTGAATTTTTTCAAAAATATCGGAAAAAGTGAAGTCAAGAATTGTACAACAAATTGTACAAAATTTTAAAGGTCTGTGCAATCCCTTTCGAGCACTGGCAGCCGCAGCTCTTTGCGGGCCTTGGTTGCGGAGATATCACCATCCAAAGCAAGTCAAATGTAGTTGCGTGGAAAATCATGAGGACAAATTTGTATTGAAATATCTCAACAACCAGAACCCGTAGGTAATTTTTGTTCTCAACTCTGGATAGGTATTGAACAGACCTTTCTTTTGATGTACATATTGATGGGTTTGGGGAACATTGTTGAAAATGTAATTTTTTTTTGCAAGGGGTGCCTTGAATTTTTTCAAAAATGTCGGAAAAAGTGAAGTCAAGAATTGTACAACAAATTGTACAAAATTTTAAGGGTCTGTGCAATCCCTTTCGAGCCCTGGCAGCCGCAGTTCTTTGCGGGGCTTGGTTGCGGAGATGTCACCATCCAAAGCAAGTCAAATGAAGTTGCGTGAAAAATCATGAGGACAAATTTCAATTGAAATATCTCAACAACCAGAACCCGTAGGTAATTTTTGTTCTCAGCTGTGGATAGATATTGAACAGATCTTTCTTTTGATGTATATATTGATGGGTTTGGGGAACATTGTTGAAAATGTATTTTTTTTTTGCAAGGGGTTAGCCTTGATTTTTTTCAAAAATATCGGAAAAAGTGAAGTCAAGAATTGTACAACAAATTGTACAAAATTTAAAAGGCCTGTGCAATCCCTTTCGAGCACTGGCAACAGCAGCTCTTTGCGGGGCTTGGTTGCGGAGATATCACCATCCAAAGCAAGTCAAATGAAGTTGCGTGAAAAATCATGAGGACAAATTTCAATTCAAATATCTCATAAACCAGAACCCGTAGGTAATTTTTGTTCTCAGCTGTGGATAGGTATTGAACAGACCTTTCTTTTAATGTACATATTGATGGGTTTGGGGAACATTGTTGAAAATATAATTTTTTTTGCAAGGGGTTAGCCTTGAATTTTTTCAAAAATGTCGGAAAAAGTGAAGTCAAGAATTGTACAACAAATTGTACAAAGTTTTAAAGGTCTGTGCAATACTTCTCGAGCACTGGCAGCCGCAGCTCTTTGCGGGCCTTGGTTGTGGAGATATCACCATCCAAAGCAAGTCAAATGTAGTTGTGTTGAAAATCATGAGGACAAATTTGGATTAAAATATCTCAACAACCAGATGCCGGAAATGGTTTTTGTTCTCAGCTGTGGAAAGGTATTGAACAGACCTTTCTTTTGATGTACATATTGATGGGTTTTTTGCAAGGGGTTAGCCTTGAATTTTTTTCAAAAATATCGGAAAAAGTGAAGTCAAGAATTGTACAACAAATTGTACAAAATTTAAAAGGCCTGTGCAATCCCTTTCGAGCACTGGCAACAGCAGCTCTTTGCGGGGCTTGGTTGCGGAGATATCACCATCCAAAGCAAGTCAAATGTAGTTGCGTGGAAAATCATGAGGACAAATTTGGATTGAAGTATCTCAACAACCAGATGCCGGAGATGGTTTTTGTTCTCAGCTGTGGAAAGGTATTGAATAGACCTTTCTTATGATGTACATATTGATGGGTTTGGGGAACATTATTGAAAATGTAATTTTTTTTGCAAGGGGTTAGCCTTGAATTTTTTCAAAAATGTCGGAAAAAGTGAAGTCAAGAATTTTACAACAAATTGTACAAAATTTTAAAGGTCTGTGCAATTCCTTTCGAGCACTGGCAGCCGCAGCTCTTTGCGGGCATTGGTTGCGGAGATATCACCATCCAAAGCAAGTCCAATTTAGTTGCGTGGAAAATCATGAGGACAAATTTTGATTGGAATATCTCAACAACCAGATGCCGGAAATGGTTTTTGTTCTCAGCTGTGGAAAGGTATTGAATAGACCTTTCTTTTGATGTACATATTGATGGGTTTTTTGCAAGGGGTTAGCCTTGAATTTTTTTCAAAAATGTCGGAAAAATTGAAGTCAAGAATTGTACAACAAATTGTACAAAATTTTAAAGGTCTGTGCAATTCCTTTCGAGCACTGGCAGCCGCAGCTCTTTGCGGGCATTGGTTGCGGAGATATCACCATCCAAAGCAAGTCAAATTTAGTTGCGTGGAAAATCATGAGGACAAATTTTGATTGAAATATTTCAACAACCAGATGCCGGAGATGATTTTTGCTCTCAGCTGTGGAAAGGTATTGAACAGACCTTTCTTTTGATGTACATATTGATGGGTTTGGTGAACATTGTTGAAAATGTAATTTTTTTTTGCAAGGGGTTAGCCTTGAATTTTTTTCAAAAATGTCGGAAAAAGTGAAGTCAAGAATTGTACAACAAATTGTACAAAATTTTAAATGTCTCTGGAACCCCTTTCGAGCACTGGCACCCGCAGGTCTTTGCTGGGCTTGGTTGCGGAGATATCACCATCCAAAGCAAATCAAATGGAGTTGCTTGTAAAATCATCCAAAACTGGAAAGGTCTGTTCAATCCCTTTCGATCACTGGCAGTCGCAGCTCTTTTTGCGGATCAGTACTTTGTGAAAGTTGGTGTTGTTTTTTCAATATCTAGATTGGCATCAAGACGGACTGTTTTTAGTTCGATAAATTTGCTTCTGGAAAAATGACATAATGAAAACTGGAAAGCAAAAAAATGTTTCTGCGTCGTCATCAAGCAAAATCAAAGAAAAATATTAGTAAATTAATATACATAACATTGGTTGTGCGTTCTTATCAGCATCTTCCTTATCCAGCGTCAAAAAGTAAATTTGAGACGTTAAATTTATTTTTTCAAAATGTTTATTGCCAGGTGACTTGATAACTTTTAAGTCAATTGATGTAAATGAGATCGTTAATTTTCCGACTGAATTTTTAAATTTTCTGGATATGCCAGAAATGCCGCCACACAAGCTCTGTCTGAAATTTGGGTCGTCCGTCATTCTTTTGCGTAACTTAAACCCACCATAATTATGCAACGGTGCACGATTGTCCTCATCACAGATACCGGAAACTTACTTGAAGCAACGATATTGACTGGAAAGCTTAGTCCTCATATTACCTCGAATACCTATGATTCCATCAGAATCAACAATACCATGAAAAAGGCTACACGGTGACGATAAATAAGCCGCAAGGGCAGAAAATGACAATTTGTGGCTTGGACTTAGAGAAACCGTGTTTCTCAAATGGGCAGCTGTATGTTGCATGTCACGTTGGAAAAATATCAAATTTGTTATTTTTAAAGAAAGAGAGATTTACGAGTAATATCGTTCATCATTTACTTATTAATTAATGGAAAGCACTGATTGCTACTATAATTAGAATCCTTACCAATGACTTCCTTAACAATCTACCAATTTTAATATTTAATGCGGGCCTTACACCACGCAATATTATTGCGCAGTACTCGGTTTCTTCAATGCAAGTGCCGGTTGTGTAAATCGGCATGGGGATTGTTTCTGCTTTAACGACAGAATACATCACTGAGTTTTTGTAGCATTAAATTCTACAGTTTTTTATTCCCCATTGGCCAACACTGTCGAGATTAGAATTGAATGATCTTATCACACGCTGCCGTTGCAGTTCCACATCCGAAGAACAAGGAAGTGAAACTGAAAACCAATATAAGATAAGACATCATTAATTAAACTGAGAAAAAGAGTAAGAGGCAAAACGAAGGCCTGGAGTACACCAGCATTTATTTTATAAATATCAGAATTACTAGATGAGCTAGTACAGAAATATCAGTCAGTAATCAGTCCGATTTTGAAGTCTCCACAAATTTTGTTGTTCGTCTTTTTGTTTGAAAATTTGACACCCAATTCTTCTTTTGCTATCTCCCATAAGATCTCTATTAGGTTAAGGTCTAGAGATTGTGGTGACCACTGCAAAACTCAATTTTTCTGAAAGCCAGCTTTTTACAAGCTAGGATTTTATTTTTTTTTAAATTAATGTTTTTTTACCTACTTGAAATCCTTGCAATCCGGCCTGCAGTATGCGACGTCTTATAGTTGATGAGTCAAGTTCAAACTTGGCTTCTTTAGACGATGCTGTTGGTTTTTGTTCTGAAAAAAATTAACAATTTTTCGATCTTGTTTGGGTGTAGGTGTAGTACTGCGTAGTCTTTCTCCTCTCCACTCTTGATAATTCGACGAACACTTGATTTATGCTTATTCATTATTTCACTGAAACTTCTTTCTGCGATATTCGTTTTTTTTTAAATCATTTAATGGGCCCTATACGAAATCTCCCAGGTTATTTCGTTTCCCTCTAAATTGTTCCTGCGATCGTGAATTTCGCAAAGAATTAATTTCCCTCGAACAAAAAATCGTATGAAATGATAGCAAAGTTCCCTGGGAAAGCTAATTCCCGATACCAATAAATTCCGAGGGAACATTTTGTGATAATTCATGTTCCCAAGATTCGAATTGGAGAAAAATTTCAAGGGAATGTTTTATTCACGGTAACCCTTAGTATCAAGAGTAATCGTTTGTTTTTTTTGTTCACTGCTTCTTAGAACTTGTTATCTCTATTGAACTATGAGTTGCAAGTGCTAAAAACAAACAGAGCACCAAAAAACATACTGACCGTTATAAGATTGAACTGGACGGTTGGTGGCAAATGTTTCGCACAGGAAAGATCATTACTTTTTTTGTTATGAGGTTGCGTTTATTGTAGTCGTTTGTGGATTATTTTTTCGTATTTGCTATGGTAAGGATGGTACATAAATAAATACAAATTAATTAAGCTTGTACTTGTTAAAAAAAAATATGTAGCCTTTTTGCTATGTTATATAGGTTGCATATGCTATGCTCAGCACTGTATGTATACTTTTCTCTAAGCTCAAGAATTGAAAACATAAAATTTCATTTTCCCCAGTTGAGTTCATCTAGTGTCGCTGGCTAAAAGGCTGAAATCTATTTTAATTATTTAGCTAAACACAATTAGTAATCAATATTTCGTTTTTTAATATTTTATATTTATTTAGAATTTAAATTTTACTTTGAATTTTGTATACTCCTTTTTAATTTATTTGATATTTCGTATTTTTTTTTAAAGTTTGCCATTTTTTTAAGTTTTGTAGATATAAAAATATAATCGTAGCTTTTCTTTTGATTTGGTAGAGTTTTGTTATCTGTTTTAAAGAGTTTTAATAATAATAAGTTTATTTTTCTCCTAATCTTTAACTTGTATTATTTATTTAACAATTTCAAAAATAACTAATTTTCATAATAGATAATAGAACATTTTGTATCTATATTATCTCACATTGATTTAAGTATGTATAAGGACACGAATATAGTAACAAAATTTTCCAAGCAGAAAAAAATATAGAACGTTTTATTATAACGAAGCTTAACAGTTTTTTTAAATTCATTATTTATCAATATATATATCTATATTGTATGTTTATACTTATTATAGAGAAAATAATATTATAAATATGTATTTGAAAAGATAAAATATAAATAAATAATTAATTTTAGTTGTAGTGAACTAGAGTTTTCTTTCATTAAAACGCACACGTGATTTGATGTTTTTTTTTCTATTTTGTATATTATTTATTTTGTAGATATTTTTTTTTTATTTTACGTAAGAAACCTATATGATAGAAATTTAGTTTTTATTTAGTTTAAAATAAATATATACAAATATTGTTGGGTCTGGATGAATAATTTTCATATACATTTATATATATTTTTTTTAATTATCTTAACAAATAGTTTAATTATTTAGCTAATTTATATGCAACCATTCTTGCTTTTAAAAAAATTCAAAAACAAAGAAACGTTTGCATAAAGGTATTTTTTTCTTTCAAATCATCACTGAAAAACAGTCTAAAGCTAATTCACAAACAAAACAAAAAAAAAAGATAAAAATGTCCGAAAGTTTGTAGTTTTCAAAAACAAGCTTGACAGTTCAGTGATGTTATTAATAAAATGTTAAATATTGTTTTTTTTTCTAATTAGAAAAATACAAACATGTTGTGTTGTATTAAAAATCTTTACACTGGCTAAATGGAGGAAACTATTCATCCGCCTGCATTATTATTGGTAGTCAATGTGGAATGTTTTTATTTGTGTTTAGAGTGTTGAAAAGCACTTTTTAGGGAATTGTTTTGCAGTTAAAATGTATTTTTTTTAGTGTTTTCGGAAATTTGTTTGAGAGTATGAAAATTTCATAAAAAAGTGCTTCTAAAGATAAGTACAATATTTTTATCAACTTTTGTAAAAAAAAATATTATTATTTAATCGACTCCAGCGAAACCTTGGCTACCTTCGATTGCCTTAATGAGTTTATCCTTGAGTTGTAAATAACCTTCGTAGGGTGGTAAATCCAAACGATTAAAACTAAAAAAAAATATATGAACAAATTTCATTCATAAAGTTGAAAACTCAAATTAAAATAATCTAACTTACCATGTATGAGCTCTGGGATAATTGTTAGGTGTACCCCATTTTTCAATGGTGAACATTTGCGGTCCATTTGAGCCGTAAAGCTCTTTGAAACCATTCATTGGAACCCTAGATGTACCAGTTACAAATTGTAATAAGCGGGAACGCATTTCATTGGAAAATGAGAGCACAGCTCTCCAGAACCATTGAATGATAATGTGATTCATGTGATAGTCACCCTTGTAGAGAGTGTTGTCGCGCCAGTCTTTAACATCAATATTTTGTATTCCACACATTAGCAGCTCGAGTTCATGTTCGTCGAAGATTTTCAATAAATTAAGTGGTATTATAGAACCAAAGCCATCCAAGAAGGCTGTCATTTGTTCTTTGACACGCGAAACAAAACGCCATTCGATTACTAATCTAAAATTATTTAAACATAGAACATTGAATTTGAATATATACAAGAAAACTATATGTTAAAGTTTTGCTAAAAGCCCTGGTAGCTGCTAGCTTTTGAGTATTGCCCTGTACATTTATATATGGTTTAATAAATAATAGTAATAATATATGTTAAGGTCAAGAACTTACTTAATATATTCATCTTTGTTGTCATTGTTAACATCAATATTGGCACCGTTTGTTTTTAATTCTCGTTGACTTGTGTGACCAAATGTTTCTTCATCGACGCAAAACGTTAATTCCAATTCGCTTGGATCATTTTCTTTGATCCAAAGTAATGAGTTGTAGTATTCTGTATCAACCGATTCCATATCCTTTAAATCAATTGGCTTTTGAAGCATCATTTTATAAAAAGGTCGAATGAAAAAGGCTTAACAATTCAAAGAGAAACAACACAGAATATATGTAAACAACAAAATTGTCTGAGAAACTGAAGAATATTTTACCGTCTAAAAGTTTTCCATGGTAAACTGCCATTCCGGCTATCCTTCCAATGAATCTGTAATTAACATATGTTCAATTTTTAAACTAAATTCTTTGCGTTTTTATTTTCATTTGCAAAACATACTTGAAATAATTTAAATGTTCTTCATTGCATAGGCCACTAAATGGATTAATTTGTAATGTGTAATTATCCATTGCTGAGTACTCAAATAGTCCATAATAAGGATTGAACATTTCTTTGGATAATAAATAGAACCATTCCCTGGCAAGGCCACCATAATCTAAATGTAAATCAATGTTAATTTAGAATTGGGTTTGTTGAATAAATTTACCTAATCCAGTCTCTCCTTCGAATTCTACCCATAACTTAGTCTTTAGTAAATCGGTTTTATTAACAGAATTAATAATTCGATATGAATCTTCTAGTATCGATGTACGCCTTATGCGAATTTCAAATTTGTTTGGTACATTTGTCTGAAAAAAAAAATAGAATAAAAAGACCGGATGAGAATATTTATATTCAAGAATAAAAAAAAACTGAAAATAAATTTGGTGGCGCGGTGGACGTGACATCCGTTTTAAAACCAAGGCTTAGTGAAGTATAACCCTCATCTCAACCATTCATATGTGAGTGATGTAAATAGCCAGAAATGGTGGCAAAGATAAGATGCACTTTTTCATTACAAAGAAATACTCTTATAGAATTCTACAATTTATGAGAGTCAAACGCCACTGGCCACTACAGAAATAAACCTACGACTTTGAATAAATAGTGTAAGCCTTTAACGTTTGTTTTTAGAACAATCTACATAATGGGGGCTATCGTGAATAGAATATTTCGTGCGAAATGTCCTCAAAATATATTGGTATCGGGAATAAACTTTTCCAGGGAGTTTTGCTGTCATTTCATACGATACGACATTTTGTTCGAGGGAAATTTATTGCGTGGGGTATTCACGATAGCAAGAAAAAATTCGAGGGAATGAAATTTTCCACGGGAAACGAAGTTCCTGGAAGGGCTATATACAATGTATATCCATAATTGGTTTCTTTGGTATTTTTTTTTGTAGGAAGGAGTGTAACAACTATTAAAATTCAAGAGTGGGGAAAATTTTGTAAATCTTGCAACAAAGTAAACAAACGTAAATTGGGTCAATTATGTTAATTTTTTGAAAAGGACGTGTCTCCAGACATTCCAACGCACGGTGTGTCATTATCACAGAAAAGTAGAGTTTATTCGAACTTTTAAGGGCGAACAATTGTTATAAAAAGGTTATAATTGTTATAAATTGGCTTTTCTCTAGGCTCGTCCTTTTGAAAACCCTGAACTCACACTGTTGAACAAATTCAGTTTTTTTTTTTTGAGAACTGCGGTCGCCATAAAGTAGATCTATGTTTTTTCTGTGGTGAGTTGAGGTATCGAATAAACTGAAAAAATTCATTACAAATGTAAGAATTACATTTTGAATGCAATTTGTTACTTTTAAAATGGCAATCAAAAGAAAGAAGAATACTCGAATTTAATTTAATACACAAAAATACAAAGTTTTGAAGTTATGAATTGTGTTCAAATGCACATATTCAGCATTATTGTTTCGCCCGGAATATATTTCATTTAAAATATTTTGGTTCGCCCGGAATTTTCAAACGTTATTGCGAGGTTCGTCCGAATAAATGTTTCCCTTTAGCAATAGAATCCACTAAAGAACAACAAAAGAAATTATTTCGGTAAGTCTGCACATGAGAGCTGCCAACGACTAATGAATTAACGACTATTCGTCCATTTTAACATTTTATTTACATGGGTTTAATTTTATTTGTCACGAATACAAGTTGAAAGACTGATTTTGAAGTTAGACGCGCGCGAACAAAGTACTCGTTGAAGAGTGGATGGTATGTGGAACGCGAATAGTGTTTGACTGTTCGTAGCAATCAGATGCAATTCGCGACGACCGATATTGTTTTCTCAAATTTGTCTCATTTTGGCGAGTAAAAAGTAAATTTTTCTGTCGTAAACATTAATATAAATTATATTTCTACAATTTTGTTTAGAATTTGTGAAGAATTTAGGTTGGTAAATTGTTTTAAATGGAATTTATTCGTTTGTTCGTCGGCCATTGGTCGCTTTCATGTGAATAGTCCTTTAAGGTTAATTGGCAGTTCATGAGTTTTTTTTAGAGTACGGATACAAAGTCTTGTTCCTTTAGTTCCCAAAACTACTTTCAAGAAGTGTACCCGCATAAAGGTAATGTTTAAGTTCGCAAAGGTCAAAAATTAATTGTTTTTAACCATTGACTATTAAAAGTAATTGATGAAAAAAGAGTAATAATTGTTTACATATGATGCGTAAAGCGAAGCAATTAAAGAAATTAAGAGAAGCAATGCCTTATTAAAATCTGTTCATTTAATTTTCATTCGCCATACCTAGTATTTATGTACGACCGGTAATCATGATATTCTTGACGCTTTTTTGTTAATTTGTTGCGTGTGTTCAGCTTTGCAATGTATTCAAATGTTGGTACGATATCTAATGGGATTTTCGTTTGGTAACAAAAATCAATTTATTTTTGATTTAGATCGATTGGCAAAAAAAAATGATTTATTTCTTGATTTGAAATCAATTTTGCAGATCTGGATTTTTTAAAATATCTACCCCTTTCTCACTAACACCACTATGCATTATACTTGACAGCCATCAGTTTGACAAGTGCTTGTTTGATAATAATTTATTTCGGTTGCAAGAAAGAATTATGAGTTCAAATGGAAGCAGTTTTAAGTGAATTAATTTATTCGTCCAGCTCATTTTCGGACTTAGAAACGTAGATAGATAGATATATAGATTTTAGATACAAACTTGGAATTAAAAACAATGTTCGAGTCAATATTTGCACGCTAGCTTGTTTACAGACACAAATATGAACCAATACTATCTATATATGTATATAAAATTAAAAATGTGTGTGTGTTTACGCTATAGTCTCGAAAACTATGGATTTGATCATGTGATGATCTTTATCAAAGTTGTTGTCCATGAGCCAAAGACAGAGGGCGCCACTGTAATCATCAAAATCAATAAAATGACTCAAAGTTAATTAAATATTATTTTATTTATATTTCAGATTCAAAATTTTTGTGTGTTTACGCTATAGTCTCGAAAACTATGCATACAACCCTCTTGAGTGCTAAAACCAATTTATTCTACAAGTCACAAAGAAAGTTTATAGACTGCCGATAGATGGCGCTGACATTTTATCATCGCAAGGAATTTTACGTTCATATAAGAAACAGGAATTTTTCAATTTCTGTATAAGCATAAGGGGAGTAAATGAAATAATAAGAAGAAAAATAGAAAGGAAAAGAAGATCATAAACATGAAAAAATTCGCAGTATTTGCAGTTTTTCCAATATCGAAATAAAATACTTTATTCATTCTTTCTTGGGCGTAAAAACGTAAAAACATACGCCGGGTAAGGCTAGTAGCAAATAAAAATCAATCTTAAAACGTTTTCGATTCGTTACGAAAAAATCAATTTATAGATCATAATATAAATTTACCAAACGAAAACCTCGTAAAATAGTTTAAATTTGTATGGGTTTCTGACATTTCTCATGACCTAGGTCAACCCTGGAACGAACCTACTAATACACACTGCTCTTAACTAATGCTTATTTGGTGCCAAATTGTCACAACCACAAATTTATTGTGAGATTTCTCACGAAATATTATGTGAGATCTCAGTTTTCTACATTTGACAAATATTAAACTCAAATGCATATTTCGAAAAGTCTCTTTCTTGAACTAGAATTAATAATAATTTCATATCTGATATTTATTACTTACCGGTTTTCTAATATGACTTTTGAAATATTCATACTTTTGTTTGTAGTCTCTTGAATATGGTACGGCTTGGCCAGCTATATTTGGATTAGACAGTCTTGGATCCTCCCATTGTGTTGTTCGTGTATCTTGAATAATAATACAACAATGCAATTATAATATTTCTTTATTCATCATCATAATCAGCCCTATCAAAAGTTCCATCGTAATCGGATAGTTTTACGAATCCCAAAAAAGTTACCCCAAAATCTGTGGGTAATGGCAATTTGTATGAGCTTTTCCACAACAATAGATTCTGTGATAGATTTTTTTTGGGGTTGATAACAAGTTTCCTATTATGACGGAATAGGGTTGAATGAATTTATAAAGTAAAAACTTACTGTGATCTATGTAAAACACTCTGCCATCGGTATGAACACGTTCTTCCCAGCCTTCCGGGAGCGGTCCCAGATCATCTTCAACACGCCGTGTTTGATTTGGCATTGGACTAGCTCTGCCATTACGAGGATCGATCCATGTAGTTTTACGCGCCACATGATCGATAAAAAACGTTCGTCCATTAGGTGCAACTTGCATTGACCATTGTGGCGGCAGACTTTCTTCATCATTATTCGTTGTGGTCTGGAAAAAAAATAAACAATAAAATCATTTAAACATTTAAAAAAGCATAAATTAATGTTTTTTGTTTTGTATGTAATTTAAAGATATATATTTTTTTATTTTAATTAAGAAGAAGAAAAAAATATAAATAAATGTAAGAAAAATTAAATTTTACTTGATCGCCAACTGCTGTGTTGTCTTCGACAGAATTTCGTCTCGTCGATGAAGCTGAGTTCTCCGATCGATTGCCACTGTCAGGTTGATCTACATCTTCGGTCTTTTTGTGGGTTGTATATGATTTTGGATTTTTTTGTTGGGATAAATGATGTTTTTGTGAACATAACATATAGGAATAAATAAAGAAACGAAAATAATATTTTTTCGAATGTTGGAATTTTTAATTTTTTTTTTTAGAAACTAATAAAACATATTACACAAATTGTTAGCTAATAACATAAAATACCAAAATGATAAAAAAACATCAATGGTTTGTTGATGAAATGGACGGTTTTTTACATTTACTTACTAGAAAATACACGGAGAAAAAGCGTTTTATACATTATGTATTAAATGTTGCACCTTTCACAATTCTATGTATAGTTTTGCGAACTGATGCAAAGCAACAATAATTTTGATTAAATAAAAAATAAATTCTGAACAAAACTGATACATACCTACCATTAAAGATTTATAAACTAATTAAAAAAATTGAAATGCAAGCATTTGTAATAAATATTTTTGTATCTATTGTAACTATGTGGTTAATATAGGATTAAGTACAACAGAAATGATTAAAGGTTAAGGATGTCTATTGTTATTTAAATAGTGATGCATCAATGATGGCAGATTGATTTATTTCCTAAATTTTGTATCGACATTGCTTGCTTTTGAAACATGTGGTATATAATAGCAATATATATTATCGCAATCGAACCAGTAGGCTAATTGCCAGATTTTTTCCTTTTTGTCATTTTATCATATCCGATTCGGGATCAAAATCAAAGAAAATAGCCGTGTTCTTTTGGTAAATCTGTCGGCAGCAAAGCTGAATTTTCCAAACGACAGATCCAGAGCAGCCTGATTTTTTGTATTTTTAAGTTGGTATTACCGACCTTGTTCATAACTAAATGCAAAAAATCAGCAATAGTTTTGATTTTATTGCTTCAGATTAAATGCATTTAAGAATACTAACACTTGAATTAAGAGATGCAAATAAAATGGAATATACGAGTATATGAAGCAGTAAGAAATAACAAAAAGTTGAATTTTTCACTCTATACGTTCCAAAATGTTCATTTTAAAATTATTTTATGTGTTTGACGTTTTTTCTCAATAACACTTCAAGCAAAATCACGGACCCGAATTTCTCGGTTCACTTAGGAATCACTTTGGAATCCAAAAGAACTGAGTGTCTCACACACTTTAACAAATTTTATATGTACGTATGTAAAAGAAGAACGAGAATCGATATTTTTTTATGGACAAAGAAATAGAGAGAGTTGGTAAGGTAGTCGATATTAGAGTGGGAACTGGGGAGTTTTTTTTTTGTGGACTAGAAATGAAGACAAATGGAGAGAAACTCTGTTATTTCAATTTTGCAGAGTAAACAAGCACCAAAGAAATGTTTGTCTTCAAGGAAAACTAAAATACATAATAATACGTGTAAAGATTTTATAAAATAATACTTTAAAATGGAAAAATGGGATTATTGTAAAATAAATAAAGAAGTGTTTCATATTTGTAAAATACCATATTTCTTATTAGATTAGTTCATTTTTGTTGGATTCCATTTAGGTTCTTTTTTCTAATTTGATCCGATTTGGAATCGTTTCGGATCCGTTTCTGAATCCGTATAGAAGTGGTTTCGGATCCAAAACGGAGTCGCTTGTTTGAAGGGAACCCTTCAAGCAAAAACACGGACCCGAATTTCTCGGTTCACTTTGGAATCACTTTGAAATCCAAAAAAACTGATTGTCTCACACATATTAACAAATTTTCTGTGAACACATGTAAAAAGAAGAACGAGAATAGACTTTTTTTATGGGCTGAGAAATAGGGAGAAGAGTCGATATTCGAGTGGGGAGTATTTTTATGGACTAGAAATTAAGACACATGGAGAGGCACAGTTATTGTATTTTTCAATTTTGTAGAGTAAACAAGCAACAAGGGATTTTTATCTTCATGGAAAACCAAAATAAATAACAAACGTAAATAGTTTATAAAATAATATTTTAAAATGCAACAACGGGATTATTATCAATAAATACAATAACAAATAACAAAAGAGTGTTTAATATGTGTAGAAGAGCATACCTATTTCTTATTAGATTAGTTAATTTTTTTTGGATCCGTTTTGGATTCCATTTAGGTTCTTTTCTCGCTGAGTATGGTGAAATAGAAAACTCTCTCTCTCACAATACATTGACATAGTGGCTCCGTGGTGATTCTAATTTCCATACTAATTTGATCCGATTTTGGAATCGTTTAGGATCCGTTTTTGGGTTCATTTAAGAAGTGGTATCGGATCCAAAACGGAGTCCCTTGCTTGAAGGGAAATCAGATATTGTGCCAATGAAAGAGTATGTTCGCATTGTGTTTGCCTTGCAAAAATGATCGCATTCATTATTAAACTATTAAGTATTTTTAAACTTCGCTTACATGTGGCTCAAAAATCAAATTGGAGTAGAGAGGTTAATTAAAAATGAGCTATATAAAATATGGACAGAAATCCCCTTTTATTATCTCATAATTGGGGTAAGTAGTCGTATTTTGGTAAACATTATTAACGTCGAAACAAATAAAAACCGAAAAAAAAGAAGATTATGTTCACTTTTATATTCACTGGTTGGTCAACATTCAACTCGACTCTGAATTCAAAATGACGTAAGATCGTGAAAATCTGATTTGAAACGATTTTTAGGGTAAAGTTAATTATCTACGACATCCATCAATAAAATTTGACATTTTCTGACTAGGCAATAAACTATATTCTTAAACATTTAGAATGTATTTCTTGCCAAATTTCGCCGATAAGCTCTAAAATATCACCGTTTTCCGCAGATGATTTTTTAGAAGAAATCTTTATAATCTTCACAATCGAATTCGACAGTTTATCTCTTCCACGTGTTATAAGTGTTCTATCGATAACATACACTTACGTACTGTTAATGAGTGCATATTTATTGTTAAATATTAGATATGCACTGACTTGCTCCTTAAATGCTTTTTGCTATTCCAATTGAAGATATTTGGTAGGCGCGATGCTCAAGTTTTAGTTTGTTCATTTTTAGGCAATTTGACAGCAGCTGACACAAGGCAACGCAAAAATCTTTTATTAAAGTCTCTTTCATCTGGCAGTTTCGAATAAGCTAACTTTAACTTTTACTGAAAGTGTAAGAGCGCCCCCTACCTATGCTTATTAATATGATTTATAAAGCAACATAAATAAATAAAGGGTACTTTCAGCCTAGTTTGTTGCTTTAGTAAATTTATTTCCTGTACGTAAATAGGTGTGCAATATGTTTTTTTAATAAAAGAACCAAACCAAAAATTATTGATTTTTGACTGCTTTCAAGCTAACCTTTCCGAATCGTTCACAAATTTATTCGAATTGTTTGGTTTCCGAGATGACTCACCTAATAAATATCTGAGCGTGCCCCATTGACAGAGAGAAGAACTGTACAAACAAGTACTTCGAGATTCATCAAAGTCATCGGGACTACCAACTAAACAACATAATATAATTCGATACTCGAATAAATGTCATAAATCTATCCAAAGCACACTTCTGTTTTTACTTTTATCGAAAGCAGGTTCTGTATTTGTAATGTGAGTATAAATTCTGCTTTGCTGCCGATTGCTTTTGCCAAAAAAACACGGCTATTGACACCAGATTCTCGATTCTAAAGATAAATGTAAGTGTATGTGTGGCGGGAAATTTCCAACGCATATTTTGTGATTAGGTCTGATTCTGCTTAAAACTGCAATTGGCAACAATTTCTGTAATTTCATGTACCAGTCTCACAAAGTCAGAGAATTTTTGAACAATAAATTTTCGTAGACAGCAAATTTGTAGGCAGAAAATTTACAAATGGTAAGGTTGACGGTAGTCATAAAAGAGAAAAAAACCTCTCCAAACCCAATTACTTCGTTGCAGTGTGGATGGTATGTGGAACGCGAATAGAGTTTGACAATTCGTACCAATGAATTGCAATTTGTGACGACCAATTTATTTTCTTAAATTTTGTTTTATTTTAGCAAATAAAATGCAAATTTTAGTATCTAATAATTAAAATAAACTAGATTTTTAACATAATATCTGGATTTTGTGAAGAACTTATGTCTACAAATATTTTAAAATCCCATGTGTTTTTTTATTCGTCAGTCGTTCTCATGTGAATAGTACATACTTTAGAATGCACTTTCTACGATTATAGTTATTATTTTAATTTGTATAACTGACATTCAAGATATAAAAGTATAAAACAAATTCAAGAAAAAGAAAGAACCACAAAAAAAACAAATTAAGCAAATAATAGGTTGGTTGTTTGATACAGAATGCTATTTACATCAGAATATACCTAACACATTATACCAAATAATTATAAAATAATTTACAAAATTACTAAGTACGAGTATATCATTATACATTCACTAGTTCAATTTTCATTTGTTTAATACTCTAAAGTTACCAGTCGAGCTGACGGCATAGCCAATGCTTAAATTCATAAAAATCTAATACACATGTAATTACAAATTTGCAATATATGAATCTTTGAATCTTTGAATTGAATTGAATCATCAAAGAAATTTGTTAGGCAAAAAAGTACCAAGTGTTATAAATGTTTATGTTTCAAAGACTTGGTAACAAAAAGGTTGAATATTGAAAACAGAAGTGTAAAGTTTTTGCATTTTATGCTGATTTTTAAAAATTTTTGTTTTGTTTTTGAGGATTTTGTACCAAACACGTTTTTCAATTTTTAAATTTATGTGCCGGGTTTTGCTCAGAGAAATATGGTCACCGTATCTATAGTACCTACACAGCTGGTCAAAAAAATAGGTGTGAGAAAATATTTACTCGTCACTGTTGTTTTGTTGCTCACTAACGGTTGTTTTGGCTGCAATCATTGCAACATTTTTTTGTTTTGTTAGAGAGAACAGTTATTCTCTTCATAATGACGCCGAGCTTATTGCATTTTTTGTACTGTAATGATAAGTTCCCAAGAAGAAAGAAGATTGGTTTTAAAGCTTAGGAATGAAAACAAAACTTATACATTTATAGCAGAGGAATTTTTCAAAATTTTGTCACAAATGCGTTAAAACCCAGATTACCGCGCGAAAATAGAGGACGGCCGAAAAAACATCAACTAACACTGACTGCCGCATCCTACTTCTATCGAAATCGAATCCATTTGCGTCATCAAGGACTAGGGGCACATATTGGAAATGAAGTCAGTGCACGCACTATCCGCAGAAGGCTTCAGAACTTTAATCTCCCAGAAAGAGTCGCCAGGAAAGTTCCATTGTTGAGGGCTATCAACATAATGTCCCGTAAAGAATTTGCCGTAAGCTATAAAAATTAGAGCGGCCCCGAAGGAGTAAGGAAATGGCGTAATATTCTGTGGAGCGATGATACAAAAATGAATCTGTTCTCCTCGGATTTTGGGATTACTGTCAGGCGACCAAAAGGAAAAGATTTCCATCCTCGTTATACCCAAAAAACCAAGAATTACGGGGGAGGAATTATTATGGTGTGGGGCTGTTTTTCCTGATATGGTGTCGGTCCTATATTCTGTGTCAACAACATCTTGATGAAATACGGGTATAGGGATATTTTGGAAGATGTCATGCTTCCATTTGCTGAGGAAAATATGCCCCTCCGATGGCACTTTTAGGAAGACAACGATCCGAAACATACAGCGGGACTTGTGAAAGATTGGTTTTGAAACGATCAAATGAAAGAAAATTAGCAGGCCAATATTTTACAAATGGAAACCTATTTTTGGGAAGCAGTTCAGAGGAAATGATATTCCATACCTCAAGAAACTTGTCAAAAATTGGTTGAGTCAATGCCACTCCGAATACAAAAAGTTTTGAATAATAATGGAGGGCAATCAGGTTATTAGAGTAAGTAAGATGAAAATTGAGATAAAACCCAGACAAAAATTAAATAAAAATGATAATTATTGATAATTTAGGAAGACGCACCTATTATTTTGTCCAAGTAAAAAAGTCTACTTCGACAGTTTTGAATCCTATATACTCGTATATATACCAATTTAATTTGAAAACCATTTAATGTTCGTTTTATTATAAAATATTATCAGCTTTATGATTAATCGTTTAAAAATATATATATACAGTGCCGCTCACATGAATAGCGCCCCCGTTATGCATTATGTAACTGGAAAGAATTCGGGTCTTTGAGTTAGTATCGGGGGCAATATTTTTATATTTTAATTATCTCTTAAATTACTCTCTCTGTGAGCAAATTCATGCATTGGAAATGTTCCGTTAAATAGTTTTTGTTAACTTTATTGGAACTACTGTGAAAAACGTGGTTTTATATAGGTTCACTTGAATAGCACCACCCCCTATACTATCAGTTTTCGTGTGGATTGCAAGCCAGGTAGTTATCAAAAAATATTTTCTCATTTCTTTTAGTCATTCTAAGATAATTTCAGTCAAAATGGGTCATTGTAAATCATTGACAGAGAACGAGAAAGCTAAAATTAAAGCTTACCGCGAGTGTGGCCTGTCTATTCACCAAATAGCTAAAAAAAAACGCAACGAAGCCGCAAAGTTATATCCACATTTTTACGGAACGAGTCCAACTATGGTAAAAATATGAAAGGGCGAACAGCTAGTGTCGTTAGCGCTGCTGACAAAAAAGCAATCCTGCGACTCGCGTCAAATTCGCATGATTCTGTCTCCAAAATAAAAGAAAAAAGTGGTGTCAAAGCAAGTGTATCTACAGTAAAGCGGGTTATTTCTAATGCTACACACTTGAAAAGATTAAAGCTTAAGAAAAAACCGCCGCTTAACCCGTACCGTAAACAGCAACGCTTCAGTTTCTGTCGTGCTAACATGACATGGAGTAAAGAATGGTACCGTGTTGTTTTCTCTGACAAAAAAAAAAATCAATTTAGAGGGGCCTGATGGGTTTAACTATTACTTCCATGATTTGCGGAAAGAGGAACATCAATTGGATCGTTTGCACAGCCGAGTGGGCGATGTTATGGTTTGGGGAGCCATAACGTACTATGGAACTTTGGAGTTGCAGTTTCTGACTCCTCGTATGAATGCGCAATCATACATTGGGGTACTCGAGATGGTTTTTCCTTCGATTACCGAATTGTTTGGTGACTTGCCATGGAAATTGCAGCAGGATAACGCACCCATCCACAATACCAGAGTGGTAAAACAATTTCTAGAGCGCCAAAATGTCTCATTGTTAGATTGGCCACCATATTCGCCAGACCTAAACATTATCGAAAATGTTTGGGGGCGGCTTGCGCGAAAAGTATATGAATCTGGGCAACAATATGAAAGTAAAGATGAGCTAATAGAAGCCATTAAGTGTAGCTGGGCCTCAATTTCGCTGGGCTACATCAAAAAGTTGTATGATTCCCTACCGAACAGGATGTATGAGGTTATTTATAATCAAGGCGGGACCACCCATTACTAATTTTTGTTTTAATTCGTAAAAATAATGTTAATAATTATGTTCCATATAATTTAAGTGTTCAAAAGTGTTAAACTATTCATAAATTCATTTTAAATGAAGAGGCGCTATTCAAGTGAGCCAAAATTTGATTTCAATTTTTTGAGTCACATCGCTTTAAAATGTATTCTTTCCCTTTTTTTACAAAATTTAATATACTTGATTTAAAAGAAAAAAAAGAGTCATTTTCATTACTAGTTTTCAAGATATTGAGCTTTAAACTCGATTTAAAGGGGGGGGGGGTGCTATTCAAGTGAGCGGCACTGTATATAGGAAACACATTTACAAAATTATTAATAAATAACGGGTGATTTTTTTGCTACTTGGTTTTTGACGTTTATATTTTTGACAGATCACACATGACAAATTCCACGAACATTTGACATTTCGATTCAGTATTGTTTGCCATTTCATCATGAATAGACTTACGCCTGAACAACGTTTGCAAATTATTGAAATTTATTATCAAAATTCGTGCTCTGTGAAAAATGTGTTTCGCAAGCTACGTCCGAAACCATGCATCAATTGAGAGGCGAATTTGGTGAGCAGTTGATCTCACGTTTTGGCGCAGTCAATTGGCCACCAAGATCATGTGATTTGACCCCGTTAGACTATTTTTTGTGGGGCTATGTTAAGTCTATTGTCTATGGGGACAAGCCAAACACGATTGCTGCCTTGGAAGCCAACATTGAACGCGTCATTGGTGAGATTCCGGCCGAAATGTGTGAAAAAGTTTGCCAAAATTGGACCTTCAGAATGGACCACCTGAAGCGTAGCCGCGGGCAATATTTAAGTGAAATTATTTTTAAAAAGTAAATGGCAGAAATTGATTTATCGATCCAAATAAAAATTTCATTCACTTTTTACAAGTTTCTGTGTTTTTTTGAATTTTCAAAAACCAAGCTCTTAAAAAATCAACGTTTACAAAAACTACAAACACACCTATTATTTTGACCAGCTGTTTATATCGCCAAGTAAAAAGATTAGTAAATGTTAACTTGTTAGAATGGTAATTTTATTTTCATTTAAATAGAACCGACATATTGACGTTGGATTGGGCCCCAACGTTGCGTTATTTGATATACATACATAACTATGTATGTATGTATGCAACTAACAATTTTTTTGTATTATTTAAACACAAATTTAAACAGAAAAATTCGAATCTTTGTTGTTGTTTTTGAATCAACAAAAGCTACATTTTAAAAATTTCAACGCATGCAAATTTCAAATAAAAAAAAAGGAATGCCAATTTATGAATGAGTTTGAGAAATGACATCTTAAAATCATGAAATCCAATAACACGAGCGCATCACCAAACCATATAATCAACTTTAATAAATGAAAATTAAATTAAAACTCTAACCGGCCGAAAGGGATCATGCTGATTATTGCTGTTGTTGCGACTGCGTAAAGTTTCTATTACTCGTCGGGACATCGGTACAATTGGCCCTTGGCGAACTGGCCTCAAGTCAGTTATAATACTTGTATACGATCTAATCGACACACATAAATATATATTATACTTGATTAAAATTAGTTTCAATTCGTCTAAAGAAAAAAAGAAAGACCTTTCAATTGTATCCGAAGAATATGATGCTGGAGATATAGACCGAAGTATATACTCGTTGGTAGAAATTTCCCTGTTATCATCCTAAATGAAAATACAAAATTTTCATTACTAATTTCTGTAAGTATGTTTGTTTGTATGTAATGCACTAACACAAAATATATTCCCAAATCTCTTAAGCGATGATTTTTTTGATAAAGCGAATGATTTATGTAAGCAATTGTAATACTATTTGTGTAAGACTTGTGTTTAATATTTTAAAAGGGAAAAAATATGCTTTTCAAAATGCAGCTGGCGAAAATTCCGGAAGGAAAAAAAAATTTTGTTTTAACCAAAATAAGAGAAGGAAACAAATATGTACTATTTTGGAGCATTTAGGCCCGTTTGCTGATACGAATATTTATGTTCAACTTAAAACGCTTAAGGGCTACTATTTCCTCTGCGCAAGCTGTCACACAAGTCCTAAAGTAGAACTTAAATGCTTAAGTTGTGTATCAGCAAACGGGCCTTTAGCAAGGAAAAAAAAATGAAAAGTGGACAGAGATGTTAACTTTGCCAAAAAGTCTGAATATTCAGCCCTATCACAAATTCCATCGTAATAATTCCCCGCACGGACAGGACAGTTACGCCACGATCTACGACAAACAGCTTTAATAATATTCTTATTTTCGAAATCAGCGGTGTATGCCAAAATGAAAGGATAAATAGCAATACCGTGCTATTTTAAATTTTAATTAAGCTTACACACATGATTATGTGAATATTTAAATCTTGTAGTACAAGGTTGCCTTTAACAATTTCACAGAAATTTACAATTTCTTCTTTTGCCAGTTTCTTACAGCCTTGGGAGGCCAGGTCGCCTATCTCGCTTATTAGAGACTTTCATATTAAAATTTAAAATCAAATATTATTCATAAAACCATAGAATTTGTAAAAATATTTACATTTTTATTTAAAATACGAAATCGGGTCAATAAGTCCGTGACTTTAGTTTGTGTTTGACAGCTATTTTTATCAGACTACTCACTATTTTGAGGAGAAAATGGAAACAAGTGAATTTCGTGTGCTTATTAAGCATTATTTCTTGCGAAAAAAAACCATTACCGAGACCAAGGCTAAGCTTGATAAATACTATGGGGACTCTGCACCATCGATTTCAATGGTAAAAAAGTGGTTTACTGAATTTCGTTGTGGCCGTACAAGCACTGAAGATGCCGAACGTCCTGGACGCCCAGTTGAGGTCTCTACACCCGAAACAATCGAAAAAATTCACGATATGGTGTTGGCTCACAGAAAATTGAAAGTGCGAGAGATTGTGGAAGCCGTAGGGATCTCGCATGGCTCAGTGGTTTCAATTTTGAATGATCACTTGGGCATGAGAAAGCTTTCCGCAAGATGGGTTCCGCGTTTGCTCACAGTCGACCACAAACGCAATCGTGTAACAACTTCACAGGCAGGTTTGGCGTTGTTTAATCGCAATATGGAGGAGTTTTTGCGCCGTTTTGTAACCGTGGACGAAACATGGATCCATCACAACACACCAGAGACCAACCAACAGTCAAAACAGTGGGTTTCTAAGGGTGAATCGGCGCCAAAGAAGGCCAAGGTGGGTTTGTCAGCCAATAAAGTTATGGCGACTGTTTTTTGGGATGCACGCGGGATAATCCACATTGACTACCTTCAAAAGGGAAGAACAATCAATGGGGAATATTATGCCAACTTATTGGACCGGTTCAATGACGATTTGAAAAAAAACCGACCTCATTTGGCCAATAAAAAAGTTCTTTTCCACCAAGACAATGCAAGGGTGCACACATGTGCAGTTGCCATGGCAAAAATCCATGAATTGGGCTATGAATTGCTCCCTCATCCACCCTATTCTCCGGATTTGGCTCCGAGCGACTACTTCTTGTTCCCAAACCTGAAGAAATGGCTTGGTGGAAAAAGATTTGACTCCAATGATGAAGTCATCTCGCAAACAAAGGCCCATTTTGAGGACCTCGACAAATCATTTTTTTTGGAAGGGATAAAAAAATTGGAGGAGCGTTGGACAAAGTGTATAGAGCTCAAGGGAGACTACGTTGAAAAATAAAATTATTTTTTTATCAAAAAATCTGTGTTTTATTCCAAAAGTCACGGACTTATTGACCCGCCCTCGTAACTGTTAACGACGCGTTACTTTCAGTGTCCGACACAAATAGTTTGTCGTAGAAAAAGTCGTGTTTCATTTCATTCCATTTGAATTCAGTGATACCAATTTCTACGAACTTCGAAAATCGTAAGCGAATTTTTCACTCCGAATCCACTACGATGGAATTTGTGATAGATTTATAGGGAAACGTAGCATATTTTCGATTACGATGGAATTTGTGATAGGGCTGATTATTCCCCAAAGCAAAGACGTATAATTTTTGATCAAGATACCTACTGTGCAGTTAATTTTGACATTTGTAATTTTTCGAAAAACAAATGATGGTCAACTTTAACGCTCATTCTTGTTTTAAGCACTTTCAATCTGTACAAAGATTCATTCTTTTCATTCTCTCACTATCAACTATCAAAATCAGAATAAAAAAATACATTTTAAATTGAATAAGAGCTGAAAACAAATTAACACATTATATTGTATATTCTTCCAAAATATAAATTCCTCATTTTTAAACTGCTTTTACTCTGAAAATACCAACTTGTAAACAAATGACAACTTTTAAATTACCTGTCACACACTAGCAATTGTTAAGCAAATTTTCTTTTACACTTGTCACTTCTATTACAAATGCAGGGAAATCGACTAATGTCGTTTTTACTTGGCAATCCGGAAGCCTTCCGGACTCTGAAAGTGTTCACTTGGGAAAAAAATGCCAGTTATAATTCTGAAAAGAATAGAATTTTGCTTCTAAATTTGAAATCAGAATCGGAACCAGAAGCACTCACACATTCAGATACTTGAACGCCAAACTCGACTGTTGTCATTTTTTCTATCATAATTGTGCAGCAAACATTTTTTTTTAATTTGAATATTTTCACACATACAATCTCATTAAAATTCAAAATCGTCAGAATCACACAAAAGTGTTCAGTTGGGATCCCGGATCGGAGAAGAATTCCGGATTGCTAAATAAAAGCGCCATAATTATCCCCTCGTCACAATGACAATTGTCACCGCAAAGCACTTGTAGACTTGTGGTTTTGTGTTACAATTTTTCTTAAGACTACTAATGCGGAGAGAATAACCGTGTCTTATTTATTTATGTGCCTTATAATTCGCATTATTTTAGTTTGTTCGTTGTCATATTTTTATGGGTATGCTAGTTTACTCAATCACATGTTGTTAGTGTTATGCCTAAACAGCAAGTAAAGCAGCAACTTATTTATTAATGACAATTTTTAGAATTGGTTTTTAATGGAATATAAGAAGACATAGACAAGGCAGGAATCGAACCTGCAACCACGAGGTTGACAGGCGAGCACACAACTATCGCGCCACGGCCACCCTAAAAGTACTTGTCGCGTAGTGTTTTAGCCCACTGGAAATCAAGAAGACAAATTGCGTAAAGTACGACCACTTGTCACTCATTTCAACGAAAGTTTTGGGTCGGTTTCGATGCTTCATTGCATTTGTGTTGACGAACAAATGTACGTGCTAGAAAAATGGGTGGAAACTCAACTCGTCAATACATGCCAGAAAAACCCCATAATGAACATAGGGGAACACGGGCTATTCATACTGGAATAATGTGATTCTCAAAAATGCTCCAGATCTTGGAGCTTTGTCGAATGTTATTTTTCGCTTGTCTAAAGGACCTATGTACGGTTCAAAAAAAAAACAAAACATCGGTCCTATAGCGACACCATCACAGAAAAATAAATACTAATGATATATTGTTGACTCTATAATGTAATTTTAAAAGTGTCTGCCACTGTACTGCCACTGTACTGCCACTGTAGGGGTTTGACAAGTGTCAAACAAAGTTTGAGACACTATCCCCTTAAACATATCAAAAAATCAGCTTTGATTAAATAACGTAGTTGGGTATGCACTGTTAAAACTGCATATCTCCAAAAAGCCCCAGCTTTGAAAATTCGGAATGTCCATTCGTTCTTATCTACTTTGGTACGAGGGCGGGTCAATAAGTCCGTGACTTTTGGAATAAAACACAGATTTTTTGATAAAAAAATAATTTTATTTTCCAACGTAGTCTCCCTTGAGCTCTATACACTTTGTCAAAGGCTTCTCCAATTTTTTATCCCTTCCAAAAAAATGATTTGTCGAGGTCCTCAAAATAGGCCTTTGTTTGGGAGATGACTTCATCATTGGAGTCAAATCTTTTTCCACCAAGCCATTTCTTCAGGTTTGGGAACAAGAAGTAGTCGCTCGGAGCCAAATCTGGAGAATAGGGTGGATGAGGGAGCAATTCATAGCCCAATTCATGAATTTTGGCCATGGCAACTGCACATGTATGCACCCTTGCATTGTCTTGGTGGAAATGAACTTTTTTCTTGGCCAAATGAGGTCGGTTTTTTTTTCAAATCGTCATTGAATCGGTCCAATAAGTTGGCATAATATTCCCCATTGATTGTTCTTCCCTTTTGAAGGTAGTCAATGTGGATTATCCCGCGTGCATCCCAAAAAACAGTCGCCATAACTTTATTGGCTGACAAACCCACCTTGGCCTTCTTTGGCGCCGATTCACCCTTAGAAACCCACTTTTTTGACTGTTGTTTGGTCTCTGGTGTGTTGTGATGGATCCATGTTTCGTCCACGGTTATAAAACGGCGCAAAAACTCCTCCATATTGCGATTAAACAACGCCAAACCTTCCTGTGAAGTTGTTACACGATTGCGTTTGTGGTCTACTGTGAGCAAACGCGGCACCCATCTTGCGGAAAGCTTTCTCATGCCCAAGTGATCATTCAAAATTGAAACCACTGATCCATGCGAGATCCCTACGGCTTCCGCAATCTCTCGTACTTTCAATCTTCGGTCGGCCAACACCATATCGTGAATTTTTTCGATTGTTTCGGGTGTAGAGACCTCAACTGGGCGTCCAGGACGTTCGGCATCTTCAGTGCTTGTATGGTCACAACGAAATTCAGTAAACCACTTTTACCATTGGAATCGATGGTGCAGAGTCCCCATAGTATTTATCAAGCTTAGCCTTGGTCTCGGTAATGGTTTTTTTTCGAAAGAAATAATGCTTAATAAGCACACGAAATTCACTTTTTCCATTTTCTCCTCAAATTAGTGAGTAGTCTGATAAAAATAGCTGTCAAACACAAACTAACTGACGCAGCAAGTTTAAATTTTGACAGGAGTCAACTGACAGATGCCTGTTGACAGGAGCAGTGTTGCTGTTTCAGTAAAGAGGTCAGAAATTCAAAAAGTCACGGACTTATTGACCCTCCCTTTCACAGAAAAATTCAGCTATGATAAAATGACGTATGTCTGCTAGCCATGGGATCTTGGTCTATAATGTCGTTTTCGATTGGATGTCCGGAGTTACTCTTTTCAGTCCGAATATTTTTCATAGGAATAGAAAAGGAATGAAAAAAGAGAGTAACTCTGAACAGCAAATCAAAAACGACGTAAGCAATCATTAGAATATCCCTGTTAGGTATGTTATTCTTGTAGCGGATTTATTTCTTCTACACACTTCTACACAAAGTTGAAGAGTTCAGGTTTTCTCAAGTTTTGTCGTTTTTTTTTCTAAACTGGCATTTAGATAAGAATGTAAATGTAACAACATTTTTGATAATATAAATTCTCACTCAAGGCTATTAAAAACTTAGGTTTAATGATGCAAATGAAAAATGAGTGGATCTGCTACATTTTTAATTTCACTCGTCATACTGCATATGGTAAAATAAAAAGTTGAATAAAAGACAAAAACATACTAGTCTTAAATTGGAATAGATTGCTGTGTACAGCACATTACTATTACTTTATAATCATATTCACCCTTATTGCGATAGTCGTTCAACGCCACACCAAAACACGACACAAGAATTTGATATTGCGTATGGCGTTGAACGCCAACTGTCGTTTATGTTCATCTGACGTTTGTCGTAATTTCGTCGTTTTTAAAGAAAAAACCCCTGTTAAAACGCCAAATTTAGTCGTTCACAAAATTACAAACGACAGAGCCAAAAATAATGGCACAATGTAATTTTTGTTCGTTTGTTTTATTAATTATAGGTAACAAAAAAGTTTTTTAGGGTTGAAATAACAAATGACAAATATGTTGAACTAATGGAAGCAAATAAAAACCTAGACAAAAATTTTAAAGGATGTGTCGACAGAAGTCAACAAAAGTTTGAGTGGGAGTCCTTGGCTGAGGAATTTAATTGCATTGGACCACCAACAAGAAATGAAAAAAAAAAATGTAATGATTTTCAATGACCAACAACAACTTGAGTGTGCTACCACCAAGTTTTTCTCAAATTATTTTTGGCTGGAATTATAGCTATTTCATCAGATTCCTTTGCTCTAGTGGTGCTGGTCTACTTTTTTCATTTTAATTGAAAAAACTCAACTTCTTGTGTCTTCATCGTGTATTGAACCATGACCAAGCTTTGCTTAGAAGCCAACGCACTACGCATCATGCCACCCAGCCCACATGATCAGATCCAACCCAATGCAGGTTTTTCAGTTCACCAATTGCATTAAAACGACCAGCGCTTTTATTAGCCACACAAGTTTGTTGTTGTTCATTCGGGTTCTTTCTTATTTTCTCCTTAATCGTTTATAAGCCAACATTTTTGTTGTTAATAAAAGGAGGGAGATTTTTATAAGAAAGATTTGGCACTGGTAATTTTTATTTGTATTATATTCATTGAAAAAAATACTAGTGCTTGTTCTTAGCTTTAGCTTACGCCAAATTAAAGGTTAAATAGAAGTTGATACTACTACCTAAACATAATTTAAATATTTTTTTAAAACCTCCTCCACCTGTGGCTTTAATTATTTTTTTATATAATCTACACGCGCCCAAGGGATTATACTACCCTTTAAATGTTTCAACACAGCGCGGGCATGAGGTTAAGGAAGAGAGAATGATAGGAAAGATGTGTGGCGCGATGTTCGGAGACTGTAGGTGGTTGTTGTCTCAGATTTTATCTCCAGGGATGGCGGCTGAACTAATGCGGAGAAAGTTCCGTGTCTTATTTATCTATGTCCCTTATAATTCGCATTAATTTTTTAAAAATTCTTTTGTCATATTTTATCGGTATACTAATTTTTACTCAATCACATGTTGTTAGTTCTTTGCCTAAACAGCATGTAATGAGTAAACCAGCAACTTTTTAGAATTGGTTTTTAATGGAGAAATAAGAGGACATAGTCTACGGCAGGGATCAAGCCTGTGACTATGAGGTTGACAGGAGAACACACAACAATCGCGCCACGGCCACCCCCAAAAGTAAAGTTAAGTAGGTATACATATTTTGTGAGCATAATAATTACTAATCAGGCAAATGCATTAGATTTGTTTTGGATCGAATCCATCGCCTCTGCACAACTAAATCATTTTTCCTTCTTTCTTTCACGTGGTCATCATTGTCACTGCTGCTTCATGAGAAATAGCTAGCCACACGTACCTACATTTTGTATATTTTTTCAAACATTTGTATTGTGGTACAAAAATTTTCACAAAATAGTTAAGAACAAATTTTATGGAACCAAAACAACGGCCGAACCGTGCTTAATTTAATTGCGAATTGATGCAATTTCTTACTTAGGAAAAAACTTAGTTTTATCTGTCCTATATCGACATTAATATTTTAGATCAAATCTAAATAAATTTAAAAACTATGCTTACAAACACCGAACTGCTGTTCATTGATTTCAATTGGAATTAAAAATTTATTTGTCAAAATATCAGCTGTTATAGTAGATCTCATGTGGAATCTAAGAGCAACGAGGAGGCTGGCGTTTAAGTTACGCAATACCGATTTAAAAGTGACATGACTACAAAAACGACATATTGTCAATGAAGTGAAACGACTATCCCAATAAGTGTGATTATTCTGCCCTAGATTCGAAATACTGCGCGCAGAAACTAAATAAAAAACGCATCTTCCCAAGCGATGGATTGGAGTTAAGTTCGTTTTTTATTTTAAAGCAAATTCAGCAACATTTAAAAAATATGTGGATTTACATAATAATTTCAAATAAATGTACATAAACTTAATATAACCCATTTTTGAGTTTAATTTAATTTCATAACTAGTGTGGACGAAAGCATATACATATATATATGTGTATAATGTTTATATGAAATAAAATAATTTTAAAATGGCAACACTTCTTTATAATGCCGGGGCTTATATCGATCAATGATATTGTTTTTTTTTTGTGTAGGTTTAAGTTAAGCATAATCTAATAGCGAGTTTCATTCAAGAAAAGATTGGCTCTTTCTGTCAAAAAAATTGATCTTTTTTGAATTTTCCGAGTTTCATTCCAACAAAAAGAGCACATTAAGATCAAATCTCAAAACGGACGATTTGAGCTGACGGGTTGGCAGATTTGTTCTGAATGCAGTCATACAGCTATGACCAAAATAATAGCAACACTCATTAATTTTTGTTAATATTACGTGCGGTACTTATACTAGGAAAATATTAAAAAATATTAGTGTTATATATTAGTGGTAAATATGTAGTTAATTTATTTTATCTAATTTTTATTTGAAAACTGAAAGGGGTTAGCAAACTTTCGTAGTCCGTTTGATTTAGGCTTCCAAATAAGCTGCTCATAAGAATAGCAACGCTTAATTAATTTAACAAAAAAACAATTCATTTTGATAACTAATGGATTTTTTTATTTACGAGTATTAGCAAAGAATATTTAATATTTCGTTAAAAACCCTTTATTTTTCAATACTGCATCCATTCGATTTGGCATAGAGTCTACCAACTTCCGGCACTTTTATTGTGGAATCGAATACCACACTTCCTGGACAATTCTCCAGAGATCCGTTTTGTTGGAAGATTTATGCTTACTAACCTCAATCTTCAGCTCATTCCAGAGGTTCTCAATTGGATTAAGGTCCGGTGAGTGAGAATGCCAAACCGTAACATCCAATTTATTTCGCTGAAACCAGAGCTTTGTAGACTTTGCGTATGCTTAGGGTCGTTCTCTTGCTGGAAACGCCATTTAAGTGGAATATTTTCATCAGCCCATGGAATATTTTGCAGTATGTCTACATACGACTCCTTTGTCATTGTGCCTTCATAACATTATGCTGCCACCTCCATGCATCATGGTTGGTTTTGTGTACTGCGGACTGTAGGCCACGCACTTTGGGCGACGAACAAACTGTTTCCCATCCATTCCGAATAAATTTATTTTCGTTTCGTCGCTCAATGGCACATTTCTCCACTGCTTCTTGGCCTGAAGTGGGTCGTCTTTCATGTGATGCATTTGGCAAAACAGATCGGCTTCATGACGTGTATTTTTTATTAAAAGGGCACCTTCCTTGGAGATGGTGCGTGAAGGTTAGCATCATGCAAGGTACGACGAATAGTTCTAGAACTGACTTGCGTCTCTATTTCCAGCTGCAGATCTTTTGAGGGCATAAACGGATCCGTTTTAGCATTTATCACCAACGTAGAAACCATCGCATAAACCAAGAGACAACTCTTGCAGTCTTTTTAGACTTACGCCCTCTGGTTTCTACAAATTTTTTGGATTTTAAAGCATTCCACACAATTCTTGCAGAGCGCCCAATGACTGTTGCGATCTCTCCCATGGACCCACCGCTGTAATGCAGAATTAAAATGGCTTCCCGTTGGTTTTTAGTGCAGTGCTTCGCTCTTCCGATTTCTAAGTTCCATATTAAAAAAAAGTGCCTAAGATTTCAAAATTATTCTCAAATAAAAAAATCTCACCAAAATCTTTACTTCTTCAAGCTAATAACAAAATTTTTTGAGCTTTTATTTAAATTTTGCTATTTTTTGACCAGCAATTTTTTTAGTTGTAATCTACTGGTGCAAAATATTAAAAATACCTTTTGTTTACTCACAAGATCATGACAATATATAAACCGTTACAATAACACAGCAATTTGTTCACATGTTCGCCTAACTAAAGTGCAAGATAGAGTAAAGGGTTATCCATTTCGCGGTTTCAAAAGTATACGGCTGGAATCCGACATCTGTCAAACTAAGTTGTTAATCCAATTTTTTTTTTAGTTGAAAGTCTGACATTTACGTAAATGAATCGCTTAACTATCCCACAACTCATAAAAATTGTTAAAACCTAATACAAAAATGGTGATTCTGCCACAGCCACATATCGTGCTTTAAGAGGAGATTATGGTTTACATAATCGTCCAACTACGCAAGCAATTTGCAAAATTGTGAAGAAATTTGAAGAGACTGGATTGGTTACAGATATTGTAAGGCCTGTGCATCATCGTTTCGCTCGTACCACTGCAAATATCGCTGCTGTAAGTGAAAGTGTTGCCGAAGACCCGAATGTGTCGATTCCTCGTCGTTCTCAGGAATTAGGACTGTCTTACGGCACATTATGGCGTATTTTGCATTTGGATCTACACTTACATCCATATAAAGTCCACCTCACACAACAACTGAAGCCAGCTGACCATTCACAACGTCGTAGATACGTCGAATGGGTGCTTGAACAACAAGCGGTGGACGGCGATTTTTCGAACAAAATTTTTTTCGAAAAAAGACTTCCTGGCCGCGTAATTTCTCGTCGTGGCCATATCAACTGGCCACCAAGATCATGCGACTTGACACCGCTGCGAGAAAGACCGTGTTTATGCAGATAAACCTTCAACTGTTGAGCACTTGAAAATCAACATTCGTCAAGTTATGGGTGAGATACCGCCCAATATGTGTCAAAAAGTGTTCGAAAATTACCCCAAAAGAATCGATGCTTGCAACAATTTGCGTGGTGGTCATTTAAATGATGTAGTGTTTCACACATAATTTCAACGTTCAAACGTTATAATAAAAAAGAAATATTTTCTATGTGTTTTATTTACGTTTACTTTTGAAACCGCAAAATGGATAACCCGTTATTGCCTAAAAGTAAGGAGCGTTGCTATTATTTTGGCCATGGCTGTACATGAAAAGTCTTTTCTGTCAAGGGTCAAATGGAAAATATTTTGTTATTAATTTGTTGTGAACTTGTGAAGTAGTGCTAACATTTTTTTTTTAAATTAACAAATAATGGACGAAGATATTTATAGTTTAGATTTTATAAATTTGGTGGAGTTTTTAATTGCTTCGTCTTCCTCGTCATCTGATGATGAAGATATGTTTTTACCGAAATGTTTGTGTCAGTCTTCCACCAATACTACAATTAAATCTGGAAATAAGTTTCATTGAAAAGATCAAATCTCGATTTTGAGAAGAGATCTTTGAAATTTGAATAAAACTCGCTATAAGTCGTAGAATAATAACATTCAGAATTGACGTGAAGGTGTAAGCTTGCTCACATTAGAACTTTAACACAACAAATTCTCAACTTTCTTTACAAAAAAAAATATGCCAATTGAAACTAAACATGTTTTGGTAGTTAAAAGAGACTGCTGAACAGTTATAGACGTAACACAATTTTTGAACATAGAAACGAATTACAATTGTAACAGTTTAAAATCTTAGCTAAGATCTAGTCAACACACATAATATGTACGTAGTTTGATTAAAATTCTAACCGATTGAATAGAATCCTGCATGTGTTCATTATTATTGTTATTGTTAGTTGATCCCCAACTAGGTACATTTATAGAAGCCGTGGCTGATGATGTCTCAGCATTCATATAATTACTATTTTGCGCATTTTCCATTGCTCGTCTGGACAATGAACTTGGTACAATCGGCGCTTGATTAATGGCTTGAGGTCTATTACTGATGAATGCATTTGATTTTAGAAAAGAAAATGTGATTCGAGCATAAATTAAATGAGAATAATAAAAACAACCTTCTATATGTATCCGAATTTAATGAAGATTGTTGTGAATTGTTGTCATCTATGCTAACTTGACTGATGGTATCCTAAACGAAATTACCAATATTAATGATTTTTATCGTATGAAGAAATTAAACTGTATACAGCTAGCTAAGTTAACATCTTAGGATTCTAATTTTTGGACATCACATACTATAAAAATATTATTTCTTTATTAATTACAAAGTTTTTTGTGATGCTCGGCAGTTCAACCATGATACTACTATTGTGATCCTCCATATCGTCACAATTGCTTGCATCTTCGTTAGTTGAGCCATTGGCATCATCGTCGCCTTCATTATCATTATTAACGCTTGTAATAGCATCATCTCTACTAAACGAACCTGAGTAGGATGAACAACTGCTTGATGGACTCAATGATGTACTATTATTATTGCATCTAGATGATGCTGCCCCATCAACCAATTGGGTTGCATTCTTATTGATTTAAATTATTTGCACACAAAAAAGCAAAACAATTGAGTTTAATATTACTAAAAAAATGCATTCATATTTAAATAAAATTTACACATTTAAATTTATTAATAAAATCATGCAAAAAGAAGAGGTTTACTAATAGAATTTTTGATATGAAACCATTATTAGTGAACAACACAAAACACATGAAAACTTACCGGATTTCTTTGCGCCTCCGAGTCATCCACACTGATGTGGAACCGTCTTTGAAAATCAGATGCAGCAGCATCAACTGAAATCGAATTTGTCGCTGATCTGCAAAAAAAAAGAACAAGTTTAAAGATAGTTTCAAGATATAATAAAAAAGTGTTTGTATTATAATTCTATCTCAGCTATGTATAACACATTTAAATTTCATTGAAATTGGTCAAAGAACAATGAAGCTGACATTTTTTGAATCCGGCCCGTACTTGCATAAACATGTCCCCACAACGATACCATCTTCCAATCGTACAAACGGCACCGTCGCCGTCGGTCGTTCAAACTTTGATCCGTAGTTCAGAAATTTTAATTACACCGATTTCGGCGAATTAAATGAGGTTCAACGTTGGTTCAAATTATGATCCGTGGTTTAAAAATTTCAACTCAACCATTTAATCTCACCAATTTACCTCAGTAAAATCGGGGGGAGATTTAAGAAAAGAATGACTCACAAGGCACAAGAAAACGAGACAAGAGCATGACATAATTAACTGTTAACGTTTTGTAACTATAAAACCATTCCACAATTTAACGGGACGAAACTTATCAACATGAGATTTAAGAAAATACTCAGCCTTATACTACGTTTCCACCAAACATTAAATTTTTTGTAGATTTACTAATCTCAAAAAGTGTTTCCACCGCTCCAAAAGTAGATTAATTTTGAAAGCACTATTCAAAATGCATATATCGTTTCATTTTCTCTTATGATGTAGAATTGAGATAGGCAGCTTCACCTGTGTCAACCGAAGAGAAAAATTCACTTTCCCGATGAATGTGTTCATTTCGATATGGAAATATGGTAGTTCGATTGAAGATTTAAATGAGATTTATTTTAAATCTTCATCTGAGAAGATTCAAATTTGTATGCTAAATCCTCAAGATTTGTAGGAGATTTAGCTAGATCTACTTAAGTCTCGGTTTAGTGGTCGGTGGAAACGTAGTATTATCCTGTAAGGCGTTGGACGCCATAAAAAAAAACGACAGTGTGAATTTGGTATTACGTAAGGCGTTCAACGCCAAATAAACGTCAATTTGTCGATTCTCTCTTGCGGAACGCGTTCACTATATTTTTTTCGTATTCCGATAATCGTTTCTATAGAAAAAACGCATATAAAAACGACGAAATCTGTCGTCGAGAAATTTGTTGACGACCGACGGGAGTATAAATGTAATATTCTTTGAATTTATTTTAGTGTCTATGATTTAAAATCTTTTGCTTAGGGTAAAAATATCAACCTAAATTCATATGCGACAAATGATCGAGCTCATGGACGAGAATGAGTACATCAACAAACGCTTTAAAAGGTTATGAAACAAATATTGGATGCGAGGATGGGATTTTTTCTTAGATTAGGCTGGGCTTGTTCCCAAAAAGTCGTTCCTAACCGTAGCTTGGTAGCTACCTTTAGCAAAAAATCTAAGAGTAGCGGTTAGTTTTAAAACCATTGGAATTGCCACAGAACGTTGCTGAGGAAAATGTTTTCTATCAAAGGTAAAACATACTTAAAAGCTTCTTTGTCCAGATAAAAGAACATTTGAATCTGTTAACAATTGCGATGAAATAAAGAGTCAAAACTATTGTTACTGCATATATTTTTGTATTAATTATGTACATACATTGTGCGAAGCTAATCAAAAGGATCGAATGCACATCCTGCAGTATCAAATATTTCAAAATAACTTGCTTAAATATATATTTTTTTTTTGTTTTTTTTTTGCCTATGTTTAAAACAAATTTACACAAATATAGTTTTAAGAAACCAAATAATTCAATTTGTAGACAATTAGATATGTCAAATGTCAGCTGTTTTGGTGGATTGTATTGTGGAATGTAAGAGCGAGAAAAATGTTGGCGTTTTAATTACGGAATACCAATAAAAAAACGACACGACTCAAAAACGACAGTTGGCGTTTTAGAAAAACGCCTATCAGAATAAGGGTGACTATCAAAGCTAACTGATTTTCAATTACTAGCGTAACGTAACGACATAAAATGCTTTATTTGGCGTTTTTCTTTTTTAGCTCCGAGCAAAGAACTCTGCTGTCAAGAAAAAATCTGTTTTTCTTCTTTAGCTCAGACACATTTAATCTCTCAACTCGTGTTTCTTTTTTAAATCAGAGCTAAATCGGGGCATGAACCATTAGCTCAGAATAAAATGACCGATCAAACGGAGCAAAATGCTGGGCGCGGCTAACTTTACTAATAATTTTAACAATAATCACTTAAGTAAAACCAATTAAAAACAAAAATGAATTCGGAAAAGAGCTTTGGATTTGCTGGTAAATAAGTTTTAATAAAAACAATCATATTAATATATGACAGTTCTGGGCTTAAGTTTATTTCAAAATTAAATCGGAGATATCTGACCATGCTCTACACCGATCTAACTCGGTTTACTCAGGCTCTGCTCAGAGATCTGCTCGGAGATAAAAAAGAAAAACGCCAATTATGTATTGAATTGAATTCAAATTAACACTAAAGGCAATTGTGGTTCAGCCTTGGTTGAAGTTGTACAATAGAACTTTTAGAACTTAAATCACCGCTGAACCTAGAAGAATTTAAGTTGCCAATTTCGGAGGATTAAGTGAGGTTCAGCCAGGTTTCAATCATTTGATTGTCTATTATTTAACTCTATTCCACCCGAAATTTTTTGAAGTTCATATAGTCAATATATATTAACTTTATTTATTAAATAAATAATAATGAGCTGATAACTGACAGTGACAAAAGTGATATATTCGAGTAGATGGACTACTACTTTAATCTCGAGTTCAGTTAACTCTCTCTTGAAACGTAATTGAGCAACACACTCGAAGTTGAAACTGGTTCAAGAAATAAATCGAGTTCAGCTGATCTTTGGTTCAAGCTAAATTTATACAACTGGCCCTAATTTAACAAGAACCATGAGATCTCCTCACACTCACTTATCATTTTACTATCGCATCTATTCTGTGGAAGAATAAAACAAATGCATGCCAATTTTATTTTGTCAGCGGATATAGGATTCCTCACGTAAAGAAACGCTGGTATACGTCTGTCAATAAGACGGTTTTGTTTTTTGTTTATTTTACGAACATTTATTTGTCAATTCTAAGTATTTAGATAGTGAGTAAATTATAATAATGTATTTATAGACTTAAATAAAAAAGAATTGTAAAAAAGATGAATGTTGGTTCTTCTTTAACGAAAGTACATATGTGTTTGTTGTGCCAGTTAATATTTGTGGTTCTTTTTAAAATATTTATTGGTGGGTTAACATTTTTTGAGAGCTCAGCAAAATCTGTCGTGAAAATTCCTGTCGATTTTTGACAGAAAACGTGTCAGTTTGACATGTCACTGACAGCTCTATAAAAAATGTTTACACCAAACTACGCAACTGTAATATATATTACTTACAATAGAGGTCTGTTCCATTGTGTCGTTCGAGCCGTATGATTGACATAATACGTTCTTCCGTTTGCATCTTGTCTTTCCTCCCATCCTTGAGGCAGTGGTTCTGATGTTGTATTTGGAAACGGATTCTTATTTAAATATAAAAAAAAAATTATAACATAATTTAAAAAAAAAACTATAAATTGTTTTTGTAATATAAATACCCCTGATTGTGTTCCAGTTATGGAAACATTTTCTACATGATCCCAATCTCCATCGGGTGAGGCATTTACTTCGTCACGTATATACGCGTGATAAATGTCAAGTGTGCCCTTTATTCGGGATTTAGCGCTATAAATAAATCATAATTTAATTATGTTGTTTGTTTTTGAAATTACATATTTGAATAAACTTCTTTTTTTTTAATTTTTAAATTAATATAACAGAAAGTAAATTTCGTTGTAAAATATATACATATGTTTTTATAGTTTGCAGAGATACAATAAAAAATCAATCTTGTTTAGCCGCCAACAATTACACTTTTAGTGTTTACCCTAACAAGTTATTCTAGCGAAACTGAATAGAACTGAAACGAAAAGAAAATTACCAGCAACAACAAAAATATTTTACTTTTTTTTTCAAATCACATCAAATTATAAACGAAAAATGAATACAAATTGAAAATCGTTATATCAGCAGTTTAAACATTTTAAATATGATCTGTGTACATAATCAGCCTTATTAGCGCATCAAAGCGAGTAGATAAGGATATATTCTTTTTATAATTTTTCTAAACGCACAAATGTTATTTATTACCTTATGTAACGTTGCATAGCAGCAACATAAGCTAAAAGCGTGAGAAGGTTATACATATAGAGGCTAAACGACTCGCCGATGAGTCAGTCGCAAGGTGGAAATACATAATCATTTAAGATAGTCAAATATTTATGTCCATATTCATCAATTGCATTATGAAACGACCAGTATCATTAAATAATACAAAAAGTGCTTTGAAAGCAAGTATGTAATCATACAAAAACTGAATATAATACAAATAAAAACGACCAGTATAAAAATCTTTCAAATAAAAATCTCCCTCCTTATATGAACAACAAAAATGTTGGCTTATAAAGGAGTAAGGAGAAAATAAGTAAGAACCCGAATGAACAACAACAAACTTATGTGGCTAATTAAAGCGCTGGTCGTTTTAATGCAATTGATGAACAGAAAAACCTGCATTGGGTTGGATCTGATCATGTGGGCTGGGTGGCATGATGCGTAGTGCGTTGGCGTCTAAGCAAAGCTTGGTCATGGTTCAATGAACGATGAAGGTACAAGAGGTATTTCAATTAAAAATGAAAAAGTAGATCATCACTACTAGAGCAAAGGAATCTGATGATCGACCTTGGCAAGTCGTGAAATAGCTATAATTCCAGCCAAAAATAATTGGAAAAACTTGGTGGTAGCACACTCAGATTGTTGTTGGTCATTTAAAGTCATGAAAAGAAAATTTGTTCCGCGCTCTTCCTAGACGTGTCGCAAGCTTTTGATAAGTTGTGGCACGAACGCCTGAATTTTAAATTAAAACAAATTCTGCATGAAGCACTTTATGCGCTTCTTAAAGTATATCCATATAATAGACTTTTTCGATCTATACATGGAAACGATTACTCGGTTCTCGAAAAAATAGTGGCTGGGGTTACCACAAGGAAGTGTTATAGGTCCAATATTGTTCCTATTTTTTACACGTGATATACCTCAAACAGAAGACACTATGGCAGCGATGTTTGCTGAGGACACTGCAATACTAGCTGTGGACCAAACGATAAATGATGCTAAGACTAAATTACGAAAAGCTCTGAATAATGTCAATGATTGGATAAAAACATGGCGGATATCGCTCAACAAAGTAAAATCAGTCCATGTAGATTTTACGTATAAAAAAATTATAGATTAACGGCATTTGTTAATACGGTTCAAGTTCCGTTTACTAATGAGGTAAAAATGACTCTAGACGCGAAATTGAAATGGAAACCGCATGTAAAAAAGAAATGCGAAGAGTTAAATAATAAACTCAGATATATGTACTGGTTGCTCGGGAAACACTCCAAGCTGAGTATCGAAAACAAGCTAATTTTGTACAGGCAGGTGATAAAGCATGTCTGGACTTACGGTATACAACTCTGGAGTTGTATGCGAGATTTTTATTGAAAT
Organism: Philhelius pedissequus; assembly: GCA_910595825.1. Lineage (NCBI taxonomy): Eukaryota > Metazoa > Arthropoda > Insecta > Diptera > Syrphidae > Philhelius > Philhelius pedissequus. The sequence continues at coordinate 146,775,374 of OU343162.1, read as the reverse complement.
ACCTTACAAACATTTGAAAATAAACTCCGAAGATCGTTTGTAAGCGCACCTTGGTACATTAGAAAGGAAGATCTCCATAGGGAACTCGGGATTCCCACGAGTCCCGATGAAATAAAATATTTTGCCCGAAGTACTATGTATAATCGAAATTATCGATGAGGCGAATTTAGTACGCCGCCTGCGAAGGACTAAGCCTTCCGATCTGGTGCATTAAACGAGAATCCGAATTTGAAATCGCGATATAAGCAGGAACTCTCACCGAAGTTACCTGCAACACGTTAATTAAATTTGTTAAAAATAGATTGCTAGATAGGTTTCAACTTAGCTGCAATCGGGAGGAGGAAGTAAGAGGAGACGTAGTGAAGTAAGAATCTCACACTGCTATGAGCACGCGTTTTTCGGTAATCATAGAGCCATTTGAAGGTTTTACATCTACCCACGGGAAAACAAAAAGTAGAGAGAAAAGTAAAAAGTAAACAAAACCGTTTGACGTTTCAGCAAATTTAGATTTGTGAGGTGTGTTTGCAAGTGCGTGTTTTATGTGTAAATTCCTCTAAGAATCTGGATCAGTGACTTAGATCCCGAATCAAAAGGAATAAAATGCACGACTGGATCGCACGAACTTGCTCTTATGTTCGATCACATCGTATGCAAAAGATTTCTATTAAAAATCTAAATATATTTTTAAAGTCGTTTTTTACTTAATTTTTTATAAATACAAATTTTTTTTAATTTTGTTCTAAAATAAATTGGTATGACAATATTTAATATTTAATAATATAAACTTTAAAACAAAAGATAAAAATAATTCAAAATTCTGAAATAAATACTTAAACTAATTTGAGCTAAAAAAAAAGTACTTGGATAAATTTGAATTTACGAAAAAAAAAATTTAAAAATCTGTAGAGCGGTTTTAGAGAAAAAAAGATTTTTTTTTAAACTTTTTGAAAATTATTAAAAAAAAATTCAAAAACGCCAATTCATAGGTATTCAGAAAACACATATAAATATAATTTTTGAAAAAAATTTAATGAGCAGTTTTCGAAATATAATTTTTTTTAATTTCTTTCTTAAAAATGATTTTAAAAATACAAAAAAATATTAATTAAAAATATTGGTACGCGGTATAATTTGGGCAATCTAAACCTATGTAGGGGAGACCGGGGCTAAAAGTAACACTTTTTACTAAAATTGATGCTGTTCCTGTGTTTTTCTGTGTAAAGAGCAATATTTTAGCCACGAAATCCAATAACAAAGTCAAAAAAATACTGATCAGAATCTATAAAAATATAACTCTTAGACAAAAAAACGTGTTGTTACGCCTTACCCCGATGCGGGGAAAGTTGTAACATAGATCGGGGTAAATTGTAACAAAACCTGTCATCTTCTTTTAAAAAAAACTATCAATTTTCAAACAATATTAACAACAAAAAATATAGCACATACACCAGCAAAACTTATGAAATTAATATAACTACAAAATTTAAAAGTTATTATATTAATTCACAAATTTAATTAATTAATTTATTTTTATTGTTCCTAGAAAAAACACAAAATCGATATTAATATTTTGAAAAAAAAACTGAATTTAGTCGCATATGAATTAGGAATGAGATTAAATATTCCAAAAATATACATATGATTTAACTACTTAGCAAGCCAGGAAAACACATGAGCGACCTCTTTTCTCTTCTGACCACGATATATGTACGTCAAATCGACTTTTTTCTTTTTATAAAAAATTATGCAAAAAATTAAGCAAAACGAAATATAAACAAAGAACACCATTTCCGTCATCTTGAATCCCAAAGATGTGTTTGAAAATATGAAAGAAATCTGTTTTTATTTGTTACAACTTACCCCACAAAACTGTTACAATTAGTCCCACCATGAAATTTAACACAAATCATTCAATTAAAAAAAAAACGAAAACCATTTGTTGCTCAACTTCTTACATAAACTTATCAAAACATAAATAAATACTAAAAAAAAACAACTAGAACTATATCTCTTCCGAGTGAAGAGGAATACCAAAAATACAAAGAAAAAATAATGTTACAAACGTATTAATTTTGGACACTACCCTTATAACTTTTCTTTAGGATGTCCTATTTACAGCTTCAGTATACCTAACGTTAGCTTTGAAGTAGACGAACAATATTCTCGTTCACGCGTTTCTTAATTTTCAGAGGAACCCTTTCATTTTTAGCTGTTACTTTTATCCCTGGTACTTCTAGCCCCGGTCTCCCCTATGTGTGAAATTTCGATAGAATTGGTTGAGCCGTTTATGGTATAGCCGAAAGCAAAAAAGAAACGGTGCTATGGAAAGTACCGTTTTTAGACATTTTTCTAATTTTTTTTCAGCCATATGATCGGTCGTAGCTAAAAAGCCGCACTGATTTTTTTTTTATCAAAATCGTTAGAGTCGTTCCCGAGAAAAATAGTTTTGAACGTAACGGTTATATGGCAGGTACCTACAGTTATTTTTTGAGCTAAAAAAAATTTCTATTTCCCCGCTGTACAATCCCTAAAAAAAACTCTATATACCAAGTTTGAAGCAATTCGGCCCACCCGTTGGGGCTGACAGACAGACATACAGACGGACAGAATTTTTAGACCATCTTTTTTCGTCTTCGCTATCATCGTAATGTCATGTTTGATTGTTATCTCAAAAACTTTTTTTTCGACGAATGCATAACTTGCCTTATAGTACCTATAATCGCAAGTAAAAAATCAATCATTAGAACGCGAAAACGGGTCTGCGATCTAAAGATCGATGAGAGATCGATATTTTGGTTGAAATGAAAACGATATTATACAAAAATAGGTACTGATTTCGAAAAAAATGCCAATTTTCTAATTTTATTAATTGATATGAGAAATGTCAAATCTTACTAATATGTATAAATGCCAAATTTGTTTTGACGGAATTAAATCGATTTTGGTCAGAAAATGTTCGATTTTGTCCAGAAAATTTGATGATTAAATGAGAATTTAAATAACGATTTTTAAAAACGGATGTTTTTGTTTACATATAAAAGCGTTTAGAAAGTTTAATGCATTAAAGACGAACCCGCTCATGTTAGATAAAAACCCTTTTTTCAAGATTTTTTACAAATACAAAGTAGTACTCTATCATTTTAAGCAATTGCTAAACATACTTTTTATGCATTTTGGTTTAAAAACATTAATCCTTCCAGCATACCCACCGATTTTAACCAAATAATGGCTACCGGAACAACTTTAGGAATAGTTATGTGAGAACAACTTTAGAGATAGTTGTGTGCGTTAGCAGCTTGAAGACAACCCAGTTACCGCACCCTCTCCCAAAAAAAGGGAAAGGACTCCAATCCGGCGAATTTCCGGTCGATAAGTCTTTTTCCAAGTATCAGCAAAGTATTTGAAGAGGTTATTAATAGAGCCTTGTTCAAATGGGCGGAGGACAAAAATATCATCCCGGATAACAGTTCGGTTTTAACGCGGGACATGACACAATTCATGCCGTGTCTAAACTACTTTCTGATATCCAATGGAACAAAACTAAAATGCAGTGTACGGGTGCCTGTCTGGTTGATTTGGAGAAGGCCTTCGACACCGTATGGTAAGAAGGTCTCTATCTAAAGCTAACCAGACTAGGTATAAGTAAACCTCTATTGTATATGCTTTATGACATGCTAAATGGTAGAAAGTTTGTTGTCAAGAGTGGCAATGTAACTTCTACCGCAATTTTTAATATTAAAAATGGTCTTCAGCAGGGAGCGGTTAACTCGCCGATTCTATTCAGCATTTACACCAGTGATCTGATAGGTAGTCTAACTCAGGCAATTGCGTACGCCGACGATCTAATTGCGTGACTTCGACAAGATTCAGCGATATTGTGATGACTGGAAGATGAAAATCAACTTCCAGAAATCAGAAACTGTTTTGTTTAGGACTCCGTTGTCTAGGGCCTCAAGGGATACGAGAAAGAACTGGCGCAAGCTGGTGATCGTAGGGTCACATGGACATCCACTGGCGAGTAAAAGTGTAGTAAAGTACCTTGGCATCTGGTTGGTTCAGTACCTGTATTTCGACAGACATATAGGTGCTGCTTTGGCCAGGGCTAGGGGAGCCTTTGCCTTGACAAAACGACTTTCTTCTAGCAGCCGTCTTGACAGCAGGGTGAAGGTGATTTGCTACATGGCCCTCATCAGGCCGATGATTGCCTATGGATGCCCGGTGTGGTTCAATGTTGCCCCATCTCAAATGGAAAAGATTCGGGTGTTTGAGAGGCAATGTCTTAGACGTTGCCTTGGATTACACAGAACACCAGAGTCGGAGTACACAAGATATTATTCCAACCAGGTTCTATACAACGGAGCCAACATAAACAGAATAGATAATTTTTTGTTTAAGCTGATTCGGGGTCACCTTGCAAGAGCGGTGTCCTCAACTAACAGCTTAATTTTTGGGGCTTATTACCCCAATAACGAATATTTTGAGAGTGCGCGGTTAAGTGGTTACATCCCTCCCGAGGCATTCCTCTATTTAGACAGTCTAGGGCTGATACAGGATGGAGGGGCGGTTCCGCTCATCTACCACGTCAGCCGGAAAACTGTGGATAGGCGACTCCTGTATGGTCGAGACGTCATCGCTCAAAGTGGAGAAGAGCGCCTTCGGTTCAGTAAGACTGTGTCCGATCGGGACCGAAGGGATAGGGCGAAACAAGAGAACCAGTTCTGGTGGCTCTCTGAACAGCATTATGATACATAAAGTCGATTAGGATGGTATGTCTTAGCCGACTTACGTAGATTTAGGTAAATTAGGTATAAGGAACAGTCGGGGTGGCACAAAAAAAAATTTAAAAATATGTATGTTTGCGGGGGCATTTGTGCATGCAGCTGCGTGCATGTGTATGTATGTACATACGAATATGTATGTACGTATGTACTTGGCTGTGTGGGTTGCATGTCTCTGTGTGTCTGCATGCGTATACAAAATATACAAAAAAAAATTAAAAAAACGAAAAAAATGCTGCTGTGGCTGTTCTAGTTTTTAAGTAGTTTTAAGTGGTTTTGGGTATTTTTAGGTATCTTAAGTAGTTTAAGTTAGTTTTAGTTAGTATATAAGTTAATTGTATCTAGTTTTAATTATTTTTATTCTAGATTTAGGTAGTTTATAAGTAAAAAATGAAAAGTGATACGAGACCGAGTTTTTTCAAAAATAGATTTAAGGTCGAAAGACATTAGTATTAAGGGATATAGTTTAGATTAGAGCGCCCGTAAAGGGCCAGTAAATTAGTTGTAAGTTATTGATAATTAGGCTAGTTTTAAACATTTTTGTCTAGCTTTAAGATAGTTATAAGTTAAGATTAAATAAAAATGAATAAAAAAACAAAAACCTCAGTTACCCCTGCTCCGAAAGATATATTGCTCAGTCAAAGGCAACGATCGGGACAAGACTGGCATCGTCGTTGAAGCTTGGTGAATGCCGAAAATACATATTTAACCACCCCTAAAAAGGGGAAATTGGGGCATAGTCAAATGACTTCGATACAAAATCCTACTACCTTCGAACGCCCTTAGCTTATGTTGCTACTATGCAACATAATGAATAACATTTTTGCATTTAGAGAAATTATAAGGAGAACATAGTCTTGTGTACTCGCTATGATGCATTAATAAATAAGGATGACTCCGATTAACAAGCCGCAACTTTATTACGTTTACCGTTACCAATTTTTCACTCATCAGAAGAGCGATCGCACTGCTGTCAAAATAATTATGCTGATAAATGTATGTTTAAAATGTAAAAAAGCTGTTAACTAAAAGATTATCTAGACATAATGTATCGATTTACATACATATACACAATAATATTTAAAAATTTGTTGTTGCTGCTAAAAATCGTATGTAATTAAAAGCAAAATGCAAATAAAAAACTAATCAAATGCAAATCATAAACATACCCTACTGACCTTCTAGGCCGCAATGAATAACTTTTTGGATTAATAGTTCGTCCTTCTTGTTCTTTGGGTAAATTCACCAGCGTCAGTTCCACCATACCCAGAAAATCATCTCTGGTTAAACGATTTTCATCAAATACTTGAAATACTAATTTTTGTTCATTTGGTTTCACCTGAAACATTATATTAAGCAATACAAAATGTGCAAAAATAAACCAAAAGAAGGCGTAAGTAGGTACCTACCCTAAAAATAAATTCCTCATTCCACATTGGATTCAAAGTCTGCTCGTATAGATAGGTATGTATATAATTTGTTTTGTTTTGAAATGAAATGAAACGACAACGAAAAAAAATTAATTAATTCAAAAGTTCACATGCATGTATTTTTTGTTGTTGTTGTATTTTTACCTTTTTTTTAGTCTTAGTTAGGACCGAGTCGATATTTATATCACCATGAATTGTGTTTAGGTCGATTCTAACATATGGATCACTGAAAAAAAAAAAGAAAAAAAAATGTAAGCTCCTGATTGGCTTGGCACATATATTTACTGCATTCTTTTTACCTGGCTCCAAATATATCTTTTTTCGCTAAGGATTGTCCTCCAAGTACTTTGATGCGTAGCTGACTTATTTCAGTGTCATTCTGTAGGGGCGAAATAATATAAACGAGACACATTTAAAATACGCATTTAATCACATTATTCAAGCATTATGTATTTTATTTAATTTTATTAGCACGATGGTAATGATGGAGACGAATTTGGCTGGAAGACAAAATGCTTTAAATAGTCTGACATTTTACTGTTAAGTGGTCATTTACAGTGTCGAGCAAAAGTCAAGGTACCTTTCATTCTGCCCTAAGAACTCCTCCAAAAAATGTTAATAAAAAACAAAAATTTATAATAAATTATTGATTTATTAACTTATGAGCTTTTCATTTATATTTACAAGGAAAAGCTTTATAAAACTTATAAAGCTTTAAAGCTAAAATGAAAACAAAATTGAATATCAAAAAAATGCAGTGCAAAATTGTTGATACCTCTGTCAACCACTGCAGATTTTAGCTTTTGAGAGCAACGGTACATTACAGTTTGATTTTGTTTGAATGTAAATTTGGATAAAAACGTCTTTAGCTCTTATTTGGTTCAAACCGGTTAGTCTGTTCATTGTGAAAGAATTTAGCTTAAGTAAAGTGATTAAAATAATCAAAATGGTTAGAAAAGAACTAACATTACAGGAAATAAACGGTGATTTTTTAAGAGCTTGGTTTTTGAAAATTCAAAAAAACACAGAAACTTGTAAAAAGTGAATGAAATTTTCATTTGGATCGATAAATCAATTTCTGCCATTTACTTTTTAAAAATAATTTCACTTAAATGTTGCCCGCGGCTACGCTTCAGGTGGTCCATTCTGAAGGTCCAATTTTGGCAAACTTTTTCACACATTTCGGCCGGAATCTCACCAATGACGCGTTCAATGTTGGCTTCCAAGGCATCAATCGTGTTTGGCTTGTCCCCATAGACAATAGACTTAACATAGCCCCACAAAAAATAGTCTAACGGGGTCAAATCACATGATCTTGGTGGCCAATTGACTGCGCCAAAACGTGAGATCAACTGCTCACCAAATTCGCCTCTCAATTGATGCATGGTTTCGCGTGCAGTGTGGCATGTGGCACCGTCCTGTTGGAACCACATGTCGACCGAGTTCAATTCTTGCATTTTCGGCAAAAAAAAAATCTGTTATCATCGAACGGTACCTTTCTCCATTGACCGTAACCCTGCGGCCTTCATCGTCCTTGAAGAAGTACGGCCCAATGATGACGCCTGCCCATAAACCGCACCAAACAGTGCATTTTTCGGGATGCATTGGTAGCTGCTGAATTGCCTCTGGCTGCTCTTCACTCCAAATACGGCAATTCTGCTTATTCACGTATCCATTTAGCCAAAAATGAGCCTCGTCGCTGAAACGGACGTAGCTTGCGAAACACATTTTTCACAGAGCACGAATTTTGATAATAAATTTCAATAATTTGCAAACGTTGTTCAGGCGTAAGTCTATTCATGATGAAATGGCAAACAATACTGAATCGAAATGTCAAATGTTCGTGGAATTTGTCATGTGTGATCTGTCAAAAATATAAACGTCAAAAACCAAGAAGCAAAAAAATCACCCGTTAGAAATCATTATCAACTGCCATGAACAACACAAACCTTATAATGAGATACGCAAAATACGAGTAGTTGGACGACCCAAATCTACCATTCAAAAGGTAATTAACCGTTTTAAAAGGGGGAATATAATAGAAAATAAACCAAGATCTGGTCGTCCTGGCAGGCTTACTAAAAGAGATGAGAGAAAAATAGCCAACATTATTAAAAAGGATCCATTTAAAAGTGCCCCCAAGATAGCATCGGATATCGAGGTAAATCTCCACAAAATAGTTTCTCCATGGACTGTGGCGAGATCACTACAGAGATCTGGTTTCAAGTCTTGTACGCCACGTAGAAAACCCCTTGTTAGTGAAATAAATAAGAAGAAACGAATTGACTTCGCTAAAGAACATAAAGATAAGACAACTGAGTTCTGGGATAATGTGATCTTCTCCGATGAGTCCAAATTTAATATATTTGGCTCTGATGGACGTTCAAGGGTATGGAGAAGGGAAGGAGAATCCATGAATCCAAAAAAATACAATTAAGACTGTGAAACATGGTGGTGGTAGCGTGATGGTGCGCGGGTGTATGCCCTCGCAAGGTGTTGGAAACTTGGCTATAATAGAAGGAATAATGAATAAAGATGTCTATTTAAACGTATAAAAGTCAAATTTAAAACAAAGTGCTGATAAACTTGGGATAGCGAACACATTTCATTTTTAACAGGACAACGATCCAAAACATACCGCCAGAGACGTGAAGATGTGTATAGAGTACAACACACCTCACATGCACAGAGTCCAGATCTTAATCCCATTGAACACCTATGAGATGTGTTAAAAAAAACGGCTTCGAAAACATGAAATAAGGAGCAAAACTGTACTAAAGGACCTTTTTATCACCGAATGGCAACAAATTGGCTCTGATGTCACAAGAAAACTTGTAAACTCAATGCCAAACCGTTTGAAAGGTGTGATAAGACTAAAAGGTTTCCCCACCAAGTATAAGGTACAATATTTCTAAAAAAAAGATTAAATAAAAAATAATAAATTAACTTTTGTTTAAAGGTATCAAGACTTTTGCACTGGCTTTTTCATCAATTCTTATGTATTTTCTTTTTTAGCTTTAAAGCTTTACAAGTTTTTTAAAACTTTTCCTTGTACATATAAATGAGAAGCTCCTGAGTTATTAAATGAATAATTTACTATGAATTTTTCTTTTTTATTAACATTTTTTTGAGGAGTTCTTAAGACAGAATGAAAGGTACCATGACTTTTGCTCGACACTGTATATGAAAAGGGCGGTCACTTTTGTGTGTATAATGTGACATCACTGGGGAAAAAAAACGAGAGCTCGTTAAGGGTGTTTCATTTGAAATGTTAGTTACGAAGTTAGGGTATTCTGTTTTTGCTATATGTCAGCAGATAATACTAAGGCGTCGTAATTTTTCAAAAAAATAAAGCTAAAAGAAACATGGCACTAATCGTTTTCTAAGACATGTTTGTATGTACGTGTAGATGTATGCATTTACTTTCGACACTTAATTCAATTTGTTTTTCGTTTTTTTTTTGTACATGTTAAGCTGGAAAATTTTATAAGTTTATAGACGCCATGAAATTTTTTGTTGTTAGATTATTGTTTCTGTTTAAGATTTATTTTGAAAATTATAAAATAGAATAGGTTAGGTTAGGTTTAACTGGCAGTCAGGCAAACAATGCGGGCGTTCACTCATTTATTCTCGGATACCAAGCTATGGGAGTATATCTGTGGACGAATCAGATAGGTTAGCTGAAAGCTGTCAAAAAATCAAAGCAAAACGCATACCAATGAATTTTGCAGTCACCTGGTTCTATACATTTGTTCTCGGATAGCTAGTTATTCCAAATTTTTTGGGATAATTGAAGATAGCTTTCATGAGAGCAGCTGTTTGTTCATCAGATGTGGTTTTGCACGCATTACAAAAACAGAAAGTTATTCCAGATTGCTGAGAATAATTGAGTGAACGTCCCCAATAAGTTTCAATAATTTTTGGTTAAGTATGTGTTCTTTTCTTAAAAAAAATTGTTTCACACTTTTTCACGTATTTATTTTTGTTGCTTTATAAACCATATTAATAAGCATAGGTAGGGGGCGTTCTTCCACTTTCCGTAAAATTTAAAGATATCTTATTCGTGAGAAACTGCCAGATCAAAGATACTTTAATTGAAGATGTTTGAGTGGCTTTCTGTCAGCTGCTGTCAAATTGCCTAAAAATGAACTAACTAAAACTTGAGCAGCGCCCCCTACCAAAGCTCTTAAATAGGAATAGCAACAAGCATTTAAGGAGCAAGTCAGTGCATATGTATTATTTAGTAATAAATAAGCAGTTAAACAAAAACTTTTGGTATGGTAGTGCTAGATTTAGTGAAAATTCCTACTTTATCGTATAGGCTATACTAAAAGGGCGTTTTTTGCTAGAAAAAAACGAACGCGACAATTTTTTTTGTTTCGCCATTGGTTTACGACAAATTTACGACAATTAATGGCGTATCCATTTTTATTTTTTGACTTCATATACACCGTTTTTGAAGGGTGGTAATGCTAACTTGACTGTCAAGTTAGCATTACCAGGGGTTATTTTTTAAAAAAACAAGCGCGACAAATTTTTTTGTTTCACGACAAATTTACAACAATTTATCCAATAAGAATTTCTTTAAAATTTTGAAGTGGTAGTGCTAACTTGGCACACATCTTGCACGTCTTATAAAAGCTTTTCGATAACACACACCCACGTACTACTAATGAGTGCTTATTTATTACTTGACGGTCAAGTTGGCATTACCAGGGGTTATTTTTAAAAAAACGAACGCTAAAGTGGTAATGCTAACTTGACACATATACGTGCAAGACATAAACTATCGAATTCCATTAAAAGATTACTAAAAGTTCTTCTAAAAACTCTCAATTTTTGTATACCAAAAAATGGATTTTTTCAGATTTATCTCATCTGCTGAATAGGGTGATCTTTTAGAGATTTTCGGCGAAATTTGGCAAGAAATACAATTTTAAATATTTTAAAATATAGCTTATTGCCTAGTCAGACAATTTCAAATTTTATCTATGGATGTCGTAGATAATCCACTTGAACTTAAAACTCGTGCCAAACCAGATTTTCGCGATCTTACGTAATTTTGAATTCAGATTGTAGTTGACTGTTGACCACCAGAGAACCAGAGAATATAAAAATGTACATAACGTTTTTTATCAGTGTTTATTTGTTGCGACTTTAAAATTTTTTATCAAAACCCAATTACGAAATTCTAAAAGGGACTCCCTGTCTATATTTTGTATATCTCATTTTTAATTAACCTCTCTATTCCAACACGATCTTTGAACCGCATATAAATGAAGTTCAAAATATAATTAATAGTTAAATAATGAATGCGGTCATTTTTGCAATGAATTATTGACAAAAAAAAGTTAAACACATAAAATAATTTCAAAATCGTCATTTTGGAACACAAAGATGTGGAAAATTCAACGTTTTGCTATTTCTAACTGCTTCATATATGTATATTCGAATTTATTTGGATCTTTTAATTCAAGTTTTAGTTTTCTTATATGATTTTAATCTGAAGAAACAAAAACAAATCAATTGTTAATTTTTTGCATTTAGTTATTTGACACATGGTCGGTACAATCTTAAAAATACAAAAAATCAAGCCGCTGATGATCGTTCTTTTGGAAAATCCTGCGCTGCTGCTGATAGATTTCCCAAAAGAACAAGTCTGTTAACAACATTGTAGTGTATGGATGAGCGATATTGAAAAAAGATCGATGTTAACATCGAATAAACAATATCGATCCATGTCATTATATTATCGAATCAGAAATATAGATGTTTTTTAATAAGTTTTACTTGCGATTATAGGTAATAAGGCAAGTTATGCATTCGTCGAAAAAAAAGTGTTTGAGATAACAATCAAACATGACAGTACGATGATAGCGAAGACGAAAAAAGATGGTCTAAAAATTCTGGCCGTCTGTATAGCTGTCTGTCTGTATGTAGGTATAGACACCTACAGCCCAAACGGGTGGGCCGAATCGCTTCAAACTTGGTATATAGAGTTTTTTTTATTGTACAGAGGGGAAATTGAATTTTTTTTAGCTCAAAAATAACGGTACCTGCCATATAACCGTTACGTTAAAGAATATTTTTCTTGAAAACGGCTCTAACGATTTTGATTAAAAAAATTATTGCAGCTTTTTTGGTACGACCGATCATATGGTTGAAAAAAAATTTTAATGTCTAAAAACGGTACTTTCCATAGGAAAGTAGCTACTATCTCATAAATGGCTTAACCGATTCTTTCGAAATTTCACACTTACATATAAAGGCTTAGGTTGCCCAATTTATACTGCGTTCCTAAATTTTTAGCTAATATTTTTTTTTTGTATTTTTAAAAACATTTTAAAAAATAAAAAATTTATATTTTGAAAACTGCTCAATAATTTTTTTTTTCAAAAATTATAGTTATATGTATTTGCTGAATACCTATGAATTTTTTTTTAATTTTTTCAAAAAGTTTAAAAAAAAACTTTTTTTCTCAAAAACCGCTCCACAGATTTTTAAAATTTTTTTCTCATAAATTCAAATTTATACAAAAAATAAAATAGCGTACTTTTTTTTAGCTCAAATTAATTTAAGTATTTATTTCAGAATTTTGAATTATTTTTCTTTTGATTAAGCCGATTTAATCATTTGTTTTTAAGTTTATAAAGTTATTACTAAATATATATAAGTTATTATTAAATATTTAAGATTCTCATACCATTTTTTTAGAAAAAAAATTAAAATTTGTATATTTAAAAAATTAAGTAAAAAACGACTTTAAAAATATCTTTAGATTTTTAATAGAAATCTTTTGCATACGATGTGATCGAACATAAGAGCAAGTTCGTACAATCCAGTTGTGCATTTTATTTTTTTTAATAATAGCATAATTGGGAACTAGATTAAACATTTATTTTAGGTAATTGTCAGATGTGAGGTTTAGACAGTTTGTTAATATTTTAAAAGCAACATTCGTGGGTTTAGGAATCTTTTCTGTTCCGCATACGTTTATACTGCGAAATACAGGCCAACTGTTTTGACATTAAGTGAAACTCAAATAGGCGTAAGTTCTGATCCTTCGAAATTTAATTTACTTGGGTAATACTTAGTGCCATTATTATTTCCTCACCATAGTCTCTCCGTCTATACATATAAGAAATGATGTTGTGAACCAACTTCAACCTCAATATGGTTTGTGCTCAAACACAAATTTAAATTTCATATGGTTAAAATTCACGGTCAACAAGCACATAATATACAAATATGTTTTATTTATTTTATCGTAGTCCAAATTTGGACAGAAATTCAAATTTTAACGAATTCGATGCTCTGCCCATTTATGCGATTTCAATTTCAGAATAAAGGTATGAGCCAACATGAATCCCTGACGTTGCAGGTCAAACCGCCAACACTAGACAATAGGCATTTTTCTTACCTCTGACCCTATTAAATACAATTCAGGTGTATTATCGCTTTTAGACACATCAGACCATTGTTTCATACCCGCAAATTTCTCATGCCAACAACACTCAGTTAAATAAAAATCACCTAAAATATCCATTTGGCAATACGAGAAAGCCAACTGGGAAGGTCTCAATCATTTCTTGAGAAACTTTAACTCCAGCGCAGATATGATGACAAATTTAATTCTCCACGGAATGAGTATAGGGTGAAATCTATCAAATCAAAAGAAAACGCATCGTTTGATTTGAGCTGTAAAGATGTTATTAGGATAAGAGAAGACAGTTTCCAGAATTATAAAGCCAACCCACTGAGGAAAACCGGAATAAATTTCAACAAGCTAGAAAGACTTGCGAAAGTTCAAATTCAGAGAAACAAATTTTGGCATGACCAAAAGTCAGGTCGCTGTTATTTCGACACTACCAGAAAGTGTTATGACTTCTCTAGTACTTGAGAGCGCAAGCGATTTCATGGGACGAATCTTCTTTCGCACTCGTGCAGTTGGTAGTCTTTAAAGATCTTGATATAAACAAATCCGCTGGCCGTATCCCTTGCATCGTTCTGATGAGTTGTTCTTCAACTCCAACAAAACCGCTGACTCTTTTCCGAGTGGATGTCCCCAAAAAAAATATTATTCACCCTCTAACTACCGCCCAATTGCATTTACGTCAATGCAAAGGCTGATTAATTATCAGCTTATGAAATACCTTGAACAACGCAAGCTTCTTAATAAGCAGCAGTACGGCTTTCGTAGGAATAGGTCTACTAGTGATCCGATGGTATATCATACCGAAGAGCGGCACAAATCTTTACATTGTTTTGAGAAAGTAAGGTTATCGCGCTTGTTATTTCAAAAGCATTTGTTAGGGTTTGGCATCAAGCATCAAGCTCTATTATGGAAAATGCGTGCATGAATCTCCTCTTCGTTGGATTAGGAATTACTTTTCGGCCGCTCAATAAGAGCCGTGTTGGACGGTTTCAAGTCTGAAAATCATAAAATAAATTCTGGTGTGCCCCAGGGTTCCGTTTTGTCTCCGACTCTCTTTCCATATTCATTAATAATATCTTATTCTTGTATATGTATATGATCCCATATATTGTTTTGTCGACGACAGTACACGCCTTACGCTGCGAAATATTTGGTTTTCTGAAACATTGCAAGAAATATTTCCACCGTCTGATCTGCTTGTAATCTACCTATAAAGCATACATTCTACCTATAAAGCGTGCATTCGTCCAAAGCTTAAATACAACTGTCAAATATGGCGGCAGGTGCTCCCAAAACTCACTTAAGACTCTTGGATAGAATTCAAAAAGAGCAATAATGTGTTATCACTATTTTTTATAGACAATGTTCTAATGAAATAGCCAGTTGTATTCCACCTCTAAGACTATTCAACTATAATATTCGCCCTTTTAGGAATGCTCATCAGTTTGCCCTTGAGCCCAATTTTGGTGCTACTGTCAAGTATGAGGATTGCTTCTTTAGCCTTACAACACGAATGTGGAATGCTTCACCCGTCAGCAATTTTCCCTCCCATTGCTATATTCTAACATTTAAACCCAATGTACATCAGTATCTCCTACCTAATCCCCACCTATTTTCCTATTTGTTCGCACTGTGTTTCAACATTTTAAGGGTAGTCATAGCCCCTTGAGTGTGCGCATAATTAAAATAAAATGCACGACTGGATCGCACGAACTTGGTTAACATACAAATAGCAACATCGAAAACACAAATTGTAATATATGTAAATTGTTAGGATAACACAGGCTTCTTTCTTTCTTTTTTCTTTATTTTGATTTATAAATATTTAGTAATTAATATTTGTTATAGTAGGAAATTATATTTAAGAATACTATTATATTATTGAATTTAACCTTAGTAAGGTACTATAAAAGACTAAGTCTTACTTGTACACCAAATTGAAATAAAATTGAATTTAATTGAATTGAATTGAACTTGATCTTATGTTCGATCACATCGTATGCAAAAGATTTCTATTCAAAATCTAAATATATTTTTAAAGTCATTTTTTACATTTTTTTAAACACACATTTTATTTAAATTTCTTCAAAAATTACAATCTTAAATATTTAGTAACATAAACTTAAAAACAAAAAATTAAATCGGATTAATCAAAGAAAAAACAATTCAAAATTCTGAAATTTATAATTAAACTAATTTGAGCACAAAAAAAAGTACGCCATTTTATTTCCTGGATAAATTTGAATTTATGAGAAAAAAAAAATGTTAATCTGTGGAGCGGTTTTTGAGAAAAATTTTTTTTTTACACTTTTTGAAAATTTTTTTTAAAACAATTCAAAGACGTTTTTTTTAATAATACAAATTCTATATACTACTGAAATACATCAGCCAAGTAGAAGACTTAGCACTATAATATTTGGACTTGTTGAATTATTGATTCAAAATAGCTTTTAACGGCCTTTAGTCCAACAAAAATTGGCGTTTCGTCCCGGTGATCTCACATGGACTCATCAGTTGACTAGTGAGGACCTTTGTCAATACGCAATTTTTGCCAAGTTCAGTTCATCTAACATAGATTTCGTGAAGAACATCTAGTGTGAACTATATCCAACAAGACTAGAATTCCTAATCATTAAATTGGAAATTTTTGTTTTTGCCCATGGCCTGGCATTATTTATATAAGAAGTTTTTTTTAATAATACAAATTCTATATACTACTGAAATACATCAGCCAAAAAGCTATTTTGAATCAATAATTCAACAAGTCCAAATATTATAGTGCTAAGTCTTCTACTTGGCTGATGTATTTCAGTAGTATATAGAATTTGTATTATTAAAAAAAACTTCTTATATAAATAATGCCAGGCCATGGGCAAAAACAAAAATTTCCAATTTAATGATTAGGAATTCTAGTCTTGTTGGATATAGTTCACACTAGATGTTCTTCACGAAATCTATGTTAGATGAACTGAACTTGGCAAAAATTGCGTATTGACAAAGGTCCTCACTAGTCAACTGATGAGTCCATGTGAGATCACCGGGACGAAACGCCAATTTTTGTTGGACTAAAGGCCGTTAAAAGCTATTTTGAATCAACAATTCAAAGACGCCAATTCATAGATATTCAGCAAATACATATAACTGTAATTTAAAAAAAAATTAAAGAGTAGTTTTCAACCTATACATTTTTTTCTTAAAAATGCTAATTAAAATATTAATTAAAAATATTGGTACGCAGTATAAATTGTGCAACTTAAACATATATATGTGTCGATTCGGCCCTCCCGTTTGGGCTGTAGGTGTCTATACCTACATACAGACAGACATACAGACGGACAGAATTTTTAGACCATCTTTTTTCGTCTTCGCTATCATCGTAATGTCATATTTGATTGTTATCTCAAAAGTTTTTTTTTCGACGAATGCATAACTTGCATTATAGTACATATGTATAATCACAAGTAAAACTCCATAATTAGCGGTTTTTGGCTTACCTTTTTTACTTGCGATTATAGGTACATATACTATAAGGCAAGTTATGGATTCGTGCAAAAAAAATGCTAACAATCAAACATGACATTACGATCATAGAGAACACCAAAAAAGTGGGTCCCGCAATTCCGACTGTGTGTCAGTCTGTCTATCTGTCTGTCCTCGAGTGTACAGCCTAAACGGTTGGATAGATTTTCTTCAAACTTGGTACATATTGTTTTTTTTTTTTTTTAAATTCATTTTTATTTCATTTTAACTTATAACTATCTTAAAGCTAGACAAAAATGTTTAAAACTAGCCTAATTATCAATAACTTACAACTAATTTACTGGCCCTTTACGGGCGCTCTAAACTAAACAATAATAAGACATTAGTCTTTCGACCTAAAGGTACATATTGTTTTTTCGGTAATATGCCCACAGGTTTTTTTCATTCTTTTTTTAAGATGACAAATAATAGTAGCTCCCATAAATTTTTTTTTTTTGGCCAAAAACAAAAATCTAATTTTCCTCAAACACGGCTCCAATTATTTTGACCTTTTGTTAATTTTTTTTCGAAAAAAAAATGGTAATTTTTGGTACCTCTAGTAGAACCATTTTTTTGGTTTTCGAATTTCTGGGAAACGGTTAATTTGATTTTTTTGAAATTTTCTACGCAGAAGCTCCTAGAAAGTTTAAACACTATTGTAAACCAAAATTTTTCAAAAAAAAAAAATTTTTTTTTAATTAATTTTTTTTAACTCAAAATTTCGAAAACGGCGCAATGTATTTTTTTTTTCGAAACTTCGTATTTGGTAATTTTTTGAGATTATCTTGAACACTTAAAAAAAACTATTTTCCTAAAATAAAAAAAACAACGGTACCTTCCAAATGTTAAAAAACCGTACAAAAAATTATTTCTCTAAAACGGCTCGAAGAATTTTTATAAAAAAATGTGTGTGTTCTTATATTAGTGCATAGAACCACTTCATATTTTCGACTTTCTCACTATTCGATGGCCCGATTAAAATTATTGTTTTTATGTAAATGCTCTCTAAAAGTTTATAAGACTGCATATTCAAATTTTCAAAAACAAAGTTTTTCGATTTTTAAAAAAATAAAAATAATAAATTTTTTGAAATTTGAATTTTATATATGTATATTTAAGAAATCTTTAAAATGGCGTTTCAATGTTTTTTTTTTGAAAAATGTTTTTAAAATTTTATACATAAAAAAATATTTTTTTAAAAAACCGCTCCAACGAATTTTGATTTTTTTTATATATTCTCATTTATTCATGAATTCAAGTAGCATCTTTGATTTCCCTCAAAATATAACCACTAAGCAAGATAAAAACATTTAATTATATGTATTATTCATTTATTGGGGGGGAACATTTTGGACGGGAAAAGGAGTAAGACAAGGCTGCCCGATGAGTCCAATACTGTTTAACTTATTGACGGCAGATATGGAAGACGAACTGGCCGAGGGGAGATGGGGAGGGGTAAAAGTGAGAGGAAAAAGAATTTGCTCGCTGGCATACGCAGATGATGTGGTAGTATTGGCGAAAAACGAAGAAGAGATGCAATGTATGATAAGGATACTGGAAAAATATTTCGAGAAGAAAAAACTAGAGTTAAACGTTGGAAAGACGAAAGTGATGAGGTTTAGAAAAGGAGGAGGGAGGAATAAAACAGTAGATTGGAGATGGAGGGGAAAGCAAATAGAGGAAGTAAGGGAGTTTAAATACCTGGGCTATGTGTTCAAAAAGAATGGAGGGCAGGAGGCACATATAAAGGACAGAGCAAAAAAGGCAGCAGCGGTCATGAAGGAAGCATGGGGGATTGGAAGGAGAAAATTCGAGAGGGTATGGGAGAGGAAGATGTGGCTTTTTGACACCCTGGTATGGACGGTGATGGGGTATGGAGCAGAAATATGGGGATGGGAGGAGAGAAAAGAAATTGAAACAATGCAAGAGAGGTACCTCAAATGGACACTAGGTGTAGAATGGCAAACTCCAGGATACATGGTGAGAGAAGAAACAAAAAGAGACAAGATAAGGATAAGAGCAGGGAGAAGGGCATGGAAATATGAAGAGAAGTTAACAGATGGAAAGGGAAGTGAAATAGCGAGGGAATGTCTACAGGAGATGAAAGAGAGAGGGAGAGATGGACAAGTGAGAGTATCAAGATGGGAACAGGGTAGGCAAGAAATGAGGGGAAGGGAGGGAAGAGATGATAGTGCGACGGGATACGAGGGAGTGGAAAGAGAAGACAGAATAGAACAGGAGAAGGAAAGGCGGGAACAAATAAAGGAATCTAGATATAACAGATGGTATAGAGAAATAATGACGGAGGGGATACCGCATTATCTGGTAGCAGGATGGAAGACAGAAAGAACGAGGCGAATAGCAAGATTTAGACTAGGGAATGAGGTGAGAGAAAGATGGTATTGGAAACGAGAAGAGGAGAGAATGTGCAGACTGTGCGAGGGTGAACCAGAGACGTGGGAACATGTAATAGAAAGATGCAGAGCAGGAGGAAATGAAGGAAAATCCATAGGGGAAAAGTTGATGGAAATAATGGACGAAAAGGGGAGGGGAGAAGAATGGATAAAAGAGCTAGAGGAAGTGAGAAAAGACAAGACGAGAGAAAGTAGAAGGGATGAGGTAGACTGAAGTCAGGAACGGAATCATGTAACCCTTAGGGGAATCAGAAATAACATTAACTAACTATTCATTTATTTCTACCTTAAGGTATTTCCTTTTTACGAATTTTTGTGTACGTCACTGAACACTAAATACAATGTACTTACATTTATATATAGATATGTGTCCTTAAAAATCACATGAATCTTATGTATGCATATTGCATATCTACCAACCTACATCCTTCATTTTCATTATCATAAGTATACATATTTACATATCTATGTTCCATCCATGTATGTACCTAGGTACATTTTTCTCTGCTACATTTCATAATTAAAATCAATAACCTAGATTTATATATAGATTTGTAGGTAAATATGTAACTATTCCTTGAATCATTCATTCGACAATTCATTATACTAAGAATCAAGGTTATCTTAATTACATCGGCTATAAACCTGCATAGGATAACAACTAGACTACCTACCTACTAAGCAGCGTCAATGTTTAGCTTCATTAAAGATGTTAGTTACAAGAGGAAGTTCGTACGATATTGTCGTGCATTTCATTTAGCTTGTTTACCTAATCATAGCCTTTCCAAAAATCGTTCCATATTACCATCTGTCAGTTCGGTTAACGAACTTTATCCAAAATTAGTTTTTAAAAAATTTGTTTGACGTTTGCTACCATTTTGTATTTTAGATTCTTATTTGAAAACAGCGGTAACTGTTAGACCTCTTACGTTTTCGGAAATAATGTTTCAAATCCGATACCAAAACGCACATCGAATTTCTCCAAGGCCGAAGTAGACTTGTTAATTGAATTGGCCTTGGAGTATACAAAAAAAAAACATATTGGAGAATAAAACCGGACGCAATCACAATGTGTACTGAATTCCTTAATTAAATGGAGCTAATCAAGCAAAATTGGATGATTAGTGATTTCTTCAATCATCCACTCAAATCATGGATTCCTTCATTAATATTTTAATGAACAAATGTATTCCATTATTATCAACTGAAATAATCTTTGATTAAAGATTATCAGTGTGAACAAAACTGAGACTTAAAGTAACAACTATTGATGTGTGTCAAGTTAGCACTACCACTTCGAAATTTTAGAGAAATTCTTATTGGATTAATTGTCGTAAATTTGTCGTGAAAAAAAAATTGTCTCGCTTGTTTTGTTTTTAAATAACCCCTGGTAATGCTAACTTGACAGTCAAGTTAGCATTACCACCCCTCAAAAACGGTGTATATGAAGTCAAAAAATAAAAATGAGTATGCCATTAATTGTCGAAAATTTGTCGTAAACCAATAGCGAAACAAAAAATTTGTCGCCGTTCGTTTTTTTCTAGCAAAAAACGCCCTTTTAGTACAGCCTATACCATAAAGTAGGAAATTTCATTAAATCTAGCACTACCATACCAAAAGTATTTGTTTAACTACTTTTTTCCAATAAAATTTGTTTAAACAATTGTCGCTCGAAGTCCTTGATTAAGTTGTGTAATCAAATAATTTGTCGCGCGCCTTTTAGTATAGACTATACCATAAAGGAGGATTTTTTTCTAAATCTAGCACTACTATACTAAGAAGGCGTTTTTTGATAGAAAAAGGCGCGCGACAAATTATTTGATTACACAACTTACTCAAGGACGTTGAGCGACAATTGACAATTGACTGTCAAGTTAGCATTACCAGGGGTTATTTTAAAAAAAACAAGCGCGACAAATTTTTTTTCTTTCACGAATTTCTTTAAAATTTTGAAGTGGTAGTGCTAACTTGACACACATCAACTACTGTCATTTCGGGGGGTGACGGACAGTCAAAAAGTCCATAAGAAAGTCTCAAGTATAGTAAATGCCTTTCTCAAATAACCAAGGAGACCCAGGTCTTGCGGAATGAGCAACTAAAAAATACAAATACTTACATTGCTGAATGTCAATGCCTAAAGAATGAAGAACTTTTTCGAGTTATGGATAATGTTTAACTTTCTCCCAAGAGGCCTAAAGTGTTCTAACTATAAAGACACCAACATAATTTCAAAACCCTTTTCTAAAAATAAACAACTACTATCGCATTGAACCAAGAAAAATATTGTTTATCCTAGATTATGTTATTGTTTATGAATTTATGGCTTCACATGTTCACTTTTCAAATCATGGCGAAAATATAATAAAATTCTTTCTTTTTTGTTTCATGTTTGAAAATCAAAAGCCATTAACAGTTTTACATACAATCCATAACCTCCATTAATAAGATACTCGTACACGAAAAAACTATCTTCATAAAAGAGTAGCAAACTTAGAAGTAGTCGATATTTTCATCAACTCATATATCACATCAAATGCAAGGCGCCCAAACGTAATCATTTGCTGTTGAATGTACAGGGTGTCCGCCGGAAAGGTATACTACTTTGTTTTGCCGCCATTTTGGTAAACATTAATCTTGACAGTTCATATTTGACAGTCGTGAAGTAGATACGTGGCAAATTTATTATGGAAAAATAATCGATAAACCAACGTGTTTTAATCGTTAAAACAATTTATCAAAATCAAACATCGATTACTGTGACGATGAGATATAGTTATGTGAAATTTTTGGGAGAAACAACGTGCCAACAAAACGCACTATTTATCGTGTCAATGATTTCGAAGAAAGATGATCTGTAGGTGATAAGCCCAAGCATGGACCACAACGTGCTGCAAGAACGGCTGAAAACATTACTGCTGCTCAAGGAATTCTTCAAAACAATCCATCAACCTCAATTCGACACCGTGCTCACAAACTTGGCCTTCGAAAAACAACTTTGGCCACAATTTTGCACAAGGATTTGCATTTGTTTCTATTTAAGATTCAGTTGACATAAGAGCTTCTTCCACAAGACCATTTACGCCGCCGCCATACACATGCCAATAGGATGTTACAGCTAGCCCATGACCAACCCCGATTTTCATGAAAAAATCATAATGACGAGGCACATTTTCATTTGAATGCATATGTGAATAAACAGAATAGTCGGTTCTGGGCAATGGAAAACCCTCAAATTATTCATCAGTCACCTTTGCATCCATTACAAATTACAGTCTGGATTGCAATTTGGTCAGGAGGAATCGTTGGACCTTACTTCTTTGAAAATGAATGGGGAGCGATATCGTGATATGATTAAAAACTTTTTAACGCCACAACTTTGTGCTTTGTGCTTGATTAACATGTGGTATCAACAAGACTTTGCCACATCGCATACAGCAAGGATTACAATGGAATTACTGCGAGACATCTTTCCACAACAAGTTATTTCAAGATTTGACTGCTCCGGACTTCTTTTGTGGGGATATCTGAAAAACAAGGTTTATGCAAACAAACCAGAAACGCTTGAGCAACTCAAACAAACTATTCGTGATGAAATTAATGAAATACCGCCTGAAATGTGTGAGAATATAATGAAAAATGTGCTCAAAAGGGCTCGCATTTGTGAGACTAACAGAGGCGGACATTGACCTGATATTGTATTCCATACATAATTGCCGACATTAAATAAAACATTCATCAATATAAGATCCATTCTCTTTCATTTAATCAAAAATTATAAGCAAACAAAGTAGTATACCTTCCCGGCGGTCACCCTGTACAAGTACATAATGTAGTATCTGCTTCTCCGTCTTTAGTTTATTATCGAAACAACGTTTTGACTTACGATATGATTTTAAAGGCCAGCCCTTATTTTTTTTATACGAGAATCTACCTATTCATAATTTAATTAGACGAACAACTATATCCGCAAACATGAAATATATAATCCCTATAATGGCGAGAGACAGATAATATATTCTATAACTTGCTAATAATCTCTTTTGCAGACATATTTTGCTGGAAAATGATGTGTATATCGAAACAACTACATATAGTGGTTAAAGCTGTCTCTAGGTTTTGTAGAAATCGATTTTTGTTTCTGTAATTTATTTATACATCTGGATAATAATTTTAATAGTGTTCTGTATAGTTACTTTTATTTAAGAATTAATTGTGAGGGATTATTGAAATAAAAAACAAAATATCTGTTGAGGAGACTATCAGTAAGGTGTTCACGGGTTTCATATTAAGATAATATCTGATAATTTGTCAAAAAAAAAATACATTTCATTAGTTTGACAGTTCATAGCTTTTAAATGAGATCTAGCTTTTGCTTTGGAAACAAGCACTAATTTATCAAATTAAAAAAACAGAATTATATACAAAGAGTTCATGTATGGGGAATTCATTTCAATCAAATGTCAAATTCCTTACAACCATTTTAAAGCGATTTCTTCCATTTTTTTTTTTTTGATGTAATGAATTTGAAAAAAGCGATTTTTTTGTGAAAAAGCAATTTTAAGGACACAATAATAATTATAATGAAGACTTTCTATTTGACGTAAGATAAATGCCAGATCTTGCGAATGTACATGTAAGGTCGATGAATGTTGCAAAAATGCAAGATTAGTTTTGACAGCATAAGATCAATTTTGTTTACACGCAGAGTCCAAGAAATCCATTTTGAACAAGACATGAGCTTGGCCATAGATTGACGTTTCATGTACTTGTACCAATGAAACGGCTAAATATATTTTTAAAGTCGTATTTCACTTTAGTTTTATATATAACAATTCTTAAACTTTTTCTAAAAAAAATTGTTATGAAAATTTATAGTATTTAATAATATAAATTTAAAAACAAAATTCCAGAAAAAATCGTAATTTAATAATAATAATAATTCGAAATATAGGATTTTCAAAAAATACAAGTTTGGCAACTTTATAGTTTGGCAACTTAATAGTTTAATAGTTTAGCAACTTTAAAGTTTGGCTGTAGTAAGCGTACAATATTAAATCGCTAATAGCACATGTTTATTATATGAAAAAAAAAACAATCAGATTATAGAAAAACGACTATCAGGTATTCGGCCGGATATAAAAATATTATACGGCTCCGGCCGGATATTATAAAAGGAGCCGGATACCGAATACATATCGGATATCCGTCACATTTCTAGCAGGTACCGTTAATAACAAAATATGAATATAAAAAAAGGTTTAGTCAAAATGTAGACCATACTTAGGTACATACTTTTTTTTTATCAAAATCGTTAGAGGCGTTTTAGAGATAATTAAGACGGTAGTAAATTTTGTATGGCAAGTACCCTTATTTTTGGGGCTAAAACAACGATTCAAAAATCTATTTTGGACAATCACCTAAAACGCCTAATCACGAAGTTTGAACAAAATCGGTTAAGCCGTTTAGGCTGTAGATCCTTCTACAGACAGGCGAAATTGCGGGCCCCACTTATTTGGTTTTCTCTATCATCGTAATTTTTCTAAATGCCTATATCACCTATATGTATCTCGCAAGTAAAAATAGAAGTAGTGGTGAAAAGGAAATCAACGACATGACATGAAACTGCCCAGTGAGTAAAAATGTAGGTACTGTTTATAAATTGTGTGTGGTTGTGAAGTTGGACATCTGTTATCGGTATGGCCAGAGGATTCGCCCTGTTAGAAATAAAAAAAAAAGATATAATTCTCTATGTCTAAACACATTTATGTACATATTGTACATTTTCAAAAATTATTTCACATTCACATTAGGTCCGAAAAAATTACTCTTATTTCAGAAAAAAAAATGTACTCGTATTACTCCGCGTGAATTCCTTTTTTGCTATCCATAGTTTGTACATGGAAATGCCAATTTTTAATGGCGTCGCCAATTCAAGACATTGTTTTTTCGTCGAAAAACTCGTACATATATTGGGGGTGTTATCGTGAATAAAAAATTCCCTGGAAATTTTTCTCCTATTCGAATCTTGGGAACGTGAATGATACTCAAAAACTTCCACTTGTAAATTGGACAGTAAACGGCAAGAATGTGATTTGAAAGGTGACAATTGTCGTTTAAAAAACCTTCTGTTGTAATAAGGACGTATGTTAATGCTTGGTCATTTTCAAAGCTCCCAACGCAACTTTGCGAATGGATGAAGTGAATTTATATTTGACTAAGATATCTGAAATAATTAGAATTGTTTATAAAAAAATTGAGATTTAGATTTTTAAAGGTAGAACTTGAAGTTGGCAGCACTGTTTTCACTGACGTCCATTTTGTCATCTGCCATGTGATTTATCTTTAATCTGATTTGTTCAATGCAGACCATTATATAGAACAATAAATCAATGACTTTTTCGTTCCTGTAGGACAATTTCAAAAAGCGCGGCAGATCGTAATTGCAGATCGTAAGTGATACCTTAATTTCGACCATTTTCGCTTTGGATTAGGGGTCAGATACAACCATCAGGAAAACGAAACAGGACAAAAGTTTTAATGTATATTTTATGATGCTGGCACGCGTTTTGAAATACAAGTGCTACATTAATCGTTGACAAATAACTATGAGATTTTTTGGGCAAAACATTTTTGCAATAGAACAATTATTTTTTGTTAAAAATGTTTTATTCATTTACCTGATGCAAGCTGTTTGCCATTTGACACAAAATGGAACAAACCATTATAATGATTTGAGTTCCAATTTCTCTCGTTTCACTGACAGATTTGTGGACGAAAACCTTTAACGTGTGTGTTTCAAGCAGGAAAGCTTGGTGGCAGACTGGTATTGAGGCTTATCAATTGACCTAATTTTCTGTTTGCTATAAACGACCATCAGGAAAAATATTAACTTTCATAGTGTTTCAACTTTTCCTGGTGTGTTTTCCTGTTTGCTAAAACTCGCCCCTTATTCTTAAAAGCGAGAATGGACAGTTCCAATTTTCCATTTAAATGTCAACTATTTCCAAGTTGTTTCTATTTCCATTTCTAATATTCCCATTTGATTTCCAGTCATTTCAAAAATTATGACAGTAATTTTAAGACGAACAGTTCATCTGTGGATTCCATTAGTGTTTTCTATATGCCGTACAGGAAGAAGGAAGGGCAAAATAGTTAAACAACCAACTGAACATCCAAAGGAAATTGATTAGAATTGGGTCTTCTCGACCTGATGTTGCTCGCGCAAAAAGAGTACTCGAATACATACTTTAATTTTTATTAGAATTTCAAATAATTGGGGATATCGTGAATAACAATTTCCCTGAATTTTTTTCTCTAATTCGAATGTAGGGAACGTGAATGATGATCAAATGTTTTTCTCGGAATTTATTGGTATCGTGAATAAAAATTTCCCTGGAAGTTTGGCTGTCAATTCATACGATTTTTTGTTCGAGGGGAATTTTTGCGTGGGATATTCACGATAGGACCCATTAATTTATTAGAGTTAAGCAAGAGAATAAAAGCTCTGTACCTTCTTTATTAAAGTATTCTGACATTCTTTAATTTTTAGCCGAAGAATCATACCAAAATAGCGTTAGACAAGACTTCCACATTGTAATGGCTTAACCCACCACCACCGTGTCGAAGGTTATACGAGTGAAGTGTGGAGTTTTATTCAATGTGTACCTAACCTACATTTTATTATAAATCACCCACAGCAATTTTAGTTCATATATTTATTTGATGAGTCATAATTGTCAGACAAGTTAAAAAAAATACAGCTCGTGTTTTAATATTCAACTTTTCCTGTCAAGTAAGGTTTTCCGTATTATTAAATGTCCGTCAAAGAGTCATCGATTAATGCAAGTATAGTGCCCACCTCTAATTATAATTATGCATTTAATTTATTAAATATAATATACAAACTAACATCAAGGCAAATAGATTTTTTTTTAAAGAAAAGAATAGACGAAAAAAAACCCTAGTTAGAAGACAGAGATAGCTCCAGTAATTTACACAATTATAGCCCATTAGCAAGTGTCATTGATAAGATGTTGTTAAGTTTTACGATAGCAACGCTGAAGCATATTACTCGGATATATTTTATCAAAGAAATTTTATATTTTTCATATAAATATCGTTTGTGTGTATGTAAAATTACTCAAATCACGAGTGTTAACTCGAGTGACTAAGTCTGAGCAAACAACCTAGAAATAACACAAGGTATATGAGAAGCTTTATTTTTATATTAAAAAAAAAAAAAGGTGAAAAAGGAATTCATAAAGTTAAAACACGCTCACGAGTTTGAATATTTAAATTTAAACGCAAGTGTCCTAGGACGTGAGAAATATTTAAACAAGATTTATACAACTACTCGAGAAATAAATCGATGTGTGTAAAAGTAGTATATGGGAATGAAGGAGCCCATCAAGCGATAAGGAGCTGACATAAGAACGATGCAGCGGAAGCGTAGGTACATGGAAATGAGGTCAGGTTGGTTGGCATCCTTTTTTTTTAGTTTTCGTTCAAAGGTCTATTAGTTGGAGATGATTCTTTTGAAACGTGTTTTGCTCAACCTTCGCACAAAGGGAGGAAGTGGTGACTTTTTAAAAGTTGTTTCTGATTTGTAAGTTGAAACAATCATGATGAAATGTTTTATTCATTCGATTTAAAAAAAAATGAATTTTATTAATAAATCACCACAGAATGAGCTTAGAATAGTGAATGGCTTTATTGCGTGACAAATTTCCTAGACTAGTGTTTACTCGATATGGAAACTTCAATTGGCTGCCTATAGTTCGTGCGATTTAACAACATTGTTTTTCTTTAGGGTTATACTTATTAAAGATAAACTCTACGGCTTTGCCAAGGTAAAAATCACAGCTGTTATTTGTGTTGTATAACAGGGGCAATTATTTGGAAACGTGATGGTTTCCGCGTGAATATTGTTTCGCATTAATAACTGCAGAATTCTTTTTATAAAAATAGTTTTTCATGATTTAGAATGAAACCTTTTATTGGAAATGTCAGATGTTCGAAAATTTTTCTGAAAATGGATATCTTAAGTATATTACGTAGCTCGCGCTAAAATTTCATTCCCATAAAAAATTTTCTCCAAAATTAACCCAAGTATTTTAGCGGAGAGGTACGCACGTCCAGTTAAAAAATCAAATGTTTGGTTCCCACTGTACCTCCACCATCTGTCAGATCTTAGCGCAGGAAATAAATGTGCAGCACATTAATTCTCAAGCAGATTTTGACAGATTGTTTTTTTTTGTTTTTTTTTGAACCAATGTGGCCGTGGCGCGATAGTTGTGTGCTCACCTGTCAACCTCGTGGTCACAGGTTCGATTCCTGCCGTTGTCTATGTCTTCTTATATTCCATTAAAACCCAATTTTTAAAATTTCATAAAATGAGTTGCTGGTTTACTCATTACCTGCTGTTCAGGCATAACACTATTAACATGTGATTGAGTAAACTACACATAAATGAGTACGAGATAAAATAAAATAATGCGAATTATAAGAGACATAAATAAAGAAGACACGGTAATTTTCTCCGCATTAGTTCAGCCGCCATCCCTGGAGATAAAATCTGAGACACAACCACCGTCTAAATACACCGCGCCACACATCTTTCTATCCTTCTTTCTCTTCTTTCACCGAATGCCGCGCTGTGTTAAAAACATATAAAGGTTATTCATAATCCCTTCAGCGCGTGCAAAATTATAAAAAAAATTATTCAGGCTTATCACAGGCCCAGTCGTAATGTATTCGTACTGCGAATCCCGAAAAAAAGTCTTACATCGTCGTACTAAAATTATTTCCTACGAAATTTGGAGTTCAGGGAAATTAGCATCACTAGTTCCGAATGCATAGGAAGTTTGGCTATTTTATCAGCTATTGCCAAAACTTGCGCAAATCACCAAATCTTTTTCATGGTGATCAATCTTCATTTTAATTATCAGACTTTGTTTGGTTTTTAAACTTGAATTTTTAAGTTTCTCCACAGAATTCTCGTGTCAAATTTCAAATTATCCACAACCATCCCATGTCAACTTTTAGCTAGGATTTTAACTGATGCTTGGAGAGAAAAGTGCGAGCGTCATTTTAGCACGATCTGCGTACTAGGCTTTAATTTAAAGAAGACGAGTTTACATTAAGAAATATTTGCCCTAGCTGAATAATATCATCAATCGGCCTGAAAATTGTTCTTAAATTAAAAAAAAAAATTAAATAAACTCACAAAACCTTCAAATATTGTATTTATGAGCTTATGCATGTACGAGCCCAAACGCAAAATAGTTAAACTATCAATGATAAAAACAAAAATCTGCTGATTCTTAAATTCCATCGGAAATAAACTCAATATTTTGGTATTTTTCTTAAGATACATTTATTGTGAATAAGAATAAATAACAAACACAAAATGACTTCAATTAAATAACGATATAGAGCAGTCTTAAACAATAAAAGATGGATTGATACATTTTTTAAGTGCAAAATAGTTGCCCTACGGGTCTTAATTTTGATTTCACCAAGGTGTAACATCGCATTTGGCGTTCATAACTGCTTCTATGCGTCGTGGCATTCTTTTGACATTCTTCAGTACCAAAAGCTTCCCAAGTATTTATTATTTTAGCTTTTAGGTCTTGAAGAGTCCAGGATGGTTCTTTTCGCAGTTTTTGCTTCATTTTATGCCAGATAGTTTCAATTGGTGAAAGATCAAGACTGCTGGAAGGCCATTCCAGTAAAGGAATTGCTTCAGGAGATAACCACGCAATTGTACAGCTTGCTATATGGCAAGAAGCTCCATCCTGGTGGAAAATATAGTCTCCATCACTAGCTTATAAAGTCGTGGTATTGATAGGAGAAGCTCATTTTCCATAATATTCCTGTACTTGGCAATTGCCCAAACCCCGCCCAGACATGCATCCACATAGCATTAGAGGTGCTGGAATCTTGGCCGTTTTTTTTTAAAGCAATCCTAGTGAAAAGCCTCTTTTGAATTTGTAATCTCGTTTTCGTTCGTCGCCCACGCAAACTTCAAACCTAGACTCATCACTAACGAACCGCCATTAACTTGAAGACCAGTTTTTACGTTGTTTGGCCCACTCTAGTCTCTTTTTCTGTGGTTTATGTGTTTTTCTTTGGCCTATGTTTTTAACGAATTAAAACAGTTCTAATTTAAACAAATCTAAAACAAACCTTACAAAATTTGTATTCAATTTTTTCATTTTTTCATTGTGCGCTCACAAGTCTCACCTGAAACCGTATTTTTTGTGTATTCTTTCTCTCCATTGAACAGTTATTGCAGCCGGGGTTTGACATCGATTTTATTTTATTACTTTCCTTGAAACCCGGCAATCTCGAGGTTTCGCAATTGGTGGGCGTCCCGTTTTTTGACCAATCTCTACGTTTAAACTATTTTTGAACTTTGAGACAATGGCGCAAAATTTTAAGCAACCCATTGTTAAGGGTTTAACATTTTACTAGTTAGCAATTTCCTAAGTGCTTATTGATTTAATAACTATTTCAAAAATTTTAAACTTTTTCTAAATTAGTAAATTGCTAATTAAGCAGAAAGCTGAGCATTTGTAGAGTTTGAATTTTGATGAACACAATTATTGTTGTTATGCGTTCCCGATTATATTTCATTCAGGTGTTCCTGAAGGTAGCCATTTAGGTCCACAGCTTTTCGACATATTTATCAATGATTTTCCATCAGTTTTATCTGTTTCGGAATGTTTAATTTTTGCTGACGATGTAAAATTATTTAATACTATAAAGAGTTATAATGATTGTATTGCATTTCTACAGGACTTGGTAAACTTTAATACATGGAGTAAGCAAAATGACTTGCTTCTCAATTTTTCTAAGTGCTCCGCTTTGACATTTAGTCGTTCATCAAGACCAATTATTTTTGATTACTTTTTAGGTAGTCATAAATTAAGCAGAGTTTTTGAAGTCAAAGATTTGGGAGTAATATTTGACGATAAATTGACTTTTGAGTCCCACGATGATTGACGTGTTTGATTGTCTCCAAATCAAAGTCTATGTTAGGTTTTCTGAAACGGAATTCCATGGATTTTAAGGACCCATACACTTTAAAGGCTCTGTATTGTTCAATTGTAAGACCACTGTTGGAATATTGTTCCGTTATATGGAACCCTGATATAAAAAATCTTATTGTCAGAATTGAAAATATCCAAAAAAAATTCTTAAGGTTTGCTTTAAGGCAGTTCCCAGTTAATGTTAGTACAAATCATTATAAAAGTAGATGTTTGATGTTGGGTATGCAGACTCTTGAGTCAAGACGAAGAATATTTAGTGTTTTGTTTGTTTGTGATATTCTTTCGAATGATATCGATTGTGGATTTTTACTTTAACTAATTGAAAAAGCCAATTTGCTTGCAGCGCAGTTCGCTGTAAATTCGACGCTACCAGAAAGTGTAATGACTCCTCCTGTACTTGAGAGCGTAAATGATTTAATGGGACGAATCTTCTTTCGCACTCGTGCAGTTGCTAGAGTCCTCAAAGACCTTGATATTCACAAATCCGCTGGCCCGGATACTATCCCTCCCATCGTTCTGAAGAGGTGTTGTTCAACGCTGACTAAACCACTGCGTAAGCTTTTCCATCTGTCCTACTCTACTGGTCTCTTTCCGAGTGGATGGAAAACAGCATTTGTCCAGCCTGTCCCTAAAAAAGGCGAATCTTCTTCACCCGCTAATTACCGTCCAATTGCACTTACGTCCCTTTTTTCCAAGGTCATGGAAACGCTGATTAATTATCAGCTTAAGAAATATCTTGAAGAACGAAAGCTCCTCAATGGCCGGCAGTATGGCTTTCGTAGCAATAGGTCCACTGGTGATCTGATGGTATATCTCACCGAGCAGTGGCACAAATCTTTACATCGTTTTGGAGAAAGTAAGATTATTGCCCTTGATATTTTAAAAGCATTTGATAGAGTTTGGCATCAAGCTCTCTTATCGAAAATGCGTGCATTTGGTATGGATGAATCTCTTCTTCGTTGGATTAGAAATTACCTTTCGGACCGATCAATACAAGTTGTATTGGACGGTTTCAAATCTGATATTCACAAAATAAATGCTGGTGTGCCCCATGGCTCCGTACTGTCTCCGACCCTATTTCTCATTTTTATCAATGATCTCTTATCTGGAATTTCTAATCCACTAAATTGTTTTGCTGACGATAGTACTCTCAGTTTTTCATATTCGTTTTCAGATGCGCCTCCTTTTTCTTCGGATGTGCAACTGCAACGGCAGCGTATGATAAGCTCATTAAATTCTGATCTCGACAGCATTGTCCAATGGGGAATAAAAAACCGCGTAGAATTTAATGCTTCAAAGACTCAGTGCTGTCTTCTATCGTTAAAGCAGAACCCACCCCCCATGCCGCTATCCATGAGCGACACTTGCATTGAAGAAACCGATCAGCTTTCAGTTCTTGGTATGTGCATCACAGACCACCTCTTGTGGAACGACCACATATTCGATGTCGCCAAAAATGCTGCAAAGTGTCTGGGCTTTCACAAGAAATTCTTCTCCCCGTCTGATCTGGCTGTAATCTATAAGGCCTTCATTCGTCCAAAGCTGGAGTATAACTCGCACATTTGGGCAGGGGCTCCCAAAACACATTTGATTCTTTTAGATAGAATTCAGAATAGAGCTCTAAGAATGATTGGCGATAGAACTATAGTGGAAACATTTACATCTCTAGAACATCGTCGAAATGTTATATGTCTCTCACTATTTTATCGCTATTTTTATAAACACTGTTCCAGCGAAATAGCCAGTTGCATTCCTCCCCTTAAATTTTTCAACCGTAATACTCGCGCTTCTAGGAATGCTCATCAGTTTACCCTTGAGCCCAACTTCGGACGTACTGTCAAGTACAGAGATTCTTTCTTTAGCCGTACAACGCGAATGTGGAATACTTTACCAGGCTCTATTTTCCCCTCCCATTTCGATATTCAGAAATTCAAAACCAATGTGCATCGGTATCTCCTCTTGTATCCTTCCCTAATTTCCCAACGCTCGCTCTGTGCTTGTCCACATTAAGGCTAGTCAAAACCCCTTTAGTGCGCGCAACCGTTTAAAAAAAATATTTACGCACCGAGTAGACCTTTGAGAATGAGAGCTTTTATTTTTGAAATTTCTCACTCTACAAATTATGGACAGCGTGAGCCTATTTCTCATTGCTGTAAATTTTTCAATTTGTA
Organism: Philhelius pedissequus; assembly: GCA_910595825.1. Classification (NCBI taxonomy): domain Eukaryota; kingdom Metazoa; phylum Arthropoda; class Insecta; order Diptera; family Syrphidae; genus Philhelius; species Philhelius pedissequus. The sequence continues at coordinate 146,741,574 of OU343162.1, read as the reverse complement.
TTATGATGATCTCGATCTTTTTGTTTCAAGATATAAATTTATAACATCTTTGTTAACTTTATTACAAAATTCATTTTAACAATAGGAAATTGGTTATATTATTTGATATAATATTAAAATTAAGCAAAAATCTGTGGATGGTAAATACCGTAGATTAATTTAATAAATAAATAAATAAATTAATTATATGTTAATGAGAACCCAACATGTGCTCTAAAAAGGTATGAGTTATTTCTATTTTCATCATTTTAACTTCATTATTTACAAAAAAAAAAAAAAAAAAAAAATTGTGCACAAGCAGGACTCGAACCTGGGCACCCCGCGTGCAAGGCTGATATACTATCCGATTCCATAATGGATTTAGCAAATTGCTAAAAGTTAAAGTAGCCATTCCGGTATTTTAACTTTACTAATCGTTTAAAATTAGCTCAATCATATTTTTAGCTTAGTAAATTGATAAAAGTGGCTTTAACATTTTACTAAATAGTTAATAAAATTTTGCGCCATTGTTTCGAATTGATGAGCGCGTTTCGAAGGATTTAATTATGGATTCCCTAAGGTCTCGTGATCATCTAAGCATCCTTGGCTTAGCAAGTAGTGCCACATGCAGGTTCTGTGATATAAAAGAGGAAACGCCGGACCATATTCTGGGCAATTGTGATGCACTTGTTCATCAAAGGAAAAAACACCTTGGACGATACCAGGTGGAAGAGAGTGACTTACCATCTCTAAAAATACTTCAAATACTCAAATTCATGAGGGAAATAAATTTGGAGGAAGAGCTGTAAAATGAGCTATTCTCACCCAACTCTTGACGGGGCACAATCGATCTCAAGGTCGCAGTGCAACGACCCCATTGTAATATTCATTCATTGACGGTCTCGTGCACCATGGTTGAGATTAAAATGTTACTGACTTGCATAAAATAAGAGATCAATAAGCAAAAAAACAAGTGCGTTTCATTTTTTGAATAACGATTAACTGAAAATCTATTTGAATCGTCATAGGCCAACTTTTTTGCATCCCAGTGAGAGTAGTCCAACTATTATGCTCTATCTTTGTTTAGAAGAATACAAACTGGGGCCATATGCGCTTCCTCAAATTTAGTTAGGTTTGGTCTAATTTACTTATTAAATGTAATTTATTAAATTGACAAAAGGAAATTAAACAACAACTTCTTGGGATCAGAAAAAATAGGTAAATAAAAAGGGTTAATTTGTTAATTAATGAGTAGGCCAACTATTTTGCGTTTGGGTTGTATATGGAAGGTATCTGATTTTTTGACTCGGCTCATCTTCCATTTTTAATGCCATATTGGGTATAAAGTGCCTTTCATATGAGTTGCGAATTGCGAATGTGAATTGGTAATGGTCGCAAATTTTGAAGTTTGTTTTATATGAATAATCTTTGGTCGCCGACTAGACAACAACTAACAAATGTCATTAATATCTAAATAAATAAAGTTTCGAATTTGGTCTGCAGTAAAATGAGTTCAAAACAATTTCATTTAAAAAAAAATTAATTTGTATGCAGTTTTTTTTTTTTTTTGCTATAAAAGTTTAAAAAGACGACATACGCTACATGCCCATTCAATTAACATGAATCGCCACGAATATGGAGAAGAACAACCATATACGTCTAAAATTTGAGGTTAAATTCGAGCGAATTATTTATTCGCCGATTTGTAGAATGCGTCTTGCTGTTGTGGATTGCGAATTGACATTTGACAGTTCGCAGAAGTCTGTTGTTATTTTGTAAATAAGATTATTTATTATCTTTGAAAAGTTAAAACAAAAATAAGTTGATATTTTCCTTGAAATTGCTTAAAAAGGTGTATTCGCAGTTCGCAGCTCATGTGAAAGGCGCTTAGCCTTTTATAGAAATTCGTAAAAACACAATTTTGCCGAAAAAAAAAATCACAAAGCGCAATATTTAAATAGAACGCCCTGTCACCACACTGTCGATGTAAAAATAAAAGATTGAAAACTCATGCTTGACGTGTATAAGCACCTTCTATCAGAATTTACCAATTCACTTGCACGTGCATGTCATGCATTTGAACAATAGGGGTATTCACGATCCCGTGCAACTGGGTTAGTATCATTGTAAATGTGCAAAAGTGCAACTTTTGTTTGCACCACAACAACTTACTTAAGTGGATACTAAATTCTCTTATGGGGTTTTCGTTTGGTAAATTTATATTTTGATCTATAAATTGAGTTTTTTCGTAACGAATCGAATACGTTTTCAGATTGATTTTTATTTGTTACAGTATTGGTGTATATTTGTGTCTGTGAACCAGCTAGCGGTAAAACAGATGGCTGTCAATTATGACGAAAAAAAAATTGACGAAAGTGAGTTGTCTTAAAGATTACAATTAAGGCAAAAAATACTACAAAGTCCCAAAGGTAGTAAAAATGTTTGGTCTTTTGTAAAAAACATTCGGAATTCATCGTCGTCTTCGGTTCCAACGCTCGTCTTTAATGACACCCCTTTTGTCAGCTCTCGTGAAAAAGTCAATTTGCTTGCAGCGCAGTTCGCTGTAAATTCGACGCTGCCACAAAGTGTAATGACTCCTCCTGTACTTGAGAGCGTAAACAATTTTATGGGACGAATCTTCTTTCGCACTCGCGGAGTTGCTAGAGCCCTTAAAGACCTTGATATTCACAAATCCGCTGGCCCAGATAGTACCCCTCCCATCGTTCTGAAGAGGTGTTCTTCAACGCTGGCAAAACCGCTGCGTAAGCTTTTCCATCTGTCCTACTCTACTGGTCTCTTTACGAATGGATGGAAAACAGCATTTGTCCAGCCTGTCCCTAAAAAAGGCGAATCTTCTTCACCCGCTAATTACCGTCCAATTGCACTTACGTCCCTTCTTTCCAAGGTTATGGAAATGCTGATTAATTATCAGCTTAAGAAATATCTTGAAGAACGAAAGCTCCTCAATGACCGGCAGTATGGCTTTCGTAGCAATAGGTCCACTGGTGATCTGATGGTATATCTCACCGAGCAGTGGCACAAATCTGTACATCGTTTTGGAGAAAGTAAGATTATTGCGCTTGATATTTCAAAAGCATTTGATAGAGTTTGGCATCAAGCTCTCTTATCGAAAATGCGTGCATTTGGTATGGATGAATCTCTTCTTCGTTGGATTAGAAATTACCTTTCGGACCGATCAATACAAGTTGTATTGGACGGTTTCAAGTCTGATATTCACAAAATAAATGCTGGTGTGCCCCAGGGCTCCGTACTGTCTCCGACCCTATTTCTCATTTTTATTAATGATCTCTTATCTGGAACTTCTAATCCACTAAATTGTTTTGCTGACGATAGTACTCTCAGTTTTTCATATTCGTTTTCAGATGCGCCTCCTTGTTCTTCGGATGTGCAACTGCAACGGCAGCGTATGATAAGCTCATTAAATTCTGATCTCGACAGCATTGTCCAATGGGGAATAAAAAACCGCGTAGAATTTAATGCTTCAAAAACTCAGTGCTGTCTTCTATCGTTAAAGCAGAACCCACCCCCCATGCCGCTATCCATGATCACAGACCACCTCTTGTGGAACGACCACATATTCGATGTCGCCAAAAATGCTGCAAAGTGTCTGGGCTTTCTTCGGAGGTGCAAGAAATTCTTCACTCCGTCTGATCCGGCTGTAATCTATAAGGCCTTCATTCGTCCAAAGCTGGAGTATAACTCGCACATTTGGGCAGGAGCTCCCAAAACACATTTGATTCTTATAATAGAGACATTTACATCTCTAGAACACCGTCGAAATGTTACATGTCTGTCATTATTGTATCGCTATTTTTATAAACACTGTTCCAGCCAAATAGCCAATTGCATTCCTCCATTTAAATTTTTCAACCTTAATACTCGCGCTTCTAGGAAAGCTCATCAGTTTACCCTTGAGCCCAACTTCGGACGTACTGTCAAGTACAGAGATTCTTTCTTTAGCCGTACAACGCGAATGTGGAATACTTTACCCGGCTCTATTTTCTCCTCCCATTTCGATATTCAGAAATTCAAAACCAATGTGCATCGGTATCTCCTCTTGTATCCTTCCCTAATTTCCTAACGCTCGCACTGTGCTTGTTCATATTAAGGCTAGTCAATACCTCTTTAGGGCGCGCAAACGTTTACAAAAAAAAATGTCTGTTAAAAAAAAAACAAAACAGTTTTCGAAGCTCTATCTGTTTGCAAACAATTAAATTCAATTCAAAAAAATAAAATGAGCTCGATTCGATTTAAGTTTTCGTCCAAGGTTTTGTATTTTTGCGTATGTTTCCAAATTCGATTAAAAGCCTTCTGATTCAGCGAACCAAAATTAGCCCTTCGACACAATTTGTACCTCACTTTTTTTTGGCATGATATGGGACGATAGCTTTCAATCGGGATTTTGTCCTTGTTTGATTGTTTAGAGATATGAAGTAAGATGGCAGTTTTACAGTTCTGAGGTATCGTTGAGGTATCAAGAATGTTATTATAGAGTTGGATTACTTTTAAATTAACGGCTAAAGGCAAATTTTTAACCAATGGGTAGGAAATTCTTTCCCTCTGGTGTTTACTTTTCAGTTTTTCTGAGACGCGATTCGAATTCGACAAGCAAAATATAATATGTTTTTCGATTGAACGAGCGAAGTGACGACTATTATTCTGTTTTGGCATGTAATTGATAACTTAGTTTTTTGCCTATTGGCTGTAAGCTGAAGTTAAAGGCTAATGATGAGCCAATTCGAATAGAAGTGTATGGAAGAGGAGGGATGGAGTTCAAGGAGTCAAAGTGTCATTGTGTGGTGGAAAATTTCTTCTGGCACACGCAGGATCTTGACAGAAAGTATCTTTGTGTGACTAAGGAAGTGGCAGTCCCTATCTACCAACCAATTTTAAATGTGGAAGGTGGTTGATCTTGATAGAGGCCAAATGTTAATAATATAATACCAGAGGAAGTGCGGTTATTAAAGTCTCCAGTTTGTTTGGTAAATTTATAAAGGTCGGTTACGTTTTGTTTTTGCTACAATTTCTGATTCTGGGATATTTTTGAGCCAGGAGATTAAAAGATTATGATACTTAACCTGCACTGGATAAATATTTTGAAAGTATGTAAATTTCATGTTTTCGGAAATGAGGTTACTATAATCACGTAGTTGTGTGAAATTTTCACAATTCCGTACATACTGTGTCGATAACTTTTACATAATTATACATACCTAGAATATATGTACACATTATGTATGTAGGAAATAAATGGATGATAGGCGGGTCAATAAGTCCGTGACTTTTGGAATAAAACACAGATTTTTTGATAAAAAAATAATTTTATTTTTCAACGTAGTCTCCCTTGAGCTCTATACACTTTGTCCAACGCTCGTCCAATTTTTTTATCCCTTCCAAAAAAAATGATTTGTCGAGGTCCTCAAAATAAGCCTTTGTTTGCGAGATGACTTCATCATTGGAGTCAAATCTTATTCCACCAAGCCATTTCTTCAGGTTTGGGAACAAGAAGTAGTCGCTCGGAGCCAAATCTGGAGAATAGGGTGGATGAGGGAGCAATTCATAGCCCAATTCATGGATTTTTGCCATGGCAACTGCACATGTGTCCACATTTGTATTGTCTTGGTGGAAAAGAACGTTTTTCTTGGCCAAATGAGGTCGGTTTTTTTTTCAAATCGTCATTGAACCGGTCCAATAAGTTGGCATAATATTCCCCATTGATTGTTCTTCCCTTTTGAAGGTAGTCAATGTGGATTATCCCGCGTGCATCCCAAAAAACAGTCGCCATAACTTTATTGGCTGACAAACCCACCTTGGCCTTCTTTGGCGCCGATTCACCCTTAGAAACCCACTGTTTTGACTGTGTTTTGGTCTCTGGTGTGTTGTGATGGATCCATGTTTCGTCCACGGTTACAAAACGGCGCAAAAACTCCTCCATATTGCGATTAAACAACGCCAAACCTTCCTGTGAAGTTGTTACACGATTGCGTTTGTGGTCGACTGTGAGCAAACGCGGCACACATCTTGCGGAAAGCTTTCTCATGCCCAAGTGATCATTCAAAATTGAAACCACTGAGCCATGCGAGATCCCTACGGCTTCTACAATCTCTCGCACTTTCAATCTTCGGTCGGCCACACCATATCGTGAATTTTTTCGATTGTTTCGGGTGTAGAGACCTCAACTGGGCGTCCAGGACGTTCGGCATCTTCAGTGCTTATACGGCCACAACGAAATTCAGTAAACCACTTTTTTACCATTGAAATCGATGGTGCAGAGTCCCCATAGTATTTATCAAGCTTAGCCTTGGTCTCTTTAATGGTTTTTTTTCGCAAGAAATAATGCTTAATAAGCACACGAAATTCACTTTTTTCCATTTTCTCCTCAAATTAGTGAGTAGTCTGATAAAAATAGCTGTCAAACACAAACTAACTGACGCAGCAAGTTTAAATTTTGACAGGAGTCAACTGACAGATGCCTGTTGACAGGAGCAGTGTTGCTGTTTCAGGAAAGAGGTCAGAAATTCAAAAAGTCACGGACTTATTGACCCGCCTACACATAATAAAATCTTCTTATATTGGTCAGTTGTTAAAGTTTTAGAAAAAAGCTGTCATTTGAATTGTTGTACAAATATGAATATGTTCATCAAAAAAATGTGTTCAAGATAATGTCAAAAAACCACCAAGTTTCAAAAAAATCCATTGAGTCGTTTTCGAAATTTTGAGTGTTCAAAATGTTTTTTTTTTTTGAAAAATATTAATTTACATTAGTACTTTCTAAGAGCTTCTGCATAAAAAAATTCAAAAGAAAAAACAAATGAACAGTTTCCAGAATATTGAAAACCAAAAAATGGTTCTATACTAGACCTATACCTACCTAACAAAAATAACCATATTTTTCAAACAAAAAAAATACCAAAAAGTAACTTTTCTCTTCGTTAATTAACTGATTTTTTTTATAAAAATCGTGGGAACCGTTTGTGAGAAAATTAAGATTTTTCTTTTTGGCAACAAAAATAATGTATGGCCCGTTCCGTTGTTTTTCGTCTTAAAAAAATGAAAAGAAACGTGTGGGCATGTTTCCGAAAAATCATTATGTACCAAGTTTGAAGCAAATGCATCCAACCGCTTAAGCTGTTAGCTCGAGGACAGACAGGCAGACAGACAATACAACGGGACCATCTTATTTCGTCTTCGCTATCATCGTAATGTCAACTTTGATCAAAATCTTAACTTAAATACATAACTTGCCATATACAGTGCCGGTAAAAAAAATAGCACCACTGGTAAAAGTTTCATGTTAACTTCTTTAAATGAGTGAATAGAAAAATATTTACAGCTTCTACTATTATTATGTTATTGCCTGAACTATCACTAAATAATAGCACTGATAGCAGTTTTCGTTACAAAAAAATATTTTTCTTGTGCATATTTCAAGGTAAGGCGGTCAAGTGTTAGAATTTGCATATATTTATTTGGTATCTTCATTTAAAACAAAAAAATTACAGTTTTTCACAGAAAATGGGTCGTGGAAAGCATTGTACCAACGAAAAACGAGAAATTATTAAAACAAATGATATCGGAAGGTAAAATGTATGGAGAAGTTCGACTGTTTGTTGGCTATTTCAACAAAATGATTCGAAATTCAATAACATACACATCTAAAACCGAATCTAGTGGACGAAAACCTGTTATGACGACAACTTTCACCAGGCGCCTAGTCCGAGAAAGCCATAAAAATCCATTCATCCTGCAACTGAGCTGAAAAAAAAGGGCTGACTATTACAGCTTGCGTGGAAACCACTCGCTACAGATTGAGGGAACATAATTTAACTGCTTGTAGTCCAAGAAAAATCCCTCTTTTAACTGCAAAACATGCTAAAAAGCGTTTAATATTTGCAAGACAGCATTTGAATTTGCCAATATAGAATTGGCGCAACGTTCTATGGACAGATGAAAGAAAAATCGTATTGTTTGGCGGTTAAGGATCTTGTTCCTACGTGAGAAGACCTCCGAAAGCGGAATATAATCCCAAATAAACAAAGTATTTAAGCTCGGAAGTTCAAACATAATGGTGCGGGCTTATTTTTCCTACTATGGAGTTGGGCCCCTATATTGGATTAAACCCATCATGGATCAACACGTTTACGGTAGTATACTCGTAAACGTTATGTCCCTTATGCAGAGGAAGTGATGCCCCTTTTTGTTGGTCTTCCAACAGGACAATGTCTCCAAGCACACCAGTAAGAAGGCTAAAAAATGGTTTGGAGATCATTCAATTAATGTGATGGAGTGGCCAGAGCAATCGCCTGACCAAAATCCAATTGAAAATATGTGGGCTGACGTGAAATGTGCCAAAATTTGGTAAATTCATTTACCAGACGTTGGGAAGCAGTAATATTCACTAAAGGCTATTCAACGAAATACTAATTTTGCTGAAATACCCCTAAAGAATACAAACATAGAAAAAGATTTTTTATTTTTATGATGTTTTAGTTTTAAGTTGAGTGATGAAGCAATGGTGCTATTTTTTTTTACCGCTTATTTATTTGAGTTTTTCAAAAAAAAAAAAAAATAATGGCGCAAAATTTTAAACAACCGATTGTTAAGGGCTTAACATTTTACTAGTTAGCAATTTCCTAAGTGCTTATTGATTGAATAACTATTTCAAAATTTTTAAACATTTTCTAAACTAGTAAATTGCTAATTAAGCAGAAAGCTGAGCATTTGTATTGTTTGAATTTTAATGAACACAATTATTGTTATTATGCGTTGTAAATTAATTATATGTTGATGAAAACCCAACATGTGTTCTAAAAAGGTATTAGTTATTTCTATTTTCATCATTTTAACTTCATTATTTACATAAAAAAAACAAAAAATTGCTTTAAATTGTATAGGCAAATATCCGCAGTTAGTGACTGTGTAAGCTTTCAAAACGATATTGATTAATTTTTATATTGGTGCTTATATTTATAATCATCTCGAACTAAATACATCAAAATGTAAAATTTTTAGTGCTTACAGAACGTTCACTCCGTTAACTTTTACTTCTAAATTTGGAATGGAAACTCTCTTAAGGCTCACTGAGGTGAAAGATCTTGATGTTATCTTTGATACCAAGCTCACATTTTCTTCCCACATTGATTTTATTGTATCGAAAGCTAATTTTATGCAAGGTTTTCTAAAACGAACTTCTCACGTTTTTAAGAATGTGTATACTTTGAAGACAATTCTTGTTTCAATAGAGCAACACTAATTGCCCATATTAGAGTATGGCTGTGTAGTTTGGTCACATTTTACGAAAATGCAATTACAAGAATAGAAAAGATACAAAAAAGGTTCTCGCGTTTCGCGTTAAGAAATATGAGATGGTCCGACGGAATGCCTGCATACTTTTCAAGATGTGCGTTATTAGATTTAAAACCCCTTAAAAGCCGCAGACAAGCCCAATGCGTTCTTCTTATAAAATACATATCAACTAATTGTATAAATTCTGAAGAATTACTTGCGCAAGTTTCTTGGTACGTTCCAGAAAGAAATCTAAGAATACGAAATGATCTGTTTTTTGTTCCCACTCATCGTACAAATTATGGTTTAAATAATCCTGTAACTCGTTCTTTATCAATTAATAACTCCATTTGCAGTGAAGTCGACCTGTCCATGAGTAGGGCTAATTTCAAAAATTTTGTTCAAAATATATTTCATTCAAGTTGCGCTAAAATAAGTAAATTGAAATTAATGTAAATAGATACCTATTTGTTATCAGCAGATTGCTAAATCAAATCCATTGATGAATAAATAAATAAAAAAAAAATTGTGCACCAGCAGGACTCGAACCTGGGCACCCCGCGTGCAAGACTGATATCCTATCAGATTCCATAATGGATTTAGCAAATTGCTAAAAGTTAAAGTAGCCATTCCGTGAATTTAACTTTAGTAAAATGTTAAAATCGTTTAAAATTAGCTCAATCGTCTTTTTAGCTTAGTAAATTGCTAAAAGTGGCTTTAACATTTTACTAAATCGTTTAACATTTTGCGCCATTTGTTTTAATAAGTTGATGAATAAAAGTTGGAATTCTTTTTTAAATGTGAATTTTTGGACTTAATATAAGCTTTTCGCATATTCAAAATGTCTTAATGACTTAAACTTAATTTTTAAATGAAATCTGGTTCTCGCAATGGTGCTATTTTTTTTAACGCAGCTGTACATACATAGGTAGTACCTACATACAAGTATATCGCAAGTAAAAAGACACTCGGAATATAACTGCTAAAGTCATGTTTATTTAAAGTGTGTTTTTTTATTTGATAAATTCTTTTTAGAGCTACTCATCGCAAATAAAAAAATATTCTAGGCAATTTAAGACAAGTTTATAACAAAACACTCTCTATCTCTTTGATTCTACAAAATATGCATACATACATTATTTATGTACAAAGCATACACATTTATATCATGTTTATATAATATACGTACATACACACGTATGTACATAGTTGTTGATAAATTGAAAAGAATTTAGAAGAAATACAAAAACTACATATTTTATTTTCACAATTTCATTAAATTTCACGTCAACTATCAATTATTCCAAGGAAGCGTTCATTTAAACGGTATTTAAGTTATACCTAATTGATTAATAAAAAAAAAAAATATGATCATACGTTCCATGAATAAGATTACGTTATACAATGTACTTTTTTATATTTATTATCAATTATACCTGTCCACGTAACCAAATGTGATAAGATAAAAAAAAAGTTATACAGGGCGTATACGCAACCAACAAACAAAAATTGTGATAATTGGGATTATCTTTACCACGTCGCATGGTGGTAGGTATGTATTATGTTTTATCATGATCTTTAGACTTTTTCTCACTTTAATCATTCCTATTCTCAAAATAATTCCCGGCTTACTTACTTTTAAATATTCGACTAACTAAAGAATAACAGTACCTATCCAATAAACATTCCCGTTTCTAAAATGATTTATTTCTTTCTTCAATAAATTAAAAAAAAAAAAAAAAACATGAAAACATTTTTTTGCATTTTACCTACATACATATTCCCAAATCAAAAATGCCTACATACATATGTACATATATGAAAAAAACGTAAACAAAAACGTAAAATGTCGTAAAAATCTTCTCGGCGTGCGTATTCCACTCGAATCTCCAAAAATAAAACAAGATAAAAGAGTAACACTATACACACAGAATCTAGTTACAAATGCAATGCAAATAAACAAATCCCCATCTCTTTTCGTCTTTCGATACATTTTTTTATTACACTCATTCTGTGAAAAAAGTCTCAAATGAGATGTCAAAATGCATTTAGTCAGCAACTCCAACCAAACAGTGCTGTTACCCGTAATGAAAACTCTGCAGGTCTGGTCGAGCTTTTTGACCATCAATTCACCACACCACACCATCATCGTCGATGGTAGGCTATGGGAGGACAAAAAAAAAACACACAAAAAGAAAAAACCAGAGCAAAGCAAAAATATGCCTAACATTTCAACAAACAAAACTGGGCAAAGAAAGACAACAACAGCCACAAAATTAGCGCCTATAAATGCAGCACTGGACACATTTGACATATCTCCCACCAATTTCACCATACACTACTTCATTACCATTACCCAATAACCGCCACCGGCATGAAAGAGACAATTAGCCATAGTACGACGATAGCGACAGCCAGACAAAAGCAGAAGTATTCCACACCAAAAGCCGATACAAAACGAAATCGATTGAAAAAAAATTCTTATGCAAAAAATGAGTAATAAATTAAACATTTGCTCGTGATTCAAAAAAAAAAGAACCGACCAGCCAAAGAATGACCATGAGGCGATATAGGTAATCCTGGGATAGAAACAAGGCGACTTACATATTCCAAGTATCCGTGGATTTGTTCGTCCGTACTTCCCTCGGCCATTTTTTTCTCAGCCCACAAACAGCAAGCAGAGTTCTTACTTCGAATATAAAGTGAAAACTGCTTTTTTTTTTGTTAACTCCTCTATTCACGCACTTTGCACTAGCACTTGAAATTCACAGAGGTAAAAATATAGAAACAAAAAATTAAATTCTTTTATGATTTGCTTTGAATGGAATTTCAAAAAATGACACTTTACAATTGATTATTTTTTTTGAAGGTATGTGTATGAGGAATTTGATGAGTAGACTATTTTTTGTAATTATTTTCACAGCAACCGTCCGCAACGTTGCACTTTAAAGAAAAACGATGTAAAAAAAAAACTATGTACCGTGTACTTCGTTCTTCTATCCCTCCCTACAACAGAGCAGACTAAAAATGAAAAATGACAGTAGCGCAGCGTTGTTTCCCCACCGATTTTGAGTGCGACTGTGAAAAATTATATTTTTGTAATCGGACGAACAACCACATATTCTATTTTACGAGTGCAACTTGGGAAAGCTTTTTTTCATTTAAGCTTTAAATTCAGCTGAAAGCTTAAGTAATATTTGAGTGTGGGGATGTGATAAGTTGAACTACTCTCGTTATTTGAGAAATATCGAGACGAAAATATAAAAGCTGTATTTGGGGAAGAGCTTTCCTAAATTTTCAAATGTTTAAATGGTGATAAACTGTTATAAATTGGATCTTTTTCTTAATAAAGCCTGGTAGTACCTACAGTAATTTAAAAACGAAAACAAAATTTGGGAGAAAAATTGTTAGGGTAAAACGAATCGACGTGTCTTGAGACATGTTAACAGTGTGACAGCAAGGTAGAGTTTATGTGGCCCCGTAGGCTTGTAGGTTTAAAAGGGCATTCGACTTCCGGAAATTAGTTGTTTGCTTACAGCAGCCCCCAACCCCGGGAATATTTAACACTTTTAAGGGTGAACAACTGTTATGAAACTGTATAGATAAAAATCTTGGAAACAAATTGAAGATTATACCTATGTAGTAGGTAGATATTTTTTGGCAATATTGTTAGAGCCGTTTTCGAGATAATTAAGATGATAGAAAAAATTGTATGGCAAGTAACGTTAATTTTGGGACCAAAAAAACTATTCAAATCTTTTTGGAATAATCACCTAAAACGCTTTAATACCAAGTTTGAAGAAAATCGCTCCAGTTTATGCTGTAGATCGTTGCGGCCAAGGACATTTCTTTTCCAAAGTAAATTTTATTATAATTTTCTCAAGAAACACATTTTAAATTATTTAAAATTTAAATAAAGCTAGGCAAAACTATTAATTAATTGAAAACTTGTACATGGTTTTTGGGTTTTAATTTTGTGGCACGAAATGTCAAACTGCGATTATGTGAAACAGGACGTAGGTATTTTTTTTGTTGGTGATTGTAAGGCGAAACTATTTGTTAAGCGCCCTTTATATGAGGAAATTATTTTTGTGGATTTTGAACGTTTGGAATTTGTATAGTTATGTTAATATGCTCCTAAATATTCGGGATTTGTTTTGTAGTCAAGTTATTAGTTCATGTTTTTAATGTTAATTAAGTTATCTTTTAAGGAATACATACATATATATGTCCAGTAAATAATTTCGTTGATTGAAAAAAAATAACAATACTTAAAACAATTTCATATAATAAATAAAGTCAAGTGGAAAGGGAAAAATGGATGACCATTCTGAAAGTGGATGAAGATAAATAAATTTCATTTTTCAAATTGCTTTGATTTCTTTCATGCTTTCAAATCAGCATTTTGTTGTTTACATTTTACATTTATTTGATGCGTTTTATTTATGACAATATGTAAAATAAAGTAAATATTTGATATTGTACTGAACTAATTCAATTCTGAAGATAGTAGATATTACAAAATGTTATCGGTGGCCTAGAGAATTATCATAAAAAAGTAAACATTTTTTTTGAAAATACCACTAAGAAAATAATCGTTGAATCGTTGTTTTAGCACCAAAATAACGGGACTTCCCATACAATTGTTTTGCCATATTAATTATCTCGAAAACGGCTCTAACAATTTTGATAAAAATAACGACTGGATCGCACGAACTTGCTCTTATGTTCGATAACATCGTATGCAAAAGATTTCTATTAAAACTCTAAATGTAAATATTTTTAAAGTCGTTTTTTACTTAATTTTTTATTCATATACAAAATTTCCTTAATTTTTTTCTAAAAAATTTAGTATGACAATCTTAAACATATAATAATATAAACTTAGAAACAAAAGATTAAATCGACTTAATCAAAAGAAGAAATAATTCAAAATTCTGAAAAAATACTAATAAAATAACTACTCGTAATTTGAGCTCAAAAAAAATTACGCCATTTTATTTCTTGGATAAATTTGAATTTATGGGAAAAATATTTTAAAAATCTGTGGAGCGGTTTTTGAGAAAAATTAAAAAAAAAAATTCAACAACGCCAATTCATAGGTATTCAGCAAATACATATAACTATAATTTTTGAAACAAAAATTAATGAGCAGTTTTCAAAATATAATTCAAAATTTTTTTTTCTTAAAAATGCTTTTAAAAGTATTAATTAAAAATATTACTACGTAGTATCAATTGGACAACCTAAGCCTATATATGTGTGAAATTTCGAAAGAATCGGTTAAGCCATTTATGAGATAGTCGAAATAAAATAAAACGGTCTTAAGTACCGTTTTTAGACATTTTTTGAGGTCGTACCTTAAAAGCTGCACTGATTTTTTAAAATCAAAATCGTTAGAATCGTTTCCGAGAAAAATAGGCTTTAACATAACAGTTAGGTACCGCTATTTTTTTAGCTAAAAAAAATTTTCAATTTCCCCTCTGTACAATGCCTAAAGAAACTCCATATACCAATTTTGAAGCAATTCAGTCCACCCGTTTGGGCTGTAGGTGTCTACACATACAAACAGAGAGACTGACAAACTGACAGACTGACAAACTGACAGACTGACAGACTGACAGACTGACAGACTGACAGACTGACAGACTGACAGACTGACAGACTGACAGACTGACAGACTGGCAGACTGACAGACTGACAGACTGACAGACTGACAGACTGACAGACTGACAGACTGACAGACTGACAGACTGACAGACTGACAGACTGACAGACTGACAGACTGACAGACTGACAGACTGACAGACTGACAGACTGACAGACTGACAGACTGACAGACTGACAGACTGACAGACTGACAGACTGACAGACTGACAGACTGACAGACTGACAGACTGACAGACTGACAGACTGACAGACTGACAGACTGACAGACTGACAGACTGACAGACTGACAGACTGACAGACTGACAGACTGACAGACTGACAGACTGACAGACTGACAGACTGACAGACTGACAGACTGACAGACTGACAGACTGACAGACTGACAGACTGACAGACTGACAGACTGACAGACTGACAGACTAACAGACTGACAGACTGACAGACTGACAGACTGACAGACTGACAGACTGACAGACTGACAGACTGACAGACTGACAGACTGACAGACTGACAGACTGACAGACTGACAGACTGACAGACTGACAGACTGACAGACTGACAGACTGACAGACTGACAGACTGACAGACTGACAGACTGACAGACTGACAGACTGACAGACTGACAGACTGACAGACTGACAGACTGACAGACTGACAGACTGACAGACTGACAGACTGACAGACTGACAGACTGACAGACTGACAGACTGACAGACTGACAGACTGACAGACTGACAGACTGACAGACTGACAGACTGACAGACTGACAGACTGACAGACTGACAGACTGACAGACTGACAGACTGACAGACTGACAGACTGACAGACTGACAGACTGACAGACTGACAGACTGACAGACTGACAGACTGACAGACTGACAGACTGACAGACTGACAGACTGACAGACTGACAGACTGACAGACTGACAGACTGACAGACTGACAGACTGACAGACTGACAGACTGACAGACTGACAGACTGACAGACTGACAGACTGACAGACTGACAGACTGACAGACTGACAGACTGACAGACTGACAGACTGACAGACTGACAGACTGACAGACTGACAGACTGACAGACTGACAGACTGACAGACTGACAGACTGACAGACTGACAGACTGACAGACTGACAGACTGACAGACTGACAGACTGACAGACTGACAGACTGACAGACTGACAGACTGACAGACTGACAGACTGACAGACTGACAGACTGACAGACTGACAGACTGACAGACTGACAGACTGACAGTTTTGTATGATTACATACTTGCTTTTAAAGCACTTTTTTGTATCATTTAATGACTTTGAATGCCCAACAACAACTTGAATGTGCTACCAAAAAGTTTTTTTCTCAATTATTTTTAGCTGGAATTATAGCTATTTCACGACTTGCCAAGGTCGATCATCAGATTCCTTTGCTCTAGTGGTACTGGTCTATTTTTCATTTTAGTTGAAAAACTTCTTTTGCATTCATCGTGTATTGAACCATGACCAGCCGCTTACTAGCCAACGCACTTCGCATCACGCCACCGACCCCACATGATCAGATCCAACCTAATGCAGGTTTTTCTGTTTATCAATTGCATTGAATCGACTAGCGCTTTTTTAGCCACACAAGTTTTTTTCTTTATTTATATTCCATATCAAAAAATTTCAGTTTGTACTTCGAAAAAAGTTCTTAGCAAAAAACGTTGGCCTTTATATCTCGAAACTATGCAAATGTCACTTATCCCCTTCTTCCCCCAACGGTTCATACTGTACAACACACAACCAAATCAACGGTTTTAACGTGGAATTAACGTCATTTCGGGTAAGAACCAAACGCAGTGTGACCAATGAAAAATTTCAAATCCTGCTAAAATAGTGGACAAAGCAGGATTTGTTTTACTTTAAAAAATGCTAAATGATCGACCCACTTGGAGGATTGTATAAAGCTCAAAAGGCTATTGCCTGAAAGATTCAAGAGTTCTTCTAAATCGATTAAGAAATAGCTGCCCAAAAATTTGTTCATTATTTCGCAAAGTATTGAACAATGACACAGAAAGTGAGAAGTATCCTACCTTCGTTGTTGCAAGCTTTGCATATGTCATAATTACTGAGCCCAATTTTTTAGATTGTTCCCGGTTATTTAATTTAAAAGAGTTTGAAGGAAATTTTTGTTTAAGTGGATAATCTTTTCTTATCGAAATCAAGGTTGTAGCACAGGTGTCAAATAGGTTCTACATTTTATTGGTTTTGTTTTTAAAAGAATCTTTTTTCTACTTCTGCTTCGTAAAATATTTTTTATATTTTATTTACTGAAGTTAATAAGACAAAGCAATAAACATAATTTCACTAAATACAAACATTTTTGAAGAAAAATAAGTGTAGGATTTTTGCTGATAAGATAAGAAACGGAGACAACACTCTTACCTATGGGTTCGTTCTTTTTACTTGGGATATACATACATAGGTACTAAAGGGCAAGTTTTGCATTTGAAAAAAATCCAACTCAAGACTTTGATTAAACTTGACATTACGATGATGGAGAACACCAAAAATATGGGGCCCGCAATTCCGTCTGTCTGTAGAACGATCTACAGCCTAAACAGCTAAAGCGATTTTCTTCATACTTGGTACTTAAGCGTTTTAAGTGATTGTCTCAAATATATTTTTGAATCGATTTTTTAGCAATTTTGTGTACCACATTAATAATCTCGAAAACGGCTATTTACCTGTCATACAAGCATTTTTTTAATTTTCGACTTTCTCATAAACGGCTCTACGGATTGTGATAAAAAATAATGTGTGTCAAGTTAGCACTACCACTTCAAAATTTTAAAGAAATTCTTATTGGATTAATTGTCGTGAAAGAAAAAAAAATTGTCGCGCTTGTTTTTTAAAAAATAAGCCCTGGTAATGCTAACTTGACAGTCAAGTTAGCATTACCACCCCTCAAAACGGTGTATATGATGTCAAAAAATAAAAATGGGTACGCCATTAATTGTCGTAAATTTGTCGTAAACCAATGGCGAAACAAAAAAAATTGTCGCGTTCGTTTTTTTCTAGCAAAAAACGCTCTTTTAGTATAGTCTATACCATAAAGTAGGAATTTTCACTAAATCTAGCACTACCATAGCAAAAGTATTTGTTTAACTACTTTTTTCATATAAATTTTTTTAAAAAAATTATCGCTCAACGTCCTTGAGTAAGTTGTGTAATCAAATAATTTGTCGCGCGCCTTTTTCTAGCAAAAAACGCCATCTTAGTATAGTAGTGCTAGATTTATAGAAAATTCCTCCTTTATGGTATAGTCTATTCTAAAAGGCGCGCGACAAATTATTTGATTACACAACTTAATCAAGGACGTCGAGCGACAATTGTTTAAACAAATTTTATTGGAAAAAGTAGTTAAACAAATACTTTTGGTATGGTAGTGCAAGATTTAATGAAAATTCCTACTTTATGGTATACGCTATACTAAAAGGGCGTTTTTTGCTAGAAAAAAACGAACGCGACAATTTTTTTTGTTTCGCCATTGGTTTACGACAAATTTACGACAATTAATGGCATACCCAATTTTATTTTTTGACTTCATATGCACCATTATTGAGGGGTGGTAATGCTATCTTGACTGTCAAGTTAGCATTACCAGGGGTTATTTTTTAAAAAACAAGCGCAACAAATGTTGTTCTTTCACGACAAATTTACGACAATTAATCCAATAAGAATTTCTTTAAAATTTTGAAGTGGTAGTGCTAACTTGACACACATTAAAAAATGTATGTCCTTCGAAATATGATGAATACTGCATACTAAAATTTTCAAAAAATATTTTTGGATTTTTGAAAAAAAAAAAATTTTGGAAAGTTCAATATTTCAAAAATGGGTTGGTGATTTGTTTTAAAATGGTTTTTTTTTAAGTTTATATTATTAAATATTTAAAATAGTTATATGCATTTTTTTAGAAAAAAATTTAAGAAATTTGGTATATAAAAATTAAGTAAAAAACGACTTTAAAAAATATTATATTATATAGTATAAGAATCTTTTGCATAAGATGTGATCGAGCATTAGAGCAAGTATGTGCGATCCAGTCGTGCATTTTATTTTGTTTCAACTGGTTCGTAATGGACATAACATCGCATACCAAAATTTGTATTGAATTAATTAGTAGATTAAATTAATAAAGTTTTAACGATTAGTAACTTTTGACATAAGAAATCTCTTCATCACACATGCAACTATTAATTTATTTCTGATTTTGTGTACTAAATAAAGCGAATGAATGCTTTTAATGATCTGCTAAATGTGAAATAAAAATTATAAAAAAATTATGTAAAATTATATGAAATAAAAATTATAACAAAATTATGAAGAGGAAGTAGTGAATCGCTTTTTTAATGGATGTATGTATACATAAATTATGTACATATGTGAATATTTGTTTAGTATTTAATTTCTATAAGATGTCTGATAAAAGATGGAGTAGAGCATCTTAAATAATTGGGATTAATGCTAAGGTGGGCGGAAGAAGGAGTATAAGTCAAAATTTGGTTAAAATGATAAATATATGGATGATTCCACAAAAATTGGGTAACTTGCTGTCATCAGTCAATTTATTTATTTATTTATTTATTCGTCTTAAAAGCTACACACTCTATTTGGACTATTTGAATTATGATAAATAACATGATTAAACATAGTTTAAAAAAAAATAAAAAACATAATTAAACATATAGCATTATAACAAATTTAATAATTTATGTTTCAAAACATTTCTAATAATATTAAAATCAATTGCAAAATCATATTCATTAAAATCCATACAAGCTCTTGTGATAGGATTATGCTTGGCATAACTAGTACTGTGGTAAGGAACATTTAAAAAATCACAGTTACGCGGGCGCAAGTTTCGAGAAGGCGCATAATTAAAAAACATAGATAACAAAACCGGACAGTCAATATTACAATTCAAAACATCAAACGCAAAAAGTATTGAGTTTAATTTTCTTCTCTGAGCAAGAGGTTTTAGATTAATTAAAATACACCTCGTCTCATAAGATGGAACATTAGAATAACCAAAAATTTTTCGTAAGGCAAACTTTGTGAACCTTTTTTGAACTTTTTCAATACGACAAATGCTAGACACGGTAAAGGGGCTCCATATAACAGTACAATATTCTAAATGTGGTCGGACAAGACTAGAATAAAGAGCTTTCAATGTGTATGGGTCTTCGAAATCTTTTGAATTTCGAATAACAAACCCTAGCATAGAGTTTGCTTTTGAGATCACATGGTCTATGTGATTTGAAAAATTCATCTTAGAATCGAAGATTACATCTTTGTAAAATGTCGTTTTCGAGTTTATAATTATAATATAATGGACTATGATTTCTAGAAAATGTCACAACGCTATATTTTTTATTGTTAAAATATAGCCCATTGATATTACACCATTTAATTAAATTATTTAAATCAATTTGAACGTTCAATGAATTTATGGAGCTGAATATTTTCAAATCATCAGCAAATAGAAGATATTTAGAAAAAGTAAGATGTAATGGTAAGTCGTTAATAAAAATGATAAAAAGAAGTGGTCCAAGGTGACTACCTTGAGGAACACCCGAAAAATTTACAATTTCCTTAGACAAGGCATTATCAATTTTCACCACCTGTTTTCTACCTACTAAATAACTCTTTATCCACATTCGGAGCTGAGAGTGGAATCCATATATCTCTAGTTTTCTTAAGAGAACACTGTGTTGAACGCGGTCGAAAGCCTTTGAAAAATCAGTGTAAATAGTGTCGACTTGAGAACGCATTTCCATCTGAGATAGACAAAAATTTGAAAATATTGATAAATTTGTAGTGGTGGATCTACCTTTTAAGAAACCATGTTGGTAAACTGAAATATTATTATGTATAAGATTATACAATTTGTTTTTTACAACAGCTTCGAAAACCTTAGGAATTAATTGCAGTTTTGCAATTGGTCTTTAATTTTCAACCGAACTTTTTGTACCTGATTTATGAAGGGGAGTTATTATAGAGTATTTCCATTCATCTAAGAACTCACCATTACTTAAAGAAAGGTTAAATATTATACAAAGTGGAGTAGCAAGTATATTAGCACAAGTTTTTAAAAGAACTGGGGGAATATTGTCTGCTGAATTAGAAAAATTAGTTTCAAGAGATAAAAGTACTTGTAAAACATTGTCTACAGATAACTGCAAATTACCAAGATTAACCACAGGATTTATTTGAATTTATTGTGTTGGCATAATCTAATTTGAGATCAATAAAATTAGATTGAAAAAACGACGCAAAGTTATTGCAAATTATATTAATATCATCGGACAGCACATTATTATAAGTGATGCTAGATGGAATCCCAATTGAGTTTCTTTTCGTGTTCATATATAACCAAAAACTCTTGGGGTTATTCTTAATATTCGATTCAAGAGACGAGATGTATTGCTTATATAAATTTTTTTTCAGAAACTCATACTCCCTTCTAATTTGTTTGAACTGTTCATTTAAATGAATTGAAGATTTTTTAATTTTATTTAGTTTATTCATGACATTTTTCAGTCTTGATATACTTTTGTTGAACCAAATAGGTTTATTTGAACTTTTAAATAAAGTTTTTTTAGGAACGTAAGAAGAAACCGCAGAATCTAAAATGTTCGGAAACAGAGTAAAAGCTTGTTTAGTATCTTCACCGCTTAAGATATGTTGCCAATCTATTGTGCTCAAATAATTTTTTATAGAATCATAATCAGCCTTTTTAAAATCATACAATTGTGAATTATTATTCGCTTTAGATTCATTCAAAATGGAAAAATTTAAAACTATTTCAACTGCATTGTGATGAATGTTATTTTCTAATAATTTATAAGATGGTTCATTACATTGAGCTTCAAGGCAATTATCAATAAAAATTAAATCTAAAATACGACCAATAGAATTAGAAATATTGTTGATTTGATACACATTTAAGGCTGATAAACTATCAATAACATTATATTCATAATCTGTGACAACATTGTAAGGAAACATTTGCTTTTCATCATTTGAGAATTTCCAATTAATATTAGGCAAGTTAAAATCTCCAACAACTACAAAATAACAATTTTCATCTTAATCATTAGCAATATCTAAAATATTTTTAATGTGAGACTCATACAAAGAATTTTGAGATGAAGGTGGGATATATGATACAAAAATATATAAATGAATCATTTTAAAACATTGAATAAATAGATCTACACAGACGCAAATCTGATCAATTTCGAAAGAATGATAAGGTAGTTTAATTTCTCTACTTGTAAAATTTGAGTGAACAGCCAACAAAACTCCTCCTCCTCTAGTTTGACCAGTTTTGACGATCTTTGCGAAAGAAGTTGTAATCGGAAGGGAAATATTCACCATTCAAAAAATTATCATTTAACCAAGTTTCAGTTAAAGCTATAATGTTGTATGGACAGTCCAGGACAGCAATAAGGAAATCATGCGATTTGGTTCTCAAACCGCTCGCATTATGATAATAGATGGAAAAACCGTTGTCATAGCTAAAAATCGGAAGATCATTCACTATGTTGATGTTGGATTTTGTTTTTGGCCTAGTCCGTTTTTTGGATGGTTCACAATTGAACTAATTGTTATTATATTTTTTAATATTTTTTATTTTATTCTAAAGTCTTTTATTTGGTCACCCAATTTCAGTTATTTATTTTAAATATAAGTTTAAAAAACACCACAATATATTCTCAAAACGTCAGTTCTTTGGCATGTCATCACTCCAAAAATCCGCAATCAAATGGATGTGTATTAAATATTAACTTTAATTTGGTAATTCACTACAATTTGTGATGTATTTAATAACGTATATCACAATTTTCGTACCACAATATTCTCACAGCTGTTGTTAAAATAATAAGAAACTTTGTGTTCAGTTTTATTCGTCAGTCCTCTGTGTGTTGTTCGAATTTGAATTTCGTGCGAAATGTCACATACTCAAATTCAAATTACTGTTAAGGTTCAAAGTTGTTAGTAAAGTTAGCTGCGGACCACGCCATTTGACGGTCGCCATTACTGTGTCAGTGCCAGTGTTGTGTTTGGCGTTCAAACACGAGCGTGTCCAGTCAAAATATCAGTCCTATGGTGAGTTATTATTTTCTTATAGACATGAGTTTTATTTTAATTCATACGTAGCTAACTTTGATTTATTTCAAATGTAGCTTGTTTATATTCGAAAATACCAAAATAAACGTTGTTTCTAATAATAACCTCAAATTCATGCCTTTTTCATCAGTCCGTTGGCGTCAGTCCTTTGCCTGATATTGCGCCAGAGGACTGATATCTTTCCAGGGTACTGATTTTTGTTTTGTTTTAGACAACTTTTACTTCAACTATTAGAGTTGCTTCCGAAGTGATTTGCTCTCTACTTGCTACTGTAATATGAATGTATCCAGCTTGTTTGAGATATGTACCGTGACTCCTGAATTCAAAACCCAGCCTTCACCAAGTAATATCCGTACTCTTATTATTTTTTGTTACCTTTATAACGAATTACTTGGACCATTGTTTTGATTTTGGCGAGTATATACTTATAAAAGGTTTCTTTCAACCAAGTCCAAGGTCAAATTGGATTCGTTCCTTGTTTCCAGATCTGTTACAAGTGTATCACCTTTTTGGAGGTAAGTTGCTGAGTAACATAGCGAAAGTCTCATTATCTTATAATGGATTCTCCCCTAGAGGAGTCTATTTTTCAAATAATATTTCATCTTTTGGATGCGTTCCTCCATGTTACAACCTTCCCCTAGTTTTAAGCTATGCATCAATTGAACCTTATTACTAAGAGTAGCCTTTTCATGGTGTTGATTGAGCTGATCCCATGATGCCTTGTTGTCTTAGCCCTCCTCACATGATGAAGTTGACTATCTTCTGGCCTTGCAATCCTTTTTGGTCCATTCCGAAGTGACTGGATCTGGAATTGGTTTGATAATAATGCCCCACAAGCTATCCCTCCGTAGAAGGAGTTCCAGCTTAAATTTCCATATGTGGTAATTATCCGTTCACAACTTCTAAAGTGATGTTCGTAAAGAATCAGACATTTTTTAAATTGTTTAGAGCTCTGGGCCCATCACATATTAAATCTAGTTTTAAACAAATGAATATTGATATATACTGACATAAAAACAAGATATCATTTCTGTATGGATTTTAATTTTAGAATAAAACAAAAAACTAAAGTTTATAATTACACAAACATATCTGCCTTCTAGAGCAGTTTTTAAGTTGTATGTAACTACATACATTTGTTTTGTTGAAAAATCTAGTCTCAGTTTAACGTTTCTTTTGAAAATCAGTCTTTTAAAAAAGTGCTTCATAATTTAGGGATACCTACATTTGAAGATATGATAGTTAACTTTGTTTATAAGCCCTTTTTAAGGAAAGAGACTCAATCTCTTCAAAAGCATCGGGAAACTAAACGATGTTGTTTCATTGCACATCAACACCAACATAATTCTTCAACTTGTCCGATTTTTATAAAGTATTTTCGATAATTTATTTCAGACCAAATGAATATTTGAGAAATAATTTAAAGACCATAAATCTGTGTTAGGACTTTTTGGAGAATGTGGGTATTTTCATAAATGCAGAATATTTCTGCTAGTACAATCGTTTTTCTTCTTTGTTGTATTAAGGTAGGCATAAATGACAAACTTGCTCGTTTGCGTTAGCCCCTACTCGGCGAACACATTTGGCGAACATATACATTCTTCGCTTTGCTCGCGAACATGGCCATACACGACGAACAACGAAGCCAATGAACACGACAAAATCGAAATTTTTCGCCCAACAACGAGCGGCTCGCGAACCTATTCATACACGAGAAAAACACAACGAGCGCGAGCATGTTGGGGGTACAATTTCATGTTTAAGTACAATTTCAAGCAGTCACTGAATGTTCATCAGCATCAGACAAAAATCAGAAATGATCGCGACAGAATTTCGGCTCAATTTTATTTGTGAATTATTATTGAATGAAAAAGACAACAGAAATATAATTTCAAAAAATAATTTCCGGATAAAGAAAAATAACAACAAACGAAATTTCATAAAATTAAAAAAAAACTGTTTTATTACACAGCTTATGCATGGACGTCAAGCGACAATTGTTTAAATAAATTTAATTGCAAAAAAGTAGTAAAACACATAGGTACTTTTGGTATGTAGTGCTAGATTTAGTGCAAATCGTGATTTATGTAGTAATCTTTTAATTATTTAAAAAAAAAACGATTTTTTTTCTTTCGCCATTTATTTCCGACAGTTAATGGCGGGCCCTTTTTATCTTTTGACTTCATATACACTGTTTTTGAGGGGTGGTAATGCTAAACTGGCTGTCAAGTTAGCAATACCAGCGGTTATTTAAAAAAAAAAAAAGCGGGAAAACTTTTTTTCTTTCCCGACAAATTTACGACAATTAATCCAACGGCGCTTCTTTGAAATTATGAAGTGCTAGTGCTAAGTTGACACACATACTTATATCTTACTTATTGTAGTAGATTTTCTTAAGAGATTTCTGGTAAACGCCATTTTACTATTCCACGAAGATTCTGTTTTTATTAATACGAAATTTAATCCATGGCTTAACTCTTATTCCATGGGTTTGTAAGTTCGTGAAATAAAGATGGAATAGCGTTTTTTTATTAATAAGGCTGCCTGTGTTTGAGTTGGGAAGAAGAGAATTTGTTTAAGTAATACATTTGACTTTCAATTTTTACTTGCGATTATAGTTACTATAAGGAAAGTTATGTATTCGTAAAAAAAATTGTCTAACAATCAAACATGACCACCAAAAAAGTGCATCCCTCAATTCCGTCTGTCTGTCTGTCTGTCATTATGTGAGTCTGTCCTCGAGTCTGCAGTCTAAACGGTTGGATAGATTTGCGTCAACCACTTTTTTTTCATTTTTTTTTAAGATGACAAAAAACAGTAGCTCCCATACATTTTTTTTGGGCCAAAAACAAAAATCTTATTTTTCTCAAAAACGGCTCAAACGATTTTTATAAAAAAAAATTCAGTTCATTAATGAAGGGAAAGGCTACATTTTGATAATTTTTTTTTGGAAAAAAATAATTATTTTTGGTTCCTCTAGTAGAAGCGTTTTTTTGGTTTTCGATTATCTCGGAAACGGTTAATTTGATTTTTTTGATTTTTTTTACGCAGAAGCTACTAGAAAGTTTAAATACTATTGCATACCAAAATTTTCGAAAAATATTTTTTAGATTTTTAATTTTTTTTTTGAAAATTAAATATTTCGAAAACGTGTGGACGATTTTTTTTAAATTTCGCTTTGAAGTTTATATTATTAAATGTTTAAAATTAAAACGCCCATTTTTTTTAGAAAAGTATTAAAGAAATTTTGTATATAATATTTCTAATTTACCTAGATTCTTAATAGAAATATTATTTTCAATATTTTCGTCAATGACATTCCGAACTGTTTGCAATTTTTTTCAAATTTCTTCATTTGATAATTTTATTTTTACTTTCAAAAAGACATAGATGCCCTTTTCAATGTTGAAATTATAATTTTTTTCAATTGGTATAATAAATGGACGAGACTACAGAAATGCCAATATTATAACCTTTATACAGTTATAACAGTTGTTGGTTCTTAAAAGCGATAAATATTTCCCGCGCTCAGCACGGTTGGCGTACTGCGAAATCAAACAACTAATTTCCTGAAGCCGAATGCCCTTTTAACCCTGCACCATTTTATGAACTCTACCTTTCTGTCACACCTTCGGCATGTCCCAAGTCACGTCTTTTCTTTCAACACCTAAGCTGCTGTTAAGTTATAGTCTTGGTAGTAATTAAGATCTTTTAACCGTTAGTCAAATTTGCTACTTTAAAAAAAAAAATTCTCCTCTTTATCAAACTCCCTCAGGCAGGATCGAAAATAATATTTACGCGCTTTACTTTTTGAGGAATTTCATGTGGTCAGATGGTTTGTCCAGCTAGGTAAAAATTGATATGATTTAAGATTTTTAAAAATCCTTAGAGAAACGTAAGGATCAAAAACTTCTATAGGAACGTTGTCCATTCTCCGGTACGGGTAAAACTTATAGATTCATAAAATCGACATGCTAAAGATGGGCGATATTCATCAATGCTAATGAAAAATCGACGTTAAAAGAAAAAGCACAGATCTGTCATTCAAACATCGATACCAGTATGGTGTAATTTCATCGATGTTAGGTCATTCAAAGCATCGATATCAATATTGTGTAATTGAGAAGAGGTCGATGCTTCTTTCACTGCCTACTGACCAGGTGATCTATTTCAAGCAAATTGGAAAATATACAGCAAGATTACGATTATATATACATATATAGAAAATAAACAAATATATCGATAGTGGTAGGTATGTGTTCAGTGCTGTTTACATGTGTGTATAAGTAAATTTAAATTCTCCGATTCCGTAGTTAAATGTGCGCATAGGTATTGTGCAATTTTGGTGTGTTTGAATATAAGTACATATTATTTAAAATTGTTTGTAGAATTACTGTGCAGTATAAAAGTAAGAATTAAATATGATATTTTTGTCATATTGGAAAATGAATAAAATAAAAAAATATCTATTTTAAAATATCTCTAATAATTGTGTTAATATTTTCGTCCGAAAATTCTATATTATTTAGTATTTATTTATTTTTTTTTTATTATTCAATTTTTTGTATGTTGCATTTTTAAATGTTTAATTATTCGATTCCTTTAAACTTATTTTTACAAAATCTATAAAAGAAAAAGTAAAATTTCTATAAAGGTATTGATTTTCATTACTTTTCTAAATATTGCAATTATTACATAACCAAGCGAGATGGATTTTATTTATTACTTTTTCCAATACATGTATAAACTACCCTATCATCCTGTACCAGCTTGAAGTTGACTTACGGGACACCCTGTATATTTAATGCTTTTCGATCACAAACAATTTAGTACCTACATAAAGTGTGTTATAAAAGTACAGGAAAGTACAAGAATCAAATAGGGAATTTAAAAAACAAAGAAAAAGAAAATTACAAAATCAGATTAGGTGTAAGCGATATAAGCCTAGTTTATACATCAATGCGAAGCGATATTAAAATCTGAGTGAAATGCCAAAAACTTCACGTCGAAAATAGAAAACTTAAAATCATTGTGGAACCTATTTATTTTTTTAATGAGTTTTTCGGTTTCCTTTTTTTCCTGAACGAAGTGAAGTTTTTTTATGTTTAAATTTAAATACAATTTTATTTAAAAAATGGATGAAAGAAACCATTTTTTAATGGTTGGACCTATAGCCATCGCTGTAGCCAGTGTGGCGGCTATATCACTTATTTCCCAAAACAAGAAATCTAATCGAAAACCGTGAAGTACTCGTATGAGAGTTAACCCATACTTAATCGAACGTGCTGAAAAGAGCCGTTTTGTTAGTGAAGTAAATAAGCGGTGATTTTTTAAGAGCTTGGTTTTTGAAAATTCAAAAAAATACAGAAACTTGTAAAAAGTGAATGAAATTTTTATTTGGATCGATAAATCAATTTCTGCCATTTACTTTTTAAAAATAATTTCACTTAAATGTTGCCCGCGGCTACGCTTCAGGTGGTCCATTCTGAAGGTCCAATTTTGGCAAACTTTTTCACACATTTCGGCCGGAATCTCACCAATGACGCGTTCAATGTTGGCTTCCAAGGCAGCAATCGTGTTTGGCTTGTCCCCATAGACAATAGACTTAACATAGCCCCACAAAAAATAGTCTAACGGGGTCAACTCACATGATCTTGGTGGCCAATTGACTGCGCCAAAACGTGAGATCAACTGCTCACCAAATTCGCCTCTCAATTGATGCATGGTTTCGCGTGCAGTGTGGCATGTGGCACCGTCCTGTTGGAACCACATGTCGACCGAGTTCAATTCTTGCATTTTCGGCAAAAAAAATCTGTTATCATCGAACGGTACCTTTCTCCATTGACCGTAACCCTGCGGCCTTCATCGTCCTTGAAGAAGTACGACCCAATGATGCCGCCTGCCCATAAACCGCACCAAACAGTGCATTTTTCGGGATGCATTGGTAGCTGCTGAATTGCCTCTGGCCGCTCTTCACTCCAAATACGGCAATTCTGCTTATTCACGTATCCATTTAGCCAAAAATGAGCCTCGTCGCTGAAACGGACGTAGCTTGCGAAACACATTTTTCACAGAGCACGAATTTTGATAATAAATTTCAATAATTTGCAAACGTTGTTCAGGCGTAAGTCCATTCATGATGAAATGGCAAACAATACTGAATCGAAATGTCAAATGTTCGTGGAATTTGTCATGTGTGATCTGTCAAAAATATAAACGTCAAAAACCAAGTAGCAAAAAAATCACCCGTTACTTTTATTTCCATAAATGGTTATAGGTTCTTATGTTTACTGATTTGATTTTGATCAGTTTCAGGATTTGTCATTATATGTATTCGATCTGTTTTCTCTTATCGCACTACTGGGAGAGCAGCATCTATCAAGAACCATTTAAAAAAATATGCCAACTCCGCAGAATATGCTCTCGAGATTTGGCAAGGCAGGGCTGTATTTTTATAAAAATGTAAATAAATAAAATGAAAACAATGATTACATCATTTTGTATTTATTTTATTTTTACGACTCTTCAATATTTCCATAAACAAGGTTAATAATATTTTGATTTATTTCATTAACTTCTGCCATTCATTTGAGAGTATAATCCTTCCATAAGCTTCCAAATGCATTCCTACTTTAATGTTGTTTGAGGAATAATAGTTTGTTGATGAGCAGTTGATACTTTGGAAACCAATTGGTTTATTGCTTCGGATTTTGCAGTACACAACTTTGCCATGTTCACCATCAATATATTCATTTCCGAGAACAATTATAAATATCTCTTGGGTATCGAAGAGGCGTAGGTGTTAAATATGATAATATTCTTGAAAGTTCATCATCTTCTTCTACTTGGACACGATCTCCATCAACTATTCCATGCTGCGTTTAATGCCTTGAAAATGCAATGAAGTGAATGTTGCTTGTTCTAAATAAGTTCCTCTTGTTCCATTATCTCACGAGCATTTTTTTTGGTCAGCATTTCTTAACTTCTTTTGCTTCTTGACTTCATTCAAAGGTTTTCGTCTCAACTTCTTTATGGCGGAGTTTCCAAAGGAGCAACAATCCAGGTATTTGTTATCTGGGGCAAAATTTCGGAAATCATTTTGACAAACACATAAGTTAAACTATTTTATTTTTCTTCACTTGCCAAAATGATTTCCGTTCAAAAATACAGGCAGGAAAAAATAACTGATGAGCGAAAAATTTCGTTCCACAAAAAAATTTACTCGTGTGTCACTTTGGTTTATAGCTCAAGCTAAATGGATATTTTGTGGAATTATTTTCTCGATTGGGAAAAACACAAACATTTTGTATGAGAACTTCACTTCGCTTTGATGTATAAATTAGGCTATAGAGATGAGAACATTTAAATGTTTGCAAGTAATTTGAATATAAAAAATGGCTGTTATTCCATGAAACTGAAGATCGCTGCATTTTAATTTTTTTTCCTTTACAATAGGAGATATCGATAAGTATCAAAGATATCGAAAAAATTGAAACACCAAACTGTTGGGGACAAATTTTTCTAGGGGTCAGTTACTTTTTTCAAATTGTGCCTCGTTATAGAGGGTTTTCCAATCAGAGGTGTTATTTTGAATAGCCCGCTAATTCGGTAGCTGTCACTTTTGAAGCTGTCATTTTTTGACATTTGACAAGTAGAAACTACGCTATTAATAAAAAATGGAACGCTACACGCTTCAACAACGCATTTCTTTTTTTTGAATATCAAAATAACACCTCTTATTGGAAAACCCTATATTTTTTTTAATGAGTTTCTGGAATTAATTTTTATTTTGTTAGATGAAGAGATGTACCAAGCTAACTGTCTTATAATACAAATATTAATTACCCTAGGTAGAGAATACCAAACTCTAGGGGCGATGTTCCTTATTTTTTTTTTGTATTTATTTTATTAAAAGTCGATTTTTCAATCTCCAGATAAACATCCAGTTAGTTGCCACAGGAATAAACTTACTTGAATGTTAAACAACCAGATAACACAATCGAATTTTTCAATCACGAAAAAACAATCTATAGAATAATTGAACTTGAACGTCATTTTATTTCGAGTATCGAACTTTTCATAGAAATTAATTTTTGCTTAACGTTTATTTCAATGCAATAATTGTGCAATAAAGTGTTTTTGACATCGAAAATAGCTATTTATTTTATTCCTGAGATAACTCCTTATTCCGTTCTAAAATGAGCAGATAATTTTATTCCTAGATTAAGTCATCTGACTGTTAAAAAATTGATTTTTGCTCTATCTAGAGAATATGCACTAACTGACTGCTTAACTGACTATTGAAAAATTGGCCCTAAGCGTTTTTAACGATCAAACTTAAAAAGAAATACAAAAAAGTTTATACCCTTATAACTTCAGATTAACGAATTGTATGTAAATAATAAGTACATTCAAAAATCACATTTTGCAAACTCTAGAGGCGATGTTTTTAATTTTTTGTTTTATTTCATCTATGTCAACAAATTTATAACAAATTCAATCATTAACAAATTAGATACAGAAAAAAATGTTATTGGGCGATGTGATGTATTAAAAACTCAGCTCAGTTTGCTATAGAGTTGGGCAATTTAGTTCAAATAGTGCTACTGAACTAGTTCGTTCATTTTAGTTCAATTTAGTTCAGTTCATTGAAAATTCCAAACAAATATAAAAATTCTTCATGCATATATTTTTACTTGCGATATATGTACATATGTAGGTACTATAGTCAAATTTTGCAGTTGGAAAACAAAATGGTGGAGAACACATAAAAAGTGGGTCCCGCAATCCAACCAGTCTGTCTGTCTGTCTGTACAATGAGCTACATCCTAAATGGCTGAAGCGATTTTCTTCAAACTTGGTACTTAAGCGTTTTACTTGATTCTCTCAAATAGATTTTTGGATAATTTTTTTAGCCCCAAAAATAACCGTACTTCATACAATTTTTCTACCATATAAATTATCTGGAGTATGGGTCTAACGATTTTTGTTTGGATTTTTTGAAAAAAAAAATATTTTTTTTTTGAAAATTCGTTTTTAAGTTTATATTATTAAATATGTACTTAAAATTGTATACAAAAAATTTAGTAAAAACGACTTTATAAATATATTTAGATTCTTAATAGAAATTGACTACGATGTGATCGAACATAAGAGCAAGTAGGTACGTGCGATCCAGTCATGTTGTTAGGTAGTAAGTGGGATGTAGAAAATAGGAATTAGAATATAGACACTAGACCTTATTTCATCAAAAGAAAATAAAGTGAACTACTGAACTATTGAACAAGAAACCTTGAACTAAGTTCACTAGTTCACTTAACTGAACTAGTTCGTTCACATAAGTTTGATCGTTTAAAGCGCTTAATAAAATAAATACAAAAAAAAATAAGGAATATCGCCCCTAGAGTTTAGTACGCTCTACCTAAGGTAATTAATATTTTTATTATAAGACAGTTAGTTTGGTACATCTCATCTAAAAAAAAAATTGAATTCCAAAAACACACTAAAAAAATATAACGAGGCACAATTTGAAAAAAAGTAACGACATCGCCGCTAGAAAAATTTGTCCCCAACATTTTCGTGTTTCAATTTTTTCGATATCTTTACTACTTATCGATATATCTACTCTAAAGGAAAAAAAAATAAAATGCAGCGATCTTCAGCTTCATGTTATTCCATAGTTTAAAGTTTTCACTTTCATCGGCAGTCCTAACGACTGCTTTTTTATAGGGGACATGATCACGGGGAGAATAAAATCTTCGGTCTTACTAACTGTTATTGGGCGTATTCATAGACATTTTTAAACTGTGTTTGAATTAAGTCTAGGTTTAGTGGAATTTTCAGAAGTTAATGCTATTTTTTTAAGTTTACCATTCCAATATATTTGAAGATATTTTGTGCAGTAAGACAAGTTAATAATCTTATAAAAATATTACAACAATTTGTAAGTAAACTCGGTATTAATTCATTGAGCCAACATTTTCTTAAACTGTAGTTTAGTAAAACCTGGGATTATCAGCGACAGTGAATATGACCCAATGTATTTTTATATTAATAATTGTAGTCAACAGATTTTGTATATGTTTTCATCAATGAATAATTGTAAAAAATATGTAGATAAACATGTAAAATTTACATATATATGTATGTATGTATGTATTTACATACACACACAAGTAGGTATTAAACTCGATTAAGCAAAAATAAAATTTCAGTTTCATAAACCCCTTCCCCCCTTCAATTCTTAAGAGATTTTTTATGTGAATAAAATATTTTTTTAACCTTCAAGTTTTACGAGTGAAAAGCTACTACCTACTATTTGTAGGAAACGAACTTATGAACTCTTTTCTGTCATTACACAGAACAAGGAATTACTAGGTAAACGTATTATTAAATGAGTTTGCATTTATAATCTTTCTCGTTTACTTAGCTTTTTTAAATAAAATAAAATTCTTACTGTGTTTCTTTAGCCGCATTTATCCATGATGTCATATATGTATATATTTAACAAAAACAAAATACATACACATCCATAGATATCAGATAACACACTGAAAGTACCTACTGAACACGATGTTTTTTTAAGAGACAACAAGAAGCTTATCATCTATTAACTGATAAGCGTTTCTGATCTTGTTTTTTTTTTTTGTATTTGTGTTGTTCTAATGTTGCGTTATTTCATATTAGCAGAACGTATGTATGCAGGTACCTACAGTGTGATTATATTAACTGCTAATCAGCTATGCACTTTGGTCAAGTGCAGAAACCTCCAAAATAATTCTTTTATCAATTTTTTCCACAAAATACGATACATATTTACTTAAAATGTGTCTGGTTAAAATTACAATAACTGATTTCATTTAATTATGTATTACTTTTCTCTAGGTACTGCAGATCGACAAAGCAAATAAGGAATTCAACATTGTATTATGTATTCAATTAAATTAAATTAAATGGACAAATAGGCCCGTACCAATGAATGACCCTTGAAATTGGATTGGAAAAGCAACATTCACATACATATCTATTCTTTGAGTTGCAATGATAAATAAAATAATGAAAAAGATTAACATACAGCAATACAACTGTTGCTTTCTATTTTATGCTTATGGGTCATGCCAGGGCAGAGTTTAATCATAGAACAAAAATGTCATAATATAATTGAATTTTTTGTCGTCGTAAAAGCTTAGTCTGGTAAACAAACAAATCTATTCATTCAAATTTACAAAACACTTCTCTTACCACAATTGCCAATGACCTTCGGGGTGTATGTCCATTCCCATATTCGCTAGAAGGACGTCTCGAATTATGCTGGGAGACAGACGCAGCTCGGCGTCGCGGCGGTGGCCTTGGTGCGGTTCCAACCAGACCCGATGCATTATTTGTTGAAGAATCACCACTGTATCTGCTACTGCTGCTACTCGCATTATTACCATTGTTTGCCGCAGTCGCCGTAGGTGATACTGAACTGCCTGAGCTACTCATTATATGTGTGTCTGTTGTAATTTTTTTTTTGTACTGCGCAGCCAAGTGTAACTTTTTTCTATCTTATGGATGGATATTATTAAAATATTTATTTTTTTATTCAACGCACTGGAAAGACAAAGACGTTTGTTTTTTCTTTTTCTTTTTAAGAAACTAACACCGGAAATGATAAAACTTTTATTAATTTGTGGACACACCTTTTGCACTAACAGATCAAAGATTTTAATTAAAAAGCAAATTAAAGAATCTTGTGGACGATTCTACGATAATAATACTTTAGAATTAGCAAGCAGCGCGAGACAACAATGCTGAATTTGGTGAGAGATGGCAAGGGGATATTGGGTAGTGTAGTTGTATGTCGTATGGTATGTGTATCAAGAATTTAATTTTTAAGATACGTGGGATTAACTGTAGGGGATTACATCTTCGATTAAATTATTTCGATGGTAAATGGGCCAGGGTTTACACTAACAACACCCTTATTAAACAATACATTCAACCAACACTACTATATAAAATTGGATATTAGTACTGTGAATTGTGAATCAAATTCATTTAAATTTCTGAATAAAAAATATCTAAACTCGAATAAGAGATTTATGATCCACGATAGAAGAAAACAAATTTATTCTAAAATCAAACGAGTGGTGCAGATGACTGGAACGAAAAGCTTTTCGTAAAAGTCAACAGACAGATGACAGATGGCTTTAGTTGCAATGCTTAAGTGTTGCCAAATGCGATTTTCTGGTCTGGGAAGTGGGATATTTCTTGTGGAACACGCGTTGTTAAACGATGCAATTCCACTTTACAATTCGATTTGAATGCGCCTTTTACATGAGATGCGAACTGCGGATACACATTTTTAAGCAATTTCAAGGGAAAATATCAATTTTTTTTTGTAGAATTATATTTTATAATATGCAGGGCATTTTGGTCAATTTGAGTTTCAATGCAAATAAAAAACTTTATTTCATCTTAACCAATTTTTTTTTGTCGTTATTCACAGTTTCTTTAGGGGCTGTTTATTAGAAATTTGTGTTTTGTTGATTTCACATTGTTTTGTTCTATAATATTTTCTACGCGACCAACAGACTTCTGCGAACTTTCAAATGCAAATTCGCAATCCACAACAACGGGACGCATTCCACAAATCAACGAATAAATAATTCGCTCGAATTTAACCTCAAATCTTAAGTACTATGTACATGAGAGCGTCAAAAGACCAGCGAATGAACGAATATTCGTCCATTTTGACATTTCGTTCATTTGCCTTCAATTTTATTCTTCACGAATGCAAGTAGAAAATCTGATTTTGAGGTTAGACGCGTGCGAACAATTTATTCGTCGATGGGTGGATGGTATGTGCAACGCGAATAGAGTTTGACTGTTCGTAGCAATCAGATGTAATTCGAGACGACCAATGTTGTTTTCTCAAATTTATCTTATTTTGGCGATTAAAGTGTAAATTTTTCTGTCGTAAATGTTAATATAATTTATATTTCTACAATTTTGTTTAGAATTTGTGAAGAATTTAGGTTGGTAAATTGTTTTAAATTGAATTTATTCATTTATTCGTCGTTCGTTGCTCGCTCTCATGTGAATAGTCCTTTAGACTTCACTTTATTTGGTAGTTGTTCTTGGCACAAAACCCATTTGTTTACATTGTTGTATTTGCAATTTTGACACTCTATCCATGA
Organism: Philhelius pedissequus; assembly: GCA_910595825.1. Classification (NCBI taxonomy): domain Eukaryota; kingdom Metazoa; phylum Arthropoda; class Insecta; order Diptera; family Syrphidae; genus Philhelius; species Philhelius pedissequus. Next base: position 146,705,263 of record OU343162.1, on the reverse strand, counting down.
GTAGATGTGAAAGCGAAAAACAAAACATAAACAAATTACTACGGCTGTGTTACCTATGTGTCGGAAGAGGAACGGAAAAGTTACCTGCGTGCGTGTTTCAGCTTGTGGGAAAATGTCAAAAGACAGCAGAGGTTTCGGGTCCTTATGTTAATAGTTTATGGTTCTTGTTTGGACATGTAGCTTATGTTTCCTTTTTAAACTTTTATAGCAAATGAAAAACTGCAAAAAAGCACTTTATTCAAATAAAATTGTTTTGAACTCACTTTGCTGCAGACCAAATTCGAAACTTTATTTATTTACATATGTGCATATATGTATTAATGACATTTGTCGGCTGGCTGGTAGGCGACCAAAAATTATATTCATATAAAAGAAACTTCAGAATTTGTGACCATTACCAATTCGCATTCGCAATTCGCTGTTTATATGAAAAGCGCTAGTCTGATTTTGAGGTTAGTCGCTCTCGAATTTATTCGTTGATGGTGTGGATGGTATGTAAAACGCGACAAAATTTCTACTGTTCGCAACAATCAGATGCAATTCGAAATGACCAATGTTGTTTTCTCAAATTTATTTTGTTTTGGCATTTAAAAAGTTAATTTTAGTGTAACATAAAGTATTATTACAGGCCCCGTCGTAATAGATTCGTACTACGAATCCCGAAAAAGAATATCATTCCCGAAAAAGAATATCAGACCTTCCGTCGATGAGGGCGCTAGTTTATCTTTTCTTGATATTGAATTGTTGATGTGGAAGAAGTAAATGTAGTGGCAAATACGAAAAAAAGCAAGGGAGACGGTCAAGACTTATTAGTTCTGACAAAAATAAAGAGGGTAATGGAGAAAACCGAATAAGCTGTTTTTGTCATGGTAACCTTCAAAATATGGTGGGTATAAATAAATTATATCAAGGCTATTGCCGTATACATGAATTTGAAGTAAGAATGTATATTGATATACATGCATGTATAGGTTATTAAAGAATTTATTTTAAATTTTTCTTTCAAATTTTAGATATTTGGTGGATTTTAGGATTTTGAATTGTAGCAACGTTGCTACTTTTCACTTTTTCTATGCGAAAATAACTAAGCTTGAGATATTTCAATGTTTTGTTTAGGTAGGTACATGTGTACCCAGATACCCACCTACATACAATATGTATGTACATAGGTACTTTTTGTTCTTTTTCAAATATAATATCTATTGAGAATAATTTAATTTTTTCTCCAGACAGTTTTATTAGGAAATAAAGTAGGTATACCTAGGTGGTATTTTTTTTTTGACTAGCGATATTATATACTCGTATGTAGGTACTATATTACAAAGTTATGGATTTGAAAAAAATCGAACTCGAGATTTTAATCAAACTTGACATTACGATGATAGCGACGACGAAAAAATGGGTCCGCAATTCCGTCTATCTGTCTGTCTGTCCACGAGTTTACAGCCTAAACGTTTTTTCCTAAACATGTCCCCAGTTTTTTTATCAGCTTTTTTAAGACGACAAATAACAGTAGCTCCCATAAATTTTTTTGGCCAAAAACAAAAATCTAATTTTTCTCAAAAACGGCTTTTATAAAAAAAAATGAGTTCATTATTGAAGGGAAAGGGTACCTTTAAATATATATTTTTTTTTTAAATTGTTTTTTAGGTACCTAGTAGAACCATTTTTTTGGTTTTCGAATTTCTCGGAAACGGGTAATCTGATTTTTTTTTAATTTTTTTACGCAGAAGCTCCTAGAAAGTTTAAACACTATTGTATACCAAAATTTTTCATAACAAGTTATTTTGGATTTTATTTTTTTTTTTTGTAAATTCAAAATTTCGAAAACGACTTAATAGATTTTTTCGAAACTTCGTATTTAGTAGTTTTTAGATATTATCTTGAATAGTTAAAAAAACTATTTTTCTAAAATAAAAAACAACGGTACCTCCCACACAAATGTTAAAAACCGTTAAGAAAAAAATGTATTTCTCTAAAACGGCTCCAAGTATTTTCAAAACAAAAAAATTGTTATTAAATTTTATTTAATTTTTGGATTTAAAAAAAAAACAATATTTTGCAAATAAATATTTAATGTTTTGAAGATTTTTTTAAATAATATTTTCAAATGTATGTATATATTGTTGAATACTCATTTAAAAAAAAAAAATAAGTAAAAAACGACTTGTAAAAATATATAATACCTATTAATAAACAATTCTTATTTGAAAATTCGTCTACTCGATTTGTTACGAAATTACTTATCAAATCTGAATTTTCAAAAAAAAATATTTTATTTTCAAAATCCAAAAACAATATTAATATAAAATAAAAAAAAATTGTCACAAGAAAAAATTTTTTTTGCACAACGATTATCTCGAAATCTCAAATTTTAAGTCTTAAATTATTATCAGGTTTGTTCATTTGGTAAAAAAGTTTATTTTACTGAGTAGTGACCGTTGCACACAAGTGTATACCTGAATATTTAAATATTCCTTACAGCCATCAAACAATTTTCATTCTATCTGCCCGTAGAATAAAAAAAACACACACAACCAGCCTACTCAACAAAAAAAATCCTCATAAAAAAAACAAAAAAATCTGTGAAATAAATTGTTTTCCTTTTCTCCTCTAACTTATAATAAATTTTGTATATATTTCTCTCATCAATTTATTATCACACTATTTCCCTTCATACTCATTTTCTTAACACACCAACACCACCTAACCCTCGATTTGATAGTGGAACCCATGATGAGTAGTAGAACTTATTCCAGGCTGGATGAATTTCGTCGTCATGATAGTACTATTAATATCTATATACAATGGTTCGAATGAGAAAATTTTCCAGGAAAATGTTAACCCCTAATATTCGAATTTAGAATGGGGGTTATCGTGAATAAAAAATTCCTGGAAATTATGAGCCCTATCGGGAATCTCCCAAGAAATTTCGTTTCCCACGGAATATTTTATTCTCTGGAAAATATTCCTGCGATTGTCAATCTCCCACGGAATATATTTCCCTCAAACAAAAAATCGTATGAAATGAAAGCAAAATTCCCTGGGAAATCTTATTTCCAATACCAATAAATTTCGAGGGAAACTTTTGAGCATCATTCACGTTCCCAAGTTTCGAATTGGAGGAAAATTTTCCAGGAAATTTTTATTCACGATAATCCCCTATATTCTCCAATTCGAATCTTGGGGACGTGAATGATGCTCAAAATTTTAACTCGGAATTTATTGGTATCGAATAAGCTTTCACAGGGAATTTTGCTGTCATTTCATACGATTTTTTGTTCGAGGGAATTTTTTTCCATAGTAGATTCACGGTGGCAAGAAAAATTTCCATGGAATAAAATATCCCCGTGGGAAATAAAATTCCCAATAGGGCCCATTTTGAACGATAATCGTAATTAAAATAAAAACGTTCGCTTTCAGCTGAAAATTGAATGGATTTTATTAATATTCCTGAATTGGAGTTTATCCCAACTGCCAATAAATGTCAAATTCAGTAAATGTACCACTTTACCAACCATTAAAAAAACAGGTAGAGCGAAAGTAAATCGAGTGTGTGAATCGAATCTTCAATTCACACGGATAGTAGAATAGGAGCACTTTAAAAAAAAATCGAAAGAAGCTCAAAGGATAAATTAAAACTAACATGCTTTTTGTTTTCGTTTCCATATGAGAAGGTCTTTGTTTTTTTTTATTAAATTTGATTTGTTTTGTTTGATTTTGCTTTTAAAGTATTTTATAAACCTTCTCACACACATTCATTGATAATCTTTTCCGTCTGTCTTTTCTTCAAAATATTTTTTTAGTACAAAAATGTATACGTTATTATTAATTACAATTTTTCTTAATTTTGTTTTGTTTGTTTTTGTTAAACTGGAAATGCTTACATTATGAGTGTTTTTTTTTTTTGTCAGAAAGGCATGTGAGTATACAATAACACACAAAAAATATGCCATGAGGTAATCTTAAAGGAAGTAAAAAAAAAAATCAGACACAAAAATAAAAAAAAAATGATGATGAAAAGAAAAATCAAATATCTCTCTTTAGCTTAAATAATTTAACAATAAAATTTTCTAAAAAAATGCATTTTGGCCAAGAAAATTATAAACTAAAAAGAAGAATGTAAAGTTACAAACAGAGAGATACAACTACATTTTCAAATTTTAAGATGAGAAAAAAATTCAAATTTAAATTACACTCAGAAAAAAAAATGTTTGGGTTTAAGGAAAAACGATAATTTGTAGCAGTGATTGTTATTAAAGATGAGGGCGTGTTTTATTTTTTGTGGAAAAATTACTAATGTTGTTTCTGTTTCTTTTCTTTTGCAAATTTTAATTGTTTGTCAAAACTATTTCAGTCCTTCATGTGAATGGGTATCACAAATTTATGTCCAAATGGACTTTTGTACTTAATGCCTGCATCGCGATAGAATTTATCTGGAATTCCCAGATTGCAAAGATACAATTTGCCACAGTTCGTTGATATGCCATTGAGCGGTAGTGTTGGGAGTATTGAGTACTTAATTGGTACGTCACGAATGCCATTTAGTGGTGGATCGATAGCGAGAATTGAAGCTCTAAAAAATGATTGAAATAGTTATTATAGTTATAGTTTGTGTTTGTCATTATGTATATATTTACCGGTTTTCCTTCAACCATTTTGTAACACTTGAAGGCACATTGTCGGAACAAGTCGACAATATCACAAGATCAGGAGTTGGTAATGCTATATAAAAATTATTTTGTTAATTTAAATATGGTAAATGAAAGTTCTTAAATGTTTAATAATTACCATCAACTGAATAAACAATAGTGTTGCCAGTTGCCTTAAAAAGTAAAACTTCAGTGCTATTTCTTTCAATGATTGGATCTTCTTGCAAATAAAGAATAACCTTGAGGCCATGTGATGCTAATTGACGTCCAGTCGCAGCACCAATTTCACTAACTCTGCCAAATATAAATAAAGGTAAATTCAATAATTAATAAATCATTGCTCAACTAACTCATTAAAATCTTACCTAAAATTTTTTGACTTGTCACAAATAATTGCAATCGTTGGCCATTGATGGCAATTGTTTGGCGTTAGTCTTCTTGCTCCACCTAGCAAAAGAATTGCCAAATCAGTTGTACCCCTTGCCAAAATATCATTTTGGCGTTGAATAGACAACCCACAAGCTTCAGCAGATTTTTCGATCTTCAAGCGTGCATAACTTGGTATAGTTGGAACAATGAGGCCCTCATCTGTAACAAAATCCGTCGAACCATCGAACATTGTTTCGATCTGGCGCAGTTGTAGAGGAGCTCCCTCTAAAATATTCTCATCGTGGCGATATTTCTTTTCCTGATCTGTAGCCGGCTGTCGAAGTGCGTCTGGCTTTTGTTCAGCCTCCAGAACATCCCATAAAGCCTGCTTATCAAAGAGGGCTAGATTTCCTTCGAAATCGAAATCCTCATTCATAATGGGATCATCGACGGACGTTCCAAATGTCTGATTCTGTTTGAGACTTCCCTCACGACGGCATTTCTTTCGTTGTTTATTCAAATTAACACGATTAAGTTTCCCACCATTTGCATTCCCAACAGCAGCAACACCAGCTCCATTTCCATTAAAAGAATTACTTGGATTAGTATTGGCAGATGCTGATCGATTAGCATTTACTATATCGATAGGTTTACTGCTGCTTCCGAAACTCTCTGGGGTGGTCGTTGCCGCAAATGAGGCTCCCATACGTACTTCTACTTTCGGTGGTATTAAATTGCCAAAAAATTGCGCTACACTATTGGTTGTTGGTGGCGTTCTGGTATTGTTAGTGCAATTGCTTACTGAGGACATGGATGCGGCGGCGGCTGCTAAGGATGTGATGCCATTAATATTGCTTGATATGACGGTGGGAACTTTTTGAAACTTCTCTGACGTTGGCGTCCTATAAAAGATATTAACATAAAATAAGATTATACTTATTTTAAGATTATTTACAAAATTATTTATATATCGATTATATTTTTGAAGTAAAACTTCTTTCGTGTAGTTGGGGTTAAAAATCTGCAAAGATAGGGTTGTTTAGGGGATGTATTTATGCAAGTAAAGGGCCGGTAACTATAAAGGGCAAGTTATGAGTTCGTGAAAAAAATCGAACTCGATATTTTGGTCAAACTTGGCATTATGATGATAGCGAAGACGAACAAATTAAAATTTAACTATATGCCGCCTGTAAGACCAAAGGTGTTTTAAATGCAACCTGAACTGCACGGCACTAGATTGGCACAGTGGATTTGAGAACCAGGTATTGACTGCCTCATTTTAACCCATGGGCAGCATCCAATTAAAATAAGAAGTATAGGAAAGAATGCGCCTAGCGTGGGGATCGAACCCACACGTCCTAGTTAGCAATCTAGCACTTTATCCACTGCGCCATTGCCATGTTTTTTTAAAATGAAAAATAACAGTACCTGCAATATTTTTTTTTGGCCAAAGAGAAAACGGTTCATTTGATTTTTTAAAATCTTTTATGCAGAAGCTCCTAGAAAGTTTTTTTTAAACTCAAAATTTCAATCGATTTTTTCGAAACTTTGTATTTAGTAATGTTTTTTTTGACATTATATTGAATAGTTAGAAAAACCATATTCCTAAAATAAAAAAAAACAACGGTAAGTCCCATACAATAATGAAAAAAAAACGTTAAGAAAAATGTTTTTCTCGAAAACGACTGCAAGAGTTTTCCTAAAAAAACATATTCTCCTTAATTATTACAGTCCACTTTTAAGTATTAAAATATTTTATGTTGCGTACTTATTAACGGTGTTCTCATAAAACAACTTTTCATATTTTCGACTTTACCACTATTGGATTAACCGATTAAAATTATTTTTTTTATGGAAATGTTGTCTAAAAGTGCATATTCAAATTTTCAAAAAAAAGTTTTTCGATTTTTAAAAAATAAATAATTTTTTTTTTGAAAAATCGATTTTCCACCCGCCATTGTTTTTTTTTTGAAAATTGAATTTTATGTATATATTAATAATTAATTCAAAATAGCTTTCCAATTTCTTTCTAAGAATGTTTTTAATGTCGATTTCGTTTCATTAAATAGGATTCGCTACTAAAACCAATACTTTTTTGCTTTGAAACGAACGATTACGGACCGAATCTCTTTTTGTGACTGTGTGTTGCTTGGCAAATTTTCAATTCGTTAATACATCATTATTTCGTTTTGATTTTACGATTCCGACGCGGGAGAGTTCCTAAGCCCACTTGCACTTTTTTAATATTTGTTACCAAGAAGTTTTTAACAATTTTTTTTATTTTTTAATAATATTAATTTACTTTTTCTGTACACTGCCACAAAATAAAAATTAAATCACAACACAACAATTGAGAAACTTCAAAGCAAATATTGTAGTGTGTGTAAGAATCTGTGTACAAATCCGTTTTGAATCCGTCTCCAAAAATAGATTCAATACGGATCTGTTTTTCCAGAAAAAAATTGGTTTTAATTTGAAACGAATCTGAATTTCAGAAAAAAATTGACGGCGGATTGACGGCAGATCGATGTTTTTTATTGAAACTAAATCCATATAAGATTTTATACATAACAAATATTTTTTTTAAAAGGGGTTCCAACGATTTTTGAATTTTTTTTTGGTATATGTATGTATTCTTATTTGTCCAGGAATTCAAATGGCATCTGTGTTTTTCCACAAATTACAACAACTAAGCAATCTAAAAAGATTGTATTATGTGTATTATCCATTTATTTCTTCCTCATCATATTGCATTTTTGCGTACGACATTGAATTGCTACATATACACAATGTAGGCCCTCATATATTAATATATATGTATGTACCTATCAACCTACTACATCCTTCACTTTCATTGTGTCCTAGCGAGGTAACCGTCGGAGCGAAGAATTCTCTGAAATCGTCCGAATCGGAGAATATTTGCTCGAAAGTAATCTTCCGACAGCTGTGCGGAACTTTGCTCCGACAAATCGGAAAATGTTCCGCTCCGACGGTTACCTCGATAGGGCAGATTATTATAATTATGTACTAATTTACATACCATTCATTCCACTCATTTATGTAGGTATTTATGTAGGTACATATTACTCTCCTAGTATTTCTAGTTAGGTATCTATATAACTATTCCTTGAATCATCCATTCCACAATTCATTGTACTAAGAACCAAGGTAATCTTATCTACAACGGCTTTAAACCTGTATAGGATAGACTACCTACCTACTAACAGCGTCAATGTTTAGCTACATTAAGGTTGTGAGCTACATACATTAAAGTTACTAGCTACAAGAGCAAGTTCGTACGATCCAGTCGTGCAATTTACTTAATTTTTCTTGATTCCTAGTGGACACTTATAGCGATCAGATAATATCATAACAAAAAGTTGAAACAGGATGAAAATAACTATATTGCTAATGGTGATTTAAAGCGACCAAAAAAACTGTTACAAAACCAGCTTACCGCTAAATTTGTATCATCAAAATGCAAACAAATTTTGTTTGTCCACAATTCTATCAAAACGAAATTGTAGCTCAAATCATTGGGATGATTTGTTCCACCCTCTATCAGCAAATCAAAATAAATACATTCTAAAAACATAAGTAATCAATTCAAAATTGTTTTTGAACTAATGGGGTTTTCTTTTGGTAATTTCAGATTTTGATCGGAAATTTGATTTTTTCGTCGCGAATGGTATACGATCTCAGATTCATTTTTTTATCACGGTACTGGTGTATATTCGTATCTGTGGAACCAGTAAAGGTATCGGATGGCAAATGACTCGAAAATTGTTTCTTCATTCGATTTTTTTTTCTTTTATAAAACGAAACGATTTCAATGTTTAAAAAACTAATGCCGAAATTAATTTGGAGGATTACACAATTGTTAATACACAATTGCTATTAATGTTTTAAAATGTATGTATATTTTCCCAACCTAATTTCACTATTCACTATTCACTATAATTACAGAAAACAAAATCTTGTAAAAATGACGGTTGTTAATTGCTCCGATGGTGTTATGCTATTAGTAAGAGGGGTAAATCTGACGAAAAATCCAGATCCGCAAAATTGATTTCCGATCAAAAAATAAATTGGAAGGCTCTGTTTTGACAGATCTGAAGGGGAAAAAAATTAATGTTTGTAACCAAAAGAAAACCCCATAAAACTTCTTGGTATAGTGTTGCATTTCTGTTTCAAATCGAAACAAAAAACAAATCCTGTCCCTGTTTCGTTTTTCTGATCACTAAAGTAGCCACTTCGAAATAGTTATATAATGGCCAACTTATTAATTTATTTAAAAACACCTTTTTCAAACAAACAATGTGAAAAAATACTTTAAAAATTGTTTCAACAGACTTTTGTCTATAACCCGATATCGGGATCTAGACCTGTAGTATCTGTTATCCAAACTATTCGAATAGTTGGTTCGTTGGTTGAACTTTACCCAGGGTCGACCTAGGTGTTTTTTGACAACCCCAAGAGTTGTCAAAAAATAAACTGTGGGCTGATTAGGGAATACGAAGCGAATCGTTTTTAATTCGATATCTCATTTTCGACTCGCTTCGTTTTGGTCAATTAACGAATTCGAAGCGAATCGCAAATGCTACTTCCAAGATTTCCAAGCTTCGAGTCAGTGTTTTTGCTTAACGTGCTTATTATTTGTTAAATTAGCTTTATTTTATAAAAACTTGGTTCGATAAGTTGTTTCACCTTTCAAAATAAACATTTAAAATTGTCTTGGACGAAATAAAAGGCAAATATAGACCACAAAACAACGATGGGACACCACCAATTATAAAATTAGCTGCAACATTGAGATTCCTTGCAGACGGATCATACCAGAAAGTGGTTGGGCAGTGGCCTGATTAGAGAATACGAAGCGAATCGTTTTAGGTGGCGAAAATGAGATTTGATATTACTGTTTTCGCTTTCGTCTCTTCCGTTTTACATTTGCCCTATTTTCGAAATCGAAAGCGAATTTGATTTGACATTTCAATTTTTAGCGCGTGCATTTCCGATAGGGTTTCTTTGGCGGATTGGTTTATCGACACGGACGAAAGTGATATTTTAGTGGATTTTTTTCATTTAAATAAATAAAAATGTGAGTTTAACTATTATTTTTTTTATAAAAACAAACTAAAGAAATAAACAATCATTTTTTTGTAATAAACGTGTCGCAAGACAGCAGACACCAACCAGCAACAATTTTCTCCGCTCATCGAATTTATGAGGGAAAACGAAAGGATAGCCAGAGGACACAACATACAACGTTCTCTGCAATATGGCTAGCGCTTCGGACATTGAATTGCATACTGTGGGTTGCGCCATTCCAATATTTGTATCCTGTGGGTTGATTAGGGAATACGAAGCGAATCGTTTTTAATTCGATATCTCATTTTCTACTCGCTTCGTTTTGATCAATTCGAGGCGAATCGTAAATGCTACTTCCAAGCTTTCCAGATTTGTCTGAAAATTAATTAATTTGAGTATTCTTTTAAAAATAACACATCAAATCGAGGGGACTGTTTCATAGAAAATACATCACATACACACATTACATACAACACACATTAAAATTATTTTCATACATCACATACAATTTTCTGTTTCATAGATTTGACTGGAAGTAATGTATAAAATCTATTTTGTTGTTTGTGATGTATTAATTTTGACATTTGACTTAATTAAATTGTGAGTTTACATTTTTCGATAAATGTTGATTTCTTCAAAAGAAACAAAAATTTCTAAAACAATAAAGATAGTGAATACAATTTTTAACGAAGATTTATTATTTGATGGGGATAATTCAACTTCCAAGAAGATGACCAAGAGAGTTTTTGGAAAGATTAATTTCAATTTGAAAGACCCATACTTCGTTGAGAAATTCCGGATCCCCACGATATATGTTCGTTTTAGAGCGTTTTGTACTTTTCAAGGACTATTCACATGAGAGCGACCAACGACCGACGAATAAATTCAATTTAAAACAATTTACCAACCTAAATTCTTCATAAATTCTAAACAAAATTGTAGAAATATAATTTATATTAATGTTTACGACAGAAAAATTTACATTTTAATCGCCAAAATAAGATAAATTTGAGAAAACAATATTGATCGTCGCGAATTGCATCTGATTGTTACGAACAGCCAAACTCTATTCGCGTTCCACATACCATCCACCAATCGACGAATAAATTGTTCGCACGTGTCTAACCTCGAAATCAGACTTTCTACTTGTATTCGTGACGAATAGAATTAAAGCCATTTGAATGAAATGTCTAAATGGACGAATATTCGTCAATTCGTTGGTCGTTGGTCGCTCTCATGTATATAGTACTTTATTGCTCATCCAACGAATTGCAATGACGCTTTAACTCCATTGCAACAAATATTGTTAAGCTTCATTGGCTTAGAATGGATGCCAATATCATGGTGTTGGGTCTATGCATGGAGTTTCGAAGGCGTCTATATATGTGTGTGAACTGTGAACAGAGTTTACTCACTTATTTCTGATCATTTATTGTGAAAACACATATAAGATTCTATAAACAATGCATACATATATTCTCATTATTAGTTCCATTTGATTTTAATGTAAGGATGTGGTATGGCATGTCTGACTTTGAATAAAAAGAAAAGAAAGAAAATAATGTCGATTTCGTTTCAATAAATAGGATTCGCTACTAATCCAATACTTTTTTGCTTTGAAAAGAACGATTACGGATCTAATCTCTTTTTGTGACTGTGTGTGTTGCTTGGTAGCTCTAAAAAAAACAAATCTTCAATTCGTTAAAACATCAATATTTCATTTTTATTTACTGATACCGCCGCGGGGAAATTCCTAAAACCACTTGCACTTTTTTAATATTTGTTTCCAAACAGTTTTTAACAATATTTTTTATTTTTTTACAATAATAATTTACTTTTTCTGCACACTGTCACAAAATAAAAATTAATTAGCCACACAACAATTGAGAAACTTCAAAACAAATATTGTAGTGTGTGTAAGAATCTGTGCACAAATCCGTTTTGAATCCGTCTCCAAAAAGAGATTCAATACGGATCTGTTTTTCCAGAAAAAAAATGGTTTTAATTTGAAACGAATTTGATTTACAGAAAAAAAAATTGACGACGGATCGACGGCAGATCGATGTTTTTGTTGAAACGAAATCGACGTTAGATTTCAGAATTATTGTATTACAAAGTGAAACTATAAATTACTATTACTTCTATTAATTTTCTAATCGTTTGTGATCAATAAGGTGTTTCTTATTCTACTTAGTAATTTAACGCGACTACAAAATAAAAGTTCAAGCCTTTTTAAGATCCTTGTTTGGGGTTTTTCCCTTTAAATACAATTTTCTTAAAAGACCTTAATTAAATAATATAAATCGCCTAGGAAACAAAATTGCAGCAATCCAAAATAACAAACAACATTAAAGTATTTAGAATACTTAATATCATGTTACTTTTTCAAGTTGGTCGACAGAATGTGTCGCAATATTTGACCTCTTTTAATAGGCTAGCGATGAGATGGCGACAATAAATTATACATGCACCTAATATGTAGTTGCATAGGTTTTGTTCCCCATAATATGTTTACAAAAATAATTATAGTATGTGTATGCATATAGATGTTAAGGCAGGTAACGGTTATTGGATTTTTTTCTTTGTGATTTTATGTTAGAAATTCAATCATTTGGTTGGCCTAGCGGTGGTAAATGCACTTATTTCTTATTGGAACATTCCAATTATCAAAATAATAGATAGAAAAAAAAAATAAAGGAAAATAAATTTTACGACAATTGAACTTTTAAACAAATCAATGATAAAAGTTATCCCAAAATGACTTACTTTCTATGTCCATTGGCAATTTTCATATTCGAGATTTTATTGGTCAGAGCAGAATGGTTCTCTCTGAAATTGCCAACACCATTCACAGGGCCATGGTTGCCTTCGAAGGCAGCTGATGTGGGAGCGCTCGCGAAATTGGGTTGTTTCACTGGCGTTGGCTTATTGATCACAGTTGGTGTTACAGTACTTTGGCCGTTGAATGACGGTATCAACTTGATATCAAGGATATCGTGTGCCCTGACAAAAAAAAAACACAAATTCATTTAATTATTTATGAAAGAAAAAATAATAAAATATTAACATACCTTAGAGTAATTTCGGCATCTTGCTTTCGCAACGGGACTCCATTGCGGAAAGCACGAATAATGGTTATGTGCTCGACACTGATGTCTTTGATCATGCCTTGGAAGACGCCCAGCTTGTCGTCGCATTTTATTGAAACAGCACGTCCAATCCAATCCTCGTCCATAATACACAATAATTATAAATTGAATTGAAATTATTAACAATAAGCTCCAGAAATTTAGGAGCTACAGGCAAGAACAAGGATGGAATAGACGTCAATTTTTTTTTTTTTTTTTTATAAAATGTTTGCTTTAAAACGCAATAAGAGGGGAAAAGCGACTACGACTACGACCACGACAGTCGACGGCAACCAAGATTGCCGATTTTTAGTAACTTTTTTCACCACACCACGCACAAATCACACTTTTGGTTAGGAGAGGATGAACAATTTTTTTTTATAAATTCTAATAATTTTCTTAGAGAAATCCTAAATAAAGCAAATTGTAGGTTGTGATAGAGGTATATATTAACAAAGGTTTATGGTGTGAATGTATCTTTAATGCCTTTTTAAGGGCTAAATGCAATTTATTTGCACGAAATACTTTGGCTAAAAATTTTACACTTTCTTATTCGAACACAACACTTTTGACACGGTTCCAAACTTTTTTCCAATAGCGATGTGCAATTGGGAAAGGTATTAAAGTACTATTTACAAATAGTATGTCAAATTCGAAATCTATTACGTTGTAAGGCTACCTTTCTTTCGATTTGATTTGGATGTATTGATTTGTTTTGATAAGTGAACAAAATATTTTAAAATGTTTAATTTTCCAATAAGTTAAACATTTAAAATTATTTAAATTATAATTATATAGATGTGTCACTACAGGCTGCCCCCATAGGCCATTATCGATGAGAGAACCATAGAGAAAATATACTACCGTATAATTGGTTTGCATAAAATTTTTTTGAAGGCGTTTTCAAAATTTAACGATATTTAAAAAGAAAGCTTATAGAAATATTTCAAAAATGATTAGGTGTATTTTTCTGAAAGTTTTTTTTTTTTTAATACGTAAACATAGCACAACAAAAATGTCGAGTAAAAAACTACACAACCGATACCGAAAAGTCTATCATTCTCGGTTACAAATTATAAACAATAATGGTATTCATCCATTCATCCATGGAGATAATTTTCCACTTTGCATGGACGCCCCTTAAAAATACTTGCGTAAATTTAGGAAACTGTTCATTGAACTAACTTTATGAGGTTTATATTTCTAAAAAACAAACAAAAAAGTACATAAGCACATATTAGCCGTGATTTATTATCGCCAATAACCCATATGGTTCACCCCGTGACGATCTGGGTTATGTACTTGCATGTACTCTCTGTCGAATTTAATACTAATATTTGCAAACCGAGATAGAAACCCCGATTGAATCCTGGATCTCTTGTTGTTTTTGTAATACGTGTTAAAACATAACCCAGACCCAGATAATAAAACACAGCTATTTTTTTTCATTTTCTTCAATTTCTACTCTTTCTACATCAAATTCGTGAGACATAATCTTATCTGATTTGTAGAAAATTTTTCTCATACAAATTTTGGCAGTTAATTTTTGCGGAGATAAAATCATCTGGCTTCTGAGTTTTATCTGGGTTTGCCGCCGGTTCATGAATATCCTTTATATTAAAAAAAATTTCCTTTATGCTAAAATGATAAAAATGCTTACAAAGAATTTATTAAAGCAAAATTTAAAAAAAAAACTCAAACGTTTCGGGCGTGGACAGTAGTTTTCAGAAGTTTGATCAATTTATTTTTGTGAAACTAGGGCGTGATTCATTTTTTTATAGATAACGTGTTCACAGATAGGCGAATGTATTTACACATATTTTGAGGGTGAGCCTTTTTTTGCACGTAAAAGCATTCATACTTGCGGCATTGGGACCCTAATTATTTCCCACACTCACGCAAATATTTTTAAGAGGGTGTTCATGTAAAAGTAGTAAAATAAAGTCATATCTTTCTACAAAGCGGAAAATTATCTTGTTTAATAAAGAATTTTATTTTTTGTATTCATCATTTTTCATGTTCAAAACAAAAAAAAAGAACTCAAGATAAATCATTTTGATGTCAATGCATCTGTTGTTGAAGAAATAACAAATATTAAATGTACATACATGTTTGTATGTATATATGTACAGAAAAATCAAGTGTACATAACCCCTAATCAAAAGTTTTATCATTCTATTACATTTTTTGAAATTGACATTTCTAAAAAAAAATTGACATTTCACTCGTTTTGACATATGTTTTGGGTTAAAAAAGCAAAAAGGTAAACTGAAATTTGAACGTTTTGGAAAAAAATTATAAAATTACATTCAAAATTAAAAAACAATTCAATTAGTCTTTTGCAAATTTTACAATGTCTGACGATGATGATATTTCGTACGTTAAACGTACAAAAACCATACACTATGGATCTTTGGAAGAGACGGAACGCAACCGCCAAGCTGCTTTAGATGATATAGAATCCGATGAGGATGCCTATGAATCGACGAACGCTGCTATTATCGTTCCTACGGAACAAAAGAAGCCACAACCACCAGCTGCACCACCTTCATCCAAAGTGGACGATGACTACTATGACATAGAAGCAGAAGTATCTAAAGATAAATTGGCGCTTTTGGAAGAATTTGAGCGGAAACGTCGAGCGCGCCAAATTAATGTTAGCACAGACGACGCCGAAATAAAGAAGAACCTGCGGCAATTAAATGAGCCAATTTGTTATTTCGGTGAAGGACCTGCGGAGCGTAGACGTCGATTAAAGGAGTTGCTCGCCAGTTTGGGTGAGAATGCCATTAAACAGAGGCAAACCGAAGAAGAGGAACGCAAGCAATTGCAAAAGGAACAAGAGACAACATGGTACCATGAAGGACCCGAATCACTTAGGATAGCCCGATTCTGGATTGCAGATTATTCTCTTCCCCGTGCAAGACAGCGCCTGGAGAAGGCAAAGATTTTGCTTGAGTTACCCAGTGCAACGAGAGCCGGAAGAATGGTGGAACTGCAAAAGCGGCTACAGTCATTGGCTCCGCATTGTAGCCAAGTTGGTGATACCCGTCCGGTGAGTGGGTGCGCTTTTAGCGAGGATTCAACTATGATGTTGACTTCAAGTTGGTCAGGTTTGTGCAAACTCTGGACAGTGCCGGACTGTGATCTGAAGCAGACCCTTCGAGGGCATGCCAGTTACGTGGGTGGTGTGGCCTTTCGATCTAAAGTCAGTGTAGACGATACTAATGTCGTCTCGATGGCTTCCTGCGGACATGATGGAGCAGTAAAGCTTTGGTGCTTTGGCAGCGAGGAGTCTATCGCGGATATTACTGGTCATATGCCTCACAGAGTCTCGAAACTATCATTCCATCCTTCGGGGAGATTTCTCGCAACCGCATGTTATGACTCGTCTTGGCGACTGTGGGACTTGGAACAAAGAACGGAAGTTCTGCATCAGGAAGGCCACGCTAAAGCTGTGCATTGCCTGGCCTTTCAAAGTGATGGCAGTGTAATTGTAACCGGTGGCCTTGATGCATTTGCCCGTGTATGGGATTTACGAACCGGCCGATGCATCATGTTTCTGGAAGGACACTTGGGTTCGATATTTGGTGTGGACTTTTCATCGAATGGATATCATATCGCCACCGGAAGTCAAGATAACTCGTGCAAAATCTGGGATCTGCGACGAAGACAACCGGTGTATACGATACCCGCACATACAAACCTTATATCGGATGTTAAATATGAACCGGATGACGGGAACTTCTTGGTCACAAGCAGCTATGATTGTACAACCAAGATTTGGTCAAATAAAACTTGGCAACCGCTGAAGACACTTCTAGGGCACGATGGAAAAGTAGTGAGCGTGGATATTTCACGTAACTCTCAATACATCGCAACGACGTCTTTTGATAGGACCTTTAAGTTGTGGACCCCAGAAATCTGACAGTGGAAGATATTCTTATTATTTTTTTACTACAATTTGTATTTGTTATAAAAAGAGATTTTCTCTTCAATTTAAAAATGTTGTTGAGCTTTGTACGATTTGCAAACTAAGGACCTCAGATTATAAAAAAGAAAATAAAGATTAGAAAATGTACGTTTGAAAAATATTCGTTTTTCTATTTTCATTTTCAAACAGCGTTGAGTCGTATTTCTTTTACAGAATCTGCATCGTAATTTCCTTAGTTGTATTTGTTTAGTTTGGATGCGGGAAGTTATATATTGCAAAAATAATGACCAGCGTCAATAACATTCTTTTATTATATATTTAATCCAAAGGATTGCAGAAAACAAATACTTCGTAACACGATCTGTTTCTGCGGATCGGTTTGGTTTGTTAGAAATGTTTAAACTTCATGGAGTAATTTTTTTTTAAGTTAAACACCACTGACATCGATAGGACCACTTTCGATTACGGATATTCATAATAGCGACTGTACGTTAAAATGCCATCTACATATTTCCAAGTCGTTTCCATTTTAATTTTTTTTAATATTTACCTTAATTTTATTGGGGATTATCCTGAATAAAAATTTCCCGTGAAATTTTTCTCCAATTCGAATCTTGAGAACGTGAATGATGCTCAAAAATTTTCCCTCGGAATTTATTGGTATCCGCAATAAGAAGCTCATTTCATACGATTTTTTGTTTGAGGGAAATTTATTCCGCGGAAGTTTCACGATCGCAAGAAAAATGGAGATTCCCGATAGACCAGGGCCGATGCGAGGTAAATAAGCGCCCTGTGCAGGCTCTACGTTTAGCGCCCCATTCTTCAATGTTCATAGCCATATTAATAACACTTTTCATAACACACACTTTTCATTTTCCACCTTTTACTTCACTTTTCTAAAAAAAATAAACCGCGACTTTGAAAACCTAAAACGTATATATTAAAAAACATAATTAATATTAAATAGCGTATTATCTCAGCAACTGAACTTTGAATTATACAGGCGAACTCAAAAACAATTGCAGAAAGACAAGACAATAATTAACCGACGATACGCACATTTATTTGTTTTTTTTTTTTGTCATTATGTTTTCTCTATTCATCCAAACACCTATAAAGAATTCCTTTTTTTGTGCTTTTTTTTCTTCTCTGGCATCGAACATGTATTAAATTCACAATAGGGGTATTCACGATCCGGTGCAATTTTTTTTGCACCACAACAACAACTTACACTGACTAATGTTGATTACGTTTCAATAAATAATGTCGATTTCGTTTCAATAATTAGAATTCGCTACTAAAACCAATACTTTTTGGCTTTGAAAAGAACGATTACGGACCGAATCTCTTTTTGGGACTGTGTGTGTTGCTTGGCAGCTCTAAAAAAAAAACAAATCTTCAATGCGTTAAAACATCATTATTTCGTTTTAATTTCACGATTCCGACGCGGGGGAGTTCCTAAACCCACTTGCACTTTTTTAATATTTGTTTCCAAGAAGTTTTTAACAATTGTTTGTATTTTTTAATATATTAATTTACTTTTTCTGTACACTGCCACAATATAAAAATTTATTCACAACACAACAATTGAGAAACGTCAAAACAAATATTGTAGTGTGTGTACGAATCTGTGCACAAATCCGTTTTGAATCCGTCTCCAAAAAGAGATTCAATACGGATCTGTTTTTGAAGAAAAAGTATTGGTTTTAATTTGAAACGAATTTGATTTTCAGAAAAAAATTGACGGCGGATCGACGGCAAGTCGATGTTTTTGTTGAAACGAAATCGACATAAGATTCGCTACTAAAACCAATACTTTTTTGCTTTGAAACGAACGATTACGGGCCGAATCTCTTTTTGGGAATGTGTGTGTTGCTTGGCAGCTCTAAAAAACACAAATCTTCAATTCGTTTAAACATCATTATTTCGTTTTAATTTCCTCATTCCGACGCGGGGGAGTCCCTTAACCCACTTGCACTTTTTTAATATTTGTTTTCAAGAAGTTTTTAACAATTTTTTTTAGTTTTTAATATATTAATTTACCTTTTCTGTACACTGCCAAAAAATAAAAATTAATTCACAACACGACAATTGAGAAACTTCAAAACAAATATTGTAGTGTGTGTAATGTCGATTTCGTTTCAACAAAAACATCGATCTGCCGTCAATCCGCCGTCAATTTTTTTCTGAAAATCAAATTCGTTTCAAATTAAAACCAGTTTTTTTTCTGGAAAAACAGATCCGTATTGAATCTCTTTTTGGAGACGGATTCAAAATGGATTTGTGCACAGATTCTTACACACACTACAATATTTGTTTTGAAGTTTCTGTTGTATTGTGAATTAATTTTTATTTTGTGCCAGTGTACAGAAAAAGTAAATTAATATATTAAAAACTAAAAAAAATTGTTAAAAACTTCTTGAAAACAAATATTAAAAAAGTGCAAGTGGGTTTAGGAACTCCCCCGCATCGGCATCGGGAAATTATAACGAAATAATGATGTTTTAACGAATTGAAGATTTGTTTTTTTTTTTAGAGCTGCCAAGCAACACACACAGTCCCAAAAAGAGATTCGGTCCGTAATCGTCCGTTTCAAAGCAAAAAAGTATTGGTTTTAGTAGCGAATCCTAATTATTGAAACGAAATCGACTTAAGAATCCGTGCACAAATCCGTTTTGAATCCGTCTCCAAAAAGAGACTCAATACGGATCTGTTTTTCCAGAAGAAAATTGGTTTTAATTTGAAACAAATTTGATTTTCAGAAAAAAAAATTGACGGCGGATCGACGGCAGATCGATGTTTTTGTTGAAACGAAACCGATATAAGATTTTACAACACTTTTGCACTTTTGCTATACCTTAACCCCATTGCAACAGAAAAATACAATGGTGCACAATTTGTCTGGTGTCGTTGACAGTTTGGCAGTTGTTATTTTCTGCCAGAAATGTTTGTGTTCAAACTGATTTTGCATTTTTACTCCAGAGTTGCAATAGAAAATTTATTATTTTGAGATTTTATCCTATGAAAATTGTTAAGTGCTTGTGGAAGAAATTATTTTGAACTGTCTTGGTGCGATTGGTTCATATGAACTTTTTTTTGTATTTATAAATGAATAGAAAGCTGATGGATTTTTGTTGTGTTTTTGTGAAAGAATTTACTCTGCAAGCCTGCACCAACGTATATTAATGAGATTTTTTTTATTTTTTCACTAATTGCTCGTGTAATTGTATGAATAGTCTTTTGTGTGAGCAGATGAAATGAAATGCGAAGAATGGAAGTACTCGTATGTGCATCCATAATTGTTTTTTGTAATTATGGTTTCACAAAGCGCCCTGTGCATTTGCACATCCTGCACATATTGTGGATCTGGCCCTGGATATGACCCATTATAAATCCCCAATGCCACTCAAACACCAAGCTCTTTCAGGAAATTAATAACATTTATAAAACCTTTTCGCTTTCCATAAAATGCCGAACGAAAAGCCAATCGTTTTTTGGAAAACGAAAATACAAAAGCGCCACCAAAAGCTATCCGTCGCGCTTTGTTATGGGAGATTTTGATAGCGACGTTTTTAATATTAATATTCATCCATAAGGTTATAATTTTGGTACAGTCGACGCTCGTTAATTCAAACCTGGGATAATTCGAACCTCCCTAATTTAAATTTATTACGAGTTTTCTAGAAAATCTCTTAACATTTGGAAAGAAATCTATGTATTTTTAAGCACTTGGTAATTCGAACAAAATTATAATCGCTACGTAACAAAACGATGAGTTAATTCGAACTCTTAGGCGTTAAGCACTCGACAATTCAAAGTTATCAGATTAAAAAGAGGTACATTTTGACAGAAGATCAAACTTGTATCATCGTTGCACGAGCATTTGCTTTGGAATGCTTAATTTTATAAATAGAAACACTGGGTTCGTTCGTTGAAATTTAAACTTATTACGTAATACAAAACGAAAGGCAAGAAAACGATACCCAAGCAAGCGATAGTCATGACATGGACCGATTATGATTTACGATAGTAAATATTTGCCAGATAAAATAAAAAAAATCTATTTTTTTTTAAACATCCAACTTCTTTAAATACCAGAGACAAACACAGTCCTCAGAGAAAACGAGTATCGTTGTAAAAAAAACTACTATCGTAAGACACAATCGCAAATTAAGGATAATGAGGGATTTTGAACGATAATCGTAATACGTAGTAAGGAGGGCCCAGGGTCGACCCAGGTATTTTTGTTCTCAAAAAACACTCGAGGACCATTAATGTTATGTTGCAGAAAAGCAAGTTATGTCATTTACCAATCAAAACTTTGGCCATATGCACAATTCACAACTTCATAGGTTTCTATATTGCATGTCTGTGTCCGAAAATAAATTTGAGTATTCTTTTAATTTCCATTTTAAAAATAACCAATTGCACACAAAACGAGAATTCAGATAAGGGATGATCGATGTTCATTTATGTTATTGAAAAATCGATATTAAAATAAGAAATCGATGATTCAATATCGATGTTAAAGGCAGAGAGAGAGAGGGAAATATATCATAAATGATTTAATTCGAATGTAACATATGAAACACAAATTGCAAAGTACCTACCCTTTAAGAGAAATTTATAGAGATTTTTCCCTAAATGTACTATCACCGCGGGGTGAACGACTTATGAGTGAATGTTTTTTTTATTTCTGATGTACGTTTAAAATTTCCCAACAAGAATTTTTTTCACTTCGGGAGAGCAGTGGTGTCTTTAAGTGTATTTGAGTTAAAATAAGTTTTTGAGGTATTTAAAAAACAACACTTTGAATTAAAATCAAGTTGATTTTATTATTTTTTTTTTTATTTCTCTAACATACAATTTTAGTTTTGGTAAGATTTGCTTACACATCTCTTAAATTCTAATACATAACTCCTTCCATCCATATTTAAAACATTATTATTTCTGGTTTAAATACATGTTATAGGGAAATCATAAATCTAGTATAACATTTTTTAATATTTTGTTCATTGTTCTTATGTGTGTATGTAGAAAAAAAATATTTTCACATTTTTTACCGAATATAATTTTTTTTCAGCTTAGACTTATCCATTAGGTACGTTCACATTTTATTAGTTAACCTTACACTTACATAGATATACAAAAAAAAAACGATTAAACATACATTATATGTTGTATAGGTACAAATTATATTTATATAAAACGCGATTTTCTTTTCTTTCTCAATTAATGGAAAGTTATACAAATCGATGGAAGCAAATTAAAGAAAACTGCTATTTATTTATGAAACAACAAAAACTCACGTAAAACTAAATAAATTTATAGTAAACTATAAACAAAAAAAGTATCTATAATATTTAACTAAAAATTAACTACCACAGACAGGTTGCAATATTCTCTAAAAAAAAATCTACAAAAGTTTCGCACACTAAAATGTATGGATAAATGTGACTTTATATACGTAAACAACTATTTTCGTTTATATAATATGTAAATGTGATTTGTTTTGTATTGAATTTATTATATTAATTTTGAGATTATATATTAATGCATATATTTATACATTTAACAAATATATCAACTATATATAATGAATAATATGTATATCTATTACATAATAAAATATAAACAAAATGGGCAATGTTGTTTAATTTAAAATTATTTTTTCATTTCTTTTTAATTTAAGAATATTTTTTGTTTGTTTACATATTTTTAACAATGGCTTGAGGTCGTTTGCTGGTTTTGTATAAAATAATGTTGTAGTTTTGTTGAAGAAAAAATGCAATTGGCTTTTACAAAAATAAAAAAATGCCATTAGACCGTTGTGTCTGGAGCTGATATTGGCTTGACAGATTCAGGATCGACTTTGACTTCTTCTTCTTCAGGAATGATGTCGATGCGATGTGCTTTGGACCAAACAACTAGATCCATGAAGAATGCCAGAAACATTATTCCTGCAGTAATACCTGTGAAAAAGTTTTCGATAAATAATATTAAAACAATATTCTTCAATAAAAAAGTCGTAGAAATCAACATTGAGAATTGCTCTTTTGAAAATATATAACAAGTTTAATATTTTCAAACTTTTTTTTAACGAGGATAGTATTCACACATACTGTCAGTACAATATTTTGTTCAGTTATAAAAAACAGGAAAAAAATTTATGATTAAAAACATGAAACACAAAAGGCCAATTAACAAAACGTAGTTGACTTGAAAGTAAGTCAAGTTTCTACTCTCTAATTAGCCAGCTATCACAAAATTTCTTCAATATAGGGAATTTTTACTGGAAAGCTAGTTAAAATAATATCTC
This sequence comes from Philhelius pedissequus, assembly GCA_910595825.1. NCBI lineage: Eukaryota > Metazoa > Arthropoda > Insecta > Diptera > Syrphidae > Philhelius > Philhelius pedissequus. The sequence continues at coordinate 146,681,773 of OU343162.1, read as the reverse complement.
CCTATATGTTGCTCTCGATTGGTTATCCGAAATACTTTTGAATTATTCTGAAAGTGTTCGATTGGTATCAAATGACAGTTCTTCTCCTAAAAAAAAAAGAAGAGAAATTCGATTCTGGTCCTAAAGTCAGAATCAAAACCAGAAGCACGCACACACTCATACCCATTAAATGTCAAAATCGAATTCAATGTTGTATTTAGAAAATAAAATAATCACAAATGTGGGTTTGACATTTCTAGACCTTACATATGTAGACTCCAATTAAACTTCAGATTCAAGAAATTAGTGTTAACTTGTTCGATTGGAATCCCGGATCGGAGTTCTTCCGGATTACTAATCGAAAACGTCATTAAATTCAAGCGCATTTGTGTCAGAATTATCAGCTGTTAGTTATCTACTAGTTCAACTTTATATTAGGGGTTATCATGAATAAAAAATTATCTGGACATTTTTCTCCAATTAGAATCTTGGCAATGTGAATGATGCTCTCGGAATTTATTGGCATCGGGAATAAACTTTCCCAGGGAATTTTGCTGTCATTTCATACGATTTTTTGTTTGAGGAAAATTTATTCCGTGGGAGATTCACCTTCGCAAGAAATATTTCGAGGGAATAAAATATTTCGTGGGAAACGAAATTCCCTGGGAAATTCCTGATAGAGCCCATTAATTGTTTGTAGCTACACAAGTTATTAAAAACTAATTTTCTCAAACTACGACCGTTTTTTTATAATGCCGTGGATTGTGAAGAAATGTTTGAAAGCGTATTGGAAGGGTAGGAAATATGTAGTACATTTTAGCACAAAAAAATATCCCTATATTCGAACAAAATATTGGAAACCAAAATTAAAAGTTTGAAGTAAAGCTCCAAGTTTAACATGTGAAAAATTAGCTAGTTTTCGTGTTTTGTTTTGCATAAAAGGGTTGCTCGTTGAGCCCTGAAGTCACCCTAGGGTCGGCCTAAGCCGTTTTTTTAAAAACCTAAAGTAACCTAGGGTCGCCCTGAAGTAGAAATAGGTTTTTAACAGGGGTGAGTTGAGATAAAGGAATAAAAGAATAACGAATAAGGGAAAAGCTCATCATCAATGTTAATGATTAGGTATCGAACCGAAAACATCGATGTTTTTACCGGATTTCCTTTATTCTTCCTTCAACATCAATATTGATGAAGCATCGATTTTTTTGTTTTAACACCTACGGTTCGTTAACATAGCTGAACATCGCTCATCACTAATTTGAAGCATTTGTTTTGCTGTAAATTTGCATTTGGATACAAAATTGTTATTTTTAAAATGGAAAATAAAAGAATACTCAAATGTATTTGCAGACACAAAAATTGAAACTTTTGTTCTGTTAAGTTCAATGAACGAACCTAATAATTTGGTAGTATTTTTTTGTAAATTTTCAATCAAAAACTAATGTTAGCCCACTATCTGTGCATGTTCAAGATAATACTAAAACCACTAACTGGATAAATGCGCACTTTTCGCACATAAGTACAATTCAAAATTCAACTGACCCAAAAAGTTATGCCTAAATGCTTCTACATTGTATAATGAGCAAGCTCCATGCTTGCCACAAACAGTTTTCCACACCAGACAAGCTGAATCAACAACTGCACCATATATTATTGGACAGGGAACATTTCCAAAAAGTCCAATAGCTGATTGTATCACACCCATTGCCATTGCTTTGTCTAAAAATAAAAATTACAGACTAAATTAATTTGCATTTAAATCAAAATTTAATTTAAATTACCCTTTGGGTGAGTGCACCTCATAATTAACAACATACTACCCACTTCTGAGGTAGAATGCATAAACACACAACCAGCGAATATTAGAATGAATGCAATAAAATTTTTGCAACTACTATCGCAATATCCACTAGTTGCTTCGTAGGCCTTCTCATCGATTGGCACATTAGGAATACATTCGCAATTCGAGTAGACGGTCCTGTTGTCGCGCACCTCAAAGGACGTACATCCAGCATGACAAGATGAAAAATACGTCTTCCCATCACTTCCACAAATCGGTGCGAACTTCTCCATATCACATGTGCAGTTTAAATTACATGTCGGCTCAAAAATCGCCGTACTTAGAACAATGAATCAAACAAAGAAATATAAAAAGCAAACAAAAAAAAAATGAAAATCTCACGTTTGACTTGAATCCTTTTTGAGTCCAGCAAAGTCATTCATATTACAGCCAACAAACATCAGGATAACCATTCCACAAGCGTATATGAATGCAGTGAATGCAATCCAGGCTGCCACTGATCTGGCAGTCGGTTTCAATTTGAGAATCACAATTCCAGAAATGAAAATTCCAATCCCCATAACTAGGATACCACCAAAGGCGGCTATAAGATTTGCATCAGCTGCTGGCAAACGGAATTGTGTTTCGAGGTACTTTGGTAGGAACGTAGTGAGGCCAGCAATTGGCAGTAAGTGAAATACACTAGACGCTGTACGAAACATTAAAATGTCATTGCTCAGCTGTCTGCGAACTGTTTTTGGAAAATCTGTCAAAATATAGAAGAAAAGAAACAAGAAGACATTAAATAATATTTAGGCTATTTATTGTATATTACTTACCTCTTAACCTTGGTTTTTCTTCTGGCTCAGAGAGTGATGATTTTTCTGAAGCAGCATCTGGCACACGACGTCCACGTAGTTCTTTAGGGAAGCTGAACATAGCAATTGAGGCCAGCATCATTAAGCTTCCGATGATGACTGGACCTGAAACAAATTATCGTTGATATTTAATTTTAAATAAAATAAGTAATGAGTGTTTGTAGATGGTTGTTGCCTATGGTTTGACAGCTGAGAATGCCGAACTCTCTTGACATTTCTGTTCAGTAAGGTTTTGGGACTTTTTTTTCCGCTATCATGTAACTTCTTCACAGCTATTGATGAACAAGCGAAATGCGTTGGTCTTGAAGTGAATGAGGACACAACAAAGTATATGTATACAATGCCGCATCTGTCCATCGCCTAGGACAAAACGTTACTGTTAGTAGCAGTAATTTCGAGGTAGTCAAGGAGGTCACCTACCTCGGAACAAACATCAATTCCACGAACGACACCTTAGCGTAAATCCGACAAAGAATTACCCTAGCGAACTGCTGCTACTTCGGTTTGGCCAAACAAATGGGCTCAAAACCCCTTTCTTGAAAGACAAAGTGCATGCTATACAAAAAGCTAATTTTACCAGTTCAACTCTACTGCGCCGAGTGCTGGACGATAAGTAAAAAAGGGGAATTGATACTGGGCACTTTCGAGAGAAAAATTCTTCGGAGGATATTTGGTCCTACATGCGAAGAGGGCAAATGGAGGAGAAGATTCAATCGTGAATTGTACGAGCAGTACCAAGATGTGGATGTAATCCAAAGAGCCAAAGCACGTCGACTACACTGGCTCGGCCACATCGAGCAAATGGACAACAACACTCCAGCCAAGAAAATCTTCGAATCCCAGCCCCCAGGTCCGAAACGACAAAGGAAGACCGAACCTCCCCTACAGGGACCAGGCGGCTGCACACGCAAGAGCTCTTGGTCTCTGACAACACTTCCAAATTGTGGAAACTTATGTGGTTTTCCATTGTACAAGAATTTAATTCCTTTTTATACAAATCTGCCAAAACACGGATTTCTACAATTAAATCATTTCTTTGGGCAACAAACATTAATTTTTTTTATTCTGAATCAAATTCGCAGATCCGTATTTCTCGATGGATCTACCCCTCTTTTAACTAACACGACTAAGCACTAGTGCAATTTGAAGCATAAAGTTTGACAAATATCAGTTTCACAGCAACGTGGCGCGATAGTTGTGTGTTCGCCTGTCAACCTCATGGTCACAGGTTCGATCCCTGCCGTAGTCTATGTCTTCTTATTTTTCCATTAAAAACCAATTCTAAAAATAAATGTCATGCAATGAGTTGCTGGTTTACTCATTACATGCTGTTTAGGCATAGAACTAACAACATGTGATTAAGTAAAACTATTATACCGATAAAATATGACACAGAATAAAAAAATTAATGCGAATTATAAGGGACATAGATAAATAAGACACGGAAATTTTCTCCGCATTAGTTCAGGCGCCATCCCTGGAGATAAAATCTGAGACAACAACAACCTATAGTCTCCGAATATCGCGCCACACATCTTTCCTATCATTCTTTCTCTTCCTTAACCTCACCCTCACGCCCGCGCTATGTTGAAACATTTAAAGGGTATTCATAATCCCTTGAGCGCGTGTAGATTATAAAAAAAAAAAAAAAAACGAATATACGCCAATACCAAAGCAAGAAAAGAAAATTTAATTCAAATCGTGTTCCATTCGCCACCAAAAATATCAAATTGCGTATCAAATTCTGAATTTACCAATGAAAAACACCATTAATTTGAACAAAAAAAAAATTGTTCGCGAAATTCATAGAGCACTTCATTCAACCTAATCGGCATAGTGATGAAGCTCATTCCTGGTTAAATTGCTTCGTCAATAAGCAAAATTGCCGTATATGGAGCGAAGATAACCCTCAAGCCATTAACGCATTAACATTACATCCATTAAAATTGACTATTTGGTGCGGTTTACACGGTGGAATGACGTCATCATCGCTCCTTATTTCTTCAAAATGAGGAATGAACTGCCGATATCATGAATGGCGATTTTTCGTTTCCAAAAATTAATCAGCTAACATCCACTATAATTCACATCGCGCTTAACCATAAATTTATTGCAAAATCAATTTGGTAACAGCTTTATTTCCAGAAGTTGTTTTGTTAACTGGCCCCCTCGTTCGTGCGACTTAATGCTTCTCGACTACTTTTTATGGGGCTATGTTAAGTCATTGGTTTATGCCGACAAACCAGCAACTCTTGGAACATTGGAAGCAAATATTCAAGCCACTTTTGACGCCATACGGCCAGATTTATTGGAAAACTTATTCAAAAATTGGACTGATCGAATGGACTATGTAATTCGGAGCAGAGGCGATCATATGTCGAAAACCATATTTAAAAAATAAATGCCATGAAATAATCGACCAGATTATAATAATAAAAAAATCATTCCAACACTATTTCTGTCTTGTATTATCATTTAAAGTTCTCAAGCTCTTAAACAAAAAACACCCATTATATGATTATACTTACCCAGCCACCAAGCACCAATCCACCTTGGGTCTGTAGCATCAAAGCCTGGCTCTGTGAAATTAACATACCATCGTGTGCAAAACGACCCAACTATGAATCCAGCTGTTGGTCCCAGAATTCGAACTCCAATTGTAATTGCTTGCAAACAAAAGAAAAAGAAAAAAAACAATTGATCAATCCAAAAAAATTATTTATAATATTTTATGTCCTCACCCATATAAATCGGCGACTGTCGACTGGCCACGTTATCGTCAATATATGGAATTCCCAGAGTCGCTACTGCTGTCTGCCCAATTCCAGAACTCAGTAAGCTCACAAAGAAAATGCAAAGTACAATAACTGTGATTTTTGAGTGTGATGCTTGTTCTAGTTTCACATCTTCTTCGCAATCTGAATTTGAGTTGTGGGTTCCATTGGCTGACATCAGGCACAAATTCAAACTGTTATCCGAGCTCACAGAGCTCAAAGTATATCCCAATTCACTGGAATTCAGCAAATGTTGCTGATTTGCATGATTGCCACCACCCAGAGACGATGGCCCAAGTCCTCCATTCATAAAAGCAGTTGATTGCATAAGCTGTTTGCCGAAAATAAAGTGCGGCAGGGCACAGGAGAACGAAGCTATAGCAAAGACCACCATTCCACAGGCAATCCATCGAGGCCGATGTCCACGCCCGGCAAAGTACGTCAGCAACATAGCCGTACTAATTTGACCCATTTCACTGGCACTCAACAACAGCCCCGTCGTCCTTGACTTTATTTGGAACAACTTTTCAATTGTTGTTATCACACTTACGAAATACGTCATGTACATTCCCTGGAGTACCCACGCCAGCAGAAAGATAACCATGAAAACGTGTGTGGAAGCGAAATTTCGAGCCCATCGCGGTCTAAAGCCAAACAATCCACAACCAGATTCCACCTCAGGAAGGCCGGCTCCTTCGTCATCGCTGAGTTCATCGGAACGCGTCGTCGCAGTCGGTATAATCTGCGGTCTGTATAGGCCACCTGTCAGTGGATCCTGTTCGTCATATTTATCCGAGACTCCCAGTCCGTTCTTACCATTTATCATGGAGCCGTTATTATTACCTTTTGCTATGTGTATGCCATTTTTAAGATTATTAATCTCCTCAGACTCCTTCCATTCGTTGTTATTGCTCGGGCTATACAGCTCCGTAGTGGGATCTGGTGGTGTGGATTCTGTTTGCAACAGTGGTGACCACACATGCCCTGAGTCTCTGCGAGCATTTCCATTACCATTTAGAACGTTATTAGTTCCATTTGTGGTGCCATTGTAGCCATTTGTACCGCTGTTACCATTCTTTGTTCCATTCTGTTCATTCTGATGGCATTTGCCATTGCGATGTTGATTATTGTGATGCTGATCGGAGGCTTCATTGTTCTCACCCGAACTTGGATGCATGTTCAGCCACTTTTTCTTTTTTGTGTTTTTTAAATCGATTTCTAATATTGACGGTGTATTTGGTCCCTCATTATTACCAGGGCTCATAGCAAGATTGACTATATCTTAGTTTCTACAGAGGTGGTTAATTCTTCTTAATAAAATTCCCTGAGTTATATATGGCAGTAGAGAAGTAGATATGTATCTGAAGTAAACAGAAAAAAAAATAATTTTTATTAAATTTTGTGAAGTTTAAATTAAAAAAAAAAAAAAAACTGTTAACAATATTGCTCTGGATTGCCAGCACACCACTTTCACTAAATATAACTTTTCGTTTTAATTTGAAAAGTGAAATGAGTTTGTACGACAAAGACTGCGACGATGCAGAGTCACCTCTTCGTCTTATCGTACTTTTAGTTCAAGGTCCTTTAAAATGCAAAAAAAAAAAAAAAATTTGTGGAATATTTTTCGTAAATACATTATTTTTGTATATTAAGTCGAGGTGATGGGTGTTATAAGGGAAAGACTGGGGAGGTTATTGTTATCAGTTAATATGGCCAAAATAAAGTGAATTGCTACGAAATTATGAATACAAAATAATCTAGAGACTTGCAGCGGCAGTTGCAATTAATTTGACAGTATTAAAAGATCACCCTATGGAGAAACGGAGAACATAATAATACCTTTTACTTGCGATTAGGTACTATATGACAAGTTTTGGATTCGTAAAAAATCGGGTTTTAATCAAACTTGAAATTACGATGATAGCGAAGACGAAAAAAGTGCGTCTTACAATTGTCTGCCTGACCGCGAGTCTACATCCTAATGGGCTGGATAGATTTTCTTCAAACTTGGTACATATTCATGTTTATCACGAATTCCATCGTAATCGGAAATTTGTTCCGAGCCCCGAAAAATTCTAGCACAGAATCGGTAGGAAATTACATACAAATTGCTATTAAAGGCCAGTTATAGCTTTCATTGAAACTCATCAAATTTAAAGGCACTTAAACAAATAAAACTGATCGTTTTGGTACCAAAATGAAGCTAATAAGATACATAATATTTTTGTCAAAAAAAAAAATTATTTGCTCTACCACTTTCTTGTACCACTTTTGATTTTTCAATGATGAAAAGCGTTTCCAATGATCATTCAATGACCATTGAAAAATCAAAAGTGAATTTACAAGACAGTGGTAGAACAAAAAAATATTTTTTTGACAAAAAGTGTTTTGGCATTAAGTATTCAAGATATGTACTTAAAAAACTATTTTCCTATAACAAAAGACAACGGTTCTTCCCATAGAAATGTTAAAAAACCGTTAAGAAAAAATTTATTTCTTTAAAACGACTCCATGAATGTTGGTACAAAAAAGGGGGTGTTCTTAAAATGTCGTTTCAATTTTGTTTTCTAAAAATGTTTTTAAAATGTTTACATGCAAAATATTTTTTTTAAACCGCTCCAACGATTTTAGATTTTTTTTGATATAATATATTCATATTTATCTAAAAATTCAAATGGCAAATTTTTTTCCTCAAACGTTAACAACAAAGCAATAAAAAAATATTTTATTATGTGTATCATCTATTTATTCCTATCTAATTATATTTCATTTTTACGCATTTTTGCGTACGTCACTAAATTCCTACATTATGTATTTATTATGTAGGTTCTCATACATTTTGGCTGGAACTTTACTTTTCCAAAGCTAAAAACTTCAGATACCGACTTAATATTTTGAATTCATCAAAAATATTTGAGATAATGTAAACCCATTTTTAAACCTCTCAAAATTTTCAAATCTAGAGATCCTGTCTTTAGACAAACAACATGTGGAATTAATTCTTTACTTGGTTCTGTTTTTCAACCATTTAGATATTCCCAAACTTTAAAACCAAAGTGCATGGCAATCTCCTTTTAAATTATTCATTATCTTAATAATAGTAACCCCATGGAAGATGGTATCGTTTCAACGAGTTTTAAAGGGCCACTCCTATTAATAAAAACCGTTAATTCCACCTCTAATCCACGATTTCCAAAAGTTTGTCCAAATGTTAAAATTTTTGACTAAGGAACAGTTGTGCCAATATGTATACCGTGATTCAGCTTTGGTTTAAGAATTTAACTCACAGATATCGGTTGGATTAAGTGAGGCTTAACCTTAGTTCAAGCTTGTTACAACATTGTAACCCTGAGCCATAGTTAAAGTTCAATTAATCCGACGATATCGGTGAGTTAAAATTCTTGGACCACGGATCAAATATTTATTCAAGTTTAATTAAAATCTCGAGTTCGATTTTTTTCTAACGCAAAACTTGCCCTATAGTTCATATGTATATCGCAAGAAAAAGGTAAACTAAATGTTTGAGGTTAAATTTGAATCTGAATATTTTATTTGCCGGTTATTGGAATACCCACGTGTAAACGTGTTATTGTGTATTGTGAATTTATGTTGGACAGTTCTCAATTGATTTCTTGTAAATATTTTTTATAATTCAATATTTCGAAGACTGATGTACGATTTGTTTTGACAATTATGAAATTTATATTATTAAATACTTAAAATTGCCATACCAATTTTTTTTTTTAATAAAAGAAAATTTGTATAGGTATACAAAATTAAGTAAAAACCGACTTAAAAAATATAATTGGCCGTTTGGATCTTGCGCATTAGATGTGATCGACCATAGGAGCAAGTACGTGCCATCCAGTTGTGCATTTTATTTCCAAATGATTTATGACAGTTTCCAGCTGTCAGCGACCAATCGAATTCCCAATTAAATGCCAAAATTCGCTGCCTATGTATCATTTGCACTTTAATGGTTAACCAAAACTACGGTAACTTTGTAGTATATTATTTGTTATTACTAACAAATGTTTTGTTAAGTTTAATAATCTCCAAAAGAAGATTACAATTCTGTAACTTTCCTAGTGACGAAAAAATCCGAAGGAATAGTAAACATCCTATCTATCAACAATTAACAAAACTTCTTTTACTTCCGTCTGATAATTAAAATGATACCCTACATTTGAAAAAATAAAAACAATTAAATAAATCAACTGATAATGCACATGCATGTGTGCATGTTTATTTTTTTCACTGATATTTTAACAAAATACCAACACAAAATATCTTATCTTATAGCTTTATCCGTAAATTGTACTGAATTCTATCGCTGCTATATAATAACAATCTACAAAAAGCCGGTACCAAATACCACAAACAGCACCTATCCAACAACAAAAGTGCAATAAGATACGACTCCACGACGCCGACCGACGGCACGATGCAAATAAAAAGGCACACATGACCTTTGATAACATAAATTCACAAAATTTCACTAACAATAGCCTGGTTAACCTTGAAAATGTATTCTTTTTTTTTAATTTTGTGGTAGTTGTTTTTTTGTTTGCCTTAAATGTATTTTTGCATTATTTGATAGCACACAAAATGATGACAAAAATAATTTGCCTTTAAAATGTTGCACGCCACAGAATACCATAATGATAACATTTGATAACGATAAGAGTAACAACAACAAAAATAAATAACAATTAAAAGTACTTTCAGAAGTTGAATAAATTGAAGTCGCAGTCGCGTCGTCGTTGTCGTCGATTACAAGGAATTGGGTGAAGTAGGTATTTAAGTACATGTATGCACTTAGTTTCAGACGAAGTTGATTTTTATGCATATTGTTTTTTTACTACTTGCGATAGATAAGTACTATAGGGCAAGTTATGCATTTGAAAAAAAAATCGAACTCGAGATTTTATTCAAACTTAACTTTACGATGATAGAGAGCATCAAAAAAGTGGGTCCCGCAATTCCATCTGTCTGTCTGTCAGTACAACACTCTGCAGCCTAAACTGTTGAAGCGAAGTTCTTCAAACTTGGTATTTAAGCGTTTTAGGTGATTGTCTGAAATAGATTTTTGAATAGTTTTTTTTTATACCCAAAAATAACGGTACCTGCAACCTGCCATAACATTTTTTCTTCCAATATGTGATGCTTTTTTGTCGAGGCTTGGGTAGACTCGCGGGTGTCCAGGGTCGATCCCAAAGAAAGCAAGTAAAACTTAGAGTTTACGCCAATATAATTTATAATACAATTTTTACAAGTCTGTTTTTTTTTTGCAATAATATAAAATAGTATTTCATATGTATACGTTAATAACTTCGTTAAAAAGATATGCTTCTAACAGCAGTCTAGAAGAAAAATCGGCCCAATTTTCTCTTAAAAGAAGTGGACCAAGGGAAAAAGCAGCATATATCCAATTTGATCTACTTCTGACCCCAGCTGGAGTAATAAGCGGTAAGTCACTCGCGGTAGTGAACTCTGCCCACGTTGCACTTAGAAGAAGTGTTGGCGCGGGGCAAACGGTTGGCGACGCCTGCTTCTAGTAACAAAACGGTGGCTGAGCCGCGTTGGCCAAACTTGCTCACAATACACTTAGGAGAAGGGTAGTCGTAGGAATACATAGTTGGAAACGTGTCTTCCTGTCCCTAGCACAAAGCTAGAGAAATAATCTATAATAATGAGGAAACCTCTGTCCACGATACACTTTAGAAGAAAGTGGATCGTAGAAAAAATCTTTCGGACCAAAAATTAAGAAAACAACTAGTAACTAGTGGGTACACTACGTACCCCTCGGTGTTTCTTTTTAGGAATTCTACATTTAAGGTACGAGTACATTAGATTGGCACAAGGCAAAACGTAAGGCAGAAGACTATCTTAATTATCTCGAAAACGACTCTAACGATTTGGATAAAAATAAATCTGTGCACTACAATGGGGATATTCTACATTTTGGTCCAATTTTTTTTTTTCTAATATTTGATTATCTACTATTAATGGTACCTGCCATACAACCATTTTTTTTATTTCCGACTTTATCATAAATGACTTTACGCATTTATTGTATTTTTTTATATAGGAGATATTCAATATTGCGTAACAAATTTTCCGAAAAATATCTTTTTGGATTTTTGAAAAAAAAAATATTATTCTTTTTTTTTCAAAATTCTATATTTCGAAACGAAGTACGATTATTTTTAGAAATTATACAGTCGAACTTCGGTAACTTGAACCATCAATTGTCAAAAAAATAATTCGAGTTATCTTCGAGTTATCAAGTAAAACAGAAAATTAATATAAATTACGTAATATTTATTACCGAATAAAAAAAAGGACAGTTGTTGTGATTATTTAAAATATTCTGTTATACATGACTGACGAATGTATTTGCCGGAATATGCTATACTTAACAGACGCATCCTTTTTTCTTGACCCACTATTCATTTAAATTTATCTTCAAACGATGTTTTTAATAGTCGTTTAGCGACATATCCACGTTAGCTTTACTTTTAATAAAAACTTCAGACTGCACTGCTAATATCTACGTCAGTTTCTTTTCACTTTTTATTCCGTCTTTTTTTAATCTTTTAAAATTAGACTATGAATTCGTATTATAAAGGGTGATTTTTTTAGAGCTTGGTTTTTGAAAATTCAAAAAAACACAGAAACTTGTAAAAAGTGAATGAAATTTTTATTTGGATCGATAAATCAATTTCTGCCATTTACTTTTTAAAAATAATTTCACTTAAATGTTGCCCGCGGCTACGCTTCAGGTGGTCCATTCTGAAGGTCCAATTTTGCAAACTTTTTCACACATTTCGGCCGGAATCTCACCAATGACGCGTTCAATGTTGGCTTCCAAGGCAGCAATCGTGTTTGGCTTGTCCCCATAGACAATAGACTTAACATAGCCCCACAAAAAATAGTCTAACGGGGTCAAATCACATGATCTTGGTGGCCAATTGACTGCGCCAAACGTGAGATCAACTGCTCACCAAATTCGCCTCTAAATTGATGCATGGTTTCGCGTGCAGTGTGGCAAACACAATTTTCACAGAGCACGAATTTTGATAATAAATTTCAATAATTTGCAAACGTTGTTCAGGCGTAAGTCTATTCATGATGAAATGGCAAACAATACTGAATCGAAATGTCAAATGTTCGTGGAATTTGTCATGTGTGATCTGTCAAAAATATAAACGTCAAAAACCAAGTAGCAAAAAAATCACCCGTTATAAGATACGTATATCAACCTAATAATGTGTGTTCTAACACCGGAACATGACAGCTTTTACTCACACTTAATGGAGTCACTATTTTCAACACACACATATGTATACAAGGTCATAGAACGTACAAACACAGTGCCCACACACGCAATACATTATGAAATGAACTTGTAAAAATAAATAGAATTTGATAATTTAAATAAAAAATTCGACTTATCGAAGGTGACGTCAAATAATATCTTCGAGTTATCGAGACATTCGAGTTATCGCGACATTCGAGTTATCGAAGTTCGACTGTATTTTTAAATTTATATAATTAAATATATAATATTGTTATACCAATTTTTTTGTTTAGAAAAAATTAAGGAATTACATATATGTATATACAAAATATTTAACAGTTTCAACTCGTGCCTTGGCTTCACAAAATAAACTGATGAATTAATTTCACCTTCTAAAGTTTAATATCATTTTTGTTAGATAATTTTTTCAAATAGGTTTTCATACCCTAAACATAACTACTACTGTTGTTAAAAAAGTAGGTAAAAAATTATCATAAAATCTATGGGTTTTTCCGCAAACTTGTCATTGATTTTTATTTTCATTATTATTACATTCATTCAAAAAAAAAAATAGTAAACCGTTATGTTTATTACGCATTTTATAGAGAAAATTGACCCTAAAGTAAAAAAAATTGCACGGGGCAGGAAAACTGGAACAGGCTAAAAACTGAATATCTTATGATTGAGATGAGATATTTCTTCTAAAAATAAGGCCTTAACAAAGTTTATATTTTTAGAACTTACAGGGCAATTACAGTTAACATGTGTCAGGGTACACCAATGTAAGACCTTTTTTTAAGTCCGCGATAAGAGATATCAAAATTGGAGATAGGGGCTTACTGAAGAACAATTTTTTTCTTTGAATATATCCCAGAATCACTGCTTAAAATGCTCTTGATGACTTAATTGTTTTTAAAAAATCAAAAAAAAAGTTGGTAAAGTTTTTTTTTAATAATATTTTAAGAAAAACCAAAAATATTTAATAAATAAATAAAATATTTTGATATAAGTGCTAGTATATTGTATTAAAGAAAACAATATATTTTATAAGTATGAAATAGTACTTTTCCTAAATTTCCGGGCAATCGTTACTTGGGCAATTGTTTTCCGGGAAAAAGGTAGTTACATATTTTTTGTTTAGCAAGTTTAAAAAGATTTCATTTTCAATAAGAAATACAGTAAGATGATTTGTATATTAGAGTAAAAGGTTAAATTACTTTAGAAAAAGATGTTGAGCCTTGAGCGTTTCAAAACCAATTTCGATAAATAAGGGGCAGTTATATCGATCAGAAAAACAAATCAGGAAAAAAGTTCTAATGAACCTTTTAATAATTTTCGTGCCAGTGCGATAATGTCATCACGTGACACCGAAAATGTTTTCGACAGCTTACATTTTACTATAGGTTTTTAGCAAATTTAATTGTTTAGTTAAGCATTTTATTTCAAACAAACGTGCTTATATAACTTGTTTGCTTCCAAATCAGCAGTTTTACTTGCTACGGAGTCTACTACACTCATAAAAAACCATCCACATTGGGATACCAGCTGATTAGAGCATAACTGCTTTGTGAAGCGGAAGATCCTATTTTTGGGATACGACTTTAATCGTAATCGGTTTGACCGTTTTCTTGAAAATTCTAAAAAAAATAAAAAACCGTGCAAGGAAAGAAATTATTCTATACTCTGTTCAATTTATTTTCAGTATACATGCCTTATGGGAGAGCTTTTCAAACACACTGATGCCTGTTGCTGAAATTCCCACTGAAAATAACCACTTAGTTACCTACAAATTATTTTTGCAATCTTGTTAAAACCACACTTTGACAACTCCATAAAACAAATAAATTTTAGAAGGTCAAACATCAGGCAAGTATGCCTGGCTACCAGACGAATCTGGGCAGTAATAGACCCAAGACGCTCAAAAGGTCTACTCTCTTTGAGCAGGAAACATCTTGGCTCCGTAATAGGTGTTATAACAGGACACTGTTTAAAAGACTTGGTGTTTTGCAGAAGCTGTATGGATGAGGAGGAAGAGAAGACTATCTCCCATCTTCTTTGCCCATGTCCTGCTCTCTCCCAAGGACGTAGATTACACCTGGGGAAATACTTTTTCGGCGACACCAGTGATCTTAGAAACATAGAGATTCACCGACTTCACCGCTTCATTCGAGCCTCCAACTAGTTTGATTAAAGAGTAAATTTCTCTTCACAATGGACCTATCCAAGGTCTAAGTGTGTCAGCTGTTTTCCTGACGACCACTTCAATCTAACCTAACCTAATATTCGGCGGCCGGATATCTGCCCTAATGAAAAGTATAATAGTTTGGTGGTCTGATACTCAAATCAGACCGGTACAAGTAAAACCAACTTAATCATGTTTTCTTCCTTCTCCTCCACTTCCACAAGATATTCTTACTTTTTTCACTGCAAATATATGGCGCATTTGCTGTAATTAATGTTCTGTCATTTCATATACTGGATGAAGATTGAGATTGCTAGTTGAGAAGAGAAGTTCATTACTTTCTGGATTTTTAAAAAATATTGCCATCGTATACGAAAACAAACCTAATCGTTTATTATTTATTTAAAAAGATCTTGGAGTTATTTTTGAATCTAAACTTTATTAACTTTAATAAAACAAACTGCATGTTAGGTTTCATATACGCTTTTGATTTAAATGATCCTTATATGTACATTAAAATCCCTTTGTGTTGCTTATGTTGGGTCGATTGTTTATTTTGACACGAAATGTTAGAAGTTTACATTGATTTTTTTTTTGTTAATTATTATCAATTTTACAATAAAACATAATGGATTGCAAGACAATATTAACAACTTGTTTTGAATAACAATGAAAAACGAATTCTAGTCGTTGCAACTAATCCATTAATGCTTAATTTAATTAATTTAAAAAAGAAATCAATGTAAGCTTTTAATATTTCATGTTAAAATAAACAACCCCTGAAGAAGTTGGGAAAGTCCAACGAAATGTAGGGTAAAAATATGAAGTAAAATTATTTTATTTGCATGCAGAAGAAAGTGACCAAAATATACTGAAAAAACCTTTGAACATCAAGTCCTAAAAATAATTGGTCGAGTTAATAAATTAAATTAACAAACTATTAGTTATGTACTAATGTTAATAATTAATATTTGTTGTATATTACATTTTTTATTTTCTGTTTTAAATGTATTATTAATTAGTCTAATCTGAGTATTATTATAAACTCTAATTGATGAAAGTGCAGAAAATCCAATTTTCATTCACCATAATGTGGGTGTAGAAAAAGTACAATATTAAATTGCTGATAGATAGCCTATCTTTTTTATATGAAATAAAATCAATCAGATCATAAAACTTAATATTTTGTTATTTTTCTTCGTAAAAAAACGACAATCCGGTATTCGGCCGGATACAAAAAGATTATTCGGCTCCGGACGGATATTATAAAAGGAGCCGGATAGGACGGATACCGAATACCTAACGGATATCCGTCACAGTACCGTTAATAAGTACTTAAAATAAAATATTTTTAAAACTATATGCCTGTAAGACCTAAGGTCTTTTAAATGCAACCTGAATTGCACGGCACTAGTTTTTGGCACAGTGGATTTGAGAACTAGGTATTGACTGTCTCATTTTAACCCATGGGTGGCATCCAATTAAAATTGGAGGTATAGAAAAGAATGCGCCTAGCGTGGGGATCGAACCTACACGTTCTAGTTAGCAATCAAGCACTTTATCCACTGAGCCATTGCCACCCCTAACTTAAAAGTGGACTGTAGTAATTTAAGAACACACATTTTTTAATACAAATTTTTGGAGCCGTTTTTGAGAAATACATTTTTTCTTGACGGTTTTTTAACATTTGTATAGGAGGTACACTTGCTTTTTAATTTAGGAAAATAGTTTCTTTCAGTATTCAAGATAATGTGAAAAAAAACTACCAAATACGAAGTTTCAAAATATTGCATTGAGTCGTTTTCGAAATTCAGAGTTTTCACACAATTTTTTTTTTTGGTTTACATAAGTATAAAAACTTTTTAGCAACTTCTGCATATAAAATTACAAAAAATCAAATGAAGCGTTATGCAGAAAACCGAAACCCAAAAAAAAATGGTTCTACTAGAGGTACACAAAAGTTTCAAAGTCTTATTTCAATTCGGTGTACAAGTAAGACTAAGTCTTTTATAGTACCGTTAAACTTGGTTACATTTTATGAGAAAAAAAAAATTAATTAAACATTATATTAGATACATAGCTACAAATTTAAATTCTAAAATAAAAGTTCTTTATACACATTTTAAATTTAAATAAAGAAAACTAAAAAACCTGATTTATTCTTCCATGAATACGTAATTTATAATTTATAATTTTTTTTTTGCTATAAGTCCCTTATCCCTTCTCCCCTTCCCCTTCCCGTTCCTGTTTATCAACAGCCATATTTGCTATTTTACTTTTAGGTTAAGAAAAGTGAATTGTAATTGCCTCCTTAAAATTTGCAGTACCTAAAATTTTCCTCATTGTTACTGGCAGAGAGTTCCATAGTTTGGTTACATAAACAATAAATAGGCGCGAAGAATTCAAGTAGTTGTAAGATGGTGTTACTAGATTAAGAGTTCTAATAGATTGAGTAAAAGAAAGTTTTTCATAAATGTAAGGTGGCTTTCTATTCTAAATGATCTTGTGCATAAAGATACAACATCTTGCATCAAGGAAATATTGAAAAGAGCATCCAAGGACCAGTGTATGGTAATGTGATATGTGTTTATGTCTCCTTAGTCCATAAATGTAACTTATCATATCATTGAACGCAACAAGAAGTTTATGCTGAGAATGGGAATCAAGTTTGCAATACACAACATTGGCATAGTCAATTAGAGGAACAAGCAGTGTTCTTACAAGCCTCAATTTAGTCTTTTCAGGGGTTATGTTTGAAAATAGCCAAAGCTTGCGCTTGGTGGATAAATTCGTCCAATGGAAGAATTCACATGATCTTCAGCCGATAGAGAAATATTTATCTTAATACCGAGACTATTCACAGTTTTCATAAACGTAAGCTTATTCTGAAAAAGATAAACAGAAGGTAAAAACAAGGTATTTATCTGCTTCTTAGAAATCGCAATCAATTGTGAGTTAGATGGATTCAGTGTTAAGCTATTGTTAAGAGACCAATTGGAAATTGCAAGGAGGTCCTCATTCATTCTAAAAATAAGATCCTCTTGTAAGCCAATAGGACGAGACAAATAAATTTGCACATCATCAGCGTACAAGTGAATTGAAACATTTGAACAAACTTTTGGTAAATCATTAATAAAAAGACAAAATAGAATTGGTCCTATAATGGAGCCCTGTGGAACCCCCATTTGCAGATTCATAAATTCAGATATCCCCTGATCAACCTGTGGCTTCTATTAGATAAATAATCTTTTATTAGTTGCACCGCTCTGTCATGGAAACCAAAGTATCTCTTTAATTTCAAGCAAAGTATTTGATGATTTACTCTGTCCAAGGCCTTCGAAAACACAAACACAGAACAGTCACATTGTCCAGATCATATTGAATACGAATATCATCAAGCACCTTGACAACTATGATGAGCACGGAAGCCTGATTGAAATAAAGATAACAAATTATATCGATCAATGTGACTAGTGATCTGTGCTGCCAGAATCTTTTCAAAAACCTTTGACATAACCATTTTTTTCAACAAAAAAATACCAAAAAGTACCTTTTCCCTTTATTAATGACTTGCCATATAGTACCTATGTCTTTATCGCAAGTAAAAACAAAAAAGACGATCTTAACTACCTTCCAAGAAACCTTAATGGCATTCGAGAATGTACATTGTCAGAACAGCAGTATTTCCTGAAATGGATTTTTTTTTATAGTTGGGAATTTAAGCTTTATGGAAATAATTTGATGGGAATTCGAGGCCAACAAATCACAAAAATATAAAAATATATGTATATTTTTTTTTTTTTGTTTTAAACACCTAAATATGCAAGTATGCACGTACATTAATTGATTTTCAATAAAATCTAAGGCAGATATGGGATATATAGTGTATACATGGCATCTTTAGTCATGAAAATGACAAAGCAAATGCTCCTTATCTAGGTACATTATGATTTACGATCTAAATACAAACAAAAACTGGTTAAATATTCAATTTGCATTTATTTTAGTTCCTCTTTCAAAATTTAATGTAGATACTAATTTAATTAATTGACGCATAAAAAAAGTACCGCGAAACAACTCGTGCTAATTCTATTTACTCATTTTGTCACACAATTTCGTCACCGTAAGCCGCTGCCGGCGATCGTTACGGATACGGAGTCAGAGTTAAATTGAGCACAACCCGCCAATTTGTATACATATATATGTATGTATGTATGTGCTATATGTACATACATATATATTTTTTGATTTGATGAACCTTTGCTCGCAATTATTTATTTCTTTTTGATGTTCTGTCTTCACTGGTCTTGCTAAGTGAAAGACAGCCAACTCTGAATGGACCATGGAATGACATTGAAATTTACAAAAAAAAAAACAGCTCTAATGGCAATTTATGATGTTGTCTCTAAATCTTTAATGATACTACGTAATTGCATCTGATTCTATTTGACGTCTGTCAGTGATTTTGATTAGTTTTTTTTTTTTTAATTTTTTCTTTTCCAAATTGAAGAAAAAAATTGATCAAAACTATGAAGTGCCTTTAAACTAACCACACAGCTGCTTTGTTGATTATTTTATTTGACATTGAACTTAACATTGAACTTGAAACGTTTTTCAATTTTTTGTTTGTAGGTATGAGTATCTACAGCTCTTGAAGTCAAGAGGCAATTTGACAGTAAATGTGTTGGAGACGCGAAATAAAAAAATTTGATTTGTTATTTTTCATTTGAATAATTTTTTTTGCGCAGTTTGGTGCCGGTAGATTAAATATAAAATATAATAATCATTTGACTAGAACGCAGCCGTCAACAACAAAACCTGACCTTTAACTTCGAATGTATTCTTAGTTTTTAAAAACGATAATATAACAGTTATTGAGCGCCAAATATATAGCAATTTAAAATAGGTTCATTATATAAAAATTCTAATGCCAATTAGGTAACTCGCAATACCGGATTCGAGCTGTATCTTGCTCATTTGTCGTTAGAAGAAAATAGAACATTTCATTGCAATTCACAGAGAATTGTGAATTCCATAAATCCCATTGGTTGATTAAGGTAAATCAACTATGAGATTTATGGAATTCGACGTATGTATCTATATAATGACTAAAAACTAGCTTGAAGAAAAAGATTTAAAAAAAAAAATATATGTTTTTTTTTCCACAAAATCATTAATCAAACCCACATATCTAAATTAGCATCAGTCAAGCACTATCATTTACAATTTTTGACGTCTATCAATAGGTTCTCTGCCCTTAGAGCGCACTGAGGAATATCAGTGTATTTAAATCAACTACTGTGTAAAAACTGAATAGATGCTGGGGTTATCATTGAACAGTTTAAAATCTTTTGTTTGTTGATATTAATGTAGTTATCGATTGTATTTTCGGAGTGTTCTACTATTTTTTGATTCCAATCAAATATAAAATTGTCGTATTCACAAATTAACACCTTAACGTCAAATTTAATAGTCGCCATCTAAAAAATGGCTTTCTTCAAACTTTACTTTTAACAAATAGTCCAACGAAAACATTTATATGCCTATGTGTTTTCTATTCTTACTCTCTTATAAAATCAAGAACACAACATTACTCCGAAAACCTGACTGTCAACAGCCAATCTAACTATTTTAGCGTTCGAACCTTGCTCTGATCGGTGCAAATTTGATCCACTTTTGAGGAAACAAAATCTACTCCGACGCTCCGATTTTTCGAGATGTACTTTACTTTTTTTTACCTTAGCGACCAGACAACCCTGGATTGGATTTAAACACAAAAGGATGAACTTAGAACGAAGAACAAAATTATAAAGCAAAGAAAGAAAATTAAAAAAATAAATAAATACTATTTGTATTTCAAACAAGAAATAGTATTTATTTATTTTTTTAATTTTCTTTCTTTGCTTTATAATTTTGTTCTTCGTTCTAAGTTCATCTTTTTGTGTTTAAATAAACGTTTATTAAAGAAACATCCTGAAAAGTAAAGACTCCGAACATCCAAACGAAAACGACGTAAGGATGTCTTGTTTTTTGTTCTACTATCATAATTATTTCTTAACATGTTTTATCACACTGAATTCTAATAATTATTTACTTATAAATTAATTAAGAAATAAAGTACTGAAAGTGAAAACCGAATCATTTTGACATGTCACATTGGAATTTTTATGTTGATATACATTTAGACTATCACACAATAAGTGTATTGTTCCGCTTTATAATTAACTGTTCTTCAATTCAATATTAAGGTATAAGGAGTGTTTCTTTTTTCCGTTCAGAGAATTTTCCGAGAATTATGAGTTCTTTTTTTAAGAAACACTTGAGTTCTTAGCTAAGTCGTCATAAATTGAAATTTTGTTAATGTACTTCCGTCTGACCATATGATTTATACAAAAATATCTACTGCCGCCATTTTAATTGTATTTGTATTTTGTTTCTTCACATTTCGCTTATAGGCAAGTATGACATTTGGTGTGTTCAGCAATTAACTCAGAATGCACAGTCAATCGTGTGTGAGCACATCGGGCGCGTTCCGAACATTTTCAGAAAGAATAAAAAATTCGGAGCTCTAAGCACTCTGAGTGAAAAAGGAAGCACACACTTTTTGACAACAGATTCTTTGCTCTTTGCTAAATAGAAAAACACCTATATATTTATATAGATGTGACTCATGGGTGCAGGAAATAAATATTATGTGAAGCTCAGGTTTTCGAAAATAATATCTACGTTTAGAACTGTTCGCATTGCGATATTAGCAATAACGGTTTTGAATTGGAGTTCCACACATCTTTTTTGACTATATTACAAAAAAAAAACTAAAGATCAATCAACTTTTCTAAAAGCAAAAATGTCCCTATAATAAACACATTAAATATGTCTAAATAGCAAAGCAAAATCCCACAAGAATCCACAACAGGAGTTATGCAATAATCTCCAGCCTTTGGTCCACGGAAATGACTAAGTCAATAAGGAATGCACTGAGCTTCTTCTACTTAACTTCCATTTACAATATACGAAAAAACAAACAAACAAACCCACAATAATGTAGTAACGCAAGTCTCCAAGTTTACTTTAGTGATTTGTTTAGCCACTATGTGGTCTATGGGTCTTCAAAAGGAAGATATTAGGCTCATTAGAGTTTGTATCCAGAAGTGCCAAAGCAGGTTCACTCATGTCCAACACAAGATCAACAAACTACCAGAAGCATTCACATACTGCGATGCTATTGCCTGTCTTTTACTATTGAGCAGATGATGCCATGATGAAGGTATCACAAGAATAATCGTGTGAATGAATCATTCCAGTGTCTGAGCTGAGAGATGATTGCAGCTCTAACCAGCAGAATTATCATGCAATGGAAACCAACACAGCACAGCAGAAGAATCAGTTTGTATATTTATGTACAAAAAGAAAATCGCGAATGCAACACATTCCGTAAAAGTTCAATGCGCTACCTGTGGTCAGCGGCGCAGGCTTCAGCGTCATATCATCAGCCTAAACATTCATATGTATACGAGTATACTTATATATATAATGCCCTGGCCAGAGTATATAGAAACAGAAGAAGAAAAAGAAGTTGTCTTTCTGTCTTCATCAAAGCTGAACTTTAGTCAGGCTACTCCGCTTGACCAGATTACCGTCAGGGAGCGTTTGTGTTTCTTTTGAATTTTTGTTTGCCAAATTAGTTATTCGATGGTAATTCATGATGGCTGGATTTTTTCGGCTCTTTTGACATTTTCTTGTGAGCTGCTCCTTGTGGAACGCTTCATCATCCACAAACAAAAAAAACTGACAAAAAAAAGGGAACTGAACATACATAAATATATAAAGGCTTCCTTATTTCGGATTGTCATCTTAAGAATGAAATAAACAAATTATTGCTCAAAGTAAAGGAATGAAGATGGCTTAATTTTTCGTCCACACTCTGCTGCAATTGTTTGAAAATGTATCATCCCACGTACCATTAAAATAAAAAGGCGGATGAGTACTTTAGTTTTAACTCCAAAGTGTTTGTGTTGCGGATACGAAGCGATTTTAATGTCAGTACAATGTATTGAATACACGTAACATTGGTGCAGAGTTTTAAACGGTTTAGTAGGATGTTAAAGAATTTTTAGTATGATATTAAGATAAATTTAAAGAAATTAATCATAGAACTTTTTACTAAAGTTAGAATAGCCTTCTGGCGATTTTAACTAAATCCATATGACACTTTAACATAAACATACGCTAAAAAGTTATGTTCGCTTACTTTTTTTTGCACTGTTTTAGGTGCGTTCAGCTGGTTTTTGTCAAGAAAATAGGTTTAGTATGGTGCTAGTTAATAAGCCTTTTAAAAAAGCCTGTTTAAAATTTAGCGTCTTTGTATCTAATATTAGAAATTTCAAAATTTACTGACTTATTCATAACTATTTTCAAAAGATAGCTATTGTTAAATTTATTTAATTTGTATTCATTTAAAGGACGAGATTGGAGAAATGAAGCTGTTCGCCATTAAAAGTGTGAAATATTCAACAGGCTTCGTATGGTTGGGTGACAGGGACAAATACTAAGTTTCGAAAGTCATATGCTGTATACATCCTGAGTGACCTCAAAACAGTGCTTTTATTAATAGAACTGTTATAAATGTCTGGAGTCACTTCCTAATTTTAAAAGGATTCTTCATATTGTAATGTAATAATGTGAATGCGTCATTATTTTTTAAATGTCATTGTGATTTGGCATTTATGATTTAGATATAATTTATATTCTTTTCGATTGGTAATCCAAAAGAACTCTCCGATCAGGGATGCCAATCGAACAAATAAATACGTACTAGATTTTTGATTCTGAAGTTTAATGTGAGTATACGCGTAAAGCGGGAAATGTCAAAACGCACATTGAGAATATAAAATTTTAGCCAATTTCAGTTGGCAGGTGTTGATTGGGTGGTGAAATCTTTGTCAATGACCTCATGCTGAAAAGTTTAGACCGCACTTGACGGAACTGCCCTTCAACGGCTACAATTCACAAGTATTTTTGTGTAATTGTATGAATTTCAGTTGCCGCTTAGTGCGATTTAGCTCATTGAATCAAGCAAACAGAAAATTACGATAAAAAACATGGCTACAATTTTCAAATCAATGATTTTTTTAAATTTCCAATAATCCATTTTTAATCGAATTTTGAACATGCTATTATTTAAAAAAAAAATGATCTAAAAAATATTGATATTTTTGATTCGATAATGACATCGATGTTGTTTTGTTCTCGATATTAACATCGATGATTTTCAATATCGCTCATCCCTACAGAACATTGTTGTTGACATCGAATTCGAGTTTGACATTTACTGGATGTGTTTGCTGTTTTGAGGCTGGTTTCAATTACAGAATCGAATTTCTCTCTATCGAATGTTGAATTCCAAACAACGAAACATTCGATTTTTTTCTGAACACAATCGAATTATTTCTAAGTAAAATCTGTCAAAACAAATCTTGCGTTTTTAGCTAGATTTGATAGGCTTTACACGCACGCTATTTTGTGCAAGTTTCATACAACAAACAAAAAAAATCGATCTGAAATCGATTTAAAATGGTTGTTTGGAATTCGACATAAGAAAAGAACTGTCATTTGATATCAATCGATAACTTTCAAAAGCATTCGGAAGCCTTCCGGCAGACCAAGCGAAAGCGGCATTAGAGACAAAAATTAATGGGCGAATTTTACATAACTCAATTTCACCTTGCGATTTTTAGGGTTAGGTTGAAAAATTAAAGAGTTACCGCCATTTCTTCTTTGTAATTATCGTTAAGGTACAATTGAACTTTTCTAGAATACACATAAACTTAAACCAGAGTTTGTCCTTTGTGATACCACATGAATCCTGAGATAAACTCCGTATTTGTTGACCCATTTGGAACCCCTAATGAAGCGTAAGAGACTGTATAGATGCCTATATTGTTTAGATCACTGAGATCATCGAAGAAAAGTCTCCAAGATGGATCTTACGACTATGAAATAGACATGCAGAGCATGTACACTGAAGATAAGGAATAGATTCCACCTCTTCTTCGTCCATGCAGCTTTTACAAAAAATCGTTTGAATAACCGCCAAGCCTCATTGCAACAAACAAGGATTCCTCGTTACAGAAACAAGGATAAAAAATTGGTCACGTATAAAAGCAGTCTTACTGTACATCCACAGAAAAGAAAAGAAACAACAGTCCACTTTTGTTTTCATTTCTAACAAAATGGCAGCCAGATCCACTATTGCACCACCCTGTATAACAATTATTAAAACGTGCTTTGAATAGGTACACACTCGTACAAATTTAAAAATGTATAACTCTATGTAGGTATACCTTTAAGCAGCTACATAAATTCGAGCACTTGATAATCTTAAAAGAACACCTTGACCTTCAACGTTATTCCTTACGTTTCAACCGAATTAATTGCAAATAAAGTAAATAGCTACATTGCGTAGATTTAAGAGTTGCAATTAAAACGATTTATGAAAAATGGAATATTGAAAATATACATTCTACATTTCAACTGTATCTTCTCGCTTCCATCTACATACCACCAATTCGTGCCGCTTCATCTTCAACAATTCTAAATCTGTATAGCCCACTTTATAGTAAACTGGGCAAGATCAAGATAATTCTGGGATGGAACCAAAAAGTCCTTCACAAATTAAAAACAAGCTTTGTTTTATCTGAATACAAGCTATTTAAATTCTATAAATAGCCAATATGTTGTTACTTTTTTTATCAATTAAGATTCAGCATGGTGTAACAACCAAGTGACAGATCGGCGAAAAATTTAAACAACACACGCCATAGTGACGGCGCGGCACGATCAACTCGACAGACGACCGGCGACGACGCACGGTTGAGCGGTAGCGACGCAACGACCACGCTGAGTGCTGGAAAAAGAACCGCACAAGGATATGAACATGAACAGCATCGACACCCTTAGGCACAAGCATTTTAATACTGCACGCATCCGTAAGGCTTCTGAGGACGGTATAACCACGTGTAACCTTGAAAGTGCAATAACTAAACTACAAAAATTACAAAAAAAAAATCGTAGAACTTTGCTGGTGTTGGAAAATACTCATCAAGATGGCTCTGATGATGATGCTGCACGAAATGAAGAAATTCGAACGTGTTAGCAACATGATTTATAATAATGAATAGGTACTTCGTTTGTTTTGACAAAACCACAAGTGAACAAAAATAAAAGAAAATAAATTGAACTCACATCCATTACCATTAGCTTATTAGCTAATAGAGTTGGACTGCACACATTATGCACTGAATTTGTCTCGAACAGAGTGAGTTCCGAAAACTCCGTTATGTGCTTAAACACACTTTAATTCTTAGCTGTCATTAATTGACATTTTTTAATTAACTTCAGTCTTATAGAGAGTTTAATTCAAGAAAAGATTGGCTCTTTCTATCAAAATATTGGATCTTTTTGAATTTTGAGAGTTTCATTCCAACAAAAAGAACAAATCTAGATCAGATCTCAACACGAAAGATCAGATCTCTTATGACGTCTTTTCTGTCAAACATTAAATGGAAAATATTTTGTTATTAATTTGTTTTGAAATTGTGCCAGTCAGTGCTAAAAAATTAAACAAATAATGGACGAAGAAGTTAATAATTTAAATTTTAGAAATTTAGTGGAGTTTTTGATTGCTTCGCCATTGTCTTCCTCGTCATCTGATGATGAAGATATGTTTTTTTTTCAGAAATGTGTGTATCAGTCATTAACCAATACAACAAATAAATCTGGACATAAAGTTTCATTGAAAAGATGAAATCTTGCTATTTTAATTGCATGAGAATTTTTTCTTCACATTTCGGCTTTGTCATATGTACATGACATTGGTGTGCTCATAACGAACACAATTTCGAAGTTCTGAACGCTCTGAGTGAAATAAGAAACAAACACTTTTTTGAAAACTCAGAATTCACGTAGCAAATAAAATAAATAAACGTAGTTAGCGTTTTTCTTGATTAGCTCTGAACAGAGTCTGAGCGAATCGAGCTCAGCGAGAGAATAAGCCATTTTTAGAGCTCTTTGCTCTATTGGATAGATTATTTTATTCTCAGCTAGTGGAACATGCTCTGATACAGCTCTGATAAAAAACAAACACATATCTGTTTTTAACAGCTCAGTTCTTTGCTCTGAGCTAAAAACAGAAAAACGCGTTATGTGAATTTACCATCATTTTTGCAAATGGCGTCAAACGTCAATTTGGATTGACGTTTATATAGTAGACAATAGCCAGATAAGTAATTTTAAGCTTGACAACAAGCAATCGAGCTACAGGACATCAATTCTATGGTCTGTTGTTTTAATGCAGCATTGGGATGTCCATCTTGTGTAAACTGACTCCATTCCACTACAAATATCGCTATTCGTAATATGTTTGCTCAGTCGAATGAGAATATCACTGATGTGACGGAGAATGTCCGGGAGAGTTCATGAACATGGAGAAGACAGGAAAATTGCTAAGATTGGGTTTCCAGCTGAATGGAGCACCTACGGACAACGATTGAGATTTTGAAACACCAATTTAATGGACTTGTGATCTTCCGATTTGGCGATTTGAAACTGACGGAACCAGACCTTCTTCTAATGGCGTTTTTATTTGGCAATCCGGAATTCTTCTCCGATTCGGGATCCCAACTGAATACTTTTGTGTGATTCTGACAATTCTGAATTATCTTTGATTCTGAATTATTATTTGTACTTTACATTTTTTTAAATGTGAAATATTCAAATGTAAAAAAAATGGTTGTTGCACAATTATGATACAAAAAATGACAACAGTCGAGTTTGACGTTCAAGTATATGAATGTTTGAGTGCTTCTGGTTCCGATTCTGATTTAAAATCCAGAAGGAAAATTCTCCTCTTTTCAGAATTAGAACTGTCATTTTTTCCCAAATAAACACTTTCACAAGAGTGTGGAATGCTTCCGGATTGCCAAATAAAAACGACATAATGCAACGTTTTCACCTAAAGATAATCGGGTTTAAATTGAGAAGATTAAAAATTAATCTTCAAGTGTTTTCACCAGTGAAAAAAAGATTAGTTTGACGTTTTCACTATGAATTGTCATTCAAAAGTCAATACAACAAGACAAACACAAAATAATTGGGAAGACAAATAATAATTTCGGTGCAGTGAACAAATTTAATTTCAATAAATAAAAATTAGTAATAACTTTAAAATATCGTTATCCCAACATCTTGCAGCAAATAGATACATTTACATAAATACTGTAATCGGCTTTGCACGGTTTTCGTTTTTATATATTTGGGAAAGAACAACTTCAAAGTATTTCTGTAGGATAGCTAAAACATTTCCATTATAAATTCGAGGCACCGACCGCTTTGTCTTTGTAGCTTTTTTGCTTTTTTAATTTTTATACTTATTTATAAACAAAAACAGAATTTGAAGGCAACGACAAATTATACCTAACAAAAACAAATTAAATAATGTTGGACAGTTTTTTTTTTTGTTGAATGTCAATGGAGAAAATGTGACATTAGAATAGGCGCGTTCTATGAAATAAGGTTTGTTTCTTTTGAGAATCTTCTCGAAGATTTCAATGAGATCAATTTCTAATCTTCATTTAAGGAGATTAAAATTTGGATGGGAAATCTTCAAGATTTAGAAGATTTCAAAGAGGATTTATGGTTAATCCGCTTAAATCTGGATTAAGTGGTAGGTGAAAACGTAGTATAAGTCTTGCAATACTTCAAAATGCCGAAAGCACACATGTGATTCAATTAAAAAAAATTGTTTCACCTTCGAATATACCATAGACCAAAAAGCTAAAGACCAGAAACTTCTGCTGTCATTCGCATTTGGCTATACAAGCTGAAACATGCACACAAGTAACTTTTCCGTTCCTCTTCCTATAGACACATAGATTACAAAGCCCTAGTAATTTGTTTGTTTTGTTTTGTTTTTCGATTTCACATCTATTCATGGATAGTGTCAATTGCACAAATACAACAATGTAAAGAAATGGGTTTTGGCTGTGAAACGTACGAAATTTTCCAATCTTGGCATGACTTACATATCTGTGGAATATACATACTTCCCATTAAGCACAAGTTTTTCATTCCTTGCAATATCTTGAAATTTGCATTACAGACAGTTACACTAATATGACGGAGCGGCGGCGCTGCGATCACTTAGAACCGCTTTTTTCTGTCTGCATATTTAATTCTTTATATTATTTTGAGCAACAGAAATCCGCGCAAAAACAAGCTTCAAGCATGAAGATGTACAGTTTTTGATTACATAATAAATAATAAGTAATAATAAATCAATATAAATAACGGATTTCTGTTTAAATGTCTTTTACAAAAATAAAAGAACCGTCTTACACCTTCTTAACGAGAACAAAAAAATAACCTCTAAAAGTCCCCGCCGCGCTGTGCCAGAGAGAACAAAAAATATCAGCCTAATCAATCACAAATACAAGAAACATAAATTTCCAAATAATAACTTGTTTTCAGGATAATTTATCGAGAACCTAAAAGTAAAGAAAAAATAAACAAAACAAACTACAAAGGAAATATCGCATTCCAGTGAGCCTGTGACACTGACGTTTGAACGATTTTTTTATATACTCGTAATTTGTATGACCAAAGAGAAACTCCCGGACTGACACAATAACAAGGTAAACTTAATGTATTCTATGCGGGGGAGAAGCAAAAGGGATCCAACCAAAATCAACACACCTAACCGATAATATTACGCTTCGACGGCTCACCATTCCGCCATGTTT
This sequence comes from Philhelius pedissequus, assembly GCA_910595825.1. Taxonomy (NCBI): domain Eukaryota; kingdom Metazoa; phylum Arthropoda; class Insecta; order Diptera; family Syrphidae; genus Philhelius; species Philhelius pedissequus. Next base: position 146,652,082 of record OU343162.1, on the reverse strand, counting down.
CAACATGGTGTCGAAATTCCAGAGTAGTATGACATCCATTGGAAAAAAGGTTACATATTCGTCGTCGAACGTTGCGGATTGTATTTTTATTTGCCAACAAAAAACGCATCTCAAATTAATGAAACAATCAAATAATTTTTTTTTTATTAAAAATATTTTGTCCTCAATATGAGATCAAATAAAATAAAAACACAAACATCACTGCGCGGCGTGGCACACCTTCCCTTGGTGTATTTTGTGATTCATTTAACTTGAAATGTTTTTTTTTTTTAAGTAAGTTTACACGATTTTGTGTTTATTAAGTTATTTTTCTTTTACTGATTTGTGTAAAAAAGCGAAATAAAAATTAAATTTTGACATCGTTTCCTGGAATGTAACGCTCTGATGGATCAGAAGACGCAAATAAAAAAAAAAGTTTTGGTGATTAAAATTGTTCTCCTTTTAGCTTAATGGATTTTTTAATGTAAAAGCTGATCATAAAAAACGTTGCAAATTGAATTTGTTATTGCAGGAAGACAGAAGATTTTTCCATTATTGTTGATTTCGTAAGATTTGAGCTGCACACAAAGCCATAATGTTAAATAATATTTAAAAAATTTAGTAACACTGGGAATTGAAATCACGGGAGCGATATTTGATCAGTGATAGCTTTTTTTTTCTTTGGCCCAGTTTATGTCACATTCTGCGCGTAACTATACATTATGGTTATCTCAAGCAGAAGTGACGTTTCCTTAAGTCACAGGTCTATGTCAATTGTCAATATTCCACGCCAGATTAATCGAAAATTGGTCCTCTCGGATGCGAGCCACCCAGCAAATTGGGAATGGTTCATATTCGATTTGCCCTTGCCGCCTATACATCTTGTGAAACCTCCTCACGCAAACACGGATGATGCATGGCAGACTCACAGTGCACATTTTAAGAGGTATTCTCTTGCGCAAGTTGTCAAAATTCGGTTGTCATATATGACACAAAGATCTCTGAGATTTGACGCATCCACTCAAATTTTTGACACATCCACATACAAATAGGGATGGATCAACAGGTTTGTTCGTTGAGCCCTGAAGTCGCCCTAAAGCGTTTTTTTGAAAAAACCTAAAGTCACCCTGATAAACAAATTCCGTGTTTTTTGAAACCTAGGGTCGCCCTCAACTCGCCCTGAAAAAGATCTAGGTTTTTAGCTGGGGCAAGTTGAGGTAAATGAATAAACGTCAAAGTCACATGAGATCTGATTTGATTTGTTATTTTTAAAATGGAAATAAAAGAATACTCAAATTAATTTTCAGACACAGGCATGCAAAATGGAAACCTTTGAAGTTGTGAATTGTGCATAGGGCCAAAAAAAATGTACTAACATCTTAAATTTAATATATTTCAAGTTTTAATTATTAAATGACATAACTTGCTTTTCTGCAACATAAAATTAATGGCCCTTGGGTGTTTTTTGAGAACGGAAAACACCATTTTTTTTTGACAATTCTTGGGGTTGTCAAAAAAAACCTGGTAAAGTTTAAAGAACGAACCTAATATTTCAGTAAGTGATATCTGCTATGCAGCAACAGGTAACTGCACACCAAAAATACCTGTTATTGAAATAATCTTTAAAATGTCTAAATTTTGATCGATCCGAATAACGGCGCAATATGGATGAATAATTAATTGTAAAAAGTAGAAAGGTAATTTATGAAAATTACTATTTTAGTGACAATTTTTGTTATATAATGTTAATTAAAATTAATTCATTATTCACAGGTATTTATAGTTAACTGTTATTGAAAAGTAGCAATAAACGATGCCCATGCCTATGCCTATACCCATGCTATGTGCGATACAATGGTGTCTAAGTTTTGGGCGAACTTAAACGAAAATGGAAAAAATTGCCTAAACCTCCTGCTACACTTAGAGATGATGTGTTTTTGTTAGAAGCAAGATGATACTTTCGGTTAGTCTATTGCAACTTATAAATTTGTCAAGCTGACGCAGCTGAAAATTGTAAAGACAGGTAAATCAATAAATCAATTAATATTATGCTCAGTTTTTTTTGGACAGATCTAGATACAATATAAATTGATTTATTTTATAAATATAAATTCACATGCAAGAAACGTTGTTAAATTCCAGTTCGGACTTGAAGATTGAGTCGAATGAGAATTAACGAAATCGGGGTGAGTAATTGATGCATTGCTTCAAGTAATTCCACAAAATGAAAAGGTTTACACGGAATGGAATCCGTATTCAACGATGGTTCAAGTATATGACAGAGCTTAATCCATGCTTGACCCATTGTTGAACCTCAGTTAAACCACCAAACTCGTTGAGTTAAAATTGCTGAACCACCAAAACTGCCTTTAAACTGCTAAATTGATGACTGTTAATCAGAAAAAAAGTAACAGAAATTCCTGAGTTAAAAGTTATACTTGTTTCCGAATAATACAAAAAGATTAAGTGAGGCTTAAAATAATTATTTTTATTTAATAGATTTCGTCATCGCCATATTTTTGATCTGGATTATGAATTATTTGAGCTTGTTAACAGATTGATAAAAGATATAACTACTAGAATCCTACATATTCATTCGTACATGTGTAAACGTATGTATATATTTAATAGAATCTATTAAATAAAATGTTGACAATATTTTGTTCCGGGTGGTTGGCCAAATCAAAAAAAAAATAAAGTGAAATTTTGCCAAATGGTTGTTACTTCATTATTTATGTAACATTCTGATGATGATAGTTTGATTCCTTTTTTTATTATCGCCTCGAGATAGGTACAAAAACATGAAATTAAATGTCGCGTTGGTGGTAGTTTCTTATTACCGTACTAAAAAATTAGTACCTACATTTTAATAAAAAGAAATAGCAAAGTGACGTAACTATGCGCACTCCGAAAAGAAGATAAAATATCTAGTTTTTTTTGTTTGATTGAATGCTGTAATTTTATGATCAACAAAAATAACTATGAGCTTTGAGGTTATTTCAAAGTTAAAAGGATTCAATTGGAAATGAAAACCAATATAAATTTTATTATGATTGACAGCAATAATTGTCATCGGCGGCAAGAAATACTCTCTCTAAATAAAATAGTGTGATGTGACTTGTGATAGGTGATGATCTATGACAAATCGTTTTAGCGAAAGTGTCAATATCACTAGGTTCTTTTTTTTGGTTGTAAAATTATTATTGGTAGATATGACAGATTTGTCATTGCGCGTGACAGAAGGCAAATTGGGAGCATGTCTTAATATCGAAGGATAAAAATCTCGAATGACAAAAATCTAGAATACAATTGCTTGTAATCTAGAATGCAAAAATCTGGAATGCACAAACATCTCGAATGAATTATAATCTCGAAAGAGAAAATCTCGAAAAAAAATCTCGAATAAATTGTAGATTCGAGATTTTGTATTAAGAGTTAATACTCAAGTTAAACACAGCTCTTTAGGTAGTTATTATTTATTTTCTGAACTTAAAATGAAGAAAAAAATTCAATATAAAAAAGCAAAAAACACAAGAATATTATTCAGTTTTATATATGTAAATATAAATATCTATAGCCAACAAAACTATAAATGAGAGTTGTATGCAAGACTTTTTAAATATCCCACATGACTTCTCTCTTCTTTTTCGTTCAAAACCTTCAATATTTGTTTTTCTTTTTTTATAACCTCTCGCCTGACTCTTGTTTCTTCTCCTTTGTGCATCTTTTCAACTTGGCAAAGGACGTGCACTGATTCCTTGCCCAAAATTTCGATTAATTTATAGAGGCCAATGTGTGACCTTCCCACTAAGACTTTCAGCCTTCTGTGCCACGACTCAACTTTGTTTTGTGTCCTGGGTAAGTTCTGCTTTATTTGGTCAGCACAAGACAAAATGAAGGGGAATATAAGGGCTTACATCTTGTCGATCCAATATAGTTCTTATCAAACCATTTTCTAATTTTTCGACTACTTACGCAAGATTGAAAGTTCAACGAATTGAAGTAGTCAGGAATTTCGTGTGCTGGAACAAACGCCAAACATTTTAACATTCGCATTTGTAAGCTGAAGTTCTCATCTCTTCCGTATTTCTTGGCAAAACCTTCTTTTTGAATTTTTCTATAGAGAATTTGGCCTAAATGAAAAAAACAGCCTTTAGGCTGGGCTTCCGGAAAAAAAGATTGTGCCGATTTGTAACTTGCTTTTTCGAAGTCTGAAATTATCATTGATGGATTAAGGATTATGTTGTTTTCGGCAGACAATTTAATTATTTCAGAAAAAAAAACGTCGTATGAAGCCCGTGATTTTGAACTCATGATACAAAATATTACTGGGACAATATCATCCTTCACCATGCAGTGTAGGGAAAATAGTTGCCTCATAATCGATGGCACTACTTCAAACGTTTAATGTATTAATTTTTGAGACAATGTTTCTATTCGCGCGCGCGAATAGAAACATTGTCTCAAAAATTAATATTTTTTTTTCGAGATTTTCGCATTAGAGATTTTTTTTTTCTAGATTTTTGTATTTCGTGATTTTTTTCTTTCTTGATTTATTTTTTCGAGATTTTTTTATTCTAGATTTTTTTTTCGAGATTTTTGCTTTCTAGATTTTTGCTTTCTAGATTTTGATTTTCTAGATTTCGTGGTAGACCAGGCAAATTTTATAATTCTTGATTTGTAGAAAATATGTATATTTTATTACTAGATCAGATGAAGCCATTAAGAAAGAAATTTGATAAAAACAGTGTTTCCACAGTAATTATATAACCACGCTTTTAACCTATAAGAAAACACGATTTAGTAGCGATTTATATTTAAGGCGTGGATTAAGTACAATTGTGATTAATAAAACAAAACGTCTGCTATTTGACATTTATTAACTTATTGTTCCGCTTGGCTTAACGAATAATTAAATAAAATGCACGACTGGATCGCACAAACTTGCTCTTATACAACTTTAGTGTAGCTTACCATTGAGGTTTAGTTAGTTAGGTGTAGTGATCCTATGCAGTTTTAAAGCCTATGTAGGTAAGATTTACTTGATTCTTAGTATAATGAATTGTGGAATGGATGATTCAAGGAATAGTTAAATAAGTACCTGCCTACAAATGTATATTTAAATCTAAGTTATGGATTTTAATTATGTAAGTTAGGAGAGTAAAATGTATCAACATATAGGTATATACATACTGATGGAACCTTAGTATGTATACTTAATATAATAATGAAAATGAAGGATGTTGGTGGGTACCTACCTTGCTATATACATACAACTTCATAATTTAGGTGCAATATACATACATAAGATTCATGTGATTTTTAAAGCACATGTATGAGGACCTACATTGTATTTAGTATTCATTAACATACGCAAAAATTCGTAAAAAGGGAAATATATATATAAGGTAGCAATAAATGGATAATATACATACTTAAATGTTTTTATATTGCTTAGTCGTTATAGTTCAAGGGAAATTAAAGATGCCATTTGAATTCATGGATAAATAAGAATATATTTAAAAAAAAATCAAAATTGTTGGAGCGGTTTTTTAATAAATTAATTTGTTATGTATTAAATTTTGAAAACATTTTTCGAAAAAAAATTTTAAACGCCATTTTGAAGATATTATTAATATACATATAAAATTCAAATTTAAAAAAAATTCTGTGACTGGGTTTTGAAAAATCGATTTTTCAAAAAAAAATTAATTAATTTTTTAAAAATCGAAAAACTTTTTTTTTTGAAAACTTGAGTATGCGGTCTCAATTTTAGGGAGCATTTGTATAAAAAAATTTATTTTAATCGGTTTATATAATATTGAGAAAGTCGAAAATATGAAAAGTGTTTCTATGGGAAGTACCGTTAATAAGTACGCAAAAATATTTTTATATTTAAAAGTGAACTGTTCTAATCTGAGAACACACATTTTTTTATAAAAATTCTTGGAGCCGTTTTCGATAAATAATTTTTTTCTTAACGGTTTTATAACATTTTTTTTGGGAGGTACCGTTGTTTTTTATTTTAGAAAAATAGTTTTTTTTAACTATTCAAGATAATGTCAAAAAATCACCAAAAACGAAGTTTTGAAAAAATCTATTGAGCGCGTTTTCCAAATTTTGAGTTTTCAAAAAAAAAAAAATTAATTTCCAAAAAAAAAATTGTTGGCAAATTTTGGTACACAGTAGTAATTAGATTCTCTAGCAATCAAACATGACATCTCTACTAGAGGTACCAAAAATAACAATTTTTTTTCACAAAAAAAATTCTTTCGTTAATGAACTGACTTTTTTTATGAAAATCGTTGGAGGCGTTTTTGAGAAAAATAAGATTTTTGTTTTTGGCCAAAAAAAAAATGTATGGGAGCTACTGTTATTTGTCGTCTTAAAAAAAATGAAAAAAAACATGTGTACATATTACCGAAAAAACAATATGTACCAAGTTTGAATCAAATCCACCGAACTGTTTAGGCTGCAGACTCGAGGACAGACAGAATTGGGGGACCCAATTTTTGGTGTTCTCTATGATCGGAATGTCATGTTTGATTGTTAGAAAACATTTTTTTTACCAATACATAACTTGCCTTATATTACCTATAACCGCAAGTTAAGAATGTGACGTTGCTTAATTTACGGAATCATAGAAAATAAAAAATTGTAGTAGATTTTCTTTACGGATTTTCGGACTGACTGATTTGCTTCTATTTATGATTACAAAAAAGTCATGGATTAGAGATAGATAAAGAGTTCTTTTTTTATTAATATGACTGATAGAGTATAGAATGTCAAACAGGATCTTAACGATTTTTTACTAAAAAAAACTGAATTGTTTCGTTAATTTTTTTCATTAAAAAATCAACTATGAAGAGAGGTGTGGACATTAGATATTAAAGCCATTATATCTCTATCCCCTGACATGCTTTAAGCTATAGGCAGCAACATGAGTCGCACATTTGGTGATATTGAAGCTATAAGACTTTATTGCAAGGATCGATTCTTATCATTACCATCAATTAACAGCAATCAGCAGTATAAACGACGTTAAATTTGTTTCAGAAAATCTGTATAATCATTGTAAACTGCTTTTAGGTATACTGCTTTTTCAGGTATTTAAAAAAAAAGTTTCAATATCATTAAATACATATAGGAAAATATTTTAAGAACTTACATTAATGGTGTTATGGAATTATGGCTCACGAAGTCACGACATCGACATGAATCTGAAAAAGAGAGGAAGATACATATTAAATAGATTGCTTAATCTTAATCTGTCATTGCGTTGACTCTCTAACGCCACAACAAAATATATTTTCACTCTGTCGCCACACCGTCAATACTTTGATCGAAAAATTGGTGTCAAGGTTCTCGTCAACATATTGGAGCAATTAGAATAAATGTTGACGTCATTTTTACATCAGAGAGTCAAAGCCTAGACTGTTGCTCATGTAGCGTTTGCGGTCTAACAAAACGATTAAATCAAAAATAATAAAGGAGTGGAGAGTTTCACGCATTGGAAACTAAAACCGAGCCATGCTACAATGAAAAAAAAAACTTAACTGGAATCTCATATTCCATGTTCTTTATACCCCATGTGCCGGGCAAACTATAGTTCTGTTCAAAAAATGTTTGTAGACTTCTCCAAATAATCTACTACAGTTATAATTTTCGAACTGCGCATCTTGTATATGGGTTTTTTTCACTTAACATCAATAGTTTATTAGAAATTAAAAAGTAGTAAAAGTATCTAACAATTGAATTTTTTAATTACATATTGCGAAGGCCCTGAAAGGTATTCAATGGAAATGCAGTTGCGTCTAAGGAATTTTTTACGTCGGACTATCTTATAAATATAAAAGGTAGCTATATTTTTCGATAAAATGTATTTTAGAGCGAATAATTCCAAGAAAAGTTTTTTTTACAGACTATTCTTAAGCCACTATTCGACGGTCAACTTAGGTAATCTCTGCCTCCCACACTATTTCACTGTTTTAATGCATCACATGCCAAAATAAATAAATTTAACGTCATTTATCAACCCGTTGAATATTAACGTTGGCTGTCTAATTATATCTTTAGAGTTTTTGAATATTCCGATAACGGTGACAGACGAAAAACTGCTATATTTAAATGTTTTCAAAGCATTAATTTTTTATAATATTCTGCACACAAAAATTGTGGCGAGAAAAAAATGGTTTTACGAGAGCTAGGGAAGCTAGGGAAATTTAATTTTATTTGCATATAGCCTTGAAATGAAACAGCTATCGGCCGAATTGAAAGAATTGTTAGTTTTGGACCGTCAACGTCTGTTGATATTCCTTAATCTCGCAGAAAAGTATTGACTGCTCATATCTGGAGCAAGGAAGGTTTGTATAACCGTTATTGAACGCGGATCTGCTTCCAGTTTTAGAAGTCGGTGTGGAAGGAAGAGGAAAACGTCAGCAGCTGATGACCGAAGAATCAAAATTGAGGCCCGAAAAAATCCATTATCTTTAGCTAGAATTATCAAAGAAGACCTGCATCTTCCAATAACACCAAGGACAATTCAAAGTCGGCTAAATGAAAGCGGTTTAAGAAACTATTTAGCTAAGAAAAAACCATTGCTTCGCCAAATAAATATTAGAAAACGACTTGCTTTCGCTAGGAAGTATTTGGCAAAGCCGCAAACCTTTTAGGAAATCATTATTTGGTCGAATGAGTCTAAGTTTGTGTTAAAAAACACGAAATCTAGAAAAAGAGTTTGGTGTAAACCCTCTGAAAGGCTTGATCAAAGGTGCATCCAAGAAACGGTTAAGCATGGAGGAGGGTCTCTTATAGTCTGGGGGTGTTTTTTCTTTTAATGGCGTTGGTAAGATTGTCCAAATTGATACCAAAATGACATTTCCTCATTACGTAAACATTATGAAAAAATACTTAGCTTCTTCGGCGTCTAAAATGTCGTTGGAAAATTATATTTTCCAACAAGACAATGACCCGAAACATACGAGCAAAGTGGCAAAGCAGTTTTCGCCCAAAACAATGTTGAAGAATGCCCACCTCAATCCCCAGACCTGAATTCAATAGAGCATCTTTGGTCCATATTGGATGCTAGGATTCCCTTAGATGAGCGTCAAAATGTATCATATTTTTTCATTTCCAGTACGAATGAGAGAGAATTCCATCTAATATTTTGGAAAATCTAGTCCACAGCATACCCAAGCGACTTGCAACCATCATTCAAAAGAAAGGGCGAGTCACAAGCTATTAATTGTTTTTTTTTTTATTTTTTTTAGTTAAAATTTCGAATTTGCACTTAATTTTGTCTTCTTTTTTTCTGCTAAATATTTTAATGCTTTGTATTTCTTATTTTAATTTTGGTTATATTATGTTTATCACTTATTAATTTATTGTATATCAACTTTAATAAGAGAAATAAAGTTTTTTTTTTTAATAAATTTATATAAATTGATGTACAATTAACATGATATTATTCGATTATATGCCGAAGAACTGTATACTAGGTTTAAGTTACAATTCCTTCCAAAAAAGAAGAACTTAGTCTCAATTTGGGGTCGTTTGAAGATATATTTTATAACCTCAAAATTAAGCGTTGAAGAAATTGATTTAAGTCTGTCTAATTTTTTTGTTAAGGAAAACATTTACGAACAAAATTTACAAAATCTTGCAGAAGAAATTGTTGGAAAAACTAAATTGAGTCTTTACTTAGACTTTAGAGAATAAATGATATAGAATACAGAGACCAATTTACACATATTTAAAATTCACTTTTTTTATTTTTGGCCCACCGTGTAGAAAAATGTAAGAATCGAGATGAATAAACAAAAAATGAACTATAATCTTAATCTTGATGCCACATTTACTATAATTTGCATTTTTCACAAAAAATCATCACAAATTTTTTTGATGTTCCCTCTTTATTTAATAAACTTCTGTTTTATATCTGATTTGTTTTGCAAATACATATAAAATTCGTTGCAAGCTAAAAATAAGTTTTTTTAAATATTTATTTGTTTTCGTTTCATACAATTTATTACGTTTATTAATCTCATCGATAACTTACAAATGCAGTGGTACTAATTGTAACACGTTTATAAACGAATTAGATATTCATTTGTGATATACATATATATGGATGTACATTAGGGTGGACCTTATACCTTTTCTTTATTTTTTCGATCGCTGTCAACAGTTTTCTTAATCTGCTGAAATAATCCAATAATTTTGCAACAAAATGAATTTAACATTTGCGTTGTTGGACCAACAGCTAAATTTATCAATTAAATCGAAGTGAAATGAAAATCTAAAAAGATTAGGAAGTTGCTTTTGAATATTTCGAACTTAATTTCGACAATTTTTTTAAATTTTAATGGGCGCAATACCCAATTAATTCAAAATACAACTTTTAATCTAACTTAACTAATTTAAAGCTAAAAGTGGGAAGAATTTGGAGGATGATTTTAGGGTTATAGACTTTCACAAGTTTTCTTTTTATTATGCCCAATTCAAAAGGTTTTAAAAGTACTGAGCACACAAAAATGTTGCCAGTATTCATTAAATAATAAAACTTGTCTTTTCATTTGTAGTTATTTTAATATTATTCTACTTTAAATAATTGGTATTAAAACTTCATGAAGTAAGAACTTGTCGTAAAGATCTCATTATTTTTCATGGCTGACTAGTTGCATAGAAGTCTTTGTATAGAAGAACTCTTTTCTTAACATGTAACAGTTTGCTAATACTAAAGCACTTTACTAATATTTTCCTAATTTTAAACACTTTTTAACTAGCACCATACTAAATATATTTTCTTAATAAACTACAACTAAACACGCCTAAAATAGTGCAAATTAAGCGAACATAACTTCTTGACGTTTGTAAATGTCAAAGTGGCATATGGATTTAGTACGATACTAAAAAATTAAAGTAGCCATTTTGTGATTTTAACTTTAGTAAAATGTTAAGAAAATAGTACGATACTAAACTGGTTTAAAATTAGCAAAATCCTCATTTTAGCCTAGTATCATACTAAAAATGATTTAACATATTATTAATTCGACTACAATTTTGCGCCTGTTTTTAGTCTGATATCACTCCTTTTTTAATAGTTTGCCATGTCAAAATCTCGAAAGATACTGCAAGTGGACCGTCTCCTTATAAATTAAGCCTTTTTCAGAAATTAGGTGGATAATTGACACCAATTTTAATGAAGTGGGCCGATACCACGACCCCTGAATGTAAACCCTAAAATGTTTGATTCTTTTGCCACCGCTGTGCAAAATTACAAGATTCTACGATGTCGGGAAGTACTCAGTCAGTTATGGTTTTTGTGAGGCCTTATATTTCTGGAACCACTTACGCTAAAAAATTTAATTTCGTGAAGTGCTGATTTAGATCTAAATATTATATATCATCTATATAAGACAGGAAGTTAAGCTACCGATCACACATTACATAATAAGCCAAGGTCGCAAATAGACTCAACAACGGATATGGGTTGAATATGGAGGAGGTGAAGACGGAGGAGGAGATTTTTTGCGCATAAGAGAAGTGAAAATGTGATTGACTGACATTTCTTTGTAGGTATTTTCCAAGCAGTTTTTTAAACACAAGACTGAAAAAATTTTTAACGTCAATTATCATCGGCGTACAGTGAGATATGGGAATTTTAAATAACCATTTCGATATCGTTAATGGTAATGATGAAAAGTAGAGGACCTAAGTGGCTGCCTTGGGGGACGCCAGAAAAAGCTATAGAAAGGACTGGAGAGGGCAGATCTGAAGCGATAATTGTAGTAGCGGTTTCTTACATAAGAAGATATCCATTTTAATAAGATAGGTTCAAAGTCTAAGGTGAATAGCTTGAAAAGTATAAGTCTGTGAAAATTTTGTCAAAGGGCTTATTAAAATCTGTTAACTTCGTTTCCATTCTTTTAGGCTGATAGGTCCAAAGACACGAAGTCGACATTTCTGAAAGCCGGGTTGTCTAAAAGAAAACTACGATCTATATTTATATACCACCCCAATGTATGTATACATACAATTAACAATTAATTAAAATTCACAAAGTGAAAATCCGATTTTGTATATACATTTTTTTTGCCAGTTACATTTTAAACAAAGTAATAACCTTCGGTATCAGAAGCACAGGCAACAAGCAATTTTACATCGACATATTGGACACGCAATTGCATTGGAATACGTAGAGATATTAATAATTAACCTCAATTTTAATAATTAATGCTTATTATTATGGTTTTTTTTTGTATTTGTTAAAACAGACTCTCGAATGTCTGATGTAATCAGCAGCAGCAGAACAACGTGTTGTTCTACGAAAAGTTCATTAAATTATTGGAAGTTAAGAAATCGTCCAAGGAAATTCATATAGTTTTTTTAATTCAATGTAAAATAAAAATGTTAAGTTGACTTCGATATACAATTTTATGTACATACCTATCTATGTGAATTTGGATTAAAGCACCCTCCACACTATTATCGATTATGACTGACAATTTCACTTACCACTTTAGGTACGTGTTCATTCAGAATGATGGCTAATAAACTGTCACGCAAATTTTGACATCGTTTTTTTTTTTAAATATGAATGACGTGAGCAAAACTGTCAGTCGTGTTCAACAATCATTTGTGTCGTTGTTGACAAATCACACCAACATCATCACATCTAGTTTTCAGTGAACTAGGTCAGTGAATATCATTTATTCTCCTTGCAATTCGCCATCCATCGCCAATGCAAATAGTACTCGTCTTTGCGTCATTTTAAAAGTGAATTCGTAGGACGACGATAGCTCTGATGTCGGCTGGGGGCGCGCTTTTTCAGTTTGTTGTGAGAGAGGGGATGTGATGTGAATAAAAATGCATTACTAGCCTACATACATCACAACAGGCGGACGCAACACTCAACAACTCCCGTTCCGTTTCTCCACAGCAGCGGGCCAAATGAAAACGAAAACGAATTTCACAACAGAAAAAAGAAGAAGATATGCGGTTTTCATGTCATTTCGTTCGTGGTCCGTAAACTTTTCCATTTACGCGGATGCCTTGCCTTGATCTCAAATTATAAATATACGCACTTATGTACGTCGAAGTGATAAATGAATCTGTGAATATCTATCTATGCACGACAGCAGATTCAGAGAGAGAGCGCAGCGGTGTAAAATGTGCAGGTTCTTCTGCTTTGCTTTATTTTAAATGATGTTATATGACCAAGTGTCTGATAGGCAAACTGACAGATGAAGCTGCGCGACCGGCGTATCGAGTTGGACGGTTGTCTTTTTTTTGAGATCATTGATGGCGACAAACATATAGAAATAATAATTATTTCATGTGTTTACGCAATTTGCAATGCAATAAACTAGCACACTCACTACCCCGGATCAATGGCATTTTGCAGACCACTTCGTTGTGGATTCTTCCCATTATGAATCGGTTGTACGAATGCGGGTTCATGTGTTATTTTATTGGACATTTTTCTATATCAATGATTCCCATGCATATACATATAATATTTGCACAGGGCTTGTGATCTTCCTTTTTTCTTTTAAAAAAAAAACAACCTTTAACAACAAATTAGTTTTTATTTAACTTCTTAATATTGAATAAAACAACCTGCGTGTAATTCAACTCACTGTAAAGTATTCGTAATTAAGGTTGAGTGACGTAGCAAAAATCACTAAAATGTACGAACTCTACGAAAAACTGTCAAACCATAGTTCAGTACACCAAGTTTTGGTAGTTTTTCACAGAAGAGTGTGCTCACGAGAGAGTAAAATATTTAACTTTCTTCTGAGGGTGTAACAATCCAAGAACTGTCAAATGAAGGAAAAAAACAAATTACCAGTTCAAAAACTCAGACAAAAGCTGTCAGTTATCAATAATGTCATTACAAACGTTGAAAATAATCGAATTTATCGTGTCGTGGGCTCATTCGTGCAATAAGTTAATATTTGTATAACAACAATGTGTTGATCGAAAAAAACGAAAAACTATTCACAAGAATCATTTTTATTCAGAACATACAAAAATGTGTACACTTTTACGTACACACGTACGTTTTGACCATTTAAAAATGGTGGTATAAATTCACCCTTAAGTTGATCTAGGTTTAAGCTGTGGTGAATTGATGTACCTAACGAATAAACTGTGAAAGTGGCATGGACAGAAGGAAGCATGTGTTCTGTTGTGGGTTCAAGTTTTGTATGTTTGGTACTTTGAATTTGATAATTGAAATAAAATTTTAATTTAATTTATTTAATAAAAATAGAAAATGGAATCCGTCCAAAGAAATTTAAACAAATTCCAAATTTTAAATTATCAGGGAAATGTATTTGCTTGTTTATTACTCAAATTTCAACAACCCAATTAGCCAACATATACAAACTGGGTTTTTATAACAAAAATAAAAAAAAAATTTTATTGACAACTCTCGCAGTTGTCAAGAAAACTTGGATCAACACTTTGTAAAGCTCCAAAAATGAAACGACTCCACTGGCCATAGAGATGTGCATTTTTACTCACTGGGCATTTACGTGTCATGTGGTTCACACCTTTTCATCAGTACTTTTATTTTGTCCATCAACGCTCACATATTATTAACAAATTTTATTCATTTGACAAAATTCAAAAGCCATTACAAAAAATAAACAATTGTACATGAAACGTCAATCTATGGTAAAGCTTTGAACAGCTCGCATGTCTTGTTCAAAAAGTAACTTTTTTCGACACGTTTTTTTTTGTATTCATTTTTATTTAATCTTAACTTATAACTATCTTAAAGCTAGACAGAAATGTTTAAAACTAGCCTAATTATCAATAACTTACAATTAATTTACTGGCCCTTTACGGGCGCTCTAAACTAAACTATATCTCTTAATAGTAATGTCTTTCGACCTAAAAACTATTTTAATTAAATCTAATTATTTTATTTTTATTTAACCAAGAAAACTTTGCTTCAAAAACTTAGTATCAGATCATTTTAAATTTACCTAAAAACTACCTAAAGCTAGACTAAAAATAATTAAAACTAGATGAAAGTTTTACTAACTAAAAATAACTTAAAATACCTAAAAATACCCAAAACCACTTAAAAACTAGAACAGTCACAACAGCATTTTTCGTTTTAAAATTTTGTTTTGTTTATATTTTGTATACGTATGCAGACACACAACAACATGCCACCTACACATGCATGTATATACATACATACATATACCCACGAACATACATATACAGCCGCGCAGATGCATGCACCTATGCCTCCGCATACATACATATTTTTTAATTTCTTTTTAGTGCCACCCCGACTGTTCCTTATACCTAATTTCCCTAAATCTATGTAAGTCGGCCAAGACATACATTCTTATCGACTTTAGCTATCAAGCTGCTGTTCAGAGAGTCACCAGAACTGGTTCTTTTGCTTCGCCCTATCGCTTCGGTCCCGATCGGACACAGTCCTACTGAACCGAAGGCGCTCTTCTCCACCTTGAGCGATGACGTCTCGACCATACAGGAGTCGCATATCTACAGTTTTCCGGCTGACGTGGTAAATGAGCGGAACCGCCATTCCATCCTGTATCAGCCCTCGACTCTCTAAAAAGAGGAATGCCTCGGGAGGGATGTAGCCACTTAACCGCGCACTCTCAAAATATTCATTATTGGGGTAGTAAGCCCCAAAAATTAAGCTGTTGGTTGAGGACATCGATCTTGCAGTGTGACCCCGAATCAGCTTAAACAAAAAATTATCTATTCTGTTTATGTTGGCTCCGTTGTATAGAACCTGGTTGGAATAATATCTTGTGTACTCCGACTGGTGTTCTGTGTAATCCAAGGCAACGTCCAAGACATTGCCTCTCAAACACCCGAATCTTTTCCATTTGAGATGGGCAACGTTGAACCACACCGGGCATCCGTAGACAATCATCGGCCTGATGAGGGCCATGTAGCAAATCACCTTCACCCTGCTGTCAAGACGGCTGCTATAAAACAGTCG
Source organism: Philhelius pedissequus (assembly GCA_910595825.1). Classification (NCBI taxonomy): domain Eukaryota; kingdom Metazoa; phylum Arthropoda; class Insecta; order Diptera; family Syrphidae; genus Philhelius; species Philhelius pedissequus. The sequence continues at coordinate 146,636,103 of OU343162.1, read as the reverse complement.
TTTTGTCAAGGCAAAGGCTCCCCTAGCCCTGGCCAAAGCAGCACCTATATGTCTGTCGAAATACAGGTACTGATCCAACCAGATGCCAAGGTACTTTACTACACTTTTACTCGCCAGTGGATTTCCATGTGGCCCTACGATCACTAGCTTGCGCCAGTTCTTTCTCGTATCCCTTGAGGCGCTAGACAACGGAGTCCTAAACAAAATGGTTTCTGATTTCTGGAAGTTGATTTTCAATTCATTTCAATTCAATTATTTTTTCGACATTTCGCTGTATGGACATGGATTTTTGGACTCCATTGGAATTTTGTATGGCAAGTTCATAGTTCTGCCATCGTTCATGGCATGTGGAGGCGGCCTGTAATGATTCTATCTTGCTGTTTGACATATGTCATTATGCAAATTTCTTTACAGGCCGACTGCACTTGATATCTGTATTGCCAACGAAATATCTGTCAGTAAATATTAAAGCATTTTTTAATCTTGGCTATACAGTTCATGTCTTGACATTTCATTTAAGTAAGAGAGGTTGCGGTGTATAAGGCTGTATAAAAAGATTTATCAAAAATTAATTTCACGAACAAAATTTTGTATGACCTGATATACTCCTGTTAATGAAGAATTTAAGTACAAACACAAACGTTTGAAGGGCGCCAAGAGAATAGTCACCGGTATGAGAGACAAAATATAATGAGATGAAATGTCATCTGCAAACAAAATAAAATGCACGACTGAATCGCACGTACTTGCTCCTATGTTCGATCACATTATATGAAAAAAAGATTCTTAATAGAAACGGCTAAATGTATTTTTAAAGTCGGTTTTCACTTAATTTTGTATATATAAAAATTCATAATTTTTTTCTAAAAAAAATTGGTATGAGCATTTTAAATATTTAATAATATAAATTTAAAAACAAAATTTCAAAAAGAATCGTCCACCCGTTTTCGCAATATAGAATTTAAAAAAAAATAATTTTCGAAATTTTGAAATGCCGTATTATTTAAATTTCGAAGGAAATCCTGTAAAAATTTTTTTTTATCGAAATCCGTTCGTGAGAAAGTCGAAAATAAATAAAATGGTTGTAAGGCAGGTACCGCTAATAAAAAAATATTGAAAAAAAAAATGTTGACCAAAATGTAGACCATACAAAATAGTACACACACCAATTTTTATCAAAATCGTTAGAGCCGGTTTCGAGATAATTAAGATGGTAGAAAAATTTGTATGACAAACCGTTATTTTTGGGGCTAAGACAACAACTCAAAAATCTATTTTGGACAATCACCTAAAACCCCTAAGCACCAAGTTTGAACAAAATCGGTTCAGCCGTTTAGGCTGTAGATCGTTCTACAGACAGACAGACGGAATTGCAGGACACACTTTTTTGGTGTTCTCTATCATCGTAATGTCAATTTTGATTTAAATCTCGAGTTCGACTTTTTTTTCCAAATGCAAAATTTGCCCTATTATATTTAGTACCTATATTGCAAGTAAAAAGGAAAAAAAACACATACGTCAAATATAATGTCAGGAATCGATGACAAAACAAAATGATAGAGAGCACGCTGACATCACAATACCCAACACAACTAGAAACAAAGCGACTCGTCTAATGGATTTCATGTCAGAAAGAGTATTCACAGAGAAGTTATTGCTAGTGGAGTCGGCCTGTTATGTTGAATTGAACAAGAATTTTTTTTTATCTCGAACTAAAGAAATCTACAATTCTGCTACGTCACTCCAAAATGAATACCTAGACACATAATTTAATTACGTCATTTCGGAAGGAGAATATGTCAGGATTGATAAGTAGACATCTCAACGGAAACAAGAAAAAAACATCAATACAAATATTTTGACAAGAAATTAACTCACACACAAAACTTTTGCTTCACAGGATGACTATTCATTGAGCTTATTCAAAAAGAACGCACACATTTTCCCCGCACATTATTACGTCAAATTCAAATGTCAAATTTATGACCACTTTTATAGTAAGTAGGTATAAGTAATTAAACTAACAATAACAAAACTCAATACAAATATTCAGAGCAAATTTAACGAAAGAAACTGATTTATCGTAGGTTGATATTAATAAAATGTAGAAGAAAGTTATCTAGCTTTTATCGGATCCAACAAATTTTTTTACATCAAAAACAAAAAAAAACACCCGCGTTCAATGCGAATCACATCTGATGCAAACGCATCGCATAACATATAAGTTACTCGTATAAAAATAAATAATACGCAATCATTCTTTTAGAAATGCGTACATTCCAAAAATACATTTTACACGATCCCCGGTAAGACTGCATTTTTTCGATTTGATCTTACTTTTATTTTAAATGTGTACTTATTTTTTTATTCATCATCGTTTTTGCTAGATTCATGCGCACTCCCAATACTTTCCCACACTTTCGCTTTAGTCGCAACACGATGACGACAACGACGACGACAACGTGGATGTCGGACGCAGTCGTGATCGTGGTCATATTACGAGTCTATGTCTGCTTCCTTATGAATATCTCTCGGTCGATTGAAGCCTGAGCCTGCAGCGTCTGTGGATTCTAATAAAAGTCCGACAGCTTGATTCATGCAAAAAAAAAAATCCGATCCACATTCAGAAAGGCTAAGTAGCGAGTATAAAAGAGAGCTAAAAGCTAAAGCGTGAGGAGGACTGAGGAAAATGCAAGCGAACAACCAGCAACAGCAACCACGACGACGAAGATGAGACGACGCACAACGAGGCATAAAAACAGATCGCACTGCTTACAAATGCGGTAAGCGGCATCCGTAGTCTGGTGCACTTCTTCCCATAAGGAAGAATATTTTTTACGACGGTAATCCTCCCATTTCGTACGTTTTTATGATTCTTATGCAATGCCAATGTTGGAAGCTGGGGAGCTAGAGTGCTGCATTGCTGGGGCTGGTTGGACTGATCTGAAATTCCTACATACATGGTTTTTCGTTTCTGCTTTAGTTTTCTGTTTGCGTTCTTTTTTTTTGTTGTTGTGTTAAATGCATAAACATGATAAATGCCATGCATAGGCAACTGATGACGACGATGATGGTGTTTTGCTCTTGAGAACCGCTGCAAACGCGATAACAAACGCATTCAGCAAAGACCAAAGAAGCAAAGTGGAGTCAGTTTACGCACCGCACTACACACCGGCTCAACGATTTTGAAGACAAAAAAAAAAATATTAAGAAATAACAACTTTGGTATTCCAAATAAAAACAAAAAAAAAATAGTAACGCTAATCAGCTTTAAGGCAGCGCAGCGTGATGATAGGAATGCTGGGCTCTGTTGCGTCGTCAATTAACTTCAATAAAAAATTATAATATTTTTTTTATAACGTGCCATTATTGTTCTTCGAGAGCAGTGTATGAACTTGAACAAATTAGTAACATTATTATATAGCTACGGTGTGCATTTACACAGAAGGACAGACAAGTATAGAAAAGATACGAAAGGCTTCTTCATAAATAGGGTAAAATCGGGTGAGGCGGCCGGCATATCAGAAGGGGAAATGACAAACTTCTTAAATCTTTTTACCCATTATAAATTAATGTTATCACTTTTCAGTGATGTAAGAAATAGACCAGTTCAGAAAACAAGGTCTCAGTAATTTCAGAAATATGAACACGCCCCGTATCGCGGAAGAAAATTTATTAATTGCCTTTTTTATGACTGTTCTTTCAATATTTCCCTATAGAGATACGATACGATACAGACATTTGTCATCAACACTACTAAAAAAAATTAGAATCAAATATCAACATATTCATAAGCAAAATTTCTCCATTTGTTTGACAAATAGAATGAAAAACTAAATTTTTGAAGGAAATTTACTGATCTTGCAGCTTAGTATCACATTGATCCAAAAAAAAAACTAGTTAAGGATGAGACTAGAGAAATTCCACTTTATAACAGGTGTTCACCCTTAAAAGTATTAAATATTCGCCGCGAATTTTAAAACTATATTGCACTTTTTGTGATATATCTTGCAAGCCTGTTCTTGAAATCATAGGTTTTCCCATAGTACTTTGCGTTGCTACAAGTTTTCGTAAACATCTGGTTTTTGTGAAAACCACTCAGGGCCAATTCAACAAATTTCGGCGAATTAACTAAGTTTCAACTATGGTTCAAGAGTGTAGTTGTTGGTTGTTGACACACAGTTTTTCCGTCGAAATCGGGGGTTAAAGTTGCTGAACCATGGATCAAATATTTGAATCACGTTTATGGCTCTGAAAACGTTAAAAATGAAATAATTCACCACTTAGTTGATGATAAATTAAAAAAAACTAGTCGAAATCCGCCAAGCAATTAACAACAATAAAACAAACCACCAAGATCCGTTTTATTGGAATTCAAGTTAGATGGCAAATTTGTTTAATTTTAAAAATGAAACAAATTATATATAGAACTAAGTATCAGACGTGTCTCTGTTAACCAAAATTTGAAGAACGACACGGTTAATCCGCAGAAATTACTAGTATAAATCTTGAACCCATGCTGCTGTTTGATGTCGACACCATAACAATTCAAGTACATAGGATGTATAATCCTACAATCTTCCAATATAATTTTCGTTCATTCACAAATTTAATATACGATTAAAGCTACCTAAAAGTCTACAATACAATACAATTGATAATGATAAATGTCTCCAAAAAGTTGGACCGAATAGTTCAATATCGTTCTGGAGTTTGTTGCTTCGATTTCCATTGAAAATTATATAACCTCAAAATACTTGCACTTTTTTCTTTAAATATTTTATTTAATCTAGCACACCTGGCAGTGCTGTAATAGAATCAAAAATGACAGTGACAGCTCCCTGTATTCTAATCTCGCATGTCGACCGCACATATCACTTGTATCAACCAAAGAAAAATTCAAAAAGGAAGACAAAAACGCTTTAGTCGTTTTGTAGCACCTGAACTGAGCCCGAGGCTTAACAGAAAAATAACCATCTAATTTTAAAATTAAATTCATCTTATAGGTAGTAGGTAGCATGTTTATAATATAAATGCGTGCAGAGACTGTATGGCTTTAACTCTATTCTCTATAACACAATATTTTTTAATAAACAACAATTACTCTCCATGTTGCATACTCATGCAAATGTGAATTGCCTTTATTGTCAATAATTAAAGCAAAACAAACTGAAACCATCATCGCAGGGTTGGATCAATTGGTGTTCTTCAATAATTTTCTTATGGAGGTAGGTCAGCATCACCTAATTACCTCACATAATATATCACACATATATTCTTCAATAAAACGTCAGAATTGTTGCACTTTTTGTTGCACATTTTCTGCATCTACTCACCATTCACTAATAATTCGATGATTGTCATTGTGTGGGTTAAATGAGTATGGAAGTTGAGTTGAGTAAGAGTAAAAGAGTGCAATGCAATTGAAAAGTAATTGCTCGTGGCTGGATGCCTTTGTGCATTCACTTTTCTTTGTGTTAATTTACTTGCAGTTGCATGCATGCAATATGCAATGAGTGAAAAAGTATGAGTGCAAAAAGAGTGTACATATTTATATAACGAAAGAGAAAGAGAGGGTGGAAAATCAGAAGACTGAGAGAGTGCAATTTTCATTTTTGTTTGGCTTTCAGCACCTACCTATCCCATCCCGATTCTATACGGTTATGCTGCTGTCAAAAAGCGAAAGGAAAAGAGAGCGTGTGTTTGCAACAATATGCAGATGCAGAGTGCGCCGATGCACTTTGCGCAATGAGCAATGATGCTTTTAAACAAAAACAAAATAAAAATAAAGAGATACAAACATGGGTGCAAAGTAGATGCACTGAAGTAGGTATACACATGTATGCTTTTATTTAACTAATTTAGACTATAAAAATAACAACGAACAAGGGAACTCAAAACAACAAGTGCAAAGGACTCCATATGTAATACATGAAATTGGGTTGGGACTAGGGTAATAAAAAGAACAGTGCCCTATAGATTTGTTTCTTATATTACGACGCGACGGACAGCCGACGATGGTGAAGAGTTAAGCATCAATATAATGTCGATGACATTTATAGCCCCACCCTCACGCAGACAATTCCTTTAACAAAAAAAAAATATTATTGTGAATCGTCCATAAATGGAGCAGTTTTTTTGCGTCTCTTTTTGTGTGCATTGATTGCTTTTAATTAATGGAAAGATATATGTAATATTTTTTTTTTAAACTCTCCAGATGGAACTTCTTTTCCTTTTTACTGTATATCATTTATATGTACATAGTCCAAACAAAAAAACTACATATGTAGGAAAAACCTATGTATATGTACTTGAACAGGTTTTTTTTTAATTTTGTAAGGCCTTCAAGATTTGTTTATTTTAGCATTTATCAAGCCTGTAGGAACTGTTAAGTTTGAGAAATTTTGAAAACTCTTTTTATCTTGAAACTATAGGCTGATTGATTTATACCTAATGCAAGGAATTTATATTGGTTTTCCCTTTTCTAAGGCAATATTTTGAATACAATCAATCAAGTTAGTATGAAAAAACGCATATGTATCGTGTACGTATAGCCGATGATAGGAAAAAGTACCTATGTTTGATTAGTTTTTTTTTTTAATCAAGTGGGAATTTAAAAATGAGATGTTGTAAATTTGAGAGCCGTTTGACATTCATTTTAATGAATAAACAAACTAAACCTAATGCATTAATCGAAATTGTTACATTGCTTATAAAGAAATCCTTTCATACGTCAATTTGCTGAGATGTAGAAAATTCTTACATCGAATAAAAGCTGGGATGTAGAAAAATGAACCAATTTTCACGGAATATTGTTGGTGTTGTTATTAAAAATTCAATAATAGAAAGAGAATAATAATAATAATAATAATAATAATAATAATTTTAACTATGCATATGCCTGTAAGACCTAGAAAAATGGAAAGAATTTTTATTTCTGGAAATGTCAAATTGACGTTTTTTTGGCTTTTTTGGGTTGGGGTCAAAATTCTGCCAGTGTCAAAATTCTTTGAACAAAATTCAACTTTTAAAATTCTGCTTTTAAAAATACTGCTCACTGAAATTCTGCTTTTCAAAATTCTGCTCATCAAATAAAAAGTGCGCGCTTTTTAACATTTTGCAAAGCTTTGTTGTCATTATTTTTTGCAGAGTTTTGATAAGCAGAGCATACTCTTACTTTCTTAAGAGTTTAATAGGTATAAAAAATATTTTTTTTGTCGGTCAACTTTTTAAGGCAATTATTCAGTTAGTGTTTAAAGAAAACCGATCTCAGTCACATTGGCTATCTAAGGCGCATTTCAAAAAACATTGGTCACTTTGGTTTTTGCTTGTTTTTTTTTCATACTTAAGTTTACTTAATGGAGATTGTTTTGTTTTATTTTTGTTTCTCGTTTGATATTGTAAATACAAAAGTTAATTAAAAATTAAAAAAGAAATAAGCTGAATTTTTTTCTTTTTTAGCGACGGACAGAATTTTGAGAAGCAGAATTTTGAAAAAAACGAAAAAAGCAGAATTTTCATTTTAAAAAGAGAATTTTGAAAAACAGTATTTTGAAGCCAGAATTTTGACCCGCTCCCCTTCTCTTTTATCTCAGAGCATAATACTAAGCTGTCAAAAAGATATCTTTTTTTTTTAGTCAGACATTCGAGATCTCTCAGCTGTCAGCTATGGTTCCTTTTTAATCAATAACCGAACAAATTGAGCAGAAAGCTGAGCCCATCCAACTTCATTCCATTTTTCATGCATGTAGTCATGTGACAGTTCAATTCTCAAGTGTACATTTGTAAATGGATTTCATAATTAAATTCGAACGATCGCCATGGCCCTGCTCGGGACTAAAAAATACGCCTAACTAAAAACGACGACTACGAAATAACTTATCCCCCAGATACAGAAAAATCCCGACGAAAGTTATAGATACATATAGTAACACACCCATATATATTATACATCAAAGAAACAACAAAAAAAAATAATCGCTACTTTTGATGAAACTCTTTACATCTATATTTTTTATACGAGTCCATAATTTGGCCTAATTATAAAACACACATTAAACAAAATAAAATAAAAAGAAACATAACTTCACTTCTTCATCGGTACTCAGACAAAGTGTCAACGTTGATCACTAACAGGGCTCGCAGATAAAAATTGTATAGCAAGATAGGTACTTATGTATGTATTTTATTAATAAAGACGTAAATACTTCTATATATCTTCAGTCCCCCTGAGACTGAATCTACTTAGTTCAACTGCTCGTTACATGTAATCGGGAGCATGTCTGCGTTCAGCGTGCGTCGTCGTGTGCATTAAAATGTGTGAATGCATATTATGACAATATAGAAATACGTTCTACATATCAATCACTGCAAGTGCTATGATAAAATAAAAATAATCACTTGAAACGTCACAAGATGACAGTTCCACTACTAAACTTGTTCCCCAGTGCGTTAATTGTTGACAACTACTAGAAGCAAAAAAAAAAAAATTAAACGCCCCAACCTAATGATCTGCTCTATAGAGTGCAGTGCAGTGTCTTTCTAATTCTTTATTTATACAATTTGTCAATAGGGTACATGCACATGGGTCCAGTAGTAGCAACAAATCATTGGGAATGAAAAATGGCAAACACAACAAGAAAAAAAAAACAATTTTACTTTCACTAATTATGTCAGCAGCGTGCAGAAGTGGTAATGTATATTTTTCCTTGCTATATCTTCTTGGCTGATAGACTTTTTATTTAACACGTTTTTTTCCCATTTTTTTTTTTACGTTGCACTTTTTCTTTCTATGGAATTTTAATTGCAATAGAAAATACGCAATCGATAATTACTGAGGAAGGTGTATAGATTTTTCACAACAAAACAAAATGAAAAGAAATTGTCTATGAGATTTTTCTTAGAGCTTACGAATACAAAGCAAACAATATTGTGCATGATGGGCGTGTTCAAAGATGGAGGCTTAAATAAATACTAAATATTATGAAAAAAAGTATTGAGCTAACCTTGGTTTGTTTGAAATGTTGGAGGTTTCGGCTTCTGTAAAGAGAAAACATTTGTTTAAATGCATTTTTTTTAAATTAATATGTTTATTTTTTATTAAAATTTGATAGCACGTAAGAACTAGGGCCTATTAACATCGAGGTGACCTACAATTTTCTGGGTAATAGAGGATTTTTCAGACTCACTTTAGAAATTAGAACCTACATTCGCCGAAATATATGCATTTTCTACTTCAGTAATACTACTATAAAGCCAATAGAGTGGTTATGTGTGAGTGGGTGGTCTAGTGTGGATTGTAATGTACGTGTTCGTTATGTATATGTTTTTGCAGCATTCATTATTGTGAATTAATAAAATAGTAATCACTCGATTCTCGAATGCAGTTTGTTACATGTTGATGACTCGAGATACCTGTAGTGTGTCTCAGAATTTTTGTTTGTATGGAATGACCGAAGAAATGGAAGAATTGAATGATTTCATTTCGTGTAAATAAAAAAAAATTGAGTGAGTTACTGATGTAGTAGTGGACCATGATGGATTTTTTCTATTTTCGTTACAATTATATTTAAACTATATTACATTTTAACATTTAGCATTTTGACTGTTTTTTTTTATTTTTATTTTGTTTTTGTGTATTAAAGGAAAGATCATGTACTTAAAATTTAAAGGTGTTAGCAACTTTTTTTTTTACATTTCCGTTACCTTTATAAATTTTAACGAAATATGGAACACATTGCATATTAAAAATTTCGAGTAAACTATTTCAATTTTCTTACTCTGTCGTAATTCGAATGTTCATTCGATTATTTTGATCATTCGAATACTAATATCTCTATTATTGGTTTCGGTTTCGTGAGAAAATAAGCGCCATAGGTAGGTAAACAAACTGTGCTCCGGTATAGTAGTAGTAGTGGTAGTAGCTCCAGATAATTATACAGAGTTCACATAAAAACATTTTAAAAATCAAATGAGAAATTGGTGCTCACTATCAGCGATAGTTTTTGGGCCTATAATAGAGCATAATTGAGTTCAAAAATACTAAAATCATGCCCGTTCTTCATTTTTGACTGTTTATGGTGACCATATTCTAAGATATTTTGTTAATCGTTCTGAAGATACAGCGTTGAACAATACGTGCAAATTAAAAAAAAAAATCAATAATATATATAAAAATGGATGCTTTAGTTAGTTAACCAATTACCCAATACTTGTAGGTTAAGGGAACGCAAGATCTGACAAAAATATAACATTATACTGCAGTCCATGAGACTGTGCAGAAGAACCCGATGCAGTTTGCCTTTCGCAGACTTCAAATTAGTAAATTTTGCTTGGACTTGGGCCAGAAATTGAAGGAAAGTAACATCGCCATGTGTTCACCTAATAGATTTTGGTGTAGTTGGAAGTAAGCCCTGATTTAAGCACAGCAAAAAAAAATCTTCAGAAATGAAGCCCATGTTACGATGAAAGTCTTTTTATAAACAAACAAATAAAAGATCCTCACCACGCGTTGGCTTACAATTTGAAAAAAAGGTTCCACATACGCCATGTTAGACAGTCAGTAACTTTTTGTGAATTCACACAGCGAAAGTGGAAGATTCGTTCGAAATTCTTAATGTATTATACGTCCTGCTTTTGCCTTTAATATTCAGCAGATTTTTGTGAGATCCCAGTCGTCTGTAAGTTGTAACGTAGTTTTGCAATAGAATAATCGAGCATATTGTATAAAATATGCGTTCTTGTTTGTTGTGCTCTTTGCAAAGCCTCTTTGTGTCTTGTTTAGTTATTCTTCCTGCCACACTTTCTTATTTTCGTTCATTTTTAGTTTTATGATATTGCAGAGATTAAGCAAATTGGCAAAACTCTTTGCAATCGTGTCCATAAAGGATATCCCTCTGTAGTTTGGACCAAGTTCTGGTCTCCTTTTTTGTAGATTGGGAAAATAATCGTTCTTTTAAAATCCGGTTGTACTTTTCTAAATTCGAACATTCGATTGAAAATTTGAGCTTTTAAATCTATTGCTGACTTATGTATTTTCAAATTATTATGTTTAAAGAAAAAAATATTTACTATATAACTTGAATGTAAATAAACAAGTTAAAAAATTATATGCATATACAAAAACTTGTGTTTATCAAAATAATTAAGATGCAAATAGACATTGACATACTAGATATGGACTGCTATTTGTGATTCATTTCCATACAATATTTGTAAAAAATATGGTTCCCTGCTTTCAGCGACTATTTCAGGCCAAGCGACGAAAAGCAAAAAAAAAAACAAATTGAGCACAATCTGTTGCCGATATTACCTTTCTACAAATTTTAGGCAAAGAAACGAGAGCTATCTATTGGCACATAGTATAAGAAGCCCTGCCATCTAGTGTTTGTTAGAAAGTTAACTATTGATGTAGTGCTTTGGGACAATAAGAAAAATTCCTTTTTCTTTTAGCTTATATTTAAAAGATTGCTTTTAGAGTTACATTCGAAACAAATTGAATACATTTTAACCCTGCAAAAGACGTTGTTGTTGGTCACGTGACAAATATTCAAATGCAAGTTTTTTAATTTAAACTTATATTACGCAGTATTTTGCGTTAAATTCTATAAAATTTATTTGTTTTGTTTCATCATATTTTTTTTCATATTGTACAAAAAATAACCAAACTCTGGCAGACGTCTTTTTAATTCATAGTTATATATGATTTAAAAATTTTAAAAATTGTAAAAGTATGATTTAAAAGAAAAATAAATCAAATTATCTATCTATCTTATTCTTTCGAAAAGTTGAAACAAACAAATGAAATGTAACTTCAACTTATATTACGCAGTGTGTGTTAAATTTTATTCGTTTGGTCGAAAAGTAAAAAACAATAAATTAATATTTGATCTAGCTTTAATCGTATTTCGTTCATCCGCAAAGAACACAAATATAGGTTTATTGTTTCCTGTAGAAAATAGAGGAAAGGTAATTTTTGGATTCGTGTAGGGATTTCCTTGAGAAAAAAAAATCCCTTAAGCACTGGTTTGACTTGATAATATTCTTAACTGCCGCAAGGACTGAAATGGTCGCTGGTGATGCTTTTTACTTGCGATTATAGGTATTAAATATAAGGCAAGTTATGCATTCTTGAAAATAAAAAAAATTCTAACAATCAAACATGACAAAAAATGTCTGTCTGTCAGTCTGTCAATCTGTCCGTCTGTATGTATAACGAGCTACAGCCTAAACGGCTTAAGAGATTACCTTCAAATAAGGTATTTGTGATTATTTTGGCATTCCTCAGAGGGGAAATTGAAATTTTATTTTGAGGCCTAAAAATAGCGGTACCTGCCATATGACCTTGAAGGAAAATCTTATTTTTCTCGAAAACGGCTCCAACGATTTTGATAAAAAATGTTGAGATTTTTTTTTTGTTGATATAGCTATCATTTGATATGAATCAAGTTTACCGGAAAAGTCTACTAACGGTACTTTTTATATAATGGTTTTTTAAATTGTTGGCTTTCTCGGTAACTGTTCATTGGATTTTTGTCAAATTTTGTATCTGAGAGGATCTAGGTAGCCAAACTAATTCTGCATATTAAAATTTTAAATAACATTTTTTATATAATTAAAATTAATTTTTTTTTGAAAAATCAATATTTTTAAAACTAATCAAAAACTATAATTTTTAATTTTATAGTCATATGTATATTAATAAACTCTACAAAACTGCATACCAAAATTTCAAAAAAAAGTTTATTTTCAAAAAACTAAAAATGAAAAACCGGATTTCATCAAAATCCGTCCTACAATTTTCGAGATACTTTTTTATAAAATTTTCATTGATCCGTGGCATCTACTGGCGTGCATAATTAAAATCTTTTTAAATATAATTTGTAGGATGGTACCTATGTCACCATTCCTTTAATCATATGCATTCGACAATTCATTATACTAAGAATCAAGGTAATCTAACCTACTTCGGCTTTAAACCTGCACAGGATAACTAAACTAGACTACCTATGTGGTTAGCTACTACTTTACACTAAAGTTGTTAGCTACAAGAGCAAGTTCGTACGATCCAGTCGTGCATTTTATTTCAAAAGGAACCATCGTGAAGTTGGCTCCTAGCAGTCCATATCTAGTATGTCAATGCAAATAGGGCTTTCAGTTTGGCTAAAACAAAAAAATGAACGCAAAGAGTAAAGTAATAGAAGGTATTTATATTAAACAAATTATTAAATAATAATCAATAAAAAGAAATTATACAGCAGGAATTCGAAAAAATATGATATATAATTGTACTGTTTTTATTTTCTTTAATTGAGTGTTAACAGAATTCAGTTAGAATAATTTTTCTGTAAACTTTTGATTTTTCAAGATGGTGGGTTAAATTTTTTCAATTTTCACCATTTAAAATGATTAAGGTTTGCTACATAGTTAGAGTTGACTTTCCAAAGTAAAAGAGTCTAAGTTCTTTATAAATTGGGCAGATTGATAAAACAAAAATAAAAAGTACCATCTTTTGAATTCAAATTACAAAGGGTGCAGAAGGTTGTGGATGAACTTTTATAGGGTGAGCCGTTGAAGTTAAGTTGCTCGCTTTTTGCTTTACAGATTAAAGAAATTTCGTTTGTACTATATTGATCGCTAAAATAGTTATTTATGAGATCATGACTTAAGTCAGGGTACATAACTCTGTTAATTGATGATGACATTTTTTGCACATTTTTATTATGCTTGCAGATATCGACAGCCTATAATAACCCGTAAAGTTGTTCTTTTAGCAAGATTAAATTAGTATATTGAAAATTAAGCTCAACTCAACACTTCGTTGCCCATGTCTCCATTCTCCTGTCCACTCCACTTTGTTATCAATGACGTACCTTACGATTGACAATTGAATTCTATTTGGAGTATATGCAAGTACTTTCATAATGAAGTCAAAATGGAGCTTGAGAGTATGAATAAAAAGAGTGGGAAGACCGGTCTCCAGTAGCAGCACATGGTTTGGTATATTCGAGGGTAGGTAGAAAAGTCTTTTGAGGAAGTAGCGTTGAAGCTTTTCAAATTCTTCATGTGATTGATATCCTCATTTTTGACAGCTGTAGCACATAACGGAGCACATCACGGCATGAAAGACTTTGTACTTAGCTGAGGTTGGTACATCTTTGCGGTTCATTACTTCTTTCCATGACACGTTAATCATGCTTTTTGATGCGTTAAGTTTATTTTCGATATGTGTGGACAGCTTCATATTAGATTTTAAAAGTATTCCAAGGTATTTGTTCTGTCACTATTTCAATAGCCTCACCATTAAAACAACACTTTCTTGATTGTGTATTCTTTACTATCATTACTATAGATTTTTCCAGATTAACCGTTAATTTCCAGACCTTACAAAAATCCACCAACTTATTTTTTTTTTTTTTTTTTTTATAATCTACACGCGCTCAAGGGATTATGAATACTCTTTAAATGTTTCAACACAGCGCGGGCGTGAGGGTAAGGTTAAGGAAGAGAAAGAATGAAAGGAAAGATCTGTGGCGCGATATTCGGAGACTGTAGGTGGTTGTTGTCTCGGATTTTACCTCCAGGGATGACGGCTTAACTAATGCGGAGAGATTTCCGTGTCTTATTTATCGATGTCCCTTATAATTCGCATTAATTTTTTTATTCTTTGTCATATTTTATCGGTATATTAGTTTTACTCAATCACATGTTGTTAGTTCTATGCCTAAACAGCATGTAATGAGTAAACCAGCAACTCATTGTATGACTTTTATTTTTAGAATTGGTTTTTAATGGAAAAATAAGAAGACGTAGACTACGGCAGGGATCGAACCTGTGACCATGAGGTTGACAGGCGAACACACAACTATCGCGCCACGGCCATCCCCAAATTTACCATAAGCTGTAAACTTCAGGGCGATTCTGCGAGAAGCACGATGTAATTTGCATACATAAGAACAAAGAATCTTTATGTATACACCTGAAAAACTTATTCCATCTTATTCGGAGGATAGATGCAAATAGTTTTGGAATAGAATTTATAAAGGATATTCCTCTATAATTACTTGCTAGGTTAACATCGCTTTTCTTAAAAATCGGATAGACCAAAGAGTCTTGAAAAGCTTGTTGTACATTTCCGGTGTCGATAATGTTGTTAAAAAGGTGAAAAATTGTATATAAAAAATCCACAAGTGCGTTTTTATAAAATTCATTGCTTATTCTTTCTGGGCCTGGTGCTTTGTTATTTGCTGCGTTATAAATGCAGTTTTTAATTCTCTTATTGTGATTTGGCAATCGAGTGTTTGGTATATTATTAAAGCTTCTACAAAAGAAAAATGATTAGACACTGGATCGGTATTAAGTACATTTTTGAAATATTTAGCTAGCTAGACTACTTTGCTTTCAAATTAGAGCCGCAAATAAGATAATTTCAATTGTTTAATAGTGTTCCAGAAACTTTAACTATCTTTGATATCTGAAAGTGCAAGTACTATTGATCTATAATATTCCTGAGGTTTCGATCTACATAATTCTTTGTAAGTTTTATTTGCTGAAATATATTGTTTGGTGACGGTTTCCTTTAAATTTTTGTTGGTTTCTGGTTTTCTTCAATAGTTCTAAGGTAATTTCTTATCTATGTAGGTGGTATGCTAACTTTAGTCAAAAAGTAGTAATATACGAAAATTCATCTCTTCGTTCAATAGGTATGTTTTTCATTACAAGACGCAAAATTCATTTGGAATAACAATGTGTGAATTAAGTTATAAATTGCATATATTTCAACACAGAATATCCATGAACAAATTTTATTTGCCTTAAACTTACCACCTAATATTCCGAATCACATTGACAAACCAGACCAAAAGGAATATTTGATTATTGTTTTAAATATCTATACGTTCATTGCCAAACACATAAATCTTAGCCTTCGACAGATTTCCTCCGTATTTATTGTTTTTTATTTTCGTTTCGTCTCTGTCGTTAGATACGAATCGTTTAATGGATCTGCGAAATATCGCGCAAGTTAAATTTACAATTCAGCGAATGCATTTAAATTAGATTGGTTTAGATACATATACAATTGTATGTGTTCGTGTACATCATTGTGTGAGTTGCTGATGCGATTTTTTGTGTTGCGCATGCTGTATAACTTTTTCTTTCATTCAGTGTCTTCAGACGATCATTGGAGTGCTTCCTCCCATGCTGATCCGCCTCCGCCAATGAATTCTTCTCCCAGAGCCTATTGCTGTGCTGCGCTCCGCGGCCAAACACAAAAGCCAAACAAGAGACAAGGCTCTACAAAACAAAAGTCTTCTTTTTTTTAAATACGCTTGTCCATGGCTATGTGATGTTGAAAGTGAACGCTCGCTTAGTTCGTTCGTTCGTTCGTTCAGTTGCTTAGGCTTTGGAACCAAAGAAGTTGCATGCTACATTAAACACTATTGTTACACAGCGCCGGCCGGCCGGCCGTTTAGAGGTGGAGAGTGGTAATGGGCATGAGCAGGCAACACAGAAATATGTTCTCTTGTTTGGCTTGCTTGTTGCATCTATTTTTTTGTTGTGGTTTTTTTTTGAATGTATCTTTTTATGGGATTGGATTAGAAATTGCAAGTTGTCGAGATCAAAATACGAGTAGGATGTTGTATAGGTATCTATACCAGCAGCCTATCGACGAACATGTGTGCGGCGGATTACATTTTTAAAGGTGGAGGCACGTCTCCGCGGCAATGACTATGATGATAATGATGATGATGCCATGTGCAATGGTGGAACTTATTTTTTGGCCGGTTTTACCAGTTTATACTTGGGGCTAATTGTATAAGTTCTTCATGTGGATCATCATCATTATGATCGTGGTGTTCGTCGTCATCGTCGTATAGTCTTGTATTGGTCGCCATTATCATTTTCATTATTCTACATCTCTGAAGAAATTGAAAGGAAGCCCACAATTAAGTGTGGGATTATTGTGTAGCCCATCAGCCGTTTAACTGGCGGTCTCTTTCGCTCTATATGTTTATGTATGTATTATCATCGTCGTCATCGTTACCAAGCGTTACGAACTTTGCTAAATTTAAATAGACAGGCCATTTCCGTCGTTTTCGACCTAGTTTCGCTTGAATTGTTGATAGTGATATATAATAAGTGTATATTGTATTGTGTGATGTTTTGAGATTACCCGAGTATATCAACGAAAAGGAAAGTGCATTCTCCATTTGTTTTTGTATTTTATTTTTTTCTAAATCGATATTTAGATAAAAATGCGAAACGGAAGTTGTTATAGACATTGATAAGACCTTAAGGCCAGGCGATGGAAATGTTTAAGTTACATTTTAATCTTAATGCATTTTTGCCATAAACAAAAATAAGATAGCAAACAAATGGGACGTTCTTTCGATAAGAACTTATAAGACTTGTACTTTGGTTTGATCTCATTATTCAAAAAAAAAAAATAAAATAAAAATAGAAATAGAAATAGAAGCATTTTATTCATTCATGCAAATCAAGTAGTCTGACGGATAAAAAACGATTTAGTTTGAATTAAGAAAATAGGTGTAAGTTTGGAACACAAACCCAAATTTTCTAAAATGTGGTAACGTTGTTGAAGAGAATGATGCCTTTAGCCGAAAGCTGATGTAGTTCTGCGGATTCAGGTCGATCCGATATGAAAGCAAGAAAACTATAGGTAATTGCAGAGTTCAGAACACCATGAAAATCATTCAAACAATTTAAGATGAAATATCGAAATGTTTCTAGATAATGTAAGAATCGATTATTTCATTCGAATGCGCACATCATTAATAGCCCTGGAATTTGCCGAAACAACAGGGACAAATAGAAAAGCTTCTATCTAGAGTATTGATGGGCATAATCGAGTGATCAAAATAATCAAATGATTTCGTTTACTCCCGATGACTTTTATGAACCACGAATTCTTTGTTCGTAGAGTTCTAGTTTATGTCTTTACATTTTTTTTATTACCTAATGTTCTAATTGGCAGCTATCGGACGACCAAGACACGAGCGATAGTTCCTGCATCGGATAATAAAAATATCAAACCGCAATAATAATATTGTGTGTCCGATTCAAATACAAACGCGTTTGCGCGATGAGGTAGCACAGTCGCACATGTTTGTTTCTATATCGCTCAAGCTACATCACACAAGCTTTTCATAATAAAACATTATGCTTTTGTGACCGACGCACGCTTTGAAAAGTATAGTTTGGTCGCTTGAAATCAAACAGGTTTGTTTTTTTTTTTGTCGCGCCTTTCGACAAATTAAAATAAAATACGAACAAAATGTAAGCAATAAATTTTTTTAAATCCAATTTGTGATGATGATGATTTTTATACAAAGCGATGAAAAACAGATCTAGTCTGGGAAAAAGTGGTAAACAAATTTAAAAAAGGGGCAAGCAGATAAAACCGTTGTATATGAATTTTCCAATAATAATTCAGCATTTTCTCTCACAAAGCTTTTCAATTAGGACACGGATTTTAGTAGCGCTATCTATAACCTACGCGACGGTTGGGTCGTGCGATGCATGTTCAATTAGGACGTAGCCTAACTTTATCCGAATATATTTGTGAACGATTCGGATAGGTTAGCTGAACTATGTATTCTTTTCTCATTTCGTTTTTTTGTTTAGGTTTGTAGCATTATAAACGGTGATTTTTTAAGAGCTTGGTTTTAAAAATTCAAAAAAACACAGAAACTTGTAAAAAGTGAATGAAATTTTTATTTGGATCGATAAATCAATTTCTGCCATTTACTTTTTAAAAATAATTTCACTTTAATGTTGCTTGCGGCTACGCTTCAGGTGGTCCATTCTGAAGGTCCAATTTTGGCAAACTTTTTCACACATTTCGGCCGGAATCTCACCAATGACGCGTTCAATGTTGGCTTCCAAGGCAGCAATCGTGTTTGGCTTGTCCCCATAGACAATAGACTTAACATAGCCCCACAAAAAATAGTCTAACGGGGTCAAATCACATGATTTTGGTGGCCAATTGACTGCGCCAAAACGTGAGATCAACTGCTCACCAAATTCGCCTCTCAATTGATGCATGGTTTCGCGTGCAGTGTGGCATGTGGCACCGTCCTGTTGGAACCACATCGAGTTCAATTCTTGCATTTTCGGCAAAAAAAAATCTGTTATCATCGAACGGTACCTCTCTCCATTGACTGTAACCCTGCGGCCTTCATCGTCCTTGAAGAAGTACGGCCCAATGATGCCGCCTGCCCATAAACCGCACCAAACAGTGCATTTTTCGGTATGCATTGGTAGCTGCTGAATTGCCTCTGGCTGCTCTTCACTCCAAATACGGCAATTCTGCTTATTCACGTATCCATTTAGCCAAAAATGAGCCTCGTCGCTGAAGACAATTTTTTCGATAATTTCATAATTTCGACATTTTTCACAGAGCACGAATTTTGATAATAAATTTCAATAATTTGCAAACGTTGTTCAGGCGTAAGTCTATTCATGATGAAATGGCAAACAATACTGAATCGAAATGTCAAATGTTCGTGGAATTTGTCATGTGTGATCTGTCAAAAATATAAACGTCAAAAACCAAGTAGCAAAAAAATCGTTAGATACCTACATTTTGTTGTGACTTCATGACATTGTGGCGCTCTTTCGAACTTTCCGTAAAAGTTAAGGTTCTCTTATACGTGGCGAAACTCACAGATCAAAGGTACTTTAATAAAACAGATGTTTAAATGGCTTTATGTCAGCTGTGAAATTACTAAAACTTGAGGAGCGCCGCCTACCAAACCTCTACAATTGGAATAGCAATAAGCACTTTAGGTATCCAGCAAGAACATATTATTTAGGAGTGTGTGTTATCGATTGAAGTCTTAAAAAACGTGCAAGTCATAAACTGTCGAATTCCATTGAAAGATGTTTAAAATTTCGATGGATTGAAAACCCTCTAAAGTCTAAAAAATCACAATTTTTATACGAAATATAAATTGAAAGCTTTCAGATTTAATTTTTTTGTCCGGAAAGGTTGATTTTAGATCTTTTGGACGAAATTTGAAATGAAATACTTTAAATACATTAAAATATAGTTTTTTTTGGTGGTTGGGTGTTGTAGGAACTGGGGCCCTCGAGCTGTATCTTTTCCTACACATCAAGTGCTTACATTACGTCCAAGTTGGTAGGCGCCGGATACTGGTCTTGACTTTATGTCATGACTTGCTAAACTTGTAAGTGCGAATGTTTATCACGGAAAAATTGGAGCATTAAACCCATGGCCCTACAGATTGGAGGTTAGTGCGTTGGGCTCACGACCCGACCACAGTAAAAAAACAATATTGTTATGAGAGACCCGCGAGAAGCCTCGGACGAAAAGAAACCGAAGACCGCCCAAAGGAAGAAATTCAACATCGCCTGCCTTAGCACATCTGAGAAAGCCAGAGACTACATCACATCGCGACATCATTAAGGAGACACCAATACCACCATAGGCTACCAACCACCCAGGAAAAAGAACCCGAGGTATGATGATGAATGCACGGCATTGAAGCAGGAGACGGAAAATGCACGAATGCAAATGCTGCAACGGAAAACAAGAGTAGGAAGTAAGAAGTACCGTGAAAAGAGAAGGAACGAGAAAAAACCCTGCGAAAAAAGAAAAGAGCATCCGCAGACTCTCAGCCTCAGGTATCGCGAGGAATCTTACACCGCCACTAAAACCCGCGGTTCTACAAAACAGCCAAGCAAATGACATCTGGTTATAGGACTGGCACGCAAGCTCTTCGAAACAGCGAAGTGAACCTAGTCACCGGGAATTGTAGACGTGTTTAAGCAGCACTTCCAGCAACTGCTTAGTGGGCATTATGTAGAGGAAGCAACAGGAGAACAAAGAAGCATGAGACCAGTCAATGAAGATCCAGTCCCAGTGCCCAGTACTGAAGAGGTTAAGATTGCCTCCACAAGCTTAAGAACAACAAATCCGCCAGCTCGGATGGCCTACCTGAGGAACTTTTCAAGTATGGAGGAGATGTCCTGGTAGGGCGCATGCAACAGTTCTTGTGACTTCTTCAACATAGTCCTGGAGCAGATATTACGCAAGAATGGTGTTAACCTGGAAGGCACTATCTTCAAAAGGTCTTCGCAACTGCTTGGTTATGCGGACGACATCGATATCATCGGCCGCTCCAAGCGAGCTGTACTTGAAGCATTCACAGCTATTGATGAACAGGCGAAATGCGTTGGTCTTAAAGTGAAAGACAAAACGTCGCTGTTGGTAGCAGTAGTTTCGAGGTAGTCAAGGAGTTCACCTACCTCGGAACAAACATCAATTCCACGAACGACACCTTAGTGGAAATCCGACGAAGAATTACCCTAGCCAACCGCTGCGACTTCGGTTTGGCCAAACAAATGGGTTCAAAACTCCTGTCTCGAAAGACAAAGTGCATGCTATACAAAACCTAATTTTACCAGATGTACTCTACGGCGCCAAGTGCTGGACGATAAGTATAAAAACGAAATTGATACTGGGCACTTTCGAGAGCAAAATTCTTAGGAGGATATTTGGTCCTATATGCGAAGAGGGCGAGTGGAGGAGAAGATTCAATAGAGAATTGTACGAGCTGTACCAAGATGTGGATGTAGTCCAAAAAGCCAAAGCCGGATGACCGGATTCGTAGATAATAAGCTTGATCTTTTTTCAAACCAGAATTTCACGTCATTCTACATTCAGAGTCGAGTAAACCAGTGAATATAAAAGTGAACAGAATCGTTTTTTAGTGTTTATTTGTTTAAATTTTTTACCAAAACGCGGTCATTCACTTCAATTACGAGATTCGTAGCAAAAATGTATAATGTCATATTTTTGTACAGGTACATTTTCAAAGCTATACAAATTTATTATGGTGGTATTTGAACTAACTAAATCTATTTATAAAAGACGTAGCTTAAAAGGCTTCTATCCATATTTTATATATCACATTCTTAAATAACTTCTCTAGTCCACCTCGATCTTTGAACCACATATAAACGAAGTTCATAATTAAATAATGATTGCAAACATTTTTTCAAGCAGGTACTATACGAACATACCCCTGACTTGCACAACATTTGATTTATTGAAAAAAAACGACAAACTCAACTTATTCTTATTTCTAACTCCTTTATATATTTTTTATTTTATTTGGATTTTTTAATTGAAGTTTTAGATTTGTATTAAAAAAGAATTAAATTATTGTACCAATTGAAAACCACATTATAATATAAAAATCAGACTGTTGGGGATCAGGTTTTTTGGAAAATAATGGCAGTTTGCAATCTGACATTTAGTTTGTCCTCACATATATGTATTAAAACAATAAACAAGGGTACAAAAAGTTCTAATACAATGGTTTTTTTATTAATCTTGGAATATGTACTTATCTACACGGGTAATGTAAATGAATTTGGGTACCTTTTTTCTATTTGTTTTTATTAATATTTGTTTGTTAACATTTTTGGCAGAAGTCAATAACCTTTAAAGTTGTTTACATGAACTCTGTTTAACATGTGGAGCAAAGTGTATAAATATTTGAACTACATGACTATTTGCTAATTTTGTTTGCAACAAATTTAGTGTTTTATCGTAAAACGTAAAATACAAATCGAAAAGAAATTTGCTTGGAAATGTACGTTTTTCTATACATAACCATATATATGTATATATAAGCATATATATGTGTAGAAAAGCCAAGCCTTTACTTACATAGTTATCTTAGGTATTCGGTACAAGTGTTTCAGGGCGAATAGAAAAAAAAATGTTCTTATGGAAGAACCTGCTAAAAATATATGTGGCACAAAAATGTAAAAAAATGGGTTTACAATTGATAAACTTTGCGCAAGACAGTTACCATCTGTCAACGTGCGCCTAAATAGAAAATAATAATATATTTGCTCGTTGAGCTTTTTCGCTTACGATTTTTATGATCTAACAACCATATTCTGTTAAACGTTCACGTGAATATTTGTATTCTGCTATCCGACGGAAAAAGCGAATTGATCCAAAAAGTATATAAATTTCGATTTCGAATTTTAACAATTAGATTCTCTTAAGAATTAAACAACAAAAATATATTCGTAAAGCTTTAGACTCAAAAGATAGAAGACATTTGAAAAATAGTACAAAAATTAGTCAAATATTCACGTGAATCGAAAGATTCGATCGAATCGAATAGCAGAATAGGGCTGTAAGTCTACACAACGCTTGACTTAAGATTTCAGATTGACTTATATTTTATATTATGTCTACTTCACTTGTCAAAGCCAGAACGACCAAATATTTAATTGCATTTACTAATTTCGTTTTCGATTGGACTTTCGGAATGTTCTACTACTTTTTGTTTGGAATCGAATGTGAAAATTTCGTATTCACAAATCTACGGAAACAGAAAATATAAAAAATAGCTTCTTCAAATAATTACTTTTAACAAATAATCCGACGAAAAACTGCGTTCAGTATTTACTGTTTACTCCTTTATGAAATCGAGGACAGAAAACTTTTCCGAAGACATTACTCAGAACAGCCAATCGAACGTTTTTGGGGTAACAGGAGTGGAAAGAGTAAATCCGAAGCAGCTAATCGAAAACGACATACCTAAATAAATTGAAAAAAACATAGGTGGCGCAACAACGCGTGCAAAACCCTCGAAGCACTTTAGTGTTTTTATTTTCCATAAATAGAGGAGACTTACATTTTTTCCCTGAATCCAAACAGCTAAGGTAAGAATCACTATTTGGAGAGGATTTTTCCCTTTTTCCAACAGTTGAGCAAGACCATTACGCCACGCGGCATAAGCTAATTACAAAAGTTATTTTGTAAATAAGTTTAGACAAAATAATTTCATATTTTAATCATATTAGCAATTTACTAAAATAATATTTATGGTGATTAAATAGTTTTGAAGTGAACCTATTTTCTTGATAAACGTCAGCGGAATCCGCCTAAAAGTATGCAAAAAATACAACTGTTTGCCGTTTGTAAGTAGCAAATGGAAAATAAATAAAATATTCCTTTCGTGATTTTAACTATTAGTAAAATGTTAAAAGCTAGTTCGGTGATTAACTCGTTTTAAATTAGTATCATAATAAATTAAAAATCTATACTTATACAAAATTAATTAAAAAACGACTTTAAAAATATTATTAGCCGTTTCTACTAAAAACCTTGTACTTACGATGTGATCGAACATAAGAGCAAGTACGTGCGATCCAGTCGCACATTTTATTTTAATCGGTTGTTATAAATATATTTTACAAACATGTTTTGTCCCCCTTTTTGAATTCTTACTCCCCCAAGAAAATTCGCGATGCCCACCTTATTGTCATTTTCCAATCTGGTAACTCTAGCCAGAGGTCTTTACCCCAGGTTGCGTATTGTCAAACTGTATATCAGCACAGCTATATATCTCTATATCCATAGTCTGTGCTAAACCATTTGTTGCTAACCGAATTTGAAAAGCAGTTCCATCTGCTTAAGCAACTAAGAGCAAAGTACCTGCGAGTTTACAGCCATCGTTAACGTTGATATTGGCCGCGTTCGAATGCCAAGCTGCTAGGCTGCCCAAGTTACATTAGTAGCGCTTTTCTTTCGAACTATCCGGGTAGCTTTTTCTGTTATGTGAGTTATATTGCACACCTATATAGCTGCAGTTTTGAATAGATGTTCCTCAAATTTCCAAACGAATTTAAACGAATCCAATAATTTGTGTTTGACATCTGGTTAGTTCATCAGCTGTTTTTTATATAGAGAAAGCAATCCGCTAAGTCGTGTGTGCTGGGTGTATTTTTCTTCTTAGAGCCAAAAATCTAAGTAATTTTTAAAACGCCTTAAATCCAAAAAATCTTTGCATACACCCAAACTCGACCCCAACCTAAGTCATATTATATTAGGCCAAGCATGAGGATCGCTGGGTGAAGCATACCCCCCATACGCGCCGAGATTTATATACTCCTTGAACTTCATATAGATCGCTGAAAATGCCTAAACAACCAAATGTCAAATGTACCAACCAGCGTTACAACTTCAAAAAAATAAAGCGAAGTAGATTTGACCCAAAAAATGAAGTAGATTCAAGGAAAGGAAAGTAGATTTCAAAATCATAATTTTAATAATATAATTTCAAATTAGTTTTTTGTACATATTTATCAATGAAAATGGTAATAAGAATAACCTTGTAGAAATATGTGCATCTTCTTCTTCAATGATTACTGAAGTCACCACTTCATCTTTACTACTTTTGGGAAATCTTGATTATCAGGGCTTTTGTTGGAAAAAATTAAAACTAGGGCACAACGATATTTAAAAAAAATTATATTTTTGCCCACGAATCTTATACTACGTTTCCACCGACCACTAAACCGAGATTTAAGTAGATTTAGCTAAATCTCCTACAAATCTTCAGGATTTACCATACAAATTTTAATCTTCTCAGATGAAGATTTAAAATAAATCTCATTTAAATCTTCAATCGAACTATCCCCTTTCCATATCAAAATGAACACATTCATCGGGAAAGTGAATTTTTCTCTTCAGTTGAAATAGATGAAGCTGCCTATCTCACTTCTACATCATAAGAGAAAATGAAAAGATATATACATTTTCAATAGTGCTGTCAAAATTAATCTACTTTTGGAGCGGTGGAACCACTTTTTGAGATTAGTAAATCTACAAGAGATTAAAGTTCGGTGGAAACGTAGTATTAATCTACATTCTTGATTACTTCAAAATATCTTTTCAACGCGCATTTGGCCATTAATCACATTCAACTTTCAGCACAGACAGACAGGAACGCAGGTAAAACCAAAAGCATTACGTGTTTCAAAGAAAATTAAAATAAAAATAAAAATAAACTTCAGAAAATTGTAAAATACTTTTTGGTTGGAAGTGAAATTAGATGCAATTTATTCTGTTGAAATGTGAATCTGGGCTTACACGAAAGGGTGTAAACAGTTTTATGTTTGAAGTAGATTCAAGATTTCTAAAATTGAAGTAGATATAAAGAATTCGACTATAATGCGAAGTAGGGAGCAGATATTATTTTGTTTTTCTTTTTTTAACAGATTATAGTATGCTGATATTATTTTTGAAAAGCAGCATACTATAGGTATGTACTGATATACAGTTTGGCAATACACCTGGTCCTTCTTCATTTTTTTTTAACGAAAAAATATGACTACTATCCTCATAAGCACAAACGAATGACATAAATTAATATTGTTGGTTGGTGAGTTTTTTTTTTTTTAATCATAACAAACGCAAAACCTAAAAAGTAAACAATTCAATTATCTGTTTCATTAACAATTTTTTTTCAAATATACATATATACATACATCTATTCTCTTATGTATTTCTAAGAATGACAAAAATGACTCTCTATTTCTCTAAAAGTGAGACTTCTTACTAAAAACATATTCAAATATAAACCACATGGCAGACATTGACTGAATTAAATTTGAATATTTTTTTCTCAAACCTGCCTACTAAATTATTTTTATACAGGTAGGTAGGTATTAAAAAAAATAGAAAAATAAATTTAAAAAAAAAAAGAATTCTCCAAACAAAAACTATTTCGAAATCAAATTCAAATGAGTTGGAATATTTCCATCTATTTAAGCAATGGTATCTCTACCAGTTACATATCTACATCGCAAGCAGCCGAAATTTCCCAATGGTATGTCTTTAAGCTCTAATCGTGCTTAACCCACAGCGCATACAAATTAAATGAGTTCTTTATTTGGTCTTTGATAGGTAGGTTGTAGGTATACCTTCCATTCCACAACAAATACCTACTGATGTCTAAGTCTTTTATAATGGCTAAATGATTCGTTTAAATGAATAATTTATATATACATACCAACATATATAATGTATGTACATAAAATGATACTTTACAGCACCGTGTCACAATCACAACATCGAAATGTTTGTTTTTCATAATTAAACCTAAAAAAAAACCTCATCAAAATCATAAGAAACTTGTATGCATATATACAACCATGTATCTCAACTTTAAGGAGCTTGCACAGTGCAAATATAATTAACTATTAAGTAAGCCAACTTAAAAATGTATTTAGAAAAGTAGCGTCGCCTGTCAGAGAGCAACTTACCAATATTGAAGTCACCCGCACCTAAAAACCATACATATGTGTACACCTTCGGTTTTTATAGCCCACCAATTGCTAACTTTTGTCATGATAATCTCTTGGTCTTGGACATGAGTTGAAGTTGAGGCTTGAACTTACTTACCTACATGGGTATGTACTATCTCACAACTAGCAGTTAGGTTATGGTAAATAGTTGTTAAAATGTTGGTTGTTTATTGTTGTGTGCCACCTTATATGCTGCCTTTATTATAAACAGTATTCCGAAAATGAATGACAATGCTATGTTTACGCGTTTGAGGCTTGCGCAGCTCAAATAAGAAAAAAACACAACATCGTATGTATTTTTGTGTGTGTGAAATAAAACGAACAAGTCAAATCCTAATGGAAGAGATATGTTTTATATTTTTAATACCATGGCATAAATATGCCATTTTAAAGTCATCACCACAAGTTTGAAAAACCTGTGCGCTAAAGAAACTTCAAAATCTTGTTTAGAAAAAAAAGTACCCAAGTAGCATTAATTTGTAAAATAAAAAAAAAACAGAAGAAAAACCGAATAGGAAAATACAAAAAAAAAAACAACAAACAAGGTTATGTTCACGATGAGAAAATCCCATAGAATACTCGTAGTTGAACCACATTTTTGCAGATACATTCACTTGTTTTTATTACTCAATGCGAATATAATGTATGCGAATTATATGGTTATGGTAAAGAGCCAAAGGAAGATGTGAATGAATGGAAAAGAAAAAGCAAATTTATTGGTTGAAAGTGAAGTTCCATGACTCGCTGCGCTGTGCTGTTCGTATTCCTTCTCAGCAAGATCATCATGATTTGAGCAGACAATATACATTTTGTTTTGGTTGGAGTTGCATCAGCTTCCATCAACATACAGTTTGAAGTTGCAACTGAAGATGAACTGGGGAAATACTTTGGGAGTTCGATTAAGGATGGTCGTTAGGTTAATTATTGTGAAAGAGTGCCGAAGTTGTACTGCCAAACTGTGTTTCCAGTTTTGACACTTGGATATTAATCAAAACATAATCAAAACAACCCATTCAACTTGGACGATGATGGTCAAAATATCCGTCCACCTGACCTAGAAGAAGTAAGAACGGCGATATCCAAACTTAAGTCGCACAAGGCCGCGGGTTCAGATAGCCTGCCAGCTGAACTGTTTAAGGCAGATGGGAGATGACTTGGTCAGGAGCATACACCAACTCATTTCTAGAATCTGGTCGGAGGAAAGTATGCCCAATGAATGGAAGCCCGGCATAGTGTGCCCTATCCACAAAAAAGGAGATGCTCTGAACTGCGCCAACTACAGAGGTATAAGTCTCCTCAACATCGCATACAAAATTATGTCCGCTATTCTGTGTATCCGCCTAGAACCTTTTACCAACGACCTGATCGGATCTTATCAGTGTGGCTTTAGGCGAGGAAAATCAACTAACGATCAGACTTTCACACTCCGGCAGATCCTGAAAAAAACCCAAGAATTCCAAGTCGATACGCACCATCTCTTCATCGACTTTAAAACCGCCTATGATAGCGTTGATCGAGACAAGTTATACAGAGACTTGTCACATCTCGGCATCCCTGCCAAACTTGTCCGCCTGTGCAGACTGACAATGAAGGAATCTCGCTGCTCCGTCAGAGTCGGTAAGAACTTCACCGACGCCTTTGATTTCGAGAAAGGTTTGAGACAAGGTGATGCGCTATCATGCAATCTCTTTAACATCGTGCTGGAAGCAATTGTGCGCAACTCAAATGTCAACACCAGAGGCACAATTTTTCAAAAGTCCGTACAACTCCTTGCTTATGCTGATGACATTAACATCATAGGCAGAACAAAGCGAGCTGTCAGTGGAGCATTTGCAAGTATTGAAGCGGAAGCGGCGAAGATGGGTTTGACTGTTAACGAGACGAAAACTAAGTATATGCTGTCATCGAGAAGAGGAATCCAACACCATCGACTGGGACAAAACGTCACGATTGGCGGTTATAACTTCGAAGTAGTCAGAGACTTTGTTTACCTGGGATCCACTATTACATCGCACAACAATATCAGCGCGAAGATCAAACGAAGAATCACACTTGCAAATCGCTGTTTCTTCGGTAGCATTTGAGTAGTAAAGCCCTCTCTCAAAGAACCAAAGATACCCTATATAAAACTTTAATCATCCCAGTCCTGCTGTATGGGGCAGAGGCATGGACACTGACAAAATCGGATGAAAACCAGCTGAGTTGCTGGAGAAAGATTTATCGAGTTATGTTTGGCCCAGTGTGCATCGGTGGTGAGTGGAGAAGAAGATTTAACGACGAACTTTACGGGCTCTACAGCGATATCAACCTGGTCAAAAAGCTAAAAATACAGCGACTGAGATGGTTAGGTTACGTGGAGCGCATGCACATCGACGCACCAGCCCGACGAGTCTTCGTATCCAACCCCGGTGAACAACGCGACAGAGGAAGGCCTTATCTTAGGTGACGCGATCAAGTGGTCAACGACCTCAACCAACTTGGTGTGCGTAACTGGTGGCAGCTAGCTAGGGACCGGGCTAGCTGGAGAGGTTTGCTGGTTGAGGCCGTGATCCATCCTGGATTGTAAGCGCCATCTAAAGTAAGTAAAGTAATATTAATCAAAACTGGAGAGTTTTAGATGGATGCAATACATTTTGACAGAAATGCTGATAAAAATGTTAGAAAAGAAGAATTTATTAATAGAATCGTTTTGAAATGAACGGACATTTGTTTTAAAGGGCGAGCGCATTTACAAATAGAGACTGGTAGCATTTGACAGTTCATGGCAGCCATGTTTTTTTTTATATTTTGCAGAAAATGTTAAATTACGGCAACTAAAGGGTGATTTTTTTGCTACTTGGTTTTTGACGTTTATATTTTTGACAGATCACACATGACAAATTCCACGAACATTTGACATTTCGATTCAGTATTGTTTGCCATTTCATCATGAATAGACTTACGCCTGAACAACGTTTGCAAATTATTGAAATTTATTATCAAAATTCGTGCTCTGTGAAAAATGTGTTTCGCAAGCTACGTCCGTTTTATGGTCGTCATAATCGACCCACCGAGCAGGCTATTCAGCTCATTGTGACCAAATTTCGCACCAGTTTCACTTTATCCACCAAGATCATGTGATTTGACCCCGTTAGACTACTTTTTGTGGGGCTATGTTAAGTCTATTGTCTATGGGGACAAGCCAAACACGATTGCTGCCTTGGAAGCCAACATTGAACGCGTCATTGGTGAGATTCCGGCCGAAATGTGTAAAAAAGTTTGCCAAAATTGGACCTTCAGAATGGACCACCTGAAGCGTAGCCGCGGGCAACATTTAAGTGAAATTATTTTTAAAAAGTAAATGGCAGAAATTGATATATCGATCCAAATAAAAACTTCATTCACTTTTTACAAGTTTCTGTGTTTTTTTGAATTTTCAAAAACCAAGCTCTTAAAAAATCACCGTTTATAAACAACAACTCCGTGTGCTTACAAATAGATTCTGAAACAGTTACAGTTTTGAAGAGGAATCACGTTTTCAGCAAGCAGTGTTTCCTGTGAGGTGGTTCATTTTTCAATGAACTACGTCAACAAGCAAAATAGAACGATATGAGACTATTTCAATCCACAGGCAATTCACTAACTGGCAATGCAGAAATACATTATTTACAGCTTGAACGCAATGGAGATTCGTGGTTCATAGCAGAAAAAATGGCTAAAACACTGGTCATTAAAATCGTTCACTCATGTAGCAAAAGACATTTAAAATTTTCCGCGGCTATTCCCTATGTCTGTCACTCAAGTTTTGCGACAGCAAATTTTGTTGCTGTAGTCTCCTAGCCCGAGCAGTTGCTGCAGCTACCCTATTGTGATCAACTAGATAATGTTGATTGTGAATCGAAGCCATCATTCGAATCTGACTAATGTGGTTTTCGTTTAAATTTAAATCTGTCAAAAAAGTGATTTTGACAATTTTTGCCTTCGATTGGTCAAAAAATTGATTGATTTTTTTTAATTTAAAGTCCATTTTGCATATCTGGATTTTTAGGCAGATCCACCCCTCTCTTACTAACACCACTATGCATCTTAACGTACAGCCATCAGTTTGACAAGTTTTCATTTGATAATAATTTGTTTTGGTTGCAAGAAAGAATTGAAATAGTTTTGAGTTAAAATAGAAGTAGTTTTAAGTTAATTAATGTATTCGTCCAGCTCATCTTCGGACAGCGAAGCAAGTGGTGAAGAGCTTTGTTAAGGTTCACAGAAACATACATATATACCAATACTATAGCTAATAAAAATCAATCTGAAAACGTATTCGATTCGTTACGAAAAAAATCAATTTATAGATCAAAATATAGATTTACAAAACGAAAACCCCATTACTTTCTCAAAAACGACGTACGTCGTCTTTGTGAGCCACGATTAAAGGAATGCACTAAAGTTTGACATATTATGTCATTGATAGTAGGCCTTTTTTGACACTTGTAAGTCACAATATGTTTACTACATTTTTGTTTGTCATATAACAAGATTATGACAGTAAGGATCTGTTATACAAATTTTTAAACCATTGTTAACATCTATTTCGGCGAAATAACTTTGGTACAACGAGGGTACGAGGGAATTAATTCCCCAAATCTGCAACTTACCGAAAATAGAAAATTAGATACGTTTCTTCGTCGGAAATTAATTTAGGAGGCCAGTTAGCCAATTCACTTTTGTTGTTGAAAAGCTTCCAAACTGGATTTTTGTTCTTTCGTTTGTTAGATTTAAGGCAGGTTTAATACAAGAGTAGTCAAAAACTTGGTTTTTCGGTTCTTAAACAAACACGCCACTTTGAAAGCTTATTTTTTACCTGGAATCGCGAGTTTAGGGCTAACACCAGGTCCAAAAACACAGAATTTGATCACGAGGCTGAGTTCAGGTTTTCAAAAATTTTTAAAGAGCGACCCTAGGGTGACTCACTTACGGTTGTCATATATCAACTGATTGATAAACGACAGAACTAATCAATTATTTGAAATTTTGAAAGCCAATTGATACAATGTACTATTATTGTGATCGAATTGAAACGCTCGTGAATTGATATTCGATTTGAGATCTTAAATTTATACACCAATTTGAAACTAAAAAAAAGGAAAAGTAGGTACATATACGCTTAAATGTTTATAAGGAGAAAAAAAAGTACATCACTCAAATTTGATTTAATTTGTAATTTGATTTAATTGCAACTTTGTCAAATGCAATACGCATGTGCGCAGCACAAACAAACTACTACTATTTAAATAAGCAAACCAACAAAAAAAAGATTAATTTCACTTTCATTTTGATGCAGTTGGATGAGTTTCAATTTAATGCAGTTTTAGATTCACTTTCTAGGATGTTGTTAGACATTGACTGTTATGGTGTACAATGTTCGTACTCGCATATTAAATGGCAGTGTTGGTGGTAAACTTGATTCGATTAACGACAATCTGTTATATTACTCGTACTGCTTCGTATGCTTGCACTATGACGATCACGATGGTATAGAAAGCGAAAATTGTGGATTAGATTATTATTTAACCTACGCGTGAGGTTTTAACTTGCTTAATGGTGCGTTGGTTTATAAATATCAAATTGGCAATGCAATTGAAAGTAAATTAAACTTGTTGTATAAGTTGCTAGAATATTAATTATAAATAAATTGAATATTTTGTTTAGATTTCAAAAAACATTTTTTTATTTAGCATGATGGTACATTGTGCATCATAATAGAAACTTGTCTTAAGAATTATAGTAAAGAATACAACCAATTCATCCCTAAACTGTATATTATTTCAGTACCTAAACCAAAACACAAAAACAAATCCCATCATTGTACATATACATTAATGATGTCGGATTTATGTATTCACTTCACTTTCCAACAAAACCTTGACCTTAATCCTTCAACTTCAATTTAAAAAACCAAAGAAGTACCAAGATCATACAGCAGTCATATGTATATGCATCTCAAAAGAAAAGATACCACACTTTCCCAAAAAAAAAACAGAAAAAAAAAACAAGAAACACAATACCACACGAACTTCGAAGCCAAAACCAGAATTTGTTTCGAGTCTTGTTCAAAAGAAAAGCACAGTAAAAATTCATAATAAAACTTAATGGTTACATCTGAGTTTTTTTTTTAACGAGGTAGTTAAAATCAGTGTTGCCAATTTACTGCAGTTAAATTGTAATTTTGAATATCTACCCATTTTTCAATAAATTTTTGTACAGAAATGAAAGAAATATTTTGTCCTCTTTAAAGAAAAGTAAAAATTAAATCGTCCTTAAGTATTGAAAAAATTAGTTTAAGAAGCTGACTAGTAGGTGTCTCTGGTATCGCAATTTTAACTGAACTGACATTTTCTATTGGTTTTAGTTGTATATTGAATTTCTACTACTTTTATAATATTCGTACGCTTTTTCGTTTCTAAGAAGATGTCATGTGGTTTTGTGTCCACTTGTCTACTGGAATTTTAAAGGCTTTATTGGAGATAAAAAGCTGTTACATCGGCGAGCATTACATATTTGTTATCGATATTTTGTATCGAAAATTCAGTTTTTGACAGCAAATGCGTTATCGACATATTGTATGGAAATGTAAATTTTTGACAGCAAAGGAGTTTGCCAATAAATCCTGATCCACGCTTCTTATTAGATATATGATTATTATTTATTAGTTAGATAATGTTACATTACCTTAAATATATCGATAAAACGATTGTTTTTACTTTTTTCGCTATTTTCTTTGTTTTTAAGCAAACTGAGATGAAATGGTAAAAAAAAACTTGAAAATTCTTTATCTGAACGGAACAAATTATGGTGGAGTTGAAAATGCTATAATGAAGATAAACATGTTCATCTTCACTATAATCTGCAATCTTCAGATTCATACTTCCTATGATCTTCATTCATGAAGATGATCTCCATTTTGGTCTTCGCTCTCCATCTCACAAGTATGATTTTTTTATTTTGTTTCCTCTTTTTTTGCAGATGTCAATGCAGATGAAGTACATGTATCTTAAAACCTGTCGAAAACATGTTGGATTTGCAAGATGAACCAAATAAACACACCTTGTGAAACATTCAGCGCTCAATTAATCGTCACATAAATAGCTGACGGGTTGCTGCCAGGAAAAACGAAAAAAAAACAGTTGTCTGGGTAATTTTAATTCACAACGTATTTGTTATTGTCTGTGGTGTCAAAATAATTGAAATGTCAAACAAAAACTTGTAAATGTTCTGTGTGAACAGTTTTCGAGTTTTCGTAAACTTCTAAAAACCCTGTTTTGGCTTAGCAGTGAAAAGCCTATAAAAGTCGCAAAAAACTTTTTCAATTGACTTTTAGAATTTCTGTTATACTATAGATGTTTTTATAAACGCCTGCCTAACTAAGACCTACGTTAGATGGGTTCATAAAGTCAGACAAATTGCAGAAGATATAATCATAAACGTCATAAATATCATCAGCGTCTTGTAGATTGGACATAGACATCCATATTTTTTTGACTGCAGTAAGCCCGGGAGCTAAAGAAAACAAATTTAAAGTGCGAACAATGTAAGTTTTCGGCAATATTTTAATAATTTTTTTGCCTACAATTAATTTATCTTTGTTTTTTTTTGTTATAACATTTTTTATGAATTATTCGATATTTATATTTTTTCAATTTTATTAAATTTTTGTTCATATCTTTGTTTCTTTTCTTAATCCATAAATAATTATTTGAAATAATGTAGGTATTATTTTTGTTGCCTTTTTAAATCAATAATTATTCACAAATAATATTGTGCCCAACTTCTTTCTCAATTATTTTTTACTTTTGTCTGACGTTTATGAACATTCAGTGACTACTTAAAATTGTACTTAAGCAGGTCTGAACACGTTCTGCAGAATCAGTATGTTAATGCAACAAATAATAAAGACGATTTGACTAACTATGTGTGTACCCTATGTTTTATGTAACACAATTTCCTACACATTGACACACATAATGTACATTGAATTCACTTCAAACTACGTCAATTTGTATGAAATCAGTTTATACCTGTTTTTCGATAAAGTTAACAAACAGAACTAACGAAAGTGACAGCAACTTTTCAGTAAATTGTTTTGTCAAAAGTAATGTTTAGTTTTGCTTATATTGGTTTTGGTTTTTTCATAAACAAAATTTTAAAAAATTCGGAAGTGACCAGTGACATGCCAACAGTGTGACAAAAAATAGGGTTTATGCGGCAACGTAAGGTTTAAAGAGCATTCGATTTCGGAAATTAGTTATCTGGTTTAGCAGCCCCCTAACCGTGAGCTCAACCATTGATCACACTTACCGTTTTTGATGGACTTCTCTCAATTGTTTGTAGTGTGAGCACTTTGCCCTTACTTTTAAAATTAAATTTATGAAATTGCTCTATTTCGGGCCAATAGAATACACAGTATGAGAAGGATTTTATTGTAACGGTTTAGGGACATTATTGCTTGTCGCTCACTGACTGGATTTGGTGTAAATAAATATTTACTTCAAACTGAATGAAATAATATTTGTAGACATGTCTAATTCATTAATTAATTAATGGAATTAAAAAAAAATTATCTTACTTCGATTTTTTTATTTAAGGTTCATCTCCTAATAAAATCCGTGAATCTCTTATATTTTGCGTGCGCAAATAATTTATTCAAGCATCTTCTACTCGCAAGTGAATATACACTTAAAATTAAATCCAAGGACAATTGAGCAAAGATTAATGATCTTTAAAGTTGTGTACTTCAAGTTTATTTTTAAAAGAAACAATCACCAACTATTGAGCAGCATAGTGACACAAGACACAAAACACCTGAGGAGGACAAGTCTTCGTTGTATTCCTTTATAATGAATATTTTTCTGCAAAAAAAAAAAAAAATAGTGTACAAAAAAAAGACTTCAATAATTATTTATGTCAACGACCCTTGTTGTACCAGATATATAATATATGTACATATATGTGAAAAAAAAATATCCACAACAATGTACTCGTATCTGTTAACTCAAAAAGTACACAAAATTTGTTTGTTCATAATACGTTTTTTTTTATCCTCGTTTTGGTGGTATGGTGATTTCTTTTCTGATTTTCTGATTAAACATAGACTCTGGGAGTAGGTGTTGTTAAGACAAAATTGAAGCAAAACACCAAACAAAAAAAAAGTAATAAGAAAGAGAACTTACGTTTATTTTTAGCATGCAAATTGTTTTTTTTTTTTTTTTTTTGAGCTCAAAAAAGCCCAGAAATGATTATATAAAAAAGAACAGAATAAACATTAAGAAAAACGATCTACAAAAAAATGACTTTATGATATACCTACTTAAACTTAAAGCCGTCTGTACATCGAAGAGAGAAAGTGGTTATAATCCATTACATGAACTAAATTTATTGTTTCAGGCAAAAATTAAAAAAAAAACTTCTTTAAAGGAACATAGAAAAAAGTGAAATACAATGAAAATGAGATCAGCGATATTAGTGGTGCGTGCTCATCATAAGAATCACCAAAACAAAAAATTGAGAGTTTTGTACTTAATTTTCCCCTCTAGACAACAGCACCAATACCCAGACACAAAAAACCGACCCATCATCAGACAGGAAAAGAATGCAATAAGAACCAGTTAAAATATTGGATATCCCTGAAGGCAATCTTAAGTATTTTTATACCTATCCTACATGTGTATGATAATGTATATGTAGATATCTTCCAAATTCTATATTAAACACCATTTTTTTTTTGGTCAATCATTTGGCAGTGATTAAGAAAGGTGAGTTGAATTGAAATTTACTTTCATTGAAAGTGCCTTAACATATTTTTAAAATAATGACAGATGAAAATAATTATTATGGGAATTTAAAAGATCTCGCTGAAACACTTTCACAATATTCAATACATTATGGTGTAATTCAACTCACGGATGTCAAACATTGGTTTTCGGTTTGACAGGTAGGTGGCTCCTACTATATTGCGGCACATTGGTGGCGTTCAGTCCCTTATTAGATATGTATGTTACTCCGGATACCAAACAATCAGAGTATACACATTTGTAAACGAATCAGATAGGTTAACTGAAATCTGTCAAAAAAAAACAACAAAAAAAACGCATACCAAATGAAGTTTGCAGTCAGATGTTCTATACATTTGTTCTCGGATTCGGATAGCTAGTTATTCAAAAATGTTTGGGATAGCTCAGGACAGCTTTCATGTAAACCGATATTTTTTCATCAGATGTACTTTTGCACGCATTACAACAACAGATAGTTAATCCAGATTGCTCCGAATAAATTAGTGAACGCAAGCATTACTAATTTATTCAGAATGACATTATTTGACTTCATTAAGAAAAGTTTTTGTTTATTTTTTTTTTTTAAGTTTAGATACGACAGAAATTTTGACAGTCGTCATACATAATCGTTTTCCATTTGTGGTTACAACGGCTTACAAATGATTCTGAAAGTGTTTGACAGTTTTGCTTTGTTTTGTCAAGAATCATCTTTCAAAAAACGCACTTAAGCTAATCAAACGGTAAAAAAACAAAGACTTAAAAATCTAAATTTGTTTTTTGAAAGAAATAAAAAATATTGTAATGTAATAATTTGTTTAGCCAGGCCAATTCTAAGTCGGCAAATTGTAATAATAAATATAAGTGGCTATGTTAACATAGAATTAAGTGCATATACATTTGTGTTGAAAAGAAAAATTTCACAAAGAACACACCCAAATTTTCAGACAGATCTGTCAAATGGTTTTGTTGTGGCAGCCATATTATATCGATGGCTTCGAGCATTTTCGTTAAAATGGAGACGTCTTAATTTCGAATACGCATTAAATATTATATTTTGCGAGAAAAAACTATAACGAAAGCCAAACTGACATACTCAATTTTGATGCGGTCATTGAAGCACAAGTGACGTCGAAAATTCTGGTCGCTCAATTGAGGTTACCACACCAGAGAGCGCGGGATTTTAAAGATGCCACAGGTTTATCACATTGCTCTGTGATTTCGATTTTACATATATTTTTGGCATGAAAAAGCTTTTTGCAAGATGGGTGCCACGTTTGCTCTAAGTCGATAACAAACGCATTCGTTTGACAACTTCAAACACATTTGTCGATGTTCTAGAAATATTCGAATGATGAACGAACGGCTCACATTAAACTCAGAAGCGAGAATTTGGTGCTTACTTTTTCAACTGGGATCCCGGATCGGAGAGTTTTTCCCGATTACCAATCGAAAACGACATTTGCGTAAAGCAAAACACTCAATGAAATCCCACTTTTAAAATCCAGATTAAAGGACATAGACCACACAAAATCAGGTAGCTTAATTAATCATAACTTGCATGTTAAGCACTGACATCGAGCTTCCTGAAATTCATAGGTGAATATACTCATCTGGCAGATGTCAAAAAAAATTATCTACCTGTTCCTATTATTATTTTTTTTTGTGGCTAAGATTAAATGGCGGAATGAACACACTTCCCTTTGTTTTTAATTCTTTTGGCAAAGGTGTCATTTTGACATGGGTCTAGCTCTAGAAGATAGAAATATCAAAAGAATTTAAGATCACGAATGGGAATATATCTAGGTATACAAGGAAGGAAGAGTATCTTAATTGTAATATAGAAAATTTTAATTCTATATTATATTCTCGCTAAAAAAAAAGGAAAACAGGTGCTTAGAAATATACACGATACGACAATTAAAATTAGAGAACACTGATCATTGAATAGATAAATGGGGTTATGTAGGTACAACATCACCTGCAGTTTTTTTTCTTTGTTATCGAAAATAATTTATTCCCCTTTTTTTAATTCTATTTCCGTTTAGTTTTTTTTGACTGAGGGAAGAAACCAGGGGAATATAGAAAAACCCTCAATGCAAGATTTGGAAAAAAAGAGAGTTTTGAATAACACGGTTTTGGGTTTGGATTAGGTTTTCCAACCATGTACAAAACTATAGACAAGAGTTTAACATGCAATCTAGATCCAAGGATTTATTAATATGTACTTTGTTATTTTAATCAATGATGTAGATATTTACTGTACACGAAAGTGTATGATTTCCCTAATTCTTTAAAATTTTTAGAAAAAGAGGTAAATGAGTACAAAACGAAATAAATTTGAATATGATAATGGGAGGGAAAAATAAAACAGGGTAAAGGGATCTACATTGGTGAAGTGTGGTTTAAGAAGGAAATGAGTTATCGGAGCACCTGTCCATGCGACAGTTTTACCAAAGCTTTGTATGATTACATCCTGATCAGAAGGGGAGAAATACTTCTTGCATCTTTTAAGTAAGCCCAGGCACTCTGCAGCGTTTTTGGCGACATCGAATATATAGTCATACCACAAAAGTTGGTCGGTGATGTAAATACATACCAAGAACTGAAAGGTGTTCGGTTTCCTCGATGCAAACGCGCGCCACCCATTCATGTACAACACCATTGGCGGAGTGTTCCTGCTTCTGCTTTAACGACAATAAACAGCACTGGGTTTTTAAAGTATTAAATTGCACGCGGTTTTTTATCTCCATTGGACAATACTGCCGAATCAATTTAATAATCTTTTCATACGCTGCCGTTCAAGTTCCGCATCTAAAAACGAATATTAAAAGCTGAGGATACTGTCGTCAGCAAAACAATATATTGGATTAGAAATTTCAGACAAGAGATCATTGGTGAATATAAGAAAGAGTGTCGTAGATAGAACGAAGCCTTGTGGCACACCAGTATTTATTTTGTGAAGTTCAAACATGACACCGTCCAATACAACCTACGTTGAGCGTACCGAAAGGTTAAGGCAACGAATAAGAGAAACATCTATAAAAGAGCTTGGTGCCAAGCCTTATCAATCAAAAAATACACCATCAGATTACCAGTTGATTGTTATTGCTACTACATACTGCCGGTCATGAAGGCCCTTTCGTTCTTCAAGATATTGCTCAATCTGATAATTTATCAGCATTTCGATGACCTTGGAAATAAGGGAAGTGAAATTGGCGGTAATCAGAGGTTTAAATATGATTCGCCATTTTTAGGGACATGCTGGACAAATGCTGTTTTCCATCCACTCGGAAAGTGACCAGTGGAATAGGATAGATGAAAAACTTACGCAGTGGTTTTGCCACCGTAAAAGAACAAACACCTCTTCAGAACAATAGGCGAGATACTATTTGAACCAGTGGATTTGTGAATGTCGAGATCTTTAAGAACTCTAGCAACTGTACGAGTACGAAAGAAGATACTTCCTATAATGAAACTGTTAATTTTCTCAAGTACAGGAGTAGTCATAACACTTTGTGGGAGCCTAGAATTAACAGCTTACTGAGCTGCTAGAAAAGTGAGTTTAACACATGACTGTTATTGGAAACGATCGTTGCAACCTACGTGCAGGTGGAGATATCAACGATTTTTTTTATAATATACTTAAATTACATTTATGCGAGGATGCTTTTGCCATAATTTCGCCCAGAAAACTAATTGATAAAATCAATAGTTAAATGCATTTATACGTAGTCAAATAATTGACCTTTCCTGATCTGCTATTACACTTTCAAGAATGAACAATTTCATTCTTTATTTATCTAATGACGCAAAATTTTAAACAGCCTGATGTAAGGGCATTAGAATGATACTATGATACTTCTTTACAATTTGCTAATATTAAATAACTTTACTAAAATTTTCCTAATTTTAAACTTTTATTTTAACTAGCACCACACTAAACCTATTTTCTTCATAAACACTAGCTGAACGCGCCTAAAACAGTGCAACCAACTAAACGAACATAACTTTTCGACGTTTGTAAATATCAAGTGTCATTATGGATTTAGTATGTTGCTTAAAAGATAAAATAGCCTTTTAGTGATTTTTACTTTATAGTAAGATGTTATAATATAATTTGATGATTAAACTAGCTAAATAATCCTCGTTTTAGCTTAGTATCATACCAAAACTGTTCGAATTAAATCATTTCAAATTATGC
The DNA here is from genome assembly GCA_910595825.1 of Philhelius pedissequus. Classification (NCBI taxonomy): domain Eukaryota; kingdom Metazoa; phylum Arthropoda; class Insecta; order Diptera; family Syrphidae; genus Philhelius; species Philhelius pedissequus. The sequence goes on along the minus strand of OU343162.1, from coordinate 146,594,937 downwards.
GCAAAATAACATTACTCTTTCATATGTTAATATAATTGGCTAATGTCAAATTCCAAAATCCAAACAACCATTTAAAATCGATTTCAGATCGATTTTTGTGTTTGTTGTAAGAAACCTGCAAAAAATAGTTTGCGTGTAAAGTCTATGAAATCATGCTAAAAACGCAAGATCTGTTTTGACAGATGATTTTGTTTAGAAATAATTCGATTGTGTTAAAAAAACGGTTGTTAGGAATTCGTCATAAGATTTCAATTGCTGTCAAAAAGTGTCACACGTATGATCTCCTCCCGTTTGATTTTTGATCTAATTTCTTGGGTGAGGTCTCGGGTGATTGATATCATTTTGCGAATTTATAAAACAAAATCATTTTATTCGAACATAATAAGAGAAGATCCTGTTCGATTTTCATAATTCACTGTGCATACTCGTATATAGTGCATATTTAAAAACAAAAAAAAAAAAAACAACGAGGAACGTTGACAGCTACAATGTGAGGAATTGAAACGAGCTTGAATTTCACTTCAACCTCGTGCGACTGTGAAACGTCAAAACAGCTGCATGCAAAAGTTAAAAGTTGGCTAACTATTGCGGAACTTAATGCATCTCCATCTGAAATTACGTTGTGTTTGGTAACATTGAATTTTTGTGTATTCAATATTTTGACAGCTATTCCAGCTGTAACTCCGAATTCATTGTGTTCAACCAGTAATGGTAAAATTAAACGTCACTTGCATTTGCAATTTTTTTTTGACATGCAATGGTAGATTCTAGAGCATTTACACGATTAGATTATTAATGAAAGGAAAATAAAAGAAAAAAATTGGCAATTTATCACTGGCGCAACAGGTGACATTAGTTGTATTATTATTTGTATCGTTTAACGTCATTAAACCGAATTCTTTTCAAAGAAGTTTATTAAATTCAACTTTAAAATACACTACAGTCTAAAATAATCACAGTCCGTGCATTAAAACTAAGCTGTTTTTTTAGTTATTGTATTTCTTAAAAAATATATACTCGTTATACCCACTCCTCAACTGCTTCCTCATTTTACCCATTTAAAAATTTGTTCCTATTGCCCCTATAGAAAAAAAATGTAACTAATAAATTGTCAGCTTTAAATTTTAAATATTTTAAATTGGAATGTTCTAGTTTTAGGAAACTCTGACACCTTCTTTCTCTTTAAGCTATTAACTCAGAAAGTCGGCGCATGACATGAAATGTTCAACATTTCAAATTGAACCTGTTCAGCCTACGCAGTTATTTTTTCTTCAACATATACGAGGACTGAAGTTACGTTGTGTTTGGTAACATTGAATTTGTTTGTATTCAATATTTTGACAGCTATTCCAGCTGTAACTCCGAATTCATTGTGTTCAACCAGTTATGGTAAAATTAAACGTCACTTGCATTTGCACTTTTTTTTGACATGCAATGGTAGATTCTAGAGCATTTACATGATTAGATTATTAATGAAAGGAAAATAAAAGAAAAAAATTGGCAATTTATCACTGGCGCAACATGTGACATTAGTTTTATTATTATTTTTATCGTTTAACTTCTTTAAACCGAATTCTTTTCAAAGAAGTTTATTAAATTCAACTTTAAAATACACTACAGCCTAAAATAATCACAGTTAGTGCATTAAAACTAAGCAGTTTTTTTAGTGATTGTATTTCTTAAAAAATATATACTCGTTATACCCACTTCTTCAACTCAACTGCTTCCTCATTTTACCCATTTAAAAATTTGTTCCTATTGCCCCTATAGAAAAAAAAAATGTAACTAATAAATTGTCAGCTTTAAATTTTAAACATTTTAAATTGGAATGTTCTAGTTTTAGGAAACTCTGACACCTTCTTTCTCTTTAAGCCATTAATTCAGAAAGTCGGGCGCATGACATGAAATGTTCAACATTTCAAATTGAACCTGTTCAGCCTACGCAGTTTTTTTTCTTCAACATATACGAGGATTGAAATAAATCGATTTAAAAAAATTAACTTTTTTTTTGTTAATGCGCTTTAGGCTTCGTGGGATACCGAAAATCATAAAGCTTTTTTTGACTTTAAAAAAACAAAAAAAAAATACAAGAAAATATTGAAATTTAATTAAGAATACATTTAAGCTTTTTTTTATTTTAAGTATTCCCTTTATGTTTCTCATAGTACAACCGTCATCAACAGATAATTCTTAAAATAAATTATTCAAAACAGACCCGAAATTTCTTTAGCATTAACTTGAAATTTTTCATGAGGTTTCTTTTTTTTCTTCCAGTTTCTCACTAAGTAAATCGAGTTAATAAAATACAGCTGTAGGCTCACAAAAAACCCAAACACGTTTTTTGACTCTACGGAATTGTCTTGCATTTTTTGTATTTAATTGTATTCACTAAAATTGAAAGTTGGCCTAAAAACACACAAACTATACATAATGGTATACTCGTACGTATGTACTTCTCCAATAACAACTGAACTGATTTCAATAAATGGTTGAACCTATAGGTCATTTTTGGCTTTTCTAAAAAATAAAATAAAGTAGTTTGTTTCTTATAAAAAATATTGGTAAACATTTGAAATACACTTCTCTTTTTTTACATTTTTAAATTATTTATTTTGATTTTTATCAACCAGTTTGATTAATAACAAACGTAACGGAAACGTAAAATTAAAAATTCAATTTATTCAAAATTCCCTGGGCGGTATTTATTAATATATGTTTAAATTAATTTTTTTTGTTTTTGGAGAACAAGTTTTTAAATTTGTGTAAATATGTTATAACCACTAAACGGAAAAAGATAAAATTGGAAATTTGATATGGGTATTTCCTCTAGGTTGATAATATGAGGAATTTCTTCTTCTTTTTTATTTTTCATATTCTTTTCAAACAAAAAAAAAGTACAAGAACAAAATGTTTATAAACATGTTGCAGTACTTGAATTCAATCTAGTATTTATACGCCAAACAAAATATTGTATACAATTTAATCAAATAGAACAGTCAGTCAGAAAATCACAAAAAAAAAAACAATAACTTTGAGAATCTTTAGTTCTAGGTCAAAACACTAATTTCATAACAAATGGTTCCCATTGATCGTATTGACTTTAATCTATTTTTTTATTTGTGTGAATTCTTTTTTGTATGAATTTAAATATATTTAATTAAAAGCTTGTTTTTCGAATAAAAAAATGCAGTTACTTGGACCGGAAATAGGTTTTTTTTTGTGTTGAATATTATATCTAGTGATTTATTTATGTATGCATACATATGCGGGTAAAAATGAGACTTTGAGAACAGAGAAAAATAGAATTATAACAAAACTTATGCGGCAGCTGACATTTAAATGGGAAGACGACTGAAAGTAAAAATAAAACAAATGACCTGAAATTATTTGTCATTTAAATGGGAAAATTGGAACGCACGCATATGCACATTGTGGAGAATGTTCGCCTGGGAAATGGGAAAGCGTATGCTATGGAAGAAATTGATTTGTTTCAATATGACTATTTAGGGCAGAGTCTGAGTTGTCAAAAAAATTGTTTGTGTTTTTTTTTCACTCAGAGCAATCAGAGCTATGAATGTGTGTTTCTTTTTTTGTTCTGAAGATGTTCAGAGTGCGATCAATGTTCTCGGACATAATCGTCGGAGCAGTTTGAATAAATTGCTGAGCAGACGAAGTGTCATGTGTGTAAAGAAGGAAAATGTGAAGAAAAAAATTATCAGATACAATTAAAATGGCGGAACAAATTGTTCGTTTGTTGATTTTCTGTACCTGATGTGTATCTGTGTACAAAATAAGGATTGCGCTTTGTGTTGTATTGATTTTTATGGTTAAATTGAAACTTTATTCTGGTTTGTATGTTCCAAGTGTGTTTTAAAAACAAATCAGAGTGATCCCAGGTCGTTCTGTTTGGAAGAAATTCAGAGCATATGTATTAGGGAAGTGCATGTAGCCGCAAAAGTATTGGACGCCAGATTTTCATTATATCAAAAAAATGAACAGTCAATATTGTGCTTTTGTATTTGCTTATTATAATAACTGAGCAAACGTGTCTAAACGTGTAATGCACCGATGCCATTTCCCTCGCTTCTACTTTTGAACCTACATATATATTTTCAAAATAAATAAAAAATATTTAAAGAGTTTAAAAGTTAACGTAAAATGTCATTGCGTGATGATTCAGATGGACCGGCAGGCTTCGGTAAAATAATTGTTTGGGCTATGGCGAGGATTATGATCTAACGAAACCTTTCAACAACACATGCAACAAACGTGGGAAACATGAGCTACGAGAATAACTAGGGTGCCATATCAACCTCCATTTTTTTTCAATCAGTTTTTTTGTTTTTTAATTTTTCAAAACAAAAAATTATGAAACAGAGTGTGAATTCTCTTTATGTTCTGATTTTCTGTTTCAAAATAAAATGTAAAACAAAGTTAGATATATATTTATTTGAAATGAAAATCTTTTTTTATTTTTTTTTTTTATAAAGGAAAACAAAAATGCGTGTCATATACCCCCACTTTACCCAAAAATGTTTAACATTTTTAAGAAGATACTGTCTTAAACGAGTTAATTATAGAAGTATCTTTTAATATTTTACGACAAAATATAATGTTCACCTAATCTTTGCACTCTTTTAGGCGCACTTAGTTAGAGTTTATCAAGAAAATTGGTTTAGTATGGCGATAAATATAAATTTCATAAAATTTTATTAATATTGTACTTTGATATTAGCAAATTATTAAGTAGTACCATGCTAATATCTTAACAGCAGGCTGTGTCATTATTATTTTAAATTATTTCCTTGAACTTTTTTTTTTTGTTTATAACTTTGCACGCGCTCAAGGGATTATGAATACCCTTTATATGTTTTTAACATAGCGCGGGCATACGGTGAAAGAAGAGAAAGAAGGATAGGAAAGATGTGTGGCGCAATGTTCTGAGACTAGAGCTGGTTGTTGTCTCAGATTTATCTCCAGGGATGGCGGTTGAACTAATGCGGAGAGAATCACCGTGTCTTATTTATTTATGTCCCTTATAGTTCGCATTATTTTATTTATTTCGTTGTCATATTTTTATGGGTATGCTAGTTTACTCAATCACATGTTGTTAGAGTTATGCCTAAACAGCATGTAATGAGCAAAGCAGCAACTTATTTTATGACAATTTGGAGAATTGGTTTTTAATGGAATATAAGAAGACATAGACAACGGCAGGAATCGAACCTGCAACCACGAGGTTGACAGGCAAGCACACAACTATCGCGCCACGGCCACCCCCATTAAATTCATTAAATATGGGGATATCTGAAGAAATTAATTTAACATTAAGTCTACCTTTACTCTTAAATAAAAAAACAATGTAATTTATTTTACTAAAGCCCAAGATTTACATTAAAATGAGTATTTTTGAAAAAAAAAAATTATTTTTAAAAATCGTTTAAAAACAAAAATTAATAAATTTACGAATTAAGGAACAAAAATATCAACTTCCTCCTTCGGTTTTGTCCTAAACACATACAGACTTATTCATAAACGCATTTTAGAGACTGCGTAAAATTGCAATGCCTCTAAACGCGGAAATGTTATTGATATTTTTTTTCTTTGCTTCATGATGTATAAACATAATAGATTTCTCTTTATGATACTTTATTTAAAAATTAAAACAAGAACATTGTAATTAAAATGGTTTTGAGAATGTTTTATGAATATAAATTAATGCTGAATAGTACCTTAATAAATGTTTATTCCCTATTAACTATTCAACCGTATACAGGCGTTTTTGCCATTTCGTGACCAATGAAAAATTTGAAATCCTGCTAAATTAGTGGATTTAGTGGCATGTTTTTTAAATGTTTTTTTAGGAAAAAAAAAACTGTCAAAGATCCTGCCAACTCCGGAAATCCTGTATTTCCAACGAATAAAAAAAATATATGCCTGGACCACTCGAAATTGTCTTAGGGTGACGTTTCAAATAACGAGATTGAATTTTGTTTGTAGTTGTTTGCCTATAGACGAATAAAACAGAAATTGTTTATTTTGTTAAGTTTATAACATTGATTTGTTAGACTTTAAGTGAAATAAATAAACAAATAAAATTAATTTAAAAAAAAAACAAATTTGATTAATTCGTCATTTTTATAACTATCGCTGACCAATTCTAATTTTCAAAAGCATAATTTTTATTTCTATTTGTGAAATGCCGTTGCAACTTGGAACTGAAGATGAAGGCATAAGTAATGGTTTCGAGGCAAAAAGAAAACAATAAATGACATTTTGTCGTTGTCGTTTGATGGTTTTTGATTTCGATAAAAATTTGTGCGTCCAGGTTAATTTTTACTTGCGATATAGGTACTATAGGGCAAGTTTTGCATTTGAAAAAAAAAATCGAACTCGAGATTTTAATCAAAGTTGACATAACGATTGTAGAGAACACCGAAAAAGTGGGTCCCGCAATTCCGCCTTTCTATCTGTTTGTAGAACGATCTACAGTCTAAACGGCTGAACCGATTTTGTTCAAACTTGGTGCTTAGGCGTTTTAGGTGATTGTCCAAAATAGATTTTTGAATCGTTGTTTTAGTTCCAAAAATAACAGTATTTGCCATACATATTTTTGTACCATCTTAATTTAACGGCTCCAACGATTTTGATAAAAATTGGGGAGTGCACTACCTTGAGTATGGTCTACATTTTAGAATGTTCAAAAATTTAGAAATGTTTGTATACAGGGTGTCCCAAAAGTCAACGCCGAAACAAAAACGGGTAATGGTGTAGGTGATGACAGTTATCAGAAAAATAATTTAAAAAATCGTAGCCATGTATTTTGTGAGTTATAGGCATTCGAAAAAAAATCGAAAAATTGTCCTCCTGTGACGGTCCGCAAGTGCCGTGATTACAAATCTTAATTTTTCTCCTTTTTTTTGTTATGAAACCTTGAATAACCCTTCTAACAATTGCATTCAAAAATTTAAACACACCTGCATCAGTTTCCAAGAAAATATTACTTTTTTGCCCAATTTACTACTCAAAATTTGTACATGTCCCTAATTCAATGGAGTGTAGTGTAAAAGAAATATACTACCAAATTTTGGCAAGTTACCTTGAAAGTTTTCGTGTGCAATTCTCATTTCAAAATGGTAAAACATTTTTGAGCATATTTTATAGATAGCGGAAAGAAAAATGAACACCGTCACAGGGTGACCATTTTTTCGATTTTTTTCGAAGGCCTCAGAAAATACATGGCTACGATTTTTTTAAATTATTTTTCTAATAAGTGTCACCACCTATCATACGTTTTCGTTTCGACGTTGACTTTTGGGACATCCTGTATAAAAAATTAAGTAAAAAACGACTTTATAAAAATACTTTTAGCCGTTTCCATTAAGAATCTTTTGCATATAATGTAATCGAACCTAGAAGCAAGTACGTGCGATCCAGTCGTGCATTTTATTTGATTTGCGTTAAGGGTCGATACTCATTTATGTTTGATTGAGTTTTGATTTTTTAAAGTATTTTTTTATTTTAGCCATGAGCCTGCTAGATTTCCTGCTAAGACCAAATTTCTTGCTAAAAGAAAATACCAAAAGCAAAATTTTCCCGCCAAATTTAAAAAGGAGAAATGCTAATTTAGCCACACAAAATCAGGGAAAAATAAATGTCTTAATGTAAATACGCTATAAATGGAAATTTGCAATAAGCAATGGAGCGATACACACACGAAGAACACGGATTTACTGTGACTATATGCATATTTAACCAATTCGGTAAGATTCCCAACTATATTTTTAGGTAAACTTTCAGTGAAAAACAGGACCCACCTTTTTTAAAGCTTTTTAAAAGATTTTTCTAGCTAATGTGTAGGTACGCCAGATAATATATGACAGTGTAACTGGTGGTATTCTAATCTGTTTCACGATTTAGAATTTTTACCACCATCAAACCAAGTTTTTAATATTCATAAATGTACAAAAATGCCGATTTCTTTAAATATGTGTTTCACTACGAAAAGTCATTAGTTCGGATTTATGACCTTTGTAATTTAGAAGTGGAATACATATTAGGTATTTAATTAAGTCAGACAAAGACGACTCGTAGAGAAAAAAGAAAACATTACAAAAATTCTACGTGACTTTCCATAGAAATAAAAAAATATTTAAGCGATAAGAGTATATAGGTATACTTCTGCGATTAAAAAATCAAAATCACAAGGACAATGATGTAAAGCTTGTATTAATTTATTTAAGAAATAGATTTGATAATGTTTCATTTTAAAATAAAATAGGTACTTACATTTGGGAAACTCCTTGGTAGTAGATTTGTAGACTTTTTATTGTTGTTGCTTATAAATGTATTGCCAAATATGATCAATTTGATACCAAAGTCAATAGCGATATTTTAAACCATTTTACAAATAATCACTTAATTTAATTATTTCTTATTTTAATTTACTGGCATAAATATTTTTTTTTTTTTTGAGTTAGTAATTATGGGGGTTCACTGAATTAAGGGTTTAAACACTCATTGACGGCAGTGGGGTTACATTGATCTGAAATTATAAGAAAACAATATTTTTATTCATCAAACATATTTAGCTAGCTATGTATGTTGACAAATTTCAAACATTTTTGAACATAAAAGAAATTTCAAATACGTGTTGTAGTTAGACACGCCAAAATATTTTCATGATAACATTCAGCATACAGGAAAAATTTAAGAAACCGATTCCATGCCAATAAAGGAAAATATTACAACAGGCAGAAAATACACAAAAGTAATCTTGTAATTTAAAAAAGAAACTTATCTCATAGATTAAATTATTATTTACCAATCTTCTTTATTCACATAAGATAAATGCGCATAAAACCATAGTATGTAGATATGTACCTGTTTTTTTCGTTTGAGTACATTTTGTAGTGTTTACTTAGCAATTTATTTATTTGGAACAAAGTACAAAGAAAAATACAGAACATTTGGAAATATCAAAATTAAATGTTATTGAATTTTTACGCATTTAAGTTAGGTCATGAATATAAATTTAATTGTGAGTTCTTTGATGTATTTTTTTTTTTGAGTAGGTATACCTATGTTTTAAAATATATATATAAAATGTTTCCTCGATTACTTAAGCCTATTACGCTGCTTGCCATAAATTTAAGATCCCATTTTTCTCTTCAACCATTGGCTAAAATCTGGCTATATTTCATCATGAGAACGTTGTGGAGAATAGACTACAGATGGCCTCTGAACAAGAACAAAATATCCTTTCATTGTAACGTATTTGTTTAAAAGATTTAAAATGGGTTCAGTTATTTGACTGTGATAAATTATTTGTCCCAAAAAATATCACGACCTACATTTTTTCCACAAAAGGTAAATTCCAATTATTTTTTTGACAGAAATTACCAACTTTTTAAGATTTCGAACAGTGGGGATGAAAGTCATTGATAAAGACTAGTGTGAAAAATTCTTAGCACAATTTTCTGTAAATTTTTAAACGTTAAGCAAGTGGTTGTGTAACAAAGCTAAAGGAATGTTTTTTTTGGTCCCAACTAATTTGTTAACTATATAATAATACATAGGTACATATTTTTATTTATTAATTAATTCATCGTGATTGCTTAAAACTGTAAGATACAATATCTTATAAGTTAGTCTTAAGCTAATTTTTACAAAAGAGAGCGGCATAAAATGAAGGGAAAGAAAAAAAAAGGAAATAGAGTCAAAAAAAAAGAAAGAAATTGACAGAGAGAAAATTAACAAAATTGAATACATCAAGTAAAATTTAAGAAAAAAAAGGAATTAATTTATGTTGAAAAATGAAGTTTAATTGATTTTCTAAAACTTGTAGGGTTCTGTATATCTGTAATATTTCGAGGCAGGGAGTTCCACAGATGAGCGGCAAAGACGAAAAATTGGCGTTCGGAAGTTAGACATGCACATCGCGTATGAATTAAGTGACGAGTCCTGTGCGAGGTTGCAATTCTTATTCTATCAAAGCAGTATTGAGGTTGCTATGTTAGCAAAATATCAGAGAGCAAGATTAAGCAGCGAAGCTGAAGGTAAGTATCTAAAGGCATCCTGAGCAAACGAGACGAGAATCCAGACAATCTGTCATATCTACGAAGTACAAACACATAGCGACATTTAACTTTCTTTTGTTTACATAATTCGAGTTAGAAAAAAATTCACATCAATAGATCAATACAGATATAACCAAAGTTCTGGCAAGTAATACACGAGTTTTCACGGGCGTAAAAGCTTGAGTTACCCACAAGGAACGTAGCGAACCATAAACTTTTCCGACGAGTGCATTAATATGGTTATCCCAACTTAGGTAGCGATTAATAATTACCCTAGGATTTTTTGCAGTATCAACACATTGAATTGGTGTATAGTTCAAAAGAATCGAGGGAAAATAAGACAAGAAAATAATCTAAATGTTTTCTTGCAATGACCAAACATTTAGACATTTTATGGTTTAAAATAAGGCCATTATGAACAGACCATTGTAAAATCTTCTCCAGATCTTCGTTAACACTTAAAGCACCATGCTCGATTAGCCCAAGAGGGCAGCTGAAGTGCAATTGTACGTCATCCGCTTACATATACAACGAGCAGTTCTCAAGTATAGACGGAAGTTCATTAACGTACATGGAAAACAATATAAGGGCAATTATGGAACCTTGAGGAACACCGGCTGCAATAGGTAAAAAGTCAGATAACTTCTCCCCAACTTGAACTGCTTGTTTCCTATTAGTAAGATAGGAAAAAAGTAACTTTGCGGCATCTGACGAGAAATGGAATTGTTGCATAAGCACTTCACAAAGTTTAAGATGGTTGACTGCGTCGAAAGCTTTCGAGAAATCGAGCAGTACTAGAAAAGTTACTTCATTCCTATCCAACGCCTATCTTATATCGTCTATAACACTCAACAATGCTGTTACACAACTGTGTTTTTCACGAAATCCCGATTGCTTTGGATTAAGCATATTTTTAGATGAAAGATTGATACTGATCTATTTTTGGAGAATTATTTCAAAAACTTTGGATCAAGAGGGCAAAATTGAAATATTGTAATCAAATATTCTTTTTTTTCATATTTTTGTGAATTATCCCAGAAAATTGTTTGATTCGAATTTTTGCGACAGTTTTTGACGGATTCCGTTATGTTTTGGCGTTTGGTCGCGTTCGAAAATGTCACATGCACTTCAATTAGTCATTTGAAGCGACAGCGTCAAAAAATGATAGAAAATGACGACCAATTTGACTTTCTTTTGACCTTTTCGAAAACGACCAAAATTAAGACAAAGTCTAATTATTAATTTGGTAAGTTTAAACCACTTAACTAAAATTTTGCCAAGTTAAAACACTTTTTCATTACCGTCACACTAAACATGCCTAAAAGTGAGCAAAAAACTAAGCAAACATAACTTTTTGGCGTTTGTAAATGTCAACGTAGCATTCATGGATTTAACATCATGCTAAAGAAAAAAATGCTTTTTGGTGATTTTAACTTTAATAAAATATAAAAGATAGTTCGACTCGTCTTAATAATAATAATCTTAATATTAGCATATTAAAAATTTAACATCGTACTAAATCGTCTAAAATGAATCGTCATTTTGTTTTGTCTAATTGATTGTAGATACAACATGTTTTCTGGCTAATAAGAAATGCTTTTAAAATGCATTCCAAATGCTCCTAAAATTGTTATTTTGACATTAGAGGAACGAGAAAATCGATTATGGATTTGAAAAGAGAATCAAAATCAAAAGCACGTACATACTTCAAACGTCAAAATTGTGAAATGTAATTTTTTATTACTTCATTTTGGAATTGTGTATTTATGAGTTGTAAACATTTATTGAAATTTTAAATTAAGGACGTGTCTCGAAACATGCAAACATATTGAACATGCACACTTTTAAAGGTAAACAACTGTTATAAAACTGTTTGAACTGTGATAAATTTGCATTTCTAGACTCGTCCCAAAATTAAACCAACAAAGTTATACAAAATGAATAACGCAAAAATTGCATCTTCAAGTGCCAAGTGATGATGATGAATTCGTTGTGGAATTTTTACTAAAAGGGACTCTACTTAGAGTGAAAGACCACAAGTGGAGAAATTACTGGAGGTTATTAAGAAATATTTCGAGAAACTGGGGTGAGGGCTTTTAATAAAAAAAAAAATTGCTAATTGTTCGTTTGCATTCTGGATCGGAAAATTTCAAAAGGTTCTTCCGGATTACCAAACGAAAATGCTACAAGACAATTATCGTATTAAACAGTTGTTTTCTATTTGACAAACACTTCAAAACCGAGCCATAAGTTTTCAGCTTGCTTGCCAATAAATGATGTGATTTATTAAAACTAAATTTGTTTTTCTTTAGAAAAAAGTTATGTACATAACTAATTCATCTACTCCAAAAGTTTAACCGGTAAATGTTAATTTGACAACCCTAAAAATACTCTATAAATGGAGTACGTAAATATCATAATGTGTGTTCAATGAGACTGTTCAAAACAGATTAGAACACTTTAGAACAGAAAAGTCCAAAATTTTGCTGTTCAATGAGAAATTTCCTGTTCTAAGCTGTTCCTTGAAATTCAACTAGAAACAGTTTGGAACACTCTAGAACAGGATTTTCTGCATTTGCTATATAGGTAGAACAGGTTGGAACAGATTTACGAGAACTGTCAAAACCACCTGTTAGTGTTAAAAATAAACATTTCGGTGTTAGATTTAGATTTAGTTGATAAATCACTTGCCGTTTCGGAATCACTCTCAATTTCATCAAAAATTATTCTTTTTTAATTAAATTCAACTCCATTTCAGATTTTTCTTAAGAATTTTTTTTTGCAAGAACAAACGAACTCGAATTCTAGGTAAACAACAATATTTTTTGTAATAAATTTCTATCAAATGACTGACTGTTCCAAGTTGTTCTATCTTATTCTGACGTTTCTCATGAAACTGTTCTGTCCTAGCTTTTTCCTCACTGAACAAACTTATATTATGTAGTCTAATGTCAAAAGTAGGACGAACAATTTCTTTCACAAAAAATCGCTTCCACTTAGGCTGTTAGAAGCGAGGTACAACAAAAAAAAAAAAAAATAATGGATATAGAAAGGCCTTATGTTGATGAACATAAATAGAAGGACAGACCAATTTTGGAAATACATATTTTTACGAATGTCCCGGCGCGGCGTCCCTCTGTACTTCGCATGAAGGATACCCAGACAGGTAACTTATTTTTTTAAACACCACAAATTTCAGAGTACTTTTTTTAAAAGTCGTTTCCTACTTAAAAATTTGTTCTATGAACCAGGTTATTTTTTTGAAAAAAATACCTAAAAACATAGTGACACTCATATGAAGATATGCATCCCAAAAATGAATGCCAGATGGGAAAACTAAAAATAATAACACTTTACAGTGCTAAGATTCACCACTCGAAATGACTTAAAATGACCTTAACATCTAAATCCAAAATCTTCCACCATCTGCATGCATTTGTCTTGTTTATAAAACACAACCTACAAATATACCGACAGTTTTTTTTCTTCTGTTTTATTGAGTCAAACATTTATTAATAAACTTCATCAACAGCACGAGTCAAACAAATTTGAAAAAATTAAATAAACAAAAATTTCCAACAAAAAAAAAACATGTAGCTCTATAGCACATGCTATTTAACTTTATATATGTACATATGTATCTATTGTTTTGTTAGGTATACTTTATACCTACTTTTTGGATAGCATTTGTGTTTGTTTCAATTTGTCTACAAAATCAATGAAGGCCACAATCAGCTGATAGTTGTTAAAGAGTATCTAGTAGGTGGGTAAATTTTGTATACCTTTAATATATGTACATATGTATGGAGGTAATGATGAAAATTTATAAATACCAATATTTTATAAGAAACCAACCATTGTGTCACTTTTCATTCATTTTTTTAAAACATTTTTAGCACTTTTTATGTGATAATAAAAAATGAAAGCAAGTCTACCAAAACAACTACAAAAATAAGACTAATCTTAAAGATGTGCGGTAAAAATGTGTCATAATCCGCAGCAATTGCTCTCAATTAATTCTCTTAACAAAAAAAAAACGCACAATCCAACCGTGTCGACAACAACAAAATTTAAAAGAAAAACAACAAACTGTCTGTAAGAAGAAGAAAATTCCAAAAAAGAAAATGAACAAAAATCGAAATGTTGAAATTCGTCGTCTTCGAACATATGATTTTATTCAAAATGATTTATGGCCGGTATATTAATTTTTTTAGATTGGTTTTTGTTTGGAATATACAAAATTCCCGATACGTCAGCCAAGCACAACTCTGTTAAATAAAATATTATTATTTTTTAAAGTCGTAAAAATTGCCTAAGTAGGAATTTTTTTTAATCAATTTTAATTCAAATAAAACAGAACAGAAAACTACACTTAGATTAGTTTGGTAAGTTTAACTAGGTAGTTAGGTACATAGGTAGGTATACCCTTAAAAAAAAAACAATAAATAATATAGAAAAAAAAATCAATGTTATTACTTTTTCTATTAGATTTCCATTAGATACTGGATAATACAATACGAAACAAGAATATTGGAAGATATTGTATCTTAGGGCTTGATGGATAGATAGATATAAACCGGGGGTATAAAATATAAACACGGCTTCGACAAACTAACCGAAAAAAGTGTAGGAAAACGGACAAAGCTCGCCCCACACTCGAGCAAAAGCGAATTGGAACTGAGCTGTGAATTGTATCTAGAATGAAAATTACTCCTCGGTTTTCGATTTTCGGTGGAGTATTTCAACTTTTTTTTTTTTGTATATATTTTTTCTGTCGTCTCTTCTTTTCATTCGAATATAAGATTATATAGACAATATATGTTTGTATTGGTGTAAGTGATGTTGAATAAAAAAAAATGTTTTCCATTTCGTTTTGAGTTTTTTTTTTTTTTTGATGCATTTCCCAAAAGAATTTCGGAAGTTCTTGTTTTTTGTTTTTTTTTTAGTTACGAGTAGATGAGATCTTTACCATCTTTAGTCGTTATCTTAGAAAGAGTGATTAAGTTTTGTTTCGTTTAAGTCTTTTCATTTTATTTACATTTTGGTGTTTTTGTTATTTTTTTTGGTTTGCTCTCATCTCTTGTCTCATCTCTAAAAAAATTATTATATTTTTTTACTAAACGAATTTACACTAAACCAAACACCATGGCGACGACGACTACGAGTCGACGAGAGAAATCAGCTGAATTTATTCGCTCACTCTCTCTTTCCGTTGAACATTGAGGTTTTTTTTTTAAATTCTCCATATCTCCACAATATTTCTCACAAACACAAATAAAAATGTTGCTGATTAAAAAGAAAGATAGATTTTCCCTCTTAGTTTGATTTTATTTTTAAGCCACCACCATACACTATGTTCGTCGTACTAAATGAAAACTCGAATTTGAGTGGAAAATTGAGTGGAATTGTTCTGTTGTGTTATCATAATTATGAATGAGTCGACTAATGCAGAAATGATTTAACAGTTTTGAGTTGGATTCTTTCGAAAATGCGTGTTAGTACGCCTATTACAATGTTCTCTTTGAATTTTCGACAACGTAAACCATAATACGAACTATTTGAATCCATTTTTATAAAGCCGAGTCCTTGAGAAGGGCGGTATGTAATTAAATAAAAAAAAATATGTTTAGCCCTCTTTTAATTTTTGTTTGTACATAGATATTATTCACAAACACATTTCCACTCGATTTGGAAATTACATATTTTGAATGAAAAAAAAAATCGATAGACACCTAGTCACTTGTGTTGGCAGTGGAATTTAGGTGATTCAGAGGTAGGTATCAAAAGACTAGAGGAGCTAGGCTAAGTTGTGCCGAGACAAGAAACATATTCTGCTGAAGGGTGTCAGTTTACTACTCCCTCTTTAGGAGCCAGGAGTAATACAAATATGTAATAGATATCTAATCTATAGCGGGGGAGGATTGTCATGTACAAATACGATATATTTCTAGGTACATAATATATATATGTATGGATATATATTATACATATCTATCTGTAGTATGTATGGATATACATATATGTAGTTGAAAAATTAACTATAGGAAGGTATAAATTCTTAAGGCAAAGCCATGACTAACTAGGTAGGTACCTACTTTTGTAAAAAGACATTTAGGATCATCCATTTACCTTGTAAATAAAATTATAGATTAGTGATGGGGCTTGTTTTTTACATTTGATTGTTATCGTTTGTTTGGATATAACGGGTGTTTTTTTAGACGCGTGGTTTCAAGAAGAAATATAAAGCATATAATTTAATGCTATGGCCAAGAATTTAGGTTTATTATAAAGATAAGGGTTTGCCAATATGTTTTAAAAATGATTTCGGGCAAGTGGCCGCCGCAGCTGGCTCGAATAAATTCCAGCCGAGAGGCCCAATTTTCTATCACTTTTTGCAGCAATTGGGGGCCGTATGTCAGCAGTAACGCGCCGAATATTCTCTTCCAAGGCGTCAATAGTCTCGGGCGTAGACAAGCTACATCACATAACCCCATACAAAATAGTTCAGAGGTGTTAAGTCGCACGATCTTGGAGACCACGCCCGCCACAGGCCCACGGCGGACGCGAGATAATGCGCTCACCAAAAGTTTCCTTCAATAAATTGATTGTTTCATTGGCTTGGATTTTCTTGTGAAAATCGGAATCGCTGGGCATTATTTTGGTAGGTACCTAATAAATTTGTACGATTTACAAACGTTATTCAGGATTAAGGTATATTCATTATTAAATGGCAAACCAAACTGAGCATACATCAAGTGGCAGCTGTCAAAAAGACCAACTCCGAAAAAAGTATTGCCAGATTGAAAACCATACATCTAAAAAAAAACACCCGTTACATATAAAATTTAGTACATCTGATTTGTTGGAATGTCTAAATTTTATAAAAAGTACTCCTCAATCGTCGGCCGAGCTCAACGCCAGCCGGCCGGCCTCCTTGGTCTTGTGACGAAAACGAAAACTTGAGGCAAACCTCCATTCTTTAGACGAAAACCAGCAGGTGTACATTTTTTCCATAAAGAACCGTTAGACTGATTGAAAATATTTGTTTTACATAGCTTTTTACTATAACGCTGAATTTTAAATTGAAGTGGCCAACGACTAGACGAAGAAGACTACGTTACTCGTACATGCCATCACCTACCTATCAATAAACTTTTAATTTTGGAGAAAACGCAAATAATAATTTAATATTATTTTTGTTTATGTTTTTGTGGACTGTATGGATTAAAGCCAAATTTAAGATTTTTATGACCTGTAGTCTACAAATCGTTTCGCCCAAGCACGATAGTTGGGCTCATCAGTTAAATGCTATCGTACCCTTGTAAGACGCAATGTTTTTCGGTCGATGATTACCGACTCTTACAAATGTTGCAGCATTTACACACTGCAAATTATATTATTTAGGGGAATTTGGTTAAATTCGTCCACATAATATAATTGCAGTGTGTTAATGGTGAAAATTTATAAGAGTCGGTAATCATCGACCGAAAAACATTGCGTCTTAGAAGGGTACCATAGCATCTAACTGATGATCCCAATTATCGTACCTGGGCGAAACGGATTTTGGACTACAGGTCATAAAAATCTTCAATAAACCTTTAATTTCAACTATGTTTTTTTTAGATCTTGCAGTTATATTAATGTTTAGGAAGTTTTTTTTTTATAATACAAATCTATATACTTAATAATGAACTTAATCAGCCAAGCAGGAGACTTAGCATTAATTAATGTTGTTTAAAAGAAGTTCAGCCAACAAGACTTAAATTAAATTGATAAAGTCAATAAAGTGCCTTATAGTATTTTTCAATTTATTTTAAAAATTTAAACGGAATTTAAGTTTAAGCCTAAATCTCCTATAAATAATTAATACTACGTTTTCCAAATTTAAGTGGATCTTCTTAAATCTTAAAGATTTCACATTGAAATTTTAATCTCCTCAAACGAAGACTAGAAATTGATCTCATTGAAATGATCTTCGAAGTAGAAGATTGTCAAAACAAACAAACCTTATTTCGTGGAACGCACCTATCTAAATGTCATTTTCTCATTTTGTCTGGCATAATTTGTCGTTGCCTTCGAATTCTGTTTTTGTTTATAAAAATGTAGAAACATAAAAGATACAATTAAGCTACAAAGGCCAAATAGGTCTTAAATCCAATTAGCGAAGACACAACAATTAAGTTATCGGTACATCTTGAATTTAAATATAAACAAATAAATGACGTTCTTTGTTAAATACAAACAATTATGCATATCAGCGACCAGAAAATCCTCCCATCGACAAAGAAAACAAATCCAAAGATGAACATTATGACAAAGAACTCTTCACCCAGGAAGCAGTGAAGCAATACCCCCATCCCAAGAATCAACCCAAAGATATCTCTCGCAAAGAAGCAGCCTCTTTCGAAATCATTTCCGAAGCACCCAACGAACGACTACGACATATTTCGAATTGGTTTTGATCAAATCCGATGTTAACTTGACTACTACTTGGATGCTCCAAATAACTTTTTAATTTGTAAGCTTCTTAAGTTTCATACACAAATTTTTTGTATGACCATACTATTATCCTATTTCAGCATGTGACCATGTATCGTTTGTGTATAAATTTCGAGAGATCTTCATCAAATCCCAGAACTATCCGTCCAATAAAGTAACTTTTAAAACTGGCCGTCCAAATGCTTTTAATGACTAAAAACTGGCAACGAAGTAACTCAGTGGATGTACAATAATTTGTACAATCAACATGTCAGTATGATTGTCAATTTCTTTATGATGCATTTTCTTCATGAAGTTGTTATAAATATTAGTGGAGGAAATTTGAAAATCGTAAAGCTAAAATTACACGGTCAACGTAATCGGTCAAAGCATTAACTCTCTGACGTAAAAATGACCTCAGAATTTATCCTAATTGTGACACGTCTTGTGTTTGTCAACCAAAAATGTTATTAATGTGTTGACGAAAACGTTATTTACTCCATTGACACAAAATTTTCGATCAAGGCATTCACGATGTGGTGACAGAATGCAACAATTTTTTGGTGACGTCAGAGCGTCAACGCTATAACCGACGGTAAACGTACCGTGTAATTCTAGCTTAAGATCACTGAATTTTACATTTTTTTAAATTTTAATTACTTGTTCGTGCGCAGAGAAACATCAACAAGTTCTGATGTTTCAATTTTTCCTTTGATATTGTCGCAGTTGCTAGACGTCACGCAATCGCACAAAAGAGCAATGCAATCTGCTCAATGGAACATAATCGAAAATGCTGAAATGATCCTTAAGTCATATAAACACGATGCATTTGCTGAGATACTTATGTAAGTGAAAGCTTAAGGAAATATAAAAAAAAATGAATACAAATTTTTCATTTTAGCAACAATTTTGCCAGCAACAAGGTTGTTTTTCATTCCACAACTAAAGGGTCCGCCAAATAACTTCTTTTTTTTTTGAAAATGCTATAAAAAAAAACTACTGAATGTTTTCTCAAATTTCTTTTTTTATTTGAAAGAAAAATCCTTCCGGTTAATAATTGAAAATAATTTCATTCAAATAGCTGCCTTGGCTGGCCATGCAGTAGCCTACACGATCGGTCCAATTTTTAAGCACATTATCGATTGTGTGCAGCAGTATTTCACCAATGGCTTCACGAATATTGTCATTTAAAGCTTCAATTGTATCTGGCTTGTCGGTATAACACTTATCTTTTACGGCAACCCACAATTAATAGTCCAACGGTGTCAAATCGCAGCTCCGAGGTGGCCAAACGACATCAGCTCTGCGGCTGATAATGCGATCTTCAAAAACAGGGCGCAAAACATCGAGTGTAGCTTCGGCTGTGTGGCACATAGCGCCTCTTCAATTTTTGTGAACAAAAATTCGTTCAACATCGCCCGATAACGATCGCCATTGACTGTAACGGCCACTCCTTGCTCATTTTCGAAGAAAAATGGCCCAATTATGCCTCTGGACCAAAACCCGCACCAAACAGTGACTCGTTTTGAGTGTATCGGCTTTTCAATGTATGCCTGCGGGTTTTCTATGCCCCAAATGCGACAATTTTGCCTGTTTACATACCCGCCAAGATCAAAATGAGCTTCATCTGAAAAGATGATTTTTTTTGGCAAAATCGGCATCTTCTCTAAGTCGATCGCAGGCCCACTTAGCGAAGCGAAAACGCATTGGATGGTCAGTTGTCTTCAACTCCTGAACCAATTGGACTTTGTATGGCATCATACCAAGGTCTTTATGCAAAATTCGTCTCAATGATGTCTCCGAAATGTTCAATTGTTGAGAACGACGGTGAATTGATGTTGATGGCGCTTCACGTACACTTTCTGCCACAGCAGCAATATTCTCGGGTGAACAAACTGTTTTTGGCTTTTCACGCTTTGGTTTATCGATGAGGATGCCAGTTTCTTTCACTTTTTTCACAAGATAACGAAAATACGGAGCTGACGATGCTTCTCTTCTTCAAAAATCCGTACGCAATTTTCGCACACATTCTGCAACATTACCATGATTTTCAAAGTAATGTCGCAATATTTCCCAGCATTGTTCAATAAAATAAGCACTAGTTGAAAAAAAAAAGTTAGATGGCGGACCCTTTATTAAAACTTTTACAAGTTTGTGCCTTTCGCCACCGATGCAACGAAGCTAATAAATAAAACAGTTGGCTACATCAAGGATGAATGTCCACCAAATGTAGCTCCATTTTGCCGCGTGGAACTTTTATTTTAATGATCTTGTCTTAGGTTCACCCCTTGTTGTCCCTTGTTGTTGACACACTGTTCTTAAAAATATTAAATGAAGATATTGACGATATCATGCGTGAGTATTTCTAGTTTCTACCGAGCAGTTGATGATGACTTTTGATTTTTGTTGTAGCTTGAAGAGGATAGGGAAGAATCTGCAGTAAGCCAGATGTGGAACAATAGCTAATTTATAATTTTAACTGCTTAGCTCAAGGATTGTGCACTTGTGAAAATATTTTTCGATAATTGGCAGAAAGCTATTCAACATCTGCCACCTGCTAACTTCAGGTATGATTAAAAATACAAACAGTTACTTAAGAATCAGGATGTATACTTTTTGTTTGTAATTTTCTAATGTTTTTTTATTATTATCCAACTACCCTATTATCACCTTCACATTATTATTAAAATTTTGGGATAACTATCGGGCATATTCATAGTCACTGATAAACCCAGGTTTTACTAAGCTACAGTTTAAGACAATTTTGGCTCAATGAATACAGACCGATTTTACTTACAACTTGTTGGTTTTATATTTTTATAAGATTAATAATAATTGGCCATTTTTTATGATTACCGTTTCCATTAATTTTAGTCATTTGTCGTTGAGGGATTTTTTTTAAATTTTTTTTTTGTAACCGGCTGTTGTGTAAGCAAACAAAAATCCTCAACCATACATCTTACACCCCCTCAAACTACTTATTCGTTCAATTACCCCGTGCACACATTGATTTAATGAACAAAACTTAAAATCTCTATGCAAAACCACCACATTGTCATTAAAAATTTTGTTTATTTATTTTTTTTTTATTCGTTGTTATGCCGGTTCCAAATAAGCTTTTAGCCTTGAAGCACACACAAATTGTCGTTTGAAATGAAGAAAATTTGTGCGTTACACGTACACACGCGTGGGTTGAAAACAATTCTTTTTAAATTTATTGAAATAAAATAAGGAATAAAAACAAAAACAAAACACCAACCTAACACCGACTCTAATTATACAAAAAAATTCATGAACAGAATATTCACACACAACACACCCACACATACATACACATAGTTAGTCAAATAAGCTGAATTGTCAATCATAATGAAATTTAAATTTACCAATTTATTTATATATTTTTATCCATAGCCAATTAGATTTATTCTCAAGCCTCAATTTCTATATTATATAATGGGGGGTGTCACATGCACAGAAATAATAGATAAAATGTTGAATGCGGGTATTATCTGGCAAGACATGGCGGTTTGAATTTGAAACTATACATAAAAGCATTCGTTTTTTTATATTTACATATTATACTGCGTAGTACGAGTAATAAGAGTAAAGAATATACAAACATAAATGTTAGTTTTCAGATGTCAATGTTTTGAGGTCATGTAAGGTGAAATTCACGCCACCATTTGATTGATATTGATTTTTCTTTCATTTCATTGGGAATTTGAATTTTAAGTGATATTCATTAATTGACTTTGTTAGATCAGTCAAATTTTGAATTAAAATTAGAGGGTCATCTAATGTGGCGGTCCGGATTTGACATCACTGTTTCAATTACAAACGTCAAACCAAACTGTCATTCAGAAATTTATATGTTTATTTTAGGGTTTGCAAGTTTACTACCTTATTTGCTTAGCAGTCATTGAACGAAAAATCAAATCCATTGAATTTAGAACAAGTCTGGCGACACACCAAGATCTTATGATTTTTTGACATAATGAAAGATCTCCTTTGGAAGGCATTTAAATTATGTTACTTAATTTCCATTCGGAACCACAAAATAAATGACCCTATAGTTGAACCAAAACCATTGATTTCAAGTTCATGAATGATGTTACTATTTGAGCAATAAAAATTTTGTCTGTGAATAGCATCGATAGAGATACAATTTTATTTCAAAGAAGACATTTGATGACTCCAAAGTTCAATCTCAATATACGAGATGCGATTGGTTATCAATAATTTGCTTTTTTGATACCCAACTCAAAATGGACAATATTCACAATATTTTTTTATAAATATACCGGAATAATAAGAACTTTTGAATTGTGAACTTATTAGCTTTGGATGTGTCGGATAAATAATTACAACTTTATTCCCACATTGTGAACTTAGCTAATAATATTATAAGGAGCGGAAAATGTACATAGTAGTATTTTATAAAATACACCATAATTGACTATATGTCACACGATCTAACTCTTGTGATTTAAAGCGATTGATTTTTAAAGCTTTAAGCACTTAAGTTGTAATATTCGGTTAATTCTAAAGGGGAAGCTATGGGTGCTCTCTTACATACGATTTTTGTTCGAGGGAAGTTTATTCCTTGGGATATTCACGATGGCAGGCAAAATTTCAAGGGAAAAAATATTCCTTGGGAAATGAAATTCCCGATAGGACCTTAGTAGGAAACAGCAAAATATATTTTTAAATTCGGTTTTACTTATTTTTTTTTGGATACAAAAATTCTAAAACTATTGGTATGTTCCGCACTGTATGTTAATTTAAAAAAAATCATTCACATATTTTCAAAATAAAAAAATCGATTTTTTTTCCAAAAATCCAAAGAAATATTAGTTTGAAATCCGTTGAGTCATTAATGAGAAAGTCGAAAATAAAAAAAAAAAACGGTTCTGTGGCTGATACTGGTAATAAACATTTTTTTAGACCAAATTTTGACTGTACTGTTGATGGTGCACTGAATGTTTCTTTTATAAAAATCGTTAGAGTCGTTTTAGAGATACATAATTAAGATTAACAATTTACTATACAAACAATTGTACCGTTATTTTTGGGGAAAAAAGGAGATTTAAAAAAGAATCGAGGCAATCACCTAAGACGCTTAAGCATCAAGTTTGATGAAAATCGCTTCAGCTGTTCAGGATGGTGATTGCCCTACAGGCAGACAGACGCAATTGAGGGAACCATTTTTTTTCGTGTACTCTACTACCCTTATGTAAATTTGGATTAAGGTATCAAGTTCGATTTTTTTCCAAATGCAAAACTTGCCTAAATGGCAATTAAAAATAAGAAGTAAAATACATGACAATTCTAAGAAAATTATGTTTCACATACGCCACAGTGGACATAATTTCAATTTATGTTCTAATAATGTAAATATCATTTCACCATTCGGTTTCTGCTAATTGTTTTAGTTAAATGGTAATAAAATATCTATTTATAAGTCTGGCAAATATTAATTTGATAAATTCTTTGGATAAATTCTTTTGGACTCTTGTGTAGGGAACGGACGGAAAAAATAATTTTGAAAATATAATGTCATAGAAGAGTAATACTTAAAGTATATACCTATGTATAGCGGTTTATGGGAACTTGAATCGCTGATTTAGCTATAATAACCAGTAAAACGGCTTAACTTTACAGTGCTACAAATAAACCTCCTTTTAATGAGGAAAAGAATTACACAGATCAATAACACTATGAATTTATTTTAATAGTATTAATCACTGCCGGTCTGTTGGTACAGTTCCGGACTTATGCCAATTTGGATAAAAACTCAAACCCAAAATGGTTTCTCTCACTATGCGGGTGTTATAATCTATCAACAACATACGAGTAAGGGCCATAACCCAATTGCATTTGACATCATTTGCAAAAATCATGACACATTCGGACTATGAATTTTTTTATGAACAGCTCTCATAAAACCATTTTTAATTACCAAATTTCTTGCTGACGACAGAACCGATTTCAATGAATTATTGTGTTCACAAACACCTATACCATATAATACAGTAAAATTAGTTCCTGTATGATAAAAAATCATTTTAAAAAAGTCTGATTTACTTTTCATTAAAAAAAAAATAAGAATTGTTGACTTATGCAAAAGATATCTACCTCATTTAAAAAAAAAAACACCCTTTCGCTTGTAGTGACGTTTATGAAGTAAAATTTTCTATTGAAACTTCTTGCTTTCTGAATTTATAGGAAATTTCTTGTAAAAGTAGTATAATCAAAAAAAATTAATAAAATGCAGTAACGGGGAACGGTAACGGATAGGGCTGGCAACGAGACGAGACTACTTTAAAAACATACATTCGAGACGAAACCATAATTTTGTTTCCGAAATTATCAGTCTCGGTGGTTTGGTTTCGGTTTTCTCTAGAAGATATAATTTTTTATGTAATTATTTTTTAGTACTTCAATTGTTCAATTTTTATAATATTCACAAGTTTTGTATTACGAAATACTCTATGCGCGTTAAAATATCAAACCACATTATGTACATAATAATTATACTCAGATAGGTACATGTCGCTGGAATAGAAATCGGTCATTTTTCCCTCCGGAAAAGGGTGGATTTAAGACTTTTAGATAACATTTGGAAAAAAATATTATCGAAACGTTCAAATATAGTTTATTGCCTACCTATCAAGCTAGTAACTTTCAAAATCAATTGAAGGATGGCTACGATTTCAATGGATTGAAAAACTTTTACAAAATTCAAAAGACCGAGACGAGAATGAAATTTTACAAAAGTCTCGCCTGGACCCATGCTCTAAAACTCAGGCGATAACTTTTACTCACTAACCGGCTCTGAAAAAAATGGGTTTATGTTCGTTGGAGTGATAACTTAAATTTTTAGTATTGTTGACTGGAATTTTGCAATGGAAGGCGATAAATTATAATGTCATTGTGGCATTTCAAAAACAGAACAAACAATTTTTTCCTAGTTTATCGACTATTTTTATCGATTCGAAAGTTACAAAACATGGGGGCTGGCCTTATCGGCCCTAGTAACGGAGTGATTTCAGTAATTTTTTTTTTAATTTCAAATTCAAAATTGAATTCTCTACGAGTTCCAACAATATACGAATATTATGAGGTTGACATTTTTTGAACAACATTTTACTGACAATAAACCATAATTTAATTGATTTTACTATAAAGAAAAAAATAAGGGAAGGGCGCGGGTAATGAAATGTTTGCTATATACAGGGTGGCCCACGAATCGTGCTACAAAAATAAAACGTAATAACTTTTTTTCAGTGTGAGTAATCGCCTTTTTTTTTATTTTATAGGCTACTACTTAGATTTATCAAAATGAATACTTGGGATACTGAAAAAAGGATTTGGATAGTGCAGCAATACCATTCTTTGCAGTCCGTCATTTCCGTCCAAAGGGAATTTAGGCTGGAGTTTGGCGGTACTCCCCCGAGTAGATGGACCATTATGAAGCTGGTGAACATGTTTGGCGAATCTGGAAGCATCGAACGAAGACCGTATCATCGAGATCCCAATGTTCGGGTTCAGGATACAATCGTGGCTGTTGCATCGGCAATACAGGCAAATCCAAGTGTTTCGACTCGAAACTTATCGGGCCAAATTGGAGTTAGCAGACGGTCATTACAACGGATACTTCATGATGACTTAAACTTGTTTCCGTACAAAGTCCAAAATGCAAGCAAGTTAAACCCTCAGGATTTGTTTGTTCATGTCTGATGAGGCCCATTTTGACTTAAACGGCAATGTTAACAAGCAAAATTGCAGTATATGGAGTGAAACTAATCCAAAAATGATCCATGATACGGAACTGCACCATGAACGAGTCACTGTGTGGTGCTCAGTTTCATCAAGGTGTATTGTCGACCATACTTCTTTGAAGAAAACGGTGTAACACAAACTGTCAATGGGGACCGTTATTTAAAGATGTTGAAGGAGTTTTTTTTACCCAGAACTCCGCCGAAGACGTATCCCTTTCAGCAAAATTTGGTTTCAACAAGATGGAACAAGTGCACACGTAGCCACACAAGTTATGGCGGAGCTCCAACGAAAATTCCCAAACAAATTGATATCCAGAAACTGCACTTTCCGCTGGCCTCCAAGGTCACCTGACCTGACTGCACCAGACTTTTTTTATGAGATTATGTCAAGCATGTACAAAACGAAACCCAGGAATTTGACTGAATTGAAGCAGTCCATTAAGACAATAATTTAGGCGATCCCAATTTCAACTCTTCAGGCCGCAATGAACAATTTTCTGATCAGGTGCCGCATATGCGTGGATGAGCGTGGAGGTCATTTGCGGTCTATCATCTTTAAAAACCATTAGTTATTTAAAATAAAATTTAATTTTTAATCCAATAAAAAAAATTAATGAAATACATCGATTAAAATAAAAGTTATTTAAATTTCTTATTGTAGCACGATTCATGGGCCACCCTGTACTATATACACATACGAAACGATATCTAAATATCATCGGAATACGTGGTGAATACTTACATAGGTGACGATATAGTTTGGGGTCAACTTCAAAACGATCACTTCTTTTTCAGTTATCGCAGTCCTTAGAAAAAGCGTTCAGTTGCACACTACAAGATTTGGTTAAGGTCTTTTTCAATAGTGCAGGCCAATATACGCTGCGAATCGCAGCATCAGTATCCATCCGATGTACATAACTGTCCTAGCTATCTAAATTGATAAGTTTGAATTAGCTTGACAGCAGTGCAGTGCAACAGTACAACTGTTATGGTTCATACTTCAATCTTCTAATCCAGAAGCCATCAAACCCAATGCGAGCGTAGAGTTTTCAAAGAATTTTTTTCTTAAAGCAACAAAGGATTATTTTCATCTGCCTTTTGAAATAAATGTTCACGCTTCACATCTATAAAGTAGGACTAGCATGGTTAAGGTTTAATACACAGTTCCCTTAGTTCATCGAGGGCTAAACTACTTAATTACCACCTTAGCTCAAAGAAACAGCGATTGGTTGGCAAGAGTGATTTTTCATTTGATTTCTTGACCAATGTTATTGTCAGACGTAAAATATAGCCGATACAAACGAAGTCCCATACTTCCTGGTAGTTATAGCTGTCTACTATGAATTTCTGACCTATTCGTTGATATTGAGTGTCTCTTCGTGTCAACATTATGTATTTTGTTCTACCCTCGTTTATCACAAGATTAGGTCGCTGACATATGGTTTTACGAGTTCACATACATATATGGCAGACAAGGTCTTATACTTTTTCGTCTATAATTGGCGCAGTTGAGGGGGTCTTCTTTCTTCTGGATCTGGTAAACGATACTGAAGCTCCATTATCAGTTATACGCACTCCAAATCGATGAAATGAGTTGACGTACTTATTTATCCTCTGCCATGTCAAATCCAAGTAGTTTGGATATTGCTATCCACTATTCTTTTTTTAGGTGGACAGAAGTTTGCTATTAGGTTAAATGAACCGTTCAGCCTGATAGCGGTTAGTTGGTCGTCCTCGCCGTTGAACAGTCTGCGTTTTGCTGTGTGTACTCGCAGACATTCCTTGTCATACCAAGGATTTCTAGAGGGTGGTCTGCCAAAACACATCATCACATCAGTTGCTGCATCGATTATGGCTTTTTGCCATCGCTGCCATTGGTCTTTGAAGCTGGGTGCTCACGGCATTTGGATTCTTCAGAGATATCGGGATATATTATCGGTAAAGGTTGTGGCGGTCTGTCACAAGTAGCTTTTCGAGTATCGCAAGCGTAGCCTTTCGGCGTCATATTTTCTTTTCTTTGTTGTTGAGGCTTTTTTGGATATTGCAGTCGAGCTGTAGGAACATTTTGAACTCTTTAAAAACGCGTGATGCACGTTGAGTGTAAATTTCTCCATTACTATATTAGCTTTTTGCCTGAAACAGAAAAAAAAATTCTATAAATAAAAAAAGTAATTTAATATTAATGTACATAAAAACATAAAAATGGTCTAATGGAACTTCCTCAGAAACCCATCTAACCTAATCCGGAAGGTTTCCGAAGTCTTCCAAATGCTTCGGAACTGTTCGATTGGGATTAAATGACAGTTCTTCTCCTGGATAGCAGAGAAATTTCCTTCTGGATTTCAAGTCAGAATCAAAACCAAAAGATCGAAAAAAAAGACTAATGAAAAACCATGTAGTTTATTTAATAGCCCAATTTGAATTAAAAGATCAAAAATGAATCAAGAAACAAAACAGAATGATTATTTAATAAGATTTTCAGATACATATTAAAATCAATAACTACTCATGTAAATACATAAAATAAAGATAGTGTTTTATTAACAAGTAGTTATTATATGTTCTTCAATTTTCAACAAAAACAACATCGATGTCAGAAATTATCGAGTCAGAATTATCGAGTTTCTAAACTTCAATGTTTTTTTAATACATTTTTTTTGAAAAATAATCATACGTTCAAAAATCGATTAATAATTCAATATACCTAGATACATATTATTAATATAAAATACCTCCACTGTTTTGAAAATTGTACATGTTATTTATGGTAATTTTATTTTCCCTTTTCTTATGTATGAGGTACATTCACTAAGCGGCAATTGAACTTCATACAATTTCACATAAACAGTTGTGAAGCTTGGATCTGCTGAAGTTCAGTTCCGTCTAGTGCGGTCTAACTTTTATCAGCATGAAGTTCATTGATAGAAGATTTCAGCTTATTTTAAGTCGATGTTTTGAATCTTAACATAGATGCTGCGATGTTTCACTCGTGCTTCAACATCGTTGTTTAAACATCGATATTTTTTCGTCCACCATCAATGTTTTGCCAAGATCGATGAACATCGCTCATCCCTACATTTTCATGTCATTGTTTCGTTTTTTACTGGCTTACACATACCCTAACATTAAAATCCACAATCAAGAATCGAGTGATAACTTGTTCGATTAGAATTCCAGATCGGCGAGGCTTCTTCTGGATTATCAATCGAAATGGACATAAAATAGAAATTTGAAAAACATTCAAATTTAATATGACACAAATTAGCATATCTAATTTGTGAATGAAAATGTTCAAAGTTTCAAATTATTTACAAATATTTTTAAAAGATGGTATGGTTGCGATGGGCCGCCATTAAAATAAAATGTCTACTTCCTCTCTATATGGCTGTATATACCCATCAATCTCACCTCTGGGTAGGTAAGTACATATGTACATGCGTATGTATGTGAAAAACGGAGGTATTTATTATTCAAAACATTAATCCAATAGTTGTCTTTTTTTTATTTGTTTTATTTGCATTTTGCTGAATCAATTCCCTTATTCAGTCAAGAATAAAATTGCCTAAAAGGATGTTAAAATTTGAAAAATAAACAAAACACCACTCACCAAATAGCTGATTACATTTTATGACGCGCTAACGACACAATCAAACAAAACCGAAAATCTAAAACCATCTTCTGACAAAATCAATACATATCTACTAGCAATGCAATGTGGCAATCACGTAACCGACGAAAGACAAATATAAGAAAAACAATTCCAAATTCATCTGACCAATTGAAGAGGAACTCGCCGCATCTTTAGTCAACAAAATAAATATGTTTATAC
Organism: Philhelius pedissequus; assembly: GCA_910595825.1. Classification (NCBI taxonomy): domain Eukaryota; kingdom Metazoa; phylum Arthropoda; class Insecta; order Diptera; family Syrphidae; genus Philhelius; species Philhelius pedissequus. The sequence continues at coordinate 146,564,767 of OU343162.1, read as the reverse complement.
TCCTCCAGACACATTATAAGTTAAAAATATATATACAGCGCGTACATATGTATGCATGTATGTACCTACATCAAAGGCACGGATGTCAGCAAAAGGCCAGAGCAGACCAGACTGCACAGAGTTTCATTGAGATTTTCGAGCCCCTTAACTATACATACTCGTATATCAAATTCACCTAAATTCAAGGTCAATTTAGAATAAACCTCGCAGGCAACAACACAACACAGCAACAACAACAAAGAAGTAGCCTCTTCTTTCATCGTTGAATTTGTTTGGGTTAAAGGGAAGCCAAGAAGATGATAAGAAAAGACGACAATTGAAATATAAGACGACCAATTCTACAACACGTCCAATCTCAGTACTTACAAAAAAAAATATCAAACATCACATCACACTCATTCACTCAATCCGACTCAGACTTCGGTTTGGTAATACAATCACATGGAACCTACACAACACACTCGGCTCGTCATTATTCGACCTTGCTTAGAAACCCCTAAAAATAAAATAATCAAATGACACAGACGATAAAAAAAATTAAAAAAAAAAAAATGAAATTAATATGGGAGAACATTATTTGGATGACCATGACGACGACGAGACGAGGACGATATGGTGGTGCGATGCTAGACGTGATAGCGGTACAGCGGTAGGTACAAGGTGCTGGGATGCAGGCAGTGAGACTGAGTCTGGAAATTTAAGAACCAGTTCTAACAATCAAAACAACCCGAACCGAAAATGTCTGCACGTGTACGACAGCAATTTCTAATGAAGGTTAATCAAGAGCAAGAGTAGATCACAATAACCTGGTTGATTTTTTTTTATTTTTTATTTTAATTTTAAAACTCAATGGTTGCTTGAATTTGACTTTGTGTTTTAGATCGAAAAAAGGAATTCAGCCATGAACGATTCAAAGACATGACATCCACACATGCACATGTATCTTTACATATACATTTATGTAGGTGGTACTAATGCTTGTACGGTGTAGTCGGGTAATGCGCTGAGAACTGGAAGGATCCCCCATAATTATTTTAATGCAGTTTTTTAAAAACAGCTTGAAAGGTTAGAAAAATCGTGAAAAAATTGGATTTTGGAATTCGATTCGGGGAGAGTACGATTACTCAGGCGCCAAGAAATAAAAATGGATTCTTGTATAACAGTTAGTTACAAGTATTTTTCAATAAGGGAGGGGGAGTTTATCTCCCTGCAGGAGGGGAAGTTTTCTAAAAAAAAAAAATACTTAAAATAACGGCAATTTTTACAATAGTGTTATATACAGTATTTTAAAGCCAGAAGTCCGTTCTATGATATTATTTAAAAATTAAGTGTTGCCTGTAAATAGTTTTTAAAAAAAACTAATTTAAGATAAAAAAAATGAAAAAAATGATTGTATTAATTTTTTGTTAAAAATTTTGAAAATACGTACTAAATTGGTGTTCTGAATTAATTACTGCTATTGATTTTCCATCGAAAACTCAAAACTATATTGTTTTATGTATATTCTAGTTTTTGAGAAAATTGAAAATTACTTAACCCTTTTTATGAGATATATATTTTTTTGTTGTATTTACGGTGATTTCACTTTAAAAGAGAGTACGATAACTGCGATGCCGCAAATAAATAACGGATTTTTGTAGAGCGATTTAATATTTAATTTTTACTTGAGATTATATGTACTATAAGGCAAGTTATGCATTCGTAAAAAAATGTGTTTTCTAACAATCAAACATGGCATTACGATCATAGAGAACACCAAAAAAGTGGGTCCCGCAATTCCCTCTGTCCTCTCAATCTACAGCCTGTCCGGTTGGATAGATTTGCTTTACACTTGGTACATATTGTTTTTTCGGTAATATGCCCACACGGTTTTTTCATTTTTTTTTAAGATGACAAATAACAGTAGCTCCCATACATTTTGTTTGGGCCAAAAACAAAAATCTTATTTTTCTCAAAAACGCCTCCAACGATTCTTATAAAAAAGAAATCAGTTCATTAATGAAGGGAAAAAGTACATTTCGGTAATTTTTTTTTTGGAAAGAAATTGTTAGTTTTGGTACCTCTAGTAGTACCATTTTGTTGGTTTTCGATTTTCTGATAAACGGTTGATTTGATTTTTTTTAATTTGCTATGCAGACGCTCCTATAAAGGCTAAGCACTAATGTAAAAAAAAAAACTTTTTCAAAAAAAAAAAAAATGTTTTTTTTTTTTTTGAAAACTGAAAATTTCGAAAACCACTTCGTACTTAGGATTTTTTGACATTATCTTGAATAGTTAAAAAAAAACCTATATTCCTAAAATAAAAATTTAAGAAAAAAATGTATTTCTCGAAAACGGCTCCAAGAATTTTTATAAAAAAACGTGTTTGTTCCTAAATTTGTACAGTCCACTTTTAAGTATAAAAATATTTTATTTTGCGAACTTATTAACGGTACTTCCCATAGAACCAATTTACATATTTTCGACTTTCCTACTATTGGATAAACTGATTAAATTTATTTTTTATGTAAATGCCCTCCAAAAGTTTTAATAAGACTGCATATTGAAATTTCCAAAAACAATGTTTTTCGATTTTTAAAAAATATTTTACCAAATTTTTTTTGAAAAATCGATTCTTCAAAGTACAGTCATTGATTTTTTTTGAAATTTGAATTTTATATGTATGTATATTAATAATATCTTCAAAATGACATTTCAAATTTTTTTCTAAAAATGTTTTCAAAATGTTATACATAAAAATTTCTTGAAATGGAAAAGAAACCTTGTGTACACCCAACCTAACACCCACCCCAAAGCCTATATCGTGCCCAAGCAGGGCGGTTGCATATATGCCTCACTGTTTTTTTTTTTTTTTTTTTTTGATAAATTTTTAGTTTGAAGGTATTTTTTTTTAAACTATTAACCTCTTGTAATACAAGTTATGAAGAAATAAAATGTACGACACGATAGTACGTCCTTGCTCTTATAGAAAAGATTATATATAATGGGTTATCCATTTTGTGGTTTCAAAAGTAAACGTAAATACGACACATAAAATATTTTTTTTCATGATATTTCTTTTTTATTATAAAGTTGTTGCAAACATTGATTCTTTTGAGGTAATTTTCGACCACTTTTTGACACATATTGGGCAGTATCTCAGTCATAACTTGACGAATGTTGGTTTTCAAGTGCTCAAGAGTTAAAGGTTTATCTGCATAAACACGGTCTTTCGCGAAGCCCCACAAAAAAGTCTAGCGGTGTCAAATCGCATGATCTTGGTGACCAGTTGATATCGCCACGACGAGAAATTACGCTGCCAGGAAATGTCTTTTGCAATAAAGACATATTCACTCGAGTTGTGTGGCATGTGGCACCGTCTTGTTGAAACCACACATTCTCCAAGTCGTATTCTTCAATAGCAGCCAAAAAAAACGTCCGTTATCATATGATCATAAAGCTCCGAATTGACGGTGACAGTCGTTCCATCGTCGTTTTCCAAGAAGTAAGGTCCAATCACACCTGCGGTCCAAAGAGTGCCTTAAACAGTGACTTTTGTGGATGTAATGGCCTCTCTTGAATTACTTGAGGATTCTCGGAACCCCAAAGACGACAATTTTGTTTATTAACATACCCACCGAGTGAGAAATGTGCTTCGTTGGTGAAAAAAGTTTTGTTCGAAAAATCGACGTCCACCGCCTGTTGTTCAAGCACCGATTCGACGTATCTACGACGTTGTGAATGGTCAGCTGGCTTCAGTTGTTGTGTGAGCTGGACTTTATATGGGTGTAGGTGTAGATCCAAATGCAAAATATGCCATAATGTGCCGTAAGACAGTCCTAATTCCTGAGAACGACGAGGAATCGACACATTCGGGTCTTCGGCAACACTTTCACTTATAGCAGGGATATTTGCAGTGGTACAAGTGAAACGATGATGCACAGGCCTTACAATATTGTTGTGAGCAAGAGGACGGGGAAGAGCTGGAAAAGGGTAGGGCAGGAATAAGGAACGGTAAGGAAACTAGGATAGGAAGTGTTTGGAATAGGGATAGAATGCTAAGTTCCGAGGGACGTGGCCTGCTTGCGTAGCGCGGCATTTAGCTCGCCGGAATGGGGGGGATCTTGCCCCCGGAAACTTAACCTCACCAACAACAAATACACATATCAGGCCGGAAACAAAAAAAAATATAAAAAGTGAGAGCGGACGGAATATCACCACTTCAAGGGCACTGCTGGTGTTGACGCAGTGTGGCCTATACCCTCCCAACCTGGAAATCCGCGGCCATGTTTGGATTTCCCCAAAGAGTTGATGCGGATGCTTCCGATCCGGTCACGCCATCTTCACCAAGTCATTCAGCTACCGTCTGCACCCCCTGAAAATTTTCCTTCAACAATTCATGGTCTCCTTATTCGAAACCAAATCAAATACAAAGATTAATTGAAAATGATGAGAACATAGACTTTATTGCAGCCCAAATAGGACTAGAAATGACATATAAATAGGTTAATTTTATATAAAAAAAAAACAAAAATATTTTTTTATTAAAAAAATTATGTTTTCTAATCAATTTTTTTCTTCTTATTTTTTTTTCTTTAACAAGTTATATAAAACCGACCGACTAATGAAATCAACAACACAGAAATCAACGTGACGACGAGATATGTTCCCCTACCGGACTATCAAAAAAAAATTAAACAAAATAATAACACAAGATACCTTTATATGGTACTTGACCAATCTGGAGAGCGCGGACTAAACTACCCTGCCTGCATGGAGCTCCTTGGAGGTGGATGAAGATTTTCTAAATATAAACTAATTTACGATGACGGACCGATGGGAAAGTATTACCTCGTTCACTTACATAAATATATTGAAAGAATAGAACTAATTATTTGAATTTATATCGGTGGACCGATCGCAAAAAAAACAAGGTAAAAATTCAATGTCACTTAATTAATCTATATATAACATGTAACGTAGATTTAAGAACAAAAAAAAACCAGACACATTTGGTTTTCCAACCTCTTGGTTCGGGGTCTTGGCGTAAAGGACCCCCTTTTTTTTTCTTTACTTTTGATGTATATTTTTTGTTTATATATATACTCTTTCGCCCGTGTTCTTTTTTTTTTCTTTTAGGAATATTTATAGCAACATCGAAGTATATGTACCTGGTCCTCTCGTTATTTTGAGACTCACGGTTCACGAATCCATAAATCCTGGTGAGGAGAATATCGATGCGGAAAATGCCTGTTAGCCAATGTACTCCAAAATGGGTGTCCGAATTCAGTGGGTGGCAGGTTCCAACCAAAAGGAAAAATTACAAGGCGGTCCAGTCCTCAACAGCTAAACTGGAACCACCAGAACTCCAACTTAGATATTTGTATCTACCTATAGTGTTTTTTTTTTTATTTTGTATATTGAGTACTGATGTATTTTTTTTTTATTCAAACTCGATTAGCGGTAGCGCTCGTTACTTTATATATAATTAAGAAACTATACCCTATTATTATATCGTTTGTTTTTTTTTTTCTTTGCTCTATTTGAGGTAGAGGGATCGATACATATCACTCGTTCGATCGCAGGAAAACTTCGGTAACATGTCGAATACATCTGAATAAACTGTCGTAGAAGAATCATTCCACCTTGCGACGGTTATTCCTCCTCCCACCTTATTCGGGTCATACGATCCCTATCCGCTAACTATTTGTTTGCTGGTATTTCCGTACTGTCTCTGTATTTCTAGGTCTTAACTTCCCTCTCTCATTCGATCCATCTATCGTGCTCTTTCATAGTCTCCAAAAAATTTTGTTGTTTCTCTTTTATGTAATAGAGGGCGCAGAGTTGTAAATTAAACGTCAGAAAACAAGTTCAACGCGAATCTTGGAGATGTCGCTCATCACGCTATTTGTCATCGTCCAAGTTTTGGCGATCACAACAATATCTGTAACCAATCCAGTCTCTTCAAATTTCTTCACAATTTTGCAAATTGCTTGCGTAGTTGGACGATTATGTAAACCATAATCTCCTCTTAAATCACGATAGGTGGCTGTGGCAGAATCACCATTTTTGTAGTAGGTTTTAACAATTTTTATGCGTTGTGCGATAGATAAGCGATCCATTTTCGTAAATATCAGACTTTCAACTGAAAAAAAAATGGTTACGACTTAGTTTAACAGATGTCGAATTCCAGCGAAATGGATAACCCTTTATTTTTAAAATCGTGTTTGACTTCATTTTTATTTCGTAATTTTGTATCTTAAAAAAACTTTTTATGACATTTCTAAGGATTTAATAGTATAAATTTAACAACATTATATCAAAAAAATATCGTCCTCCGTTTTTGAAATATTTTTTTTTTTCTAAAAATCCAAAAAAATATTTTTCAAAAATTTTGGTGTACAGCATTATTTTAGAATTAAAAGGACCTCCTGTATAAGATATTTGATCGAAACCCGTTGAGCTGAATAAAAAAGTTAGCATTTTATTTGAAACACTGAATTTTTTTATTTAAAGCGTTATAGCCGTTTGGGCGATAATTAAGATTTAACATTTTCGAAAATTTTATGGCTACTGCTATTTTGGAGCTAAAAACAGATTGCAAAACAGAATCGAGCCAATTAACTAAGCGGTTGGGTTTAGTAGCGGTTTAGGCTGTAGATCGACTTATAGTCAGACAGACAGGCGGAATTGAGTGCCCCTCTTTTTGATTAATATCTCGAATTCGATTTTTTTTAAATGCATAATTTGTCCTATATCGCAAACAAATTAGAAGATCTACAATATTATATATACCTACCTACCTTATATATACCATACCTACAGTCATCATATAATTTAGTATGATGCTTAAAAAATAAAATAGCCTTCTGCTGATTTTAACTTTAGTAAAATGTTAAAAGATATTTGGAGACTTAACTTGTCTTAAAATTCGAAAAAAATCCGCTTATTATGCGGCTATGAATTCAGTTAAATTCCACGCAAAACGATACTGTCACTTAAGCACTCCGCCTCATTTGAATTCAATCTTTCAATCCGGTGTGGTCTTTATTCTTGGATGTAAATTTTCCATTAAATTCGATCTTTAAAGCCGCGGGTTACTAATTTTTACTTGCGATTATAGGTATTATAAGGCAAGTTATGCATTGTCGAAAAAAAAGTTTTGAGATAACAATCAAACATGACATTACGATGATAGCGAAGACGAAAAAAGATGATCTAATAATTCTGTCCGTCTGTATGTATGTCTGTCTGTATGTATGTCTGTCTGTATGTATGTCTGTCTGTATGTATGTATAGACACCTACAGCCCAACGGGTGTGCCGAGTTGCTTCAAACCCGGTGTATATAAAGTTTTTAAGTACTGTACAGAGGGGAAATTGCCATTTTTTTAGCTCAAAAAATAACGCTACCTGCCATATAACTGTTACGTTACAGCCTATTTTTCTCGGAAACGGCTCTAACGATTTTGATTTAAAAAAATCGTGCAGCTTTTTAGGTACGACCGATGATATGATTGAAAAAAAAAATGTTAATGTCTAAAACGGTACTTTCCATAGAACCGTTTTTTTTATATTTCGACTATCTCATAAATGGCTTAACTGATTCTTTCGAAATTTCACATATATATGGGTTTATGTTGCCCAATTTATAGTGCGTACCAATATTTTTAATTAATATTTTTATTTGCTTAATACTTGAACTTTTTTTTAAATTTTTTTTAAAAAGTCTTTTAAAAAAAACTCCATGGTGAAAGAAGCCCTATATACTATCTTTTTTCCCAAAATCTCCAAGAATCTACAAAGTCTACAAAATCTCCAAAATCTTAAATAATCCCCAATATATTTTTTTGGCTTAGGGCGATTCAGTTAATAAATTAGTTATTTTTTCAGGAAGAAAAAAAATATTTTTTTTTGTGGAGTATGATATATACACCCTGCCTTTATCTTATATTCTCTGATTAATTTACAAAAAATGCCGTTTTTTTTACAATTGACAGTTTTTTATATTTTGCTTTATTTTATGATAAACTGTTGTTTTTTTTTTTAATTTCGAAATCAGGTCCTTTGTTTGCTTAGTAAAAGTGAAACGGATTTAGAAAGCACTATGTTTTTATTTTATCAAAAAAGAAGGATGAAGACAATTATTATATAATTATTACATAAGCTTGACCCCAAATATGCAGTGCAAGTAGTGAATCAAGCAATAAAATCGCGCGATCTTATTGCTTGATTCACTACTTGCACTGCTTATTTGGGGATTTTCTCTTGGGGATTTTTTTTGTGAGATTTTCTCTTGAAGATTTTGTCTTTGCTCCATTTTCATTTGGGGATTTTGTCTTTGGGGATTTTTTCTTGGTGATTATGTTTTTGGAGCAAACATCACCATCCCGTAAAAAACGATTTTAAAAATATATTTAGATTTTTAATAGAAATCTTTTGCATACGATGTGATCAAATATAAGAGCAAGTTCGTGCGATCCACTCGTGCATTTTATTTTGTTTGTTTCTATTTTCTGAATTTGGCCCGCAGGAGTGGTTATTAGTGAGTTTGACACTTAGCAGAAATGGAGAATTTGATTCGAACGAATCTTCCATCCAACAGAACAAACCAAAGACTTTGTAAGTTATTGAAGAAGAAATCAACAAAAATCGTCAGGTTTAAACCTTAAACCTCCATACATAAACACAAAAAAAACGACATAGCCAATTTACATTAACATTACTTTTGCATCATCTTGAACAAATACCATCTTAACTTCAAAGTATTTTTAAAATTATATTCTGCTGATTTAGGGTAATTTGTACAAACGTTGTTTAAATATCTTTGGTTCAGCAATTTTAACTTACCATTTCGGCGGATTCAAATTGGTGAGTTAAGATTGCTGACCCACGGATCCAATATTTGTACAACTGGTATTTGTCAAATCAAAAACCATAAATGCTTGCATACTTATCTGTGTTCAATGGTAGATTCACACATACATACATATAGTTCATTAAATAGAACAAATTTATTGTGTTATTTTAATGCGAATGTTGTTTTTTAAGAATAATAGACATTCATGTCTGTCAAATAGAAATTTTATTTTCTCCTTAATCGCTTTTACCTCAAACTTAACGAAAAACCCGCTAAAAATTCCAATTTACCGTAATTAGTTAATATAAATAAATATAAATTTTGTCAAATTTGTTTGCTTGTCTGACTGTAAATTTATAAAAACGCCCCTTCAATAAGCTGAGCGCACCGTTAATAAATTATTCCATGTAACATATGTATTAATCACAGTCATATATCTTACATGTATATATTTTTTTGAAACGCCACAACAATTGATTTTTATTTTAAGGGTAAAGAGTTAAAGTCTTATCAAACTTATAATTTTATTTGTGTTTTTTTTTTTTGTTTAAAGATATGGTTTCTGTGTTTCTGGCCAATATTGGATACGAAGCACGTATACGTGATGGCAAAGAATTCCCCGAAGTCTTTTGTCTTCCTGGTTGGGTTTGCAATTGCATTTGCGTTACTCGTGTCTCGTCTGTTCCTTGTCTACATTTGTGATTAAGTAATACTTTAAGTCGTCTTTTAAGAAATGCATCAGTTTTTCATTAGCATTCTTCACAATACACCGTGAATTAATTGTTGACAATGTATTGTTACCGTTTTTGGTTTTAATCAATTTTTGAAGATGAAAATTACTTTCAAAAAATACTCAGAAGAAGCATAACTTTATGTAGAGTTGCATAGTCTATTCTTACTGAACCAAACTTCGGGTTTAATGAAAAGATTCCTAAGTTGTGGTAAACAAAAACCGTACGTCAATCTTTTCAGTTAATTTAGTTGATCTCCATGTAGATATTGTTCGTCCAATTCATCATCCAAAAATTCATTGGAACAATTCACTAGGCAATCACTAGACGATATCAAATAGTTAAAGTGTTTTCTCCAGGATATTCATATGAGAGCGACCAACGAATATAAATTCACTTTGACATTCCGGTCATATGGTTCTTTTCATTCGTGGCGAATGGCGTTTTACAATTATTGATAGCTGTTTTCTCTGGAAGACACTCCGGAATTGAAAAAAGTGATTATAATTCAATCTCTGATTAGGTTAGTGACAGGCGAGCAATTTATTCAATTCATTGTGGATGGTATGTGGAATGTAAATACACTTTGACAGTTCGTAACAATCAATTCGCGAATACCAACTTCTTTTCTTATTTTGGCAATTAAAAATCAAATTTTATTTTTTTGTTTCGTTACAAGAACAACGCAAACATTTGTTTCTAATTATATGTGTGTGTATGTATTCTGTAGAAGTGTAGAGTAAACAAAACCGTTTGACGTTTCAGCAAATTTAGCTTTACATTGGTGTGTGTTTGCAAGTGCATGTTTTATGCACGTGTAAATCTCTCTAAAAATCTGGATATCTGTGATTTTAATCCGGGATCAAAAATAATCGATCATTTTGATCCAAGAGAATGCGAAAACTAGTCCCGGATAAAAAATGAATTTTTTGGTTGTAAGGAAAACGACATTATCCAAAAATAGGTTATTTTGCTGGTTTCGCAAAAATAAATTTAAATCTAAAATTTTCTAATTTTATTCACATTAATTGATGTTCGATTAAGGGCCAATTTTTCAATAGTCAGTTACGTAGTTCATATTCTCCAGATAGAGCAAACATCAGTTTTTCAACAGTCAGATACAACTTAATATAGGAATAAAGTTATCTGCTCATTTTAAAACGGAATAAGCTATTTTCGATGTCAAAAACACTTTGAAAAATTATTGCTTTGAAATAAACGTTAAACACAAATTAATTTCTATGAAAAGTTCGTTACTCGGAATAAAAGTGACGTTCAAATTAAATTGATTGTTTTTGATTGAAAAATTCAATGTTGTTATCCGGTTGTTTAACAGTCAAGTAAGTTTATTCTTCTGGCAACTAACTGGATGTTTATTTGGAGATTGAAAAATCGGCTCTAACTGGATTAACAATCGTACAATCATGGGTCAACCTTTGTTCAATATTTGAACTCGGTTTAACTCATATTTACACCCGTTTCACAGTGCAAGTTTAAACTCCACTTTTGTTTTAATCTTCAGATCAACAATTTATTCGCCTTCACAAGGCGTTTTCCTCTTTTAGTTCAGAGCAGAGTCTGAGTTGTCAAAAATTTGTCTGTGTTTCTTTTAAACTCAGAGCATGCAGAGCTCCAAATGTGTGTTTCTTTTTTTCGTTCTGACTAAGCATGTGAATTAATAGCTGAACGCACCAAATGCCATGTGTGTCAAGAAGGAAAATGTGAAAAAAAAAAATTAGATACCAGAGTTGGCGAAGGAAGTTGATCGCTTGTTGATTTTCTGTATCTGGTGTGTATCAGTGTACAAAAAAAGATAGGTATTGCTTTTTATGGTTAAAAATCAAAATGTATTTTAATTTGTGTGGTCCAAGTGTGTCTAAAAATTATATAGTGTTCAGAGCTCGCTCTGTTTGGAACAAGTTCAGTGCATAATCTATGTGTTCGAACTCTGTTCAGTGCTCTGCTTTGAACGAAAGAAGAAAAACGCCTACAGTGTCGTTTAAACTTTGAACTGAGTTCAATTTGTACGAGTAGTTTAAGTTAACCGAGATTATTCTGCCGTTTAAACTTTAATTCAGGATTTGTATTGTTTTTTTTTTCATATTATCGAGTGAAAGTGATTTTGAATATTATTTTATATATTATTCTCGTTTCACCATCGCTGACCAAAATCAGAATAATGACGGTACTTTGCAACAAAATAAATCTTCCTTCAGAGTCAGAGAGAGAGAGAGAGAGGGAAGAAAGATGCTGAAAACTATTTTTCATAAAATCTAGTTAAACAAAGTTCAACAAATCTGAAGACCAAAACTTTGAACTCAGTTTAAGGTTCAGCTGATCTTAAGTTCAAACTATCACTGTGAAACTGGGGGTTAGTGTGTACAATCGAAAAATGGAAAAATGGATTTCGTGTTCTCTTTTGTGCAGTTTGTAGGCAAGACCGTTTAACAGTCTACGATTCCTATCTTGGTGTTCCTCATCTGTGTTTCAACCATTCCATCCCGTTCTTGTGAGTGTGTGTATTCGTAGGAAAGAAGGGATCCACATCCAAGAATTATTATTCGCCAAGCCAAAATGTCCTAAGTTTTGATTGGCTTTAAAAATCAACAAACAAATTGTTTTATTTATTGAACTAGCGGCGCCCAAGAAGCATCTCAGACAATAGAAACATTTGAACGATCATTTTGTCATTATTATTATAAATTGTATTAATTTTAATTTCATTCTGAATTGTTTAAACACTTCCAACACTAAACGTGTTAAATGATACATAATTCAAGTTTTGAATGCTCTAAAAATCCTAAGAGCTCTGGTGGATATCACAGTCTCGAAAAAAATCATCAAACCGTTTATGCGTTATTTAATTCATTCCGCAACAATAATTGTATTTCTTCCTAGATGTACATTAATTTACAATTGAATTACTAGATTAATTTAATGGAATTGAAAAAAATGGAGTATTTCTAAGAATTACTTTTTATCAAAATATAAGGTTGCACATAAATACATATACACATGCAGCCACTAGGATTGTGCATGTCCGTTCACTTGTTATAAAATTATTTGTGTTGTAATATCAATTGCATAATCAAGAGGCAGATCTCGGTAGTCGATTTTGTGGACAAATGCGTTATTTTTTTAAGAACGCAAGATCTTTACAGGGTGACAAAGATTTAAATCCCAAAAAGATATGTCTTAAATGTCTAACTACCGTAAAAACTTACGATTTTGTTCGACAATATTTACAGACAAAGCATTGTTGTGAGGCCACTGTCAAGCGGTCATCTGACAAGAAAATTGACAAGTATTTTACAATTGTTGTAACTAGAACACAATAGGCTTGCTTGTTAAAAAAAATGAGATCTCAGCTAGATTATGTCTGTCATATTCATATGAACGGGGAAATTTTTTAGAATTATTTGTAAATACTGAGGAAAAACAATTCTTGACTGACCGAAATTTGTGAGATTTCAGTTGTCTGGACTAGTCAATTGTTTCAGCCATTTCTGACAGTTGTTTGACAGCCGACCAACGAAGGCCATTTTTTCAGAGAATGGAGTCTCAACGAGACATGAACTATGTTGTTATTTTAAACATAATTTAGTAGGAATCGAATGGTCAAACAAATACATGTCGATGAAAATTACATTGTTGATTGAATTGTAGATGTGAAGTTTGCAACATGTATTGTCCTGTCAAGAAAAAAATGTGAAAACTGTCATTTTTGTAAGAGTGGGGGTACAAATATTTCAGAGAGCAAAAAAGTTTCACAAAAGTGAACAAAAATGTTAGTCATTTTTTAAACGTCAAAATAAAAGTGTATTTTTTAAAATATTAATTAAAGTTTTACGTGAAATTATTTCCAAAAAAAAAAAATAATTTGCTATCACAAATTTTAATTTATTGCACGAATAAGACCAGACCAGACGATAAATTCGATTATTTCCATGGCAACTGACAGCTTATGTATTGTTTTTTTTCCAAAGAAATTTCTTGGGCTAAAATTCGCAGCCGGGGCAAATATTTTACTATCTATTGAGCGCTCCATTCTGTGAAAAACTACGAACATTTGGTGTACGGGAACAAGATTTGACTGTTTCTCGTAGAAATTGTTAGATTTTCGCAGTTTTAAGGAATACGGGAACGCAACTGTGTAAGCTGACAATTTTATTATTGTAAGGTAGGCCATTGTCAGAGCACTGGTAGGCCTGATCTGTCAAATCTGAAAACTGTATGTATTTATAGTTTTAAACGTTGAAGCAAGTCGAATGTGAACTTTCTTATTTTTCGGCCAACAACAAATTTGACAGTCTTGTTATTCGTAAATCTAATTCAGAAAAATGAGGTAACAGATATCTCAATTATATTTGAACGGGATTCCTCGGGGAAATTTCTCTGATTTTCCTGCCAAATACTGGGGAAAACTATTGGATTCACTTTTTCCGATGATGCAATTATAAGACACATAATATTATTGTTTTGCAAAAATATTACCTAAATTTTTATTGTAGTAAGGTCACCCTGTAACGCACTCACAATAGATGTTGGCCTAAGAGCGATTTACCTAGATAATACTGTCATCAAGTATAAAATTATTAGAAAAATGAATTAATAAAGTGTGTGTGTGCACTGCATTTAACCTGCATTGACGTTTGCGAACGCCTCCTCGCCTTGGCTAAGGAAAGAAGAAAATAATAAATGATTAGCGACTAGCGCAGCGGTTCAACGAACTGACACCAGCGGCAGCCGCCATCGACGACGACGCGACGACTGAGACTGACAAGCAATTGATTACATAATGCACCGGTCTACTCTATACTTTATTAGGAGCAAAAAGTTACTGTTGATATTGCGGCTACTGCAAGTCTCAATCAGTCTTCATGGCCTGATATCAGGCATTAGAAGTGTTTGCTCTATACATATAGATGTATATCAATAACTCCTGAAAAGCTGCGCAGATAGATAGATAGATACAACAATTATATGAGAGTCCAATGTAATTTATACGGCAATAGGCATGGACAACATTCCATGTATGGTCCGGCCGATCCGGCCAGGCCAAACTCCTTGCTGCGTACCATGCACCGCCTTATCTCTTCTCCAGCTCCAGTCTCAGCTAGGAATTGGGTTATTCTTGAATATCAAACGTTGTGCTTTGGACAACTAGTGCGCGCCGCAATTGAGAGTGATTTCAGTTTCAGTTGACATTTTCAATCTTAATTATTTTTGTTTTCTTCTTTTTACATATTTCTAGTTTAATAGATAATAATTTACACAACCGACGCACGGACGCAGTGTTGATAGCTTCAACGAGAGAACAAGTCTTAAAAGAGTTTTTTTTTCGTCATGTAGCCAATCTACGTACATATGTATATGTATAAGGGGGCAGAGGCAACAACGAAAGGCCTAATAAATTGCTGTTTGCGTAAAACTTCAGGCCCGTATGGGGCGGACAAAACCATATGAACTATACAGACGTTAGATTGTGCAGTAAATTTGATTCTAAACGCATGACAATTTGTCATTTGTTTAACTAATTTCGATTGGACGCACGCATTGGTAACTTTTAGGTAGGCAAATGATTGAGCTTCGGTGAAACAACAAGAGAGGACATCTATACGAGTATACACAGCTGCCAGCAGAGCAGGTCATACTGGACAACTGCTTCTATTTAATCTCTCTTTCCATTCATTCAGTGGAAATATTTGAATTTATTTGAAAATAAAATTGATTTGAATTGGGAGCAGACAGATTTATATAATGTTTTGCAATCTCTTGTAACTTTTTCTTTTATTATTACATTTTATTTATTTGACTTTAGAGTGAGCGAGTGAATGTTAATAAATTTAAAGGGGAATTGATTAAGCAATCTGATTTATTAGAATCTATAAGAATTTATTAGTGTTTAATGTGAAATTGAGTTGTACCAGGAAGTTAAGTTTTACACACATGCGTAGATACATGCATTTATTGTTGTTTTGATGACATCAAATCGAATTTTATTACCTAGTTAATCAGCTAGAAATAAATATGAATAAATGAAGATACACTGTGCCAGATAATCCACGAAGCAGGAGTAATAAACGCTATGAGCACCGTGCAACAACGTTTTCTGACAATAAAAAAGTTATATTTTTATATTAGATTTGGTCACAACTCTGCATCTGCTGGTCATACCAAAAATCATGTTTTGCTCCGCAACACACGCAAGTTGGCAATACTGCTAAACAAAACGAAGAATTCCCTTATATTTTCTCCGTGCTAGTCGTAATAACCCGACCGATTTTAAAAGGGTTATATTGACTACTGATCTAGAGTTGTGCAAAACAGTTCCAAAGGCGGAACGAACAAGGAACGGTTCTTTTTTTCGTGGAACTAATTCCTGGAACCATGTCCGCGAAAATATTAAGGGAACTATAGCATGATAAACAGATCGGACGAATTGACATTAAGCCGAACATGAAGGCAGAAGGAACTACAACAAATGAACTATACTCCATATCTAGTAATAAGCGTGGACGTGGAACTACGAAGAAATGTTAATCGGTCCGACATCTCATAATGCAAATAGTTCCTCCTTTAGTTCCAGCGCTTCGAGCTTCATGGATATAACTATCACATTAAAAAAAATCAATGTCTAATGGATTTGTTGCATCCACTATCCTTTTTTTTTTGTAAATTCATTTTTATTTCATATTCTCTTAGAACTATCTTAAAGCTAGACAAAAATGTTTAAAACTAGCCTACTTATCAATAACTTACAACTAATTTACTGGCCCTTTACGGGCGCTCTAAACTAAACAATAAATCTTAGAACTAATGTCTTTCGACTTAAAAACTATTTTAATTAAATCTAATTATTTTATATTTTTTTTTAAACCAAGAAAATTTTTTTATAAAAAACTCAGTATCAGTATTTTTTTTTTTTAACTTAAAAACTACCTAAAGATAAACTAAAAATATAAAAATACTTATACTAACTAAAAATAACTTAAACTACTTAAAATACCTAATAATACCCAAAACCACTTAAAACTACTTAAAAACTAGAACAGCCACAGCAGCATTTTTTTCGTTTTTTAATTTTTTTTTTGTATATTTTGTATACGCATGCAGACACACAGAGACATGCAACCCACACAGCCAAGTACATACGTACATACATATTCGTATGTACATACATACACATGCACGCAGCTGCATGCACAAATGCCCCCGCAAACATACATATTTTTAAATTTTTTTTTTGTGCCACCCCGACCTAATATACCTAAATCTACGTAAGTCGGCCAAGACATACCATCCTAATCGACTTTATGTATCATAATGCTGTTCAGAGAGCCACCAGAACTGGTTCTCTTGTTTCGCCCTATCCCTTCGGTCCCGATCGGACACAGTCCTACTGAACCGAAGGCGCTCTTCTCCACCTTGAGCGATGACATCTCGACCATACAAGAGTCGCCTATCTACAGTTTTCCGGCTGACGTGGTAGATGAGCGGAACCGCCATTCCATCCTGTATCAGCCCTCGACTGTCTAAATAGAGGAATGCCTCGGGAGGGATGTAACCACTTAACAGCGCACTCTCAAAATATTCGTTATTGGGGTAATAAGCCCCAAAAATTAAGCTGTTAATTGAGGACATCGCTCTTGCAACGTGACCCCGAATCAGCTTAAACAAAAAATTATCTATTCTGTTTATGTTGGCTCCGTTGTATAGAACCTGGTTGGAATAATATCTTGTGTACTCCGACTCTGGTGTTCTGTGTAATCCAAGGCAACGTCTAAGACATTGCCTCTCAAACACCCTAATCTTTTCCATTTGAGATGGGGCAACGTTGAACCACACCGGGCATCCATAGGCAATCATCGGCCTGATGAGGGCCATGTAGCAAATCAGCTTCACCCTGCTGTCAAGACGGCTGCTATAAAACAGTCGTTTTGTCAAGGCAAAGGCTCCCCTAGCCCTGGCCAAAGCAGCACCTATATGTCTGTCGAAATACAGGTACTGATCCAACACCAGATGCCAAGGTACTTTACTACACTTTTACTCGCAAGTGGATGTCCATGTTGCGCCAGTTCTTTCTAGTATCCCTTGAGGCGCTAGACAAGGGAGTCCTAAACAAAATAGTTTCTGATTTGTGGAAGTTGATTTTCAACTTCCAGTCATCAATATATCGCTGAATCTTGTCGAAGTCACTCTGCAAAAGATTTTTAATGACCTCAACTGTATTAGCTGTTCTGTACGCAATTAGATCGTCGGCGTACGCAATTGCCTGAGTTAGACTACCTATCAGATCGCTGGTGTAAATGCTGAATAGAATCGGCGAGTTAACCGCTCCCTGCTGAAGACCATTATTAATATTAAAAATTGCGGTAGAAGTTACATTGCCACTCTTGACAACAAACTTTCTACCATTTAGCATGTCATAAAGCATATACAATAGAGGCTTACTTATACCTAGTCTGGTTAGCTTTAGATAGAGACCTTCTAACCATACGGTGTCGAAGGCCTTCTCAAAATCAACCAGACAGGCACCCGTACACTGCTTTTTAGTTTTGTTCCATTGGATATCAGAAACTAGTTTAGACGCGGCATGAATTGTGTCATGTCCCGCCTTAAAACCGAACTGATTATCCGGGATAATATTTTTGTCCTCCGCCCACTTGGACAGGGCTCTATTATTAACCTTTTCAAATACTTTGCTGATACTCGGAAGAAGACTTATCGACCGGAGATTCGCCGGATTGGAGTTGTCCTTTCCCTTTTTTGGGAGAGGCTACACCACAGCTGTCTTCCACCGCACTGGATAATATGCATTATTCAGCGCGTTGTTAAACAGTGTGGTATAAATGTCAACTGCTTCTTGAGGCAAATGTCGTAGTACAACGTTGGATATACCATCGACTCCTGCTGAGTTCTTTTTCTTTAATGAATCGAAGATGAGCTGGAGCTCATTCTTCGAAATTAACAGGGGACTGGGCCCATTTCGGTCGGCGATTATGGCGTTTGCCAAATCTTCATCATTAAACCCGGTAAAACCAAGGTTCTCATAACGCCATTCGCTTTTATCGTTTCGGAGCCATAAGTGATGAAGCAGAGCTCTGTTCTCCAGGTCATGATTCGGGCGAATGCTAGCATTCACCTTGTACACTTGCCCCCACAGCCTAAACTTTCTCCAGCGGATCTTCGATTATATAGAGGTCATCGTCCAATACGGCATCCTCTAGGTCTATGCCTGCTGTCAGGAGTAAGTCACTGTTCTCTGGCATCCTCTGGAGCTTAAGACACGGAAGACCGTTTTGATCCTTTCTTCTAAAAATCTTATTAATTTTTGGGAACGTACTTGGGTCGCTAGAGTTAACGGCACGAATTTTATTGTCCCAGAACAAATTAATAGCCAACCTATAATTTTCTTTGATCAATTGGTTGATGTTTTTGATGGACGACTTCAGTGTCCTAATCTCCAGATCTCGTGTATCAGTAAACCGTCTGTACAAGCGTTTTAGTCTTGTGCGTCAATTGTCGCGTTACGGTACATGTCGGTTGCGTTACGTTCTTTGTATTTCGGTATTGTTCTGTTCATTGTTCGGATTTGTTGCATCCACTATCCTTTTACTCTTCAGATGCTCCTCGCTGTCTTCACTTTACTTTTCACACACAAGACAATTGCAATCAGCTTTTCTTCAACTTATTTAATATTATATTATAACGTTAATAAGGACTGAAGTTTCTTTTAAATCAATTGTTTTTTTTTTGTAAAATTTTTTAAACACAATTAAAGTGAAACGAAATTTCAGCAAAAATCAATATTTTATTATACAAGTTTTATAATTATTTTGATTCTTTTTCGTATCGATAAACTGGCCATTATATCCTACATGCTTCAAAATAAAAAAAAATAACTTTTTATTGATTTGTTTTTAAATACTTAGATTTAACAAGCAACTTTACTTTACTTTGTGTTTCTGTAATAATAAGGCTTTATTTTCCGACCAACTTTTTCGTAAAAAAAACTCTACGATAAAAAGTCATTTTGGTCATATTAAATCAAATATAAATGTCAGTAAATTTCAAACAGCTGTCTTTGAAAATAATATTCATTCAATTTCATTTTGTGCAATTGACTGAAAATGAATAATTTTCGTTCGGATGTCAAAATATATAATATTTACTAGAATGAATAGATATATTCTATAGGATTAGCTATTCGTTCAAATTTCAAAATTAATAGGAAGGATGGGTGATCTCATTACCCTGAAAGTTTAAAATAATTTATTGAATTATTTAGTACTTTTTTATTTATTTAATTATTAAAGTTATTTTCTAATTAATTATTTATGATAAATAAATGAAAAAATTATGGTTAATCTTAATTTTCTGTGTATTATGAAGTTTTCAGATTTTTATTATTTTTGTCACTTTTTACTGGTTGTGGTCCTTTTTATTTTCAATTTTGGGCAGAAGTTTTATTTCCAGGTGACAACCGTGGCTATACTCTGTAGATACTGTCTCTCCAATTCCAATCCAACTCGTTCTCATTCTTGTGTGTTGGTGTTGGCTTTGGCTGGGAATTTCGCAACATATGCGTATGTGTATTAATATTTCAATTTGTTACTAATCAGAGACATGTTCGCTCTGTTCTTGTTTCTCGTTCTCGTTCTTGTTTTGTGTCTACGTAGTCGGAACTATGGACATGTTTAAATTCAGTTTGTGGAACGAGTGGACATGTATGATGTAACCGATCGATGACATAGTTCCTGGAACTATTTAGGTCCGGAACGACCCAACTGCCAACTCTACAATCTATAAGGAATGATCGATATTTGCGTTTGGATGATAAAAATGGTACCAATGATGAACTAATGACAAACAAATGATGAATTAATGAACCATTTTTGAAAAAAAAAGTGGTTTCGTAATTGTTTTGAGTATTGTTTTCTTACATAATATAGCGGTGCAACCGATTTTTTTAAGTGTTCAGTTATCTCGTAAAATTTACTGAATAGAACAGTGCTCTTACGCAGTCAAGAAGAAAAAAGTATTCAACGATAATAACTGTGCATGAGGTAAGATATTTTCAAGTTAAAATAAGAAATTATTATTACTTTTCACTCTGAGCAGTTGCTGGGTTCATCTGAAAGATCTGACCATAGCCAACCTTATGAAATAACAATTATCTAATTGTGATTTTTTTTTCAAAATCAAACACCTGCACAACGGTATGAAATTCAGGTGTTTATTGTCACCATTGATAACGTACTTTCTGATTTAGGTAAGCGTTTGAACAGTTATCATAAAATTGCTGGCATTTTTTGAACATTTTGAGAGCTACGATCTCTTGCACCGGAAGAAATTTTGAAAAAATCTGCAACCTTAGTAAGTGCTTATGCAGATGATTTGGAGGACAGTCTGGGCGACGAATTAGTGCACTTCGCTGCAATGTTTAATTCTGATGTGGCTAGTATTATTGACAGCAGGAATCATGAGGCTCTGGAAATGCAGGTTTACAAGCTGTTGATAAATAATTCTTTACAATCTTGTTTCCCGAACGTTGAAATTGCTTTGGGCATTTATATGTGTCTCATGATCACCAACTGCAGTGATGAACGATCTTTCTCACATTAAAACGTGTTAAAAATGAATTGAGGTACGCTGAACCATCAACGTCTTATTTACCTCACTTTAATGAATAATGGACATGATTCACTACGAAAAGTCGATACCAACATAAACCAAATAGACTTACTAATTATCGGACCTCAATTATACTTCCGATGAAAAGGAAAAGTAATTGCGAGTATGTTCTTATTGTTGCTTGTAAAATTATTACTTTGCTTGTACTTGCTAGTCACGAGAACACGCCTTTTGTTACATTAAAGCTTTTTATCATATTATAGATGAAGTTATTATATGAACATATATTCATATTGTTTATATACACAAACAAAACATTTTCCTTTGAAAATAGTTTTCTTAAAACAAATTTTCTTTCTTATATCCGAGTTTCTCATATGAGAAATTTTCCTTCTTATACCCGATGTTTATTTCAATTCATTAAATCCTAACGTGAACAATATGTTTATAAATAAATACTTAAAACTACTTAACACTAAATTTCCAAGCTATTGTAAAACAATGTTTTGAATTTTGAATTTTGAAAATTGTCATTTGGTGAAGCCACTATAAAATAAAATTTATTAAATATTTCAACTAATTGATTGAGAGGGCTATGAGCACCATAGTTCGATCTACTAAAAATTTGATTCAGTGGTCTTTGAAGTTGTATACTTGAGCGACTAAAACTTAAGTTAAGACGATAAAGAACCGATGGTGATGATACTGCTCCATTTATTATTGCTGCGATAAAACAAAATTGTAAATATTTTCTATGATTTGCCAAGGAAGGAAGGTTAATTAAATCAAGTCTTTGAGAATAAGTGGTCAGAGGGTTTCCACGGAACCAAGGAAGAAAACGGAGACAAAAGCGCAAGAACCTCCAATGGATTGCTTCAATTCTCATTATATGTACAGAATAATAAGGTGCCCACACTATATAGGCATACTCAAGAATTGGTTTCACAAATGAAACAAAAAGTACTTTGAGAACATAAGGGTCACGGAAATCGCGGCCAACTCTCTTAATGAAACCAAGGATTCTATTTGCTTTTCTAACTACAAAACTAATATGGTCAGTAAATGTAAGTTCCGAATCTAAAACAATTCAGAAAAAACAGATACTCTACTTAAAGAACAAGAATCAAACATATAATCAAAAACAATTGGAACTTTCTTGAGTGTAAAACTCATGGTTTTACATTTGTCAACATTTAAAACGAGACGCTTAATATTGCACCATTCCCTAAATAATTTTAAGTCATCTTGCAAAAGTAGACAGTCAGATTTAGAATTAATTCTTCATCAGCATATATAAGGACATACGAATTTTTTATGATCGAAATCAAGTCATTTATAAATAAAATGAATAAAAGTGGACCTAAATGACTGCCCTGTGGGACACCAGAATTCACTACAAACGGAGTCGAACATTCATTACGAAATATTACTTCATATTGTCTATTTTCTAAGTACGATGAAATCCAATTTAAGAAATTGTCGTTAAAACCTTGACGAAACAATTTAAAAATTAGTGTTACTAAATACTATACTATACTATACTAAATTCAGTAAATATACAATCTACTTGTTCATGTTTCTCAAAAACATCTAAACAAAAGGACGTAAAATTAAACAGATTGGTAACAGTAGAACGCTTTTTCCCAAATCATGCTGGTTATCACAATTAATTGAACTACAATGAAAGGAAAGGACACTACATACGATTGACTCAACCAGTTTAGGTATTACGGATAGCTTAGCAATAGGTCTATAGTTCATTATTTCATTTTTAGGACCTTTCTTGTGAATTGGTACAATAAATGAGCTTTTCCAAATAGTTGGAAAAGCGAACTTTTTAAAGACTTGTTAAAGAGAACACTCACTTAAAGGGTACGACAAATAATAAACTCATTTTTTTTAAATAGAGGATGGCATACCATCAGGATCAGGACTAAAACACTCATCCAGTTTCAGTATGTATTGTGTAATGGTTTGTTCACTTATTTCAAAATTAATATCATTTAAATGCGGAAAGTTTAAAACTGAAGAAGAAGAGTAAGAAGGGTTTATAGTGTTTGGATATAAGAACAACTCCGATATAAAAAAAAACAAATTTCTTGGATTTTAAGATTTTCTTATATCCGTGTTGCACTGTATCATACATTACTTCCAATAAAATCTGAGAAACAGAAAATTGTATGAAGTTGTATGAATAAGAAAGAAATTTCTTGGATTTTCAGGTTATCTTATATCCCTGTTGTACTGTAGCATCGAAAATCTTTAGGTAAAAGCTCGGTTTAAGAAAAATATTAAAAAATAGTATAAATAAAGGACGTGATTAGGGATATTAAAACAGTTTGACTGTGTGACAGAAAAGAAGAGTTTAACCGCAGGGTTAAAAGGACATTGAACTTCCGGAAATGAGTTGTATTATTCAGCAGCCCCCAAACCAATAATCAACACTTTTAAGGGTGAACAACTGTTATATCTACTCCACTGTATTTGTAAGCTGTATTGGTCTTTTTGAAAAAAATGCGAATAAAACTGAGGTAAAATTTTAATTATGTAGAGATTTTTTAATCCATTTAAATCGAAGCCATCCCTCAATCGATTTTGACAGTTCATGGGTTGATAGGTAGGCAACAAAATATATTTTGACTTTTCGATAATATTTTTTCTAAGTGTTACATAAAGGTCTTAAGTCACATTTTTCCTGAGGGGGAAACAAAGTATTCCAACGACATGCATACTTAAATCGTACGTTCTTTTCTCGATTTTCGCAGTGCGCTTGTATAACTGCACTTACATATGTGGTTAGATATGTGAATGTGCATAGAATATTTCGCAAACAAAACCTGTGAATATTATAAAAAAAATGTCCTTTATTTTTGTTACGTATTCAATTATATGAAAAATAGAAACAATCATTAGTTATTCTGTGAAAGTTAAATATACAAAAAAAAATTACTTCCCAAGACAGGGTATACCTATGCACTATGTACAGTAGAATTCGGTTATAACGACCGCTCATGGGAGACACGTTTTCCGCCGTTATAAGGGAATGTCGCTATATCCGAAAGAATAAAACACATTGATTTGTTCCTCTACATTGACAGAATGAATAATTTTCTTACTTTGCATAAACTTTGAAGTATGTACCATAAACAAATAACACTTTTCAAGAAAAATAACTAGCTCAAGCACAACTAACTCAAATTTGTATCAACCAAAATAAACTATGTATCTAAATATGTAAGTCTAACTGTATTATGTCTCGACACGCAACACAGGAAAAAGGAAAAAAATGGGAAAATTCTCTTTAATTTTGTTTTCGGTCGTTATATCCGAATTTCATGACAAACATAGCCCGTCATAACAGTCGTTATAACCGAAATGTTCATTATATGCGAAGTCGTTATAACCGAAAGATATTATTCACTATTTAGTGCGAAACCAAACTTTACCGTTAAGTGTCGTCTTTATAACCGAAATGTCGTTATAACCGAAGTCAGTATAAGCGAATTTAACTGTATTTCCAAATTTTAAATTCAAAATTATATTTCTATTGACATTTTATTATGACGTTAAATTGAGCTTTAAGGTGTTTTTCTATTTAAGTTCAGCAAAGCAGAGCATAAGTTATCAAAAAATGCATTTGTATTTCCTTTGCATTCAGAGCGTTCAGAGCTCCGAATGTATGTTTCTTTTTTCGTTCTGAACATATTCAGAGCATGTTCGGTGAGCTCACACACGATCGAGTGAGCATTCTGAATTGGTAAACAGACCAAACGTTATGTGTGTCAAGAATTGTGAACAAAATTCTCCATTTAATTAAAGTGGAGGAAAAACTTTGCAGAATTTATTTTTATGAATAGTACAATAAGGCGGAAGTGAATTAGCAAAATGTCAATTAATAACAGCTAAGAATTCAAGTGTTTAAAAAAAAAAAACAAATCAGTGTTCGGAACAAATTCAGAGCATAGATTACTCTATGCGTTTCATCTCTACTCAGAGCCCTGATTTGATCGTAAAAAACAAAATGCGTATTAGGTATGTTTGTTTAGTTCTTTTCTAATTTCAACTGATTTTGTAGGGTTTTATCAAAAACTTGTTTTTTTTTTTACAAAATCTTGAGGTTGGCAAAAAATGTACAGGGTTGTCAGTTTTTTAAAGTAAGCCGGGTGTCTGGTTCGCTTTGTAAAAGGTTTAAGGATCAGAAAATTAAATTAAATACTTCCTTACTTTCCTAACGGTCGCACTGATTATCTTAGAGGTAATCAAAACGCCTTTATTCCCCGCATAAGAACCCCACCATTTTCATAACACATTATTGAAATGTCAGCTTACCCATATTTTGCGTGTCAAAAAATTACAAAAAAAAACAATGTCCAAACGCATAAGAAAACAATATTTTCAATATCTGATCGGCCAAAGCGATTTCTCCGCCAGGACCACGGAGTTAAATTATAACATTTTATTGACTTCAATTATCCAGATAAGCCAACTAAGAAAATCTTAAATATCCCTTTGTGATGAGGACTGGCGTTACCGTGCGTCGATATGCAAGGAGCCCGAATGCGTTGATCAAGCCGAATTCTCGATTTGTGGTATTCAGTATTATATATGTTTATGACTAACATTATCGAAATGAAATAAAAATAATGCGGACAAGAATAATTTATTTAAAAAAAAAAAAAAGATTAACAAAAATATCATGGGTGCATGGAGGATTCATGAAGCGCCAACTAAGAAACTGAAACAAGGAGGCTCCGTTCATTTTTTTTTTATTTTTGGGAAATTAGAATTTTGCATCAAAAGAAATCCACATCCACACAACGCAAAACAATCGGCAACACCCAAAACGATAACATATTTATTAAGGCACAACCTGAAGGTGGTATTTCTTTAAACTTCACTTCTTTTCCAATATTTTGTGATGATTATCGTCACATTTTGAGCAGCAGGACACAACTAAAATGTACACATATTTTTTTTTTATATTTTGTAGCTTTTATGTTTAAGCTCTCGGGGGAGTGGTTTGCGTTTTTTTTCTTTTTGATTTTGGAACTGGGGTTCAATAGCACTTGGGGTATGGAATAAACGAATTCCTGCAGCAGTTATCATGTAATATCATCTTTATGTGCCTGGCGTAAATGAAGAGGAGTTACCTACATACGTTTGATGATGACCAAACATACATACCTATGTGAATAACCGAAAAAGAAGAAGTATTTTTAATGTGATAAGTGGAATGGTGTGTTTTATTTAAATTTATTGGAAATTTTGGCATAATGCATTGAAAATTCGATTTTATTGAAGTTTTCACTCTGAAAAATTGCATCGTATTTTTGAAACAGCTGCGACCTATTTAAACAGCCTTTAAATGTTTAATCATTTCCTTAAACCTTAGTCACAAAGCAAGAAGTTTATCTGTTTGGATTGACAGTATACTACAGTTGACTAATTAAAGACTCTCCCTCGAATTATGACGGTAAAAAGCCAAATTAAAGTAAAGTTAGTAAAATAAGTTCTTCAATGAACAAACGTATGTATACAGCTTAACTCGCCGCATAGAATAGGATACAACGGGTGTTTTTTTTAGACGTGTGATTTTCAAGATGAAATAAAACCCATATAATTTAATGTTATGGACAAGAATTTAGCTTTATTATGATAAGGGTTTACCATTATGCCGCCGCAGCTGGCTCGAATAAATTCCAGCCGAAAGGCGCAATTTTGCAACACTTTTTGCAGCAATTGGGGCCGTATGTCAGCAATAACCCGCCGAATATTCTCTTCCAAGGCGTCAATCGTCTCGGGATTATCTGCGTAGACAAGCTACTTCACATAACCCCACAAAAAATAGACCAGCGGTGTAAAATCGCACGATATTGGAGGCCACGCCACAGGCAAAAAACGCGAGGTAATGCGCTCACCAAAAGTTTCCTTCAATAGATTGATCGGTTCGTTGTCTGTATGGCTTGTAGCGCCGTATTGTTGGAACCAAAGGTCGTCTACATCAACATCTTTTTGAGGATGTGGATTATACCCACTCCAAATATGACAATTTTATTATATACCTATTTAACCAATAGTGAGCTTGATCCCTGAACAAAATTTTCTTATGAAAATAGGGATCGGTGGACATCTCGTTTGGTAATAAATTTGCACGAGTTGCAAACGTTATTCAGTAGTAAGTCTATTCATTATGAAATGGCAAACCAAACTGAGCATACATCAAGTGACAGCTGTCAAAAAGACCAGCTCCAAAAAAAGTATTGCCAGATTGAAAACCATACATCTTTCCTATCCTTCTTTCTCATCTTTCACCGGATGCCCACGGTTTGTTAAAAGCATATAAAGGGTATTCATAATCCCTTGAGCGCGTGCAGAATTATAAAAAAAAAACACGTCTAAAAAAAACACCCGGTAGAATAGATATGTATGCATTAAATGCTATAGCCATACAACCCGTTTAAAATACACAATTATTATTTTTGTTTTTTTTTATTTCTCTCAAATTCCTCTTCTTTAAAGTTAAGACTATCATATCAAAACTGTATTATTTCTATATTATTTTATACTTTGTTAATATGTATACAGTATATAAGTAGTCTAAAAGGGAACTTCTCACTGCTTGATGAAGCGTCATATGCGATATTTTTGGTCTACTGTGTCCCCTTTTAAAGCTAATTGAGTAATCTACTGTGGATGGGTTGTTGGCCTTTATCTACTCTCGAATTTGATTTAGTTGATTTTGTTAATTTTGTTGGCATGTTTGATATTTGGATTGAATCTCGATGGATGTGTTCGTGGAGTAGTTATAATTATTAATTTCCATTCGACAGACAAATCAATCTTTTTGATTTTTTTTTAGTTGGCCTGTTTATATTTATAAGATCTCAGATAAATCGATTTTTTTAATAAATATAAAAGTTGTTCCTCTAAAAATTTTTTCACTTTTGCTATTAAAAATTGTAAGTGAATTTACCCTTTGCTTAAATATTTTCTGGATCACAATCTGCAATTTTGTATACCCCCGTACCACAAACGTCAATTGATAAATTTTAACAAATATAGATTTCCATTCTAAACAAAAATCATTTTTTTTCCTCGTGTGAAAAGTACAGGGGATATTTAAAGCAATTAAAAAATGCCCTGTGTAAAAGCGGACTTGGACCATAGTCTACGAACAAACCCATCCACTTATCATTTCCGTTCTATTGGCAAAAAATGAATGTTTGAATTTAAAATTGCAAATATAGAAAGAAGGAAAACAACAAATGATTTTGAAATATAAATTAATATTAGTTCGTTTTTTCTAATTTCTATTGTATGTGGATAAAAATAAATATTGTTCATAATTTGTACTTGGGTTATAGGTACTATAGGGCAAGTTTTGCATTTGGAAAAAAAATCGAACTCGAGATTTTAATCAAAGTTGACATTACGATGATAGAGAACACCAAAAAAGTGGGTTCCGGCAATTCCGTCTGTCTGTCTGTCTGTAGAACGATGTACAGCCTAAGCGGCTGAACCGATTTTGTTCAAACTTGGTGCTTAGGCGTTTTAGGTGATTGTCCAAAATAGATTTTTGAATCGTTGTCTTAGCCCTAAAAATAACGGTACTTGCCAGACGACTTTAATGATTTTGATAAAAATTGGTGTGTGTACTACTTTAGATATAGTCTACATTTTGACCACAAAAAAATTCAAAAATTTTCTTATTAACGGTACCTGCCATACAACCATTTTATTGATTTTCGAATTTCTCTTAAACGGATTAAAGGAATTCGATAAAAATAAAATGCACGACTGGATCGCACGCACTTGCTCTCATGTTCGATCACATCGTATGCAATAGATTTCTATTAAAAATCTAAATATATTTTTAAAGTCATTTTTAACTCAATTTTGTATATACATACATATACAATTTTTTTTAAGTTTTGTTATAAAATAAATTGGTATGACAATATTAAATATTTAATAATATAAACTTTAAAACAAAAGATTAAATCGGTTTAATTAAAGAAAAAATAATTCAAAATTCTGAAAAAAATACTTAAACTAATTTGAGCTCAAAAAAAGTACGTAATTTAATTTCTTGGATAAATTTGAATTTATGATTTTTTTTTTTTTTTAAATCTGCGGTTTTTGAGAAAAAAAGTTTTTTTTAAAAACTTTTTGAAAATATTTTAAAAAAAAATTCAAAAACGCCAATTCATAGGTATTCAGAAAATACAAATAAATATAATTTTTGAAAAAAATTTAATGAGCAGTTTTCGAAATATAATTTTTTTAAATTTTTATCTTAAAAATAATTTTAAAAATATAAAAAAAATATTAATTAAAAATATTGGTACGCGGTATAATTTGGGCAAACTAAACCTATATATATGTGTGAAATTTCGAAATAATCGGTTGAGCCGTTTATGAGATAGTCGAAAGCAAAAAAAAGGTCCCATGGAAAGTACCGTTTTTAGATATTTTTCTAATTTTGATTTTTTTTTATCAAAATCGTTAGAGCCGTTTCCGAGAAAAATAGGTTTGAACGTAATGGTTATATGGCAGGTACCGGTTTTTTTTTACTAAAAAAAATTCAATTTCCCCCTTGAAGCAATTCGGCCCACATACAGACAAACTGACAGACTGACAGACAGACGGACAGAATTTTTAGACCATCTTTTTTGCGTCTTCGCTATCATCGTCATGTCATGTTTGATTGTTATCTCAAAACTTTTTTTTCGACGAATGAATAACTTGCCTTATAGTACCTATAATCGCAAGTAAAAATTATACAGGAGTTACTTCAAATTCTAAATAATACTGAATTTCAAAATTTTCGAAAAATAGTTATTTACGATTTTTGAAAAAAAAACTTTTTTCTTTTTTTGAAAATTCAAAATTTCGAAAACGGGTGGACGATTTTTTTTTTAATTTTGTTTTTGAATTTATATTATTAAATACTTAAAATTTTCATACCAATTTTTTTTTTGAAAAATTTACGAATTTTTATATGTAAAAAATTAAGTGAAAAACGACTTTAAAAATACATTTAGCCGTTTCTATTAAGAATTTTTTGCATATAATGTGATCGAACATAGGAGCAAGTACGTGCTACACAGTCGTGCATTTTATTTATATTTTACTTTGCAAAAATGTCTTTTGTTGCTTGTGACAGCTGTGCAGGTGTACCATTTTTACAAAACTAAAATCCGACCTAACGCGGATGCGTTTTTCTGGAATTTCTTACCGTACTGCTTATAGAATGCCAAAAAAACACGACTGATATCCCAATAATAATTAGATGCATATTTTGTTTTTCTATCGTGCTTGGGCGAAACGCATTTTGGACTACAGGTTATAAAATCGTCAATTTGGCTTTAATCCACACAGTCCACAAAAACAAAAATAATATTTAATTATTATTTGCGTTTTCTTCAAAATTATTTTGTTTTTCTAAAATAAAAAACTTTTTTAAAAACGTCTTTGGACGATTTGAAGAATAAGATTTATGTACCTATCCTAATTTACAATTTGCGTTTTGCAAATCGAAACGTGACTAAACTATAATTTGTTCTATATTTTGTTTTTGTCGATTAATAAAATTTGTTTCACGTACAGACGAAAAATTTAATGGCACTTTCATTTTCGAATTTCACGTTTAAATGGAGTTTGTCTAAATCGATCTATTAACAATCAGTATGTGTAGTGAATTAATTTTTTTTTTTTGCACACAACACACGTGTTGGTGCGCCCTAAAATTGTAGATTTCTTTTTTGTTTTACAAAGAAAATGAGGACACATCTCTTTAACTCATCGATTATTATTATTGAAAGTAAATGATAATTCGTCAATGAAAAAAGCTGACTGACCAATTGCTGACATTTTAGATGCTAAAACAACCTCGATGACGATCTTTGAAAATATCTTTTAAAAAATTAATAAATCAATTCTTAAAATGACTTTAATATTTTGTGAGCTTTTTTTCAAATACAGAACTTTTTTTGAAAATTCCGCCAAATAAATTGATACGATCTCAGAGACGTTTCAGCGGTTTTCATATTTATTCTTTACCTACCTTCGCACTAACTACCGACCCACACAGAAAACCTAACTAACTGCTGCTGTGAAAATGTAAATAAACCCAAGAAAGTTGGGTACCTACTTGTGAATTTCAGCGCATTATCTCTATGGAATGATGAATATTAAATCTGTCCTAAGAAAGGTGCAGTTATACTATATAAGATCGGAGCAGTCAACGCCATCTTCACCACCAATACCGCAACCATCATTATAACATATAGCCATCAGTTTGTGCATTTAAATTAGAATATTTCTCTGAATGACATATACATACCTATGTAGCTTTATAAATATTACTCACTAAGGCAAACAGGAAGCTTATATCCATCGCTACACTCTGGAAAGGAATGTCCATCTAATTATGTTTTCAATACGCAAGACCAGGATTTGCTTTGGCTAATGTGCGTTTGCGAAAAAAAAATGTATTATTAAAACGGCACGAGAAAGTTATGCAACAGGTGCAGTCAGGCAGTCAGCGAATGGCGTAGTCACACGCGCAGTAGTTTGCGGTTGACTTCTAATGAAATAGAATATTATGTATCTTATGGATTTTTTAGTTTGTTGGCTATATTATTGGGTTGGGGAGTAATTTTGGCAAAGAATACCGCATCGACTATGTTGTAGTATTAAGGACAGAAGTGGTATACTGCGGCGAGGTATTGGTTTCTATTTGAATTCTATTTTGGGTGACAACAAAATTAACGATTCGTACCACATGCGGTTTTCTCTAGGAAATTTGATATCCGGATTGCAAATTAAGTTTTCATCAATTATGTACTATAGGTATCCGTATCAGTATAACAGTAAACGGTAAATAAATGGAAGCTCAAGTCTTACACATTCGAGTAGAAGGTATTGTAAGAATAGTCGTTAACCTGTCAACTAATTACAATAATTTGTATTTAACGTCTGCCCAAATGGCGCATTTACGAGGGCGGGAGATACTTTTCATTATAATCTTTGTTTACATTGCACACTGATGGATTGTCAGAAACCACTAGACCGACATTTAAGTAGATTTAGTTGAAATGTTCTAGATAACTCGAAGATTTACAATACAAATTTAGGATTCTTCATTAGAAAAGTGAATGGTCGTTTGACAGATGAAGCTACCTGTCTTACTTGTACGTCAAAGAAAACATGAAACGTCTGCATTTCGAAAGCCACTGTCAAAATGAATATACTTCTTAAGCGGTGAGATTTAGTTAATCTACAACACCCATATTAAACAACTAAGACTAAGTGCGAAATGTCAACAGAATTTATGCTATTTGACATTTACAAACTTATAGCGATTTTTTTAAAAATTTCAAAGATCTCCTCTCTAAATCCAGATTTGATCTTTTCAATGAAACTTAGTTCCAGGTTTAATAACTGTAGTATTGATGAATGACTGAAGCACACATTTCTGAAAAAAAAACATATCTTCATCATCAGATCAGATGACGAGGAAGACGAAACAATTAAAAACTCCACTTAATTTATAAAATCTAAATTATTAACATTTTCGTGCATTATTTGTAAATTTTTTTAGCACTAATTCCATTTGACCCTTGACACAAAAGTCTATTTATATGTACGTATGTATGTATGTGTGCATTCATGACAAATCTGTCAACCCATCAGATTTGATCTAGATTGGGTCTTTTTGTTACAATGAAACTCAAAATTCAAAAAGATTAGATCTTTTCACAGAAAAAGCAAATCTTTGCTTGAATGAAACTAGCTATTTGTGAAGGATTAAGAGTTGACATTAAGAAAATAAATTTAGAAATTATAGAATAAAAAAAGACAGAGCTGATACTTATTGAAGTAGATTTCGTACGCGGATTTTCGATTTCGTATCAATTGAAAATTTTAATCTGCAGATTAAATTATATTATATGGTTTAGTAAATTCATGGAATAGAGGTGATGGAATACGACTTTTTTTTTTTAGTGTACGGGTGCCTGTCTGGTTGATTTGGAGAAGGCCTTCGACACCGTATGGTTAGAAGTTCTCTATCTAAAGCTAACCAGACTAGGTACAAGTAAACCTCTATTGTATATGCTTTATGACATGCTAAATGGTAGAAAGTTTGTTGTCAAGAGTGGCAATGTAACTTCTACCACAATTTTTATTATTAATAATGGTCTTCAGCAGGGAGCGGTTAACTCGCCGATTCTATTCAGAATTTACACCAGCGATCTGATAGGTAGTCTAACTCATGCAATTGCGTACGCTGACGATCTAATTGCGTACAGAACAGCTCATACAGTTGAGGTCATCAAAAATCTCTTGCAAAGTGACTTCGACAAGATTCAGCGATATTGTGATGACTGGAAGTTGAAAATCAACTTCCAGAAATCAGAAACTATTTTGTTTAGGGCTCCGTTGTCTAGCGCCTCAAGGGATACGAGAAAGAACTGGCGCAAGCTGGTGATCGTTGGGCCACCTAGACATCCACTGGCGAGTAAAAGTGTAGTAAAGTACCTTGGCATCTGGTTAGATCAGTACCTACCTGTATTTCGAAAGACATATAGGTACTGCCTTGGCCAGGGCTAGGGGAGCATTTTATAGCAGTCGTCTTGACAGCAGGGTGAAGGTGATTTGTTACATGGCCCTCATCAGGCCGATGATTGCCTATAGATGCCCGGTGTGGTTCAACGTTACCCCATCTCAAATGGAAGAGATTCGGGTGTTTGAGAGGCAATGTCTCAGATTGGACGTTGCCTTGGATTACACAGAACACCAGAGTCGGAGTACACAAGATATTATTCCAACCAGGTTCTATACAACGGAGCCAACATAAACAGAATAGATAATTTTTTGTTCAAGCTGATTCGGGGTCACGTTGCAAGAGCGATGTCCTCAACTAACAGCTTAATTTTTGGGACTTATTACCCCAATAACGAATATTTTGAGAGTGCGCGGTTAAGTGGTTACATCCCTCCCGAGGCATTCCTCTATTTAGACAGTCGAGGGCTGATACATAATGGAGGGGCGGTTCCGCTCATCTACCACGTCAGCCGGAAAACTGTGGATATGCGACTCCTGTATGGTCGAGACGTCATCGCTCAAGGTGGAGAAGAGCGCCTTCGGTTCAGTAGGACTGTGTCCGATCGGGATCGGAGGGATAGGGCGAAACAGGAGAACCAGTTCTGGTGGCTGTCTGAACAGCATCATAATATTTAAAGTCGATGAAGATGGTATATCTTGGCTGACTTACATAGATTTAGGGCAATTAGGTATAGGGAACAGTCGGGGTGGCACCAAAAAAAAAAAAAATTAAAAATATGTATGTATGCGGGTGCATACGTGCATTTATCTGCGTGTCTGTACATGTATGTGCGTACGTATATGTATGTGCGTATGTACATGTATGGGTGGGTTGCATGTTGCTGTGTGTCTACATGCATATAAAAAATAAACGAAAAAAAAATTTAAAAAACGAAAAAAATGCTGCTGTGGCTGTTCTAGTTTTTAAGTAGTCTTAAGTATTATTAGGTATTTTAAGTAGTTTAAGTTATTTTTAGTTAGCATAAGTTAGTTTTATTTAGTTTAATTTATTTTTAATCTATATTTAGGTTTAGTTTATAAGTAACAAAAAAAAAAAAGATAAGATACCAAGTTTTTTGTTAATAAGTTTCCTTGAAAAATAAAATAAAATAAAATAATTAGATTTAATTAAAATAGTTTTTAGGTCGAAAGACATTAGTTCTAAGAGTTATTGTTTAGTTTAGAGCGCCCGTAAAGGGCCAGTAAATTAGTTGTAAGTAATTGATAATTAGGCTAGTTTTAAACATTTTTGTCTAGCTTTAAGATAGTTAATATGAAATAAAAATGATTTAAAAAAAAAAAATACGATTTTTCTTATTAAGGCTGCAAGAGATTAAAGTCCGGTAAAACCGGAGTACAAATAATAATCTACTTTGTTTCAGAATTCGTTCGTTTAAAATATTAAAATTAACTGCGTTTCATTTTTTTTCTGTAAATAAAAAATAGCACAATTTTCTTATTAAAAGATAGATTTTATTAAGTAACAAATTTATTTTTGGTAATCGGGAAGAACTCTCCGATCCGGGATCCGGAATCGAACAAGTGAACACCAGATGATTTTCGATTTTATATATCGAGTCTCGAATAAGGTTTGACAAAAAAAAAAGCGAAAACGAATAATTATCTTCGTTTATATTTTAAATTCATTTAAAATTTTCGTTTATTTAATTTAAAACACTGCACGAATTCTTGTTAAACGAACAATAGTCATGTTTTTTGTTGGTGCTTTTGGTTATGGGAAATTTTCTTTATCGGTGATCAAAATATCGTCTAAGCATGGTTCGGCATCGTTCATACTAATCTTCTGCGGTTTATTCATGTTGGTCGCTAAAGTTTGTAGTTTGAAGTCCAAAACATAATGAGCCACTCATCATACTCTTCAAGAGGAGTAAATGACTTTTCACATGAGAGCGACCAACTACCGACGAATAAACGAATGAATTCCATTTAAGACTATTTACCAACCTAAATTCTTCACAAATTCTAAACAAAATGGTAGAAATATAATTTAATGTTCTGATACAAACATTTAGTTTTCAATTGCGAAAACCAGATAAATTTGAGAAAATAATATTGGTCGTCGCGAATTGCATCTGATTGTTACAAACAGTGAAACTCTATTCGATTTATTCGACTATGCAAATTACTTAAGCGCCAATTTTTCAATAGTCAGTTAGCAGTCAGTTAGTACATATTCTCTAGATAGAGCAAAAATCAGTTTTCCAACAGTCAAAAACAACTTAATCTAGAAATAAAGTTATCTGCTCATTTTAGAACGGAATAATGAGGAATAAAATAAATAACTATTTTCGATGCCAAAAACACTTTAGTTTGAAATAAAGGTTAAACAAAATATGAATTGCTATGAAAAGTTCGATACTCGAAATAAAAGGGACGTTCAAATTAAATTATTCTATAGATTTTTTTGGCAACTAACTGGATGTTTACCTGGAGATTGAAAAATCAGCTCTAATTAATAAAATATTGAACAAATTATTTATTTATAACTGTTTTACTTACATTCTGAAAACAACCTCCTGGATACTTGTTACTCGCAAACACGTTTGATGTAGAACAGTAATTTCCGAATTTGCAAGAATTTAATATTAACTAACTTTCGCATTTTGTAGTATCAAATTTGTTAATAAAATCAAAAAATATTTGGCAGTACTTGAACTGTTTGACTTTCGTTTTCAGATCTTGGTTATAGAATTACGGAGAACCGATTTTGCGAATTTGAACAGAATCGAATTACAACTGTCATTTGATAACAATTGTACACTAACAGAAACATTCGGAATCCTTCCGAGCGACCAATCGAAAACCAACCTGCTCGCTTAAGTCAGAGGGAATACATACTGCTATTTGAGCATGTCTATAAAGCCGCTTGTCTTAGTTTCGATAATTTTCGCTTACTTAATATAGAGCGACAGAAATTGCTCTTCACGTACAGAAATTTGATAGCAGTCACTACAACATTAAGAAAACCGCGTAAGTTATTATGTAGAAGCTATTGTAGGTTATTCTAATTTTCAACTAGGCTTCTGATAACTTTTCATTAGATCAGCTGGTAATGTCGGCCTTTACTATTTACTATAAAATTGGCTGTGCGACCAAAAGAAAATAAATATAATAAGGTGTTTTTTTTATAATACAATTCTATATACTACTGAAATTACTCAGCCAAGTAGAAGACTTAGCATTATATTTAATTGGACTTGTCTTGGACTTGGACTCATCAGTCCAATAAGGCGCTCACTAACCAACTGATTAGTCCAAGTGAGATTGCCGGGACGAAACGCAAATTTTGTGGACTAAAGGCCGTTAAAAGCTATTTTGAATCGAAAATATATATAGAAAATCTGCTACGTATAAAACATGTGAACGAACTCTTAGACCTATGAACATATTTTCCTTATATTCTAATTGCCTATAATAGTAGTTTTCTGGGATCTCATTTTTTTTAGCAGGTTTTTGTCAAGTAGATTTTTCTCACAACTTGGATTTTACGTTTGACAATGAATAATTTGTCAGAAATTATCAATTACCATAAACTACATTTGACAATTTAAAATAAACCTTACAATAATAAAATCATGTTCAGATCGAAAAAATTTTGCTTCATTCCCTATGAAATCTCAATTTTCTGAACTGAATATTGTATTTTCAAATGTCTTCTTACGATTGTCAATTTCATTGGGTGCATTCAAATATCGATACAATAGAGTATGTAAGATAAATTATTATCCATTTAACTTCCGAAACAATCAAAATCGGTTAGGTTTTATTTGTATGAGTATGCGATGCATATGTTTTTGACATTTCTCATTGGACACAAAAATATATCAAAGTTTTTCGGATAGCTCGAGATTTATTTTTTGGCAGCAGTTGTTTTGTCATCAGATGAGTTCTTACACGGGATTATAACAATACCAACCTTTTCGGATACCTATGGTTTGATTTTTGAATGCGGCCATTGAAGTATGGCTAGACAATTACTTTTCCGACAAAATTGTAAGTTCAGACGGCACGAGTACGATAACTCAGACGCCGAAAAATATTAACGGATTCTTTTAGAGGGACTTAATATAAGTATTTTTTAATACGGAAGGGGGGTCTAGCTCCGCCCGTTTGGTCGGGAGGGGCAATTTCATAAAAAAAGTACTAAAAACAAAATATTTTAAAATAACGGTAATACTTACAAATAAGTGTAATAACTTTTTTTTGAGCCAATACCTTAATCTATTAGCTAATTTTTTAAATTAAGGGGAATCTATGCATAGTTTTTGAAAAAAAAACAGGTTTTAAACTCAAATTTTGTGTAGAAAAAGAGTATTTAAAGTGTAGTTTTTTCAAAACTGTAAAATTATATAATATATTTTTTCAACAAACTCGTTTAATTTTTAATCAAAAATTGAAAACTATATGATATATATAAAACCACTTTTTTCATGAAATTTTACTTGCGATATACATACGTACTATAGGGCAAGTTTTGCATTTGGAAAAAAACGAACTCGAGATTTTAATTAAAGTTGACATTACGATGATAGAGAACACCAAAAAAGTGGGTCCCACAATTCCCAAAAAAACGGTACTTGCCATACAAATTTTTCTACCATCTTAATTATCTCGAAAACGATTTTGATAAAAATTTGTGTGTGTTCTATTTTGGGTATGGTCTACATTTTGGCCAATTTTTTTTTTAATATTTTGTTATTTACGGTACCTGCAATACAACCATTTTTTATTTTCGACTTTCTCATAAACGGCTCAACGGATTTCAATCAAAATTTTTATACAGGAGCTCCTTCAAATTCTAAATAATACTGCATTTACTGCGATCCAATCTTGCATTTTTTTTTTGTATTTACGGTGATATTGAGGGGAGAGTGCCATAATACGGTGCCGCAAAATAAGAACGGATTTTTGTTGAGGGCTTTAATACAATCATTTTATCCTGCGGAAGAGGGGTCTATCTCCAGGGTCAATTTTCTAAAAAATTACTTAAAATTAAAAAAGATTTAAATACAATGGAAACACTTATAATAAAAGAATATAGAATATAAATTTTCTGAAATCCAAGAACTTGTCGTCTTATTATTTGTTTCAATCTAGTTATGTGCGTTAATAGTTTTTGAAAAAATACCTTAAAACTCAAAATTTATCAAAAAAAAAAAACAGTGAGGTGTGTAAGGCTTTGGGGTGGGTGCGAGGTTGGACGTATGCAAGGTTTCTTTTGTATTGCAGAGTCTGAATTTAAAGAAACTTTGAATTTATCATCCCACTATATCCAACAGCTGTTTTCTAAATAAGTATAACTACATATAAAATAAAATGCACGACTGGATCGCACGTACTTGCTCCTATGTTCTATTACATTATATGCAAAAGATTTTTAATGGAAACTGCTAAATGTATTTTTAAAGTCGTTTTTCACTTAAGTTTTTGTATATACAAATTCTTAAATTTTTTCTTAATAAAAAGGGTATGAACATTTTAAATATTTATTAATATAAATTCAAAAACAAAATTTCAGAAAAAATCGTCCACCCGTTTTCGAAATATAGAATTTTCAAAAAAAAAAATATTTTTTTTTTTTTCAAAAATCCTAAACAAATATTTTTCGAAAATTTGGAAATGCAGTATTGTTTAGAATTTGAAGGAACTCATGTACAAAAATTTTGATCGAAATCCGTTTATGAGATAGTCGAAAATAAATAAAATGGTTGTATGACAGGTACCGTTAATAACAAAATATTTTTTTAAAGATTTTGGTCGAAATGTAGACCATGTCCAAAGTAGTAAACAGACCAATTTTCATCAAAATCGTTAGAGCCGTTTTCGAGATAATTAAGATGGTAGAAAAAATTGTATGACAAGTACAGCTATTTTTGGGGCTAAAACAGCGATTCAAAAATTTATTTTGGAAATCACCTAAAACGCCTAAGCACCAAGTTTGAACAAAATCGGTTCAGCCTTTTAGGCTGTAGATCGTTCTCCAGACAGACAGACAGAAAGACGGAATTGCGGGACCCACTTTTTTCGTAATGTCAACTTTAATTAAAATTTCGAGTTCGATTTTTTTTCCAAATGCAAAACAAGTAAAAAAAATCTCATGAAAAGACTAGTTTCAGTAATTTTCAATTTTTTTTTTCAAAAACTAGGACATATAAAATCATATAGTTTTCAGTTTTTGATTGAGAATTATTCAGAGCAACGAGCTTTTGAAAAAAAAATTATATAATCTTACAGTTTTGAAAAAATTACACTTTGAAACTTTTTTTAATCTTTTTCTACCCAAAGTTTGAGTTTAAAATTCGTTTTTTTTTTTCAAAAACTATGCATAGATTCCACCTGATTAAAAAATAAGCTAATAGATAAAGGTGTTGGCTTTAAAAAAAAAAGTTATAACACTTATTTGTAAGTTCTTTTTTTAAATATTTTGTTTTTAATTTTTAGTACTTTTTTATGAAATTGCCCCTCCCGGCCAAACGGGAGGCGATAGACCCTCCATCCCATATTAAAAAATACTTGTAACTAACTATTCTACAAATATCCATTTTTATTTTTTGGTGCCTAAGTTATCGTACTCTCCCCGTTCAGACGATTGTAAGACATTTAAATTCTACCTTTTTTGAACCTTGAAGCCAAATTCCACAAGCGTGAGTTATCCTGCACACAAAAACTCGGGTACACATACATATTTGGGATTCCGCAAGGGTGAGATTCAAATTGCTTGACAGATAACTTATACAACGTGGGGCAAATTTATTCACCCACAGTTTGAGCGTGAATATTTTTTTATTACGAAAAATCATTAACGCTTGTGGAATTTGGCCTCTGGTCGCACTGAACTTACGCCCTAAAGTAGATATAGGTTTTTAGCTGAAGCGATTGGAGGTACAGAAAACAAATAAAACTGTCAAAGCCTCGTGGTAGTGTTTTGTTGTGGATTCCCGATTTGTATATACAAGGTTTTATTTTTATAATTAATTTTAAAAAAATAGTTAGCTACTCAAATTTAAATTAATAAATATAATAAGAAATTGGGTAACTCTCAAAATTTCTCAGTCCTAAGTTTAGAAATAAATACATTTTGAGTAGCAATTAAATTAAGCGTTTTGTTAAAAATAGAACACAAATAATGTCAACGTTCAAACTTTATAATAAAAAAGAAATATCAGGAAAAAAAAATATTTTATGTGTTTTATTTACGTTTACTTTTGAAACCGCAAAATGGATAACTTCAATGTACTTTTGTCAATATTTCACAATCGTATGCTTTAAATAAAAACAAAAACACCTCATGTGTTAAAAAATAAAATAAATTTATTTAAGCTATCTCATTAAGTAAACAATTCAAAAGTACAAAAAAAAATACCTAAATAACTTTTTCTCTCAAAATTGTATATCTTCCTACTTACATTACAGATTTAAGAATTTATTCATTCATTATCTTCTAGGTGCTGCGAGATGATGATGATTCTTATGTCAATGGGGGATAGCAAGAATATACAAATATGCATTTATAATTGAGGCTATAAAGTGAACCAAAAGATGTGTGATAAGCCTAACGTAAAAGATTGATGAGGTTATTAAGTTAATAATTCATAAGTATGTAGGTATACTCGAGCTTTGTTGTTGTTTTTAGTAAGTGAGCGGTCAATATTAATTAAAATGTAAATTATGCCAGATAAAGGAATACATTTGTATTTGCAAATCTTATAGAAAATTCTACAAGCAATATAAATAATCAAACAGCGATTTTAAATTGTTGCAGTTTTTAATTACCTACTTTCAACTAAGATGAATATCTTCTTATTAGAATATTCTTGAAATAATAATAAAATGAATAATATTGAAGTTTCTATTGACAACAAGAAGTATATATATATGTACGTATGTATATGTACGTATGTAAACGGTGATTTTTTAAGAGCTTGGTTTTTGAAAATTCAAAAAAACACAGAAACTTGTAAAAAGTGAATGAAATTTTTATTTGGATCGATAAATCAATTTCTGCCATTTACTTTTTAAAAATAATTTCACTTAAATGTTGCCCGTGGCCACGCTTCAGGTGGTCCATTCTGAAGGTCCAATTTTGGCAAACTTTTTCACACATTTCGGCCAGAATCTCACCAATGACGCGTTCAATGTTGGCTTCCAAGGCAGCAATCGTGTTTGGCTTGTCCCCATAGACAATAGACTTAACATAGCCCCACAAAAAATAGTCTAACGGGGTCAAATCACATGATCTTGGTGGCCAATTGACTGCGCCAAAACGTGAGATCAACTGCTCACCAAATTCGCCTCTCAATTGATACATGGTTTCGCGTGCAGTGTGGCATGTGGCACCGTCCTGTTGGAACCACATGTCGACCGAGTTCAATTCTTGCATTTTCGGCAAAAAAAAATCTGTTATCATCGAACGGTACCTTTCTCCATTGACCGTAACCCTGCGGCCTTCATCGTCCTTGAAGAAGTACGGCCCAATGATGCCGCCTGCCCATAAACCGCACCAAACAGTGCATTTTTCGGGATGCATTGGTAGCTGCTGAATTGCCTCTGGCTGCTCTTCACTCCAAATACGGCAATTCTGCTTATTCACGTATCCATTTAGCCAAAAATGAGCCTCGTCGCTGAAACGGACGTAGCTTGCGAAACACATTTTTCATAGAGCACGAATTTTGATAATAAATTTCAATAATTTGCAAACGTTGTTCAGGCGTAAGTCTATTCATGATGAAATGGCAAACAATACTGAATCGAAATGTCAAATGTTCGTGGAATTTGTCATGTGTGATCTGTCAAAAATATAAACGTCAAAAACCAAGTAGCAAAAAAATCACCCGTTATATGTACATATTGGCCGGGGAAAGATAGAATCTAGGATCAACACGTTTAATTTCTAATGCCGAATTCCAAACAACCATTTGAAATCGATTTCAGATCGATTTTTTTTTGTTTGTTGTAAGGCACTTGTGAGAAACAGTTTGCGTGTGAAGTCTATGAAATCTTGCTAATAATCCAAGGTCTGTTTTGACAGATTTTGATTAGAAATAATTCGATTGTGTTCAGAAAAAAATCAAATGTTTGGTTGTTTGAAATTCGACATAAATAATTGTGATACGAATCAATGCCGAATACTAGTGTCACTCCCCGAAATCACCCTATTGCATTTTTTACTTGCTTGCGATTATAGGTATTATAAGGCAAGTTATGCATTCGTCGAAAAAAAAAATCAAACATGACATTAAGTATGTATAGACACCTCAGTGCAGCTTTCTAGGTACGACCGATCATATGGTTGAAAAAAAATTTTGTTTAATGTCTAAAACGGTACTTTCCATAGGACCGTTTTTTTTTGCTTTCGACTATCTCATAAATGGCTTAACCGATTCTTTGGAAATTTCGCACATATATAGGTTTAGATTGCCCAAATTATACCGCGTACCAATATATTTAATGAATATTTTTTTGTATTTTTAAAATCATTTTTAAGAAAAAAATTTTTAAAAATTATATTTGGAAAACTGCTCATTAAATTTGTTTCAAAAATTATAGTTATATGTATTTGCTGAGTATCTATGAATTGGCGGTTTTGAATTTTTTTTGAAAAATATTTTCAAAAAGTTTTAAAAAATGGAAAAGGAAAAAACGACTTTAAAAATATTATTAGATTTTTAATAGAAATCTTTTGCATACGATGTGGTCGAACATAAGAGCAAGTTCGTGCGATCCAGTCGTGCATTTTATTTAAAATAGACTTCAAAAAACGGCAGTTAGGGGTTTATTCATCTGTACATAGGTATAAGAAACATTATTTAGGCCCGCTGAATATAAAAAGGATCAAACCCGTCAAAACGATTTGAAGCCACAAAATTTATGATTTATATAGGGTTTTCCAATAAGAGGTGTTATTTTGATATTCAAAAAAAAGAAATGCGTTGTTGAAGCGTGTATCGTTCCATTTTT
This sequence comes from Philhelius pedissequus, assembly GCA_910595825.1. Taxonomy (NCBI): domain Eukaryota; kingdom Metazoa; phylum Arthropoda; class Insecta; order Diptera; family Syrphidae; genus Philhelius; species Philhelius pedissequus. The sequence continues at coordinate 146,520,974 of OU343162.1, read as the reverse complement.
ATTAATAGCGTAGTTTCTACTTGTCAAATGTCAAAAAATGACAGCTTCAAAAGTGACAGCTACCGAAATAGCGGGCTATTCAAAATAACACCTCCCTATTGGAAAACCCTTGGGTTTTTCAATAAGAGGTGTTATTTTGATATTCAAAAAAAAGAAATGCGTTGTTGAAGCGTGTATCGTTCCATTTTTATTAATAGCGTAGTTTCTACTTGTCAAATGTCAAAAAATGACAGCTTCGAAAGTGACAGCTACCGAAATAACGGGCTATTCAAAATAACACCTCTTATTGGAAAACCCCTTATGTATATTAGTTGGTATTTCCGTGATTAGTTGGTATTTCCCAGTATTTGCAGGTGAAAAATTTCAATGAGAAAAGCAGTATGCACATACAGATGAACTAAGTACTGAAAGCACGTGTAGATAATGCAGCAAATATTTATCTATAATTGGCGTTTTCTGTGCACTTTTATTTAGGTTGTAGGTTCTTATGCAAACAAACACTTTTACATACAGATTTGATTTTAGTTTCAATAATAAAAATCTTAAATTGTTATAGACGTCATTGATTTTATTATTTTTTCTATTTTCATACAAAATAAGATGATTCGAATTATCAACAAAAAAGTATTTGCATCGGCCGGGAATCGAACCCGGGCCGCCCGCGTGGCAGGCGAGCATTCTACCACTGAACCACCGATGCTCTTGGAATTACTTTCAAACAACTCCTTTACTAACTCAATTTATTACTTTGGGAATTGAAATTACCTCAAACCTTGTGAGAACAAATATGACACATTGTGAAATCTTTATTCAAAACATAAAATATGTAGATTTAAATGTAAACAATAAATTTAAAAAAGCTCGGCGCGTGAGAGGGCATGCTGCCCTCCTGCAACCCTCCTGCTCGGCTAAATATAAGAATTGGTGTTGTACAAGTTAGGGTATATGCCAATTTGGAACTTTTTAAAAACAAATCTTCAAATCCAAAAAAATATTTGCATATACCCAAACTTATACCACCCCAAATGCTATATTGGGTCAAGCAGGGGGATTGCAGGGGGGCAACAAGCCCCTCGTACGCATCGAGCTTTTTGTACGCCGTGAACTTAATTTCAAAAAACACTTCATGTAAGTACCAAAAAAAAACTAATAGTGGGACAAAAGTCATAAATATTTTTTTTGTGGGAATTATGGCCTATGTGGGACATAGGGCCAAAAAAATTAAAATTGGGACTTATGTCCATGCGCCGTCACAGTATTATGTCTCGAGACACAGTAAACTTTGGCTATTTAACATTATTCAATTTTATAATGTGATTTTTAAGAACATGATTTAGAAACGTTTATGGTGGCGCGGATTGAAAATTAGCTAAGTTATATCACCTTTTTTTTGATTTTCGTTATAATTCGAGTGAATTTCTCTAAATTATTTGGAGAAAGTACTCGTAAATATGTATTTCTCCTTTTCTTTTGTAGGCAGCAGTGTTGTTTTTGTCAGTTTAATGTTTACCATAGGTAGATACAAAAAAATCGTCTCTGGGTTGTTTCGAAGTTTTGTTGAACAAATAAATAAATTCAAAAGTACTAAATACAAAACAATTTGTTTAAATTTTCAAAAAAAAAAAGTACAAAACCACAATGTTTACGTTTTGAGAATTATTTATGAGAGAATTTCATTTCCACTTTTTAACTTAACCAGCTGCCTCAGTCGACCGAAATGCGCTGTGGTAAAGCTGTATGTAATTACGGGTCTCCTTACGAGACACTGTACATTAAAAAGACATCTAAACATCATTGGCTTAGTAAGTAGGGCCACATACAGGTTCTGTGATATAAAAGAGGAAACGCCGGACCATATTCTGGGAAATTGTGATGCACTTGTTCATCAAAGGAAAAAGCACCTTGGACGATACCAGGTGGAAGATAGTTACTTACCATCTCTAAAAATACTTCAAATACTCAAATTCATGAGGGAAATAAATTTGGAGGAAGAGCTGTAAAATGAGCTATCCTCACCCAGCTCTTGACGGGGGCACAATAGATCTCAAGGTCGCAGTGCAACAACCCCATAGTAATATTCATTCATTCATTCAAAGCTGTTTGTATCCGGGACTTCGGTCGTTTAAGCTTGGACGAGTTCTGCAGAGCCTTTACGTGACCGAATGATTTCTGACGCAGTCAGGTGTAAGACAAGGGTGTGCAATCAGTCCTAGCGTATTCGCACTATTTATTGATGATTTCACTGAAGCACAACCAGGATGTGTAAGTTATACTGTAATGAAAAAACTGCTATTAATGTGGAAAGAATGCTTCAACAATAAAAACATCGCGCACAGTAGAAAGTATAAAGTTTTCTTAGTTGTATTGTAATCAATTATCGGCAGTTCAAATATGGGGAGCAAGGAAATACGAGTCGGTGGAAAAACTACTCTAACAATCCGCCTCTCCCCAAGTACACTTAATTACTTGTTGCTAATTGAAATAGGATTATCCCTGTACTGAATATGCCCAACAATCATGTAGACTCCCTTCATCGGTTGATCTATAGTAGACTGAACTACGATCTCAGCGAAAGAAACTACTTATGAGATGACTATACTATAGAACAAAAAATATAAAACATGTTTCGACTAAGTGGCGAGCTTTTAAACATAAACTTTATTCCACATCGCGAAGATCCACCCTTACTCTGCGTAATTTATAAAATGGTAGAAAGCGAGGATTTATTTCATTTTGTTTCGCAGGTTTCCGGTAATGGGCGTAACTAGAAGACATGGCAGATACTTTCCTCCTTATAGTCCAGGAAAATTAACCATTCACTTCGAAAAAATTCCTACAAAGCTGAATTTTGGTGGAGAGCTTTATTTTAGTGTCCTAATCATTTCCTAAAAAGTACCCTAAATATGGCGCGGAGCAAAAATTTTTAAGGGGGCGGGGGAATTCATTTTTTTTCCAAATTACTCGAAAACTATAGGTTCTTTTGAAAAAAGTTGTAGGTACGCAATGTAGCTAATGTTATTCTAAACAAAAAAGATGAATAAACTTTTTATCGTAAAATTGATAGATTTGGAGAAAAATGGTCGAAAACATTGGGGTGTAGTACGTTGATCAAAAAAATTTAATAAATTTATGTTTTTGAGTGGGAATTTTTTTTTGTTTTTATTAATGTTTGCAAAAACTATAAAAAAAAACATATTTTAAGTGTGGAACCCGAAGGGTAATGCTGCCATCTTAAAAATTGTATTTTTTTTATTTTGCTTAATAACTCCCAAAATCTTTATTTTTTCTGAAAAAAACTCTAAGAGCGGATTTAAGACAAAAATTATCTACAAAATGATATATTAACGACTTCTGTATGTCAATTCGTTCTTAAGTTATTAGCGTACCAAAGTTAGCTTATAGAGAGTTTCATTCAAATTTCAAAAATCTGCTCTCAAAATAGAGATTTGATCTTTTCAGATTTAATTGTAGTATTGGTGAATGACATTCTGAAAAAAAAAACATATCTTCATCATCAGATGATGAGGAAAACGAAGACGAAGCAATCAAAAACTCCACCAAATTTATTAAATCTAAATTATTAACTTCTTCATCAATTATTTGTTTATATTTTTTATTTACGGACTGGCACAAGTTCACAACAAATTAATAACAAAATATTTTGCATTTGACGTTTAACAGATAAGAATTTGTATATTCATTTCAAATCAGTCGAGATTTGATCTATATTATTTGCTCTTTTTGTAGGAATGACACTTACTTCAAAAAGATCAAATCTTTTCTTGAATGAAACTCGCTTAGCATAATATCTACTAATATCGTTTGTGTATTGGAATTTGATCATATGTTTTTACTTTTGTTGATTAAATAATTGGGCTTAATAATCGATTTGAACTCAATACAATTAACTAAAAAACTAATTCATTCATTCCCAGCTTTTCTTCGGGTTTTTTCCGGGTTAATCAGTGTTTCGATTTATTAATTTTTAGAACGTAAAGTACAAATATCATTTTTGATTAGTGGAGCCGAATGCTTCTGAAAGTTTTCGATTGGTATCAAATGATAGTTCTTCTCCTGAAAAGAAGAGAAATTCGATACTGGTTTTGAAGTTTGAATCAAAACCAGAAGCATCCACTCTAATGCTAGAAGCTAGACCCATTAAACTAAATGTCAAACTCGAATTCAATGTTGTGTCAGCCATGTTAACAAAATAAAATAATCAAAAAAAATGTGTGCTTAAAGCTTACCGCCTTATACATACACATTATTTATTTTCAGAATCGAGAATCTATAGTTATAACCTGTTCGATTGAGGTGATGGATCGGAGAGTTCTTCCGGATTACCAACCGAAAACAACATAAATCTGCTTTAACATCGTACTGAATCGTTTAAAATTATGCGCAATTGTTAGAATTACACTCATGTCGGCGAATACATCATAATGTATGTTCATGCTTTTACAAAAATATGAATCAGCAGTTTTTTTTATATTTGTAGTCAAATAGAAAATAACAGGTAGGGTTTCATGTCTTTAGAGTTAAGTTGTTAAGTGCCTTTGGTTTCTATTATGGCCATATTTATATCTAATAAGATTTGGGAGTTTTGTCCCATCAACACAACAAAAGTTGGAACTTATGTCCCACCGAAACAGAGTGGAATTGCGCGTAATGTAACATTGGTATTTTTTCAACCGTAGATTACATCATCTTTCATATCCTTCTTTCTCTTCTTTCACCGGATGTCCGCACATATAAAGGGTATTCATAACCCCTTGAGCGCGTGCAAAATTATAAAAAAAAGTGTAACTTTTAAGTGTTAAAGATTGCAATGAAAACAAAAAAATCAGAATTCCAATACAAAATTACCAATTTATAAACTTTCTAAATTGTTTTTTATTTAAACCGAATGTACACGCGCCAGAATTTATTATTAGAATAAGTGAATCCGACATTAAAGTGTGAAAACCAAAAACAAAAAGGAGAGCATTGCTATTTCGTGTATGTATGGAATGCATTTATTTTATGCATACTTTCGCACCTATTTGTAACTTTAAGCTTGTGTATTCTCCGTATCCCTCCACAAAACACAAGCATAGCTTCCCACCTAATCTCACCAGTGGCAAATTTCTTCCTCGATGAAAAATTTTGGTGAAAACAGCAATGAATTCATTCCCTACTTTTATAGAGGAAAATAAAGTAATGATTTCCTATGGGCAAAGTAATGCCCCTTTTCCTCGGTAAATTTTCGTGCAAATACATTGCGATTTCCGTGAGGAAAAGTCCTGCACAGCTTCACGAGTCCACACGTAGCATTGAACACTGTGGGGGCGTTCGGTGTTGCACAGCTTTCTGATACATTGTTCAAAAATATTCTGCGCGTTTGTGAACGTATAAAACTCAATAGGTAACCATTTCTGTCAAAAGTCAAAACAGAGAAAAAAACTAATTGCTTACGATTACGCCTTAGCTCAAAGTGAATTAAACATAAATTTGTTGGGTAAAATATAAATTTTAAATGAATCAGGAAGTAAGACCACAAATGTTTCAAAAGAATAAGAGGATGTATTGGGCACGTAATTAAAGTTCACAAACAACAATTGAAAAGACAGCTGATTTCGTAGTCTGCTATGCACTACTATACCTAAGTATACCAGAAATTTAGTGCTAGCTTGGCTTCGATTTGGAAATGAAAAAAAGTTCTCTATTAGCCCAGCAAGTATTATTCTGTTTTCATTAGAGGATTGGGATAATTATCCCTTTGTTGGAAAAAAGAAAGAAAGAAAATGACCTGACAGTATCAACGGATATAAACATTAGGCACTTTTGCTGATCGCGGACGATGCGACGCGACGGTTTGGGTTTTTTTTCAATTATCGTAAAAATATGTTGTTACTTTATAACAGTTTAGGTTGTTCTTTAATTTAATCAGTGCCCACGAGATCTTTGTCGAAGACGGATGAAAGTGCAAGTTGAAGTTTATGTTTATGTTTTATGACATCCCAACGTAAATTATTTCACCAAAAAATTCATGGGTGAAGGATCTGGCCAAATTCCAAAACGCAAGATTTGCAAAGCAAGTTTCATGCTAAGCAAAGGCACGAACCCGATAAAAATTGAAAAGCAAGTGAACTGCGCAATTCAAGTTTGAAACTTGCACAATTGCAGTGAAGTTTGCGCAAGAAAAAAGAATGAACTGCGTTTTGGGACAGTATGCTTAGCAGAGATTTTTCTATTTGCGTTTAGGGACAGTTTGCTTAACATATTGAGCGTGTTTCTTTATTTATTCCGGATAAGGAATAGAATGGATGGAAAAGACGAAATGTTTATCTAGAATATCCAGAATGGAATGAATAAATTGTTCAATAACTCAGTAAGAAAACTATTTATTTTGCTCTAAATTAAATTTTTATTTTTGATTTAAGTAGACTGTAATAATAACGCACTGCTCTGCTCAAAATAATACTCGAATATAATATTAACCTCCATTTCGTTGCTCCTTATATATCACCAGGGAGCAACGTAAATTGTCTTTGCCGCTGGTGAATAAATTTCGGTGGCGACTGCAGGTCCCGCTTCTCCAGACACTCTGCTTCGGTGGCGACCGCAGGTCCCGCTACTCCAAACACTCTGTGTATATAGTCTGGTTCGTTTATGGTAGTTGCTCTTGTGCTCGTGCCCAGCCCAAGACATCTTTTATTACTCGAAAGATGTTGTATATACGAACATTTAATCGTATTTTTTGCTCCCAACCACCGTTAGGCAAACGATTGTCCTTTTTATTTCTGCAATTGTTGTTGTGATTTGCGGATCGAGAAGTAGACATTGCTATGATGGTGTTTGCTACTTTTCGGTCGCAACTACAGTTACTCATGCAGCTACTCTGCGTTACTGTTCTTGGATATTTTAATTTTGATTTTGGTGGTTTTGCTCCTTGTCCTAAACAAAAATTTTCTCCGGAATAAAAAAGATGACATCAATAAGCTGTTTTAAAGTGTTAAGATGATGACAAGAAAAGAGATATCTCTATGGAAAATAGTAAAAATAAATTATTAATTTATTAATTCATGAAAAGTCACATTTAATTGTTATTTATATATTTATTTCAATAATAAAAATATAAACAATGTTTGGTCATCCATTTTGTTTACTTACTTGGTTTTCGTCTTTGGCTGCTGTCATTTGTTTTGCTTTCATATGAGAGGGTTATTTCGAGAATATTCCTTTCATTCCGTGTTTAACATGGAATAAAAAGAATGCATTCCAAACGTTCCGGAATGAATAAAGAAACAACAAAATAGTTTATCCGGAATATTCCATGGAATAAAGAAACGCAAAACTGCTATTCCGAATATTCTGTACATGCCAGAATAAATAAAGAAACACACTCATTATGTGCAAGATTTGCGTTTAGGAATTTGCCCTTTGTTCCTTGGTGAATCTCGTGGTGCTTCCTTGGTCAAAAATTGAAAATTTGGCACTGAGTCATTGTTCACCTTTGTTTTGTTTTTTGGTTTTCACAATTGCTATTCAAGTTCACTAAATCAAATTTTAAAAAATATATAGAAAATAGGTTTTGGAGGTTGAAATAACGAACATTTTTTCTCTCTTTTTGATCGAGAGTTAAGCGCAGTGCTGCGGTGCTGTGGAAAGTACTATAGTAGCATTTTACTGATCGTGACAAATTCGTACTACCGTCTCCTCTTTTCACATTCAAACTACTATTTGTTCAAAGTTCTTTTATGCAAAACATTTTACACAAGCGGCAAGGGGAAAAGTCATACTTGAAAAAAATTTATTTACGAAAAAGTTTCAGTTAATCCTGTACATTAAGATGACACCACTTAAATAATAACATGATCTTGGAGACCACCCCTTGTTTGAGAGTGTGTCGTATCGTGTTGCCAATTTGGAAATGTTTACCCCCAATTTAAAAGAAGTTCTACTTTAAAAATACATAATTTTATTTCTTGTAAAAAGGTTTAGAATAAAAAAGGACGTTGCATCGGCCGGGAATCGAACCCGGGCCGCCCGCGTGGCAGGCGAGCATTCTACCACTGAACCACCGATGCTTGCAAAATGCAATGCTCTCGCTCTAACGAGTGAATTTTTTTTTCTAATGAACTACCTACATTATGTACATACTGCCATTTTATCAGTCAACCTAAAACAAATTATTTAAATTTCAACACCCGAACAAAGACAATTCAATTCCTTCAATGCGTTGACCTTGGAGACAGCAAAATTACCTCATCAACCCACATTCCACTGACGACTGCTGCCAACTGACTCGTTAGTCAAGTTAGTGTCCAGAACACAAAATGAAAGAATTCTTAACAAGCAAAAACCAGACTGCAAAAATAAATCGATAGACCAGTAATTTAAAGAAAACAGTGAAGTGAATTAGATTTTTCATCTTCCAGCAATGATTTTATATTTATTTTTAAACATAACAACAACAAATAGTACACCAATAGCAATAGTTAGTAATTGAACATTTATAACTTTTGAGTCGATAAGTGATCTCAACATTTCTTTGATTGACTGGTCTCGTTGTTCCTCGCCACAACAATTATTGTTCATATCTTTAATTAAAGCTTGACGACCTTTTGTTTGATGTTTTGTTTGAGAATTTATTTAGTTTCTGTGTGAAAATAAATTCCAATTGCAATACACTTTTCTCTTTTAAAATAAATAAAAAAATCTGTACCAGCTGATTAGCGATGACACATGCACCATCAGCTTGACATTTTTATGAAAACGTTCAATGAATTTGCGTTGGTGAGGTAAAATGTGAAGCATATTTTTAGGGAAAATGGTAAAAATAGAAGTGTTCCAAAATTGGCCGCATTCAAACTTCAACCTTAGCTAACCAGTTAGTAAAGGTTGGCGTTGTTGTAATATCGTGTAAGAATACAACTGATGACAAAAAATAAACCTGAAGCTATCCGAAAAAAATTGGTATACTTTTGCATTCCAAGGGAAATGCATAAACCAATAGATAGGATATCGTACCGACATTTGAATACACCCATTTTACAATATTATACCACGTTGAATAAGTTTTAACTTGTCCGAAAATAAAAGAAAATGTTTTCAGTTTAAATTGTATTCATTATTGTTTAATAATATTACGACATTATTTTAAATAAAAGGCTACGCGTTTTATTCATCAATTGAATGGCTTAATTTATATGCCAGGATTTGTATTATAAAGCACTGTCATATGGCTTATAATTCACAAAATGTTCGAATTATTCAATAGGGGTATTCACAATCCTAGGCACCTGGGGGGGGGGGGCGAATTCCCGATCTGTGAAGATGTGAAGTGATAAATTTTATCACGCTTTCACGTGTAATTCGATTCTAGATTCGTGAAAAAGTGGGGGGCGAATTCCCGATCTGTGAAGATGTGAAGTGATAAATTTTATCACGCTTTCACGTCTAATTCGATTCTAGATTCGTGAAAAAGTGGGGGGGCGAATTCCCGATCTGTGAAGATGTGAAGTGATAAATTTTATCACGCTTTCACGTCTAATTCGATTCTAGATTCGTGAAAAAGTGAAGTTAAATGCCAAACATTTTTCATATGATAATTTTTTTATCACAGTCAATTGTTTTGTGAAGAAAATGTTTCTAATCGAATATTAAGAAGAAAAACAGGATTTGGCACATGACAAGTAAGCAACAATTATATTTATACACAAATTTATTATGGTAGTAAGTTATATTTGTGTTAATTCGAGTAAATAACGAAATTGTTAAATCAACAGATTCACAACAGCCGACGAGACGGTGCTCATTCCCGCGACAGATCGTTGGAAACTACTCATTGCAAAAAAATGCAGAGCACTTTACCATATTTAAATGGTTTTGAAGCGCACTTATAAGTTGAGTGTTTTTCAAGAATGCTCTCAATTCACGTATTAAATCCATGCATAAATGTTTTGGAAATATATAAAGTTCAATAAAGTGCTCCTTGTTGTAACTTCGAATAGATTCTGCCCATCTCGAAGGGAAAGCCTCAATATACTCACATGAAAAAATTATAAATCTTACTCAAAACAGAGATACTATTGAATATATTAAAAAACCCACAATTGTTCAGTACGACGTCTTTTATTAATTTATTAAACGAATTATTATTCCGGACATTATTCTTAAGCAAATTTAGAAACTGAAATGAAATATTTACCTTTCCCAACAAAAAATCTAATCAGAAATGACAGAATTTACCATTTTGTACTTTTTAGTACAAACTTTATCACAATGAGTTCTAGAATCGCATTAGGCGTGTGCGTGAAGTTGGAAAATGATAAACCTCTGTGAAAACTGAAATGATATTTTTTTTCACTTCAAAACTTCACAGATCGGGAATTGACCCCCTGGTCTTGTATCATTGTAAAAGTATAAAAGTGTAGTATTGTTTTGCACTGCAAAAACAAAATATACTGAATGTCAAAATGTTACACTTTTACACTTTTACAATACCCGAACCCTATTGTAACAGAAAAATACAAGAGTGTAAGATTATTTTAACACAAACTAAGCCTTCTTCAGAACAAATGTGAAACAGATTTTGACATTTGCTTCAGTGTTGCTACAGATTAGTAAAGGTGTGTTCACAGTCTGTTGTAAAAAAATAAAATTTTACAATTTTACAACACCAGATCGTGAAAACCCCTGATAAATTTATAACGAGTATCATTCAAATTTCAAAGATCTCCCCTCAAAATCGAGATTTGATCTTTTCAATGAAACTTATTTTCAGAATTAATTGTAGTATTGGTGAATGATTGACACACACACTTCTGAAAAAAAAAACATCTTCATCATCATATATTCCTCGTCATCAAACGAAGACGAAGTAATCAAAAACACCACTTAATTTATAAAATCTAAATTATTAACTTCTTCGTCCATTTTTTGTTTGGCTAGAATTGGCACAAGTTCACAACAAATTAAAAAAATTTAACGTTAACGTTGACGTTTTGCAGAAAAGACTTTTTAAATGTAGGTATGTGTGCATTCAGATCAAATCTGCCAACCCATAAGAGATCAAATCATTCCTGTTTAGAGTTCATCCAGATTTGCTCTTTTTTTTATAAAATTTATTAATGTTGCTGTCAAATGCTAAAGAAAAGTGAAACTGTATTTTACAACGGAGCAAAATTAGTTTTCTGCACTGGTCGGTTATTTACAGGAAACCGAATTTGGTTATTTGATTTATTGAATCGTACAATAAACAAGCTTCGATTGGATCTGAGCTATTATTGAAGTTCTTGAATAATTTGAATCATTTACATATAGACAAACTTAATTTTACCTCTGAGCTAATTGTATTAAATTTTGACGTTTCATATGCTGATGATTTAGTTATTCTCACTGAGAGCACACATACATACATTTCAGATTAATAAGCTCAAACAATATTGTAACACCTGGGACCTTAAAATCAACACCGTGAAATAGAAAATAATAGGGGTGTTCACGATCCGATGCAAAAAAAAGGTGTAAAATTGCGAAATTTTATTTTTTTTCTGTAAATCGTGAACACACCTTTTCTATTTTATTGCAACTCTATAGTAAAAATGCAAAATCAGTTTGAACACAAACATTTTTGGCAGAAAATCACAGCTGCCCAACTGTCAACGACACCAGGCAAATTGTGCACCATTGTATTTTTCTGTTGCAATAGGGTTAGGGTATAGCAAAAGTGCAAGTGTTGTTAAATCTTAGTCAGTGCAAGTTGTTGTTGTGGTGCAAAAAAAGTTGCACTTTTGCATTTTTACAATGATACTAGACCAGTTGCACCGGATCGTGAATACCCCTAATAATGTTTTATTACACTGCAAGTAGAAGGCTAACGACAGAAAATTGGAAACTAGCTAGTTAGCCGATGTGTTCTCCGCAAACACATCTTAAGTATTAGCAAAAGGTATTTTTTCATTGATATGAGAAATGAGAGTATATTTTTTAAACCGTTTTTATTTGTAGACTTATTTTTGTGATTTAAAATATAAAGTGAAATATAAGCTTCGATGGGGCAATACGTAGTTGCAACAGAATTATAGTACGTTTTCACCTAAAGATAATCCGGTTTAAATTTAGTAAATTAAAAATTAATCTTAAAGTGTTTTCACCAGAGAAAAAAAGATTAGTTTGACGTCTCCACACTGAGGTTGAACCTCAGAGGAAATCGAGTCACTGCGAGAGGAAATTAAAATGCTCAAAAACATTAACCGGAAAGTGTTCTCAATTTCAACCAAAAACATACGCAATAATTAAACACAAACAATACTGTTTTGCTAAAGTACACATTTAAATAACAAGAAAACAAAACAAACTCCCAATCTTTAAAATATTTTACTTCGTTTTTCGAAGGATGCATGTTGGTTGTCTTTTCTTCGGCGAAGGATCGTCGGATCTTGGGATTGAAATGCAAAAGTTCTTCCTGTACTTCAGTTGGGCCATTATGTTGCCAGTGCGTTGTTCGATGAAATCTAGAGCTGTGCTCAATTCATCAAGGCTATGATTAACAGCCTGGAATTAAGATTTGTTGGCCGTCGGACTATTTTCGTTTTTTGGTGCCATTTCGGATTTCGCCTGGCAGGTCAAATTGTTGTGTATTCGCCAATTGGACTTAAGACCACATTTGTTTTTGTAACTTTAGGTCTTTTATTTGTATGCATTTTTAGAAACAAAAACAGAATTAAGGTAACAACAAATTACAATAGACACAAACAAATTAAATATTGTATGACAAGTTTTTTTGTTGATTGTCAAATGAGAAAATGACATTTGGATAGGCCCGTTCCACGAAATAAGTTCTGTTTGTTTTGAAAATCTTCTACTTCGAAGATTTCAATGAGATCAATTTCTAATATTCAATTAAGAAGATTAAAATTTGTATGAGAAATCTTCAAGATTTAGAAGATTTCAAAGAGGACTTATGGTCAGTCCACTTAAATATGGATTAAGTGGTAGGCGAAAACGTAGTATTATGGAGCTGGTGTGGTTAAGGTTTAATAGGGGCGTGGAGTGGGTGTGATGTACAAAATTCACACAGAAATGACAGAGAATTTCAATTTCAGTACACAAAGCAAAAAAATCACAAACAACCAACGAAAAAACAATAAACAACTAGCTTACTTTTATTCACAGAAACAATACTCTTTGCTAAAATGGCTTTCATTAGCAATAAAAATAAATTAATTAAAAAAATACCATTTGCATTGGATTATTTTTCTCGATTTGACATTTGAATGAGTGATTCAATTGTGGCGTGACGTTTACGTAGGTCACTAGAGTTTTCAATATGGCGTGACAATGACAGGGCACACCATGCCCTCGCCTCTCTATGTGTGTGCCTTGTCCCATAATAGCCCATGTAAACTACACAAAGTGCCAAATGTATGCACCACGCCAGAACCAACGTTAAGCCAGTTCTATGTGAATTGGGCCTAAGAGTTGAGTTGTAAATATGACAACCCAACCAAGTTGAGTTGTAATCTTTAATAGGCGCATAAGATGATTAACAAAATAAATTTTGTGACCGCATAGGTCAGAGCAGATATATCAACATTTCTAGGAAAACTGTCTTAATATGCAACGATTATCTGATCAAGATATCTGTATAGTACATTAAAGCATTCTTTAGGTACAAATAATTATTTCAGTGACAGTTTGTCAAACAACGAAATCAGAAGTATACTTAAAATGACGACAGAAACTCTAAATCTCAATGTAATGCCACACAGACAAGATCTAAGGATATCTTGCATATTACAGGATTGCCGTGATATATAATGATATTTTATCAATATCTACTTTGTTTTAGTGAAAGTTTAAGTAAGCTTTGAAAAATATTGTTTTGAGTTTGTTTGAAAACGGAACAACAACAATTGATTATTATTTGTGTCTAGGGAAAAGTGAAACGATGAGAATTGAGGTATTCTCATTGTAGCTTTTCTAGCAACAAGGAAATACGACCTATAAAACTCGAATGAGTTGTATCCTCCCTCCTTCGGTGCTAAAATCCTGCATACGCCCTTGTGCAAGTACGCATAGCAGCTTAAATGCAATTGTTACGCTACCCGCCCATTACAAGCATTAACTTGTGGAATAGTAAATCATGTTTGCTTTTTGCACTTTGGGATTCCCCCATTGCTATTTGCGGTTACAAGTGGCAAGGTTGGCCCAGTCATACTAATTACATACATAATTTGTTTATAGGTATAGTTTGACTTTCTTAAACTTACTAGTTTATTATATTCGACACTATTACATTTTTTTTTCATTTTAGTAACTCCATTTTTATTTAAAAATCAAATTAACTGCTAAATAATTATAATATTGCAAAGAAAAATTAATTAAAAACATCCAAAAATCGACAAGACAATATTTTGTTACTTATATACAAATACATCTATACAATCATTTGAAATTTTTAAATCCATGCGGCAGTAGATTATAGACAGAAGTGCACAATATCTCCCCTGGGGGATCTTCTGCTCTCGCAACAAAAACCGGAAAATCTTCTACAGCAAATTCAATTAAAAATTGCCGACAAACACCACACGGCGGCGTCAGAGTGTCTTTTTGATATGCAACCACTGCACATGATTCAAATTCTTTGTAACCTTCACTTACTGCCTTGGTAATTGCGGTTCTCTCGGCGCAAGCGCCTGGTGTAAAAGCAGCATTTTCCACATTGCAACCACCAAAGACTTTTCCACATTTTGTACGCAAGGCTGCACCCACAGCGAAATTACTATATGGGACGTAGGCAAACTTCCTGGCAGATATCGCGGTCAAAATTAATTCACGATCAGCTGGATCTGGAATGAGTTTAAATTGCTTACAAGTTCACTTGTTTTTTTTTTTTTTAATTCTCTTTATACTCATACCTAACTCATTAAATTCCCTTACACAGTCTATGTATTTTCCACCTCCGTTATTCATTGCGTTTTTTTTATGTATTTATCAAAAAAAAAGGGAGTGCAATTCTTAAAAACAATGTCACTTCGCGACGCGACGATCTCCGTCTGAGTGAGCGACAGCGAAACAATGTGCCTTCATAATATCAAACATGCTGCAGTGACTAATCACTAATAGTTTGTGTTCTTTGTCTTATTTAATAGAGAGCAAATCCACTTATCTATGAAGATGAGAAATAAACAAATGTGGGGTGCGATCTGCGATGTTCGAAACTCAAAGAGCAACAATAAGAGCTACACTCAAATTAAATACTAATTTAATAATAACATAAAGGGATTACGAGAATATAGTCAATTACAATTAGTAATTGAAGTAGAGTACGAGTAGGTAGGTATCTATAGTTTAGTTATTGTCGCATGCGCATTCACAGGGAGCACTGCTGTTCAGAGAGCATTATACTGTTCGAAAACAACAAAAATAGAGCTATATAATAGTCAGTAAATGTATATTTATAGGAAAGTCAACCTCTGTACCTAGTGGAGAAGTGGTTCTAATTTTATTTTAAAGGCTTCTCGATGTTCAATGTCAATTAACCAAAAGTTTCGGCTTTCCTAGAACTGATCACTCTAGAAGCGATCATGAGTAATTGCAGTTCAACAACTATTGCTAGAAAAGGTTAAAGTAGGGGAGTTTTTCTGTATAAAATCCTAAAGTAGCCTCTGTATCTGTGTCGTTTTAATAAAGCTATAAACCTACATAAGGTGCGTATTTTTGTAATCCCCGGAAGAATCGGTTGAAAAAACGAACAAGGCGCTTAGTGGAATACTTGGCAGTACTATTAATTTGCAAGATGACATTTGAAGAACAGCTGTAATACAAGAAAAAAAACAAACATCACTGTTTGCCTCATCCTCATCTTACTAAAAATCATCGGGTTGATTTGTTTTGTGTAATTTTGATATATGTATTTATTGAATTTAAACTACTTTTCTATTAAAATAACATAAAAAGAACCTAGTTAATTATTATTTATACAAGAAAATGTGATGTGATTTTCTTTTAATTTAATTTTCAAGAATACAGTGGTACATGAAAACTACTACTTGAAATCTACCCCATTCGTCGGTCACTGGTGATATGATATTAGCCGTGTTTTATTGGGAAATTTATCCGCCGTAAGTTTATCCGTCGTCGCATTTTACATACAATTCGCTACGGTCGATAAAAAGCTAAGTAGAAGCTACGGTGGATGGCTGGTTGACGTTCAGTCGAGTCTCGATTCTGATTTTGTTAGTTTTGTTGGTACGATTGATAATTGAATTGAAGCTCGATGGATGTGTTCATGGAGTGTTATAATTATTAATTTCATTCGTAAGACAAATCGATCTTTTTGATTCTTTTTTTTTAATAGTTGGCCAGTTTATATTTCTCAAATCTTAGATAACTCCATTTTTTAATTAATTATAAGCTGTTCTTCTGAAAAGTTTCTGACATTTACTATTAAAAACTGTATTATTTGCTCAATTATTTTCTGAAGTACGTCTAAAATTGCAGCTATATGTGCAATTTTGCATACCCCTAATGGTCAAATAATCAATTTTAACAAAAGCAATTTGAGAAGACACACCGCATTGGGTGGAACTGCA
Source organism: Philhelius pedissequus (assembly GCA_910595825.1). Lineage (NCBI taxonomy): Eukaryota > Metazoa > Arthropoda > Insecta > Diptera > Syrphidae > Philhelius > Philhelius pedissequus. Next base: position 146,504,391 of record OU343162.1, on the reverse strand, counting down.
CTATAGAGGAATGCTACACAGTCCGCCGCAAAATATTTATTCGTATGAAATTCTATGAGCTATAAGGCTAGGCGCGCAAATATGCAACTTTCAGTTTTGCAACAGTTTGGTTGCTAAAGTGAATACCATGAGAATGCGCGCAAATGCAGTAACAATTCAGTCCACGATTCGAGCAACTTAAAAGTTTGCGTTTTGGCACAAATCGAACGATTGCCCCAAATAAGTTCTTCAGTTTGTATCACACCGAACTATAATGTAACTGCGCGCACATTAAATCAAAATATTGTTTGTGTGATGGTTTATCTCGTTGATTAGAAAAATTGCATGTGAGCGCCTAGCTTAAACGCACTAAGCGGCAACTGAACTTCACAAAATGTGCTTTTTCTTTACTGTTTAATGGACGTTGGCTATGGACGGTATTCGCTTCACTACATGCAAATGGACTGGGCGTACATTTTTGTGATCCCATTGTTTTTTTTTTCTGGACATGTGCATGGAAATGGCAAACCAAATGTTAACTACTTGTTCCTTACTCCGCGTATGTTAAGTACATCCTGATGAGTGAACATTGAATTGAAAGCAAAACATAATCAGAAAATAAATTTATAAATTGACTTGAAAAATAAAATTCTAGCTATCGATCTACTCAGAATAAATAAAAGCATGAAATATAAAGGGGAAGTGCAATGGGAGTGAACAATTTAAACTACGCTGTAGTGTGCGTTCAAAACCAAGAAACATTTACAGGAAACAAGCAAATCTCCGTCAATTTTGTTTCCTCGTGTGAAAGGCATAGAAGATTTTTAAAGCAATACACAAATTGCCCTGTGTAAAAAGGGACTTGACCATAGTCTATCAACAAACCCATTCACTTATCACTTCCTTTATATTGGTGCAAAATTAATGTTCGAATTTAAAATTGCAAATGCAGTAAAAATGAAAACAAGAAATAGGTTTGTAACATAAATTAAATATTGGTACGTTTTTCTACTTTCTATTTTATATGAATAAAAGCTAATTATTGTTCATTATTTTGATATTTTCTTAATTTTACTTTGCAAAAGACTCTTTCATTACTTGTGACTGCTGTACAGGGGTACCATTTTTACAAAAATAAAAAAGCTACGGTCCATGCTACGGTCGATGCGTTTTTTTGGGAATTACTTACGATACAATGGATAGATTCCCAATAAAACACACCTATTATTGGACGAGTTGCTTATTCGGGCGGGACGCTCAGTTCGTATGTCATTAGGAATATAGGTCTAAGCAAGAGCTGACGACGATCAAGAAGATTGAAGTATGCCAAGGATGTAGCAGATAATCTGTATTGGGTTGCTCCTGTGTACAACAAAACGCAGCCGAAAACAATTTTCTCAGAGAAACCTTTGTTTTGTTGTTCATTAAATTCTTGTTAATTGAACGAATATCAACTTCAGGAAATGCTTTTTTATTTAATAATAATTTCACAGTCAAGTTTTAATATACCTATAATAAAAATAAACGCAAAAATGAAAATCGCTGTAGAAGGTTGTGCTCATGGCGAGGTGGAAAAAATCTACGACACCATAGGCAATACAAAAGCGGAAAATGTTAAAATTGATTTGTTGTTGTGTTGCGGAATGTATATTAAAAGGTAGGTTAGGTTAGGTTGACATGGTTGTCAGGAAAACAACTGACACACTTACACCAAATGCTTAACCAAACCAAACAAAATTCATAATTATCTGACATGTCAAAATGTCAGTTTTGAAGTTTCTATACATTTTATCGATAACTTAGTGAAAAAGTTTTTGGTAGCACAGTTTTTATCCTCTCCAATAGCTAAGCCCCGAGAATTCTCTGGTTTTAAGCTAAGCACCCCCGGGGATTAGTTGTGGTTGAATTTAGTATGCATATTGTTAATCCCACTCATCGTTTTTTTCGTCCAATTTCCCCGGGGCTTAGAAAAAACACACCTATAGTAAAAGGGTGATTTAAAACAACTAAGCCTCATCAATAATGTCAATAATTTTTTTTTTTGGAATATTGTCAAAATTACTAAATTTAAGTTATTGGTATATGATAAAAATTTAGTATCTATATATGTACATACATATATACTCGAAGTAATATATATATATATAATTTTTTGAAGGAAAACCGGCTTTATAATTCGACGGTCTCCAAAAAATAGCATGAGTGAGGATGATAAGTTCAACTATCTCCTATTGGTGAAGAAAAAGAATAATTGTCTTCAGATTTCTATGTGACTACGTAAATATTTAATTTTTTTAATTTAATGTTTTCCCAACAACGACTCCCTACAGGAAATTTGATAAGAAATATGTGTACATATTCTTAAATTACTGCAGTCCATTTTTACGTAAAACAAAATATTTCATTGGAGTTCTTATTAACGGTACTTCCCACAGAACTAATTGTCATATTTTTGAATTTTTCATTATTGGATAAACCGATTCAAATTACTTTTTTTAAATAGATGCTCCTTAAAAGTATAAGTTATATTACATATTCAATTTTGATTTTAAATAATTGATTTTTTTCAAAAATCAGGTTAGTGATTTTTGTTGGAACTAAAATTTAATATATATATTTATAATTTCTTTAAATTGGCATTCCATTTTTTCCTAAAACTGTTTTCAAAATTGTATAGAAAAATAATCTTTATTTTAAGAACACCCACCATTTTTAAATTGTTTTGTTTGCGTATACATTTGTACAAAAATTTAAATGGCATCTTTGTTTTTCTCAAATTATTCCTGCCTACAATTTTTTTAGATATGTGTTTCATTTTTTATTTCATATATTTCTCAGAGAGCGACAAAGTTTCACAAATTACGGGAACGCATTGAACACAAATTTTACCCAATTTTTAAACTGCAAAAGAAAAGTGTATTTTTAAAATGACACACCTGGCTGGTAATCGCTAAATACCGATAGTCCATCGATAGTAAAAACTATCGATAGTTTCTTTCTTCATTGTGGTATGCGTCGAATATAGCAGCAAACAAACGAAATGCTAATCACCAAGAAACACCAGCAAATCATAACAATAATTATTGTTTAAAAATATCAAGTAAAAAATTTTATTTCTTTTTTGTTGTTTGTATTAGGTAATTAAAAATATTTATTGAACTATTCTTTTTTAAATAATATACCAATTTAAAATATACTTAGTTATTTTATTTTTTTTAAACATTACTAAGAATCTGGGATTTTTATTCTTTATTTTACACATTTGAAAATCATGTATAACATTTTTACTTGTAGCTGTTTGCTGTTTAAATATAGCCTTGTTTAAAAAAAAGGATCGATAGTCTATCGATAGTTTTTTTTTTTTAACTATCTCTACTAATTGGAAACATTTGACTACCGATGTTTAACGATCTCTACACCTGGCAAGTGACAGCTTATTTATTGTTTTTCTTTTCTGAGGAAATATTTTACTCTAATGAGCGCTCTCTTCTGTGAAAAACTACGAAAATTTGGAGTACGGGAACGGGATTTTACTGTTTTTATAGTTTGATATTAGTTTTGTTTAATTACCCAACGATATCGTATTGGCGAATACAAATTGCTATTACATATTTGGTGATATTGTTAAATCGTTTTCGTAAGTTCCAGGTTGTTTGAGAGCCATTTTCATTTGAAAAAAAAAAGAAATTGTAATTTGATAAAAATGTATCCTGCCTTAAGAAAAAGTGAAAAAAATAAAAGGAATGCAAAAATAATAATTAAATATAGAAACTTTGAAGAAAGAACAAAGATTTTTAATTAACAGTAGTTTAGTAAAAAGTCGCTGAGGTTTTTTGATTTAATTTCGATTAATAGAGGTTCCTCCTTGAACAAACTTTCAAAATGAACCATCATATTAGCCTAAACGGGATTTCCATTTTCAGTGAAAAAGTTCGGGTTTAAATAAGCATGCAAACCTAATAACAGTAGACTAAAGTAGATTTAAGAAAAAAATAATTAAGAGAGACAAATTCAAGAGTCAGGTTTGAAAACAAAGTTGAAAATGCTAAATTCACAATAAAAGTTTGAGTCATAGAGTTATAGACATTATTGTAGGTATGGTATGCATACATTTTGGTCAGTAAAAATTTAAAAAAAAATGTCAACGTTACCTGCCGACGAACAGTTTTTTTTTCGATTTTTAACTTTTTTTGATTTTTGGAAATCCAACATTTCAAAAACAGGTGGACAAAATAAGTTGTTTTCTGTTTCTGCTACATGAACAAAAAAAAACAATTAGTAAAATTTCGAATAGAACATAATGAAATGTTCACAATTAAAAATCTCTTACAATCGACACAACAAAATTTCACTTCAGCTACATTTTTATTCAACACACCCATAAATGTCAAAACTGTATCCTCGGCTAATTATTTAGCCAAATTGCCATAACACCTTATCCAAGGAAAATGATAATGAAATCCAGAATAAGGATATTCGTCATAACCGCATATCGCCTTCAAGCTAGAGCCTAGATGAGTGAAAGTGAACCTATTTGTGTCCAATTTGCTGAGAGGATAGCTGCGATACAACTACTCTACTCGAAAATGTTTCCAACAATTTAGGGTAAATATCCCACCTGCAATCATATTGAATATGATTGTAATAAGACTATATTTCAGGGTTTGGAAAAAAAACACATGTTCTTAAAATATTACACACATTTTTTTTCGGATTTTTAAAAACAATTGGTTTAATCAATTTTGATAGGCTTCAACTTATCCTCAAGAAGAATGTTCTTATAAAATTAAAGATATTTTCATTTCATTACATTGGATAAATATGCACGTTTAGATTTCTTCAGCTTTAATGACATCAAAGTTATTTTTTGTCTATAATTTTGTAAGGAACAACAAAAAAAAACATTTTTATCAGTGTTAAACTTTTTTGATAACTGGGGACGGAAAATGTATTTCCAGGGTATTTTTTAACATATACAGTAACCATCATAAGTTTGTGTACGATTGACAAAAGATAGATTTTATTCGTCTTTTTAAGGGTATTTTTTGCATACTTCATAGTATTTATTTAAATTGTAAGTAAAAGTAGACTTTGTGCTAACGATGTTAAATGTATGTATATGAATTTTTAAAAAATATAAAACATGTTCAATGATTTTTTCCGCCCTAAAATACATACTGTTAATATATTAATCTTAGTTGACTTCCTTTTTTCTGCCGTCATGAGTACTTTATTTAGACCAAAAACAAATTTGTAACTTTAAAATATAAAGTGATAAATAAAAATGTAACTTAATTTTTTTAATTTTCAAAATAATAGTTGTTAAAATGCCGAAAGAATTTATAATTAACAGTTCCAAAACTATTTATAAAATAATTTTATTTATATTTATTTAATATTATATAAATATAATTTACAGTGAGTAATCGCTGTAAGTTTTATTAAAGTCGGTAAATATCGATCAAAAAATAATGCGTCTTAGAAAGGTACTACAGCATCTAACTGATGAGCCCAGCTGTAGTACCTGGGCGAAATGCATTTTGGACTAAAGGTCACAAATTCATTCAATTGGCTTTAAATCCACACAGTCCACTAAACCAAAAGCAAAAATAATATAAACATATTGTTTGCGTTTTCTTCAATTAATTTATTTAATATTTCAATCCTTTTTATTAACTCTTTTCAACTGTACCGAAACTTTTGTTTGCCACTGTATATCTAGCTTATCTCAGCAAACAAACCTTGATCTAAACAAATATTTATTATACATTTTCGAAATGATAAGATTAATAGATTTATAGAGTATGCAATAAAATCAATAATGGTTTTTGTTTCTGATTATAAATGTATATCACCGTATTAATTAGACACTCATTCATAACAATATATCTCAGATAATGCTTAAAAATTAATCCCATTTACATAAATCTTCATGAGCTAATTGATGAAGAAATCGATCTAACCTATCGAAATGAAAACATTCATCGGGAAAGTGAATTTTTCGCTTTAGTGGGGACTGCCTATCTCAAATCGACATCATAAGAGAAAATAAAACACCATTTGCATTTTAAATAGTGCAATGAAAGCCTAGTACTCGTATTATGCGAATTCTTCAAGAAATTACTCTGTTTAGATATCGTTAGATTTCGCATCTCAAGATTTTACTGCAAAACTGTGCTCACTCGTATAGTGATCATCTACATTGGTCGACATCATGTTAAGAAAACTGAAGGCCACAGATGAGTAATGTCAAAATGGGTAACTTTCGTACGTTTCCCCCTCCAAAACCCATTTGTTTACATTGTTGTATTTGTAAATTTGACTTTAAATACATGAAACGGCTTCGGCCACACATTCGGCTGAAAAAACTAAATATGCCGAAGTTTTGGCCGAAGCCGAAAGTTTAGTTTATTGTTTTCATGCTTCGTGGTAGGAACCGATAAAAAATCAATTTTTTTTCGTAGAACCGCCATGAGTACACAAGAATCGGAAAGCTGACGCCGAATCTTGTTTTGTTTTAAACAATTTACTATTCAATAAAATATTAAAATTGATGCTAGATTAACTTATTTTAGAAAAGTTAACTTATTCCGTTAGTTTTGTTTCCAGAAAATACTTTTAAAAATCATAATTTCACTTTTAGCCAATCTTAAAAGGAAATTCATTAAGTTATTAATGCTTCGACTTCGGTTTCGGCTGAAGGTTGTTGTGTAGCCGAATATTCGTCTTCCGCTACAAATCGAACTTCGGTCGGACACTTCTTCGCTCCAAGAAAAATCACGGACCCGAATTTCTCGGTTCACTCGGGAATCCAAAAAAAAACTGAGTGTCTCGCAAACATTAACAGTTAAAAGAAGAACAAGAATAGAGATTTTTTTGTATGGACTCAGAAATAGAGAGTAGTCGATATTCGAGTGGGGACTGCGGAGTATTTTTTATGGACTAGAAAAGTAGAAATGAAATCGAATCGTTCATATAAATAAGTCGATTCGTTAATTTTTTTGGATCCATTTAGGATTCCATTTAGGTTCAGTTTTCGCTGAATATGGTGACATAAAAACTCTCTTTCGCAAAATACATTCACATTATGGCTCCGTGGTAATTCTAATTTCTATACTAGTATGAACCGATTTGAAATCGTTTCAGATCCGTTTATGAAGTGGTTTCGGATACGAAACGGAATCGCTTGCTTGAAGGCCTCCGTATACTTAGTGTCATGTTATTAAGGGTTGTTTTTTACTTTTTTTGTGAATACATGCCATTTTGTAATAAAGTTCACGGCATACGAAAAGGTCAACGCGTACGGGTAACCCCTACAACATCTGTACTGGTTCCGCTGTACTTTTTCAATATTTTTTTCCAAGAAGTTTTTAACAAAAAATTTAATAATAGGACTAATCCAGACTTTTTGGGCAGATATTGGTAGCATATCAAATTTTGAAGAGTTGGGTTGAAATTCTCTCATAAAGGAATAAAGTACGATAAAGTCTGAAACAGCGTGAGCACAATTGTCTTCCAATTTTTAAATGTCAACGCATTTGTTTTTTATATTTTTGTTTCTTTAAAATTCACATATTTTTCTTTTCAAACTCGTAATTTTGTATTTTAGTTCTTTTAAATTAATTTATTTCTTCAACAAATCTTTTCACACAACATCCACGAAACTTTTTTTTGTGACAAACGTCAACCTGACAATTCTAAATTTTCTACCCAAAATTTGTGCCTATAAAAACGTATTGGGTCGGCAAGAAATTGTACGGAAAGGGAAATATTTCACTCTACCCAAAACTACCGAATTTGTAAGTCTGGAACAGAAATTGGTGGCAGTTTTTGCCAATTGGCTGTTTGGGCAGTGTGGATCAGAATTAATATTAATTTAATACTTATATAGGTACTATAGGGCAAGTTTTGCATGTAAAATAAAATCGAAATCGAAGCCGATTCTATTAAGAATCTTGTCCATACGATGTGATCGAACATAAGAGCAAGTACGTGTGATCTTTCATAATTTGAAACATTTTTTTCTTTCAAAAAAATCCTCAGCGCACTCCACATGCACTCATCTATGAATATCCACAAAACGAACAAAAAAAATCCAAATATCTGAAAATAATGCTTCCAACAATAACATATCGTATGGTGTCATATCTTATGGTCATATCGTATATCATATTTGTTCGGTTTGACAGCTATTTCTTTAACTTATTTTTTCACATAAGTACAAAATCACATGTCTTATTTAAAGTAAATAGTGCGTTTGCTCTCTCGCTCATTTTAAATGTTAAGTGTATATATGTTCATATATTACGCTACAACACGACAGTTTAATTAATTTTGTAATTTTTTCTTATTTTAGACAAATTAGTTTGTTCATTTTAATAGTTAAATTGTTAGTAAATTATAAAAAAAATTAAGTGTTAATTTGAACAAAGTGTTTGTGATTTAAATAAAAGAAATTGTAAAGTTGATTGTTTGTTTTTTTTAATGAAATTGTTGATTCGTTGATAAGGTAATGTCATCAATCGTTGCCGTTGCAACTATAGACATGATTTTACCCCCAACGCCACAAAAGAAGTTTTACTTCAAAAACAACATTTGAGAAAATTAAAACAAATATTGTAGGGTGAGAATCTGTGAACAAATCAGTTTTGAATCCGCCTCGAAAAAAAAATTAAGATCGACTGCAGATCGATATTTCTATTCAAACGAAAACAACATTAGTGTGAACTGAACTTAAGAACGATATTTTTTCAACAACAGTAACATACCATGATTCAAGCTCTGGATTCATTCATATTTTTTTCACCAATAGACTTTTGACATTTCAAAATATTTTTTATTTTTGTATATACGTCAAACAAAAATTGTGTCTATAAAATTTTACATAGCTAAAACTAAATATATAAAATGGAACAATTCCAGCATTTACACAATTTAAATATCCACACTTCATGCAGGACATGTCTAGAGAATCTGAATGACATGCACCACGATATATTCGAAATGCCAGATCTCGGAAAGAAATTGAGTGTATGCACATCTCTGCCTGTGGAACCAGGAGATGGCCTTCCAACAAGTCTATGTGAACCATGTCATGCCAAAGTTGATGATTTTTACAACTTTCAACAAATGTGCATATCCGCTAGAAAAAGATTCCACGACTATATAAATTCTGAAAAAAAACCATGTACAATGGAACTAGCTATTGACCCAAACAATTTACCAACAGATTTGATAATGTTTAAAAGGGAAACCAAAAAGGAGCAAGAAGAAAGTTCTATATTTAATGACGAATGTTTAGAATTCGTTGCGGCGGATCTATCAAACGTAAAAAGCCAAGATGATTCCTCATCGGAAGACGAAGATGACTCAGATGATGAGCCAATCATAAAATATCATAAAAGTGAAGATGACAATTCTATCAACGATAACAGTCAATTAAATGAAAATGAAGACACTGCTGATATAAAACCGCTTGAAAATACAAAAAAGGCCTCAAGTGATGACATGGTAATTGCCTTGGACTGTAAAATTTGCAAGAAAATCTTTAAGAAGGAGGAAACTTTCACAGCTCATATGCGCGTTCATGCCGGTCTAAAGCCATTTCCCTGCAACTTATGTGACAAATCGTATGCCCGGCGGAGTAGACTTAAATTGCACGTAAAAACCAAACATGAAGGACTGCCTACCCAAAGATTCCCTTGCACTGAACCTGGTTGCGATAGAACTATGTGCTCCAAGCAAACTCTTCGAAAACATATTAAAGATATTCACTATGGCAATGGAACGAAGGTCAAGCAACCCTACATATGTGAAGAATGTGGAAAAGTCCTAACAAGTTTGGCCACCCTGAAAAACCATCGTTACCTGCACACTGGACAGCAACTTCCACATGAGTGTCCACAATGCCAGAAGAGATACATCACAAAAAACAAACTCAAGGAGCACATGAACAGACACGCCGGCATCAGGAACTACATTTGTCCGCATTGCGGTGCTAGGAAATCAACACGAACCGAACTGAAAACTCACATAAACTATCACACCAAAGAGAAGACATATCCATGTCAATTCTGCGATAGTGTTTTTAACAGTGTCGGTAATTTTAGTCGACACAAGCGCATCGTTCATGAGGGCATCAAAGACTATCCATGCTCGTATTGCGACAAGTCATTTGGCAAAGCTGAGACTAGAAAGCATCATGAAATGACCCACACTGGAGAGAAGCCACACGAATGCAACATTTGTCACAAAAAGTTTATCCAACCTGTTGCACTTAAAAAGCATAAAAAGATTCATCTGAAAGGAATGACAGGGCAACCAGATTGGTAGTGGATTGAAAAATATAAATATTTGATTAATATATGTAAGTCGGATGGTTCGTCGTTAAACTTAATTCTATGTATGTATGTATGTATGTACCTTTTGTTTTGTCTTACGTCTTATTAAAATAAACTATTTTAAAATTAATTATACATATATTGACTGTTTAATTTTCCCGTTTCTATCCTATTTTGTTTGTATTTATATGTATGTATGTATACTCTATATGGCAAGTTTTTCATTGGAAAAAAATCGAACTCGACATTACGATAATGATAGAGAACACAAAAAAGTGGGTCCCTTAATTGCATTTGCCTATCTGTCTGTAGGTCAACATACAGTTTAAACGGCTGAAGCTATTTACTTAAAACTTGGTACTTAAGCGCTTTGGGTGATTTCCCCGATTCATTTTTTAAGACCCATGATCTGCATTTCGATCGAAATCAAATTAACACTTTTCAATTTCACGTGAAATGAAAATCCTTGTTATACATTATGTCTGTTTGATAACTAGAAATTTTCACCAAGTTTCCAAAACTTGGATTTTTTTACCTATGGGCTTTGGCAGCAAAATATGAAATTTTCACGTTACCAAACACACCCATTTCGATCGATTTCAAAAACTTCGAATGGTTTCTATGCCTATGAAAATGGATGATCTGAAACGCTCCAAGTGTTTGATATCCTTAAGCAGATTGCACATCAGCTCCGTAATTGGTGTCATAACCGGACACTGCATCATAGGCAAGCACGTAACGAGGCTTGGCGTTTATTCAAACGATTTTTACAGAAGCTGCATGGACGAGGAGGAGGTGGAATCTGTTCCTCATCTTCTGTGCATATCTCCTGCTCTATCTCAAAGACGTAAGCTCCATCTTGGAGCCTTTTTCTTCGATGATCTCAGCAATATAAACAATATAGGAATCTATAGTCTCTTATGCTTCATTAGGAGCTCCAAATGGTTCAACGAATAGGAAGCTTATCTGAGGATTCATGTGGTATCACAATGGACTAACTCTGGTCTAAGGGTGTCAGCTACAACGCTGAAAGCCACTTCAACCTAACCTATGAAAATGATGCAATTTTATTTGAGTTTTAAAAGAATAAATTAAGTAAAACTCTAAAGAAAAAATGAGAATTCAAAATTTGCGAACCAAACCAAATATGTATATTAGATTTGCATATGATGGGACTTATCGTGAAAAAAAAAATTTCCTGGAAATTTTTCTCCAATTCGGATCTTGGGAACGTGGATGATGCTTAAAAGTTTCCCCTCGGAATTTATTGGTAACGGGAATAAGTTTTCCCAGCAAATGTCATTTCATACGATTTTTTGTTCAATTGAAATTTATCACGATCGAAGGGAATTTTCGAGGGAAATGAAATTCCCTTGGAGATTTCCGATAGGGTCCAATGTGAGTATTCATGTATGTGAATATAAATTGCTATGAGATTTTAAGTTAAATTCTTAATTTTGTTTTAAGTTTTCACGGTTAATAAGGCTGAACCATGATTCGTTTTTATATATATTAAGGGAAATGGGACCTTCTATTAAGAACTTCATCAATACTTTCAATTCAAAAACTTGCGGCAAAAATCCGATTCTTAGTGAAGTAACATATCGAAGATCAATTGGCGATGATTTAGGCATAGTGTTAAGAAGACCCACAGTTTGACAAATCATGGGTGAAATTTTAAATGGCTTGCAATCAAATTTGTGCCCAGAGTTGATCAAGTAGATGACTGAAACAGAAAAAGATGTTTTGAGTCAAAAATACCTTCTCTTGGCGTAATTTTTTTATGTTTTCCCCTCAAAAATGAATAAGCCCATACCTACCCAAAAACGACGAAAATTACTTTTTCTTACATTTTGCACAAAGAAATAGTGGAATGCAGAAATTTGGCTTAAATCTTTTTTTAGCCACAAAAATAACAGTTTCTGCCACACAAAAGGTAAATCTTAATTATCTCAAAAACCGCTATAACGAATTTGATAAAAAAAAAAAAACTGTGCACTACTACTATAAGTATAGCCTACATTTTGGTCCAAAAAATGTTTAACATACTATTTTGTTATTTTACCTGTAATAGAATCGTTTTTAAAGTAAAACTTCTTTTGCGGCGTTGGAGTCAACGGAGCTGTCAAACCGACCGACATCTGATGTGATCCGACATATACCATGTTTGTTCGTTTTGTGGATTCCATATGGTCTTTTCGATTAGCCGTCCAGAAATTTTCTGACGCCCACAAAATGACAGTTGTCACTCTAAACAGAACAGAAAACGATTCTGGATTTCATTTCAGAATCGAAAACAGAATTACTAATCCACTCACATAATTAAAATGTCAAAATCATCGGGTTGATTTGTTGTGTAATTTCGATGTGTTTATTGAATTTAAAATACTTTTCTGGTAAAATAACATAAAAAGAATCAAGTTATAATTATTATTGATACAAGACAATGTGTATCTGAATTGAAATCAAGTGTTCTGGAAATTCTTTTTAGCCGATGTGATTTTTTATAAATTTAATTTTCACAAATACAGTGATACATACAATTTAAAATCAGTCAAATTGTTTCCGGGTGTTTTATTGGGGGAACGTGTTCCTGACGGCCAATCGAAAAGACCAATAGATGAGTGCAGGGGCCCTACTATGTAATTTCATTCTACTTTCTCATCTATTCCAAAGTTGTGTTCAATGCTATTTTGATGTGCTAATGTATTAGAAAGTAGCATCCACTGTTCGCGTATTCGACTCTTCGCTACTTAATATCCAATTACCTCTGTTCTTTTCAGTTATGGCGTTTTTATTTGGCAATCCGGAATACTTCTCCGATCCGTGATCACAACTGAACACTTTTGTGAGATTCTGACGATTCTGAATTTTAATGAGATTGTATGTGTGACAATAATTGTGTACGTGGAAATATTCAAATTAAAAAAAAAAAATGTTTGTTGCACAATTATGATACAATAAATGAAACAGTCGAGTTGGTTCTGATTCTGATTTCAAATCCAGAAGCAAAATTCTTTTCTTTTAAAAATTAGAAATGTCATTTTTTCCCAAGTGAACGCTTTCAGATGAGTCCGGAAGGCTTCCGGATTGCCAAATAAAAACGACATTACTGTGCTCTGTGCTTTAATAAAGATTTAGCGAGTTGAGATTTTGCGAATTCGAATAACTTTATTGTAGAATCGAATGACATAGAAGAATTTTTTTGTTGGTTCCTTTTGTTGATAAGATTAGATTAGTGCATAATGTGTGTATTTGACGGCGATTTTTTTTTGGTTTTGTTGATGCTCATACGTACGTTAGTGTATATTGTGTTGTATTATTGTGTGTAGTAGATGTTTGCGTTGCCAGTGCTTGAGTGTATCTACTTCGTAGATTTATATATACGGAGTAGTATAATGTATGTAATATAAAATTGCTGAACCATGAATCAAAGTTCGAACGACGGCACGGTGACCTTTGTACAGGGTGCGCCAGAGAAACTTACTTATTTGAAAGGTCAATAAAAACAAAAGTACTTCAATTATTGTTTTAATTTTTTTTTATTTGAGAATACAATATCCCAATTTTTTTTTCATGCAGTCTTGAAAATGACATCTCCACTCTTTGCAGCATATCAATCGGTATGTTGGCAATGGCGTCGCGAATGTTGTTCTTGAGGTGTGCTATAGTCCTATGGTTCTTGCACAACAGCCAATTTATAGGGATGAAATTGAAGGTCTTCATGGCGAATTCGTCGAACAGTGGTGTCAGAAATTCCCATAGCAGCTGCGTGTTTGCGAGCCGAACGCCAGGGAGAACGCACAACTGACTGCCTCACTCTTTCGATATTTTCCGGAGTTCTGATGGTCCGTTGAAGTCCATTTCTGGGTTTAGCGACACTTCCACACTCCCGAAATGAGTTAACCCACGACAGAATCGAATTACGGCCAGGAACAAGTCTGTGAGGAGGAATTTCAAAGCGAGCGCGGAAGGCACGTAGCAACAAGTGAGCGACCGTTAGAAAAGAAGCTCTCGACTGCGAAGGCCCGCTGCTCTCTAGACCAGAGCATGATGGCAACTGACTGGAGGGAGAAACAAACTTGGGAACTTCCCCCTCCAGATGCGCCCCCTCTCGCCACTCTAACCGCCCAAATCACCGCGCGGGAATTTTTTCAAATAAGTAAGTTTCTCTGGCGCACCCTGTACAATTGGAAGATAGGTTCGTTTTTGGCGATTTATTTATGCAAGAACGCGGCTGGTATCAAAAAATGTCAAATTCGTTGTTCTTCGACCGAATCGATATCAAGAAATGTGTCAAAAATACGTCAAGGTTCCAATTTATGCCGACTACTGGAGAAATATATGTATGGTTCCTACACGTATAAACAAATTAAAATAATAGGTTTGTTCGTTGAAGACACCCTGGAGCCGCCCTTCTTCTAAATTTAATATATACGGATACGGAGAAGTATAATGTGTAATGTAATGTAAAATTGATGAACCAAGAATCAAAATTCTAACGACAGTGACGTTTGTACAATTAAAAAATGGGGTCGTTATGGGGGATATATTTATGCAAGTACGGGGTATCAAAAACTGTCAACTTCGTTGTTCTTTCACCGTTTTCCATGAAATTGAAATATGTTGTAGATGACTTATGTATGTAGTTTTTATTTGACAATCTTGATGCCTTCTGGGCTCTTCTGAACTTGTTCACTTGAGAAAAAACGACAGTTCTAATTCTGAAAAGAAAAGAAGTTTGCTTCTGGATTTGAAATAAAAATCGGAACCAGACGCACTCACACGTTCATATACTTGAACGTCAAACTCGACTGTTGTCATTTTTTGTATATTTGAATATTTTCACGTACACAATTATTTACATCGCATTAAAATTCCGAATCGTCAGAATCACACAAAGGTGTTCAGTTGGGATCCCGAATCGGAGAGGGATTCCGGATTGCCAAATAAAAACGCCATTAGAATTACGAAAGACAATTTTTTTGTTAAATTACACCTTTTTTTAAACCTGAACTCGTCATGGCGATCAAAATCGTGTGTTTTTTGATACCTGGGCATGCTCTGAACTCGCTAGAACTAGTTTTTTTTCTGTGGCGAGTTGAGGTAAGGAATCAACTGTCAAAGTCAAATTTATTTTGTTGGTGATTCGTTTTGTATGCAATTTTTTTTTATTTTTAAAATACAAAGTACATTCAATAATGAATGAAATCAAAACAAATTTAAAATTTTAGTTATTGTAGGGCATAACTTGCGTTTTATTAATAAACATTAATTGGTTGTTTTTTGAGAACCAAAAACCCAGTTTTTTTTACAACTCTTGTGGTTGTCGAGAAAGTCCCTGGGTAAAGTTCAACCTAATATTATATTTGTTTTGAAAATGAAACCTTTATTTTTTTTTCTAATCATGTTTTGGTTTTTAGTAGAATCCCGGTTTAATCAGTCAAATGGGCTCTATAATTATTTTTATCAATCTTTACACAAATTCTGATTTCATAAAATAAATAATAAGTTCAAACCTCTACCATGACAAAAAGTTGAGGTAAAGTTAGAACAAAAATATGTTATATTAATACGATGAAAAAATACATATAAATACAACCTATCGGAGATCTGTATTTAATGGTTCTTTCCATTGGTAACTTTAGAATTTGGTGCGGATTTTAATGTTTTTCGTAGCGAATGGAACGCGATTTAAATTGATTTTGTTTTGTTATGATATTGAAGTATAGTCGTGTTTTTTACACACCAGATACAGAAAATCAATAAGCGATCAACTTCTTTCGCCAACTTATGTATATAATTGTTTTTTTCTTCACATTTTCCTTCTTGGCACACATGTCATTTGGTGCATTCAGCAATTTACTCACATGCTCAGTCAATTATGTTCGAGCACGTCGAGTGCGATCTACACATGTTCAGAACAAAAAAGAAACACACATTTGGAACTCTGCATGCTCTGAGTGAAAAAAAAACACAAACAAATTTTTTGACAACTCATACTCTGCTCTGAACTAAAAAAGGAAAACGCCTATGGCCTCATCAAGTTCCTGAACAACAAACATTGAATAGGTTGAATTTGTATGGGTTTGTGCAATGTTTTTGACATTTCGCAAGGGATACAAAAGTATACCAAAGTTTTTCGGATAGCTTAAGATTTTTTTTTCGGCAGCAGTTGTTTTGTCATCAGCTGTATTCTTACACATGGGAATACAACAACACCAACCTATCCGGATAGCTATAGTTCGGTTATTGAATTTATTATAG
This sequence comes from Philhelius pedissequus, assembly GCA_910595825.1. Classification (NCBI taxonomy): domain Eukaryota; kingdom Metazoa; phylum Arthropoda; class Insecta; order Diptera; family Syrphidae; genus Philhelius; species Philhelius pedissequus. Next base: position 146,487,805 of record OU343162.1, on the reverse strand, counting down.
AGTTGTCCCTTTGAGTTTTTGTTTCGATTTAAGTTTTGGGAATTATCTATTTTCCGAAATATAAACTAGCTCAATTTCTTCATGACACAAGAAACTTCACATCTGTTTTATTAATGTCAAACTTTGTGTATAAAATTTAGCATGTCAATAAAAAAAAGCATTTACAAACCAAATAAAATGGAACCACTCCGAAATATAAAAAAAATAAATATCCAATCATCCTGCAGAACATGTCTTACAAATTTAAATGAATTGCAAGATCATCATAATATATTTACAATACCAGATCTCGGAAAGAAATTCACTGTTTGTACCTCGTTGCCCGTAGAACCAGATGATGGATATCCAACAAGTTTATGTGAACAATGTCATACCAAGATTGATGATTTTTATAGCTTCCAACAAATGTGCATCTCTTCCAGGAAACAATTTCAGGATCATATCAATTCAGAGGAGAAGCTACGTAAGTCACAAATGGGCGTCGATTCTAACAATTTATCTCCATTTCTGCTTAAGGATCTCAAAGAGGAAAAAGAAGATAATTCCTTATTTAATGATGAAAGCTTAGAGTTCTTTAAGGCGGAGCTCAAAAATGTAAAAAGCCCATATAATTCCTCATCGCCAGACGAAGAAGAATTAAATAGTGATAAGACAATCATAAAATTTGAAATATGTGATGACAATTCTATCAACGATTACAGTCATTTAAATGAAAGCGAATATTTGAATGAGGATATAAAATCGGGTGATAACACAACAAAGATCCTCCCTGATACGGTTATTGACTACGATTGTAAAATATGTAGGAAAACATTTAAGAAGGAGGCTACTTTTACAGCCCACATGCGCGAGCATGCAGGCCTTAAGCCATTTCCTTGTCATATATGTGACAAAGCATATGCCCGAAGGAATAGACTTAAAATGCACATACAAAGTTATCACGAGGCAGTGCCTACCCTAAAATTCCCTTGTACGGAACCAGGTTGCGATAGGGTCATGCGTTCCAAGCAATTTCTTCGAAAACACATTAAAGATATTCACTACGCTAATGAACCCAAAACCAAGCAACCCTACATATGTGAAGAATGTGGGAAAGTTTTAACAAGTTTAGCCACCTTAAAAAACCATCGATACCTGCACACAGGCGAGCAATTTCCACACGAGTGCCCACAATGCCATAAGAGATACATAACAAAAAACAAACTCAAGGAGCATTTGAACAGACATGCCGGCATCAAGAACTATATTTGTCCGCATTGTGGTGCTAGGAAATCAACACGAACCGAACTAAACACCCACATAAACTATCACACCAAAGAGAAGACATATCCATGTCAGTTCTGCGACAGTGTCTTTAACAGCCTTGGCAGTTGTAGCCGACACAAGCGCATCGTTCATGAGGGCATCAAAGATTATCCATGTTCATACTGTGACAAATCATTTGGCAAAGCTGATACTAGAAAGCACCACGAAATGACCCACACTGGAGAGAAACCGCACGAATGCAATATTTGTCACAAAAAGTTTATCCAGCCTGTTGCGCTTAAGAAGCACAAAAAGATACACCTTAAAGCAATGTCAAGGCAACAAGAAAAATAATGGAATGTGGTGAAAAGTTAGTTTTTGTATGTTGATTCGTGAAAGTTATGTAATAAAACGTTTTTTTTTTCATATTGCATAGTTTAAATAAACGATAACCTATGCTTTGTTTATGTATTATTTAAATAAACGATTTAAATTTTCTTTAATGGGTGCTTATTTTGACTGTTAGTATTGATTTGGGTATATTGATACTTTAGTTTTAAGTTAATATTTCTGTTAACGTTTATTTTATCCATAAAATATGAAAAAGGAGGTTTACCCCCATCATCAGTGGATAATATTTTTAAATTATAAAAAAAAATGTATTATTATTAAAAATATGTTAAAATACAGGCTAATTAGCATTAAGCAAGTCATCGCAGACTGATAGTTTTGGTTTTGTTACAGTGCATCCGAAAAATATACACCTGTAAATTTTAAAGCGTCCAATTGGTCAGCTACAAACACCATTACAGACAAGAATTTTCATATGGCAATACCATGACTTAAAATCAACATGAAATCGTACTCCATCTGCTTCAAAATAAATTTCAAACAAATCACAACTTTATAAAAGTGAATGAATCGGAGAAAACACCTACACTGGCCCTGATGGCTCTTTCCAATGTAAAATCCGGAAGATATTCCTCCAATAAAACAGACACTTAAGTAAGTTCAAACAAAAGGAGCAAATACGCACTGTTTTTTTTTTTCATTTTGCTTCGATTCGTTTATTTTTTGAGTTTCGATCGATCGAAAATGCTGAAACAATTTTTTGAAGTAAAACTTCTTTTGCGTTTGGGGTTAAACAAACATTTCAAACACGGCACGACACTCTCTAAAAAAATGTGTATCCACAATATTGTCATTTCTTTCTATGGCTTTCTCTCTTGTATTAATGTGTGTAATATTTGTATTTATGATGCAAGTACGGGTCAGGTATCAAAAAATGTCAACTTCGTTGTTCCTTAACCGGATACCATGAAATTGAAATATATGTTGTATCTGACTTAGAATTACGAAAGAAAAATTAGTTTCAAATTAGTGAAGTTTTACTTCTGGCGCGTGTAAAGTACATAAGTACACACTCTCTACTCTAGCAAATTAAAATCAATCTGAAAACGTATACGATTCGTTACGAGAAAAATCAATTTATAGATCAAAATATAAATTTACCAAACGACAACCCCATCAAAAACGAATAAATTCCGCATCAAATTCTGAATTTAACAATGGACCGTGGCGCGATAGATGTGTGCTCGATTGTCAACCTCGTGGTCAGAGGTTGATTCCTGCCGTTGTATATGTCGTCTTATTTTTCATTAAAAAACTAATTCCAAAGTTGTCATAAAATGAGTTGCTAGTTTGCTCATCCATGCTGTTTAGGCATAACACTAACAGCATGTTATTGATTAAACATACACCCATACAATATGACAACGTAATATATCAAATAATGCGAATTAAGAGACATAGATAAATAGAACACGGTAAATTCTCCGCTTTAGTACAGCCGCCATCCCTGGAGATAAATTTGAGACAACAACTAGCTCTAGTCTCAGAACATCACGTCACACATCTTTCCAATCCTTCTATCTCTTCTTTCTCACGCCCGCGTTGTGTTAAAAATCATATAAAGGGTAACATTATAATCCCTTGAGCGTGTGTAAATTATAAAAACAAAAAATAAATAAATACTGTAGAGACATTAGGTCCGTTCCCGTACTCCCTAACACTGCGGCGAAAATCTACGAATTTCTACGAAAAACAGTCAAATCCTGCTCCCGTACAACAAATTTTCGTAGTTTTTCATAGAAGAGAATGCTCATGAGAGAGTAAGGGGGAAACCCATGCTGCGAATTTTAGTCCAAGAAATTTCTTTGGACAAAATTATGAAGACTGTCAAATGAAAGAAAAAAGAAAAAAACAATACATAAGCTTTCAGTTGCCAAGAGTGTATCGTTACAAAAGTTGAAAATAATAGAATTTATAGTCTGGTCGGGCTTATCCGTACATTAAATTGAAATTTGTGACATCAAATAGGTTATTTTAAGAAATAATTTCACGCAAATCTTTAATAAACATTTTCAAAAATTCACTTTTATGATGACGTTTAAAAAATGGCAAAAGTTGTTGTTCAAAGCGTTCCCGTACTTTTGTGAAAATTTGTTGCGCTCTGAGAGATTATTACCACTACTCTTGCAAAAATGACAGTCTTCACATTTTTGTGCACAAGTACGGGAACACACTTATTAATTAATCATTTAGGCCGTGTGTGAATTGCATTAAAATGTTGGTTAAATTTACTACCTTGGTTAAATTTAGAAGTTTGGTTTGCGATGGGATCAAATTTAGCTTTTTGCTGTGTGAATTACGTTAAAAGGGATTTATTAAAAAAACACTAATTTGGCTAAAATTCCTTCAAGATTTAAGAAATTTCCCTAAAAACATTTTTGTTGTTGTTCAAGTTAATTAATTTTTTTTCCAAAATCCGACTTAGAAGATATAAAGTTAATAATTTGGCACGAAAAAAGTAACGAATTCTCAGTTTTACTAATATGTTTCGGTTTTACACCGTTAATCTAATATTTTGAAACAACAATTCCAAATATTTTCAAAATAATTCCCATTATGGTTAGTTTGTTGATTTACTATGTAAACACTAGTTTTCACAACTGAAGAATTTGACAAGCTGACAAATCAATCTATTTATATTCAATTAGCAAAATGAAATACAATGAGTATTTTAATTAATTATTTTATATTTGTTAAAATATCAACGGATTATATTATTTGTTCTTTCCTCTTGAGACCCTACACAAACAAAAATATTAATGTAATTTTATTTTTCAATTGAATAAATTAAAACTTACATTTATTATATGGTTTCCCAGTAAATCTGAACTTTTTGGAATTCATCTTTTTTTTCGGTTATCGTTTACAGTTTCAAATTACTCTATCTTGAGAAACGTTAAATTTTAACGCAGATTTAGCCTGCTCCACAGCGGCCTACATTTTAACCCATTTTATTCACCACGCTAGTGTCAAATTTTAATCAAGTTACAAAATTTAACCAACATTTTAACGCAATTCACACATGGCCTTAATTAACGTCAAATGACATAGAGTGCATTCGCATATTGAGATATTTTTCGTGACAAAAAAGTGCACATTGGATTTCTGTCTGAGTTCAGAGATCTCAGAAACCTGAACTAGCTAATTTTGTGCACATTGTTATGTTTTTGTCAAATGTCATTTTCAAGTTTCAATAAAGGCATAAACAAAACTAATAAAAATGGATCGTTTCGAGCACATTCAAAACTTTAATATTCACTCATCCTGCAGGACATGTCTTGAAAACATAAATGAAATACATCATAATATATTTGAAATACCAGATCTCGGAGAGAAATTGACTGTTTGCACCTCGTTGCCAGTAGAACCAGATGATGGATATCCAACAAGTTTATGTTCTCCATGTCATACGAAGATTTCTGAGTTTTATAACTTTCACCAAACGTGCATATCCGCCAGGAAAAGATTTCAGGAGTTTATTAATTCAGAAAAAAAAACTTGTAAGTTAGAATTGGGCGTCGATTATAACAATTTATCAACAGATTTGAATCTGTTTACTGGGCCCAAAGTAGAACAGGAAGACAATTTTTCATCTAATGAAGAATATTCAGAGCTCTTTGAAGCGGAGCTAACAAACGTGAAAAGCCAAGATGAGTTATCACAGGAAGATGATGGAGAAGAGTCTAACGATGATCAGCCTATCGTGAAATATAGTAAAGATAATTCCACCAAAGATGCATTGATTGAAAATTCAAAAACCACTGATCATGTTAAAAGTGGTGACAATAAAAAGACAAATTCTTCACCCCCGAAATCAAGAATTCAATGCGAAATTTGTAAGAAAAACTTCAATAAATCTGAAACATTTGAAGAACATATGCGCGAACATCAAGGAATTAAACCATTTCCTTGCCAGCAGTGTGATAAATCTTATTCCCGGCCAGGTCGACTCAAGGTCCACATACGAGTTAAGCATGAGGGAAAGCGATTTCCTTGTACACACCCGGGATGTGACAAGAATTTGTGCTCAAAACAAACTCTACGGCAACATATTGCCGAAGTACACAGCGTTAGTGATGCAAACAATGGCATTAAAGCCAAGCAACTCTATATATGTGAAGAGTGTGGAAAAGTTCTTAAAGGTTTAAGCACACTTAAGAACCACCGCTTCCTGCACAGTGGACAACCCCGACCACACGCATGTCCACAATGCCATAAGAGGTACATGACTCGATGTAAGCTCAAGGACCATATGAATAGGCACGCCGGTATCAAGAACTTTGTTTGTCCCCATTGCGGAGCTAAAAAATCATCACGAAGCGAATTGAAAAACCACGTCAACTATCACACCAAAGAAAAGACGTATCCATGCCATATCTGTAATATGGTCTTCAATAATATTGTCAATTATAGCCGTCACAGGCGAGTAGTTCACGAAGGCATTAAGAACTTTCCTTGCTCTTATTGTGATAAATCATTTGGCAAAGCTGAGACTAGAAAGCATCACGAAATGACTCACACTGGAGAAAAGCCACACGAATGCAACATATGTCATAAAAAGTTTATCCAAATTGTTTCGCTGAAGAAACATCAAAAAGTTCATTTGAAAGCACTGGGCAATGACTTGTAAATGGCTTTATACTTAATACAGTATTTAACAAGTAATAAAAAGAGGTTTAAATTTTTTGTATTATTAAATATGTACATTAAGGTTTTAAATAATTTTTCCTGAAATGTTTTTCTGTAATGATTTATTGAATAAACCATTTAAAGAATAAATGTTATTCGATGTTTTTTTTTTATTTAAAACAATTCAATAAACATTTTATTATTGGGAAAATTTTTCATTTACTTATGAAATTTTAAAAATTTCCCGCCTCATCTGTGATTCGAATTAATGAATGAACGAATCTTTGATTCGAATTAGTGAATGAATGAATACATTTGGGGTTTTGATGCACTGTGACCTTGAGATCTATTGCGCCCTCAACAGAACCGGATAGGGCTTCACATTCTTCAGTTCGTCTCCAAATTAATTCCTTTAAGGAATTTCATTAATTGGGGTAATTTAATAGATGATAGTTCTTTTCCTCTATTAGCTGATGTCCCAGAAGTGTGTGCCTCTGGAGAATGATTACTACTATCTAGTATATAGCCTGGTGTCTCCTCGTGCTCGTACACCTGAGAGCATTGCTATCAAATATCAGGATATTAAGCCTGTTCAGTTTACTGTGGCCAGTGAGGAGACCTGTTATTACCCTTCTGTGCTTCATATTTATGTACGTACATATTTAGACAAATTCAATTAATATAGGCTCGATACGTGGAATACATACATATATATGTATGGCTATATGTTTAAAAAAATTAACATAGGATGTATAGAATGGGAATTATTTTCATTAATTTATTGAAAAAACATGTTGAACTGTGCACCAATTGTGAAATTAATGGTATTTAAATTAAAACATTCTAGATGAATTTTAAGAAATCCAAATTTTAGACTAAAAGAGTTTAGTTTATAGTTCTAGATGTTTACTTTAGACGTATGTATTTAAAATTAAAATTTAATTAATTATTTGGTGGCCTAATCGTAAGTAAATTCTCCCCCGAAAAAAGTAGACATCGCATATATATTTTGCGAAGAAAAATTAATGAAATTCCATTGGGAAAAGCTCCTTTAAATAACAAACAAATTTATAGTTGTTTATTTTAATATTTTCTACATACCTTAGGTCAACGATTCAAAATAGCGCTTTTCAAATAATGACAGCAAATTCTGATTTTGCAACAGGTTTCAAAAAGGGAGAGAAAAACACAGAAATATTTTGGCAACAGTTGGAGAATGAGCTAAATAACGGACCTTCATTGAAATCCTTTTTGAGTGGAAAAACTTTTTCCTCTTTCACAAAAATTGAAAATTAAATTAAGGTTTAAAGCAATCAAAAATAAACGTAAAAAAAAAAACAAAAGAGGTGGTCCAAATTCTGAAGTAATGCTGTCGCCCATCGCGGACAGTATTCTTAAACTGGTACCAACAGTAATGGTTTGCATACATTCAAAAAAAGCACGATAGAAGAAGAAATTCAAAAAGAATAGGACGTAATTTTAGAAAGTGAAACGAGTAAATCCTATGTTTTTCAAAAAATGACAACGCAACTTCCCTCATTTGTTGGTTTAAATTTAAACCAAATTTACTATTTGAATTACTTAAAATGTCTGCGTTAATTCCAATGGATTTGACCAATTTCTTAAAGTCATTCGTATACTATTAATATTTCTTCGATTGTTTTCTTCAGCGGCTAATATGAAGTCTATGGAATGCGTTTAAAAAAACGTGTCTAGATCGATACGAAAAAAAAAAATAAAAATATTTGTCAGTTAAATTATTTTCACGTATGGGGTTTTCGCTTGGTAACAAAAATCAGTTTATTTTTTATTTAGATCTGTCACAAAACTGATTTTGACAATTTTTGCCTTTTGATTTGTACTTGGTTTAATATTGGTGTATATTTGTGTCTGTGAACCAGCTAGCAGTATCAGCTGTCTTGTCAAACTGCTGGCTGTCAATTGTAATGCATAGTGGTGTTAGTAAAAGAGGGGTAGATCTGCCGAAAAATCCAGATCTTCAAAATTGATTTAGAATCAAAATATAAATCAATTTTTTTCGGCCAATCGAAGGCAAAAATTGTCAAAATCAGTTTTTTGACAGATAGAAATCAAAAATAAATTGATTTTTGTTACCAAACGAAAACCGCATAAATCAATTTCGCAGATCTGATTTTTCGTCAGATCTACCACTCATTTACTTACACCAATATACATCATAATTGACAGCAAACAGTTTGACACGACAGCTGATATCGCTAGCTGAGTCCATGTTCGGTAACTTTCGAATCGATAAAAGTAATCGAGAAACAAAAAAAAATATATTTGTTTTGTTCTTATGATACCAAAATGACTTTTTCAATTTATCACCTTCTATTGGAAAATCCCAGTTAAACAAATTAAAAATTTAAGGTATCGCTTCAACTTACAGAAACCCATTTTTTCGGAGGCGTAAAGTGAGTAAAAGTTATTGCCTGAGTTACAGAACATGTGCCCTGGTTCACATACACAAATACTATAGCAAATAAAAATCAATCTGAAAACGTATTCGATGACAAAAAATCAATTTATAGATCAAAATATACATTTACCAATCGAGAACCCCATTAATTTATTCAATATATTTCGAAAATAATTCAAAGATATTTCTGTGGAAAATGAATTCGAAAAAATTGACAATTGGAGAATTAAACTCCTAGGAATAAAAAAAATTCCAGGGAGAACAATTTCCCTCAGAATTTGCGATAAGACTGATTAATTCAATACCAATAAAAGATTGAGTTATGTAGCGTAATTCATATTTTTACGAAAAATTAACTCCAGGTTGCAATGAACCCGTGGTATAATGGTTGTTTACTAACTTAGCCGTGTGGATTCGAGCCAAAATCATTCTTTTTCTAATATTAACTGGATGTCAAAAAATTTTATAGACCTTAGGGTTTTACAAAATTTATTTATTATTAAATTATTATCAATAATAAATCTGAATGAATTCTTTAACGGCGGAAAAATTATAGAATTTTATTTAAATTTTCGAAAATATAATACAAAAATATGTGTGGGTTGTCCTTATAGAACTGGAACGATACTGACCCAAGGTAAAAACCAGAGTGAAAAAATGGTAATAACATTTAGTTTCGTCGTATTTTTTTGTAAAAAAAATCCCATACTATAATAAGCGGACATGCGTTGGGATTAGATTTTAAGGCTACTCGTCGTGTTATTTGGGCCCAAATTCGGCAAGCGTGATATTTTCTTCTTAGTTCACAAAAAATCGGGTACACATACATGTTTACGATTATGCAAGGGTGAGTTTCAATTTGCTTGACAAATAACGTAAATTTAAATAAGCCAAAATTATTCACCCATATTTTCAGAGTGAATAATTTTTGATTCACGGAAATTCATTAACGCTTGCGGAATTTGGCCCCTAATGTTTGTAACCGTAAAGATGGCACTTATGACTTTTTGACGCGTGATTTCCAACTGTACATAGAACGCGATGGGCAGAATATTGTCAGCAACGCCAGCCGGAGGTGTTTTACCTGGAGTTTTTTGTGAGACATCAGCAATATGAACAGACTAAAAATGCATTAATATTTTGACAGTTGAATTTTGTTTAATAAACGTCAACACAATTTTTGGCCAAAGCCATAACTAAAATCAATTTACTAACAACTAAAAAAAACTATTATGGAACAATTCCAGCATTTTCAAGATTTAAATATTCACTCATCCTGCAGGACATGCCTCGAAAATCTAAATGACATCCACATTGATATATTCGAAATACCAGATCTCCAAAAGAAATTGACAGCATGCTCATCAATGCCTGTGGACCCAGGAGATGGCCTTCCAACTAGTTTATGTGAGTCATGTCATGCCAAGATTGATGATTTTTTTGTCTTCCAACAAATGTGCATCTCTGCCAGGGAACGATTTCAATATTATATAAATTTAGACAAAAAGCCATTTTCGATGAGTCCCACCATTGATCCAACAACACAATCAATTGAGTTGACCATGTTTACAGAAACGAAAAAGGAAAGCGATGAATATGATCCAATATCTCTTGATCAATATTTAGATTATGTTAAGACAGAGCCTTTAGTTCATGTAAAGGATCAACTTGATTCCTCATCAAATGACGAAGCAGAAAATGTCAATGATAAAAACAATTCCAGTAGATATAAAAGTGAAATAGAAAATGATGAAAACTTAAATGATCCGAGTATATGCAACGAGAACATTGATCCTCCTTCGAGTAATTTAGAATGTGAAATCTGCAAGAAATGCTTCAAGAAAACAGAAAGATATGACGCTCATATGCGTGTACATCAAGGACTCAAAGCATTTCCCTGCCAACTGTGTGAAAAATCATATTCACGTCGAAGCAGACTCAAATTACACATAAAAGCCAATCATGAAGAAAGGCCTCAGGAAAAATTTCCTTGCACCGAGTCGGGCTGCGACAGAATAATGTCTACAAAACAAACTCTCCGGCAGCACATCAGGGATATACACTACAAAAATGGTTATAAATCCAGACAACCCTATATTTGCGAAGAATGTGGAAAAGTTTTGACAAGCTTAGCTACGCTTAAGAACCATCGCTACCTACACACTGGTCAGCAACTGCCTCATGAGTGTCCACAATGCCAAAAAAGATATATGACCAAAAACAAACTTCAAGTGCATTTGAACCGCCACGCCGGCATCAGAAAATACATTTGTCGCCAGTGCGGAGCTAAAAAAGTAACACAAAACGAACTACAAAAACACCTCAACTCTCACACAAAAGAAAAGAAGTATCAATGTCAGTTTTGTGATATGGTATTTTATAGTGTTTGGAACATTAATCGACACAAACGAATTGTTCATGAGGGTATTAAAGATTTTTCATGTTCGTATTGCGACAAGTCCTTTGGCAAAGCAGAGACTAGGAAGCATCATGAAATGACTCATACCGGAGAGAAACCACACGAGTGCAACATATGCCACAAAAAGTTCATTCAACCGACGGCACTTAAAAAGCATAAAAAGGTTCATTTAAAACAACTGAACAATCAGGATAGTAAGAAATGTCCTGGGGATAGCCTTCTTGAATCGAATAAATTATGATTTCTGGTTTCCACAAAAATATTTTTAAAAAAATATAAATAAATGTAAATTGAAATTGATATTTAATGTTTTTAAAATAAATATTATCGATTTTGGTATTACTGTTTAAAATTTACTGTTTGTACTACATATCACATACCTAATTCTAGTTTGAATAAGAATTTCACCTTTGTTAACAAATACTCGTCCTTATTAATGTAATGTTTGGGACAACTTATAATAATAATCTGCTTATATTCGAAGAAAAATAGTGGTTTCAATTCAAGTAAAGTAAAAAAATCTGTTGAAATTATGTACCTTTGTCATTTACTTATAGCAAATCAGTTATTTTATGTTACTTAAATTGTGTATATAAATATAGATCTTATAATAAATAAAATTCATTCATCATTCTGCCTTCGCAAGAGAAACTGTGTTCTCATAATATGTTATGGGCCCAGGACAAAACTGAAAAATAATTTTGAAGAAAGAATTTCTGATTGGAATTATTTGTTGCCGATCAATATTTTTTTATTGTACTGCTTTTCTGGAAAAAGATAGTTGAATTTTGATCTAGGTGAACAAATAATGTAGTAAAGAAAATATCAAATGTGTTAATATGACAACAAAGAATGAATGTTTTTCAGTAGAAAAGTTGCGGGAAAGTGAAAATTTCCACAATTGGAGTTTTACCATGCAAAATTATTTAGAATTCAAAAACCTTCAAGACTGTATCAAACCATTAGACTAATTGCTAAAGAAAAAGATGTTCAGATTAAGTCAAGCCAAAACAATGCACGCTTTATCTGTGGTACCAGACTTGTATGGTCATATCAGAAATAGCATTGGAAATCTGTGAACTTTTCAAAATATGAAGATCGAGGTTATTGCGAAAAATTGGTCTTTTGCCAACATTAATATCTATACGACTTGATCAATGTGATAGCATGCAATGTTATATTGATCAAATAATGTCGACAGCAAGCAAATTGACATGCATTGGATTCAACATTGGTGATGAATGGTTGGCAGCGATCTTATTAGCTGGTTTAACAGACGAATATAAACCGCTAATTTTAAGCTTTGAGGAAATGTGCAGAAGGTTACTGCTGATCAAATTAAGATGAAGCTGCTTGATACACAGTATGAAAACAAAAAACAGGAAATGCATTCATTGGCAAGAAAGCATTAATTGATAAAAATAAAGTGACCTAAATTGTTCAAATGCTATACATGTTGTGGTAAAGGACATAAAAGCACCGATTGTCCAACTAAGTCAAAAGGCAATTATGAACACAAAGGCAGGACTGGAAAAAATAAAGATGCCTTTTTAACGTGTTCTTCTACTCTAAACCAATACGATGAATGGTATTAAGACAGTGGAGCATCAAATCATATGACACCGAATGAAAATTTGTTGCTTCACTGTGAACTATCAAATGTCGATGAAATTAAAGCTGCAAACAACACGAGGATGCAAGTGAAATGTGCTGGTAATGCAAACATTGTCCTAAATGATACAAATATTGAAGTGAAAGATGTATTGCATGTTCCTGATCTGTCAACGAAATTGTTGTCTGTTTACAAATTGGTACAGAAAAGCAAAAAAGTATTTTTCGATAAGGAAGGATTTACCATTTATAATAAAAACGATAATATAGTATCAAAATGCAAACCTGAAAATGGAGTTTACAAGATTCGGAACTAGGAACCAATGTGCATGTTATCAAAAGTTGAACACGAAACTGCAGTTATATGGCACATCGAAACTCGGACATTTGAACTATCAGTCTTTGCAAAATTAATGATGGAGCTGTGTGTGGTATTTATTTCAAGGACCAAGAGGTTAGTTTGAAGAATTGTAAGGTATGTGCCGAAGGTGGCTAGACTGCCTTTTAAATCAAGCGATAGCAAATCTTCACAGATATTGGAACTTGTTCATTCGGATTTAGTTGGTCAGATGGAAACTAAATCAATTGGTGGTGATAGGTACTTGTTAACTTTTATCGATGAAAATTTTTTGTGTTCTTCCTGAAACAAAAATCTGAAGTTTTCAAGAAGTTTAAAGAGTTAAAGGCATTCGTTGAAAATCAAACCGAAAAAAGAATAAAGAAGATAAGAACGACAAGGGCACTAAATATTGCTCGAATGAATTCCAAATGTTCTGCAAGACCAATGGCATCCATCATCAATTGAGCAATGTCTATACACCACAACAGAACGGAAGTGCTGAGAGAATGAATCGGACAATCATTGAACGGGCTAAGCGTATGCTATTTGATGCTCAAATTGATAATTTGTATTGGAATGAAGCTTGCAACATGGAAGTGTATGTAATCAATCGCACAGTTTGTTCAACTTGGAAGGATAAAACACCGGAAGAGGTATGTTCCGGAACAAAAGTCGACTTGTCAAATTTACGAATCTTTGGATCAAGAGTTATGATGCTTATCCCGAAGCAGCAACGCATGAAATTAAATCGTAAATCTAGTGAGATGATTTTTGTAGGGTTTGCCAGTGATACAAAGGGTTTTCGTTGTACTAATCCAATTTCCAAGAAAATGAAGTTTAGTCGAGATGTGATATTATATGAATAAATCAACACCAATAAATGTTGGACATGATTTTGATTTAGTGAGGGAACAAGAAATATCAGAAGAAGCGACAACTGAACAAAATATTAGCTCGAACAAGTTTGAAACTGATGTTGGTAACAGCAATGAAGATAAACAGAGACCAGAGTTACGACGAACATTGCGTATAGCAATAGCTAGGAAGTTCGATGGATTTGTATCTTATTTGTCACGTGGAATAGATGAAAATTATGATCCACTTACCTACAATGAAGCAAGATTCAAATAAATGAGCAGAAGCCATCCAAAGCGAAATCAATACACTTTAAGAAAACCATACTTGGGATTTGGCTCAACTTCTAAGAAATCGAAAAACTTTAAAAGCAAAATGGGTTTTTAGCACAAAAATAGATGAGGAAGGTAAAATTGATCCACACAAACCAAGGTTTCTTGCTAAAGTGTGTAACCAAAAATATGGAATCGACTACAATAAAACGTATTCTCCAGTTGTTTGATACCCATCCATTAGATACCTGATGGCGCTCGCTGTTCAGAAAAATTTGAAGGTTGATCAAATGTATGTAGTGACAGCATTCTTGCAAGGTGAACTTGAAGAAAAAATTTACATTCAACAACCTGAAGGTTTCGATGATGGCACTGGGAGTATGTCGACTTAAGACAGCTATCTATGGACTCAAGCAAGCGGGAAGACAATGGAATATGAAACTTGAAGGTGTCTTGAAGAATTTTGGTCTATGTAAATCTAAAATGGATTATTGTGTCTACATTAGTGAACAAATGGATTTGATAGTATCCATTTACGTTGACGATTTTCTGATATTTTGGAATGATACTTCAACTTTAAGGAACCTGAAAGATGCTTTCGAGTTCTTCATTCAAGATGAAGGATATGGGATCTGCAAAGATGTGTTTGGGAATTCGCATTCAACAATCCAATGGTCAAATCGAATTAGATCAAGCTGGATATATTAAGAAAATTTTACACCGATTTAAAATTCAAGAATGTCGACCTATATCAACACCTAGTGATTCTAAATAGAAGTTATCAACAAATATGGTTTCCGAAAAAACTTACATTGATGAAAATATTGAGAAGATTCCGTTCCAGAAGCACGTCCGTAATAATCAAACGCAAGAGGTACGTGCCCATATTGCATTCCGCAATCGCATTTACTTGCTCGATGCTCCCGGTAGGAGATGCAAGACATTCGTCATTTAGTTGATTCTAGCAACAATTCGGGCAAGATTTCTTTCATTGCCTGTTGCATCCTATGACATCTATGGCATTGATACCACACCGTTTGAAGGCGGTCGAACTACACATTCCGCTTTGAAACTGGAGATAAATTTTTTCACGGTTGACAAACCAATAATGTGGACAATGACCAAGAATTCAGCGACAACAAAGTGGATGCGAGAATGCAAAATCATAATTTTGGATGAATACATGATAGCGCATAAACGAGCTTTGGAGGCAGTTGACATAAAAATGATTCGAGATGATTTGGTGGGGATATGATATTGCTCAGCGGAGATTTTCGTCAAACGCTTCCTGAAATCTACTGCTGCCGATGAACTTAATGGATGCTTAAAATAGTCGTTTTTATGCCGACATGTCAATAAGTCGAAATTGATCACAAATATTAGTGGCATTGCAGAACGACCAATTGGCTGCTGAATTCTCAAGCCAACTGCTGGAGCTTGGCAATGGCCAAATTTCTGTTGATGTCTCGATTGGACTGATATCATTCCCGACAAATTTTTGCGAGTTAACAACGTAGAAGGAGAAACTCATCACCAAAGTAAAGTGTTGCCCGGCATTCCAAAAAATTATAAAAATCTCGATGGGATTTGTGAACCGATATTACTAGCAGCGAAAAAAACGACGTCGTCGATAGCTTGGTAAACGGTCTTTGTTGTTTGTTTTTGCGCTGAAAAACAAATCGAAAAACATGGTTTATCATATCACTCTCTCCTTATTTTTATTCCATTCAAATAAATCACATTGAAATTTGAACGATCTGTGTTTTATTATAGTTCTGCAGTTGATTTTAAGGCGTTAAATTGGGGCGAGACGAAGTTGTGTATATAAATATTGAATTTATAATAAATAAAATTCATTCATCATTCTGCATTCACAAGAGAAACTGTGTTCTCATAATAAAATCGGATGATAAGTGGATTTCTGGTGAAAAAGAACCAAGCAACAAGCAGTCCCAAATGTACAGGAAATCTCCACAAACTAGAGGTTGCCTACAGTGAGGGCTACTATCAATTTGCTTCCGGGTTTTGTAATGGATGAACTGCAATCGAAACATTCACAAGTGAAATTACGCCATCATGGTAAGCATCATATTTACCTATTATGAAGTTACATATAACAAGAGAACCATAATATTATCAAATTGTAAAAAATATTGGAGAAGCGAACAATGGCCTACACTATCAAAGCAAATGTCACCAAGTAGTAATGGATTGAGAAGGAATTAAGGAACTGGTTGCGGAAACTATCCACATTTTTACTCTTTTTTCTGCAATAATTGGAAACAAAGTTGAGCACAAAAAATGTTACTTTGGCTCCCATTTGTTTTTCGAGACTACTAAGTAATTTGACTTTACTTATTTTGTCTATCAGCTAGGTACGTAGAATCTTTCAACATTAAAATACTTGTTGGTTCATCTGCTGTGGAAGTGAATGTTCTTATACTCGTAGTACGCCGATACTCATTTGGTAATATGCAAATGATTGGTTAGGAGGTTGGGAAGTATAAAACAAAGGGTTGTTTAAATATTTAGCAAAAAGAAGATAGGAGACTCACATCGAAATCAAAATAGAAATTGACTATTATGGTTAAACATCTTTAACTTTTAAATTACCTGTAAATTTCTTAAAACAAGAAGGATTTTCTTCTATCTCTGGACACTGCTTTCGAAAATATACAAAATCTTGAGCATTCTTGAAATTACCATTGAATTTAAATCTTCTTTTCAAACTTTTGTTACTCCCAGTCTATCGAAAAAAGGTTTTATGTAAACAACGCTTTGACAAAAATTTAAAACATAATGGAAATACTTTTTGGTTAATTTGTTTTTAATTTTTTTTTTAGATTTTACTTTTCTTGTTATATTGAATGATGATTTTACGATGACGATGATGGTAAAGTAGCCAACTTATACCACTTCAGTTTTTAGATTGTACTTGGCTTTGATATTATTGAGCTCTTCTTGCTTTTTGTCGACATCCAGACGCTTAAATGCTTTAGTTGATTGATAATACAATACAACAAGATAGCGATTACAAACATTGAAACCAGACAAATGGTCGCATGCATTTTTTGCATCAAAAATGTCTTCGTAAACAACAAAGGCCGTACCACGCGTCTCAGGTGTATTTCCACTGTATTTAAATACAAATATTTAAAAAAAAATATTTAAATAATTTTAAGAAATATTAATTAACCTTAAATAACTTACACTCTTATTTGACGAATTGCACCGAATTTTCCAAAAATATCGTACATTTCGTCAGATGTGATTTTATATGGAAGATTCCTGATGTACAGCACTCGATTTACCTCTGGAGGTAGTCGAATCTAGTTCAATAAGGAAGGCGATTATCAAGCAAAATGAATTGGTTTCTTTTAAACTTACGTTGTTTCTTTTATTTATCATCATTTTTAAAGATTTTTTGGAATTTTTCCTGGTCCGCCAAACCCCACGAAATGATAAATCTGTTTCTTTGTGATTTTTTCGCCTTTGTATTTAATTGAACGGTGATTGGCGAGTCAAAGACCAGGCAAGCAAGTTTTCACATGGGCGTTTTTTTAGTGTGTTCAGTAAAGAAAAATACTAAATCCATAAATGAAAGTATTCAGTGTTCGTAACAAATATTTTTCTATTTTTTCACCGACTACTAAACCGAAATTTAAATAGATTGCCTTTTATTGACATTTATCGAATTATCCCACCAATCGTCGAAAGAAAACTCACAAAAGGAAACTTACCACATCCTTTGTATATATAACCTATAGTAATATTATGAGGCAGCTTTTATTTACGCTGGATAAGGACTCATGAGGGCGCTAGTTTCTACATTAAAATTAGCAACATTGCCAGATTTGTCGCAACATTTTGAATATACACACCATTTTAGAATGAGCAGGGTATATTATGTACATTACCTATATTAATAAAGGAGTAAGCGAGTTCATTAAAAAATATATTTTTTTTGTCATATCAAGGCCAAACAACAGATAAATTGCAAGTAAATAGAAAAATATTCAGTGCGTGTGTGTGAATTTTCGTTTTGTTGTTATGTTTTGTTTTGATTTAGTTTTGGCAATTTTTTTTTTACATTTTTTTTAAGTTTAAGTTCAAGGTTTTTCAAGGTCTTTCGATAAGAATAAGAAAAATAACATCTTAATAATAATGAAATAGTGAAAAATGTCCAGTTGAATATGGACAGATTAGTGTGAATTTCGCGGATAAAATTTAGATATAATTAAAACACCTACAATGCAATTCTATTTGCAAATGGAATTTTATTGATTTTAAGTGTTATGAACATATTATAAAATCTGTGAAGTGTCAATAATTATATATGTACATACTTACATACCTTCTTTGGTATCTTTAATGTGGAGTGAACATGTATTTTTGTTTTTTTTTTCGTATAGTGCTTGTATTAAGTGTTTTTTTAAATAATAATAAAGAAAGGTGTGTGAATTTATTGGAAGTATAGCCTGTACAATTAAAAGTCAGCTGTTCTTTTTAATAAATACATACAGCCTTTTAAATTACATCAAACAGTGTCTTATAATTTGTGTAGTATCTTAAAATATAACAATTGTGATAAGGGAATAACTAACAGCTGGACTCTTGACTGCAGTGATTGTGATTTAACCTCCACACCAAGATAAATGACCAGCAGCATCGAATTAATATGGTAATATATTTTTGTTTGTATATTTGTACCTACATACCTATCTGTTTTACATTGTTTTCTCAAAAAAGAATTTTTCTGTTTTTATGTCTATAGCATATTAATATGCAATTATTTTATTTGAATTTCATGTAATAAAATGTTTGCTTTCTTACGTTGTTATGGACCTACCCTAAATAGGTATCAGAATTCAAATTTAGATTAGAAATATTATTATTATTATTATATGTATTTTTATTAGAAATATACCTTCCTACACAAAAATTCAAAAATGCAAAAATAGGTAGGTACATATGTATGTACCTATATGCATAACTACAAAAAAATCTGAATTAGAAAAAAATGTTTAACCAAAAATGTACGTATATTATACCTAGTAGTACATACAGTCTTATCTTATAAAAAATTATTATCTAAAATAGTTCAGAAGTTAAAGGCTTTTGAACTTTTTCTCGATTTTCTGTTGACATTTTTTTGATTCTAACCGACAACCACATTTATGTAGTTATATCTACAACGTTGCTGGATTTCGCACAAAAATTCAAAATTCTAATGATATTACCTACAAAAATATCAATGAATTCGTAAAAATCTATACACCCATACATAATGTAAAGAAAAACATTGTATTTCCATTTTCTCGCCCTTAAGCAAAAAAATATCTTTTTCATTCATAAGGAACTACACACCCAAACCAAATCCACGTATCTACACCTACAAAAATTTATTTCTATGTTTCACATATATATTTAGGTATATGCATGCAATACAATACCGAAAAATACCGCTTCTTTTGCCTATAATGTTCTATTTTTTGTTCACTCGCCCTCTTAAACATTTTCTATATAATGTTCCCATTCTCGCCATTGTCAATTATTCCACCATATATTCACATACATGTTTCCCAATCTGAAAATTTCCTCAACATTAAACACTTTTTCCGCAACTTTTAGTGTTGAGAGAAATTAGTGGATAAGGACACTAGGTGGCTAACATACGTTGACACCACATGATATTACTATAGATTATATATACAAAGCCACATCGCAGGTGAATGTTGTAGTATCATTTTTGGAACAGCTAATAATTAAAATCGATAAACAAACGGTAAGGAAGTTACCAGATTGTCGTACGGCTTTAACTTTGCATAAGATCCCAACACAAAATTTTCAGAAAGCGAAAAAAACTTAATTAAATACGTTATCTTGTTCAGCGAATATATCATTTGTCCCTCTTAAAGTTCTTAAAAGCCTTCGTCCTTCATTTCCATTTTAATTTACTAGATAAAGTACAATCAAATAAAGAATATTAAAAATTATTTACCTAAAATATATCGAACGTCGAATCGAAATGTCAAAACTGAAACTACTTGTCAGTTGTGAAATGCTCTGAAGTAAACCACAATTGCGATTGTTTTTTTATGACTCCCACAAGTTGTGACTATTACCCCTATTACTCGCCAAAAACACCTTACCGACAAAGCAATCCGATTCTGTATGGACATTTACACACCATGTATGCCGGTATGGGGTTGTCAAAAATCAATTCTCAAAAATTTAAAAAAAAACTTTTTGGAAGTGAAAATGGACGATGATTTCAAAATGTTTCTGTCCTACAACTAATTGATAGTATCCAATTTGAATAGATTTTCATTTTTTTATCTGTAATCATTTACACAATAGTTACTTTAGGTTGAAACCAGATACATTTATCGTTTTCAGCCATCATGCATACACTCGCTCAGTTTAAAACAATCTAAGCAACTGGCAAATTACAAAAACTAAACATCAAACCGCATCGGTAAACCATTCCGAACCTTTATACATGCTATGTCGACACACTATACCGGAACAATATTTATCGAAATACTGTGTCGGTATATCTCCTTTTCACACGACGATAAAACCTTAGCGACACTATGTATCGGTACAGTGCTTCGCGGCGTGTAATAAGGGTATATGAGGAAGAATACGAACAAATCACAAAATTAATTTCTTTTTCCCTGTTTTTTCGAGAGGTCCAAAAGAATGATAAATTATTTGTTAATCACGCTTTGTGTTTTTTAGAGCAATTGTTTGTGTATTTGAAAAAAGAAAGAAAATCTATATAATGAAATAATTGTTTAAAATGAGAATCCGACATTTGAGACATTTTAAACGGGATACATTTGATTTTTTTTTTAATTTTGCCATTGTATGTTTTCTAATGGAAAACATTTTGATTGAATAGTTTCTTATAATTATATGACAACATATTCGAATGCCATTTCACCAGATATATCTTTTTTAATACAGAAATGAATAGTACAAATGTGGTTCAATATTTTATCTGTGATTTTGGATTTTCAATTCACCGATTTTGCGGATTAACTGAGGTTCAAAGATTCTTGAGAAATCGCTGAAACTCAGTTAATCCGCCGAAGTGGGTGAGTTAAATCACAGATCAATATTTGAACGTTTTGTACTGTTGCCACTTAAGTACCAGACTTGTACTTAATTTGTTGAGATTTAGCTCTTGGCAGCTAAACATAATCTCCTTTTTGAAAACTTAAAACGAACATTCAGAGAGAAAAAACAACGTGTTGCCCTCCGGGAGTGCCGGCAGAAGTGAAAACTGAAACATTAACGATGGTCATGTTAAACACGGAATGAAAAGAATATTCTAGGGATATAAACCTCATGTGAATGTCAAACAGGTAAAAAAATGACGCCAGCCAAAGGACCGAAACCAAGCAAGTAAGCAATATGGATGACAAAACATTTTAAAAATTTTTATTATTGAAATAAATATATAAACAATAATTAAATTTGAGTTTTCATTAATTAATAAATTAATAATATTTCATTTTTACTCTTTCCCATAGAGATACCTGTTTTTTATTCAAATCACTTTCAAACAGCTGATTGATGTCATCTTTTTCTTTTCTATTCCGGATAACATTTTTGTTGTTTATTCATTCCATTCTGGACAAACATTTCGTCTTTTCCATCCATTCTATTCCTTATTAATTCCATTCTATTCCTTATTATTATTTATTCCTTAAACCAAACAGCAGGAACTGGAATATATTTTCGCCGCATGGTAGAAAGAGAGGGGGATATTACTTATTCTCCATTGACAATCAGTAAAAAAAAAAACTAAACATTTAATTTGTTTTTCTTCTGTAATTTGTCGTTTCGTTGACTTCGAATTGTGTTTTTGTTTATAAAAATGTATACAAATGAAAGATACAATAAATGCGTACAACGACCAAAGCAGTGCCTCGAATTTGTAATGGCTCTAGCTATCCTAGAGTAATACATTCCAGTTTTTTCTCAATTATAAAACGGAAAACTGTATGTATATAAATCCATTGATTTATATACATACATATATCTATTTGGTGAGAAAAGTCTGCAAATAATCACCCTTATTACGAATGGCGCTTCGATTAAAAAATAGACTGTCATTTTCAAATATTTGTATTACGATTGGCGTTGTATTGTCATTTTTCTCGGCGTAACGTCTTAATTCGAGTGGAACTTAAATTTTTGTGAGAGAAACGTCACTCATCGTTATTACAATATGCGCGACGCCTTGTTTATACGCCAACTAAAACGCTCTTTTTTTCGAACAAAAATGTTTAAACGACTCGTCCCGAAACTGTCTAATAAAATAAGTTTTGTTGTTTTGTATATTCTTTTTTAACACTTTATTAAATTTGAGTTTATTGAAAAGTAAACATTACAATTGCTGAACAAATGAAGCATCTCGTGGAGCTATTGGAACTAATTTTAAGAGAGGAGGAGGTATCACAAAATGCACAAAACAAAATCAAATTGGAATCATAACACATGAATTCTTTAACATCAAATTTTAAAATTGAAACATAATATCCTTCTTCCGTGTGGCATTTTGTACTGCTATTTATTGTAGTAAAGAAAGACTACCTTATTCAGCCTGAAGTATCTATATGCATTACAAATCTGGAAAGAAGAGAATAATCTTAATTGGAAATATTAGGAATTTGATTTGTCCATCTAATTACTTCGTATCTGACAAATCTCACGGATTTGATTTGGAATTTGGATCTTTAGTTTGGTATATCAATTTTGTTGGTTTCATGTTCGCATTTCTTGAGAAAATAAATGCAGCACACTATT
Organism: Philhelius pedissequus; assembly: GCA_910595825.1. NCBI lineage: Eukaryota > Metazoa > Arthropoda > Insecta > Diptera > Syrphidae > Philhelius > Philhelius pedissequus. Next base: position 146,464,763 of record OU343162.1, on the reverse strand, counting down.
AGCGACTTTTATTAATTTAATCGGCAGAAATTGAATATGAATTAAAAAATTAATGACAGCTGCATTGAAAATTATATTTTTCAAAATCAGCTGCTTATGTGGAACGTATTTCGATCGACAACGAGTGGCGTTTCAGTATCGAAATACCGACACTAAAGTACTATGCACATGAAAGCGACCAATAACCAACGAATAAACGAATATTCGTCCATTTTGACATTTCGTTCACATGGCTTTAATTTTATTCGTCACGATTATAGGTTGAAAATCTGATTTTGAGGTTAGACGCGACCGAACAAATTAGTCGTTGAAGGTTGTATGGTATGTGGAACGCGAATAGAGTTTGACTGTTCGTAGCAATCAGATGCAATTCGCTACGACCAATATTGTTTTCTCAAATTTATCTTATTTTGGCGATTAAAAAGAAATTTTTTCTGTCGTAAACATTAATATAAATTATATTTCTACAATTTTGTTTAGAATTTGTGAAGAATTTACGTTGGTAAATTGTTTTAAATGGAATTTATTCGTTAGTCGTTGGTTGCTCTCATGTGAATAGTCCTTAAAACGCCTAAAAAGTGACTCGACACAAAAAGTGAGAGCTTTCGTTCAAGATAAACTTCAATCGTAATAAGTGTGTATATTGTTCATTCAGCAAAGTTGGTTGATCTTATCCTGTATCCTTTCCAGATTTGATGGATGTGCGTGTGAAATCTGTTAAGACAGTGAAAAAGGTTTATATAAAGAATTAGACAGCGCTGCTGCTTTCTGCATTACAAAAATCTAAAATTGGCCGAAGAGAAAACAATTCGAATATTATACAAATCGTTTTTACTTAAACAAACAGTTATGTTTTTATTCATATGTACCTATGTATATTACAAGTAACTGTATGTATTTAAAAAAAGGAAAGAACTAAATCTCTTTAATCGTAGTTATCTTGCTCCGTTTCGAGTAAATGTTCTTCTTCGAAAGTTTCATCAATAGTTTCTTGAGATTCATAAGCCGGTGATGGATCGTCTGATGGTTCATGGGCTGGCATGGGCTGGAGAAACCTGATCTGTCCTAACAGGCACCTCTGCATCAACTGCCATCTATGTCTCGGTCATTTTTTCCTCATCGCGACGTACCTATCCCAAACTATAAAGCATATGATGCTTAACTGTGTTAACTAATGCATATTCATCATTCAAATATGCCGACTTGTGACAACATAGTGCTAAATGACGTCCCATTTTATTGCCAATTGCCTTAGAGAATCCACAAACGCAGGGCATTCCTTCTTCGGAGGGTAATTAATTGCACCAGGAAGATTTTTTTTTTCTTTTACTCTTGTCATATTCACTTTTGAAGGAATTGATTGATTGATTGATTTTATTCTAAATTACAATTCTCATATCTATTTTAACAATGTTAGCCTCATGGCGGTCAGTACAAGGTTTACTCACTCCAACTCCTAACAGAGTGTTATAATACGGTTGCTTTTGGCGTTTTGCCAGTTAATAAAAATGAAAAATAACCTAGGATACATATGTTTATCCTGCTCTTGCTCATGGCAGAGGGTTATGTCGGTTGCTAGTGGCGTTGTACCACAGAATAATACCTAATATAAAAAATGAATATATACATATATACAAAACCTATAATAAAATTACTTACATACATATATACGTATTAGATGCAAGTTACTTTTTCTTTTTGATATAGAGCGAAAGCTCAATATTTTCTTTTTTTTATCATATATAAACATATGCACAATATACTTTTAATGAGAATAGAAACATACAAAAATACTTACTTTTTGTTTTTGAAGATGGAGCTAGATCTCTGTACCAGTAATGCACGAATATGCTATGATGAATCCACAGTTGCTGTGGTGTTATGTTAATTGTTGAGATCACTCATCTATCGGTTTGATCCGTTGATTATAGCGGTATACTGCTTTTTCCTTGCGAGTTGGGTTTCGGTTCCGTTAGTTTTAACTTTCGAGAACTGTATGTTTCGATCCGTTAGTTAGCGGTATGTTCAGCGTGATCACTTAACGGGCTGCTTTTTTTTATACCATCCTAAGGATGCTCCATTTTTGGAACAGCATCATCCATTACGGAAGATGTGCAAGATGCCGAAACTATAGGAACTCTTGATATATTGACTATTGAATGCCAATTCAGAGTGAAAACGTCAAACTAATTTTTTTTTCTCTGGTGAAAACACTTTAAGATTAATTTTTAATCTTGTCAATTTAAACCGGATTATCTTTAGGTGAAAACGTAGTGTAATACTACGTAGTATATATATTGGCATTCAAAAGTCAATATATCAAGAGTAAAACAAAATAGTAATTAGAAAGAAGAAGAATAATTCCGGTCCAGTGAACAAATTTAATTTCAATAAATAAAAATAAGTAATAACTTAAAAATATTTTTATCCCATCCCAACTTTTTATCCTTCGAAATTCGAGCATAATCTTCCTGGTCCTGAAATCTGGCCAGCACACGAGGTCGATAATCTAGAAGGAAAATGAAAAACCAACTTGCTGAATGAACAATATTTGCAGCTTTATCTGACCAACACTTCCAGCTAATGGATTACCTATCAACCTAAAAAAAAAAACAAACACTCGAAGACAAGCCACACTATCCACCTCGCTTATGAGCTTGCGGAATTGGGCCCCTGGCCAGATTTCATGCACCAGGAAGATTATTACTGCTTTAATTTTGAAGGATAAAATGTTGGGATAACAATATTTTTAAGTTATTACTCATTTTTATTTATTGGAATTAAATTTGTTCACTGCGCCGAAATTATTATTCTTCTTTCTAATTATTATTTTGTTTTACTCTTGATATATATTGACTTTTAAATGAAAACGTCAAACTAATCTTTTTTTTATCTGGTGAAAACACTTCAAGATTAATTTTTAATCTACTCAATTTAAACCGGATTATCTTTGGGTGAAAACGTAGTATTATTCGGTTCTCTACACTCACCAATCGAATGGAATTGTTCCTCAATGCGTTGCATGTAAATTGGTTTGGGGCGATATATGTTCTCATACTCCATAAATAAAGTAATCCAAATTAGAATTCTGATAATCCACAATTTTGATAAATCACTCACCCTTATATTTTGTCAATGGTGATGTTAATACTTTTTGTATGGGTATCGTCGCCAAATATTTGCGATCTATGGCCTCATTCAGATATCGGTACGATAGCCTATCTAAGATATGTTAGTATCCACTGAAGTTCCTGAACAACCAACATCGAATAGGTTGAATTTGTATGGGTTTGTGCATGTTTTTGACATTTATCATGGGATACAAAAATGTACCAAAGTTTTTCGATAGCTTTAGATGATTTTTTTTCGGCAGCAGTTTTTTGTCATCAGCTGTATTCTTACATGGGAATACAACAACACCAAGCTATCCGGATAGCTAGAGTTCGGTTATTTTTTTTTTTAATTTCATATTAACTTATAACTATCTTAAAGCTAGACAAAAATGTTTAAAACTAGCCTAATTATCAATAACTTACAACTAATTTACTGGCCCTTTACGGGAGCTCTAAATTAAACTATAACTCTTAGAACTAATGTCTTTCGACGTAAAAACTATTTTAATTAAATCTAATTATTTTATTTTATTTTTCCAAGGAAACTTTTACAAAAAAAAAACTTGGTCTCTTATCATTTTTTTTTTACTTATAAACTATACCTAAATATAGATTAAAAATATTTAAAACTAAATAAAACTAAATTATACTAACTAAAAATAACTTAAACTACTTAAAATACCTAATCATACTTAAAACTACTTAAAAACTAGAACAGACACAGCAGCATTTTTTTCGTTTTTTAATTTTGTTTTTGTTTATTTTTTATATGCATGCAGACACACAGCAACATGGCAACCCACCCATACATGTACATACGCACATACATATACGTACGCACATACATGTACAGACACGCAGATACATGTACAGACACGCAGATACATGCACGTATGCCCCCGCATACATACATATTTTTAATTTTTTTTTTTTGGTGCCACCCCGACTGTTCCCTATACCTAATTGCCCTAAATCTATGTAAGTCGGCCAAGATATACCATCTTCATCGACTTTAAATATTATGTTGCTGTTTAGAGAGCCACCAGAACTGGTTCTCCTGTTTCGCCCTATCCCTCCGATCCCGATCGGACACAGTCCTACTGAACCGAAGGCGTTCTTCTCCACCTTGAGCGATGACGTCTCGACCATACAGGAGTCGCCTATCCACAGTTTTCCGGCTGACGTGGTAGATGAGCGGAACCGCCCCTCCATCCTGTATCAGCCCTCGACTGTGTAAATAGAGGAATGCCTCGGGAGGGATGTAACCACTTAACCGCCCACTCTCAAAATATTCGTTATTGGGGTAGAGTTCGGTTATTGAATGAGGCCAATGTACATTGGCTTTGGCGAGAATGCATCTGTGATAGACATTTTATACATTCAAATGAAATAACAAGAAACTGTTTTACAACTCCGACTAGCTTTCTTGTGTAAAAGTGATTCTTTATTCGTTTAGTATTCTATATTCATGAACATGAGAATTTTTATTTGAATTTTAACATTTAATGTAAGTATGTAGAAAGTAAGTTAAGTTAGCACACTATATAACCAATTTTATCTAATTTTAAGAACAAAGCTGCACTTTTAATTACATCAAAGCCCAATATGATACAATGAGAAATATTGAATGATAGATATGAATCTCAAAAAGTTTTTTTTTTTAATAAATTTAACAAAATATTCTAATATGGAAGATTAGAAACTGGGAATATATTTATGTTTTGTTTTTTGTTGATATATATAAATTAACTTTCTCTTAATGTCTGACGAACTGATTCAGGCTAAAAAAAAAGAATATTCGAATTATTTGTATATTATGAGGAATAAAAAATTAAAATTACAACTTACTGTTCTAAACCAATACGAATCCGCTTTAAACATAAGACGGTATGTTAGCGACATTTTCGATGCTGGAGCGATTGCATGCATGTGCAAGTGCTTTACACTTATCATTGGTGGCCAATGGAACCCGTAAAGAGAATCTTTTGTATCGACTCCCATGTTAGTCAAGTGGTCTGTTAAAGAACGTTCCATAACGTCAACTAAAAACAATATAGAAAATAACAATTTTTTAAATAATGGTTAAATACAACATCAAAAATTTAAAACAAAAACCTACACATACTGTATTATACGCAACTGAAAACTTGGGATAATTTCTCCCATCTTTCCCTGTCTGTTAAAAGCCAAAATTCAAGTTTTTTTTTGTTGACATTACAAATATTAATTTTTCAGAAATCGGTGGGGAAACGTTATGCGGACAGTTGTGCTGCGGGAAAACCTATCGACCCCATCTAAATTAATGGTATTATACAACACCAAATAACCCTAGAATCAGAACGTCATTATTTGACTTCGATTAAATGTATAAAATTAAGGGTATTTAAAATTTGTAAGTTTTTGTGTCAGACATTTTTACAGTGACAAAGTTAATTGCAGATTGTATACATCATTAATGATGATTTATTTAATGAATACAGAAATACCGTTAGTGTGTATATTAAATTAAAAAAAACTTCACAATAAGTAATCTGCGTGAATTCTTCCATTTACTACACTTTAAAACATCGCATAGGCTACACACACTTGTTCTACGTTATTTTTTTTTCTTCTTAATTTGCAACAATTTTATTACTAGTAGTTTTATTAGTCCATTTTATTTAGAATAAGATTAAAATACTAATTTATTAATAGAAACTCACTTAAATCAATATGCTCTTTTCTTAATGTCTTAGCATTTTCATAGTGAACCTTTGAAACTGCCAGAAAATGATTCTCCGCTGCAGGTTTTATATCTCTAAATATCACTATCTTGTCGTTTTCGTATTCGATATTAGTATCTGGTGACCTTCCTCCAACAATATCACAAAACACGCACCTACTCATGATTTCTTTTTAGTTAGTTTTAGGAATCAATTTATTTTATTTAAAAAAAAACTATTAATTCACAGTTCTTTTAATTGTGGGGAAAAATATTGGGTTTGTGAATCTTGTGATAACAAAACGTCCACCCAAATCCAAAACTCAGCTGTCTGTATTGATAGCAGCAAAGGAATGTATACTTTGCAGACTTTTCTATGAAAAATACTACAGACGATAGTGGAAGAATTCAGGTTATAAATAATGAAACGATTGCTCCGTTCCAATAACTGGTAAGTAAAAATAGAATGGAAAAATTATCTGTAGCTTCTGGATGTAAAAACGAATAAAACCCAAAACAATAGGTAATATTTTTAGAGAACCAATGATATATTTTGCAATGTTTTATGTATATGAATTTACGCAACGTCTTAAGTATAGCCTTATAATAAATACTTATTCTCACCGCAAGCGTGAATGGTTTCTGTGAAAAAAAATTAATTATTCTCAAAATATGCATGAATTTACCTATCTGTGTACACGTTATCTTTAAAAAAAAATCGAATCTCACCCTTGTCTGATTTTTTTTTTGTTTTTTGAGTACACTTCAAGCTTGCGGAATTTGGCCCTTGGGATGTCTTTTAGTGAATTCTTTTGAATGCCGCGTTTTTGTATAGAAATATCATATGATTTTTTTTCATGTTATGAATAAAATGCTCAGTGGGATTATCATTAACTCTTGTGCAATTAGATATCCGATGAGAAAACAATTTATGTTGGTGTACAAAAATCCATGTAGCTTACGAATTACATTTGCGTTCGGATACCTATTGCAATTTAAGGAACAGCAGTTGTGATCCTTAGCACATACTTGACCCCTTAAATATTGTTGGACTTTAGTAAATCCGCCGAAATTGGTGAGTTAAAATCTTAAGCCAAGACGTTTAAATATATGTACAACAACATCTATTCAATGAAAAAGTATTAAACAAAACCATCGACATCACTGTTTTGCAGCTACAGACACAACAGAGGTAAACTGCAAACTGCAATGAAAAAAAATTGCTGTTGCTGACATTTGACAGTCACAGTGGGTGTAGTGAAAAAATATTGATAAGGTTTTAATAACTACAAATTTTAATTAATAACCGAAAGAAAAGTTTATTTTAATGCATTTCAAAGTCAAGTAAAAAAGTCAAACATTTTGTGTACTTTCAACAATGAATGAACTGAAAGCACCTTCCTTGCAATCGTTGTTAGAATCCGATCGTGGTTCAACTGATAGTTTATTGGCTGAATCCTTGCAATTAGATATCGAAGACGTAAGTGAAAATATAAACAAATAAGTAAATTACAAAACAAACTGATGTGTTAATTTTAGTTGGACGATGTGGAATATTCTATTCCACCGATGGGAGCTCTTCCCACTTTGGAAAGTGTTCTCAGTGAATTTGAAGGCGATTCGGACATAGCATCGACGAATACAATTCCAGCACCCACACCAACTCCTTCAATGGGCGGTGATGAGACCACTCGAGGGGGAGGTTCCATCATGCGACATGTTCTCCTTCAAGGAGTTTCATCACAAACATCCTCTGCTGCGGTAAGATAAGTTTATCTTATATATTAGCCCACTGATGGAAAATGCAAAAAGTTACTACCGATGGTTCTAGTTGTAATTTTGTCTGTCTCCAATAATCATAAATAACAAATTTGCATGTATATTTTGACCTACCGTATCTTGCTTCTTTAATATACATTTGAAAGTATTTATTTGGAGTTTGGCTTTTAATCAACCTTGAATAAAAGGTGATTTATCTCCCTTGGAAAAATTTATACCTACCTTATGTTTTTTATAATGTCCATAAAAGTTAAAAAGAAATTTAATTGAAGGGAAGGAAAATAAAATACGGGTTTTTGTCAAAGACAACATTCGATTATTTTTTGAAAAAAAAAGAAAAAACATTTTACATAACTAAGGACATAGATAATTTAGTTGCAATTATTTATTACTTTTATATTTCTCCTTTTAGGATCGAGTCCATGCTGGAATGGCAACTGCTTGCACTGTGTCACAGCTTATTGCTGTTGGGACGTCACATGGTCATATTCTAAATTTTGACAACACACAAACCCTTCGTTGGGCTCACCAAGATAAGAGTTCTCAAGGTGCTGTGACTGCTCTGGATTACAACCAAGACTGCTCACGTTTGCTAGCGGGCTTTGCCCGCGGATTAGTTGTGATGATCGACACTCATTCTGGAGATGTGCTTAGAAATTTATTTGATTCAATTACTCCTAACACTGGTGTTTTGCACGTAAAATGGACTAGCCGGCCAGCGCTGGCTCTCTGTTCGGATTCTGGTGGATCAGTGTGGTCACTAAGCTTCACTCGAAAGCTGGGTATCAGAGGATGTGAATCGAGGTGTTTATTCAGCGGAGCTCGAGGCGAAGTATGCGCCTTCGAGCCGCTTATTACTGATAGCGATGTGCAGCATGATTTGGATCAATATTCGATTGTTGCACTGGCAACTCTTTCGAAATATTTTATCGTCACAATTCGTCCGCGGCTGAGAGTTATTAAGTTTCATACCCTTACTGGTCCACCGGATTGCTTACCTTTGCTGGCTTGGCAAATGGTTCTAATTCAAGCTGCCGATTCCACTCGAACTATTGATCCTGTGATTGTGGTTGCTCGAGGCAATCAGTTGTTCTTCCATCAATTGTTCATCAGCAGTGGCCGAATAAATTTATTGTTCCTACGTCACGTTCAGTTAGCTCACAATCTTCTAGCTGTTCATTGGCTTGGTCCGAAATCAGTTGCTTGTTTGGATACATCAGAAATTCTCCATCTTATCGACGTACGTTCCAGCAAGGAGAGTGAATGCCTTGATATTGCCAATGCAGGGTTAGTATATGGATCAGCTCAGTTTAAAGGTCTCGCCACGGGCGGAAATGTCTCGCCAGCTTTGGCCTTAGCTGGGAGCTATGCCTGTTACAATACAGTAATTTCAAGAGGCACACAACTATATGTCCTGGGAGCTAGATCAATGCACATGATTACAGTTAGAACGTGGAGTGAAAGAATTTCATATTTGGTGAAGAATCAACGCTGGAATGAGGCATGTGATCTTGCTATTGAATGCTATAAGGCGGCGGGTGATCGTCCAAGAAAGAAAATCCAAGCTAAAGAGAGAGCAATTATTCTTTTCAGAGAGTACATTGCAGGTTCAAGTCGTGCTCCAGAGTATTGCTTGGGTTCGATTATAAACTGTTTGATTGAAGTAAATGAATTGGACTTGTTGTGGGATGAACTATGGGACCGATTACATTCTACTGGCTTATTTCTAACCCTCATCACGGAACATATTGAAAAGGATTCAATTAAGCGAGTAAATCCTATCATATCTCAGGCTTTGGTTGACTTTTGGATAAATCTATCCTCACAGAAACTAGAAGAAATTCTACTGAAACTAGATTGGACATGTTTGGATCTTGATCAAGTCCTTAAAGCTGTTAAAAAGAAAAAACTTTTTAGAGCTCAGATTTACTTGAATACGAACGCTCTAGGTGATTACACAATATCACTAACCGAATTAATACCACAAATCCAATTGGAAGAACCAAACTTAGGTAATAGTTTGTTGGTGTATATATCAAGTTGTTTAGCTGGCCGAGGCTATCCGCGTGGTGTTATTCCCCCCGACCAAGTCCAACATGTTAAACATGAAGTTTTGAGATGCCTGGCTTCGCTGCATTCATCCACTAGTGAACCGAATGAATTGCCTTATCCATATTTGAGAGCTTTGCTTAAGTTTGATACCCGAGAAACTCTTAATGTTATTTCTTTAGCATTCCAAGAAAAGGAATTCACTGGCGAATTGGGATTTTCTCATCGCAAGAGGATTATAAATATTTTGCTAGAAGTTATGACACCAGAAAATGCAACGGTAAGACGCAAGTTTTTTTTATATTGTTTAGAAATTTATTATTTTTTGAGTAGATGTTGGACGGAAAATGTTTGTTTGTTAATAAACGTAGTTAGAATTTCGATTAGCAGTTTCTGTTTTTTAATACAGATTGTAAATGCTGTTTCCAACAACTTGACTTCAATAAGTTTACACCCAACAACTTTATTTTACTTCTATATAAATTTAATTTTTTTTTTATTTTAGTGGTCCGAAATTGGATGTCTACTGAATTTTATTAGCCAACAAATTTCATCAAATTGCTTACCAGCTGACTCTACACTCCTAGATAAAGTAATA